>CM073950.1:16832500-18123333 GCA_037179545.1 Sesamia inferens
GCAATCATTGTGCCGATAGTCATGACAGCCAATGGCTTAATAGCCAAGAGCCTCGACCAACACCTCAAGAGGCTCTCGTTAGGCAGCTGGATCAAAGGCTTGATCCAGAAAGCTGTACTTCTGGACACGGCTCGCATTGTCAGGAAGTTCCTCTCTCTGGAGCCCTGACCGCCGGTAGCTTGGACCCTGTTCCCGATGCCGGTGGGTTACTATTTTTTATATTTTTAAATGTTTTTTTATACATATTTTTTATGTAGAAATACATATTTAAAAATATAATTTATAAGTGTATTATAATGAAATAAGTAATAATAAAGTAATAATAATATTTATGTATTTTCTTACCACAATCATCACCATCCCAGCGTTAATCCCAGGCGCATACGTAGCTTTTTCAGCTTTGGAGTCTGGGGTCCGCTTTACCAGTCTTAACTGCCGATATTGGCTAAACTTCGATATTTTCCACCACAATATTTATATAAAATAATAACAAAATAAAAATAATGTTGTCCAGTTATGGGCTTATACAGAAATACTGTGAGAGACTGGTGCCTAAGCTAAGCCGAAGCCTGTATTTCAGGCCACCAGGTTTCCGCCCCAGGTATACCTTTTATTATAGCTTCCCGTATACTAGAACTAAACAGGGATTTAAATTTTACATATAGGAAGGAGTTTTTGTGGGGACTGTGTGGGAGGGTGAGTGTGTGCGGTGTGTGAGTGTAAGTGTGAGTGATGAAAAATCGGTGCTTGTTATATTGCATGTTGTATGAAATATGCCAACATTGCCCACATGTTTTGAATAAAACAAGATATTTCAAAATGTTTGCTTGTACCCTGTTACATAGCTTATATCTGTGGCAACACTAAGATCAAATGCATCAATTGGTTTAACAAAATTTTAAATTTCTCATCGTTTTCACTATCATATAAACAATTTTCAAGGCGGGCAAAGTTATCTGGACTTTCAGCCAACTTTACCCACCACGATTTTTGTAAAATTGTAACCCTTATTTGAATGCTATAAAACCAGTTAAAGCTTTTTGCCTATGTAAGCGATTGCTACAGAAAGTTATGCCATATCATAAATATTTTCCTATTAAGCACGCGGGTTCGATTCCACGTCAGGCAAGTACCAATGTAACTTTTCTAAAGTTATATGTACTTTCTAAGTATATCTTGGACACCAATGACTGAAGGTGAATGAAAACATCTTGAGGAAACCTGGCCTTTAAGTCTGAAATCGCCAACCCGCATTGGGCAAGCGTGGTGATTACGTTCAATCCTTCTCTGTATGAGAGGAGACCTGTGCCCAGCAGTGGGACGATAAAAAGGTTGATAATGATTATCATTGGGAACATGAAGGCTAATAGTGCTTCTGGATGGGACGGTATATCAACAAAATTCTTAAAATACTTTCATAAAGAACTGACCCCTGTCATTGCCCATCTAGCTAACCTCTGCTTTAGAGACGGAGTATTCCCCGCTCCTCTGAAACAATCTGTTATTACGCCGGTTCACAAGGGAGGGAGCAGAAACGATGTCAATAATTATAGGCCTATCTCGGTGTTGCCAGCCTTATCTAAGGTAATAGAAAAATTAGTCAATAGTAGATTAGTAGCTTACTTGAATAAGTTTAAAATGATATCCCCTTCGCAATTTGGCTTTAGACAGGGACTTTCCACCGAAGATGCAGTTGGAGCTCTCACTTCGTTAGTCAGAGGTCATCTAGACAGAGGAGAGAAATGTTTGACGGTATTTCTAGATCTAAAAAAAGCATTTGACACCGTTTCCGTTCCCACCCTTGTGAATAAACTGAATTCCAAATTCGGAATTAGAGGAACTCCTCTCAAATTCTTTACAGATTACTTAACCAACAGGAAACAGAGGGTTAAGATTGGAGGGCACATTAGTGATGATGCTGATGTGTCATTTGGCGTACCGCAAGGTAGTGTCCTGGGTCCCACACTTTTTCTAGCTTATATAAATGACCTTTGTAACCTAAAAGTTGAAAACGCAAACATATTCTCCTACGCCGATGACACTGCTGTTGTCTTTCATGGACACAGCTGGTCTGACGTTAAAATTAAGGCAGAGTTGGGTATGTTCCAAATTGCGTCTTGGCTTGATGGCAATCTTCTCACGTTAAATACTTCAAAAACTAATTACATATGCTTCTGCATCTATAAAAAATCACAACCAGATGAAGTGTTCAACATCAAAGTACACTCATGTGATCAACCTATGAATAATAACTGTAATTGTCCCAATATTAATAAAGTTCTGGAAACAAAATACTTAGGTGTAATAATTGATCACAAATTATCATGGTACTCTCATATTGAACATGTCACTGGACGAATTAGAAAACTGGGGTGGATTTTTAAAACCTTAAGACACATTTTGCCAACAGATGTAAATAAGAAATCAGGCGCCCACAGAAATTTGTTAAATGAAATTTACATCTCTATAGCTAGACTATGTTATCAAATGTGGCTATTTAATAACAAACCTACCTCCGGAATTATTTATGAAAATATGTGTAAATCGCGAAATTTGTTTAAAACTAAGTTAAAATATTGTCAAAACAACCAGGAGAAAATTAAAATGGATATGTTAGCGTCTTGTCATGAAAGTAAACAATTTAATAAGTTTTGGAAATTAACAAATAATTTAAAACATAAGTTGGGTGTACCGATGAGCGTCGCGGGCGTGAGCGACCCCATTGAAATAGCTAACGCTTTTCACAAACATTTTAAGGTGTGCTCGCGTTTGGATAACTTTGGCGAGTTGTCTAAAAATGTCGCTGGGGCGGTCGTGACCGGTGTGCACCCTGTCAGGTTCTCTGCTAAGGAAGTTGCGAGAAGTATACAGAACATGGTGAGGGGTAAGTCTCCCGGTCACGACAGCCTCAGTGTTGAACATCTTAAACACGCTGGGGTACACTTACCACGAGTGTTGGCTATGTTTTTTAACCTTTGTCTAAGTCATAGTTACTTACCTGCCCAACTTACTAAAACGATCGTTGTGCCAGTGGTGAAGAATAAGACAGGCGATGCCTCCGATATCTCTAATTATAGGCCGATATCACTTGCTACAGTCTGTGCTAAGGTATTGGATAGTCTGCTTGATAAAATACTGGCTAAGCATATCATTCTCGAGGATGGTCAGTTTGGCTTCAGACCAAACTTGTCGACAGATAGTGCAATTTTGTGCCTTAAGCAGACTGTCCAATATTATACTGACAGAAAGACTCCTGTAATAGCTTGTTTCTTGGATTTATCGAGGGCCTTCGACCTTGTCAATTATGACCTACTCTGGCATAAGCTCACTCAGGACACTACTGTTCCCTCTGACGTTATATCATTATTCAGTTTTTGGTATAGCAGTCAGAGGAATACGGTAAGGTGGGCAGGCTCCTACTCTGAAATGTATGGGTTGGACTGTGGGGTAAGACAGGGAGGTCTGAGCTCCCCCCGTCTTTTCAATCTGTACATAAATAAGCTGATAGGTGAGCTCAGCAGCACCAAAATCGGCTGTCACGTGGACGGTGTTTGCGTGAACAATATTAGTTACGCTGATGATATGGTGCTGCTGAGTCCATCTATCGGTGCTTTAAGAAAGCTCCTTGAAATATGTGAAAGGTATGCAGTGGCTCATGGACTCAAATACAATACCGATAAGAGTGAGTGGTTGGTATTTAAATCAGGTAACTTGACCTATAAACAGTTGCCTGAAATCTCTCTCTCTGGGTCTACTTTAGGACGGGTTGCAAAGTTCAAGTATTTGGGTCACTGGGTCACTGATGACTTAAAGGATAATGTGGATATCGATGGGGAGCGCAGGTCGCTGGCTGTCCGTTGCAACATGCTGGCCCGCAGGTTTGTGCGCTGTTCTAAATCTGTTAAGATAACGCTTTTTAAGGCCTTCTGCCAGTCGTTTTACACGTGCAGCCTGTGGACCACGTATACCCAGCGGGCATACAGCGACCTGCGCGTACAGTATAATAACGCATTCAGGGTGCTCTTGGGGTTGCCGTGGCGTTGTAGCGCGTCAGGGATGTTCGCGGAGGTGAGGGTCGACGGATTCGCCGCGATCATGCGGAGGCGGTGTGCTTCCATGATGGCGCGATTGCGCTCCTCCTCCAATGGCATCCTGAATGTGTTTTCGGATCGGTGGGTCTCGCCCCTCTTACGCAGGTGGATGGGACTCCAGACCCACTTTAGTTAATTTATTACTAACATTAGGCTAAGCTCTACTTGTACTAACACTATATGGATATTTATGTTTTTTAAATCCGAAATAAAATTTTTGAATTTGAATTTGAATTTGAATAGCACAATCTGTTATAGCCTACTGCATCCCAATATGGGGCGGTGCAGCAAAATCAAAGTTTATACATGTTGAAAGAGGACAACGTGCTGTTATAAAAATAATGTATTTCAAAAGGATCTCATACCCTACTGAATTACTCTATCGGGATAGTGGATTGCTTTCTGTTAGAAAGATATATATCATAAACACTGTTCTAAAAAAACATAAGAATATACCATATGATCCTGATAGATTAACAAGAAGGCGAAGAGATCTTATAGCACAAGTTCCACAAACAAAAACTAAATTTGCTGCGATTCAATATGGTACACTATCATGCCAACTCTATAATAGGATCAATAAACATATATATATATACAATAAAAAGTTATATGACTGTAAACAAATGTTAACAAATTGGATAAAGACACTAAATTACACAGACACTGAGGAACTATTGAACCACATAAAATGATACAAGCACGCACGGACGCACTCACACACACACACATACACACACCCTCGCACGCACGCACACGCACACGCACACGCACACACACACACACACACACGCACGCACACCCTCACACGCACATATACTTGCATGTTAATTATATGTACATAAGGTTTTAAAAAAGTTGTATACTGCTGTGGAAGAGCGGAGTCTCCTAACACAGGCATTATTTGCTTACCAGGAGGCTCCAATCAACAACTAATGTCAAATAATTTGAAGCTCTAATAAATTTGATTTTTTTGATTTTTTTTTGATTTTTGATAATGATGATGATGAAACTAGTTCTTGACCGCGATCCCGCCTGATAATTAGGTTTTGTGATGACGAAATAGGCGTCATAATTAAATATGTATGCTGAATTAGACACCCAAAAAACTCTCAATATAACAACTGCAAAACAATAATAGCACAACGGTCGCTTCGCAAAGTTGCATTAACACGACCAGGGAATCGAACCGAAGACACATGCGTTTTAAATCAGTACGAGCCGATCGGGCAAATAAACGACGCGCCGACGACGTAATAAACTATTGTAAGTGCAACCACACAGGAAGACGTGGAGTCGACTTGTGAACTAAAGATTTTATGTATTTTATTTTTTTATTTGCTTTTGGGCGTTGCCACAGCACAGTTTACTCTATACCTACCCTACTTGAATAAAAAATGTAATTTTGGTACCACTTGCTCAAAAAAGTGACACTCCATGCCACAAAAAGCTAACATAATAATAGTCATTTTAATCTGTTAAAACCAAGGAAAGAAAATTGTACTGAATTTCATTCAACCTCTAAGGTGAGAATGTGATTTAAATATGAAATATTTACCAAAATATTTACAGAACTACATCTGTGTTTACACCATTGAGTTTGTATATAAAGCACTATACGTCTTTTTTTAAAAAAGATTAATATAAAACTTAATCCACCAGAGCCACAACCATCAACCTCATCATCAACATCAACATCTTATCTTCGTCCGTAAATCACGATGCACCAACAGCACTATCGCCGATGTATACTACCTACAATGAAACGCAAGTTCCTCAGACACAAGAACAGAGAAATACTCAAATCAACTCATCAACAATAAATGTACCAAACAAAAATTTAACTCTCTTTATCAATAATTGGACCAATGTTAACTTTCAATTGTTATTATTTTTAATAAATGCTTTTCTCATATTATTATTGTGTTATTTTTTTCGCAAATGGTACAAAAAGTAGAGTATATTCCTCGGTGACAAAGCTGTCTTAGTCTTGGGTGAACTTAAATCCCTCGCTACACCCAGGACTCGTCTTAAATCCCTCGCTTCGCTCGTGATTTAAGTTTTTAACACCATCGCTACGCTCGGGAGTAAACCTCGAGTCCTTCGTTCCGACACAAGACACTGCCTTATCCCCTTGATTAATAATATACTATTCTATGCTACTATTCTAATATTTGAATAGCACTAGCCTGCACACTAGGATTCCCTGAGAGGAACAAACACAATCTTGCTATACATCACACTCGTCTCCACAGAGTAGGCAACTCGTTCATGGGTCAATGTATACACTTTTACAACAAGCTTCCCATGGACATTCGAAACTTACCCATTAAACGATTTAAAAAGTATATAAAGGCCAAACTTTGCAAAAAGGGGTATAATAAAATCACAGATTATTTAGAAGACAAAAAAGCTTGGGACTGAGCTGTTCGCTCTGTTAAGCATTGTTAAAGACGATGATCCCTGAGTTTGTTTCGGGTATTTCTTCTCAGAGGTAGTCAGTTAGGAAATGCCGGCTTCATCTAGTTTAAAAAAAAGAAAAAAGACATATGACGTGTAAAAGTGATCGATGATCCTACTTGCTTAATAAACGATTTCATTTCATTTAATAATATACTATTCTATGCTAGTATTCTATTATTTGAATAGCACTAGCCTGCACACTATGATTCCCTGAGACGTGGAGACTAGTCTTCTTCATCTATTGATTATTAGCTAGGTACGGTAGATAGTTTCATACATAGCATCTTCTTTTTCTACTTCTGCCTATAGAGGTTCACTGCTGGACAAGGGCCTTCCCCAAGGCTTTCATTGCATTGAGGGGATTTACCCTAATCCCCACGCATGACAGGTGGGTTGAGGATCAAAGTAGCTTGATATTCCACATGAGAAACGCTGCTGCCCGCTTTCCTGGCGAGAGTTCTCGGTGGTAGCCCATAACATCGGCCGCCGGCAGAAGTTACCACCCACCAGACAAAGTCTTGCCGCCAAGCGATTTGTCGTGTTCCGGCATGATGTGAACGGGTCTGAGCAGTTGTGTTGCGATGTGTGCCGGGTACGATGCGCCTAATGTTGTTGTGTTGGGAGTTTGGTCGTGGAGGGTCTTCAGATCAATCTCCCTTTGGCGCAGCATCATTGGTCGTGTTGTTGGGTTTAACATTGCATCACCTCGCTCAACTGCCGTCTCATTCGCCCAGTTTTTCTGAGTGAATAGAATAGGCTCTTAATAAACTAGCGCGTTTTATCATCAACGATCGCATCACTGCTTACCATCAGGCGGGATTGCGCTCAAGCGCTAGTTTATAATTATAAAAAAAAAAAGAGTTCCCTTAGTCGCCTCTCTAGACACCCACCAGAGGATATAGGTGTTACTATTCTAACCCCGGTACCACATGGGGGCACGTGATTTTAGAGGTATTATTTTTAATTTGGTGTGCCATATATTGTGACGAATGAGTGAGTTAAGGGGGTTTTAGATCAACCGAAGTCCGAGTCATAGCACTCCCCTTGCCATCCCTATCTCGTCATCCAACAATTTCATAACAAAAAAAAACTTTAATACAAATAAAATTATAAATAACAAAACCACACCTCTCCACTTCTTCTTTATGCCCAGTCCGAGAATCAAATAAGATATGGAAAACCGCGGGCGAGCGTGCACCGCGGCCAACGCACCGGGTCCCGTATGTAATTGATTTTTATAACCATTACCCGCTATTAGTGTCGCTCTATTTTATAACTGGCTTCAGTAACTATGTATAACTAGACACTGCTGATCACTTTGGTGTTAGGGATTATAATGACTGGCTACTGTGGAGAGCAAACGAATGATGTGTGCGTAATTAAAGATTTGCTATAAGCTTGCGTGGGTAATGTTTTAGATTAATCTGATAAATGAATTGTGATATTAATCTTGACGGGCTTTAGATAAGAGTAAGCAGAAAAGATATTTGAAATATTAATTATGGTTATCGTTTCCCATTGAATTTGAAGGGAAAACTTTATAATGAATATTATATTGGGTGGTATGGACATTGAAGTACAACTAGGCACCATAAATTATGTAGTACATGACTCTGAACTGAACGAAACATTTCAAAGTAAAGGAGCGTTTGTAATGTATTGTATTACCTACATATTTATAAGAGTAGCTGTTTTTTTAAACAAAACTCGTTACCCTACCCTACACTGTATAGTGGGTGTGTTTAAAAATATATAAACTCACAAACAACTACCTGTACGCCATACAAAAATTTGTTCCGTGCGAGAATCGAACCCACGACCCGTAGCGTAGCAGTCAGTTGCTCAGTTACTGCACCACCTGTGTTGTCATTATGTATACGACGAAATAAGAATTCTACGCTAGAATATATTTATATTGGTATAAAATATAATTATAAGGTATTTTTTAATTTAAACCATTCGTCCTTTGCCCTATTATACAATGAAAAATATCAGTTAAAAATTAAAAATAATAATTCATATTTACCCGACAATTAAGCTTAAGGAACCCTAAAACCAAGAAATGATTTGAACTTACAAAAATGAGTTAAAACTCGCAAAGAGGATACCACGGCGGCCGAGACTTTTTGTTGCGCGGGTTCGATTACCGGACGAAGTAAGTAATAAAATATGTCCTGGCCATTATATTAATTACCTGTATACTGTGTTCATAAATAATTTTTGCAAAGAAAGTTGCTGCGGTGAACGATTTAGGGTGAGTAATTGAGTTGAGATTTTGCAGATTCTAAAATGAAATGATTATACCTGCTTCATTAATTTACTTTAAATTTCACTGGCGCTGATTCTCTTATTAACAAATTACTCTAAAACTAATTTTAAGCTTAGTCCCTTCGCTCTCGCATCTTTTTCTTTCTATTTTATTAAGAAAAGGATAGAAAACAACAAATTAGTTTCGTCGATTAAAAACTAATACTAAAATTTTCTTCAGGCGCGGACTAATTTGATAGGACTATCGGTATTTAAAATAAAATTTTCTTCAAGCGCGGACTAATTTGATAAAACTATCGGTATTAAAAATAAAATTTTCTTCAAGCGCGGACTAATTTGATAAAACTATCGGTATTAAAAATAAATTTTTCTTCAAGCGCGGACTAATTTGATAAAACTGTCGGTATTAAAAATAAAATTTTCTTCAAGCGCGGACTAATTTGATAAAACTATCGGTATTAAAAATATAATTTTCTTCAAGCGCGGACTAATTTGATAAAACTATCGGTATTAAAAATATAATTTTCTTCAAGCGCGGACTAATTTGATAGGACTATCGGTATTAAAAATAATCTTCTGTTCTTTTCTTGATGAAATACAAAGAAAGAGAAGTACTGAACTGAAATTTAGTTTGTGGATTCGTGGCAATGTCTGCTTAGCGTTCTTTTTGCTCTGCCCCCAAACGATCTAGCGTGATATTAAGTCGCCCATAGCCGCCCTTAAGATTTAGGCTATCAAACGCAAAAGAAATTGTTCAAATCTGACTAGTTGTTCCAGACAGAGATTAACGTGATCAAATTAAAAAAAAATGTTTATATATACACCTTCTTTATTATAAAGGCTGTATCTGACATCGACGCACAAACGAGTACCGTGGATCCAGTATATGTTTCTGAACCCCCCAGTGGTGGAATTTTTCGTCGGCTTTTTCATGATTTAAAAATATATAAATGTAGTTTTTTTCAATTTAGACCGTTCATAATTGCTATACTTTTATAACCCAATAAGATTTTAAAGTAAAAATTAATTAAATGAATACAAAACCCGAAAAACTATCTAATCAGCTGATTTGGTAGAGTTCACATCAAGGATCAACGTCATACCTACAAACCCGCACGGCGGCACGCTTGCAACGTTCAACGGCCGAGCCGTCACCTTTTTTAAACACTGTGAATTCTGTAACCGTTCATTAACGACTTAAATGACTATCATAATTTTATTAGTGGCATACGCTGTAGTATTTTGCGTTACGATGTCAGATACACCCTGTATACTCTAGTGCTTGACCGCAATCCTGGCTGATGGTAAGCAGTGATGCAATCGTTGATGCAAAACGCGCTACTTTATTAAGAGCCTATTCATTCTAGTCTTGAAGACACTTAAATTGTAGTCAGCAAGAAAGACAGCCGCTGGCAAATTGTTCCAGTCCCTCGATGTACATAATGCGCTATAAAAGACGAGGCAAAACGCTTCGTCCAAATCGTAGTGGTATCAACAACGTAAGGGTGGATACTCGCCGTATGACGGGTTATCCGAATGATGGAACGGAGATAGAGGAGTTAAGTCATTCAATTCCTGCGCACACTCCAAAATGCGTCCTGTAGAAGTAGATATACAGAGCGGTGCTGACAATACGACAGTAAATTAAACATCGTGTACTTCAACACGTTCTCAATCTACCCAGAAAAAATCATATAAATATATCCATTAGTTTAGTCACAGGAAATCATTTTCCATTTTTCACATTTTCTACACGATGTACACGTTGTTAAGGAAGCGCTTACAGGTTAATGACCGCCGTATCCAACGGTATTAAACTTTAATAATAATGACGCCAAAAAGAAAGTCGATACAGGACCGCGCTGTCGCCCGCTGATCGGAGGTCATTGAACCAATATTTTAAAGGATGTTCTATTTCGTTTGCAATTTTATGCGATTTAGTTTGTTTCAAATTTTCATTTTTTTTATTTTTGATGCTAGGTTTTTTTCTATGGTTTAGGATTTTTTCTATGAACCAGCATGGTCTGTCTTTTTATTTATTGTCGTATTATCAGCACAAATCTGTGTAGTAGCAAGATGTTGTATAAAACATTGCAATGATTTTGTTAGGATAGACAAATTTTCTAATGTGTGTATGAAAGGTTTCTATTTGTTCATAATCTCAGAATGAGAATGGTTCCTACTGACAAATAAAGCAATGTATATATATATATATATATATATATATATATATATATATATATCGTCGGACAGGGTTTTCTTAACATACTGTATGTATGTAGATAATTATAACAAATGCTCTATCTGGCATTCTAGACAATTCCTAATAAGTTTAGTCATCGTCATTACCGAAAATGATGACTGTCAAAACCTTTAACAAAATCTACACCTGGCTATGACATCACCTGACTCATTAAAAAATTGCTTGATTATTACCAAGCAATTTTTATAATGCTAATACGTAATTCCAATCCAGAATGTTTGGCATTCCAATCCCTCAGCCAATCTACAATAATACCAGGGAACAAGCGCGTAAGATTATTCAGAAACGTACAGATTTCAAAAAATGCTCTTACAATCATTTATAATAAGAATTGAGAATAAAAAAACGCACACAAAAGCATTCCCTTTTTGAATTTTGTTCGAAAACGAATGATCCAGTGATAAATATTGAAATATGGTATACAGATATGTTGTGTTTTATTTCTTTTTCGGCGGCCATCTTTATTTTTTGTTCATTCTTTAACTTTCGTTTCCTAATGGCGTTGAACACGGGTTAATAGCTGGATCCTGCAGCGTATGCTACCGTTTTATCGACTATTAATTTTAGTGGCGCTCCACCATTATAGTTTTTCTTTAGGTGATGCGATACACGGTTTAGTTAACTAGTTGGGTGATAACGAAACCAATCTTTAATTGCTTATACGTTAACTTTTTATGTAATATTTGGACGTTTTCCATTTTAACTACTTGAATAGTAAAAATGTTTATTGCTACCATTTAAATAATGGAACGGTTTAAAATATCTTTGCGAATTGAGCTGTTTTTATTTATGAGTTGTTTCCTATTGAGGAATACTTTGATGTTTTGCATGTAAAAGCCACTATAGGAATTTCGAAGTATTTTCGATCCAATAAGTTATTAATATTGTTTTATGGCTGTTCCATTTAGTATCGTAAGGGTTTCTGGGAAAATTTTGTAATTGTTGTATTTCAATTCTTAGGTAAATAGGTAGAACAAAGGTAAGATATAGGTGTATATAGAAAATAAATGCTGCTAAATGTAATGTGACCACCATTATTAAAGAACCCACCAGCGATGTTAATGTGTAAATAGGTACCAGATGTAAATACATCTTCAGTATTTTACACTAAGGTACGCTTCACTTTGCGTCAGACACTGATTTTGCAGGATTAAACTTACATTTAAGTCGTCGTGGCCTAGTGGTTAAAACACCAGCCTCTCATGTATGTGTTGTCTCGGGTTGGACACCAATCACTGATCACAAGGTGATGGAAAACATCTTGAGGAAACTTGGATTTTAAGTCTGAAATCGCCAACATGCATTGAGCAAGCGTGGTGATTACGCTCAATCCTTCTCTGTATGAGAGGAGACCTGTGCCCAGCAGTGGGACGATAAAAAGGTTGATGATGATGATGAAACTTACATTTATATGAGTTCATATCAGTACTTAATCAGTTTTTACTTCCTTATTTCCATGTTTAATGATTTTTTTATATATTTTTTTCCTTTGCTGGTATTTTGGCCGGCCCAGCTGACAAAAGGTAAATAATTTCATTTAATGGTTCTGTGTTTTCTTGTGTTAATTACTATGCATAGTATTGTATAAAGACAATTATGTTGATTAAATGAGCAGACAGCTGTGCTGCTGGGGAGTTTGTTCCGCCATTTCTTCTTAGCGAAAGCACAAGGGGATAGTTTTTTTGTAATATTGACATTTAAGAAGTGCTGATTTTCAGCCTCATATGGATACAGGTCTCCCAAAGTGATAATGTGCATAGAAATCTTCGTCAATGTTCGGCAACGGTCGTATTCCCCGAGCGTTCGGAAGAAGATATGTATATAGAGTGGTTAAGTGCATTTTCTTCTTGCATAATTATGCAATCTTATAGGTTACTATTCAATGATTCGGTTGTTTCCGGGAATACGATCGTTAGCGAAGATCTGCATGCGCATTTTTAATTTGGGAATATTGTAAATGTCTTTTGATATTGACACTTATTTTTATCTCCTTTTTTTAGAAAACTTTGCCCCGCACTAGGAATTTCTCCTGTATTTTTGGTGCGTTTACAAACATATAAACTCACATACATAAACAGCCAGACCCGA
The DNA here is from genome assembly GCA_037179545.1 of Sesamia inferens. NCBI lineage: Eukaryota > Metazoa > Arthropoda > Insecta > Lepidoptera > Noctuidae > Sesamia > Sesamia inferens. The sequence continues at coordinate 16,845,674 of CM073950.1, forward strand.
AATAACTACTTGTAGGTCATACAAATATGTGTTCCGTGCGGGAATCGAACCCAAGACATGGAGCGCAGCAGTCAATAGCTTAACCACTACACTAATCGTGCTGTCAAAAAAGACTTATCTTTTGTCCTTTTCTTAATGAAATAGATAGAATAAGTTGGACTGAACTTAAATTTAGTTAAAAGAGGTTCCGTTAAAATTATTGTTGATTTTTCTTATAAGTTAGAATAATGTAGTTTTGAACTATGTATTTTCCTAATCTGTATTTTCTAGTTTTAAGTTGAATGTTTAAAAAAAAATTACATGCCTAAATGGTAAAACATGGCTGAACCTGTCATTATATACAGGCTGTATCTGACATCGTAACGCAAACTTCGCGAAAAGGCTACACCGCATGCCACTAATAAAACTATGATAAGTAGTCATTTTTATCGTTAATGAGCGGTTACAGAAATAACAGTGTTTAAAAAAATGTGTCGGCTCGCGTGTTGTGGGTATGACGTTGATCCTTAATGTGAACTCATTTAAATCGCCTTATAGGATAGTTTTTCGAGTTTTGTTCACATTGCGCTCCTTTGTGTAATTAGCGAATTAATTTTTTCTGCCTTTAAAATCTTATTGGGTTATAAAAGTATAGCAATTTTCAACGGTTTAAAGTGAAAAAAATTGCATATTATTTTTTTTTTTGATACCGAAAAACCCTACAGTACTTATTATGATGGTCATACGAAGGCTCAGAGAGTCACACAAAGGACGATGGAAAGAGCGATCGAATCAGTAATGAGGAGATCCACAGAAGAACGAAAGGCACCGACATAGCTCTTCAAATTGCTAAAATTAAGAGGCAGTGGGCGGGGCACACTGCTCGTAGAACTGATAGCAGATGAGGCAGTAAGGTTCTGGAGTGGCGGCCACGTACCGAAAGACGCAGCGTATGGATGGCCCCAACAAGATGGACCGATGACTTGGTGAAGGAAAGCGGATGGATGCGGCCACAAGAGCGGTCATCGTGGAAAGCCAGTGGACCTCTAGTGGAAGAAGAATATTTATAAGCGTCTACACTACATGGAACCTTGAACCCGTTGAACACTGCATTAGGTTACTAGTATAGACATCATGAATCTGTAAAAGTAAGTACGTAAAATTAATTTCAAACATTTATAATATCTTTGATCCTTATTGCCGTAAAATATAAAATTTGTAGATGTACTAGTATATTGCTAGGTGAGCATATATTTATAGGATCTGGAGCTTACATCTAGGTACTCCAAAAGCACGAAACTTGAGTTATAACACAGAAGTTACGGATGATTATAACCCTGTATCATGTACGGAAAGGTTTCGATATGTTTTTTTATATGCTCAGCTCCTATTAGGTCGTAGCGTGATGTTATATAGCCTAAAGCCTTCCCGAATTAATGGGCTATCCAACGCAAAAACAATTTTTCAAATCGGACCAGTAGTTCCTGAGATTAGCGCGTTCAAACAAACAAATAAACTCTTCAGCTTTATACATATACATATATTAGTATAGAATATGATGATATATAGGTAATGTAGATTAGTTCAAAGTCCGACTAATGAATGATACCAAGATTTGTTTGACATTAGTTGTTCCTACAACTAATCTGTTGACGCCCATCCGAAAAAGTAATTAGGCGTATGTAGGGTTCATTCAGAAGTTTCGGATTTCTTTCTGATAGATTCGTATCTATCTTTATGGAAGAACCTCTATTTCCTAGTTGGTAAGACATTTAAGTGTATATTTATAAACCGTGCTTAAAGTTTAGCGACAGTAAGTGTTTTCATGATTTCACTTTTGATGATTCTTAAGTTAATGCAACATTTACAAATTACTAAGGGAGTTAGACATCCAACATTCAATAATCAAAACTCCAAGAATACGAGGAACATTAGAAGACTCACACAATAATGATTCATATAAACCATAGTATTGCATCGTCACTCCCTCGATCTGATTCCAACAAAAATAAAAACTAACTTATAACTCGTTCCGAGGATTTCATATTTTAAAACAAGATTGTTTTGAATATGGGTTCACTTTGTGCTAAGTCACGTTTGTACCTTTGAGATTGGAATTACTACTTTTTTAATGTGTTCTAAAGTTGGTTGGATATGTAGCGTTTTGTGTCAGGTCCTTTGCTGTAATCTTGAATGTTTTTTTATTGTGCGTTTTTATAATTTTTAGTGTAAATTTTTTGTTGTGACATTCGCGACATATTTCCACAATAACACTTCAGTAAAAAAAATGTTTTAGTGAAACTTTGATAAATCTATACTAAATAATATAAAACTGAAGAGTTTGTTTATTTGTTTCAACGCGCTAATCTCAGGAACGATTGGTCCGATTTGAAAAATTGTTTTTGCATTTGATAGCCCATTAATCCAGGAAGGCTCTAGGCTTTGTAACATCACGCTGCGACAAATAAGAGCGGAGCACGTAAAAAAAATATGTATCAAAACCTACGCGGGTAGAACCGCGAGCCGCAACTAGTTAACTATAAGATAAATACAATATAAACTGTAAACATTCATTTGCTTCTTATTGAACTTTTTTTTTTTAATAATTATAAACGAACGCTTGACCGCAATCCCGCCTGATGGTAAGCAGTGATGCGATCGTTGATGGTAAAGCGCGCTAGTTTATTAAGAGCCTATTCACTCAGAAAAACTGAGCGAATAGGAAGGAAGACGGCAGTTGAGCGAGGTGATGCAATGTTAAACCCAACAACACGACCAACGATGCTGCGCCAAAGGGAGATTGATCTGAAGACCCTCCACGACCAAACTCCCAACACAACAACATTAGGCGCATCGTACCCGGCACACATCGCAACACAACTGCTCAGATCCGTCCTCCGAACTGCTTCACCAGACATCATGCCGGAACACGACAAATCGCTTGGCGGCAAGGCTTTGTCTGGTGGGTGGTAACTTCTGCTGGCGGCCGATGTTATGGCCTACCACCGAGAAAATAATAAATATCTTCAATAATATCCAACGACACTGGTTACTTACTTACACGAAGCTCCGAGACTTACGACAGCCTCCTTGGCGTAGCGGCAGTGAACACGGGTTCGATCCCCGCGCAGTGCAAATATTTGTATGCATGAATATGAATATTTACACTGGTCTGGTCGCGCCTCGGAAAGCACGTTAAGCCGTTGCTCCCGGTTGTATGGCAACCGGGAGCAACGTGCTTCGTGCGTGAACATCTAATGACAGTCGTTACGGGTTGTTGGAGCCTTCAAACGTCTAACAATTGATCTAACTGCAATGCTTCGATATCGCCTTCGGGTTGTGGAGGTCAGACGGCAGTCGCTTCACGGAAAAATATTGAAATATAGCCAAAATCAGCAGTTAGACACTTAGACTGGTAAATCGGACCCCACACTTCAAACCGTCGGATGCGACCGCGATTAACGCTGAGATTCTGGTGATGACTAACCAATCATCACCAGATTCTCAGCGTAGAAAAGAATAACGTAGCGAAGAATATAAGTAACCACTTATATTCTTTAATGACCGTACTAACTTAAAAGTAATTCACCATTACTTATTTTTAATTAATCAATTTAAAAGTGCATTCATTTAATCTGCATACGAACTGTGAAATGTAGATATGTAGGATGTATGTCCCGGGCTGCTTCTGACAAATTCCTGATGGTAAATTCTACCGGCTCGAGCTCTGTTAACCCATAAAATAAAAAAACAAAATCAAGACCGGTCAAAGAAGTGTGGAGAGGTCAGAGGAGTAAGATGGAAATTAGCAAACTACAGAAGATAGGTACCTACCACACAAAATTATCCGAGAGAGGTCAGCTATTACAGATGCCCTTCATCATCATCATCATCATCAACCGTTTTATCGTCCCACTGCTGGCACAGGTCTCCTCTCATACAGAGAAGGATTGAGCGTAATCACCGCGCTTGCTCAATGTTGGTTGGCGATTTCAGACTAAGTCCAGGTTTCCTCAAGATGTTTTCCTTCACCTTCAGTCAATGGTGTCTAAGACATACTTAGAAAATACATATAACTTTAGAAAAGTTACATTGGTACTTGCCTGACCTGGAATCGAACCCGCGCACTCATACTTGGGAGGCTGGTGTTTTAACCACTAGGCCACCACGTCTGCCCTTAGTTATGCCCAAAAATTCAAATGGCAATTTGCAGGTCACGTAGCCAGAATGACCGACAAAAAGTGGACCATACCAACACATGACTAGCCGTCCTCTACGCTTAAACACTGTCTTTTAAGATACAGTTTAGGAGACAGGGTGACATGATGTTTATGAATTTGTGTATTTCTCATATTTTATTGTACATATGCTCTTATGTATGAATCATGTGTGTTTTCATAATAAAGATTATGATGATGATCCATGCTAACTCTTTAACCATACCGACTTCTTGATGGTCAGACTTTGCTTCTATGTATTGGATGATTAATGAGAGGGAGTGTAGTGACAAGGACTCTACAATGCAAGGATTTTGTTTAGACCAGCCCCCTAATCGGTGAACACGTTTTTGTCAAATGATTGCGACTAGTTGGCATCAGTTGAGATCGTTCGAACCGTCCATTGGTCCATTCGGTCTAAACGATCCCAACTAGTCGTTATCATTTGACAAAAATGTGTTTGCCGATTAGGGGGCAGGTTTCACCTACCAAAATGTGTATTCTATTATGAACCTAACCGTTATAGAAATGCATTTCTTTATACAAAAATGACAGCTGAGTTCGGGGATAAGTTGTTATTTTTGTATTGAAAACATTGCACAAATCTAAATAAAGTTCGAAATACAAATTTTGACTCGATTTAAGGCTAGAACTAAAGTTAGATTGCTTTTTGTAAAAACAGTTTTATTAAGTTACCTAGAATTAATCTGAATTTACATTATACTCTTCTTCTAGTCTATGGGCCAGGGACTGTTTTTGCTTCATTTTGACGCGACGCCCAACTTTTTTCTCTATGAAAATTCTCGATAGTGAAGGCTAATGCAGTATGGAGGCGTCAAAAGTTTTAAATGGTTGAATGTTCAAATTTTATTACTAACAGCTACTTTATTAATTAAATCTTGAAACAATTTTTTTTTTAATAATTATAAACTAGCGCTTGACCGCAATCGCGCCTGATAGTAAGCAGTGATGCGATCGTTGATGGTAAAGCGCGCTAGTTTATTAAGAGCCTATCCCACTAAGAAAAACTTAGCGAATAGGAAGGAAGACGGCAGTTGAGCGAGGTGATGCAATGTTAAACCCAACAACACGACCAATGATGCTGCGCCAAAGGGAGATTGATCTGAAGACCCTCCACGACCAAACTGCCAACACAACAACATCGTACCCGGCACAATATTATAAACAATAATTGTCCTACAAAAATGATGATTCTATTAAAGTGTCCCCCACTTCCAATATGTACCAACAATTAGGTCTAAAAAAATTATTACTAACCTGCTGATTTTTTCACTGTTGCTTAGCAGATATTTCCTTTATGAACTGGTCACATTGTCCTACAAATTGAGTGGTACCTACGTTTTTCCTGTCCAACGCTCAGAAGTTATCAATAATTCCTGTTTAGTCATGAAATTTTTATAACTTTTTGAAAGATAACAGTTCTATAGCTTCAGAAATTTTTTTCAAGCATTTTCTTTACAAATTGACATATTTATAACGTTTGTATTTATCTTTATTCCGTTAAATTGTAGTAAACAAAGTTTATGAGGTGTCCAGCAAAAATAAAATAAAAGGAGCGAATGATTATAACCTTTCTTGTTATCATGAAGAAGCTGACACCAAAATTGTGTAAGTACCATATTTGCCATAGTGAGGGACTATCGAGAATTTTCATAGAGGAAAAGTTGGGCGTCAAAATGAAGTTACTCACAAATATTCAGATTGTTAGTAATCATTATCAAAAACAGGCCCTGGCCCATAGACTATTCTCTTTCTTCTTCGAGGCTAAACATGTCCTATTGATGATTCTCGTAATAAACATAGCAAATATCCAAAAAGAATGAGCATTAAGAATAAAAGACCATAGTTTATTTTTAAGTATACATATTTATTCATAAATTACGCGGTCACATGATATAAATTAAATTATGTACAATTAAATAATACAGTTAAATTTATATAAAAATAATTATACAGATTTTGGTCAGCGAGTGGCGAAGGTCAGGCCGTGGTGGCAGCGGTCTGGCCCAAGCCGCTAGCCAACATATCTATGCCAACATTTATTAAACTCAAGCTTTTTTAAATAAGCTGCATATCTGTTAGGTGAGGACGATAAATAAACAAAAAAATAACAACGGATAATAGTTGACAAATAAATAATAACATTTAAAAGTTAACAGTGACTAGAGAGCGAGGATTCGATTGTCCTGGCGTCTTCTCGTAGGCATTCGACATGGTGTAACACTTAATGTAACTTGTTTAATTAATAATAAATAATAATTTATTACAATATAAAAACTGCTTCACACTTAGACTCCGAATTGTATAAAAAAAATCGTTACTCATACTCAATATCGTTTAGCATCATCCAGTTAGAATAGATAGTGTAAGATTTTGTGTGGGTGCTCCACAGGGTGGTGTTCTATGCCCCCTGCGGTTCCCAGTCAGTCCATATAGTTTAGTGGTCGATAACGTTAAGGTAGAACGCTGCAAGGGCGTCACCCTTGGAGCCCACAGCACGCGCCTGGTACTGTCCGGCGTCATCTGGGGTGCACTTCACGATCTCCAGCCGGTACCTGGAGGTTCCTTCCATCATGAACTTGTATCTTGGGGAGGTCTCGTCGATAGGCTTGCCGTCCTTCAACCACTGAAGCTGGAGTGGTGGCTGTGGATCAAAATATTGAATAGATTATGTATATTGTATTTATTACTTTTAATTTTTTTTTTTGTGATTTATAAATGATAAAATAATCAGAGTATTCGACGAAAAGATCAATACAAAATAATGATTATTGAGAATAGCTGCAGTCTGATGTCATTAGTTCTGGGAAAGATGCTGCAGTTCATTTACTTTAGTATCAGCACGTAATTGACCTACTGAAGCGCATCGACATTCTCGCTCAGTGTGTGCAATTGCACGAGCCATTTTAAACAATGAGGTTTCCAGAGCATGTCAAGAATTTACCATAATTTTGTGGTTACTCTGCTATCTTTATATGTATTTCAGTGTTTTGTGTGCAACAAAAGTCGATTAACATAATACTTATGATTCAATAATATACTTTTAGCATTTCATATTACAAGTTAAGAGTTAAAGTGAGAGAAAGAATCAAAGTGTTGTTCTGTAATTAAACGTCCCTACAGTTTCGATTTTAATAAAATATTTTCCTCAGTTTAAGTCAGGTTGAGAAGAAAATTGTTAATCGATTTTTGTTGTTTACTGTACATAAATAAATAAATTAAGACAATTATTGCACAGGTCATATTTTTTTTCCAATAAACTGCGTTTTTTTAATAAATTCTTCGAGTCGCATAGCTCTCAATAAGTATATCAAATCTTACTGAAATTTACATTAGACCAAATTTCATTAAGCAACTCAATTGAAAATCTGGACATCGATCTTGAAGTAACAAAACTTCTTAATGAATTTTGTTGCAAATTTAACCTCTTTTCTTGAACTTGTAGTCGATACGTTCACATTAGACAGCCACATGACGAGGCAGATCAGGGTTCATTTCTAAGGCAAACACTTTAGGCTTGCGGGTGGACAGCTCGCCGCCCAGTCGCGGACCAGGCCCGAGTCGACGGCGCAACGTGTTTCACGCGCGCCAAGATGTCAGCACTAAGTGACGGGGTCCACGAGGACCGATGCCTCCTGGGTCAGGGCCGCGGGTTGGTTAAAAAAGAAACCGTGGCCCTGGCGTATAGGCCAGTGAAGAAACACGGGATGGGTTTTAGTCAGTAAAAGTCTGACACGCCCTTCCGCTCCGCCCAGAGCGGGAGAAGTCATTTGATGATTTCTCATCCCAAACAAGAAAAAAAAGCAAAAATGTTACCTTATCTAGTTCAGTAGTGAACACGGCGGGCTCGCCATTGTTGAGGGTAGCGGAGCTTGGGTAGGCGGTGTAGACCGGCGTGGTGCTGGTCTCTCCAGGTACTTGCACTACCAGGCTGCACGATGAGAAGGTCTCGCCGGCGTCATTGAATGCCTCGCATGTGTATACGCCTGGGGAACAAAATTAAAGGTGAGTAATTACTCATTGGCTGTATTAATTAAATAGGAAGATTAAAATATTTCAAGTTTGATAAACTTTCAAATATTGCATTGCACCCCAGTTCATTCAGACTCATCATTCTTAAAATTACTTTATAAAGTACAAATAGCGCTATCTAGTGGTCAAAACAATTACTATATTAAGTAGACATACAGCGCCATCTAACTCTCGTTCATAGTACCATTTAGCCAACTTTATTTCAAAAGTGTTCTGTTCCCAAGTTCATTACAAACCATCCTTGTATCGTATGAACCAAATATCATAGATGGCGCTGAGTCACATAATTTCGAGCGTCAATATTGCATTACTGGAATACTTACTAGGATAATGGCCGATTTTTAGGTCAAATTTTCTATGTTTGCACCTACAAAATATTGTTACATATTTGACAGATTTTGTAAAGGAAACAGGTAAATATTTTTTTCTTCAGATAAAATTGATCAGAATATTGAAAAATCAGTCCTAAGCTGTAGTACAGTGGTGGTTGTTGTAATTACTAACCAGCATCCTCAGGGAATATCTCAGCAATGGATAGCTTGTGGATGTTAGCCTCGCTGGAGTACTGGAAGTCCTTCGACGGCTTGATCTCCTTGTTGTTATGCAGCCAGATCACGTCAAAACGTTCGGCGTTTGTGATTCTATGAGGAAAGAGAGATGATTTGAATGTGGTCCTTATAGGCAACAATAGATCTTGAGAGCCTGATTTAAAGTCCGAATTTGGATTGTAGTGATTGTGGTTCTTTCCTCTTAAGACTATTTCAGACACCAATCTACTTTTCAGAGTAGTTCGACAAGATACGCCGAAATTAAATCATTTATTATTTGAATTTGTATGATGTATGGAATGTTATTGTATAAATGATATTAAACGATTATTACAAACACGTAAATATAACTGAAGTTATTATATCGACGGTTAGGAATCAATAGTGTCTATTTCAAAAAAGTTAACTTTGCAGGAGACAAAAAAAAATATTATTTTAGTTTATAGTCTTACCTGCAGGACAGCGTAACAGCATCTCCGTCAGTGACAGTCTGTGATATCGCGTGGTCCACTATTCTAGGAGGTTTGTCACCCATCTTTACCGCAGCCGCGGACGCGGTGCTTTCCATTGCTGAAAAAACAAAAATATTATGTATTCACAACGTAGATTTCAAATTTCTCGAAGGCGAGACGATTTCTTCTCAGTTAAAGAAGGTAGGTAGTGGCGGAGAAATGTCTTAAGTCATGTAGACGTTCGAAAAGTACAATTTCTTAGCCTAGATTGAATAAATGATTTTTGTTTCTGGTGCCTAATATTGTCATATAACTTGGAAAGATGCACAACCCCTGACTTTTATACACATTTTTTTTTATATTATGCGATTTAGTACTGTCCGAAGCAATAAGACAACCGTCTAGTTTACCGGCCTAGATTTGAATCTAGACTGACTTAACTAGACTTAACCTTTTATTACGACCGGTGTAAGAAAGTAGCTTTTACTGAACGCCACTAAATATAGATTTGAGAAAGTATGCTCCGGGTAATCTAACAGAGGTAAGTAATGTTTTTAACTGTTCCTCTTAGCGATGCTAGTTTTTCAGTTCATGAACATTTTTGCCACTTTTGGAGTAGGTCGTGATGATATATAGCAAAATGGAATCATCATCATCATTTCAGCCGAAAGACGTCCACTACTGGACATAGGCCTCCCCCAAGGATCTCCATGACGACCGGACCTGCGCCTCCCACATCCAGTGGGTCGTCGGTCCATCTTGTCGTGGGCCTACCCACGCTGCGTCTTCCAGTGCGTGGTCGTCACTCGAAAACCCGGCGGCTCCCTCAGGCATCGGTCCTACGGGCAATGTGCCCGACACACTGCCACTTTAGTGTTGCAATTGTTCGGGCTATGTCGGTTACTCTCGTTCGTCTGCGGATCTCCTCATTCCTGATTCGATCGCGCAGTGAAACCCCAAGCATAGCCCTCTCCATTGCCCTTTGAAATCTAGAGTCATATTATCCAGATGAACTATCTACTGTAGCTGTAAGGGAATCCTGAAACGTGTCAGTAAGCTAATTCTGGAGAAGGAACACAAACATTGTATTGAGTTAATTAGAGCGATCAGCTATATTCTTATGATTTAAATAGTCATTTAAGGAATAACATGCCTTTATACAAAACTTAAGGCTCGAAAATTTCTCTGTTCGTGGTTCTTCGGAAAAACGAACATTGCCGAAGAGCATACCTTTGACAGTGACATTGCACTTGGTTTCAGCCTCGCCCTGGCTGTTGATTGCCTTCAGAGAGTACACTCCCTCGTCTTCGGGGAATATCTCGTTGATGGCCAGTGATGCGACACCGTTCTTGTACTTGAGGTCCACAACCTGTGGAGGAAAAAGTGTTGATTACAATGATATAGGGTTTCTGATGCATGATTCCGATAAAACTATATTTCTGCGAATTATAAATAATATTTTGGCTTTATACTAAAGTTTTTTTTTATAATTTTAGTATGATAGGGCAAAGGGAATTAAAAAAAAATTGTAAATATTTTGACGCTTTTTTTGTTTTAAAAAAGGCTCCCACGATACAGAAGAAATTCCTAGTATGGGGATACTAGGAATTTCCCCTGTATCGGGGGTGCCTTTACAAACATACAATATGTTAAGAATACCCTGTCCGACCCATATGGATAATAAAGGTTAGGTAAACACTTGACCAAATATAATATAAAATTTTACGTAAGTAATCATCATAGTATCAATAATACAAATGAATTTTGAAATAATCTTTTTTTCCCGCGAATTAATTCCAACTTCCCCGAAATATGATATTTTTTAAAAAAGTGACAACACCGGTATTATTATGAGCGATTAGCGATGCGACCACGTGCCGCGTTCCCTGCCGCCCGCCGCTCGTGGAAGGGTGCTTAACGCACATCTATTAAGTTACCTCTTTTTGCGAAATAATATTTATTTTTTTAGGGGGATTTTTTTTAAAGTTTAGCCCAGTTTTGTATCCATTAGTAGAATCAGTTATCGATACCTAACAACACCTTCACGGGTCGGACAGGGTTTTCTTAACATACTGTATAACTCACATACACAAACAGTCAGGTCCGGTACAACTGATTGTAGGCCATACAAATATTTGTTCCATGCGGGAATCGAACCTGCAATACGTAGCGCAGCAGTCAAACTTTTAACCACTACGCTAACGGTGCCGTCAAGGCTTTGAAAGACATTTAATTTGAATAAAAAGTTATAAATATAACATTCTTCATTATGTTTATGTGTCTGTACAGTTACAATGTAATGTAATATTTACTAATTAGCTTTCACTAAACAAAATTGATGAAATTTTTGATATAAAAATTTCTCTTCTTTTTCTTTCTCTGTTCTAGCAGAGCAGAGCTCCTGTAGTTCAGCCACACATAGTGTCAAGTCCCTAGTACAAGTGTAGAACTCACCTCCGAGGAGTGCAGCGGCTGTCCATTCTTGTACCACTCCACCCTCGGGTCGGGGTCGCCCCGCACGGCCGCCGACAGCAGGAGGGGCGCCCCGTCCCGCGCCGTCAGCGCGTCCGGCAGCGAGCGCGCGAACGACGGACCGCACATTGTGGAGTCAGACGCCGGCACTATGGAGGACAATATGAGTCAGGGAAGAGGCTGGTTTAAATGACCCTAATGCTAGAAGTAGCGTTGTTATAGCTGAGCGCATAGCTAGTTTATTTTTAGTTAAAGCAAGCGACGTTTATGATGTTCAACGCACTGAAACGTTTGCACTTTGAAGAAACTAGAATCAATTTCCGTGCGTTCAGGCGCTTTTGCCATACCTATTATTGAAATCAATTGTAACAGCTAATACCTACTTAGGACCCATTAACTTAATCAAATTTTATTCCGTGGTGCTTGGCAATCTGGGCTTCTCCCAGTTGCAATAATGTCCCTTTGTGCCGATTGGCCTAGTTCTGTTCTGTCTCCTGCTTGGTATGGAGGGAAGTGGAAAAAATATATTTTTTCCTACTCCTCCGCTATTCTTTTCTGATTAATTTCGTTGCGGGGCCCAAGACAGTTGAATTGTTTCTCCGGGACTCGTCGAGCTTCATTGCTCGGCGTTTTTCTGACGGTCTCCACTGTTGATTCTGGCTTTCAGGAGTTGCAGTGGGTGGGAAAAGTGTGGCGGGTTTGCACCTTGAAGCGGCTCAATTAGAGCTTCAGCCGAACTTCATATAAGTCTCAATTGTGTAATGTAAAACAAACTCATACTAAACACTCGTATTAAATGGAGTAAAAATAAAATTCATTGATCAAGCAATCAAAATCTCTTATGAAGCAGTTAAGCTTAACCGTTTAAGCCGTTATAAACTTAAGAATTTCAAGTGTGTAGGAAGAAATTCTAGGCGAGAAGTAAGGAAAAAGTAAAGAAAAATAGGGAAACGGGAATGCCACTTACACTCAGGCGTACGTTACTGTCGCAAATCTTTATTTACCATAGTATCCCTTGAGTACTTAGATAAATGTACTTACATACGAGTTCCTTAGTAGCACTTCTGGACCTGGACGATGTGTCCGAGTCCAGTCGTGAAAGTCCTCCATATTTCTTTTTGCTCGCTTCTACGGAGGACTGTGGCGAATACTTTGGTCTGAGTGCGGACTTGGCAGGCGGGTCGATTGTCACCTGGGGAGACAAAAAAAGGGGTTATTATTGATGTCTGATTTTTGATTAGATGAGTTGAGACAGATGTGGCGCAGCGAAATGTTTTAAAACCATGACAATGCAATTGTTTTGAACTTGGGTAAATTTCTTTATCTCCTCTTGTATATGTGTAACCAAGTTACCAACACCTGACCACACAGAATGCGCTGCATACCTATATGCTCAAATAAGGGACGCTAAGAATCTTCATCAATTGTGCAATTTTCTACCTAATGCCGACAGCATTAAGTAGAAATTGGCTTGTTCCTCGTGCTTGCCTATTAGCTTCGTAGGCTTTTTGCTAATTATCAATCTTCGTTAGACATAGGTACTCCAAGCGTGTAAAGCGCTTATTAGCCTTTATATAAAGTTGAATGTTGCATGACGGTTGATTTGTCATGCTCAGTCAAATGTCTTGCTGATAGTGGCACATGGATTATCTTCGATTTATCTCAGTAAAATGATGTCGATACGTGTGAAGCTTGCATGAAATGCAAGGTCATCTTTGGATAGTCAATTAATTTTAGATCTTGATACATTGTACTTTTAATGAAGAATCTATTTACATAAAAATAATACATAACATACATACTATCTTTATAAAAAGATATAAATATGATATACACATCGTTACTTTACGCCTCTTTTTCTGAAAGGGTAGGCAGCCGTTTTTATGATAACTTCTTACGAAAATAATGTCATGGCAACATTTTGGTCTCATAGATATTTTATCCATTCGTCTTAATCAACCCTTTGTAACGACAATTTTTTGGATGGCTATATTTCAATGTTCTACATAAATTAAGCGCTTTTATTTAGTAAACGACACTATAAATAATTTAAAAGTCCAATGAAAAATGAGCGTGACAATCATTTTAGCTCTCCCGCGAAACCTCTAAGTCAATCATAATATGACTTAAGACAGTTATTTCTTGCCACAGACTAAACTAACCAATCTAAAATTAAATTTATCAATAGGTTGATAATTTAATTTAAAAGAGTGCCCATGGAGTTTCTTGCCCGTTCTTCTCCATAGGTACCTACTCTTTGGAATGGGCGACCAGTTTCATCTTACTGACTGACCGACCATCTGACAATTCATAAGTGTCTGTAACTGGTTTATTTGAAATAAATGCTTTGATTTTGATTTTTGATTTTGACCACAACACATGAAATAAAAAAAAAATCTAAAGTTACGGTAGCGCCACCTCTTGATGATTTTTGAAGTTAACCTATCGGGAAACTGCTCAATGAAGTAGGCTGTGTGTGACATTGAATTTGATAGTGATAACTTGTCATGAACTTGATGACCCATTCAAATGGATTCATGTCCTGTTTACCTTCTCTTTCTCATGGTCATCTGTTACATGTTGGTGACGTCGACGCTGAAGTAGTAATTTAAATTAATTAATTAACGTGTTTAAAAAGCATGATGAATGAATTTTAAATTAGAGCTTTAATTATTATGCTGTTGTCATTATTGCTTTAGAATTAAGTAAATATGGAAATAAGCAAAACTCTTTTTTGATGGTGCTGACAATACGACAATAAATTAAACATCGTGTAGCCCAACACGTTCTCAGTCTACCCACAAAAAACCATATAAATATGTCCATTAGTTTAGTCACAGGAAATTATTTTTCAATTTTCACATTTTCTACATAATGTACATGTTGATAAGGGAGCGCTTACAGGTTAATGACCGCCGCATCCTGCAGTACCAAACTTTAATAATAATGGCGCGAAAAAAGTCGATACAGGATCGCGCTGTCGCCGATCGGAGGTCAGTGAACCAGTATTTTTAAAGGATGTTCTATTCCGTTTGCAATTTTATGCGATTTAGTTTGTTTGAAATTTTCATTTTTTTATTTTTGATGCTAGGTTTTTTTTATGGTTTAGGATTATTCCTATGAACCAGCATTGTCCGTGTTTTCATTTATTGTCGTATTGTCAGTACCACTCAGTATACTCTTTATTTGCAAAAGTTAAAACCATATTATTAGCCACTTTATATCATGTCATAAGTATGGGATACATAACTAAGTGGATGTATAATACATATCGTCGCTTAAGTTCTAACACCGCATAACTCAAAATAATGAACTTTTCAGGAGACTAAAAAAACTGTCTAAGTTTGTAAATAATAATAATATATTTTTTTTGTTTGTTTTTTTTTTCGAAATAACGCGCCATCATTGGTTTAATCGCTTATTTGCGATTGGTCAAATGACGCGTCTTTCGATTCTTTATCCAATGACATGCATAACACATTTTGACCATTTTTTTGAGTTCCGTGGTGTTAGAACTTAAGCGACGATATACTAATGTAATGTCGATTCCATAATTGCCGCGGAGCAAACACGGCAAGCTTAGTTTAACCTGCAGGGTAATTAACGTAACACACTATACTGATAGTGTCAAAATGTAATCCATTACTACTGAGTAATGGATTACATTTTGACAGTTCAACAATATTCATTGCGTTATTTACGTTGTTGAGCAGACACATTTTCGAACATAGGGAGCAATGGAATAGCAATAAGCTTCAAAATGATTCCAACTGATAGAAGTAGTGTGTTACACAATAAGGGTACGTCTAGAAAAATTCCGGATTCCTCAAAGTTTAGTATTAAACGTAATAATAATGATAAGTTTATTTTATATGTATTTGGTTTAAATTACATCTGAAGGAGTCTCCACTTAGGCATAGATGCCTGTAGTTGAAGACAATAGGGATGTTTTCTGGTTAAAAAAAAATGATTCTATTTAGTCCGTCATTAAGATTATAGAAAAATATTAGATACGTATATTTTGTTTGATCAAATCTATAAAAAATACAAATATAAAAGGCATCAAAGATCAGGAGTGGTGGCTGGTGACATCACTGCTCGCTATAAAGTGTAGCGTGCAGTGACGCCACACGAGTTTTCAACGCACTGTATCTCTTTCATTTTTTGTTTAAATGAAAAAAGAAAAAATACGTGTCTAGTATTGTTTGGAAATCTGACTCACGGACTAATTAGTTTTGTTTTAGTCAACTACCCTATTCGTTACTTCATCAGTTACGTTGTATAAATATTATACAGAGTGGCGGTTATCACAAAAGTCTTTTGAAAATAAACAATTTAGTTTTACTAAAAATAGAAAACTTCATTTTTCTAACAAAATAAGTAGCGTAAAATTTAGTATAAAATAACATGAACATTATAATCTGACGGGGACACAGCTGGACAAAGGCCTCCCCCAAGTTGGAGGGGTTTGCCATAACCCCCGCGCTTATCGGTTGGGCTGTGGATCTCAGTAATTAGATATTTCACAGGAGAAGCGCTGCTGCCCACTTCCCTAGTGAGAGTTCCCTTAGTCGCCTCTCTAGACACCCACCAGAGGATATGGGTTGTTATTCTACAAGATCGTTGTCAACTCACCTTAGTCTTGGTTATGATCGGTGGTGGTGCGGGTTTGATAGGCTTCTCAATGTAGCGACGGTCTCCGGAGTGCAGGAAGTTGTGGATCATCTGCGCTTGCTCCGGTGATGTTACCTCGCCTGGTATAACGCAATTATTGTATTTAAATCATGTGAAGAATAGTTTGGGACAATTATGGATAGTTAATTTATTAAAAAGGTCGGTATGATTAAGCAAAATAAATATAATCTCTTTTTAGGTAAGCTTTGTCCAGACGATGGGTCTGAGGATCCCTTTATTTTTTTTTAAATTATTATTAGAAACTACTGCCGCAATCCTGCCTGATGGTAAGCAGTGATGCAATCTTGGATTCTTGAAGCGCGCTAGTCTATTAGCTTAAGGAATGATAAACCCAACAAAACGATCCGTTATGCTGCGCCAGAGGGAGATTGATCTGGAGATCCTCCACGACCAAACTCCCGACACAACAACATTTGGTGCATTGTAACCGGCACACATCGCAACACAATTGCTCAGACCCGTCCTCCGTACGGCTTCACCAGACATCATGCCGGAACGCGACGAATCGATTGGAGGGAGTTTATTTCGCCACTTCTTCTTCCCAGCGATAGCACTAGGAAGTGGTGTAAAGCGAGCGTTTGCAGGACTGTCTTTGGTAATTTTGATGTTTAAAAACTTCAACCTAATTTGAATAAATGACTTTTGATTTAACTATGGACTCTACAAGAAGCTCATAAACAGTAGACATTTCTGAACTTTTCTCTCATAATCAATACAATTACCTTATATTAAGAAATGTCAGATATTCAATTTTAAATTTGGTCTATACTACATTGTTTTCTAGTGTGCTAGAAAATAATGATCGTTTTTTAGTTTTCTATTGCGACTTTTATACAGGCTAGGCTTTTATAACGCAAACTTCGCGAAAAGGCTACACCGCATGCCACTAATAAAATTATGATAGACATTTATGTCGTTAATGAACGGTTACAGAACTCACAGTGTTTAAAAAAAAGTGTCGGCTCAGCCGTTAAACGTTGCAAACGTGCCGCTGTGCGGGTTTGTAGGTATGACGTTGATCCCTGATGTAAACTCTACTAAATCAGCTGATAAGATAGTTCGAGTTTTGTTTTCATTGCGCTTTTTTATGTAATTAGTGAATTAATTAATTTTTACTTTAAAATCTTATTGGGTTATAAAAGTAGGTATAGCAATTATGAACGGTCTAAAGTGAAAAAAACTATACATATATTTTTTTAAATCATGAAAAAGCCGACATAAAACTCCACCACGGGGGGGTTCAGAATCATGTACAGGATCCATGGTACTCGTTTGTGCGTCGATGTCAGATACACCCTTTATATCAAAAAATATGTATTCTCAACCTCAATTGCACAAATGTTTTCTATAACGTGTATTCTGCTTACCCTCAACAATGACGACACAGTTGGTCTCGTCAGTGCCGTGTACGTTGGTGGCAACACAAGTGTATTTGCCGCTGTCTTCAGGTCGGCAGTCAATGATCTCGAGAGTCACGACGCCGTCCGAATGTGTCATCGAGTAGTCATATTTGGACAACTCTTTCTTGTCTTTGTACCTGGTGAAAAAAAGGTGGAATTGATTATTATCGCCCTGTTTCAATCTCGTAGGAATATCGGGTTAAAAAGTATCCTACATGTGTGTAATGCCTATACAGCGTGGAATTTTAATGGTTTTTTTTCCCGCAGCGAAACGGTTTTGTCTTAGTAATACAATCGTTTCATCAATAAATAAAATATTAGAAACATAAAATAGCAGATTTACCATAGTGATAAAAAAACTCGAAAGTAAGCACGAACCAATAGTAAACTTCTGATAATCTACAGCCGAATGGCGCGGGGCCTTTACCCGCGTGCTTCAACTGTTATTCATTCATACTTTTACGGGCTTAGGATTTTCATAAATACTTTTTAGCGGCAATTTACTGAACATGAAAATAAAATTATTATCTAAGATAATTGTTTGTAATTTTTGCGCGCAGACTACTTTATGTCGTATCACTAGAGTCGAGAGCTTAGTTTACTTTGAACATTTATAAAGCGGCAACGCCTTTGAACGGTAGGTTTTTTTGAATGCTAGTTTGAGCGGTAATTTTTTGTATTGGTACATTTAAGTTATTTTATACCTTATTAACGCACATGACAGATTTTTTGGTTTGAACATTTTTTTCTTTTGTCGGCATGCCGTTGAATTTTCGGATTGTTGCCTACAAGCTGTTTTATGCCCTATCACTGCGCGCGGGAGCTTATTATGGTTTGAACATTAAATGCATTGCTTTCCATTGAGGCGGTTTCATGCCCATTCCGAGTAGTACCTACAACATGTAGGTAGCGTAACTAACTTTTCTCACTTTATCATTGTTTATAACACAAATATTTTTAATTTTGTCTTTTATTCTATTCATCGAAAATACTCCTTAAAGCAAATCGTTCTGCCGCGGGAAAACAACCATTAAAATTCCAGCGTGTATAAAGGTCAAATTGGTTAAAGAATAGAGGTAAATAAACTGTTGCTAGGCAACGAGTTTATTTACCTTTATATCTAAAAGACAGATGTTAACAACCTTTTTAGATAGATGATTTTCATAAAAGTAATAACTCTACTTCCTACTAATGTAAACAGTTTATTTGTTTAGATATTTATGATTTGCATAGAACGCTTAACCGATTTGAATGAAATATGACACACATGTTAGCTAATTTCCTAATAGATTAAATTTTTGATACATATATACAACGTGTAACATAAAGGGTATATACACACTAAAGGCATGGCATCTTTATATGATTAATATGATATCAATCGATATTGGAAGGGTTTTTTAATCCTATCTCTTTATGTTAGGAAGTTACGAGAAAAAGCACCGCCTGTGATAGGCTACTACCATACTAGGCGCACAGAATTTTTGAAGACATTTATCGTGATTTTGCCAAGTAATGTGACGTGTAACGAGTAGTTATTAACGTATGTAGTGTGGTGCACGTTTGTTATGATTTAAATTTAAGAAACATACGGAACGGAAAATTTAGTATAAATTTTTGGAGTGTTTTATTTTAAGTTGAAAACCTTCCGATATCATTTGATATCATGTAAAGATGTCATGCCATTGGTACGTATATACTCTTTATGTAACACGTTGTATAATACATAGTCCTTACTTGAAAGCATTATAATGCATGTGTTATGCAGTTGATTTGAAAGTAATTAAAATACGCAAAATTGTATTGAGGAAAACTAATTTGAGTCTTTTAATGCAGATTTTATCGAAGCGAAAGCAGGTTTTGGAAACTGTGTTTTGTAATATCGACGTTCAAAAAGTGCTGATTGTCAGTCTAATTTAAATAAATGATTTTAATAACTCTGATTGATTATATCAGCTTTCGAAGTTTTTTTGTTTTGTTGATAATATAAGTTATCCAGAATGTTGTCTCTTCTTCTAGATAGTTCTTATTATTGGCGGCTCGTATAAGTAAAAAGTTCCCAGATGTATACTGACCATTTGACAGTAGGAGTGGGTTTGCCACTGAGGCAGCACAGCAGCTTGCAGGTGTCCCGCGCCTGCATGACGCGCGGCCGCAGCTGGAACGTGAACACGGGCGCCGTCTCGGACGACTCCTGCCAGAACGTGTAGGGGAGGGCCTCCCGCCGCCGGGGGGCTTCGGGGAGGTGCTGGCGTTGGACCTTCGGGACCGCTGTCACCACAAACAGGGATTCAATTCACTTACATTCATGCTTAACCTTACAAAGCCCTTTAAATGTAGAAATTACAGCTAAGATGAATAATAATATTACCCTGGTATAAATTTCGAAATTCTCTTGTTTCATCCATGATTCAAGATTAATCTCGCATATATGCCAAATGCATGCAACACACAAAGAGTGTATTACAATCGATATGAAATTCCTTTGATACATAAACCTATTCATTTAACATACAATAATAAATTATTAAATATTTATTATTATTCATGGGAATTTTATAATAATACAGTTCCCAGTGATAATTATTATATATAATAATAAAATTCCCAGTAATAATAATAAATAATATTACGAATTTTGGTTTACACCGCGGGTATTACGAATGAAAGAAATTTAATCACACTTACACGCCAAAAAAGCTTGAACTAAAACGTTGAATAAAATCAACACGATTCAGATTTAGATATTATATAAAATATACTGTATTGAAACCTAATTGAATCACGCAACGCACTAAATATTAAGTCAACGATTACACTGCGGCAGTCAGAGAGCCAGTAGTTAATTTAGTCGCTGTATCGGCGGCTACAGGTGTAGTAATAATAGATTGGAACATACGAACGACAGCAGGCGAAGCTAACAGAAATTATTAAATATTCCCAAGCAACATTGAGCCTTAACGATTTAGCAATAAGGTTGAAAATCTAATAAATAAATTCAACAGATACTACATATGTGCTTGATGAGCAGTTTCTGTACACCAGTGACACTGATACTCCGACAAACAGTTAGTATGAATTAATAGAATGCTAGTTTAATTGGTCGGGAGTACTTCTAATTTGAAAATGGTTGAAGCCAAAAATACAGGCTAATTGGTTCTGTAAAAATCACACAGAGAAAAAAGTCAACGTCGATTAAAAGGGCATTAACTTTCTTCTATACTGTGACAATTTTTTTAATATTTATATATTTTTTAAGTCGTGATGGCCTAGTGGTTAAAACACCAGCCTCTCAAGTATGAGTGCGCGGGTTCAATTCCAGGTCAGGCAGGTACCAATGGAACTTTTCTAAAGTTATATGTACTTTCTAAGTATATCTTGGACACCAATGACTGGAGGTGAAGGAAAACATCTTGAGGAAACCTGGACTTTAAGTCTGAAATCGCCAACCCGCATTGAGCAAGCGTGGTGATTACGCTCAATCCTTCTCTGTATGAGAGGAGACATGTGCCCAGCAGTGGGACGATACAAGGTTGATAATTATTTTTGGATCAGTATGTTTAGGATTACTGTGTTTGTTTTTTTCTATTAAGCCTATACTGTCCCTCTGCTATACAAGAGTATCTATAAGGGTAAATATTAGGTTTAAAAAAAAAACAAAAAAGTTTAAGCTCTTGAGAGTGTTCAAGAGTTCTCAATATAAATTAAAATCTTGACCCTACTTTCTGTTCTACAGTAAATAATTATGAAATAACACTTACGTTGCACATTGAGGAAGACGACCTCTTCCCTGAATCCGTAGTGGTTCTCAGCCCTGATGATGTACTCGCCACGGTCTTCCAACTTCGCGCGGTTGATAATGAAGTAGTAATCGTCACCGGCATACCTATATAAAATAAATAGTTTTAAAATAGCAATAGCGTTTAGAACTGCTTACCATCAGGTGGGCACGCTGACTGCGTATCATAGTATTGTAAAAAAATGTGTATTACTCAACAACGCAAATAACGCAATTATGCTTTGCCGTCAAAATGAAATTGCTACTGATAGTATGTTATGCCCATCGATCAACTATACACAAGATACACAGTTTCGAACAAAACTCTTATCAAAACTGGCGACAAGTATTAAGCAATCTAAAGTAGTCAAAATAAATATACATTAATTTAAAATCAGCCTTAAGTGCATTGGATAAAGTTCTTATCACAAAGCAGTACATAAAAGCCATTAATTTTTACGACTCGGTCTGTGGTACATGAAACATCAAACCAAATTCAACCTTACACGCATGCATTAGAGTCAGAATTATACAGTAAATGCTAAACGAAAGAAGCACCAAAGTGCTGCGTTGTGCACTTGTTCAGTTCAACCATTTTTTTTAACGCTGATTGTAAATCTAGTGTATCAATGATCAATGATTATGACATATACCAATTACATTTTGTCGAATTTATGTTAAAAGTAGTCTTAATATAAAAAAAAAATATTTTGGGCCCCCAACAAGGTGGACTGATGACCTGGTGAAGGTCGCGGGAAGCCGATGGATGCGGGCAGCACAAGACCGGTCATCGTGGAAAGCCTTGGGGGAGACCTTCGTCCTCCAGTGGACCTCTTTAGGCTGATAAAAAGATACTTTCTCTAGTTGAACTGTATTAAACTTACCGCTTCATAAACTTGACGGACTGTCTCAACTCGTGGTTGTTCCTCGACCAGGTCACTGTAGGCGTGGCACATGCGATGATGCGACAGTACAGCTTCACGGACTGGCCTTCGTAGCAGAAGGCGGATTGTGGACGAATCACGAAGCGTGGTGCGGCTTGGCGACGGTCTGGACAAAGAAGATTTTGTTAATTAGGATTTTCAAAGTAGTTGTTTGTGGTATTTCGGAAAAAGTAGCGCTCAGTATACAACGCTATTTTTTACTAAATTCTTTAATAAGGCGCGTTATCAAACTAATTATACTATTTAGTTACTAATGAAGACAAAAGTGCACGGAGGGCCTAAGGTCGACTTTTGAGGTTTTGCATTACTTTTCATGAGACTACTAGATTTTTTTTTTTTTTTTATTAATGTATAAACCAGCGCTTGACCGCAATCCTGCCTGATGGTAAGCAGTGACGCAATCGTTGATGGTAAAGCGCACTAGTTTATTAAGAGCCTATTCACTCTAGCCTTGAAGACACTCAAATTGTAGTCCGACGGAAACACCGCCGCCGGCAGATTGTTCCAGTCCCTCGATGTACGCGGTATAAAGGAGGAGGCGAAACGCTTCGTCCGGATCGTAGAGGTGTTAACAACATAAGGGTGGAAACTCGCCGTACGACGGGTCGTCCGATGGTGGAACGGGGATGGGGGAATTAAATCGTGCAATTCCCTCGCACACTCCCCAGAATGTATCCTATAGAACACCGAAAGGCTGGCTACTCTACGCCTGTGCTCTAGGCTTTGGAGACCAACTCGAGTTAAATCAGGGTCACCAATCAGCCTCTTCGCGCGCCTCTCCACTGAATCCAAAGTGGCCAGGTGACACTTAGCAGCACCAGCCCAAATGTGGCTGCAGTACTCCACACACGAACGGACCTGTGCTTTGTACAACATTAGAAGCTGCCCTGGTGTGAAGTACCGCCGGACCTTTGCGATTACACCAAGTTTTCTGGCAGCCACCTTGGCCTTGGACTCAATGAACCGCCCAAAGTTTAGGTTCGAGGAAATCTCAATACCCAAAAGCTGAAGGCGGTCGGTACACTCCAAGGATACATTCCGAAAAGTAGGAGCCAAGGTGAACGGGCTCCTTTTGGCGGTGAAAAGACACGCCTGCGTTTTGGCGGCATTGAATGCTACAAGATTGGCATTGCCCCATTCGGAGACTGCCTGAAGTGCAACACTCGTTCGCTCTACCATGGCCTCTCTTTCGGACCGGATTGATTCCCTACTAGCCCGAGCATCCGGCAGGTATCTCTCCACAACTGTGCTGTCATCTGCATACCCATAGATACCGGGCATCAGCAGATCGTTAATATGTAGCAGAAACAGAGTTGCAGAGAGAACAGACCCCTGAGGAACACCGGCATTAGTCGACATGGGCTCAGATGAGCAACCGTCGACAGATGGCGCTGTACAATAATGAAAATAATACTGCAAAACTTAAAAATACTTAAAAATCTTATTAGAAGTTTTTAATACCTAAAATAATTACCTAGAAATAATAATATTTAAATAAACATAAATTATTTTATTTTCTTATTTTCGAGTATTTAATACAGCGCCATCTAGACCAAACCGAATAAACCAATTGGTATATTCGTTAATTCAAGTACTGATGGCGTAGATCATAAGTAATTAAGAATACCATTCACAAATTGGCTAATAATGACTTCGTTAGTATATTCCTTCCTTCAATATAAAAGTAAATTTGAATTGAAGGATAAATTTTAATATTAAAAAAAATCTAATCTTTATAGTTTATAAGTAAATACGCCATGCGGTTTCAGCCACATTAATTTCGATTCCATAAGAACATCGAGATAAATCTTTCCAACGTGTTAATCCGCATTATAAACTACCAGTGAGCTAAATGTCATCAAAATCCATCCAGTATTTTTGACGTATAAGAGTACTTAACAAACATACATCCATCTAACCATTCAAACTTGCACGTTTATAATATTCATCATTATCATCTCAGCATCAATCCCAGTCGTATCCGAAACTTTTTCAGCTTGGAGTCTAGGGTCCGCTTTACCAGTCTAACTGCTGATTTTGGCTAAACTTCGATATTTTCCGTGAAGCGACTGCCGTCTGACCTCCACAACATGGCAAGCGGTACCAACGGCTTAATGTGCTTACCGAGGCACGACCAGACTAGTGCAAATATTCATATTTATGCATAAAAATATTTGTACTGCGCGGGGATCGAACACGCGCCTTCTTGCGCAGCGGCCGCGTTCGCTACCGCTACGCCACGGAGGCTGTCTGTGGAGGTTCAGCTCCGTATGAGATACCAAAGTAGGTAGGAATTGCAACAGATGAACTGAACTCGATACGTTTACATCTAATAAATTATTCTGCTTACCGAACTGTCCATCGTATATCTTCCACTTCTCGATGAGAAGCTTGCGCAGTGAGCTGTACTCGCTCAGCCTGCCGATGGGCAGTTTGAATGATGACCAGTTCTGTGGAGGAAATGCAGGAGTTAACAATGTTATTATCTCCTAAAATGCTTGTAGCAGGTAGTCGGTGGACGTCGGATTCAGACTTGATCTTTCAATTATGAGGAAGTTGGAATTAATTCGCGGAAAAAAAAGATTGTTTCAAAATTCCTAACCTTTATTTTTTTTTCGGACGGGGTTATCTTAACATATTGTATATCCTTGATATAAAGCACATTACTGGCTTAACCAAAATTGTGATAATTGGTGGGTGAAAACTTCTAGACTCGGAAGTTTTCACGCCAAAAATAGAACAAAAACCGGCACAGATCGAAAACCGTGTCTTAACATAATTCTATTTTCATTTCAAAGAATGCAGTGTTATATTTTTTTTTTTTTTTCTAGACGGTTGTTTGAAACTCGATGAAACGAAAAAGCGGCAGTAAATTATAACATTCGTCTCATATTTTGAAACCAACTTTTTTGAAGGTTTGGTCTCCATTGTGAATTGCATTTTTGTTATTTACGTCATTTTTATTTCCGTCGGACTACAATTTGAGTGTCTTAAAGGCTAGAGTGGGTGGAATAGGCTTTTAATAAACTAGTGGACTTTACCATCAACGATTGCATCACTGTTTACCATCAGGCCGGATTGCGGTCAAATGCAAGTTTATAATTTATAAAAAAAAACCCCGACATTCAGTAGTCCAGAGAGTCAAATCTGATATGAATCTCAATCTGTCAAAAATGTAATAATCAAGTTTTTGACATTTGTTTGTCGGCAGAATGAAACTATGATAATAGCTGTTTGCGGCAGTGGCATACAAAACTTTTTTTTTATGACCTTTTTTGTTCATAAATGCAGATAAGTTAACAATGGCGCGAAAATAGCGCGGCGCGTGCAATGTTGTTTTGTTGTTATAATCCTACAAATGAAAGGCAAAGGCCATTCATCCATACAGCCTAATAATATGCGATGTTTAGTCGTGACGCAAATACGCGCGCTTTTTGGTATAATCATATGTTGATTTTCTGATACCATAGCCATAAAAAAATTATTTAAAAGTTTCACTGTAGTACGGTTTACCCGTGTGTGGTCATTGTAACACGACTTGGCAGGAATGAGAACTATTGAGATATGACTTATGGTTATGTATTAAGCAAAATACCAAATGGTCGTAGAAAAATTTTGAACGTTTTGAATTACGAGAATAGAGATTCAGGTTTATTTTTCATTGATTTAGTTACCTCGTACTGCTTGCGGAGCCTGTCCCGCATGGCCTCGTACCGGCGCGCGTCGATGTGGGCGGTGCGTGCGGCGGCCGCGTCTCCCGCGAGCCACTTGTGCATCAGGCACTCGTGCGCTGTCATACGCTTTCTGTGTAACACATAAAATATACACAATTTAATATGAAATCTTTTAGTTCACCATCTTTGGCCTATAACAGTCCACTGCTAGACTAGACATAAGCGTATTTCACGCCAATAAACTCGATTTTCGGAACTCACACCCAGCTACTACCAGCCGTCTTGCGAAGACAGTTGCCCCACCTAGCCTGAGAGGTCCCACTTTATATTTACCATTTTGCGGTCTCCACTCAAAATAGTTATTTATGCCACTGTCAAGCAATGATAGCTATTGTAATATGAGTGATAGTTTGTGCCACGAAGGGAAGCTGAGTGGCACAATAGATCAGCATGAGTATTACAATAGCTGTTTGCGGCAGTGGCGTACAAAACTTTTTCTACAACCTTGAAAACAATTTTATTTATAAATGCAGATAACAGTTAACAATGGCGCAAAAATAGCGCGGCGCGGACAATGTTGTTATAATCCCACAAATGAAAGGCAAAGGCAATTCATCCATACAGCTTAATAACCTGCGATGTTTAGTCGTGACGCAAATACGTGCGCTTTTTGGCATAATCATACATGTTGATTTTTTGATGCCATAGCCATAAAAAAAAATACGAGTGTGCTTATGACCACACGACTGAAGTGAAACTTCTTTCGCTCCATCTGTATGTATATATAATTATATATATGTGTGTACAATATATACATGTATACACATATACATATATTAATTTTCTATAAATATTTAAATTTATTTCATGGTTTCATTGGTAAATTAATATTTTTGCATAGATCTTCTACTTTTATTGAAAAAAAAAAAAAAAAATCTTTGTAGACCTTGTAGTACCAAGCTCGCGCCACGGGCGCCTCTGTGCTTGTATCCCCCACTTAACTTCCGTTCGCCTTGCCCGATCATTTTTCGTAACGCTTATGTCACGCGTTTGCCAGCTTACTCCCCAAGTCAAGCGTGCGTAAAGAAGTTTCACCTCAAAAAGTTTAATTGTAGTACGGTTTACCCGTGTAGAAATGGTCATTGTAAGACGACTTGACAGGAATGAGTGCTATTGAGATATGACTTATGGTTATGTATTAAGCAAATTACCAAATGGTTCTAGAAAAACACGTTTGCTCTAACGGTCATTTTATGATTAAGGGTGATTATTATATTGTAGGTCTCATCCGTCACTAGTTATCAAGTGAAATTGAGGATAACAGCGGACCAATCACATAGAAATATGAAACAGTATGTGGTAATGTGATAAAGTTTAAATACTCTTAACTAGTTTTATGACTGCTGGATAAAGTCTCTAACTGGTTAGATATTAAATTAACTGCTTACATAAAATGTACACTTCCAGCGGACTGTCAAATTTTATATCAACCCTGATAGGAGGTCTTAAGATTTGGCAGTTGATATTTTTTTTATCCTAAAGGCATAATGTTGCCCTTAAATTGATATCGAAAAAGAAAACCGTGCTTTCTAACAAGCTAATGAGTTGCTTGTTTAAAAAAATTCTCCATGTGTTTGTATTGATCCTCGATGACGCCTGATGGAAAGGGATGGATGAGGTCTATAATGGAATGAGCATGCCCAAAAGTCGCTAGTTCACTCTTGCTGTGAAGGCAGAGGTTTCAATGTTTCAATTATCCACTAAGAAATAGTTAGCTATCATAAACGTGTACTTACTCCTTGTTCTTAACTAGCAGCCTCTTGATGAAGTCCTTGGCATCATCAGAGACGTGCTGGAAGGCTTCCTCGTCGAACTCCCAGTCGCAAGCCTTCACGTTCTTTAGAGTTTCTATGTCATTGTTGCCGGCGAATGGTGATAGGCCAGATAAGCTGTTGAGAAGACGGCAGAGATTAATATTGTCCTTGAAATCACAGCAGGGAGAATACCAGCACAACGACATTTTTTTCAAGCCTTAATGCCGAATCATCAATCTGAGATAGGAGCTTCTTGGCCTCGTATAGGAATTTCTTATTTTTTGTTACTTTTTTATACAATATAGACATTCTAATAGTAATATCGCGCACGCTCTCATTAAAACAGTTACAATGTCCAAATTAATACCACTTAAGACAAGACACACATGATCTATCAACGGCAGAAAATAGGTACTGTTTTCATCCATGTTTACTGATGACGTAAAGACTGTTCTAAAGGGTATTTTTGCATGGCATAATATGTTATGCCATGCAAAAATACCCCTTGAATGATACCTCGTCATAACAAGGTATCATTTATCGCTCATACGTAAAAGAACACACAATGAAAGGCCATTTAAATACTCACAGCACATAAGACAGTACTCCCACTGCCCACATATCAGTGTAGAAGCCAACGGGTTCACGTTCCACGATCTCAGGCGCCGCGAACTCGGCTGTGCCGGTCGATATTTTGACCACCTCGTTCGGGTCCAGCTTTGTGGCTAGGCCAAAGTCGATGATCTGTGGAGCAGAATTGAAGATGATTTGATTGATGAAGATTTGAAAATGGACGTGGATCCATAGGCCGAATCATGGTCAAAGGAACGTAGTAATGGTGTTATTTTAAAACTACCTACCCACCAGTATCCTAATTCTGTAAAATTACAAATTTGAGTCATTTTGGAGCATATTGCTAATCCATTACATATGTTCGAAAAATTTACTTTCTCAACAACGTTAGTCACGCAATAAATGTTGTTGAACTGACAAAATGAAACTCTTAGCAACTCATAGTGTGTCACGCAATTACCCTGTAGATTTATTTATTTATTTTATTATTTATGTACACATAATAAAATACATAAAGATACGACAAAATTAAGTTCTGAGTACAAAAGTGCTGCTTATTTCTTAAGAAATTTCTTCCAGCAGACCTGCGAAAGGAAGGAAGGAAAGGGGTTCTGATGTCAAATAACAAAACAAGGAGCTTTTATAGTTCTTGTGGGATTTGACAATCGATCAAATTGAAGAGACTTCCAGAAACCACATATTAAATAATAATAATTACCTTAACATCAGTGCCGGTCCTGGTCTGGCACATGACGTTCTCGGGCTTGAGGTCCAGATGAATGATGTTCTGTTCGTGCATGTGTCGCACTCCCTCGCATATCTGTCGCATGTAGTGAGCTGCCTCGGCTTCGGACATGTTGTAGCCTGGCTCTGTGATGCGCTCGAAGAGCTCGCCTCCGGATAAGCTGGAAGGGATTATTAGAGATATACATTGGTGGATTCGCGTCCATTTTGATGAATGATTTCTTAAATTTTTCTAGTTGCTCAAAAAATTAAAAACCTTAAAGCCACAGACACACTAGGGAGAAATGAGCCACGACAAGTATCGGCGACGTGTCAAGCAGAGGCGGCCGATTTCGCGTGACAAATATGCGACAACGCTCAAATTATGTCCGCAGCGACGTCAGATGAAGTAGTTCGACTTCGCGAAACTTCGTCTGACATATCTGGGGACATCGCGCGACATTTCTGCAGTAGTATTAAATGTAGCTGTCGCGCGATGTTACCAGACATGTCGAGCGAAGTCCGGCAACGTCGCGCTACCTCATCTGACGTCGCTAGCGACCCGTGTCGCGCGATGTTGCCAGACATTTCGGCCGAAGTCCGGCAACGTCGTGCTACTGCACCTAACGTCGCGGCGACACGTGTTACACGACATTTGTCCCCTAGCGTGTCTGCGGTTTTAAAATTTACTGGTTGTTTTATGAAATTGGACACCTATTTTACCTAAGACTTTTGTAGTAGGGTGTGAAAAATGATGTGCCTATTTTTCTCGTTTCTGGCTTCACATGTTTTTTCCTTCAATCCACACAAACGTCAACACTGTTTCAATTCAAGTTTATGAGAAAAGAAAAATATAAAAAGTGCTAATACTCACAACTCGAAAATAAGCACCATCTCGTCATCATCTTCAAACGCATCATGCAGATTAATCAATTTACGATGATGCAGTTGATTCATGATATCAATTTCCTTCTTAATGAGTTCCTTCTCCATTGCGCCTGCGACTGGTATGAACTTGGCTGCGAAGATGTTGCCGGTGGCCCTCTCGCGACAACGGTGTACAACACCGAACGCGCCTGTACCTACAACAGTATGTGCAACCTCATGCCTCTGTTCGGGGTAGACGGTAGTCTTAAACCACTGTTGACCCGTGTTAAGTGTGTTTTCCGTCATTGGAATTCTGGTACCCACGACGACTTACAATATGTAAAGAAAACCCTGTCCGATCCGTGAAGGTATTGTTAGGTATCGATAACTAATTCTACTAATGCCCACAAAGCCGGGCTAAACTTTAAAAAAAATCCCCCTAAGAAATAAATATTATTTCGCAAAAGGAGGTAAATTAATACATGTGCGGTAGGCCACACATGCGCGGGCGAAAGGGGGCAGGGCACGCGGCACGTAGTCGGATCGCTATACGCTCATAATAATACTGTTAAAAATGGTGTTGTCACTTTAAAAAAATACCAAATTTTGGGGAAGTTGGAATTAATTCGCGGAAAAAAATGTTGTTTAAAAAATAATTAGTATTGTCACTATGATGATTATGTAAAATTTCATATTTTATTTGGTCATCTGTTTACGTAACCTTTATTATCCTTATGGTTCGGACGGGGTTTTCTTTACATATTGTATATCAAGCTATACATTTCCAGAATGCTCTTTTTTTATTTGGAAGTTATCAAATAACTTCTCAAGCTCTGGACGGCGTGACAAGGCTTTACTGACTAACCTAACCTAACCTCGTGTTCTTTCAGTTGTTTATGCCAAGGGAAAGGTAACTCTATCGAACATCTCGTGATCCTGACTTCTCATTGTAGAGAAAACCTATAAAATGCGAGGTCAGTTAGAACTGCAAATGTGCAGCCTGATATGTCGTGTGTGATAGAATTTTGAAAAGCTGGGTAACAGAAAATGCATTGAAGCATACGTTACGCAATAGTTATTATGAATCCAATGCAATTTCTGTTTGAGCTGTACTTGCATTCCGTGCGCCAACCAGAATTTATCGCTACACCTTTGGGTTTTAATTTATAATTGTGTGTTTATTGCGTATGTTTGATATTTTGATGTATTTTATTGCTTTTGCATAAGCATTGAATAAACAATGGAATGCACTCTTTTGAAAGTGTTTTTTTTTTTTTTGTTTTTTATATATAAAACATATTTTTCAATATTCTGGTTTTGGCATAATCTGTAGACCTAGTATGGCTTTTGGCTCATCGATTGGCCAGCTTCAAGGTTGTAAGAACTCTAAAGGAATGAGAGCGCCAAACGCGCACGATATCGACGATCGAGGTACGTAATGAAAACTAATACTAGGCGTACTGATACAGAATCAAATTTGAATGATCTTAAAGACTTAAGGAATAAAATACTTGAAAATATCAAGACATACGTTTATAAGTGTACTTTATATCTACGTTTCTGTGATGTCAATATTATCGCCAATTTCTACTTGGTGTAATTTTGCATAATAATAATTTGTTTTGTGTATAATAAATATATAAAATATCATATTTATGAAGCGAAAATCGTGCATTCGATCTACCAAAGATAATAAAGAAATATATAATATTAATTTTAATATAAATAAATAATTATAGAAAATTAGGATTACTGGAAATTTTACATCCTAAACTCGAAATATTTTCTAATTTTTTTATCCATTTCCAATTACCCTACTATTTTTTTCATGCGACTTTTTCCTAAGGAAAAATAGGAAAATATATATTTGTTTTTAAAATAAAATAAGTATGCGTGTGAGACAGAGAGATGCAGAGAAAGAGATGCACTACATCGATCCATTCACACACAGACCTCGGGCGCTCGATCTTCGAGACGCGGCGCTCACGAAGTCACCTGTGAATTATCACCATTTTTGTAGAATCACCACTTTTTATTTGGGAATGTCACCACTTTGGAATGGGGATTAAGGGATTGTGTAAAATATTAGGAACATCAGTGGCGAAAACTGAAATTTATTCAAGATACCTCAAATATACTCGGTCGTAAATAAGACAAGTTCCTGAAAAAGATATCCCAGTTATTGGTGACGGAATTGACTTTTTATGAAGTCAAACTTTTCTATAACTGGATATGTCATATCAAGGCCGAGTCCTAGCCGAGGCCGAGGCCGAGTCCTGCAAATCATAAATTTATTGGTTTAAAGGATGGTGTTCTAAGTTAACACAGTCCTTTCGCCACTGATGACTACTAGTGAGTTTAAAAATATCACCTTATATTGGTGATTATGTTATAGCGTTAAACCGCCACTTTGAAGTGGCGATTGAGTTTTGAAAAATTACTAAGGAACAAGAAAAAAATTGGAACTTCAACGCATGGTTAGTATTTCTACGGTTAATTTTTTAAAACTCTAAAAAAATCCCATGTGATTTCACAAGCAACTTCGTGAGTGTGTTTAGTCTTTTATTTTTACTTCTTTTACTATCATGCTTATCCTATGTTGGCGGTATGGCGGAGTTTCACTAAATGCTTTTATATTATCAAATAATTTATGTTCAGCGTCAGGCAAAATCGGTTTGGTAATTAGGACATTTTTAGAATATCATTTTAAAAATAAATAGAAAACTATTGTGTAATTTATGTAATTGTGTGAAAGTGTATATGTAGTTAGAAATACAAAAGAAGTATGTAATGGAATTATGTCAATTCATACAAGTTGAAAACACCGTAGGTTATTAAGGTTTAATATTCACCACATTGTAACATCATTCTCAAGTAGGTTTATTTTAGAAGATATTAAAATATGGCGAAATTAAGGCTTTTGAAACAAGTTCCATTCATTAGGCTATCGAAAATACTCATGCAATTTCTAATACTGTAATTTAATAAAAAGATATTGATTGTCCTAATTTTACGAAAAGATAAACTCGAACATACTTATTGTGAATCTCACAAAAATATCATTCATTGGCATTCCACTCCGTTTTCTAGAAGCCTTAAATAGGTGATTATATGATTTGTTGTGAAATTTTATATCAAATGATATAAATAGGTCGACCGCTCAAATGTCGCCTGAGGCATAACTCGCACGAGTTAACTGTGCACCTCGCTCTGTGACGTCACGTCGAGAAAGAATTATGATAAATAAAATATAAATTAATTTGTTTTTTATGCTAATAAAAGGTCGTTTTATGATAAAGCGTCATAATAATAGGTCATTTTACTAATGACGTTTTGTAATTAATTTGATACATGTCATATGGACTGAAATCTAATGTTGGTGCAACCAACAGGCTTTACTAAAGCGTCGAAAATGTAAAAAAACAAAAATAAACTTAACAAAGCACAAACTCTACAGAAACAGTAATAACAACAGAGGATTTAAACTGTATTTAGACAATTCTTTACAAAGATGCTATCGCTACTCGGCGCTTAAGGCGAATGCGGGCGCCGCGCGGGAAAGCGGTGGAGGGGTCGCATTCCAGCGAAGTGCACAGATAACTCGCGCGA
Source organism: Sesamia inferens (assembly GCA_037179545.1). Taxonomy (NCBI): domain Eukaryota; kingdom Metazoa; phylum Arthropoda; class Insecta; order Lepidoptera; family Noctuidae; genus Sesamia; species Sesamia inferens. The sequence goes on from CM073950.1 coordinate 16,879,472, forward strand.
GTTGTAGCTGCGGGATGACGGTAGGGTGATAGTAGTTACAAGTTGACGAATCACTGAGCTCTTGCATCACGTCACCACACCTCTCTTGTGCTACGTTGCAACCTCAAGAAACTTCTCAGTTGAGCGGTAGCCTTATGGTACCTACTTTGATATTTTAGGCCCATATTAGTAAGTATTAATGTCATCATGATTTCAATGCCAAAAAAAGACGGTCTTATCGGTAATGTATAGCTCCGTGTCTCTCTTAGTAATAGGGTATTTGACTAAAAAAAATTAATTAGTCCGTCAGTCAGATTTCCAAAAAATACTAGACACGTATTTTTTGTTTTATCAAAACAATAAAAAATGATAAATATAAAAGGCATCAAAGATCAGGAGTGGTGGCTGGTGACGTCACTGGTTGCTAAAAAGTCTAGCGGGCAGTGACGTCACACGAGTTTTCAACGCACTGTGTCGTCTTAATTTTTTGTTTATATGAAAAAAGAAAAAATACGTGTCTAGTATTTTTTGGAAATCTGACTGACGGACTAATTAGTTTTTTTTTTTGTCAAATACCCTATTATGATAGCATTAAATAATAATATGGCACCAAATCACAAGCTTGATCTCGCTTCTAGAAAACAAAGTTTAATCTACGTTTTACTATACACAAATTTTGCTGTTCTCAATTACGGGACAAAAACCTGTTATAGATTTTTCAGAAAAACCAATCTACCATTTTATTCTTAATACTTCTACCCATGCTAGTGAATAATCTACCTTTTATACTGGCAATACCTACCAGTGTTGCCAGTATACAAAAAAATAAAACTACTCATGCTAGTTTTCAAGTACAAGATTCTTCAATACTGATATGCTACACTTACCAATCTCCTCGAGAATGTCATATTTGTCGTAAACGGAGCAAGTGTTAATGTCAACTGGCTGAGGTACGAATTTGCTGTAAATGTCAAACACGTAGCTGTCATAGTCCTTAATAGGGCCGTGGTCTGCGTTCGTGCGGATACGTTTGCCGGTTTCGTCAACTGGAAGAAAAAAAAACATTGTTTAAGGATATATATTGAGAGAAATGTTTGAAGTAGAAAGGATTGGGCAAAGGCCTCCTATTCTCGCCCAACAGTGAAGTAGTTAAGATTTTTTACACAAGCTACAATTGAGTTGATAATAAAATGTCCTTAACTCTCAGCTTACAAAACGACGTCTAACTTTAAGTCCACGCTTAATCTTTAGTCAGTACCTATTTGGATTTCGAACTTCATTGAGTTTAAGTCAAAGTTCTTAACACAAAAGTGACAATTTAGTACCGAACTATGCTGTCATTTTTATATTAAGAACTGCATTTCTTTAATGGTTAGGTACATAATTCAATAACAGTTTAGGTGATTTAAACCTGATCTAAATAAAATACATGTTTTTACCTGAAATTGGCACAAAGTCATAACTAGTGCCACACCACAAAAATAAAGTGTCCAGAATAATTTCATTTTAGCGTCATAGCTTTCCAAGTGCCAAAATCCTTATGACTGTATCTCACCTGGATATTCCTTCTTCTGGAACTCCTTCTTGATGACAGCCTTGGTCTGCACCAGCGTGGTTGGCTCACTAGGTTCCGAGCGTCCGTAGATGTTCTCAGCGTACACTCTGAACTCGTACTGCTTGCCTGGTACTAAGCCGGTGACGGCCATTGTTGTGAATCTGTGGGAGAAAATATATCTTTGAAACATAGAATACTCTTTATTTCGTAAACCATAGTAAATTATAAATACAGGAATTTGATTTTAAGAATTATTGATTTGCTTTTGGCCGTGTTAGTTAAGAAAATTATTCAGGCGGGCCAGAAATACAGTACTTGACGTTAAGTTTTTGGTTATGACAAGAAGTATAGAATAACCCAACTTTAGCTTGAGTATTAAATTTTTCCCATTGTCCTAATAGGGAAATATAATAATTTTGTTTATTTTTTTTTTTATGAAAATACTGCTACTAGCCTTGCAAAGTCTAATAATACAATTTGAGTGTCTTCAACGCTAGAGTGAATAGGCTCTTAATAATCTAGCGCGCTTTACCATCAACCAATGCATCACTGCTAACCATCAGGCGGGTTACGGTTAAGCACTAGTTTTAATTAAAAAAAAAAAGATACTTATTAATTATTTTTAAAACTACCTTGTTTTTATCGATATTGTATTATCCCCTTGCAAAAAGGGCTTTTACCTATCTCTTGAATTATATAATATCATACCTGGTATTTCCAACCCTGATCCAGCTAGACATGGGGTGTTCCCTCTTCTCGACCAGGTAGTTGGTGATATCTGAGCCGCCGTCCCATACTGGAGCCTTCCAGCTGAGGGCGAGCGAGTCCACTCCGATGTTGTCTACAGCTGGGAAGCGTGGCGGGTCTGGGCGGTCTGTTGGACCGAAAAAACGTATGAGAGAATTGTTTTGTTTGTCCGTCAAAGACAAACACACATCAGCCAGCAACAGACACGTTTTAGAGACCACGTTTTATTAATTATGTTGATATCAGAAATATTTTAACAGAGTTTTGACTTTGTCTATATTCAGAGGGGAAGATCTCGTAATTTTAACAGTCTCTCAATGTCAATAGAATAGAATAGAATGCTATTTATTATGTACACTATATAGATTACAGAACATAAATATAAAGACATTACAAAGGGTGACACAATGGGCGGTCTTATCGCTAAGAGCGATCTTTTACAGACAACCTTTGGATGGAATACTAAGGAGAAGGAGAGAGAAATAACGTAGGTGATCTGTCATATATGCCTATAATTTACCTACCTTTTGACATATTTTCGAGATGAGATCGCGACAAGATTTTGGGCGATTAAAATTACTAGATTTGGCCTAGATACTTGATCTATTAGTTATTTTTCTTTTCTTTTGTGCTTAAAAGTTATTGATATAAGTGTCCATTAGCCTTAAAGGTGTACTGACCGCTAATCTCAACGTTGATGGTAGCGGAGTCCTGTCCAAGCTCGTTCTCAGCGGTGATCCTGTACGGTCCGGAGTCCAGTTTGCTGGCGTCGCGGATCGTGAGGATCGCGTGACGTTCTGCAAAATAATACAATAATATGGTTAAGAAGTGCTAATTTTAAGGTATTTCTGAATTATTGTAAGAAGAAAGGCACCAGATTCTCAGCAACATTCTTCTGCATGACAATCAGTGTGGTGATTATGACACTAAGTCTCAATTGAAACTTAACTAATTATTGACTTCAATAAAGTAGGTTGGACTTTCAGAAATTGGAATTATGTCTTTTAGAAACCAGGATTAAGTCTTACAGGAATCGGAATTATGACTTTCAGAAATCGGTATAGGTCTTTCAGAAAACCGGATTAAGTCTTCAGAAACCGGGATTAAGACTTTCAGAAACCGGGATTAAGTCTTTCAGAAACCGGGATTTAATTTTCAGAAAACGGGATTAAGTCTTTCAGAAACCGGGATTAAGTCTTTCAGAAACCGGGATCAAGTCTTCAGAAACCGGGATTAAGATTTTCAGAAACCAGGATTAAGACTTTCAGAAACCGGGATTTAGTCTTCAGAAACCAGGATTAAGTGTTTCAGAAACCGGAGTTAAGTCTTCAGAAACTGGGATTAAGACTTTCAGAAACTGGGATTAAGACTTTCAGAAACCGGGATTAAGTTTTTCGAATACCAGGATTAAGTCTTTCAGAAACAGGGTTTAAGTCTTTTAAAAACCGGCATTTATTATTTCAGAAACCGATGGTTAATCTTGTAATACGGGATGGTAAGTCTTTTAGAAACTGGAGTAATACGTTCAAGGATATCTTACCTTTCCTCTCGACGTGGTAGTGGTGTCCAGACTCGATGGTCTCTCCCTCACGGACCCAGGTGATCTTGGGCACCGGGTGTCCAGTGAAGGGAATCTTGATGACTACGTTCTCACCCTTGTCGAAGTACGCGGTGACGCGGAAACGTGGTGGTACGTTCAGTTTTGGTGCGGCTGTTGAGAGAAAAAGTGTGGATTATATCTGTTTTCTTTGTAGATTAAGATTTATATTTATAGTGTTCTGTAATAAGGCTAAAGTGACGTAGGCCTCCCCAAGGATTCGGAAAACGAACGGTTGGACCCGGCTTGCATCCAGTGCTTCCCTGCGATTTTGGTCAGGTCATCCGACCACCTAGTCGGTGGGTGTCCGTACTTGTGGCATACAATCAAACATTCTTCTACTTCTTCAGCTAATAGCAGTCCACTGCTGGACAAAGGCGTCCCCCAAAGGTTTCCACGATGACCGGTCTTGCGTTGCCCGCATCCATCGGCTTCGCGCGACCTTCACCAGATCATCGATCCAACTTGTTGTGGGCCTCCCTAGGCTAGGCTAGCAATGTGCCCTGCCCGCTGCCACTTAATTTTAGCGACTCGAAGGGCTGTCGGTGACTTTGGTTCTTCTGCGGATCTCCTCCAAGCCCAATCAAACATTAAAGCAAACTTACTCATAATCAACAGTTCGGCCCTGGTGCTCTTGACACCGGCCCTGTTGACAGCACGACACACGTACTCGTCGGCGTCTTCACCGAACACGTCCATCACGGTCAGGAAGTGGTTGTCGCCCTCGCTCCAGATGCGGTGGCGAGGACCGTTGGTTATCTCGCGGGCTCCTGAAGAAAACACATTATTATATTAGACAGATTTTAGAGACGCGTGCTTTATTCAAAATAGTTTAAAATGCAGTTGCCAAATGGAATAGCAATTTTGCTATATTTATTCATATTATGTCAGAATCATATTGCAGTTTTGACTTTTAGTTTGTGTTCGTAACTTCTTGTTCGATTCCCAATGAATGCTTATTAACTAAAATACCAGAAAGAAGGCCAAGGTGGCTGCCAGAAAACTTGGTGTAATCGCAAAGGTCCGGCGGTACTTCACACCAGGGCAGCTTCTAATGTTGTACAAAGCACAGGTCCGTTCGCCACTTTGGATTCAGTGGAGAGGCGTGCGAAGAGGCTGATTGGTGACCCTGATTTAACTCGAGTTGGTCTCCAAAGCCTAGAGCACAGGCGTAGAGTAGCCAGCCTTTCGGTGTTCTATAGGATACATTCTGGGGAGTGTGCGAGGGAATTGCACGATTTAATTCCCCCATCTCCGTTCCACCATCGGACGACCCGTCGTACGGCGAGTTTCCACCCTTATGTTGTTAACACCTCTACGATCCGGACGAAGCGTTTCGCCTCCTCCTTTATACCGCGTACATCGAGGGACTGGAACAATCTGCCGGCGGCGGTGTTTCCGTCGGACTACAATTTGAGTGTCTTCAAGGCTAGAGTGAATAGGCTCTTAATAAACTAGTGCGCTTTACCATCAACGATTGCGTCACTGCTTACCATCAGGCAGGATTGCGGTCAAGCGCTGGTTTATACTTTAATAAAAAAAAAAAAAAATATTGTAATAGGTATATCAAAATCCACATTGCCGCAAATTTAGATTACTGGCAGCGCTCCGTGGATACAACCGCGTAAGAAGAAGTAAGTAATATATAAAAACTCATTCTGTCTCACTGAGATGAGGACTTGGAATGTTCCCACTCCTGGGAAGGTGTGGGAACATTATAGGCCGATTTATTTAATAAATTATTTATTTTCTGTAAGTAGATTTATACATAAAAAAAAATGCTTAGCCTGATGTTAAGCAGTGATGCAATCGTTGATGGTAAAGCGCACTAGTTTATTAAGAGTCTATTCACTCTAGCCTTGAAGACACTTAAATTGTAGTCAGACGGAAACACCGCCGCTGGCAAATTGTTCTAGACCCTCGATGTGCGCGGTATAAAAGATGAGGCGGAACGTTTCGTTCTGATCGTAGTGGTGTCAACCACGTAAGGGTGGATACTCGCCGTACGACGGGTCGTCCGATGATAGAACGGAGATAGAAAACTTTTACAAATCAATCATTTGTTTGTTTTTTTAAACTAGATAAGTTGGGCGTTTCATATTTTCTTTTAATAACTGTAAACTAGAGCTTCACCGCAATCCCGCCTGATGGCAAGCAGGGATGCAATCGTTGATGATAAAGCGCGCTACTTTATTAAGCCTATTTACTAAAAAAATATAAAGTGAATAGGAAGGAAGACGGTAGTTGAGCGAGGTGATGCAATATTAAACCCAACAACACGACCAACGATGTTGCGCCAGAGGGAGATTGATCTGTAGGCCTAGTATAAGTTTTCATTACGACATTCGATCGTCGATATCGAGCGCGGTTGACTCATCGATTGGCCCGCTTCAAGGTTGTAAGAACTCGACAATCGAGTCTCGTAATGAAAACTCATACTAGGCATACTGGAGACTCTCCACGACCAAACTCCCGACATAAAAACATTTGGCGCATCGTACCCGGCACACATCGCAACACATCTGCTCAGACCCGTCCTCCGTACAGCTTTACTAGGCATCTGACTACACTGAGAAGAAAGAGGACACAGTAACAAACAGAGGTATACCTAATCTTGGTCATATAATGATTGGTTTCACTAGCTCGACGTTGATAATGCGTCTCAATTTAAATAAACATTGTACTTACCCTTGTACCAAGTGATGACAGGCTTCGGTTGACCAGTGATGGTACACTGGAACTTAGCGTTGTGGTACTGAATGCAGTTGGCATTCTTCAGCGGCTTCACGATCTCCGGTGGTGTGGCAGCTGAGGAACATGACAATGCGATTATTGTGATTTTTACTGTAGAAGACAGATTGGAGAAGAAGTCAGATTTTTAGGGTCGAATCATCAGTATGTATGAGAGGAGACAACATCAGGTATGTATGAGAGGAGGCCTGTGCCCATCAGTGGGACAACTAAAAGGCTGATGACGAAACATCAGGTAGTTATAGTGTAGCATGTAGGGAAAAAAGTCGTGGTGGCCTAGTGGTTAAAACACCAGCCTCTCAAGTATGAGTGCGCGGGTTCGATTCCAGGTCAGGCAAGTACCAATGTAACTTTTCTAAAGTTATATGTACTTCCTAAGTATACCTTGGACACCAATGACTGAAGGTGAAGGAAAACATCTTGAGGAAACCTGGACTTTATAAGTCCGAAATCGCCAACCCGAATTGAGCAAGCGTAGTGATTACGCTCAATCCTTCTCTGTATGAGAGGAGACCTGTGCCCAGCAGTGGGACGATAAAAAGGTTGTTGATGATGTATGGAAAAGGCTGCTCAATGGAAATCGTGGCGAGGGAGAAGTCATTTAATGACTTTCCATAAAAAAAAAGGGGACGTGAAAGTTTATGTAATTGATTATGATACGGTAAGCAAGGCAATTTGCTAGCGGAGCTGACTATCCAGGGTGCTTTTGCTGTTGATTAAGGTTCCATAGTGGAGTCTAATAATACTGACCTTTAGGATCAACGACCTTGACTCCTTGGCTGGCCGTGCTGGGCGGTGAGATACCGGCCTCGTTCTGTGCGGTGACACGGAACTCGTACTGGCGACCCTCGATGAGGTTGGAGCAGTTCAGTTGGTTCGGGAGGCACAGTGTTGGGTTCACGCGCTGCCAGGTCGTGTTGCCGACCTCGCGTTTGTCGACCCAGTAGCCTGGAGGAAAATTAGAGTTAGTCAATATCTACAGGTCTCCGAAAGTGTTAATGCGCATAGAAATCTTCGTCACTGTTCGGCAACGGTCGTATTCCTCGAGCGTTCGGAAGAAGATATGTATATAGAGTGGTGCACTTAACCACTTTTTATGCACTTAACCGCTCTATATACATATCTTCTTCCGAACGCTCGGGGAATACGACCGTTGCCGAACAGTGACGAAGATTTCTATGCCCATTATCACTTTGGGAGACCTGTACACTTTATTACTGTAAATATTTCAAGTTTTTGAACTGAAATTACGTCTCAGTAACTGTTTATACACAGTTCATATGCTTGCAATGACAAAAGTTGTTTTTTTTTTTACAGTAGAAAGAGTTTGATTCAAAAAGGTTCAATTCATCTTCTACTTCTCAAACTATAGAGGTCCACGGCTGGACACAGGCCCAGGGCTAATGCCCATAATCTCCACGCTTGTCGTTAATCGTGTTGTGGATCGCAGTAATTTGGTATTCCACAGGAGAAGCGCTACTGCCCGCTTTCCTGGTGAGAGTTCCCTTAGTCGCCTCTCTAGACACCCACCAGAGGATATGGGTTGGTACTATTCTATGCCCGGTACCACACGGCAAAAGGAACAATTATTAGGTTAAAAAAAAACGAGTGTGCTTATGACCACACGACTGAAGTACAATATATACATGTATACACATATACATATATTAATTTTTATTTCACGGTTTCATTGGTAAATTAATATTTTTGCATAGATCTTCTATTTTTATTGAAAAAAAAAAAAACTCGTTGTAGACCCTGTAGTACCAAGCTCGTGCCACGGGCGCCTCTGTGCTTATATCCCCCACTTAACTTCCGTTCGCCTTGCCCGATCACTTTTCGTAACGCTTACGTCACGCGTTCGCCAGCTTACTCCCCAAGTCAAGCGTGCGTAAAGAAGTTTCACTTCAAAAAGTAAAAGTTGTACCTTGGACCTTGTCCTCAAGTGAAATGTGATCCCAGCCGAAATGTGAACCTCAAGTTAAATATTGTCCTAAGACCCCATTTTCCTTTTTTAGCTTTTGTTTTTATATACATTCCAAGTACCCCATAGCTTTATAATACGAAATTCGATGTGTATAGTAAATTTCAATTACTATGTTACCTTGTATCCTAGATCCACCGTCACTCTCTGGTTTTTCCCATTCCAGGTGAACGAAGTCTCCTCCGATCTCCAGGATCTTGGGAATGCCAGGAGCTGATGGGGGATCGTATGGTGCCTTGGCCTGTAGAATTGTAAGAAAAATACGTGAAGTGGATGTTAATCTATATATCGACGGGACCAAAGAACAAAGTCCTATCTACAAAATTGTCTAGTTGCAGTGCAAAGCAATAAAGTTACGCGAATCTATCAAGTTCCAAAAATTAGATAAAATTAATAGAAAATTATGGTGAAAGAAAATACCCTTTACCATATTTTTTTTTTTTTGCTTACCTTAATAGGATTAGCACCTTCAAGAGCTGGTCCAACTCCATTATCATTAGCTGCATGAATCCTGAAGTTGTACTCCTGTCCCTCGGTCAATCCCTGGACAGTGAACTTGGTATCCCTCACTGAAGAGGCAATAGTTATCCACGCTGTTCCAGAAATATCGTTCCTCTCAATAACGTAATGAGTGACAGGTAGACCTCCGTCGTATGTGGGAGGCTTCCATGCCAGGGTGCAGGAGTGACGGGAGATGTCTGAGGTTTCCAGAGGTCCTTGTGGAGGACCAGGGAGGCCGGTGACTGTGATCGAGAATGTGTCTGAGGTCTCTCCAGATTTGTTGGTTATGGAGAGTTTGTAGATGCCTGTGGAAAGTAAAGTTTTAAGTCAATGAACTGTTAATTTTAAATACAATACGTGTCTGAAATAGCTAAATTGTCATTGGACCCGAATCTCTTCAGTTTCGGTTCAGTACATCTTTTGCTTTTTATGGAAAAGAGGTTAGAAGACCAATACTAGTTTCCTGTCAAATTCGTTCACAACTTTTTTTAATAACTATAAACTAGTGACCGCAATCCCGCCTGATGATTAGCAGTGGTGTGTAATCCTGTCAATTTAAGGTACTCCATAGACAGTTTAAACGCGATTATAAACATGGCGACCAAAAATATGCCAATTTACGTCAGGTCAAGTCTTGCCGCCAAGCGATTCGTCGTGTCTCAGCAGTTGTGTTGCGATGTGTGCCGGGTACGATGCGCCAAATGTTGTTGTGTCGGGAGTTTGGTCGTGGAGGGTCTTCACATCAATCTCCCTCTGGCGCAGCATCGTTGGTCGTGTTGTTGGGTTTAACATCGCATCACCTCAGTCAACTGCCGTCTTCCTTCCATTGCATTCAGTTTTTTTGAGTGAATAGGCTCTTTATAATCTAGGGCGCTTTACCAACATCGATTGCGTCACTTCTTACCATCAGGCGGTCAAGCGCTAGTTAATAATTTATATAAAAAAATTAACACTTACCCATATCATCCTTAGAAATATCCTTGATAAAGATAAGGATATAGTCATCAAACACGGTGTATTTGAAGTGTGGCGACTCGGACAGCTTGTGCCCATCTCTGGTGAGGACCACGTCTGCGGGCTGGTCTCCGGTGTACAGGATCTTGATCTTTGTGTTGTCATGCTCAGGAAGGTGTAAGTCGCCTGGCATGCGAACGATGCGTGGTGGGTCTGAGGAGAAAATAAAGATGTTTAGTTAATAGCTGAAATATGTAATAATAATAATGTATCGTTTAATTGACAAAATAATCATTACTTGAGTTTTAAAGACCCCCTTTTTCATAAGCGCTATCAATATCACGCACACTTGCTATAGGACTTCTGTAAATATGTCACAAAACGTGTTTAAACTAGGAGAATGGAAGATTTCGTCAAAGACACTGTCGTAGAAGCTATTAAGTCTGAAGAAACTTCGGCTATACCATCAAAGCGTTTAAATGCGTCTGGATTGAAAAAAGCGATCTCTTTTCAGCATTTTTGGCTAATCTTTCGGATACACCGCTTCTGGTTCTTCACTTGCAACAAGCTAATATGCTGAATAATCTCCAATAGGCCTAGTATGAATTTTCAATACGAAACTCGATTGTCGATATCGAGCGCGTTTGGCGCTCTCATTGGTTGAGAGTTCTTACGACCTTGAAGCGGGCCAATCGATGAGTCAAACACGCTCGATATCGACGATCGAGTTACGTATTGAAAACTCATACTAGGCCTGCAGGAGTGGGCTAGGCAAAGCGTTAGGGGCAAATTGAAACCTAGGCAGCACAAACGAATGATGCTACAGAATACTCAGGCGAGAATATTCAGGTGTTTTATGTCAATACAGACATCGTATACACTTTTCATTCTGATTTCCTCGTAGGTATATTTTTTTCTTTTCGTAGTGATAAGTATCTACTTACTTCCAATCTTAACATGTCCAGTACAGTAGATGAAGCCGATGTTGTTGACGGCCTCACAAGTGTAGTCTCCTTCGTCTGCTTCTGTTGAGGCAGTGATGTTCAGGCGGAGTGTACCCTCGCGGGATTCAGCTATGAACCTGAGGAAATAATTATAGGATTTAATTAATAGGAATATCGAAGTTTAGGCAAAATCAGCAGATAGACTGGTAAAGCGGACTCCAGACTCCAAAGCTGAAAGAGCTTCGGATGCGACTGGGTTTAACGCTGAGAAAATTATGAATAGGGATATTTTCTAGATAAAAAAAAATGATTCTATTTAGTCCGTCATTCAGATTATAGAAAAATATTGGATACGTATATTTTGTTTTATCAAATCAATAAAAATTGACAAATATAAAAGGCATCAAAGATCAGTGATGGCTAGTGACGTCACTGCTCGCTAAAAAGTGTAGCGTGCAGTGACGTCACACGAGTTTTCAACGCACTGTGTCGTCTTCATTTTTTGTTTATATGAAAAAAGAAAAAATACGTGTCTAGTATTTTTTGGAAATCTGGCTGACGGACTAATTAGTTTTTTTTAGTCAACTACCCTATTAGGAACGTTACAAGTCGACAATTAAGTACGATAGACGTTATAATAAGTTCATAAGTAATTAATTAAGAAAGGAATCACATTTTTTAATATATCTTTGAAACCGTAAAGAAAGATTAGATAGTGAAAACCCATACTTGCATAATTGTTAATAGTTAATATGTCGTGGTGGCTTAGTGGTTAAAACAGCAGCCTCTCAAGTATGAGTGTACGGGTACGATTCCAAGTCAGGCAAGTACCAATGTAACAAAGTTACACGCCTGCCTGCGACGTGGAGGCCCCGGGTTCGATCCCCGGCCAGGTCATGATGGAAAACGATCTTTTCCTGATTGGCCTGGGTCTTGGATGTTTATCTATATATGTATCTATTATAAATTTAGTATCGTTGAGTTAGTATCCCATAACACAAGTCTCGAACTTACTTTGGGGCTAGCCTTAATATGTGTGATTTGTCCGTATATATTTATTGTTTTATTTATATCTTGGACGTCAATGACTAACACAAAGAAAAACATCTTGAGTAAACCAGGAGTTTCAGTCTGAAATCGCCAACCCGCATTGAGCAAGCGTGGTGATTACGCTCAATCCTTCTCTGTATGAGAGGAGACCTGTGCCCAGCAGTGGGACGATAAAAAGGTTGATGATGATGATGATAGCCAAAGCTTGGGGTTTATTTTTTCTTATTAAAACTCCTGGATATATTTACCTGGTGCCAAGCACAACTTCTCTGCCGTTCTTCAACCACCTGCCAGTAGGTACTGGGTTACCGGTGGCGATACACTCCAGAGTTAAAGGCTTGCCTAATGGTGCACAGATAGTAGCTGGTAACTGTTTCACCCACTCTGGCTTGGTGCCGCCCAACTCCTCGCCCGTGCGGACTGGAGTGGTACAGCTTGACGGTTCAGATTTACCTGTAGATATAGATATTTATTGCTCAATATTTTTGATAAGGATCTTTAAATTTGTAAACCTATCACGCACATTTGAAAAGACAAGACTTTGAATAAGTATCGCCAAATCTTTACATTCATGATAGGATAATACAGCAATTTTGAGGATAAAAGAATATCCTATGAGCTATGACAACCTCCGTGGCGTAGCGGTAGCGAACACGGCCGCTTTGAAAGGAGGCGCGGGTTCGATCCCCGCGTAGTGCATATATTTGTATCGTGCCTCGGAAAGTTCGTTAAACCCTTGGTCCCGGTTGCCATACGAACATCTAATGGCAGTCGTTACGAGTTGTTGAAGCCCTCAAAAGTCCAACAATTGGTCTAACTGCAATGCTTTGATGTCGCCTTTGGGTTGTGGAAGTCAGACGGCAGATGGCCAAAATCAGCAGTTAAACTGGTAAAGCGGACCCCAGATTCCAAAGCCAAAAAAGCTTCAGATGAGACTGGAATTAACACTGAGATGACAAAGATTTGGGGATAAAAGACAAAGTCTCTAGTTTGTGTGGATTTTTCTTAATTTTTTTTAGGATAGCCGTATATCCAGGTGAGCTAACTTACCAGCCGAGTTGACAGCTACAATACGGAACTCGTAGTCCGCCTTCTCATTGAGGTTCATCGCCGTGAACGTGGTGTCTTGTACATTGTAGTCATTGCATTTTATCCAGACGGAGCTGCCGACGTCGCGACGCTCGATGATGTAGCCAGTTACGCGAGCACCTGGGGCGAAGATATGGAATTTAATAGGAGAAAATAAAATATAATAATGCAGATTTATTTATTTATTTTGGTCTAAAAATAATTGTTTAGAAAAAAGAAAGAAAATTGCGTTCACTTATTTTTAATAATAATAGTAACCTATTGGCATCGGGAACAGGGTCCAACCTACTGGTGGCCAGGGCCTTAGAGAGAGGAGCCCTCTGACAGCGTAAGCCCTGCCCAAAGGTACCGCTCTCTGAATCAAGGCCCCAATCCAGCTGCCCAACGAGTGTTGGTCGAGACTCTTGGCTACTAAGCCATTGACTGACACGAACCATTGTCTCTGTCATTTTAAGCTCCTATTCCATGATATCTGAATGGCCACTAGTTATTGAATAAATGAATATGATATTTGAGCCCCTACCTCCATCGTGTGCCGGTGGGTCCCAAGACAAGTCGACGTAGTTCTTGCCGACCCTTGTGACGCGAGGCGCTCTGGGCGGCGCGGGCGGGTTGGCCTTGCCTTTGACCTTGAAGGGTTGCGAGCTGGACGAGTACTTGCTCCAGCCGGCTGCGTTCTTCGCTCGGACACGGAACTCGTATTCATGACCGGGTTCAAGGTTGTATGCCTGGGAGGATGGTAAAATATGTTAAAACCTGGTAATAATTGAGAGTAGACATTTTGTTAAAAATATAAATAGTAATTTTCCAAGACTATTATTGCACAACCGGCAGAGTGATTGCGTAAGACACTATAAGTAGTAATGGGTTCCATTTTGACATTACAAGAACATTCATTACATTATTTACGTTATTGAGCAGCCAGATTTTTCGAACATATGAAGTAATGGATTAGTAATATTTTTTTTTTTTATAAATTATAAACCAGCGCTTGACCGCAATCCCGCCTGATGGTAAGCAGTGACGCGATCGTTGATGGTAAAGCGCGCTAGTTTATTAAGAGCCTATTCACTCTAGCCTTGAAGACACTCAAATCGTAATGTGACGGAAACACCGACGCCGGCAAATTGTTCCAGTCCCTCGATGTACGCGGTATAAAGGAGGAAGCAAAACGCTTCGTCCGGATCGCAGTGGTGTCAACAACGTAAGGGTGGAAACTCGCCGTACGACGGGTCGTCCGATGATGGAACGGAGATGGGGGAATTAAATCATGCAGTTCCCTTGCACACTCACCAGAATGCATCCTATAGAAGACCGAAAGGCTGGCTACTCTACGCCTGTGCTCCAGGCAATATATCCTTTAAAATGATTCAAAATGATTATAATAATGTGTTCGCAATTACCGTGCAGGTTATATTAAGCCCAATTGTGGGATAAAGGTCTACCCTCTTCTAGAGATGTCAAATGTCTTCGAATTTTGGATTCTAGGACATGCTGGTTACCTTACGATATTTTTCTGCACCGTTTTGAAAGCAATGGTGACGAAATAATTTATATGCAAGTAACTGGACTGCCTGGGTTTAAACCCACATCCTGTTACTCCTAAGTAGGAGCTGATATCACTCGGTCACTACTGTTCCAGACTATTATCGTTGCCAATAAAATAACGTTAAAAAGAGTCAATACAACTATGAAGTAAGACAAGGAATTTCTGGCAAAAACTATGCTGCCGTTCTCCTTATAATACTAACAGAAAAGATCAATTCTTTTCGGTTCATACAAACCTCACTAGGTAACTACTTTTTTCCCTCAGCGGACCTCTGTTTTGAATCCAAACATTTGTGGAACAGGCCAAGTATCTCCTGCACCTGGATTCCACCAACCGAATACACTCACCTGGTAATTACAGTCCTTAACAAGATAATCAGCACCGTTCCAGACACCATCTTGCACATCTCTGAACTCGAGTTTGTATCCCTGGATACGTGCACCGCCGTCGGAGCGAGGCCTGTCCCAGACGAGGGAAGCGGCAGAGCCGTCCCAGTCCACCACGCGGGGTACTCCTGGTGGGTCGGGGATTGTGAACGGGAACTGTCCAAAGGGGATAAACATTACTATTACCGTCGAATTCTATATTTCCGTGTATACTGATGTAATAGAAAACGAAGTCTGATTAATACTGAAAGATGTCTCTATGAGGTAAGAAATGCTCCATTCATTAAAGGTCGGAAACAAATTATAGGTCAAGCAACGTGGACTGTACAAACACTAACAGCTAGTTAGCTAAAACATTATGAGAAAGCACAATATTTTTATAAGCTTTACTGTTATGTTTTTAGCATGGTTTTGATGTCCTTTTTGATGGTTTTTCTGTTAAACCATCAAAAGGGTCAGCAAAAAATCGAAAAAATTCGTTGAAATAACAAAAGTTTTGTGCAAAGAGAATCAAATATCGTTATTCTTGCCAACTCTACATACTAAATTTAAATAATCTTTTGTGTCGGGGAAGAGCAAAGACATGGTTACTGTAAAAGATCTCGAAATTGGGTAAAACATCCATATTGGAGACCGAAATTAAAACTAATGGGGGAAGTATAGAAGAAATTGAGATATCTCGCCGACATCAAACAAATTTGTGATAAAAGCAATTATGATTTTATTACAATAATATTGTCCACTAAAACACATACCTTAGCAGTAATAGGATCCTCCATAGACAATGGGTCGGACACTCCATAAAGGTTCTCGGCGCGGACGCGGAACCAGTACTTTCGGTTCGGTTCAAGACCCATTACGTTGTAGTGGCAGTTGCGAACGAATGAGGATATCTTCGACCACACCTGGGGGTAGGAATAAGAGGTTAGAAAGATGTTAACCTAAGTTAATAGTAGACTTTATCTAAAAGTGAATAAGCTCTTAATAAACTAGTGAATCTTGCCATCAATGACTGCATTACTGCTTACCAGCAAGCGGGATCGCGGTCAAGCACAAAATAATAACATTTAAAAAAAAAAGTCACTGTGATCTAATAAAAATATCTAATAGAAAATTCATTACGGAAAAACTAACTCCGCTCAAGAATGGTTCAATTGAATTTCAATAAAATCAATCATAATATGCAACATATAATGTAATTAACGCGGGTGTGCGTCAAACACCCCAATTAGAATATTATGTTATAATCATAATACATACACTGAATTTTTAATTTAACATGTATATGTATTGTTATTTATTAACTTAGTTATACCAATTCTTGGAGAACGAAGACCTTAACGTTCTTGGAATAAGTTTTTTTTCTTTATTTTGTATTAAGTGATTAAATTTGTATGAATAGAAGTAATGCTACGATTTTAAAAGCGTGTATAAAACAACAGAGTTAATATGACAATTATTTCCGTAGTTTTTTTTTTTTTCTAAATTATAAACCAGCGCTTGCCCGCAATCCCGCTTGATGGTAAGCAGTGATGCGATCGTTGATGGTAAAGCGCGCTAGTCTTTTAAGAGCCTATTCACTCTAGCCTTGAAGACACTCAAATTGTAGTGTGACGGAAACACCGCCGCCGGCAAATTCTTCCAGTCCCTCGATGTACGCGGTATAAAAGAAGAAGCGAAGCGAATTATTTATGCAAATTACCTATATTAAAAAATGATATAAACCAATTCAGTAAACTATTCTGAACAAACTATTTTCAGGGTGTGCGTTAGTTAATTTACATGTTGTAGTACATTTTCTAAAAAGAAAGATTTTCTGACTTGTTAACAGATTCTATTTCACTGAAAGGTGTGTACGAAATAGCAAGAGATATATTTTTATGAGAAACTATCTGTTTTGCAGCCTATGCCTGTACATTTCAATGAGAAGTGATGAAACCCTAGAGAATTATTTCCTTAATACAATTATTTTTCTACTAGATTAAAGACGTCCTGGATGAATGGGCTATCCAACGCAAAAATTATTTTTCAAATAGGACCAGTAGTTCCTGAGATTAGCGCGTTCAAATAATCAAACAAACTTTTCAGCTTTATATATTAGTAAAGATAACTTCCGAAGGGTGGAAACCTTTTTTCGAAAATTATTTACAATAAATTAAAATATACATACTCCACTCTGGTCCATCTTCTCCACCACGTAGTTGGTGATGGGTGAACCACCGTCGTCAAGTGGTGGTTTCCATGACAGCGTGCATGTGTCGGGAGTGATGTCATATGCGTCCAGAGGTCCTACTGGTGGTGATGGCTTGTCTACGACCAGCACCTGGGATAAAAAGTATTTATTAAGAAAATTTAATGATTATTATTATTTAATTTACTATATTTAGTTCATATAAAAATATGATTTGCTAAATTTAGTAGATTTTATGTCGTGAAATGAAGACAAAAAGTAGTAGATGAAGTTTTATTACTAGTCTAGTAAGGGTTTAGAGACAATATGAAATTTCATGTCTTGGATTAGTTCTAGTCAAATTATTGATGGATTCAATTTACGTTCCATTTCTGAGAGTAAAACTTCTTTAGCTCTATCTGCATGTATTTGGCTATGAGAGAAAGAGAGAAAGGTAACGTGAGCGCGCACTGCTTTCTCTTACTTATATTTCCCACACAACTACTGTTCGCCTCGTCCGATCACACTTTTCGTAACGCTTACGTCATGCGTTCGCTAGTTTACTTCCAATAATTAGCTTATATTCAATGGACAGACGTGTGATGATATAATCTGGATGTCGTAACATAATAATACTTTTAAAATCAGTCTTTCCTCAGTGATTTAGTGTATATTTCTCTTACCCTGCAAGTAGCGCTGTCGGAACCTTCGCTGTTGACAAGCTGAATGGTGTAAGATCCTGTGTCGGACCTCTTAGCAGGAACGCAATGGAACACAGTGTCGACATCGGAAGTGACGAAACGTATACGATTGTCCGGGGACACTTCTTCGTTGTTTATTATCCATGATACCTGAGGACAAAATTGTTTTACTTACTAAGATGTTTTAGTTTATATGGCATTCTATGTCATTTACATGTCTTAAACCCTTACCAAGAAATAAAAATGGTGGTTAAGAGGCAAGAAAGAAGAATCTAGTGTCTACTTATCTAATGATTTTTTTTTTTTTGTTATATTGGCAGTTTTACATACACAACAAAAAATATCTCATCTCAAAATATACATTTACAACGTCAACGCTTGCATCATTGCTTACCATTAGGCCGGATTTCGGTCAATCACTAGTTTATAACAAAATTTAATAAAAACATATCTCACCTTTGGCCTTGGGTTGCCAGTAAACGGCACAGTAATCTTGATCTCCTCTCCCGCAATAACGGTGATATCCCTAAGGCTAAGGTCACTGGTGATCTTGGGCGAGTTGGGAGGTGCAGCGGCCCTGATAGCATCAGAGCTGGCAGAGTACGGTCCCTGACCAGCGGCATTAATCGCGGCGACACGGAACTCATATTCATGGTTCTCAATCAAACCAGTAACTTTGTAGGTAGTGTCAGGAATGTGTGCGTGAGATGCCTTCGTCCATTTGTCTTCAGTGATAAGACGCTTTTCGACAACGTAACCAGTGATTGGTGATCCGCCGTCGTGACGGGGCTTCGTCCAGGTAATGGTGATGGAAGACTCGGTTGTTTCCACAGAGCGAGGAGCTCCGGGCGCGCCTGGTGGGTCGAATGGATGTCTCGCCTTGATTGGTTCGGTGGTTTGAGCTGGGTCAGATTGACCGTATTGGTTTTCAGCCATGACTCTGAACTCATAATCCTTGCCAACAGTCAAGTTCTTTACTCTTAAGAACGGAGTAGTAACATAACCGGATACTTTAGTCCAGTTGGCGGATCTGCTTTCACGTTTCTCAACAACATAGTTGGTGATCTCGCCGCCGCCATTGTCTTTCGGTGGGTTCCAGTACAATGTAAGGGCTTCGCCTTCGAACTCATCAGCCCGCAGGTTCTCTGGTTTACCAGGCCTGTCGAGGACACGTACATTGATAGTAGCAGTATCGTATCCAGACGGATTGCGCAGTTGCAGGCGGTATTGACCAGCATCTGACCTCTTCGCGTTCTTGACGACAAGAGATGCTGATTCTGGTGTAATCTTCTGGAATATTCTGGAGTCACCTTCGACGTCAAGCAAGTTGTCGTCGGCGAACCATTGAGCAGTCGGTTGCGGGAAGCCAGTGTACGGCACGTGAATGGAGAAGTCTTCTCCAGCACGTACAGTGATGTCTCTAACTCCTCCGAGGTCCATGCATGGTTTGTTCGGTTGTTCAGCGACAATGATCTCGGCTGTAGGCTTGCTCGGGTCAGATCGGCCGACATCGTTGACGGCAATGACCCTGAACTGGTATTCCTCACCTTCCTTCAGGTTCGGCACAGTGTGTATGAGGCTTGGGATAGGAACATCATTAACGTCCTTCCAGTCTTTGTCTCCTTTGGCCTTCTGTTGCACGATGTATCCCTTGATCTTCGATCCACCATCGCTCTTAGGCGGTCTCCAGGACAGAGTAACAGAGTCTTTGGTAACTCTGTCAGGTTTAGGTGCTTCTGGCGGGCTTGGTTTAAGACGTTGTGTCTGTGCCGTGATGGGTTCGGTCGGCTTGCTAGGCTTACCAGGTCCGGCTTCATTGACAGCGATGACACGGAATTCATAACGGTTTCCTTCACGCAAGTCTGGGACTGTGTAGCATGTGTTTGGTGTTGGGTAGTTGTTAACCTTGACCCAATCGCCTCCACGCTCTCTCTTCTCGACGTAGTATCCAGTGATTGGTTTGCCACCGCAATCCTTCGGTGGATCCCATTCGAGGCCACAGCTGTTTGAGCTGTAACCTGTGATCCTTGGTGTGTCGGGTGCATCTGGTGGGTCGAATGGAGATTTGGCAACGATAGGTTTGCTCTCCAATGGGTCAGAAACTCCGTATAAGTTCTCAGCGCGTACTCTGAACACGTATTTCTTGCCTTCTGTCAAGTTCTTAACAGTGAACGAACACTTAGGACAGAATCCAGCAACTGTGCGCCAGTCATTGACTCCAAACTCGGCAACTTCGACAACGTAGCCAGTGATTTCGCTACCACCGTCATCTGTAGGTGGCTGCCAAGATAGACTGACAGCGTCATGTGAAACTGGGTGGCATACAAGAGGTCCTTTCGGCACTCCTGGTTTGTCAACAACAATGACTTCAATATCAGCAGAGTCTTTGCCGTGAGCATTGGATGCGGTAATTGTATATTTGCCTGCATCGTCGCGGACAGATTTCTCAATGTATAATTTGGTTTCATCAGCCTTTGTCTCTGCTGTGACCCTGTGTGAGTGTACAATAGGAACGGATCCCTTGGTCCAGGAGATGGTCGGTGTTGGCGCTCCACTGATTGGAATGTTGATATTGATGGGTTCGCCTGCACGGACCTTGATCTTTCTGCCAATAAGATGGTCTAACCACAATTTCGGGCTTTCTTTCATAGGCTTGGCAATGAAGACGTTGGATTCGTCCGAAGGTTGACCAGGGCCTGCAGCATTGACTGCTGAAACTCTGTATTCGTATTGGTGACCTTCTTGTACTCTATCGTCGTTATATTCGTTGAATCTGACTGGTTCCTTGTTTAGTTTGATCCAGCGACCAGTAGCCTTGTCCCTCCTTTCGACGTCATAACCAATGATGTTCGATCCTCCATTCGAGATAGGTGAAGACCATTTAATATTGATGTGGTCTTTGTCAGCGGCCACAAGTTCTGGTTTACCAGGCTTGCCAGGTACAGTGTACTGGTTCTTAGCAATGATTGGTTTATCTGTGACAAGTGGTTCAGAGCGACCTTGAAGATTCTCAGCGAAGACTCTGAACTCGTATTTTGTGCCTTCTGTTAAGCGAGGTACAGTTGCATGGTTGAATTTCGGGTTGATATAAGTAACAGCGGGTACCCATCCACCTCCGTGTGTAAGATCACGCTTCTCAATGACGTAAGCAGTAAGTTCACTGCCACCATTATCTTTAGGTGGTTTCCATGACAACGTGACTGATTGCGCGGTAATCTCTTCGTATTCAAACGGTGGTTGAGGTGCTCCGGGTACATCGAGTACAATAACTTCGAAGCTACCTTCATCAGTGCCAGAATCGTTCTTCAGTTTCAAATTATATTTACCAGCATCTGAACGCTTGCAGTTCACTGTATGAACAATAGTATGATGACCGACAACGGTGAGGGTAGTTCTCTCGTTAACAAGTATAGGCTTGCCGTCACAAGTCCATGTAACTTCAGGAGTAGGCTCTCCAATGAAGTCGACATCCATATGGAAAATAAGTCCAGCCTTGATACGGATCTCCCTAAGTGGTGTAAGAATCTTGGGAGCAACAAATCTGTCTTTAGCTGTGACGATGTCAGAAGGCTCGCTGGGCTCTGATTGGCCGGCTTGATTCACGGCAATGACGCGGAATTCATAGTCTTGGCCTTCAGTAAGGTCTGGTACGGTTGCCTTAGTCTTGCTAGGAGGAACATGGACAGCATTTACCCAGTAGGGGCTGCCCTTCTCCTTCTTCTGAATGATGTATCCGGTGATGGGCGATCCACCGTCGGATTTAGGCTTCTCCCATTCAAGATCACAGTGAGACTTGCTCCAATCAGTAGCCTTGGGTTTGCCAGGTGCGCTTGGCTCATCGAATTCGTTCTTGGCTACAATAGCGCGGTCTAATTCCAAAGGTTCAGATTGACCAATAGCGTTGACGGCACTCACTCTGAACAGGTATTCCTTCATGTGGATTAATCTGGTTACTTGGTGAGACAAGAATGTGCTCATACCAGCATCAGACCAGGTACCACGAGACAGATCCATCTTCTCAATGACGTAGTGGAGGATCGGTGATCCACCATCATCCAAAGGTACCTTCCATGATAGGCAGCAGGATTCCTTAGTAACGTCAGAGACAGCCAATGGCTTCTCAGGTCTTGAAGGTTTGTCAAGGACAGTTACTTGGGCAGCAGCAGAGCATACACCAAGGTCGTTCTTCAAGGTCAATTTGTAAACGCCTCCGTCGGTGCGGACGGAGAATGGAATGTCTAATATGACCCTGTTGTGTAATATCTGTATGTCAATTCTGTCAGAAGGATGAACAACCTTTCCGTTGATCTGCCATTCGACTGTTGGCTTAGGCGAAGCTTCTATCGGGATCTCGTATTGGATCCTCTGGCCAGCCTTGACAGTCTTGTCTGCCAGCAGCATTTTATCGAAGTGTGGTGCGCAGAACCTCGCCTTAGCCACTTGTGGTGTCGAGGCATCACTGGGTTCACCATTTCCTGCCTTGTTGACAGCAATAACTCTGAACTCATACTCTTCACCTTCTTGCAGGTTAGGTACTGTAGCGGTTGTCTGGTTGCCTGGTACAGTTGCGGCAACTTCCCAAGGTCCGTATTTCTTCTTAGCTTCGATAACGTAGCCGGTAATAGGTGATCCGCCATCTTTTTTCGGCGGTACCCATTCGAGGTCCATATGGTCCTTGTCCCAGTCTTTGACGACGGGTGTTCCAGGTTTGTCTGGAGTACCGTAAGGGTCCTTGGCTGTGATTGGCTCGTGGCCCACAAGAGGCTGTGATTCGCCGAGTTTGTTGACGGCACGAACTCTGAAGTTGTAGTCGTGTCCTTCGATAAGATGGTCAATTCTGATGCTGCAAGCTTGGACTTCACCGGCTGGGATCCAGCGCATGTTTTCTTGATCCATTTTTTCAACGACGTAGTGCGAGATTTCGGCACCACCATCGTCCTTTGGTGGTCTCCAACGGAGTGTGCAGCCAGACTTGGTGATATCATCAGCACGAAGAGGACCTTCAGGCGGTGTTGGGACATCCATTACAGTAATCTTGACTGTAGCAGTGTCTGTACCATTGATGTTTCTAGCCTTAAGAGTGTAGACTCCGCTGTCAGCCCTCTTAGCATCAATAACACGAATTTTGGTGCTGTGTGAGTCATTAACAACTTTAACCCTGTCAGTATTCATGATAATATTGTCACCGTTAAACCATTCCTTGGTAGGAGTAGGTTCACCAATGACTGGTACATCCAAATCGAAGTTCTGTCCCACTTTAACCTTGATATCGAACATGAAGTTTCTATCAATCTTAGGTGGTAGATTCTTGGGTCTTGCAAGATGTGGTGAAGTTCCATCACTGGGTTCACCTTTACCGGCTTTGTTGACGGCGCGGACTCGGAATTCGTAGGTGTTTCCTTCGATAAGGTCTGGGACTTTGCCAGTTGTAACGTCTCCCTCGATCTGGGCACATTCCTCCCAATCTGGGGCGAATCGGTCCTTTTTCTCGATGACGTAGCCGGTGATGGGTGCTCCGCCGTCGGCCTCAGGCCTGGTCCATTCCAGTTCCACAAAGTCTCTGTCGAAGTCTTTGATCTTGGGTGTGCCAGGCTTGCCGGCGACGTCGAACGGATTCTTCGCTTCGGTTGAGTGTGGGGTTGTGAGAGGCTCGGATTTGCCTTGCCTGTTGGAAGAAGAAAAAATGGTTATAAATAAGGGAAACTCAAATATCATGTTCCTAACCTCAAAAAATTAAAACCAAGATGACATTACATGATCAACGTGGAAACTAACAACGCATTAGTCAAAATTATATTGATTTGATAGAGAAAAATCATATAAAATATAAAAAAATCGGCACTTTAATGACCATAATATTAATTGATACTGAATCCAAAATTTTGCTTGGTCCCTTTTTCATACAGTTAGCTGGTCACTATCGAAGACGGTAGGTAACATTATCACCCAATAATGTATTCCATTCCTGGACACAAGCCTCCTCTTCGTGACAGGGAGTAGAGCGTATTCTACTGGGCCCAGTGCTGATTGGTAGATGTCACATATCTCAGAAGCTTTGGTTCTAGGACATGCCGGCTTCTTCACGATGTTTTCCTTCACCGTTTCGAGAGCAGTGGTGATGAAATAATTTTATACAAAGTAAAGTGCCTGATGGGGTTCGAACCTACGACCTACACCCCCTTATTCATAAACGCTGCTTAAAGTTAACTAGTGCTTAGCGATTCTTTAACCATACATTTTTGACCTTTTAACGTCACAACTTTATCATAGTTTATGAATAAACCACTTTTACACTATGGTGTTTATTCATGAAGAATGATTTAAGGTAAGTGACGTTAAAAGGTCAAAATTGAATGGTTAAACAATCGCTAATCACTAGTTAACTTTAAGCAGCGTTTATGAATAAGGGGGATGTGTAAGTCGCGGGTGATACCACTAAGCACCCGTTGCTTACAAAGACGTTATTATTACAGTCATATGAGCTCTTTGGTGGCTTAAGCGTGTTGACAACCAACCTAACTGTATTATAATTCATCATCATCATCACCATCAGCCTCTACTCGTCCACTGCTGGATATAGGCTTCTTCCATGGTACGTTAACAAGCTCGATCATGAACAGCCACTACCAGCCACCTTTTTGATGTCGTCGCTCCATCTCGCCCAAGGGCGTCTTACGCTACATTTGCCGAGACGCGGTCTCCACTCTAGGACCCGAATTATAATTACATAATCATAAAATTCATACACACCTATTAACTGCCCGTACTCTGAACTTGTACTTGTGTCCGGGCGTCAATCCATCCACAGCGAGGCTGGTCTTAGGCCCGTCTGTCTCTCCAGCAGTGACCCATCTTCCAGTGGCCTCGTCCATGCGCTCCACCACGTACTTGTCGATGGGCTGGCCGCCGTCGTCGGCGGGCGGGTTCCAGGATAACTTGGCGCCGTTGGCGTGGACGTCGGAGACCTGGGGAAGAGCAGGTTTTAACGTTTTTGTATTGAACTTACATGATCAATGCTCGAACATGCACAACTTTTTTAATGAATACAGTAATTCTGAATAGTTGAATCATTTCGATTTCATGATACGGCAATTAGACACGGGATGTTGGTATGTAAAGATAGATAGCCAACTACGGACCAACAAGCATATCAAGCATATCCTAATTTACACCATATTGCGAATTCATTGCTCCATATGTTCGAAAAATGTGTCTACTCAACATCGTAGATAACGCAATGAATGTTGTTGAACCGTAAAAATGAAACCTATTACTGCTATGCTGTTACCGTGTTGATCAATCGATCCCTCAAAAACCTTTTGTAAGGACGACAGCAGGTCAAACTACCCCAAACTGCCAAATATTCCCAATCAAGCTTGAGCCTTAATGCTTTGAAGATAAAGTTGAAAATCTAATAAAGAAATCTGACATACTGTGGTACCTTGATGTGCTGTCGCCTGTACGTACTGATTAGGCTACTCGGTTCAGAAACTTTCCTAACTTGTACTAAATTATAAAACATAGTTTACCTTGAGTGGTCCTCCAGGTGGGCTGGGCACATCCAGCACTATAACCTCAACTTCAGCCACATCCTTGCCGTTAACATTCTCCGCAGTGATGGTATATCTTCCACTATCACCACGCTTCGCAGACTTGCAGTTAATCTTAGTGTTGTAGTCTGAATGCTGCACCTTGGTATCGCCTCCAGATTTGACTTCCTTTTTGGCGAGGAACCATTTCGTTTCTGGCATTGGTTCTCCGGATACCTGTAGATAGTAGTGGGGTTAGAATTGTAAGAATACAGTACGTAGTGGTCTGATGGTTGGAAGTCTTACCGGCGGGCTCCTTCCAAGATAGCGTGAACAGAAATTTGACATTAAACATTATTTTTGACTATTGCTACTTTTAAATCGAACTGCACGATTTCTAACCTAACCGGACGGGTCCTCTAAATCTGTATTGTTGTTTCCTCATAAATCTGTCCGTCAGGGATCCGCTTTACCTAAACCTCGATTTGGCTAAACCTCGATATTTTCCGTGAAGCGGCTGCCGTCTGCTCTCCACAACCCGAAGGCGATATCGAAGCATTGCAGTTAGATCAATTGTTGGATTTTTGAGGGTTCCAACAACCCGTAACGACTGTCATTAGATGTTCGTATGGTAACCGGGACCAACGGCTTAACGTGCTTTCCGAGAAATGGCCAGACGATCGATGAGAGATCCCTGTGTAACTATAGTTTTACTAAAGCTGAGGAATATCGATATAATTGCTGAACCCGATATGATCATACCGCCGTATGCGATCAATAAAGCACATAGCTCTTTCGAAGGGTATCGAAAAATCTCCAATTTTCATGTCACTGACCTTGACATCGAAGCCGAACTTCTGTCCGACCTTGATCTTGATATCGATAAGGTTGGTCCTGTCGATCTTGGGTGCAAGGTTTCTGGGCTTGGCGACAATCGGGTGTGTGCTGTCGCTTGGTTCTCCTGGGCCGGCCTTGTTTACGGCACGGACCCTGTAAAAAAAATTGGGGGTTAAATTATGCCTATATCTATACTAATATATAAAGCTGAAGAGTTTGTTTGTTTGTTTGAAAGCGCTAATCTCAGGAACTACTGGTCCGATTTGAAAAATTCATTTTCCGTTGGATAGCCCATTAATCCAGGAAGGCTTCAGGCTATATAACATCACGCTGCGACCACTTGGAGAAAGTTATTCCGTTCTAAAGTCGTTCTGGAGTCTATAATGTACGGCATCGTGGCTGGATCAACTAAGTGTGCAAAGAGGTGTTTATATATATATATATATATCGAAGCCTACGCGGGTGAAACCGTGGGGCGCTGCTAGTTATAATATAGTTATATACTGTGGAATTTCCGTTGTCTTATAAAGATAGCTCATTTGATCAATCCAATGACTAATAAATATAGGTAGAAAAAAAAACAACTTTAGTATAATTTAAAAATGAAAATATCATACATTATTATGGCTATGTTCTCTATTAAATAATTTATTTTATGTAGTGTGCAAGATAATTCAATAAGAAAAGGTTAATTTTAGTGAAATGACTTTATTACAGTAATGATATGATGTAAACATCAAAACAATATAAAATGCATAGTCTAGACACAACAGGAACCGTTTTTTTTATTTTATTAAATGAACACTCTCTCTAGTCAAGAAAAGTCGTGGTGTCCTAGTGGTTAAAACACCAGCCTCTCAAGTATGAGTGTGCGGGTTCGATTCCAGGTCAGACAAGTACCTATGTTATATGTACCGCCACAAATACAATTTCTGCTACTTTAATTTGTTTGACATCAAAGTAAAATATTGTCAACACACCTGAATTCATAAGTCTGTCCTTCGATCAGATCAGGCACAGTGGCCGTGGTCTTATCCGCGGGCACTTCGAGTGCCTTCTCCCAGTTGCCGAACTTGTCCTTCTTCTCCACGATGTAGCCCTCGATGGGTGCGCCTCCATCTTCCCTCGGAGGGGTCCACTTGAGGTCCACGTGGTCCTTGTCCCAGTCTGTGACTGATGGGGTTCCAGGGGCGCCTGTTTGGGGAAGGGGATAAATGTTGTTATTGTACAACATAGAAAGTTAAGTTTCGATGTAAAATGAATTTCAGTAGATGGCAAAGGTTTCGCTGAAACATTTGCTGTATCAATATTTTACATGATCAGAATGTCTATCTGACCCCTATCGCCCAGTTACTTGGTATGACATCTTATGACATGCATTAGTAAAACCGGTTTTAGGTAGGCTCAGAGGTTTCTAAGAACCCACAGACTTTTGGCGGGAAAGTCAAGCTGAGTGTCACGCTCATTTGTCATTGGACTTAAGATTATTTAGTGGTGTTTACTAAATAAAAGTGCGTGATTTATGTAGTAAAAAGTGCATTCAGTAAATAATTCATAAAGAACAGTGAAATATCGCAGCACAGTGGCCAAATCATGACATCAAACCTTCCTCGTAAGACGGTTCACGCGGCCGTCTTTTTCGACATGCATAATTCATTACGTGACGTTGGCTAAATGCACAAACCGTGCGAAGCCATAAAACAACAACAACTGTCAAAGATCGAAGAATAACAGCCGAGAAGACGAACGGTTTCACTTACTTTTAGAGACCCGAGGATCTCTGTATGCAATGATGGTCGCCAATCTACGGACGAAAGGAGATAAGTATAGCCTAAGACAATGCACTCACCAGGTTCGTCGAACGGATTCTTGGCGACGATGGACTCCTCGCCGACGAGTGGTTCCGACTCGCCCTCCGAGTTCACAGCGGCGACACGGAACTTATACTCCTTGCCAGGAGTTAGACCGGTCACGTCGCATTCTGTGGAGAACAGGCATGTTTAGTATTATAGAAAATAGGCAGCCATGTTGGAACTGTATAATATAACGCAAAATATTCGGATTCTACATCATTACAAATTATAAAACAAAGTCACTTTCTCTTTCCCTATGTACCTTTGTATAATTAAATCTTTAAAACTACGCAACGGATTTTGAAGCAGGTTAATAGATAGAATGATTAAAGAGGAAGGTTTATATGTATACATTAGTATAACATTCATTAAATTGTGGAGAAATACTATTGTTTTTGAGGTATCTAATGTGATGTCGTAAATAATTACAGTTTTTCCGCGTTTGCTGTGAAACGTAGGCTGAACCCTACGAGATTAATCAAAATAATGTACCTACAAAATACACACATTGTAAAGGTTTACAAAAAAGTCCGCGATGGTATGTTTCTTTTTTATGTATTATGTCTATCTCTGTGTCTCTCCCACAACATGTTTTTGTCATTTACTTTTTACGACAAATACCGGCTAATTTCCGAAGCGATTTTAAACAATACAGCATTAATCCTTATCCAATTTAATATCTTAAATACATTGTTGATTTAAGATATATCTACATCGCCCGTTACAGCATATGATTTAAATGAATATTTTCGAAGATATTACAGATTTAAAAATTGCGGGGTGTCGCGTTTACGGCGGGACCGGCGCCGCGACCGACGCGCCGCTATGTTTATTATACAACGTTCACAGTTTTTCTGTAGAGTATTTAGTATCAGAATTGCACCCGTGCGAAACCAGGGCAGGTCGCTAGTTTATATATATAAAAATCAATGCCACATTCTTTGTAATTCTATAACTCAAGCACGGACTCACCTATCCAAACCAAATTTTTAGGCTTTGTTGTGACTAATTAGTAGATGGTTTATGCGAAGTTTGAACAAAATCGGAAGAGCGGTTCTTCATTTATCATGTTTTTTGCAATAAATGAATTCAATGAACAATGAATCATCGTCTCATCTATATATATAAAAATCAATGCCACTTTCTTTGTATTTTTATAATCCACCAAAACTGTGTAATGGCACTAGACTGGCATTGAAAAACTCATTGCCAAATTTAATTAATTTTAGCTACGATTTTAACTGGTAAATCAAAAGCAGAAGTTTGTTTGATACCGCGTATCCCTATGATCTCGACTGATATGCCAATTGAGTTCAAACGATTACAATATCCTGTACGTTTATCTTTTGCTATGTCCATCAACAAAGCCCAACTTATATTGCCTATTCGAGAGTCGGTACCCCCAGTCGTTTGTTTATACATGCTAGAAATGGCAAAACAAAGAATACTGTTTATCTTAATGTTTTGGATTAAGTTTTAAAATTGCATGCAATTAAAAAAAAGTATTTTATGTTTGAATAAATAATTTTGATGATCCAATAAATTTGTTTTTATTATTTCACTTGTACGTAGCGCAGCACGTATCGGGCCCTAGTAATATATATTTATTTCAACCAACACCAATATTTATTTAATCTGTATTTTCGGTATGCTGGTCAAAAATGTAATAAACATGTGTTTCGACTTCGGCTTTGTAAAACAATACTCACTAGGCTCATCAGATCGGGCACAAGGTACCCAGCAGCCGGTCTCGGTGTCCAGCTTGTCGATCTGGTAGTACTCGATGGGAGTGCCGCCGTCGTCCTTCGGCCGTTTCCACTTGAGGGTGGCGCCCTCTTTGTGGACGTCCGAGATCTGAAGGAAAGATAGGAACAAGGTAAAATTTTGCTTTAAAAAAAGGGTTTTTTTGTGGATACAAGCGGTCGTTATTATGATCTTTGTGTTTGGAATGGAGTAAAATATGAATTCGAGTCTCAACTGGTGGTATCTACAATATGTAAAGAAAACCCTGTCCGATCCGTGAAGGTATAGTTAGGTATCGTTAACTGATTCTAATAATGCCTAAAAAGCCGGGCTAAACTTAAAAAAAAACCCTTAAAAAATAAATATTATTTCAAAAAAGCGAATGCGGTAGGCAACACGTTAGGCATACATGCGCGAGTGAAGGGGGGCGGGGCAGGCGGCACTTGGTCGCATCGCTATTAGCTCCGTCACAAATGGTGTTGTCACTTTTTTAAAAATTATCAAATTTTGGGGAAGTTGTAATTAATTCGCGGAAAAAAAGATTATTTCAAAATTCTATTGTCACTACGATGATTACGTCAAATTTCATATTTTATTTGGCCATGTGTATACCTAACATTTATTATCCTTTTGGGTCGGACGGGGTTTTCTTAACATATTATATTATGTATATCTCTTAGGTACACCTTGTGTTCTCATCCGATATTAGGCTTTTGTCTTTTTATAATGAACAGAAAAAAAATCTTGAATAATAATTATTTAACTCTATTCTACTTAAAGAAAAAAAATCCATCCTCACCTGTAGTGGTCCTTCAGGTTTCAGCGGCTTATCAGTGACGACCACGTTGATAGTCACCGTGTCTTTGCCGCTCGAGTTGACAGCGGACACAGTGTATTCTCCAGAGTCATCCCGACGAACGGGACGGATCACTAGCTTCGTGAAGTAATCGGGACTATCGATCATAACCGCCTTCGATGGGCGGAGAGGCATGTTCTGGTATCTGTAGGAGAAGATGAAAAGTTAATTTGTGTATTACTTTTTAAGACTGATCAGCGGTGACCACCCACCAGACAAAGCCTTGCCGCCAAGCGATTTGTCGTGTTCCGGCATGATGTCTGGTGAAGCCGTATGGAGGACGGGTCTGAGCAGTTGTGTTGCGATGTGTGCCGGGTACGATGCGCCTAATGTTGTTGTGTTGGGAGTTTGGTCGTGGAGGGTCTTCAGATCAATCTCCCTTTGGCGCAGCATCGTTGGTCGTGTTGTTGGGTTTAACATTGCATCACCTTGCTCAATTGCCGTCTTCCTTCCTATTCGCTCAGTTTTGAGTGAATAGGCTCTTAATAAACTAGCGCGCTTTCCCATCGACGATCGCATCACTGCTTACCATCAGGCGGGATTGCGGTCAAGAGCTAGTTTATATATATTAAAAAAAAAAAAAAAAAAGACCTAGTGGTATCGGCTGCAGGAGCTTTTCTTCTTCTTCTTCGAATGGCCTATAGAGGCCCACTGCCGGACAAAGGCCTTCCCCAAGGCTTGCCACGATAACCGGTCTTTTGCTGCCCGCATCCATCGGCTTCCCGCGACCTTCATCAGGTCATCGGTCCACCTTGTTGGGGGCCTCCCTACGCTGCGTCTTCCGAAGGAGCTTTCATCATTATCAACCCTTTTATAATCCCACTACTGGGCACAGGTCTCCTCTCATACAGGGAAGGATTGAGCGTAATCACCACGCTTGCTCAATGCGGGTTGGCGATTTGAGACTTATAAAGTCCAGGTTTCCTCAAGATGTTTTCCTTCACCTTCAGTCATTGGTGTCAAAGATATACTTAGAAAGTACATATAACTTTAGAAAAGTTACATTGGTACTTGCTTGACCTGGAATCGAACCCGCGCCCTCATACTTGAGAGGCTGGTGTTTTAACCACTAGGCCACCACGACACCGGAGGAGCTTTATTTTGTGTAAATTATTTCATCACCAATGACTATGACTATAACTATCTTCTTCATCTCAGCGTTAATCCCAGTCATATCCGTAGTTTTTCAGCTTTGGAGTCTATGGTCCGTTTTACCAGTCTAACTGCTCATTTTGGCTAAACTTCGATATTTTCCGTGAAGCGACTGCTGTCTGACCTCCACAACCCGAAGGCGATATCGAAGCATTGCAGTTAGATCAATTGTTGGACATTTGAGGGCTCCAACAACCGGTAACGACTGCCATTAGATGTTCGTATGGCAACCGGGATCAACGGCTTAACGTGCTTTCCGAGACTATGACTATGACGGGGCCAAAGGATTACTGTGGTTCTGAGATATGGAGAGGTCTCAGTATGTAAAGATGGTCACCCATCCATAGACCGGCCGCAGCAAGTAGCTTAACCTGATCGATCAACCTTACATAATCAATAATGCTCCCACTTGTGGGACATAGGCCTGCTCTCGGTAAAAGAGAGAGGGCCGTTATCTACCACGCGGGCCCATTGGGGGTTATTAGATGTCACATGGCTTCGAAGTTTTGTCTCTAGGACATGCCGGTTTCCTCACCATGTTTCTCTTCACCGTTTTGAGAGCAGTGGTGATGAAATATTTACACAATGTAAAGCGCCTGACGGGGTTCGAACCTACGATCTACAATTTGTAAGTCTCGAGCGATACCACTAGACCACCACTGTCCTTATCTCGGTTGCTCAATCGACTTGTACGTTGTTATTAACCACGACACTAACGTATAACTTAATAAAAAATCCTTGATTTGTGCTTACCTCCATTCAACAGCTGGCGCAGGCTCTCCAGTGATCGCAGCCTCCATCTTCAGCGTAGACCCAGCAGAGATGGTCACATCTCTGAGGTGACGCCTGTCGATCTTTGGTGCCAGGAAACGCGGCTTAGCCAAGAAGTTCTTGCTGGCTTCCGAGGGTTTCGACTGGCCAGCCTTGTTGATGGCGATCACGCGGAACTGATACTCGTTGCCTTCGATTAAGCTGTAGGGAAAAGGTTAGTTTAAGTTTTAATAATTCCCCCTTATTCATAAACGTTGCTTAGTGATTAGCGATTGCTTAACCATACATAAACCCCTTAAACACTACAGTGTTTAAGGGGTTTATGTATGGTTAAGCAATCGAAATCGAATCGAATCGTTTATGAATAAACACTACAGTGTTTATTCATAAACGATGATTAAAGTTAAAAAATCGTAAACCACTACTTAACTTTAAAGAATATTTATAAATAAGGTGGTATATCTCGAGAAATTTAGGAACATAACATAATTAGAGATATTTTTGACAAATTGAGATTTAGGACAGACTGTTAACTGAGAGCATCATTTTCTGGAGTTAAAAAATGTTACTGTTCCACCGAAATAGAAAGGTGGTATCCAACTTACCCATTGACAGTGCCAGAAGGTGTCGGCGTATGAGTCTCGACGGCCTTCTCCCAGAGCGGGCTGTATTTGTCCTTCTTCTCAATGATGTATCCGATGATGGGCGAGCCACCATCCGATAGCGGGGGCTCCCACTTGAGGTCAACGTGACTTGCGGACCAGTCGTCTGGGACTGGTGTACCAGGAGCGTCGGGTGTAGCTGGAAAAAGAGGAAAGGCATAAGAATAAGGTGGGAATTTACGCTTACGAAACTCCGTCACTTTAGTTCGGAAGCTCGGAAACGAGGGACGTGTCTCAGCAGTGAGATTCTGTTCAAATGTCACTGTTAAAACTTAGGTGAAATGAGTCTGGATTGAACTATTATTCCAACTAATACTACTTATTGACATTATTATTAATAGTGCTTTTTGAATTGAAATTTACAGTTATTATCAATCGCTTCTGTGAAAATCTGCTTTTGGCCTTTTGACTCCTAGCTCACATGCTTACACCTAGTTTAGGAGTCAGGATACCTATCTATTGTTCATTTAAGATAAGCGTTATATTTACAAATACTCCAAATTATTGTTTATAATCATGGGCGTACCCAGCTTCTGGCCTTTGAGGGCAAGCCACGCCTAGAGGAAGGCAAGTCAGGCCTAAGGGGGGAGCCAAGACACACCTAGGGAGGGGCAAGTCAGATTTTTAGAGTGAGTAATCTAAGTAAATCGCGGTTTACCTAGTGAGCTATGACCTACCGTCATTTCACATAACTTTTTATGTTGAGAGATTTTCACAGAACCGATCTACAATAACTTTAAATTTCAATTATTTCGATATATAATG
Organism: Sesamia inferens; assembly: GCA_037179545.1. Taxonomy (NCBI): domain Eukaryota; kingdom Metazoa; phylum Arthropoda; class Insecta; order Lepidoptera; family Noctuidae; genus Sesamia; species Sesamia inferens. The sequence goes on from CM073950.1 coordinate 16,913,597, forward strand.
GTTTCGCGTTGTTGACATGTATTTTCTATTCTGTTATTTTTAAATAAATATTTCTAAGTACTACCAGAAGCTTATTTTCTTTAAACAAAGCAATACTAAAGAAAATGGGCTTCTGATCCTAAGATTATAATTATATAAGGTACAATATACCTCAGTATTAATTTATGTACAGTGTGACTACCATGAGTTTTCATTACGAAGACCATCGATATCGAGCGCGTTCGACTCACCGATTGGCCTGCTTCAAGGTCGTAAGAACTCTCAACAAATGAGAGCGCCAAACGCGCTCGATATCGACGATCGAGTCTCGTAATGAAAACCACACATCATGGTAGCCACACAGGTCAAGAATTCTTAATATCCTGATACAAACCTTCGATTTTCAAAGTCAAATAAAGACAATGCAAACAAACTAATCCTAACAGATATGTTGTAACAATGGCAGGATATATAAAGAAATATTAATAAACTTACTGAACGGATCCTTGGCGACGATAGAACCGAATGTTTCCAGCGGCTCCGACTCTCCTTCCTTGTTCAGCGCCTTCACGCGGAACTTGTACTCGTGGCCAGGGATGAGGCCGTCGACCTGAACACGGCAGAAAACAGGTTTGTATAAGACTTGAGTTTAAGACAACTGGGTGTGAGATAAGATGAAGTTATCTAGTATCTTCTAAGTATATCTTGGACACCAATGACTGATTATAAGGCGAAGGAAAACATCTTGAGGAAACCTGGACTTTATAAGTCTGAAATCGCCAACCCGCATTGAGCAAGCGTGGTGATTACGCTCAATCCTTCTCTGTATGAGAGGAGACCTGTGCCCAGCAGTGGGACGATACAAGGTTTTTGATGATGATTTAGTATCTTTATACACAGTTCCAGGTCGTTGAGGTACAAAAGACCCTATCAACTATGGACAAAACAAGTGTTCTAAAATTTTAGATAGCATTTCGATACCTTAATTCGCAAATCGGCTAACTCCATGTAAGCGATTTTTTCAGAAGATGCTCAAAATTGTATATTTTTGATACATCACTTAAGGAAAAATCTAAAATACCGTTGTACTCCTTTATACATCATCATCTCAGCGTTAATCCCAGTCACATCCAAAGCTTTTCAGCTTTGGAGTCTGGAGTCTGCTTTACCAGTGTAACTGCTGATTTTTGGGAACTTCGATATTTTCCGTGAAGCGACTGCCGTCTGACCTCCACAACCAGAAGGCGATATCGAAGCATTGCAGTTAGACCAATTGTTGGACTTTTGAGGTCTCCAACAACCCGTAACGAGTGCCATTAGATGTTCGTATGACAACCGGTACCAACGGCTTAACGTGATATCCGAGGCATGACCGGACCAGTGCAAATATTCATATTCATGCATTAAAATATATGCACTGCGCGGGAATCGAACCCGCGCCTCCTTGTGCAGTTGATGTCAATATGACATATATTAGTGATGAAAATATTACCGCTTAAGGAAACTTTTGGGACTAAATATTATCCAACAAAAGTAGTATCTCACCTCCATTTCGGGCACATTGCCGTGGGTCTTGCCAACAGGCACCCAAACTCCGGTCTCAGGGTCGAACTTCTCAACGAGGTATGCCTCGATAGGTTCACCGCCATCGTCCTTGGGCCGCTTCCATTTGAGCGTGCAGCCATCTTTGTGGATATCTGACACTTCCAGCGGGCCCTCGGGTTTGTCGGGTTTAGCTGGAGAAAAAAAAAAACATAAATATTATAAATAACACTTGGCGATGCTAGATCAATCATGGGACTGGCTGAATATAATGTTCAAACATCCTCAGTATCTTTGCCTCTTGAAAAGTTAGTTTCAGAGATGCACTAACTTGCCTTACTAGATGTCAGTAATCTTTGGTTAACTTAATTTTAAGTACCTAAGTAATGTGTAAGTTTTAACAAAATAAAGTTTAGGATAGATTCAATTAGTACTGGTGTGTTAACAGTACTTATTTGAAATCACCTTTATTAAAATTTTAAATTGTAAAGTATAAAAGGATATCCGCTTGTTATCCGTTTTTACTAATTGTGTGTGTGAGAGAGAAAGAAAGAGATAAAGAGAGAGAAAAAATGTTGTGAGATGTGGCTTGTGTTCTTCAGGTTATCATGTCGTCCTGATGTATACAAAATAGTCAACATCTTTTACTAGAACAATTTAGACGAAAGCCTGGCTTTTAATTTGTGACTAAGCTTCAATTCATAGAGTAAAAATAATAACACTTACATGTGACAATAATCTCGAGCTCGGCGGTGTCCTGTCCGTACTTGTTGACGGCCTGGATCTTGTACGTGCCGGAGTCCTTGCGACGAGGGCTAGCGTGCTGGTACTTGCTCAAGTATGGTACATTTACCACTGGAATAATAAAATGAAACATTCAAGGTAAGCTACCCAAAGAAATAAAGAAGATGTATTTATTGCAACTCATATAGGAAGATCCTAATACTAACCACAATAAAAAAAAAAACAAATTATATAATTACAATTTAAGTTTATTCAAAGCTAGAGTGAATGGAAGCTAATTGCACGGTAAAAATTCGTGTGACGTCAGTATGACGCGTCGTTTTTTGTAGGTACCGCTATAATTGCATTCGTGAAAGCGGTACCATTATCTCCAATATGATAATGGTGGAAAATAATTTGATATGTCTTTTCATGTTAAGGCGTAAAATGTTTCTGTTTACTTACATTTCAATCCATTTCCGCTGGTAACGGACTTGCCGTTCAGCGTCCATGTGACCTCAGGCGCGGGTTCTCCGGACACCTTCACGTCCAGAGAGATAGGTTCTCCTTCGTGTACCTTGATGGTGCGTAGGTTGCGACGGTCGATCTTGGGAGCCACTGGTAGAGAAGACCATAGTTAATATACATAATCAGTTTAAAATGTTCCCATTCTGGAAACATAGGCCTCCTTTCAGTGAGAGGAAGTGGGCCATAATCTACCATGAGGTTCCAGTGCGGATTAGTAGATGTTACATGCTTTCGAAGTTTTGCCTTTAGGACATGCTGGTTTCCTCACCATGTTTTTTATTTTTTAATAATTATAAACTAGCGTTTGACCGCAATCCTGCCTGATGGTAAGCAGTGATGCGATCGTTAATGGTAAAGCGCGCTAGTTTATTATGAGCCTATTCACTCAAAAAAACTGAGCAAATAGGAAGGAAGACGGCAGTTGAGCGACATTTGGCGCATCGTACCCGGCAACTGCTCAGACCCGTCCTCCGTACGGCTTCACCAGACATCATGCCGGAACACGACAAATCGCTTGGCGGCAAGGCTTTGTCTGGTGGTTTGTTTTGTGGCGATGAAATAATTTAGGCAAAGTAAAGTGCCTGACGGGTTTCGAACCTACGACCTACAACTAGTAAGACGCGGCCGATACCACTAAACCACCATTGTTCTAAGTAAATAATGGCGCCTGTCTCTTGTTCATAAACTAATTTTTAGTTAAGTGCTTCTTTTGACGTGATAACGTCTATTAAATCGGTATGCTGGGAGTCATTCGCGAAAACTGCGTAACGGCCGAATCTGACGCTACACGGAGTCCACGCCTACTAAAACTAACCTTAGCCTTGTAGCTTTAGAGTGCAATATTATTTACCTAAAAGCACGGTTGTAAACAATTAGTAGCAGTTTTTCGCACACATGATTAAAGCATTGATAGCCGAGTGGTGAAACGCTCGGATTAATATCGACTCACTCAAGAGGTGCCGCGGATCGATTCCTGACGGCAACGGACGTTTTTTATCCTTTTTAATTTTTAAATTTTTCCTTTTTAATTTTTCTTTTTCTTTTTTCTTTTTCTTTTGCTTTTTTTTTATTTTTTAGAAAATTTAAACAAACTATTAAATAAAAATATAAATGTTATACATTACTTTATTTTAAATAATTTCATTGCACCCAGAAAAAATTACCATGTAATAGACGTTATCACGTTCAAATATCGGCAGTAGACGGAGTTCTACAGACAGCCAATTTTTCTTCCTATTTCATTTAGAAAAGGATAGAAGATAACATTTCTTTCTTTCTTTCTTTTATGGCTTCGCACGGTTTGTGCATTTAGCCAATGTCACGTAGTAATGAATTGTTCATGTAGAAAAAGACGGCCGCGTGATCTTACAAGGGAGGTTTGAGAGAAAGTCATGATGTGGCCACTATGCTGCGATATTTCACTGTTCTTTATGAATTATTTATTGAATGTACTTTTTACTACATAAATCACGCATTTTTATTTAGTAAACAACACTATAAATAATTTTAAAAGTACGATGAAAAATGAGCGTGACACTCCCGCCAAAACTCTCAAGATAACATTTTAGTGTAGGTTTGAAACTTACGTCTCCTAGGTTTGCAGATGACAGACTTGCTGGCATCCGAAGGTTCTCCAGGTCCTGCCTCGTTGATGGCCTTCACACGGAATTCGTATTCCGTGCCCTCGTCTAGGTGCGGGACTGTCGCCTTCTCGTTGTCGTTGGGACCAACCTGATGGAATAAAATGTCAGGTGTTAGCCGAAGAACTCTAAGTTGCATCATATCATGTTCTCAGCATAATACTTAATAAGAAAGGTGTATCTGCAGACGCGGGATTTCACACTTGAATTGTCAAAATTATAATAAAACTAGCTGACCGGCAAACGTTGTTTTGCCATATAAATAATAGATTAAATTACTAAAATGGCTATTAAAAAATAAGGGTTGATCGTAGAAGGGTGAAAATTGGGGATTGTATGTATTTTTGTATGTTGTATCATAAAAAATTAGAAATTAAAAATTTTGTCTAAAAAATAAAAAAAAAATTTAGGGGTGGACTACCCCAACATTTAGGGGGATGAAAAATAGATGTTGGCCGATTCTCATAGATACCGGTTAAGCACAAAAAAATTCATTAAAATCGGTCGAGCCGTTTCGGAGGAGTTTAAAGCCGAACACCGTGACACGAGAATTTTATATATTAGAAGATAGTCGGTTTGGCAGGAAGTAGAAACCAGTTCCCCATTCCAATACGTAGATCTGTATGGAGAAAAACCTTCTTGCCCGTTCTTCCTCTACTTCAGCCTATAGAGGTTTACTGCTGAACAAGGTTTTCCATTAGATTGGGGGGTTTGTCATACTCTCCACGCTTGTCCAGTTGCAGTTTCATATTTCACAGGAGAAGCGCTGCTTTCCGCTTCCCTGGTGAGAGCTCCCTTAGTCACCTCTCTACACACCTACCAGAGGATATGGGTTGGTACTATTCTAAGCCCGGTACCACATGGGCAGTACCCGTTCATCTTCATAGATTTATTTTTGCTGACCTTACGACTACATAAAGGGTGTATCTGACATCGACGAACAAACGAGTAGGTACCATGGATCCAGTACGTGATTCTGAACCCCCGAGTGGTGGAATTTCTCGTCGGCTTTTTCATGATTAAACAAAAAAAAATATGTAGTTTTTTTCACTTTGGACCGTTCATAATTGCTATACTTTTATAACCCAATAAGATTTTAAAGTAAAAAATAATTAATTCGTTAATTACACAAAAAAGCGCAATGTGAACAAAACTCGAAAAACTATCATATCAGCTGATTTAATAGAGTTCACATCAGGGATCAACGTCATACCTACAAACCCGCACAGCAGCACGCTTGCAACGTTCAAAGGCCGAGCCGACACTTTTTTTTAAACATTGTTATTTCACATACAACATTGTACATAAATGACTCTAATAATTTTATTAGTGGCATGCGGTGTAACCTTTTTGCAAAGTTTGCGTTAAGATGTCAGACACACCCTGTATATTATTATGATCAGAAAATATGGTCCATATCTTTGTGGAGTAATAACTCACCTCGCAAGCCTTCACCCACTTGGGCGATCCCACCTCCCTCTTCTCGATGATGTATCCAGTGATGGGTGCGCCGCCATCTTTGATCGGCTTCTCCCATTTGAGGTCCACGTGGTCCTTATCCCAGTCCACAATTTCCGGTGTTCCAGGCTTGCCGGGCTCATCTGGGAAGGGAAATAGTTAATTAGATTCATAATTATTAAAACTCAACACTTGTAACTCACAATATCCCGTGAAAGTAGGTTTCAGTTGTTAAAAATTAACCAAACTAATTATTATAGAGCTGTCACCACTTCTTTTTGTTTTTCTACACTGCTGGACAATAGCCTCTACCAAGGCGAATGGCCATACTCCCCACGCTTGTCCGTTGGGTTGTAAATGACAGTAATTTGTTATTCCACAGGAGAAGCGTTGCTACCCGCTTCCCTCGTGAGTTCTTTAGTCGCCTCTCTAGACACCCACCAGAGGATATAGGGTGGTGCTATTCCAAGCCCGGTATCACACAGAACCATTTACTTCTGCTAAATAGCAAAGTCAATATCACTAACATCCAAGATCTACTCACCGAACGGATTTTTGGCAATAATCGAGTGATCAGCTTCCAAAGGCTCAGAAACTCCTTCATTATTGACAGCAGACACTCTGAACTTGTACTCGTGTCCGGGCACGAGATTCTCAATCTCGGCCTTCGGGTCCTTAGTCTTGAGTGCCGGCATCCATCTTCCAGTCTCGGTGTCGAGCTTCTCAACGAGGTAGTGATCGATGGGTGCGCCTCCATCGTCTAGCGGCGGGTTCCATTTCAGTGTACAGCCTTCCTTGTGTACGTCTGAGATCTGGAGGCGAAAATAAAAAGGATTTATCCTGCTATCCAAACCTATATAGTATAAAACAAAATCGCTTTCTCTGTCCCCATGTCCCTATGTATGCTTAAATCTTTAAAATTACGCAACGGATTTAGATGCGGTTTTTTTTAATAGATAGTGATTGATGAGGAAGGTTTATATGTGTAATAACATCCATTAAATAGTGGAGAATTACTGTTATTTTGGTTTCTAATGTGATGTCGTAAATAATTGTATTTTTTCCGCTTACATTGCAAACGCTGTCATAATGTGGTCACTATGCTGCGATATTTCAATGTTCTTTATGAATTAGTTACTGAATGCACTTTTACTACATAAATCACGCACTTTTATTTAGTAAACAACAGTATAAAACTATAAATCCAATGAAAAATGAGCGTTACACTCAGCTTGACTTTCCCGCCAAAACTCCTTTCCAAGCGTTACTTTTAAACTGTATTAACGAGATCTGGCGGAAAATGGTGGGCACGTCATTACTTCTACTTGGCAAAGCACCAGACCACGAACTGACGATAACATTAGCATGTAGCGAGGGAAATTCCTGATTTTCAAGCATAAATTCATGTCACCCGCAATAGTCAATAATGTTGCCAATGCAACTCCGGGGTTGCCAACATTTTTCATCAATATATCTCAATAACTTGGTAGCCATAAGTATCTAAGTTTTTGAATAAGATCCCAGGAGGATTGCATGTTTATTTATGCTAACTCACCTTCAGCGGTCCTTCTGGTTTGGCTGGCACATCCAGCACAATGATCTGGATGGTGGCTTCATCCTTGCCGCTGCTGTTCTCTGCCTTCAGTACGTAAGTACCGCTGTGTTTGCGCGCTGCTATGATGACCGACAGCTTGGTCCTGTAGTCTTCTACGTCGACAGTTAGATCGTCGCGGGTAGCAAGACGTTCTTTGTTGTGGAACCTGGGTGGAGAGGACAAGAATAAGCCTGGATAAAGTAACTCCTAAAGAGATAATAATAAGAAAGTCAATTTGATTCTTCCCTTTAGTCACTTCCACTTAGGCCACTGGCACTTAGGTAGGTACCGAGATCCGGACGAAGCGTTTCGTCTCCTCTTTTATACCGCGTACATCGAGGGGTTGGAACAATGTGCCAGAGGCGGGGTTTCCGTCGGACTACAATTTGAGTGTCTTCATGGCTAGAGTGAGTAATAAACTAGCGCGCTTCACCCTCAACGATTGCATCACTGCTTACAATCAGGCGGGATTGCGGTCAAACTCTAGTTTATAACTTATATACAATATGTAAAGAAAACCCTGTCCGATCCGTCAAGATATTGTTAGGTAACGATAACTGATTCTACTAATGGATACAAAGCCGGGCTAAACTTAAAAAAAATCCCCCAAAAAAATAAATACTATTTCGCAAAAAGAGGTAACATAATATATTTGCGGTAAACAACCCCGCGGGCGGCGAGGGGCAGGGCACGCGGCACGTGGTCGCATCGCTATTCGCTCATAATAATACCGGTGTTGTCACTTTTTTAAAAATTACCAAATTTCGGGGAAGTTGGAATTAATTCGCGGGAAAAAAAGATTATGTCAAAATTCATTAGTATTGTTTCTATGATGATTACGTAAAATTTTATATTATATTTGATCAAGTGTTTACCTAACCTTTATTATCCTTACGGGTCGGACAGGGTTTTCTTTACATATTGTATATAAAAAAATTACTGATTTGTTTCTAATTTCACTGTTTGCACTTTTTTTTAATTTAGTTTTGTACGTATTCACTTAGTTCACATGATATTCCAACTTTTATTGTGTTATAACAATGTTACGTAAATATGGTAGCAGTAATTGTTATAATTACTACTACCATTTTTAATTTTAAGTAATGAAATTAAGTATTTCAAAGGTAAAATTAATTAAGGCCTAGTGGCGTCCAAGGACAAAAAGAACAAGTGTTATTTTATTATTATTTTAATAGCGTCAATCCTACAGCGGTTTGCGATTTGATTGATATCACCGCGGCTACCAGTAGGCCTAGTATAAGTTTTCATTACGAAAATCGTTCGTCGATATCGAGCGCGTTTGACTCAGCGATTGGCCCGCTTCAAGGTCGTAAGAACTCTCAACCAATGAGAGCGCCAAACGCGCTCGTTATCGACAATCGAGTTTTGTATTGAAAACTCATACTAGGTTTACTGGATGTGGCCAGTATTGGAGCATGTGGATTGCCACAAGAAACGAGAAACCCACGATCAGCAGTGGTTAAAGTCAGGCAGTGGGTGAGGGTTATGAATGAAAGAAGACTTACCAGGACTTGGTTGGTGGCGGTTCTCCGCTGACCTTGACGTCCAGCCTGATGTTCTGTCCCGCCTTCAGTGTGATGTCGCGCATGTTTGTGCGATCAATCTTCGGCGGCGCTGTGGAAGGGAAAACGCGAGTTTAGATTACGTATTTAGAAGACAAAAAAGCTTTGGACTGAGCTGCTCGCTCTGTTAAGCATTGTTATTAAGCAATATGCGTAATTATAACGTAAATTATTGTAAACATTTTCATTTTTAATGTCTGGACTTTAAAAAAGACGATGTTCCCTGAGTTTGTTTCGGCTATTTCTTCTCAGAGGTAGTCAGTTAGGAAATGCCGGCTTCATCTAGTTAAAAAAAAAACATATGACGTGTAAAAGTGATCAGTGATCCTACTTGCTTAATAAACGATTTCATTATCCTGCTTGTATATATGTAATATAATAGTAAATTATTTCAAGTTCTGTCCTAGACTACAGTACTTAAATCATGTATGTTCTTTGTGTCGCCAGCGTGTATTCAATACAATTAAAAAAGGTATTTATTATTTGAAGTCTCTTTTTCTATTAATAGTTCATAGGATTAGGTACCTAATATTTTTTACTATTAAACATATAGTCTCGTGGTGGCTTGGTGGTTAAAACACCAGCCTCTCAACTATAAAAGTGCGGGTTCGATTCCAGGTCAGGCAAGTACCAATGTAACTTTTCTAAGTTATATGTACTTTCTAAGTATATCTTGGACACCAATTATTACAAGGTGATGGAAAACATCTTGAGGAAACCTGGACTTTAAGTCTGAAATCGCCAACCCGCATTGAGCAAGCGTGGTGATTACACTCAATACTTCTCTGTATGAGACGAGACCTGTGCCCAGCTGTGGGACGTAAAAAAGTTTGATGATGATATGCCGTTCCCTTTGGGTTATCCTACTTTTTACTTTTTTTATTGAAAAAAGTGTTCTGTGGTTTACTTACCAAATCTGTCCTTAGCCAGAAGGTTCTCGGTAGGCTGGGACGCCTTGCCGGGTCCAGCCTTGTTGACAGCCTTCACACGGAACTGATAAGTCTTGCCTTCGATCAGGTCTGGTACACGGGCCTCGGTCTTGTTCCCGGGTACCTGGTGGTAAACAGTTAACGGTTTAGAAATTGTGATAAAATGTACTTAAAATATTCATAAATAAGATTCCAAATTCAACACCTTCAGGATTTTAATTTGGGTTTAGTAGTTGACTACAATAACGTGCGTTTTTGCTATTTTATTAAGGTGAAAAACTGAGAACACCTATAATAAAGAAATTTCGATGATTCATGATCCCAAATTGTGAAAATACTAAACTAAATCCTACTATTCCTACTAATATTATAAACGTGAAAATTATTCTGATATTCCCACGGAATTGGGATGTATCCAAGGTATGAAAATCAAAAAAATAATTAGTCCGTCTTACAGATAATAAAAAAAAATTAAGACCCGTATTTTTCATTTTGTCGTAATTACCAAATATTACTGAGATATAGCGTAGTAAAGTTACAGAGTGGGGGCTAATTACGTCATGCCGTTCTATATTTTGCACCACGGCGTGACGTCATGCGACATTTCAAATCAATATATCTTCCTAAGTATTTGAATAAAAGAAAAAATAAAAAATACGTGTTCAATATTTTTTATAAAGCTATCTGACGGACATTATATTATTTTTTAGGATACAAGCCAATTAAAACTTATGCGGTTCAAATAGAATAGCTAGTTCAAATAGAACTCTTTATTATATACACCATATAGATTACAGAACATAAATATAAAGATTTTACAAACGGTGACACAATGGGCGGTATTATCGCTAAGAGCGATCTTTTACAGACAACCTTTGCAAACCACGGCGCAGAGCTAGAAAACTATTTGAAGACTGTCTAATACATTTTGGCTTTAGCCTTAAATTAAATTTACACTTCACTATTAGAAAACCTTAGAAGCAAGTAGACTGAAAGGATTGGTGCCAGTTTTAGTAGCAATAAGTGAAGAAACCTGGAGGCTATAAAATAATTTGCACCTTCATTTAACTATAGTTATTTATGCCACTGTCAAGCAATAAATATGAGTGGTTGGGCCATGAAGGGAAACTGAGTTTCTACGACCTAAACAATTTTATTTATAAATGCAGATAAAAGTTAACAATGACACGAAAATAGCGCAGTGGTTAAACCATTGACTGCTGCGCTGCGTGTCGCGGGTTCGATCCCGGCACGGAACAAATATTTGTGTGACCTACAAGTAGTTTTTTCGGGTCTGGCTGTTTATGTATGGTAAGCGCACCCACGTTACAGGAGAAATTCTTAGTGTGGGGCAACGTTTAAAAAAAAAACAAAATGTTGTTATAATCCCACAAATGAAAGGCAAAGGTACAGCCATACAGCCTAATAACATGCGATGTTTAGTCGTGACGCAAATACGCGCGCTTTTTGGCATAACCATATGTTGAATTTTGGATGCCATGGTCATAAAAAAAAGTTTCATTGTAATACGGTTTACCCGTGTGGAAATTGTCATTGTAACACGACTCGGCAGGAATGAGTACTATATTTTTTACGGACATATCACACAGCTTAAGCTAGCCCCAAAGTAAGTTCGAGACTTGTGTTATGGGATACTAACTCAACGATACTATATTTATAATAGATACATATATAGATAAACATCCAAGACCCAGGCCAATCAGGAAAAGATCGTTTTCCATCATGACCTGGCCGGGGATCGAACCCGGTGCTTCCACGTCGCAGGCAGGCGTGTTGGCCGCTGCGCCACGGAAGACGTCACTATTGAGGTATGCCTTATGGTTATGTCTGCAAATTACCAAATGGTCGCAGAAAAACTAAATTGTGTTATACGTGTATTTTATACAGTTCCGTACCTCAGCAGCCTTCACCCACTTGCCGGTGTCTCTGTCCTTCTTCTCCACGATGTATCCGGTGATGGGAGCTCCGCCATCGTCCTTGGGCGCCTCCCACTTGAGGTCGGCGTGGTTGGCGCTCCAGTCCTTGAGCTCCGGCTTACTGGGAGCGTCGGGTTCGCCTGGAAGATTACATTATTTAATAAACAAATATTCTATGTATATTTCATTAAATTTAGATAAAATAGAACACTATAAAATATACATATACCCGCTTATTCATAAACATTGCTTAAAGTTAACTAGTGATTAGCGATTGTTTAACCATATATTTTTGACGTTTACACGTCGCTTAACTTTAATCATCGTTTGTGAATAAATACCATAGTGTTTTTAGGGATTTATTTATAAACGATGATTAAAGTAAAATGACGTTAAAATGTTAAAAAATATGGTTAAACAGTCACTTTAAGTAACTTTTATGAATAAGGAGGATAAATGCAGCGTGGTTACAAAGTCAACTTGGTTAAATGCAAAAATTACGCTAATATTTAATGATTTACTGAAAAATAACTGATGTAAAATTGAATTTGTGGCGAAGACAATGAATATAATTTATAAAGTTAATTTATAATTAAGAAAGAATACAACAGAAATTAACAAATGCCGCGAAAACGTAAGATGATACGAAGGCATGTGTTCGGAAACACTCGTTTTATTGAAGTCTTAACATAAAAAAAGTGATATACAATATGTAAAGAAAACCCTGTCCGATCCGTAAAGGTATTGTTAGGTATCAATAACTGATTCTACTAATGGATACAAAACCGGGCTAAACTTAAAAAAAAACCCCTAAAAAAATAAATATTATTTCGCAAAAAAGAGGTAACTTAATAAATGTGCGTTAAGCACCCTTCCGCGGGTGGCGGGCGGCAGGGCACGCGGCGGCGGTGGTCTCATCGCTATTCGCTCATAATAATAACGGTGTTGTCACTTTTTTAAAAATCACCAAATTTCGGGGAAGTTGGAATCAATTCGCGGGAAAAAAAGATTATTTCAAAATTCATTTGTGTTGGTACTACGATGATTACGTAAAATTTTATATTATATTTGGTCATGTGTTTACCTAACCTTTATTATCCTTATGGGTCGGACAGGGTTTTCTTAACATATTGTATAAATTGTGGCATCCCAAAACCTAGCTGTGGGCCAACAGAATCCTAACAACTCAAAAAAAAAAGAAAACTACATATTAAAAACTCACCATAAGGATTCTTAGCAGTAGTAGCCGTGTCGGTAACCAACGCCTCGCTTTCACCCTCAGGATTAACAGCCTTGACCCTGAACAGGTAGTCCTTGCCTTCATTCAACCCTGAAACATCAGCTTCAGGAGTCTTAGTGGTGCAGACAGGAACCCATCTTCCGGACTCCGTGTCCATACGTTCGACGACGTAGTTCTCAACAGGTTCGCCTCCATCATCTTCTGGTGGCTCCCATTTGAGCTTGCAGCCGTTTGCTGTTACGTCTGATACCTGAGGTTAAAATTTTAATTAGTTAGCAAAAAGTTGATTGACGCAATAAGCTAATTCAGAATCTGAGACAGTTACAAAGTTATGAGAGACTAGAAGAATAAGAAATTTTGTTTCCTCAAACATGTGTTGCACGTATAGAATTAAAAACCGTATGTGGGATCTTGAATAAAGACTAATTTACGCGGTGCAATTTAATTGCCTATGGCATACAATAAAATTGATGCAACAAATGACTTTCATCGTCTAAATGGTGTTTAGACAAGGCAACTATTATTGTAGCTTCAACTTAATTGAAGCCATAGACAATTAAATTGCACCGTGCAAATCAGTCTTAATAATATAAAGTTTTTTTTTTGTATCGAAAATTTAAATTTTACCAACCTTCAGAGGTCCCTTCGGCTTGGAAGGCTTGCTGACGACCTCAACTTCAATCTCCACGGTATCAGTACCGGAGTCATTCTTGGCTGTTACCACGTACTGTCCGCAATCAGCCCTGGTCATCCTCTCCATTAAGAAGGAAGTATGGTAGTCCTTGTTTTCGATCTTCAGCCTCTCCTGAGCTTTAAGAACTTCTCCCTTGAAGGTCCAGGTGATTTTCGGTTCAGGTTCGCCGGTAACGTCAGCTTCCATTTTGAGGTTGGATCCAACCTTGATCTTCTTCTTTTGTAGGTCCTTGCGGTCGATCTTTGGTGCCACTGTTGAGTAAATAAGTAGGGATTTAGTAGAGAAAGTATTAAATGCGTGTTACAATGAAGAACTCTAGCTGCCAATATTAAGACTCGTCTCTCGTAACTTTTTATAGAACAAAATGTAACTTTGGTTCCAAATATAAAAATGTTTAAGACTGTAGCGAAAATTTTACTTTATTGTGTAGGAATTAAAGTAGTTTTTCCATTAATTCGTGTTTGTTTGGCAAATATGATACAAATTCGTAGTTCCTCCTATTAGGTTTTCAGACATACTAAAATGCCTGTCACCTATAAAATTACATTTTAAGCAAAGCATTAATACTCAAGCCGTGGTGGCCTAATGGTTAAAACACTCGTTCGATTCCAGGTCAGGCAAGTACCAATGTAATCTTTCTAAGTTATATGTATTTTCTAAGTATATCTTGGACACCAACGACTAATTAAATGTGACGGAAATCATCTTGAGGAAACCGAGACTTTCGAGTTTGAAGTCGCCAACCTGCATTGAGCAAGCGTGGTGATTACGCTCAATCCTTCTCTGTATCAGAGGAGACCTGTGCCCAGCAGTGGGACGATAAAAATGTTGATGATGTTGATGATTGATACTCAAAAGATTGGGCTTCTTTAGTCGAATTCTGGTGGAATATCAAAAAAGGAATACTTACAGAATCTCGGCTTAGTGATAACACTCTTGCTGGGATCGGACGGTTCTCCCGGTCCGGCCTTGTTGACGGCCATGACACGGAATTCGTATTCGCGACCGGGTTCCACGTCCGTCACGCGGCCGGTCGGACGGTCGCCGGATGTCTTGAGGCAGTCGGTCCATGATCTGGTGGAAGGAGGTATGTTTTAAGTACTTGTATTCTTAGTACGGTATTTTAATACCCTGGCTTGGTGTTTGATTTTATTTGGCTTAATGTCTCTATATATTTAACTAATACCACCTGGCGGTTTTACCCGTAAGTGTTGATTCCGTGAGAATATCAAGATAAATAGTGTCCTTTATGTTATTATTGGTTGAGCTAGGTGTGGCATTGAGTTCGGACGCGTCCCCAGATGGCGGATAGTGGAACGACCCCCAGATATCGGGGTTACCGGTTTACCGGCGCGGACTAAAACTAGAAGTGGGGACCGCTTCGGCGGTCACACGTGCGGCGGGTCGGCCACCACTCCAGGTGGCTGACGTGACCCGACCCCCGGGTCACCGTCGGGCAACCCGGTCTCCTCACTGAGAGGAGCTGGGGCCCCATTTGCATCCGTGCAAACGAGTGGGGTTAAGAGGAAGGACACCAGGACGCACAAAAAGACGTACCCATCCCGGCCCCTTCGTATGGGGGGACCACTGTGGGCCCGCCTTTTAGGTGGGAATCGCCGGCGGTGGATTGGTAGTGCAGGCATTGCTATTTCCCAAGACCCCGCCACTAAGGCGATGTCGTTGTGCCGCTGTGGTTTTAGTGGGTATTCCCGGCTTCGGCTGGGCGAGTCCCACACACGCCCTTCGGGGTATGGTGCGTAAAGGCATTTTCACAGCGTCAAAACGAAAAAAAAAGGTGTGGTATTGAGGCTCACATGAAAGAAGCAACAGAAATATATAACAAAGAAATGTAACCCATACTATGATTTTAAAAGAGTGTCCATGGAGTTTCTTGCACGTTCTTCTCCATAGAGATCTACGCTTTGGAACGTGCAATTTAGCTTCACTTTTCTTTTACTGACCGACATTGACTATTCAAAAGCACCAACGGATGGTTAATTTGAAATAAACAATTTTGATTTTTGGTTATAAACTATCTATGTGCCAAATTTCATCCAAATCCATTTAGTATTTTTTGTGTGAAAGAGTAGTTCTAGAATTATGCAGCGTTAATTTTTGTTTATTGCGAGCCCTGAATATAGTTTGTTCAGAATAAGCAACTGAATCATTTCC
Organism: Sesamia inferens; assembly: GCA_037179545.1. NCBI lineage: Eukaryota > Metazoa > Arthropoda > Insecta > Lepidoptera > Noctuidae > Sesamia > Sesamia inferens. Next base: position 16,929,616 of record CM073950.1, read on the forward strand.
AGTCATTTTTACATCATGTTATATTTTTTCCCAAAAACATTTAGAAAAATTTTTGCAGCGTGGTTACCGAGCGCGCCACGCAGCTTACGATAGATCATAGTACTTGCGCGCGCGCAACTGCTAACACCAGAGGTCAACGCAACGCGCTCGCCCGCCCGAGCGTAGCTTTGACCATATTTTTGTTGGAACAACCAAGCTCACAACTTTGTGGTGTTTCATGATATCTATTTGAACTTTTTGTACATAGATTCTTTACTTGAAAATACTGGACACGTTTTTCGGGTTTTACATAAACAAATAATAATGTTGTACAAGATACAATAGAAGAAATTAAAAGCTAATTCGACCACCAACCTTCCTCCCTTCTCCCTCTTCTGCACAATGTATCCAGTGATAGGCGCTCCGCCATCGTTCTTAGGCGCGGACCATTCAAGTTCCACGAAGTCTTTGTCCCAGTTGCGGGGCTCCGGACGACCGGGTTTGCCGGGCTCGTCTGTGAACAAAACGTTAAGGTAAATATTGGTCAATGAAGTAACTGGTAAATCGGACCCCGGACTCCAAAGCTGAAAAAGCTTTGGATGCGACTGGGATTAATTGGTCAATGAACTAACCGCTATGAAGGTAGGCGTAGGAATAAACCCCCTTATTCATAAAAATTCATTAAAGTTAACGAGTGATTAGCGATTCTTTAACCATACGTTTTTGACCTTTTAACGTCACTTAAGTTAAACCATCCTTTATGAATAAACACCATAGTATTTAAGGGGTTTATTCATAATCGATTATTAAAGTTAAGTGACGTGCAAGCGTCTAAAATGTATGTTTAAAAAATCGCTAATCACTAGTTAACTTTAAGCAGCGTTTATGAATAAGGGAGTATATTTTTAGTGTAATGTTGGTTTTAGTGTAATTTATGCATTATTCAGATATTAGCCACATGGCATTGCAACATTATCCCAAATTCAAATAGTGTTGATTAAAAATTATCCTAGTGTAAGAGTCTTGCAAAGTAGATTCATTTAATTGTATTTTGGGTTTGCTACATAGAGTGTATTTATTTTATTAAACGCTTGTATGTTGCTTATGTAGCAAATACTCCGATATTGGTTATCCAAATTCAGGCAGTATGCTTTATAGACACCAGTATATCGAACTACTATAAAGGGTGTATCTAACATCGACGCACAAACGAGTACCATAGATCCAGTACATGATTCTGAACCCCCCAGTGGTGAAATTTATCGTAGGCTCTTTCATGATTTGAAAAAAAAAAATACGTAGTTTTTTTCACTTTAGACCGTTCATAACTGCTATACTTTTATAACCCAATAAGATTTTATAATAAAAATTAATTAATTCGCAAATTACACAAAAAAGCGCAATGAAAACAAACTCGAAAAACTATCTTATTAGCTGATTTAATAGAGTTCACATCAGGGATCAACGTCATACCTACAAACTCGCACGGCGGCACGCTTGCAACGTTCAAAGGCCGAGCCGACACTTTTTTTTAAACACTTTGAATTCTGTAACCGTTCATTAACGACATAAATGACTATCATAACTTTATTAGTGGCATGCGGTCTAGTCTTTTCGCGAAGTTTGCGTTACGATAGCAGATACACCCTGTATATAATTTCTTTAATAGATTTTCGACTTCATTGCTAAAATATTAGGTTCAAGATTGATTGGTAAAATTTGAGTTTCGGGTAGCTTGGCCTGCCTTAGTAGGTTCCAAATTAAACTCACCGAAGGGATTCTTAGCGATAATAGGCTTCTCAGTCTCCAACTCCTCGGACTCTCCTTCCTTGTTGACAGCCTTGACCCTGAACTTGTACGGCTTGCCTTCCGACAAGCCAGTCACGTTCGCCTTGCAGTCCTTAGAAGTACCGCATGGGATCCAAGTTCCTGGAGAAGAACTTCATTTATAGTGAAGAAGTAACAAGTCAAATAAGCTGATCATTTCATGTTACACCTTGGAATATGCACCACAATCTTTTTTTAGGTCAAACTTTTTTATTAAAGGCCCATCAAATAGACAGAATTTAAGTATACTGTATGTAAGCGACAGCATATTAAGCTGCTATAATCTGTCAGATTTGCTTATTAGATTTTCAACTTTGTGTCTAAAGCAGTAAGTCTTAATGTTGATTGGGAATATGTGATAGTTTCGGGTAGCTTGACTTGCTGTCTTCCGTACAGTAAAATTAATCATATACATAATATTTTTTCAAATTCCTTCGAGTTTGTTGTATCTCAAAGCTGCATATCAACAAGCACAGAATTTATCGGAGAATGTACTTCGTGCAATTTACATTAATAAATATCATTATTAGTTCCAAAAAGATACTTCATAAAATGGCTCGCAAAGGGCAATGGAAAGAGCTATGCTCGGAATTTCTCTGCGTGATCGAATCAGAAATGAGGAGATTCGCAGAAGAACCAAAGTCACCGACATAGCTCTGCGAGTCGCTAAACTTAAGTGGCAGTGGGCAGGGCACATTGCTCGTAGAACCTATGGCCGATGGGGCAGTAAGGTTCTGGAGTGGCGGCCACGTACTGGAAGACGCAGCGTAGGGAGGCCCCCAACAAGGTGGACCGATGATATGGTGAAGGTCGCGGGAAGCCGATGGATGCGGGCAGCACAAGACCGGTCAGCGTGGAAAGCCTTGGGGGAGGCCTTTGTCCAGCAGTGGATATCCATAGGCTGAAGAAGAAGAAGAAGAAGAAACTATCTATAATTGAAGGTATCTCACCAGTAAGCGGATCAAGTTTCTCAATCTCGTAGTAATCAATGGGTGCTCCACCATCGTCTTCTGGTTTCTTCCAGGAGAGAGTGCAGCCGCTCTTAGTGACGTCAGCCACTTCTAGAGGACCTTGTGGTTTTGAGGGCTTGCCTAAAATGAAAAATGATAATATTAATATAGTGTACTTATTTATTGACCCATATTAACACTTTTGACACAGTCGGGTACTATTTAAATTGGAACGAATTGGAATTTCACGCTAACACGTAATCAAACAAATTTATATATTCATTTATGAATTATTTAGTGTTTAGAAATGTCTTATATATAACTTTCGTAAACTAATAAACATAAATTTTTTTCAATTGTTTTATGCATTATTTTATTTTGATATGACAAGATCAACGAAGCAGTATCGTAAATCCGTTCTATCAAGTTCTTTTGGTGCAATTACCTTTTAGTACATATTTATTTCAAGTACCTTAGCGTAAAATCACCAGTGAAAACTACGATTACCAATAAAAATCATCACAGACACGACAGAACGCCTAGATAAATGTTCTTAGCAATGTTATTGTTTGAAGTTTTTGTACTTTTTTAGTAGGAGTTAGACGATATTATTTTCAAGATTGTGCGGGTATGAAAAGTTCCTAAACCTTTTTAAAAACAAAATACTAATTTTCAGCTATCCAGCATTATATATTGCCAGGAATCATGTCTATACGTGGAAGTGCGGCCTTCCATACTTCAGTTTAGCAAGCATCGATACTGAGGGAAACCCTCTTAACATCGATATTCAAAGTCGATAACTGCTAACCCATTAAAGACTAATCCGCGGTATAGTTACAATAGTTTAAAGAAGAATTTAATGCTTTTACAGTCACTAAAATAATGTTATTAGAACTCCTTATATGGTTCAGTTGAAAACCAGCGCGTCATGCACTAGTTGTCTGTCATTTTTGCTGAACTGGACCTTTTTGGTGCAAGCAGCGAGATATACTTGGTTTTTTTTTATTTTTTTATTTTGTTGCTACCTGATGTATGTTTATGTTAGATGTATTATCTGTCTGTCGTCTGTGTTGAATAAATGTATTTTCTATCTTTCAAAATTTTAAAATTTTATCTACGAAACTTCAAACACTGGTCACTAAACAAATTTGAGGCGGACATATTTCTTAGCATCGTGGTGCTTTGAAAGTAGATGAAACGAAAAAGCGACAATAAAACTTCGTTTTGATACCTTGAAACCAACATTTTTGATGTTTTCACTTCTCTCGTGATTTGCACACATGTTTGTTTTGATGTCATATTAGACAGGAAATATGAATTATCTCTCTAAACAAAAAAAAAAAAAAACTTTTGTGTACAGACTACCACACATCAAGCTGCTACAATCTGTCAGATTCCTTTATTAGATTTTTAACTTTATCTCTAAAGCATTAAGGGTCAAGGTTGGTTGACTGGAAATATTTGAAAGTTTGGGGTAGCTTGCCCTGCTGTCGTCCGTACTATGGTAGCGTGAGTACTCACCCAGAATAGTAATCTCAACTTCCGCCTCATCTTCTCCGACCTCGTTCTTGGCCTTAATCACGTACTTTCCAGACTGTGCCCTCTTACTCTTGGTCATCAAGAACTTGGTATTATAGTCCACATTGACAATCTCGAGGTTCTCCGTGTTCGTTAGCTCCTCACCCTTGAAGTGCCAGGTGACCTTGGCAGGGGGTTCGCCGAAGACTTTCACGTCCAGAGAGATTGGTAGACCTGCCTTTACTGTGAGCGGGTTCAGGTTTGTGCGGTCGATTCTTGGCTTCACTGTTGAGAAAGAAGTATGATGAGTTAGGATGTTGTATTTGGTGTTAAAATGGATTGTTTGTCTTTACTTTCAGCACAGAAGTATTAGGGGGCTGTAATTGATTTACATTTTGTTTTATTTCCTGACAAAACTCCAATGAATTGGTATGATATTGGTTTTTTTTTAATAATTATAAACTAGCGCTTGACCGCAATCCCGCCTGATGGTAAGCAGTGATGTGTAAAGCACGCTAGTTTATTAAGAGTGCATAGGTCACTCAGAAAAACTGAGCGAATAGGAAGGAAGACGGCAGTTGAGCGAGGTGATGCAATGTTAAACCCAACAACACGACCAACGATGCTGCGCCAAAGGGAGATTGATCTGAAGACCCTCCACGACCAAACTCCCAACACAACAACATTAGGCGCATCGTACCCGGCACACATCGCAACACAACTGCTCAGACCCGTCCTCCGTACGGCTTCACCAGACATCATGCCGGAACACGACAAATCGCAAGGTATGATGGCGTAATAGATTTCGCCCTACGTGACAACCAGGTTCAAAGTCACCATTGACAGGAAGAATAGCATATCGGCCACTTAATATGGCGAACACATCATTTCCATTCATCAGCCATAATGTTGAGAGGGACTGGGCCTTCCTTTACCGTTTTGAGAGCGGTTATGTTTCGAACCTACGACCTGTACCTTGTAAGTCGAGGCCGATATCATTAGACCACAGCTATTCAACTACCACAGCCAAATTCTTCTATCGTATACTCTAAGTTTTTAAGAACAATATTAGTGAAGAAGACACTCACAGAATCGAGGCTTGGCAGTATGCCAGTTGGTGTTCTCCGAAGGTTCGGACTGTCCAGCCTTGTTCAACGCACGAATGCGGAACTGGTACTGGTTGCCTTCCTCCAGCTTGGGCACGGTGCCCTGGCATACGTTGCCTTGGATTTCGGCAGCCTGCGGGAGAGAGATGAGAAAATTTATGGGATTTGTAGTTTTGTTAGTAGCTCTTTTATAATGGCACCGATTCCCTGGCTCACAAATTAAATTAAATATAAATAAATATATAAATATATACGGATAAATCACACAGATTGAGCTAGCCCCAAAGTAAGTTCGAGACATGTGTTATGGGATACTAACTCAACGATACTATATTTTATAATAGATACATATATAGATAAACACCCAAGACCCAGGCCAATCAGGAAAAGATCGTTTTCTATCATGACCTGGCCGGTGATCGAACCCGGGGCCTCCACGTCGCAGGTAGACGTGTTGACCGCTGCGCCACGAAGACCGACATTTAAGTTTAATGCATCTTTCACTACCTATTTAATTAAGAAAAGAACAGAAGATAAAATGTCAGTTTAGACCTGTCAAATAAGTCCGCTCCTTACGTAAATTGGCGTATTTTTGGTCGCCATGTTTATAATCGCGTCTAAACTGTCTACGGAGTAGCTTAATTTCACAGGATTAATCTAAAATGTCATCTTCTGTCCTTTTCTTAATGAAATGGAAAGACAAAGATGCACTTATCTTAAAATTAGTTTAATCCAATATCTAATATAAATTGAGTTTATGCTCCAACGTTTCTCAATTTTGAGATAAATAATATTGACCCATACCTTCACAAATTCGCCCCTGTCTCGATCCATCATCTCAATAATGTATCCGGTGATGGGCGCTCCATTGTCCCTGATTGGTGGCTCCCATTTAAGCTTAGCGGACTTCTCGTCCCAGTCCACAATGTCGGGCAAGCCGGGTGGCGCGGGCACGTCGTATGGGTTCTTGGCGAGGGTGCCATGGTCTGTCTCCAGGGGTTCGGATTCTCCTTCCTCGTTCAAGGCTTTCACACGGAACTGGTAAGTGCGACCCGGTTCTAGGCCTGTGGGTGGGAAAAAGAGGTTTCATTTTGAATTCAGTAATAAATGAAATGAAATCGTTTATTAAGCAAGTAGGATCACTGATCACTCTTACACGTCATGTTTTTTTTTTAAACTAGATGAAGCCGGCATTTCCTAACTGACTACCTAATAGCCGAAACAAACTCAGGGATCATCGTCTTTTTTCAAATCCAGACATTAAAAATGAAAATGTTCACAATAATTTACGTTATAATTACGCATATTGCTTAATAACAATGCTTAACAGAAAGAGCAGCTCAGTCCCAAGCTTTTTTGTCTTCTAAATAATCTGTGATTTTATAATACCCCTTTTTTGCAAAGTTTGGCCTTTACATAGTCTTTAAGTCGTTTAATTGGTAAGTTTCGAATGTCCATGGGAAGCTTGTTGTAAAAGTGTATACATTGACCCATGAACGAGTTGCCTACTCTGTGGAGACGAGTGTGATGTACAGCAAGATTGTGTTTGTTCCTGGTATTTATATTATGAATATCGCTTATTTTCTTAAAATTCGATATATTTTTATGAACATATATAAGATTTTCAAATATATATTGTGAAGATCAGATTCTCTAAGAGAATCAAATAATAAAATGAGGTTTGGGCTTTATCTAAGCTTTTGTGATTTAGTAAAGAAAATTTTGGTTTATTAATGCCGTAACGAAGTAAGTCATTATTTATTGGAATGATTTGCACTTTGCGAACATGCATCCGATTTTGTTTTATGGGTTATAACGACCATCGTTCATATTTAACGCGCATTGGGTAGGTCATTTTTTTTTTATACAAACTTTGCCCTACTCTAGGAATTAGTCCTGTATCGTGGGTGCGTTTATAAATATTTAAACTCACATACACAAACACCCGCACCCGGAACAACTACCTTCAGGCCAATATTTTTTTCGTGCGGGAATCGAACCCGCGACACGTAGCGCAGCAGTCGATCGCTCGGTTACTGTACCAACCGTGTCGTCCAAAATATTAAAGCTATTTGATGTCACAACGCAACACCTTCATTGTTTTAGTGTGGACAATTAACAAATGACTTCTTCCGCTCTAGGCGGAACGGCTTGTCAGACTTTTACTGACTAAAACCCACCCGTGTTTCTTGTTTTGCATTTCAGTCATAAGACAACAGCTTATTTCTGTTTTTTTTTCAGGTGTCGGTGGCTCGGCCCATAGTCAAGGTCATCATCATCATCATAGTCATTTCAGCGTTAATTCCAGTCGCATCCGAAGACTTTTCAGCTTTGGAGTCTCGGGTCCGCTTTACCAATCAAACTGCTGGTTTTGCACAACCCGAAGGCGATATTGAGGCATTGCAGTTACACCAATTGTTGGACATTTGAGGTCTCCAACAACCCGTAATGACTGCCATTAGATGTTCTTATGGCAACCGGACCAACGGCTTAACGTGCTTTCCGAGGCACGACCAGACCAGTGCAAATTTTCATATTCATGCATACAAATATTTTCACTTTCGCATTTGCACACACGCTACAGAGGCTGTCAAGTCAATGTCTGCATCATTACGTAAAAAGTATCATATACTAACCAGTAACGGTAGCCTCAGTGGTGTCCGGTTCTACGGTACCAGCAGGCACCCACTTTCCAGTGAGCGTGTCCATCTTCTCCACCAGGTAGGCGCTGAGGGGCAGGCCTCCGGTGTGCTTGGGCTTGTTCCAGTTCAGCTTCACGTGGTCTGCGTGGACGTCAGATACTTCCAATGGTCCTTCGGGCTTGCCGGGTTTGTCTGTGGCAGAAACATTAAGTTAGAAATTCTGTCAAAGTTACATAAAGTCAAGAGTTTTTTTTTTTTTATGAACAGACAGCTGTGCTGCTGAGGAGTTTGTTCCGCCACTTCTTCTTCCCAGCGAAAGCACTAGAAAGTGGCGAAGGGTGGGCGTTTTGGGGGACTGTCTTATGTAAAATGAACGTTCAAAAACTGATACTCAGCTTAATTTGCTTAATAAAAGACTTGACTTTTTAAGAACACTCCTTCCTGTTTTTCTGTTCTTGAATCTTAATAGCCAATGGGCGCTATACCGCAAACAAAATAGAACATAGATATTATAACAATAATACGTACCCAGTACAGTAACTTCAACGGTAGCCTCATCGACTCCGGAGTCATTTTCAGCCTTGAGCGTGTAAACGCCCGAGTTCTGCCATGTCGAGTCGAAGATCTGCATCTTGGTGTTGTAGTCTTCGTTCTCGATCTTGAGACCTGGGCAGGTCTCCAGGACCTGGGTGACAAAACGAGTAGTAGGTATTATAGATTATATAGGACATTATGAAACCAGACTCGCGTGTGAAACAAACGAATGCGTGTACGCACCAGTTCTATTTTGTTAAAGTAAAGTAACTTTACAATTTTATTATTTTAGTTGTAACAGTTGTGGTGGCCTAGTGGTTAAAACACCAGCTTCTCAAATATGAGTGTGTGGGTTCGATTCGATGCCAGATCAGGCAAGTACCAATGTAACTTTTCTAAGTTATATGTACTTTCTAAGCATATCTTGGATAGCAATGACTGATTATATAAGGTGAAGGAATACATCTTGAGGAAACCTGGATTTTAAGTCTGAAATCGCCAACCCGCATTGAGCAAGCGTGGTGACTACGCTCAATCCTTCTCTGTATGAGAGGAGACCTGTGCCCAGTAGTGGGATGATAAAAAGGTTGATAATGACGATGAACGATATTATCGCTTGCAAGATTCAGTTTCAATTTGAGCTTTACTATTTTCTGCCTATGTAGGTACTGACTCTATGTATTATTTGGTAGCAGTTTTTGTAATGAAAATAATTTTCTTTCTAGTGTGCATATTTGCTGGATTAAAAAGTTACCTTTTCGACTTTTTTTTTATAAGTGTGTCTATTTTAATTTTTTGTTTTGCGTTTTTGGAAGTATGAAGAACAAGGTGTAAAGTTTACTCATCCTGCATAGAAAAGAGATCCTCCGATCAGACGGGTGTTGTGTCTGATGGGCAACTGCCCCACGCAAGATGTTGGGAAGTTGTATATATGCTAGTTGTGCGGTAAGCACTGCTTGCAAGATGCAAAATTTGTGTGACATCAGTATGACGCGATGTTCGCATTGTTACCGCACTAAGGTCATAGATCAAATCCTTACCTTCTTGCCGAAGGTCCAGGTCTTGGTTGGTGGAGGTTCACCCTTGATGTCGACATCCAACTTGATGGTAGTGCCGGCACGAACGCGGATGGCGTGCATCTTGTCGCGATTGATGTGTGGTTTCACTGTGGAAGATATTTTTGTTAATAATAATAATTGAAAAGTGTGCTTTAGTTGTAGTCATTTGGAGAACTGTGAGTTACATATCGATTTTTGAAAACCAAGAGACACAGCATTCTGACAGTTCTAAATCAAGAAATGCCAAAATGCTTGTGTCTCCCTTGCTGTTTTACTGTTGTGTAGCATAACAGTCAGTTCAGAGTAACATAGAGAAAAAAACTTATAATCATTCTTGGTGTATTGAATCTTCGGTGGTGTGGCATTTGGCAAAAAAACAGAAACAGACTATCCAATATAGCTAATCCCAGCCTTTTACAAATACTGTATATTAAAGCCAAATTGGATAAAGAATAGAGGTAAACAAACCGTTGCTAGGCAACGACTTGTTTACACCTAAAACGAAGATGTTAACAACCTTTTCTAGATAGATAGTTTATTTATATGTATACCTAATTATGATTTGTATAGCACGCTTAACCAATTTGAATTAAATATGACACACATGTATGCTAATTTCCTAATAGGTAAAATTTTTCATACATATATTATACGTAGTTCATACTTGGAAGTATTATAATGCATGTGCTATGCAGTTGATTTGGAAAATAGTTAAAATACGCAAAAAGAAATTTTATAAATGCCTCATCTTTATTTATTGGGTGAATTCCGCAAAATGTATTTAATACCTGAATTTTATCTATGTTTCTTTTTTGTAGGGCTATCATGTAAAATTAAATACCAAGGCTTTTCGAAATACCAAGTTATTATGCATGTTATTTTAGTGATTCTACTGAAATATGCTGCAATAGGAATTGTTAATAAATAGTTAGCATGTTAAAGTCGATAATATCATGTAAATTTTGTAAAACGTGAGTTGTGATAATCCTAAATTGGTTTGTGTGTTTACCTCAATTCTTTATCGAGCTTGGCACACATATAGCCCTCATTCATCAAGTTCGGAAGTGAATAATAACTGTGTACTTACAGAATCGGGCCTTAGCCGTATGCGGTTGTGTGGCATCTCCCGGTTCTCCAGGTCCGGCCTTGTTGACAGCCCTCACGCGGAACTGGTACACGTTGCCTTCCTTCAGGTCCGGTACACGAGCCTTGCATTCTGGCGTCTGGAAGAATGAATAGAATATTGAGCGAATTATGTTTATAACATAAGCGACGACGGCGATCAAGAACTGTTTTTTAAGGAACTCTGAACAGAATAAATAATAATGTACAGACGACAGCACATCAAGCTACTAAAATCTGTCACGACATACATATTTATTATACAGTATGTTAAGAAAACCCTGTCCGACCCGTGAAGGTGTCGTTAGGTATCGATAACTGATTCTACTAATGGTTACAAAACCGGGCTAAACTTAAAAATAAAATCCCCCTAAAAAAATAAATATTATTTCGCAAAAAGAGGTCACTTAATAAATGTGCGTTAAGTACCCTTCCGAGGGCGGCGGGAGGCAGGGCACGCGGCACGTGGTCGCATCGCTATTCGCTCATAATAATACCGGTGTTGTCACTTTTTTAAAAATTACCAAATTTCGGGGAAGTTGGAATTAATTCGCGGAAAAAAAAGATTATTTCAAAATTCATTTGTATTGGTACTATGATGATTACGTAAAATTTTATATTATATTTGATCATGTGTTTACCTAACCTTTATTATCCTTATGGGTCGGACAGGGTTTTCTTAATATACTGTATAATCTATGTAAGTAGTACACTTTAGACTATCTACATTATTTCTCTCTCCTTCTCCTTAGAATTCCATCCAAAGGTTGTCTGTAAAAGATCGCTCATATCGCCAATATGGAAAGGCAGTCACGACCAACTGAACCCTACATGGAATCTGAATACTCTGGCAACCTCGACGCAAGTAAGTTACGTTTCTCTAACTCTGTGACAAGCTGATCTCCAGGACAGAGAGTTAGTAGCCACTAGTTATTTATTCAGCAACCTCGATTTGACTACCTCCCACTGTAGCCAAGTGCCTGCGAGGCGTCGCCATGGCGGCTCATTGTATTAGCGGTCTTAAACTTTACAGCACGGAGCAAATACAGAGAGGAGGTGGCCTAAGTAACTGTGCACTGTGATTCTCAACAAGATTCAGACCAATAGGGTATTTGCCTAAAAAAAACTAATTAGTCCGTCAGTCAGATTTCCAAAAAATACTAGACATGTATTTTCGTCGGTCTCCGTGGCGCAGCGGTCAACACGCCTGACTGCGACGTGGAGGCCCCGGGTTCGATCCCCGGCCAGGTCATGATGGGAAACGAACTTTTCCTGATTGGCCTGGGTCTTGGATGTTTATCTATATATATATATCTATATATCTATTATCTATATCTATTATAAAATATAGTATCGTTGAGTTAGTATCCCATAACACAAGTCTCGAACTTACTTTGGGGCTAGCTCAATCTGTGTGATTTGTCCGTATATATTTTATTATTTATTTTTATTATTTTTTCTTTTTTCATATAAACAAAAAATTAAGACGACACAGTGCTCCAACAATCCGTAACGACTGCCATTAGATGTTCGTATGACAACGTACCAACGGCTTAACGTGCTTTCCGAGGCACGTTACGACCAGACCAGTGCAAATATTCATCCTTGCTATGCATCATCTACTAGATATGTCTTAGGTTGTCTTACAATATAATAATATGTCATTAAAATGTTCACTTACCGTAGTAACAAGCGCTTCGGTCCATGATCCGTACTTCTCCTTCTTCTCGATGACGTATCCGGTGATGGGTGCTCCGCCGGTGTTCTTGGGAGCCTCCCACTTGAGGTCCACGCGGTCGACGTCCCAGTCCTCGATTGTGGGAACTGATGGTTTGCCGGGGATGTCTGTAACGATAAAACGAGAACTTGAACTTATTGTTCAGCTGAAGAGTGTACCGCGCAATGGAATAACAAATTTAATGGGTGAAACAAATGATAACAAAATTATTCTTTTAAGAGCTCGATTGTTGTTTTATTTTTAAATTAAGTAACAATCATTAAGCCTTTTAAAGAGCTTGAGTACTACTTTTTTAAATGGGTAATTTTTTTTAATAACCGAAACACTGATTTTTATTTTTTGTGTTGATAGCGGAAAATCTCTTACTTTCTCAATTCCCAATCATTTATTGCAATTTTTGGATGAAATATAATATATGTGGTTCAGGAGAATCTGTCCATTCTTTGGTTGCCTGGAAGAAATCGCATTAGCGATAAGGCCGCCCATTGTATGTTTTATGTTCCATGTATTTTGTTCGATGTTTGATTGGTGTACAATAAAGAATAAATAAATAATATAATTATGAAACCTGTCGGCGCAGCGTCACTTTTAGTGGCTGCAAACTGCGTCAGGAAGGTCCCTAACCCATCAACCTTAATGATGGTGGCTTAAGTGTGGTGGACCCTTGAGATCACCACTGTAAACGCCTACCCTATGTTCCACCACGATCAAGGACAATTTCTGACGACCCGGTCGGTATAGTGGCTGAGCGATAGGCTAATGCGCTGTGTGTCGCGGGTTCGATCCTTTTTTTTATAAAATTATAAACTAGCGCTTGACCGCAATCCCGCCTGATGGTAAGCAGTGACGCAATCGTTGATGGTAAAGCGCACTAGTTTATTAAGAGCCTATTCACTCTAGCCTTAAAGACACTCAAATTGTAGTCCCTCGATGTACGCGGTATAAAGGAGGAGGCGAAACGCTTTGTCCGGATCGTAGAGGTGTTAAGAACGAAAGGGTGGAAACTCGCCGTACGACGGGTCGTCCGATGGTGGAACGGAGATGGGGAAATTAAATCATGCAATTCCCTTGCACACTCACCAAAATGTATCCTATAGAACACCGAAAGGCTGGCTACTCTACGCCTGTGCTCTAGGCTTTGGAGACCACAAGTACTTGTTTCGGGTCTGGCTGTTTGTGTATGTGATTTTATATGTTTATAAACGCACCCACGATACACGAGAAATTTCTAGTGTGAGGCAATGTTTTTTAATAAAAAAAAAAATGTACTTAAATGATGTGTTGGAATTGTGATGTGTTAAAATGAGTCCTAGAGATATTTGGCGAAACTTACACAAAACACTTAAAAACTCACCATAAGGATTCTTAGCGACAATAGAGTGGTCAGTCTTGAGCGGCTCCGACTCTCCTTCATCGTTGACTGCTCTGACCCTGAACTCGTACTCCTCGCCTTCCTGCAGACCCTTAATTTCCATCTCCGTGTCGTCAGTCTTGCCGACTGGCACCCAGCGGCCGGTGGCTTTGTTAAGTTTCTCCACAACATAGCCGGTTACTGGTTTACCTGTAAAATAGTTGTAGAAATAGTATTACAGTGGTTTTAAGTTATAATTGCGCGTTGGCCATACGAGTGTTAAGCAAAAATCCTACCAATAATATAACTTTAAATGTTTGTATGGAAGTTTGCTTCTGCTTTACTCCTTTACGTAACAACTACTGAACTGACGGATGAAATTTGACACATATAGAATATGTAAAAAAAACCCTGTCCCATGTCCATAAAGGTATTGTTAGGTATCGATAATTGATTCTACTAATGGGTACAAAGTCAGCAAAAAAAAAAATCCCCCTAAAAATATTATTTCGCAAAAGGAGGTAACTTAATACATGTGCGGTAGGCAATACATGCGCGGGCGAAGGGGGGAAGGCATGCGGCACGTGATATGCGGTCGCATCGCTCATAATAATACCGTCACAAAATACCAAATTTTGGGGAAATTAGAATTAATACGCGGAAAAAACGATTATTTCAAACTAGGGATGTATCCAAGGTATAAAAATCAAAAAAATAATTAGTCCGTTTTATAGATAATAAAAAAAAAAATTAAGAACCGTATTTTTTAATTTGTCGAAATTATCAAAAACTACTGAGATATAGCGTATTAAAGTTACGGAGTGGGGGCTAATTACGTCACGCCGTGATATATTTTGTACCACGGCGTGACGTCATGCGACATTTCAAATCAAAATATCTTCCTAAGTTATTGAATGAAAGAAAAAATAAGAAATACGTGTCCAATATTTTTTATAAATCTATCTGATGGACATTAAATTATTTTTAGGATACAACCCAAATTTATTAAATTGTTACTATGATGATTTTATTTGGGCATGTGTTTACCTAACCTTTATTATCCTTATGGGTCGGAGGGGGTTTTCTTTACATATTGTATATTTTAAAACCAGGATTAAAATATAATATGCAAAGAAAACCGTGTCCGACCCATAAGGATAGTAAAGGTTAGGCAAACACTTGACCAAATAAAATCTAAAATGTAACATAATCATCATAGAAACAATACTAATGAATTTTGAAATAATCTTTTTTTCCCGCGAATTAATTCCAACTTCCCCGAAATTTGGTAATTTTTAAAAAAGTGACAACACCGGTATTATTATGAGCGAATAGCGATGCGACCACGTGCCGCGTGCCCTGTCCCGCGCCGCCCGCGGAAGTGTTGCTTACCACAAATGTATTAAGTTACCTCTTTATGCGAAATAATAATAATTTTTTTAGGGTGATCTTTTTTTTATGGTAAGCCCGGCTTTGTATCCGTTAGTAGAATCAGTTATCGATACCTAACAACACCTTCACGGGTCGGACAGGGTTTTCTTAACATACTGTATATGATACTTTACATCCCAATATTCGTACGGTGTCGAAACTAATGTCAGCCACTATTAGTAGATTATAAATGAATTATTTCTTAATAGCCAGGACTTGATAGGTTCACAGAGCTTTTGCTTTAAGTAAGTTAATTAATCTACAACCTAACTTTTCTCAATATTCCGAAGAAGTATTGTTTTATTAGTTTGGAAATTGTGAAATAAATAGATAAAAATAGTCTAGCAAAAATATAGTACGGACTACAGCAGAACAAGCTACCCGAAACTGTCAAATATTCCCAAACAACCTTGAGCCTTAATCTGACAGATTGTAGTAGCTTGCTGTGCTGTCGTCTGTACCTAAAATCCATATTTCTCATTCAACTTACCACCATCATCCTCAGGCTTCTTCCAGGACAGTTTGCATCCATTCTTGGTAACATCTGCGACCTTCAGTGGACCACCAGGTTTGCCTGGAGCGGACAATACGGTGATCTCCACCTCTGCCTCGTCTTTACCGTGCTCGTTGGTTGCTAGGATACGGTAAGTGCCCGTCATGGCACGGACTGCTTCCTTGATGTCGAGTTTTGTATTGTAGTCCACATTGATTACATTTTCGGTTACCTGAAGAGTTAAGATTTAATTAATACCTATCAGTAGAGCAGTACTCATGGCTGAGACCGCGAAGGATCTGAGTACAATGCTCGAAGACCTCAGCAGAGCCTCCGGGCGAGTCGGTCTTAAAATGAACATGGGCAAGACGAAAGTCATGTCTAATGCTCATGTTGTACCGACTCCTATAAAGATTGGAGACTCTGTTCTCGAAGTTGTTGACAGTTACGTGTACCAGGGACAAACTATCCAGTTAGGAAGGTCCAACTTCGAGAAAGAGGTCAATCGTCGAATCGAACTCGGCTGGGCTGCTTTCGGGAAGCTACGAAGAATCTTCTTGTACGAAATACCGCAGTGTCTCAAGACAAAAGTCTTCGACCAGTGTGTGTTGCCAGTGATGACCTATGGAATTGAGACGTGGTCGCTAACAATGGGCCTTATGAGAAGGCTCAAAGTCACTCAAAGGGCAATGGAGAAGGCTATGCTTGGGGTTTCACTGCGCGATCGAATCAGGAATGAGGAGATCCGCAGAAGAACGAGAGTAACCGACATAGCCCGAAGGATTGCAACACTAAAGTGGCAGTGGGCTGGACACATTGCCCGTAGGATCGATGCCCGATGGGGCCGACGGGTTCTCGAGTGGCGACCACGCACCGGAAGACTTAGCTTGGGTAGGCCCCCGACAAGGTGGACCGACGACCTGGTGAAGGTCGCGGGAAACCGCTGGATGCGGGAGGCGCAGAACCGGTCGTCGTGGAGAACCTTGGGGGAGGCCTATGTCCAGCAGTGGACGTCTTTCGGCTGAAATGATGATGATGATGAGCAGTACTATGAATAATTCCAATGGAAAAGAGGGAGAAGTTGTGTCCAGATAAAGTGGACACAAGATATAGACATTTTTTTTTTATACTTATAAACTAGTGCTTGACCTCAATCCCGCCTGATGGTAACCAGTGATACAATAGTTGATAGTAAAGCGCGCTAGTTTATTAAGCCTGTTCACTTAAAAAACTTAGTGAATAGGAAGGAAGACGGCAGTTGAGAGGGGTGATGCAATGTTAAACCCAAAGGGAGATTGATCTGAAGACCCTCCACGACCAAACTCCCGACAACAACATTGGTGAATCGTACCCGGCAACCCATCATACATTGCAACAACTGCTTAGACCCGTCCTCCGTACGTCCGTGGATGTTGAAATGTGTTTTTACTGTCTTGTATGGTCGTGAATAGCTATGGAAACACAGATGAAGGTCTCAATCCAACTAATGCTAGGGTGAGCTGTTTCCAAGCTAACTTCACCCAACTTTTCACGTATAACGTATCGACAGTTAACCATTCGACAGGATATCGTATCGAAAATGGCACGTGTCACGCGCGTCACGTGACAAATGACACGTGACGCGCTGGTTATTTCTTCTTATTTTGCTTCAACTTATAGTGGGCCAAGGCTTTCCACGATGCCTTGTCTTGTGCTGCCCACATCCATCGGCTTTCCGCGACCTTAACCAAGTCATCGGTCCACCTTATTGGGGGCCTTCCTACACTGCGTCTTCCAGTACGTCATACGTGTCCGCCACTCCAGAACCTTACTGCCCCATCGGCCATCGGTTCTGCGAGCAATGTGCCCTGCCCACTGCCACTTAATTTTAGCGACGGTGACTTTGATTCTTCTGCGGATGTCCTCATTTCTGATTCGATCGCGCAGAGAAACTCCGAGCATAGCTCTTTCCATCGCCCTTTGTGTGACCTTGAGCCATCGTATGACGCCCATTGTGAGTGACCACGTTTCAGCTCCGTAAGTCATCACTGGCAACACACACTGGTCAAAGACTTTAGTCTTGAGACACTGTTGTATCTTGGACGATTGGTAGGCTCTGAGCCTTCATATGAGCCTGGTTATTTAAAGGTAATAAGAGTAAAAGAAAAAGTGTTTAATGAAACATACCTCGTTCTCCTCATTCTTCCACTTCCTGAACCATTGCACCTTGGGTGCTGGCTCACCCTTGACATTGACGTCGAAGAAGATCGGCTTGCCCGCGCGCACCGCTAACGCCTTCAGGTTTGTGCGGTCGATGCGTGGCTTCACTGTAAGTAGTAGAAGCGTACAAGTTAATTATTTTACCGTCTTTTTGGCCTAACATTGCTCATGGAATATATACAGGGTGTATCTGACATCGTAACGCAAAATTCGCAAAAAAGCTACACCGCATGCCACTAACAAAATTATGATAGTAATTTATGTCATTAATGAGCGGTTACAGAAATAACAGTGTTTAAAAAAATGTGTCGGCTCAGCCTTTAAACGTTGCAAGCGTGCCGCCGTGCGTGTTTGTAGGTATGACGTTGACCTCTGATACGAACTCTATTAAATCAGCTGATAGGATAGTTGTTTCTAGTATTGTTCACATTGCACTTTTTTGTGTAATTAATGAATTAATTAATTTTTACTTTAAATCTTAATGGGTCATAAAAGTATAGCAATTATGAAACGGTCTAAAGTGAAAAAAAACTGCATTTTATTTTTTTTTAATCGGGAAAAAGCCAACGCAAAGTTCCACCACTGGAGGGTTCAGAATTATGTACTGGATCCATGATACTCATTTGTGCGTCGATGTCAGATACCCTTTACAATAGAGTATTATCACCTTCGCCTGACCTAAAACTAATTTAAGTACTTACAATGCATCTTTTTCTTTTTATTAAAAAAAAGAACAGAAGATAAATATTGTTTAGTCCTGTCAAATTAGTCCGCGTCTGACCAAAATTGGCATATTTTTGTCGCGTTAAAACTGTCTATGGAATATCTTAATTTGACACGACAAAACTAAATAAGGACTAAATTAGTTTAGTTTGTGATCAAAAGAATAGGGTAGTTGACTAAAACCTAATTAGTCCGTCAGTCAGATTTCCAAAAAAATACTAGACAAGTATTTTTTCTTTTTTCATATAAACAAAAAATGAAGACGACACAGTGCGTTGAAAACTCGTGTGACGTCACTGCACGCTATGCTTTTTAGCGACCAGTGACGTCACCAGTCATCACTCCTGATATTTGATGCCTTTTATATTCGTAATTTTTTATTGATTTGATTAAACAAAATATACGTATCCAATATTTTTCTATAATCTGAATGACGGACTAAATATAGGTAATCATTTTTTTTTACCCAGGAAACATCCATATTACTGTAGGTAATATTTAACAAAATACACATTTCAATTGACTGGGAGAATATCTTAGAGGCTGCCTAGATACTGTGGCGTAGATCTAGACCTACGCAATTAAAGATAATTTTCCTTTCTTCTTCTTCTGAATCTTCAGCCTATAGAGCCTAGCCTAAGGCTTTCCACGATGATCGTTCTTGTGCTGTCCACCTTGTTGGGAGGCCCCCAAAAAGGTGGATGACCTGGTGATGGTCACCGGAAGCCGATGGATGCGGGCAGCACAATATTCCTTTACTACAACTTAATTTACTTTGTTTATACTTACAGGATTTGTGTCTGATAGTGGTCATCTTGGTTGGGTCCGACGGATCGGAAGGTCCAGCCTTGTTAACAGCGATAACACGGAACTGGTACTCGCTACCTTCTGGTAGACCGTCGATCTTGGCTGTGGTCTGAGATCCAGGCACCTGAGGAGTAAGGAATTGTATTAAGTGTCGGATGCATCATCATCGTGCATCCTGTGATTCTTGAAAGGGCAAGGTATAAATGTTCTAGAGACAGAAAGTCATGATTCAGAAGGATAACCTGTGTTTTAATTCTGATAAATTATTATAAACATTTATTTCGGAATTACTTGTATATTTCTTAATAACAAAACTTATTATTCTAAGTACCACGAACAAAGATAATATGTTTCGGTCAGTACTGGGACTGAACTAAATAAGTTAAAAATTTCCACCTATTTCCACGTGTCTGGTGGGCAACTGCCCGACTATTCATGTCAGGATGTTATATACATATACAGAGTGGTGCTGACAATACGATAATAAATTAAACATCGTGTACCTCAACACATTCTCAGTCTACCCATAAAAAATCATATAAATATGTCTATAAGTTAAGTCACAGGAAATTATTTTTCATTTTTCACATGATGTACATGTTGATAAGGAAGCGCTTACAGGTTAATGACTGCCGCATCCTGCGGTACCAAACTTAAATAATAATGGCGCAAAAAAAGCTAATCGATACAGGATCGTGCTGTCGCCGATCGGAGGTCAGTGAATCAATTTTTTTAAAGGATGTTCTATTTTGTTTGCAATTTTATGTGATTTAGTTTGTTTGAAATTTTCATTTTTTTTATTTATGTTGCTAGGTTTTTTCTGTAGTTTAGGATTATTCCTATGAACCAGCATTGTTCGTGTTTTCATTTATTGTCGTATTGTCAGCACCACTCTGTATAAATGTACTAGTCGTACAGTAAGCTGGATTTTATGTGACGTCAGAGTGATGCGTATTTCGCATGTGGTAATTTAGATGCCGCCACACTCCATTAATGTTTAAAAAGATATTTTTATTATTTTTACAATATATTTAGTTTTGAAGCTATAAGCCTCATCATCATATAACCAGCCTATTCCCACCTTTGTTGGGGTCAGCTTCCAGTCATACTGGATGTTGTTGAATACCAGTATTGTACAAAGAGCGACTGCCAGCGCTGGGCTCTGTTTTGCATAGGGTCACAGTATAATGCTGAGTGACAACCATTTTGCGTGGATGTAACGCATTTTTCCCTCAACTGTTTCTTATTTATCTGGCCTCAACAACCCAATGACTGGATACCTTTTGGAAAGAGTAGTTGCCAGATTTTTGGGCTTCTGATATACCACAACGACTGTCGAAGGTCCATGAATGAGAACTGGGCCAACCACTTAACGAGCTCTCCAGGGCATCCATCCATGGACAATCGCGGAAAGCATAGCTTTGATCGATCGATCTTTGATTAATTTTTACCTCAGCAGCATTCTCCCAGTCTCCACCCTTGGGCTTCTTCTGGATGATGTACTTGAGCACGGGAGCACCACCGTCGTTCGTTGGCGGGTCCCACTTGATGTCGGCGCTCTGGTTGTCGTGGTCTGCTACCTCGACGTTGCCAGGTTTGTCTGACTTGTCTGTTGGGAAAGAATGATGGTTAGTTTGGCGAGGCCCTTAAGCACACAAATACAATATAAAAGAAAGCCCTGTCCGACCCATAAGGATAATAAAGGTTAGGTAAACACATGGCCAAATATAATATATAAAATTTTACGTAATCATCATAGGAATTTTGAAATAATCTTTTTTTTTCCCGCGAATTAATTCTAACATCCCCTAAATTTGGTAATTTTTAAAAAAAGTGACAACACCGTTTTGACGGTATTGTTATAAGCGATGCGACCACGTGCCGCGTGCCGTGCCCCCCGTCGCCCGCGCATGGATTGTCTACCGCACATGTATTAAGTTACCTCTTTTTGAGAAATAATATTTATTTTTTTAAGGAGATTTTTTTTAAGTTTAGCCCGGTTTTGTGGGTATTAGCAGAATCAGTTATCAATACCTTCACGAATCGGACAGGGTTACGTTTACATATTGTATACAGATTTGGAATAAGCCTTGCTATTGATATTCATTCCAACTTATGGTAATACGTATAATATTAATCACCATTTTTTTGGAATGTTATAATTATCGATATAGTTTATTTGGGCTTTTAGCTGGATATTTTTGGATCAGCATACATATTTAACAGTGACAATAATTACTAATAGAATCATCGAATCGATTTTTATAGAAAATTGAAATTAAATATTAATTGCATAGCTAGACGTTATTAAGAGTTTTGAACTCTTGATAACGTCTAGGTAGGGCTAGGCTTTATTTTATTTTTAGCTTGATATCGAACTTCATACAGCTTATATTTTAGGTCTTTCGACTTTCGGCTTATAAAAGTCCAGAAATAAAATATACCGAATGGATTCTTAGCGAGGATAGCGCGTTCAGTCTCCAGTGGATCGGAGTCTCCCTCATCGTTGACGGCTGTCACCCTGAACTTGTACTGGTGACCAGGTTCCAGACCAGTCACTTCCATCTCTAGAGGTTTCTTGTCGCCAGCAACTCTGTGGAGGAAATAAGTAGAGGGTGTTGTAAAAGAACGTTTTTCCAGGATCACGGATGTATCCTAATGGATAATGGAATAGAATAGTATAGAATAGAATATTCTTTATTATGCACACCATATAGATTACAAAACATAAATAAAAATATTTTACAAGGGTGACACAATGGGCGGTCTTATCGCTAAGAGCGATCTTTTACAGACAACCTTTGGATGGAATTCTAAGGGATAGGATAAAGAAATAGTGTAGGTAGTCTACAGTGTACTATTTACATAGATTATACAATAAATATATACGTTAAGTGTATCATACTAGTTCAAATAAATTTATACATCTAATTAATAAATATCATATAAGAGCACATTAAATATAATAACGCATTCGTTCAGCTTTACGGATGCGTACGCATCAACAGTCATACAGAATCTTTGTTTTCT
Source organism: Sesamia inferens (assembly GCA_037179545.1). Lineage (NCBI taxonomy): Eukaryota > Metazoa > Arthropoda > Insecta > Lepidoptera > Noctuidae > Sesamia > Sesamia inferens. The sequence goes on from CM073950.1 coordinate 16,952,124, forward strand.
ATGAACAAAAGCTGAACAGTGTGGATATCATGAGTTTCAATTGGCTTGTATCCTAAAAAATAATTTAATGTCCGTTAGATAGATTTATAAAAAACATTGAACACGTATTTTTTATTTTTTCTTTCATTCAAATACTTAGGAAGATATTTTGATTTGAAATGTCGCACGACGTCACGCCGTGGTGCAAAATATAGAACGGCGTGACGTAATTACCCCCCACTCTGTAACTTTATTTCGCTATATCTCAGTAGTTTTTGGTAATTACGACAAAATAAAAAATACGGGTCTTAATTTTTTTTATTATCTATAAGACGGACTAATTATTTTTTTGATTTTCATACCTTGGATACATCCCTATTACGAAGACTCGATAATCGATATCGACCGCGTTTGACTCATCGATAGGCCCGCTTCAAGGGTGTAAGAACTCTCAACCAATGAGAGCACCAAATGCGCTCGATCCATATGATCGAGTTTCGTAACAAAAACTCATGGCAGCCACACTGACCTGAATATACTGATAGTTAGTTCCTAAGTTTAGTTAGAATAAGGCTGTAGCGCCATACGATATATAAAGAAAAATGCTCTTGAAACTGACCTGCCAACCCTGACCCATTTGCCAGTGGCGAGATCCATCTTCTCCAGCTCGTACTCCTTGACCGGAGAGCCACCATCGTCCTCTGGCTTCTCCCATTTCACCTTGCAGCCTTCTGCGTGGATGTCTGTCACTTCCAACGGGCCTGGAGATAAATGTTTTATTAGTACCTTCTATGCTCCTCCTCCAATGGCATCCTGAATGTGTTGTCAGACCGATGGGACTCTCCCTTCTTACGTAGATGGATAACAGTCAAGACCCACTTCAGTTTATTTATTGTTAACATTAGGCTTATTAGACCGGCAACTATTGTGAGCATAAAGTAATTATATTATTATAATGTAATGAAATTCAAAGTGAAAGAAATTGATTTATTCTTATTGGACGTGTATTACGTATGGAGCGTACAACAGAGTAATTGCATAAAACACTAACTTTTTCAACTGAAATTGAAATTAACAAAATTCATTGCGTTATTTAAGTCGTGGTGGCCTAGTGGTTAAAACACCAGTCACTCAAGTATGAGTGCGCGGGTTCGATTCCCGGTCAGGTAAGTACCAATGTAACTTTTCTAAAGTTATATGTACTTTCTAAGTATATCTTGGACACCAATGACTGAAGGTGAAGGAAAACATCTTGAGGAAACCTGGACTTTAAGTCTGAAATCGCCAACCCGCATTGAGCAAGCGTGGTGATTACGCTCAATCCTTCTCCGTGTGAGAGGAGACCTGTGCCCAGCAGTGGGACAGTAAAAAGGTTGATAATGATTGCGTTATTTACGTCTTCGAGCTGACACATTCCTCAAATATACGGAGTAATGGATTGGAAATATGCTTCAAAAAGATTCAAATTAAAGTAATGTGGGTTGGTGATCATGATGTGGTGCTGGATTAAATGAAATCGTTTATTAAGCAAGTAGGATTACCGATCAATTTTACACGTCATGTTTTTTTTTAAATTTTTTTTTAACTAGATGAAGCCGGCATTTCCTAACTGACTACCTCTGAGAAGAAATAGCCGAAACAAACTCAGGGATCATAAATAAAAATAACTCACCTTTAGGCGAGCCAGGCTTGCTCAGCACGGTCAGCTCAACTGTCTCTTCATCGAAACCATTGCAGTTCTCAGCTCTTAGCTTATATTTGCCAGTATCACGACGCACCGCGTTTACGATCGTGAAATCAGTGTGGTACTCTTTGTTCTCGATCTTGATGCGTTCCGTGTTAACTAGCTTGATGTTGTCACGCCACGACCTGGAAGAAGTGGTATTTAGTAAGATGTTTCAAAGGAAATGTTTAATTTTGTGGAAAATTAAAACTAGTTATAAGACATATCAATCATCATCATCATCATTTCAGTCGAAAGACGTCCACTGCTGGACATAGGCCTCCCCCAAGGTTCTCCACGACGACCGGTCCTGCGCCTCCCGCATCCAGCGGTTTCCCGTGACCTTCATCAGGTCGTCGGTCCACTTTGTTGGGGGCCTACCCACACTACGTCTTCCGGTGCGTGGTCGCCACTCGAGAACCCGTCGGCCCCATCGGGCATCGGTCCTACGGGCAATGTGTCCAGCCCATTGCCACTTCAGTGTTGCAATTCTTCGGGCTATGTCGGTTACTCTCGTTCTTCTGCGGATCTCCTCATTCCTGAATCGATCGCCAGTGAAACCCCAAGCATAGCCCTCTCCATTGCCCTTGATTTCATATCATATATACATATCAATGATTTATAACTACTTGTATAGAATATCGATGGTTAATAAATAGTTATGACTGCCTCCGTGGCGTAGCGGTAGCGAACGCAGCCGCTGCGCAAGGATGATGATGGGCATGATGGCTATGACTGGGTTGGGGAGGTTAAATAGGTGGTCACTTCATGACAAATACTGGTAGCCAGCTGAATTTAGTTATATGTTAGGCAGATGGTGATGATATGGCATCTATTTTTCCTTATTACTCACCAAGTCATCTCTGGTGCTGGTTCACCGGTGACATCCACAGACCACTTATGAGTGCGGCCTGCCTTGATAATCACCGACTTGAATGTGCTGCGCTCGATACGTGGCTTCACTGTTGAAGTTATTCAAAGAAATATTAATAATGTGATATGTAGATAGCAGAAATGTAATAGTTTCCTGGTTTATAAGTAAATTCTTAGTAAGATAGCTTTTATTTGAAGAATAATTATGACGTTTTGCTATAAAGCTGTAAAACGGCAATATTCCACTGACACTTGTCATTACTGCTCAAGATAAAAGATAGCATCCAATCTTGCTAGCCAATATAATTACAAAATGTAATCACAAAGACTGAATGTGATAGCAAGAAAAAAAAATAGTAAAGAAAAGTATATGGAGCAGTGCACCTACTATAGCATAACTACTTTTTCCAGTTTTGTATGTTTTGTTTTGTTTTGGCCATGTCTTTGCCCAACACTTAAGTAAGGTATAAGACTGGTCCATTTAAAATTATTTATACAGAATAATGTGGATATAAAACCTGGGCCTGAGAAACTCTGAAGTCACCACTACACAGACGGGAGTTTATTTACAATCTTTACATAAACTTTAGAAGAAACTTAAGAGGCAATAATAGGTACTCTATTGGCATTCATCACCTCGCTCAACTGCAGCCTGTCTTTACCATTAACAATTGAATCACTGCTTACCATCAGGCGGGATTGCAGTCAAGCACTAGTTTATAATTATTAAAAAAAAACCTTTACTACAATCTGTTCAACCGATTTTAACATCTATTCCAAAGGCATAAAGGTGGCATTAAAAGCAAAAAAGTTGTAAGAAAACCTACTATTTACTGCAGCCGCCATTTGTCATTCCACCAAGGTTATAAAACTTTAAAGTCTCTAATTTATAAATATACTATATGTACCTAAAGAAAACCCTGTCCGATCTGTGAAGGTATTGTTAGGTATCGATAACTGATTCTACTAATGGAAAGAAGGGCTAAACTTAAAAAAAAGATCGCCCTAAAAAAATAAATATTATTTCGCAAAAAGAGGTAACTTAATACATTTGCGGTAAGCGACCCTTCCGCGGGCGGCGGGGAGCAGGGCACGCGGCACGTGGTCGCATCGCTATTCGCTCATACTGATACCGGTGTTGTCACTTTTTTAAAAATTATCAAATTTCAGGGAAGTTGGAATTAATTCGCGGGAAAAAAAGATAATTTCAAAATTCATTAGTATTGTTTCTATGATGATTACGTAAAATTTTATATTATATTTGGTCATGTGTTTACCTGACCTTTATTATCCTTATGGGTCGGACAGGGTTTTCTTAACATACTGTATATAAAGAGCCCTATGGGATTATGCAATGCAATATATTTTTTTACTTACAGTTCTTATGCTTGCAGAGATGGTTGTCTGTGGGTTGTGACGCTTCACCAACTCCAGCCTTGTTGTGAGCCTTTACACGGAACTGGTACACCATCTTCTCTTTAAGGCCCTCGACCTTGAACTCGGTCTTTGTGTCATTTGTTTTTACAACCTGCGGATGCATTAGACATGTTATGTATTGGAAGCATAGAACACTTATTTAAATTGATTTGCTGGTATTTTGTCGTGGCTAGCTGTGGGTTTTCTTGTGTTCATTACTGTACCTACATAGTATTGTATAAAGTCATGTGTTGTTTTAAATGAACAGACAGCTCTGCTGCTGGGGAGTTTGTTCCGCCACTTCTTCTTCCCAGCGAAAGCACTAGGAAGTGTCGATGGATGGATGTTTTAGGGGACTGTCTTGTGTAATGACGTTCAAAAAGTGCTGATTCTCAGCCTAATTTGAATTAATGACTTTTGATTTGAAAATATAAAAGAAATTGACTTTGGTCCTGCATTTTTTTTTAAGTTCTATCGCAAGACAAGCGGACAATGGTTAGTTATTTTTAACAAACTGGTCAAGTGTTTTACTCTCTCTCTCACTACTATTACTGTCCATTCTCTCTTTTTCTTCTTCTGTTATAAACAAAGGTCTAATCTCCTCTAAAATTAATTATGTCCGCAGCAGGCTCATTTTATGAACTCAAACCTACCTATACCTACCTGTTGCCTACTTTTGTTTAAATAGTTTCCCTGGCAAGGTGTATGTAATGTAAAGTTGAAGCCAGGCAGACAAGGCAAGTTTCTTATGGCTAACTTCAATATGATTTTAGAAAACTAATATCACTAATATCACAATATATAATATCAGGATATTGAATCTTTTGTTTTACATTTTAAAACTGTAAAACGTATAGAATAAAAAAAAACGTAGGTAGAATATTGTAAAAGTTTAGCACGTCTTAAATATTAATAAAATATTTCTCAATTTTAAACGAAAACAAACCTCGATCCAGTCTGGAGAGAACTTGTCTTTCTTCTCCACGACATATCCAAGGATTGGTCTTCCACCGTCGTCTGACGGAGGCTCCCATTGCAAAGTCACCGACACGTTGTCGTAATCAGTGATAGTGGGCTTTCCAGGCGCCTTCGGTGGGTCTATAAGAGAACATCAAGGGAATATAGTACATTCTGAATGAAAATTCGATGTGTGTAGAACAAGGGGTTGGTTTTGATAAAAATCAATCTCGGATTTAATTTATAAATCGGTTATATGAAGGTTTTATTTGGAAAATTTACATTCTTGCAGGGATATAAACAAATCCGGTGTAGTCGTTCGTAAACATAAACAAATGACTGTTAAAATTCAAAAATGGCGGTATTCGAATGAAGCACAGACATATATTAATAGACATGCCGTACGCGTATAATCTGCAGTATTTTTTTGGTTTGAAAAGAGTGAGCGAGATGGCCTATGCCTTTCGCACTACCTCTTTCCTCAGTGATGATTGAAGATTTTGAGAGAAATAAAGATAGAAGAAACTTCGTTTCCTCTCTTTCTTTCGGAGTGCCACAATTCTCATCTCTAAGGCATGTCCATTAGTATGTGTCGATGGAATGAATGAATGAAGTGTCTAATTACGTTCCGTTTTCTTTGATAGTGGCTACCGTAAAAAGTATTTAAAATTATATCATTAAAATTATGATATAATTATGACTAATGTAGACTATTATTCATTTCTTACCGTAAGGATTCTTGGCGACAATAAAGCCATCGGTCTCCAATGGCTCGGACTCGCCTTCCTTGTTCACGGCGCGTACCCTAAACTTATACTTGTGGTTCGGGGTAAGACCCTTAACTTGGAACTCTGTAGGTTCAGGGCCGGTTTCACCACACGGTACCCAGTTGCCAGTATCCTGGGGAAAAATACCGCAATTATTTTATGTAAAATTTAGCTCAAAATCAACGTAGACCTGTCTTATATTCCTTTTAATAATTTATTTGGCAGTTCCTTACCATATCCATTTTCTCGAGGGTATATCCGGTGATATCGGAACCCTTCCAGTCGTCGGGCTTCTGCCATTTGACGGTCGCCTTCTCGGCGCGGATGTCCACAACTTCGATCGGGCCATTCGGGCGATTTGGTTTGTCTGAAATTAGATTCGATTCGATTATTGAGATAATTTTACACATCATGCCGTAGACAGAAATATCCCTACCCATTTCAACTAGTAAGTATTAATTTTCGGACACTTCAAGCAGGGTAACTAGTAAGTTTCTGTGATGTATTAAAAACTTCCAAACAGAGAATACAAATGAAACTAAACGCACATGAGTTAACCTAGGAGTGGAATTCAACATCTTACGATGTTTTTTAAGTTATGTTTCTGCTCAGTCATCATTAGAACGACCAAAAGTCTGACTTACCCAAGACAACCACATCGCCAATGCTCTCACAGGTACCCGAAGAATTTGTCAGCACGAGCTTGTATTTTCCACTGTCAGGTCTGGTGGTCCTTCTGACTGTCAAGACGGTATTCCTCTCATACTTGTCAATGGTGATACGATCACCATCATCGAAGACTTCCTGTGATGGCAAGCATGTATAAGTATTGAAAAAATACAGGGATCGCGTCTGATGAGGTTGCAATTTTAGAGGTGTTGGTGTGGTGCGGTGCTTGTTCTATATGAAAATGTCTTATGGGGTGCAAAAGTTGTGATATAATGTGTCCTGTTACTACTGAGTCACCACTGTCTCGACTTATGGTGCCTTTTTCCAGTTAATCGTCATATCTACCCAGTTAGGCAAACAACCATAGGTAGGTTATTAATCGCTTTTCAAATATCTTCCTTTGAAAAAAGGCTAGATATAAAATAATGTTGTAATAATAATGATTCTGAACTGTCTGTTTGTCAGCAATGGTGGTGATGTAATAAAATACGATGGACGTTTGTGATATCAGACGCAATCCAATAGAACATCTATAAAAAAACATATTTGGACGTGCAATGGTGCAACATTGCGACCAGTTGATAGTGTTAGAATGTTATGTGTTGCCAGCATGCGACTAAATCGTCGTATAGCTGAGTGTTATCACAGTAAAAAAAGAGAAAAGTGTTCGTGAGAAATAGTGTAAAATTTGTATGTCCTTATTGGTTTTTCGATCAAACTCATATAGGCGCATCTACATAAGTTTGGTGCTTTTGAGCCAATCGCAATAATTTTGAGTTAAAACGTCATAGTAACGTTTAGTTACAACATCGAAAGCATATTTTTAAGCCAATTACATTGTGTGCTTGTTGTCCAAGTACAATGTAAAATCTTGTTTTTGCATTGTTTTAGCGTTGTGGTAAAAAGTTGAAAGAAAAAAATGGCCGTGTGTCTATGACCACACTATAAAAGTGAAAAGTTATAACCTTCGAGCAACACAGGGAAGTTATAACAGTAACGTACTAAACTATAATTTTAATACAGCCGGCACCAGACACAAACAAATATTTGTACAAATATTGCATGTAGCTGTCTACGCAAACATTTGAACACAGACAACCTTGAACGCTTTGATGTGCGCACGAAACCGACATCGAATGGCAAAGTACAAATGTTTTAACAAAGCTTTGAACAAATACTCAAATACCCACTGCACCTGAGTGCAAACAATTGTTCAAATAAGTGATCAATTATTTGAAGTATGTCTGGCGCCGGCTTTAAAGAAGAAGACTCTAAATTTCTTTTTTTTTTCGTTCAACTTGACACCACACAAATACAATCTGTATCAAGTGTATTGTATAGTTGTGTTAGCACATATTGTAGAATACAAAAAAGAGATAAGTGTATGAGCTTATGTTTAGAATATATAAGTGCGATACAACATCTAGATCCAACCATCTAACCTTCTCCGTGTACGGCTTGCCTCGTTTCTTTTTTGAAGGAAAAAATAAAAATTTTGGTTAAAAATATGTCCTCAAAACATGTATCATAAAGGGTCATTAAATGTGTGTTGACACTGTTAAATCTTTACGTTTTCTTCAGAATGGTCCGCTCACAACATCCAAATGTCATGTAGGTGACCAGTTAGACCTGTCGGTCGTGTGTGACTAGGAACATTATGTCAAAGTAGAAAGATATGAAAGCTCGAAGATTTTGGGAATTTAGGCGCTAGGCTTTGGGTGCAATACTTAAATTCCACCCAGTCGTCTTATTGTCTTGGTGGACTACGTAATACTGCAATGTATTACGATGTTTTTCTTCAAAAAAAGCTAATGCCTTATGAGCTTTTTATGACTATTTTTTCCAACTTGTATAACAATGACACCAAAAAGAAATAAAGGTCAATATTTACCTCTTCGCCCTTCATCCATTTGACCGTGGGTTCGGGCTCACCACCGTACTTGATATCGAAGGTGATGACCTGGCCCTTCTTGATGATAAGACTCTGGAGACCCTCGCCAATAATGTAAGGTTTCACTGTAAGCATTTATTTAATTAATCAGTGAGATTATACTGAGGAAAGCATTGTGATTTTTGCTGACTTGACTTAAAAGTGACTTCAGGTTAATAAAAAAAAAGAGTTATCTAAAGTTTTGAAGTTTCAATTCTTAACTACAGTTGCCAGACGATAAAGCCACCCAAAAAAATAAAGTTGAAAAACTATTAAGGAAATTTGACAGACTGCAGCTTCGTGTGCTGGCACTGATCTGATCTGACAACAGCATAGTTTATTAACGATAGCGTATAAGCAGTGCCGTAGAACAACGCATTTGAAGCGCGTCACCATCATGCCCAAGGACATTAAGTTGGCGCGCACTGATCAGAGGCGAACGCGTTTAAACTACGCACAGTCACACATCGCCCTACGACATATGATCGTTCTAGTGCAGTGCAGCGTGTCTGTGGCTATGCGTTAACATAAAATGCCCTTTTCTGGGCCGATTTATCAACTAGCCTTCATAGTTATCCAAACAACACTAATGACCGTGCCTATACACAGCGAAAAAATACGGTGATTTTCCACGACAAGAAAATAATGTGTGTACAAGGCCTAAGGCCGCAGTTCCTGAAAGCCAATTAAATCTGTTTACCTTATTTATAAAAATATCAATACCTATCGCACCCTGTACGTTGATCAAAATGTATGGATACACATCAGATCCACTTACCGAATCTGCACTTGGCGATAATGGGCTTAGTAGCGTCACTAGGCTCTCCAGGTCCAGCCTTGTTGATGGCGCGGACCCTAAACTCATAGGTGCAGCCTTCCTTAAGGCCATCTTGAGTGGCTGACAAAGAGTCTCCGGGCACCTCCTTACCGGTCACCCAGTCCTTGCCAAACTTCTCCTGTAAATGGTTATGCGCTACATTGGTTTTAACTGTCTTAATTAACCAAAAATAAACAACAAAAGTAAGGGTTCCAGCGAAAAAACTTCTTGGATAACGTGGACAAAATCAAGCTTTTGATAATAATATTCATTATGGAAGATTTATGACTTCTAAGAGGAGTTCTTTACCTTGTACTCGATGACGTAGCCAGTAATTGGTGCACCGCCATCGTTGTCAGGCTTCTGCCATTTCAGGTCTGCGTGATCCTTGTCCCAGTCGGTGAGTTCCACATTCTTGGGCTTTGATGGTTCGTCTGAAATAATGGGGTCAAATTAGCATAAAGTTGACACAAATAGCCATATTTAAAACATAAAATGTTCGAAGGTAAATAATTTAGCCATTTACCCCATGGGTCCTTAGCCAGCACAGGCTTGCCGAAGAGACCAGGTTCACTGGAACCGATTTTGTTGACAGCACGAATCCTGAATTTGTAAGTCTTCTTCGCAATAAGGTCATCTACCTTGTATTTCAGCGGCTGGCCAGCTGGCACTTCTGCCACATTGTCCCATCCTGCTTTGAGAGACATATCCTGGAAGAGAAAATATTTTATTTAGCATCACATTAACAGTAACACATATTGACAGCCTACGATGGTACTCTATTGCTTGGTAATAGCCTCTTTTACTGTACTCTCCGTTAACTGACCACATCTGGACTGTAAAGTTATTCAGAACATATATACATTTTGTTTACTCGCAATGGGTCTGTATGGTAGATTACGACTCAGTCCATTTTAACGAGGGCAGGCCTGTGTCCCAGCAGTGGGAACACTATAATAGACTGCATGAAAACAATTTCTATCGAATTTTTGCCTTACCTGTCTTTCAATAACATATTTGAGAATTGGCGATCCACCATCGTCCTGTGGCATCTTCCATGCGACCACACAAGAAGTCTGGAACACTTCTGTGACTGCCACATCCTGGGGCGGAGTCGGGACACTCTGCATGACAATATTGACCTCCTTCGAGTCCTCGCCCTGGGCATTGGATAGCTTGATCGTGTATTTGCCAGATCCATCCCTGCTTGGTTTCTTGAACTTGAATAAAACCTTTTCTTGTTCAACGACTGCCTCGACTTCTTTGGCCGGCAGCGCTTTACCGTCCTTCCATAACTTAGCTTCGATTGGTGTTTGACGGGTGCCGGAAACTGAAAGCAATCATGAATGTTTTTTATCGCATATAATCCAATATCATGCTTAAGTGTCTCAATAGGTCAATTATTATTCGAAACTTACTTTTATATGGCACCTCAATGACGAAAGGCCTGTCGTGTGGTCCACAGAACTCGTCCGGACAATCAATAGAGGGCTTAGATTCGCCCTTCTTGACCGTCAGCTTACAAGATGAGGACAACTTGCCAGATTCGCAGAGGATCTCACCATCATCTTCCATCTCCAACTTGTTGAAGATGAGCTGGTGTTTGCCACCGCCCAGGTTTTTGATTTCAATCCTGATAAAACCCGTGTATATAAGTATGAAGTTTAATCAAAATCCGATTACTGATTTGAAAGTTCCCAAAGTTACATAATGATTGTCAATTTTCATACAATAAAGATAATGGAATAACCAAAAAGTGGCACAAATCAGTCAAAATCTTACTCTATTTTTTACAGGATCTGTGACAAGTATTTGTAGTAATGATAAAATTTCAAAATGATAAAAGACTCACCTTTCATTAGGCACAATGGGTTGTCCATTGAAAGACCAAACTGCTTCAGCAGTCTGGTCCTGCAATTCTACTTCTAGGACAACCTTGTCCCTCTCAATTGCTTCTGTATCCTTCAACTTCTTGTTGAAGCGATTCGAGTCTGAAAGGCAAAACACCATTGTATATAACTCCAAAAACCGACATCGTAAACGATTGTTCCGATTGAGGACAACTTCCGGGGAATTCACATACCGAATGAATTACTAGGTAAAGTTTAGGTCTAGTTGTCTCAAACATTGAATTGAGTACCAAGCCCATTTTTGTTATTCGGCATTCATAAGCATGGAGGTGTCACTATAATATCTAATTACCGTAGTGAATAGTCAAGCGATGCCTTTTAAATTCTGTCCAAATCTCTTAAGTCAGTAATGAAATCTATTAGTTGATAATGGTGATGAGGAACTTACAATTGACAATCAATTCGCATTCAGTCTCATCGGCATTACTGACACACTTGAAGTTGCCAGCGTCTGTGACCTTGGCGTCCTTGATCACCACCTTGCGTTTGCGACCCTCCTTCACAATTGAGATACGCTTGTCTGCCTTCAGTGGTTCGCCGTTCTTGAACCTGTTGAACGAATAATACGAATATTTAGGAAACTTACATTGACAAAACAAATAAGCTTAATGAAATTAAATGAGGAATTCCAAAATTCGTGAGTTCAGCACAAACTTGTCTTTTGGGAATATAGTACTGACAGTAAATGAAAATATACGTTTGATTCAATAAAAGGCATTATTATACATATGCAAGACAAGCTAATTCAAGGAAAGATTCTTACCATTTCACGTCACCAGCAGCATCATCCAGCTCACAAAGTAGTGTGATAGTATCTTTCTCGATAGCCTGTTGCGATTTGAGAACCTTTGTGAACTTGTATGGGTATTCTGAAATAAAATAGTTGCCAGTGATTATTATGTTGTCCCCTTGGTTTTCCCCTTGACATATTTTCTTCAGTAAGAATTATTCGGTATCTACTTACCCACAATTTTGACCTCAGTCTCAGTCTTGTCAGGCTGCTTCTCGATCTTACATGTGTATTTGCCAGCATCTTCAAGCTTACAGTTCTTGATGAGTAGCCTGCAGACACCTGACAAGTCTTTAGAGATCTGGAATATTTCACCATCTTCCAGTTTCTCTTCTCCCTTCCACCAGGAAACAATGGCGAGACTGTTGGAGACGGCACATTCCAAGACACATTCGTGCTTCGTGTAGCCACTGGTGGTCTTCTTCAATTGTTTTGTGAACGTGTAAGTAGGGTCCGGTTCATCTACTTGCAAGAAAGCAGTGCAAGTGACGCCGCCGACCTCAATAGTAATTTTACCCGTGTCTTCGACTTTTGGGGCCATGATAATCAGTTTGTAGGAGTCTCCTTCGTTTGTCATCTTATACTTAGACCCGGGGAATAGTTCCTATAAATATTTTAGCAGATATTTTAAAATAGCTTAAGTTAAAATTATAGAATTGAGAACAATGGTACTAAAATTAATTTTACTTACATCTTTCCTGAACAACCATTTCGCCTTTGCATTCGGTTTAGTAAAGATGGCTTCGAATGTAACCTTCTTATCCTTGCCTTCTTTCGCGAATTGATCTACGAGGGGCTTCAAGAACGACTCTGGTTTCTGAAAACAACGTCCGTGGGACATAAATATACCTGATACAACATGAGACGGAAAAGTGCATAACACAAAAATGTGCTCATCATACAAAAGCTTTGAGTGCTGACCACCAAGAAACCTGCCTCATTCCTCACCGCTGTCAACGTCTCGAGCGAACAGTACGAGTAACTTAAGTGCAAAAAAATCAACGAAAACAATTGAACTCGTTTGTAGTATCCAAGGCGTTAGAATCGTCAGCCATTCTTTCATCACCGCCACCCACAAAATGTGAACTCCATGCTATTGTACAGAAATTGGAATTTCTATATTTTTCTTTTAAATAAATGTGCATAAGTGGGCGTGATTAAATTTCATCTTTTTTTTATGAAATATACATTTGGCCGAACAAAAATGATGAATTTGAGTTAGAGCCATTTTTTTTTGCAATTCATATATAAAATAATATACAGTAAATATTCATCATTTTTGAAAGGATTTGAAATTTATACTGGAACATTGAAGTCACTGTGCATAGAATATTGAACCGGTGCACTGTGCTGCTAGAAAAATATCGACGAAGGTGTGCACAGAAAAATTGCTTAAGAAGAGAATAGAAGAATAGAGTACCAAAGATGTGCTGGACTGACTAGTTGGTGACCACGACGCTGTTAATCAAATAATCTGAAAAAATCATTGAAACATTCCTGCACGAATATCTGCTTAGTTTATTCTTAAAGCCGAAAGATTTATATTAGTTAGATTTGGTTATTTTATAATATAATAAAGAAGATTGATAAGTAGTAACAGTTTCTATTTACATCATTCACAAGATACGAGATTCCAAGAAGACTAAGAACACTGAGAATGTTAAATCTGGTTGTTGTTTAAAGAAACGAAGAAATTAATTGGACAGTCATATCCAAGTTTTAGGTTCATTTATGTTGAGTAGTTTATAGCAGACATTCATCCAAGATTTTCTGAAATAATTCAACCAGATTATAAGATCGTACAGGTAACCGCGGTGGCATGTATTGCTGTGCGACAAATAATTTGCATTTTGTGATATTACACTTCAAGATGCATTGTGTCTATTGACGTTGCTGTCAAACCTCGTCTCTTTTGAACGAGTGTAGCACCGGCCAATCCGGGATCAGTTCAGCCAGTGACGGTCTTCTATTATGGGATCTCTACAAAATATCCATTTATGCTTAATGATTTTTCTTACTATGTAACTTCGCGACACGTGATGCTCAAGGACTTAAAAAAATTGAAGTATTTTGTCCTATATCAAATGTAATATAAATACATTCAAAAACACAAATGCTGATTACAATTTTGCCATATACCTCAAACATTATAATCAACATAATAAAACAAAATTCCAACATCTGCGAAACACCGGATGCATCAGCTGAAAGTAATGAAGTAAATAATGAGGAAAATAATTATTTTGATAATAATGAAGTGATAGAAGCTCTTCACTCCGACGTCAATATACACCTGCAATTGAACATAGTGGACACCATTTCAAAAATATCAATAGTCATCAAATTCATTCCACTTACATTGCCTGAAAGTCATGTTCAAGTTATAGAAACATGAAGTGGTGATACAAAACCCTTTGTTAATTTAAAATTCAATTTAATGCATTTGTTTATTTAAATCGCTCTGTAACTGCTGACTTCAACTTGTGTGTTATTAAGATACTGATTCAACATACGCAACAACATACTGAACAAACATACGCAATATGTTTCTTTTAATTTCTCCTGACTTAATATTTCTGATATATAGTCAGTATTTCTTTGGTTGTTGCAGTCAGTAACTTCAGAGGAACTTAGTTTAGTTATTTTATCATTCGTGTTTTTAATTTCAATCATTATTTAGAAGTTCATTTCTGTCCATTCGAAATCCAAGTATTTCAAGAGGTTTTAAGTTTCCATGTCTATCAATATCATGTTTATTAACTGTAGCAGATTTCAAATGATCAGAAAATTCCTTATGATTTTAACTTTTTGTTTATTTTTTCTTTTTATCGAACCTTTATTTTGACAGCCTCCATCAATTCGGGCCAATCAGGTATTATTTCAGGCAGAGACATTCGTCTCCTTATGTCATAGATACCCTAGAATTTTAATAGTTAGGTTACAACAGAGTAGCAGCATCGCCTAACTTGAAATTTAAACCAAGCTTTATTATTAAGAAGCCATAAATGGAATATGCTTGAACTGTGAGTTAGGTATAGTTATGTGTCTTTAGTTTAGTATTTAAAATGTTATCAATCTGCTTTGCTTACATTATTTGAACCTGCACGGATAGGCCACCAGCGAAATATCTTGTTCAAATACCACCAAGCCATATTTTCGTCCAATGCAATATTTTTTTAAGGTTCCTATATTATGTAAACAATTCATGAATTGTAACACTGACATAATTTTGACATCTAATTGTTTTTTTAAATATATGATGATAAATTAATACTACATATATATATGACCTTTTTATTGCATGCTCAAAACTTATTATTAATTTTGTAGCAAACATCGATTGAATTCGATGGTGAGAAAGCTAACAGCTATTATTTGAGCCATATACCGTCCTCTTGGTATTTTATTGGCCATTTTTATAATTTAAATAATATTAAAATTCGAAACATAGATAAATTAACTTTTATTAGTATATCGTAGTATAATAAGGGAAACTGGAAATGTAAGATGGAATGAACGATGATACTATATTTTAAAACGCTGATGACCTTAACCCAGTTCCAATTCAAGGATGACCTCCTCTCAGCTGGGAATCTACCCATCTCCACACCTTCAGAAATTACCACTATGAAGCCGTCTTCCTCGAAATATCCAGTTTCTAAGCCCTAAGAATTAAAAGTCATGATGCATAGTGATAAAAATTAATTAAAAGTATTAAAACATTATCATACTAAAAAATCTCAGTTAACATGATTAAATAACTCTAAATAGTGTTATGCAACATATTTCATATGAAGCTCTGGTAAGTCTTGATGCAACTGATCAAAATATTGACGAATATAACATACAAATAGAACATACAAAACGTACAAGGACATCGACGCTCACCTAGCAGAGTAATTGCGTAATACGCTATCAGAGTCAGCAATGGATATGACAAATGAACTACATTCATTGAGAGAACAATGTATTATCAACATGTTTCTAAATTATTCAAATTAGTAGTAGTAGTTGTGTTCAGCAATTAGGACTCTGTTACCATGTATCCTGTACGTGATATCGAAAACTAGTAGAGTTGAAATTTTTTGTCGGTTATAAAAACATCCTGTTCCGTAAATTTAAACTTAATTACCTATTAGAAACACTTTAGGTGATGCTGTTGCATTTTTCTTCAAATACTGAAGGACCTAGAATCAGGTGCTGAGTGGTTATAGCTTATGTTTTGATATCCCTGACGCCCTGTATAGCTTCAAAAAATAGTTTGGATTTTTCAAACATTTTATTGAGCTTGTTTTAAATTATTCGCTGTATAACACGGATTGGGATCTAATTAATTCAATTGCATCAAGACAAAGTTAATATTGTTGTGCTAATTGAAGCCGACTCAAACTTTATGTTGCATGCTATTTGATATTCTACCTGAAAGCATTGGTTTCATAATGTAGAATATACAATATTTATAATTTATTATTCACAAGATTATGAAACATATTATTAACTATAACATTATTTGGTTTTCCTTTAAATTAAAATCAATACATTACATGCATTATTAGCCCGATGGAGCTGTCTACTTATTTATCAACAATTTTAAATAGAGTACAAGACAATGCAGAAAACATAAGTGCTAATTTCGGTCTTGATTAAAGCGTTATTAAATATCTCTGGCATGTCTATTCTTAGATTAGTCTAAAGATCTAAATCCGTCCCGCGTTGCCTTGTGTCATTATTTTTATTTTCAGTTTTATTTATATCATTTTATATAGCGTTTATATCACCAGCTTCTTCTAACATTATTGATTGTGTGAAATTCATCAATACATGTTGTGTTTTTGAACAGAAGATACACCTTACCTTTTCCACTTTCTTCAGGGGTGGAATTGGCTTTTCTGTCTCCTTGAGGTCTCCCCAGTCAGGATCTTCTTTCTTTTCGCCCCATTTGGCGTACTTTCTCTTCTTGAGCATGGCACGGAAGTCCATGCCACTGGAGTCTGTGTGAACATTATTGTTATTTACAGGACTGCAGAAATCAATGTTAACAGTGTTGATATGACTAGGAGAATCAATTAATTATGCTATTTGTTGTTGGCTGGTGACCTATATTATTTAAAACGTAATGAATTTTTTTGCCCTAAAAGAACACAATCTGATCTTGCCAGTTTACAAGTAAGTGCCTTACAAAAGCATGTAGCAGGTATTTCTACTCCAAACTTACCAGACACGTATAGCTGCATCTCAGCCGAATCCTCTCCATGGATGTTGCTAACCACAATCTTGTATTTGCCTTCATCATTGGGCTTGACTTTCCTCATGCACAGGGTGATGAGACCAGTTTCACCATCGGTAATGAACTTGAAACGACCTCCTTCGATGATCTCACCCACACCCTTGTAGAACTTGAATGTAGGCGCTGGGTTACCCTCCACTTGGACCGTGAGGTAGCCAGTTTGATCTAGTTATTGAACAAAATACGACGTTAAAGCTAAAATCTGATTTAAAAAAAAAACTTAGCAAATTTGCAGGAAAAAGATCCGAGAACAATGTCGCAAATATATACGTATCATTTCTAACACAAAAAGGACAACCTAATCTTCAGATTCTGTGACAAATAACTAAAATAGCACGAAGCAGTACTGTAACTTTGTTGGTAGGTACCCATGAACGCTGTTTTAATATGTTTGGATGGTGAAACATCAAGCCATAATGTACATTTCCAGCATAAGTTCACCTGTCATTGTACGAAAACCTACAATGCGATATCAGCTTATTTATAATGGAAATGTGTAAATTGATCACTCCTTTGATATACTACGGAAACTACTTTTATCCTTATTTTGAAAGAGAATTACTAAATCATTTTTATTTTCTCACCTTCAACGGCAGAATAACTTTCTTGCACATCAACGATGACCGGAGGTCCTCCGCTGCCAATAGGCTTGAGAGGCACCGACGGTTTGTTAATGAGGTCTTCAAGGTCCTGCACCGACGGCCTTCTTGCATCGCCGGATTTTCGTCGCTATATAATCAGAATCATGTGAGTAATTTTTGTCTTGTAATATTTTGTGAACGGGGTTAATCACTTTGAAATCAACATATAAATATTGTAGAGCAATGGACCTTCATTTTTGTTAAATAATAAATAAATTTGATAAATGAATACTCGTACTATGAAGTAAAGTGTCCAAAAGAAATGGACCATTTGCTATACATATTTCTGAAACTAGTTAACATAAAAATATATAATATGGAGAATTATAAACAATGATAAGTTAAACATTATCGTATTTATATGTAGTAACATTGAAAGAGTATTTATGACATTATATTCATCACTAGTTTCACCATAAATCGATTTCTTTTACCATCGTAAAAGAAATGAAATATCTCGAAGTGTTTAAAATGAATTTGAATTTTCTCAAAATAGGGTATATCATCCTGTTGATGAAACAAATGACATATCACAGTTACTTAATCAAAGGTCATTAAAATGTTACGAAAAAGATGTCCTAGTCCGATATAGAATGAAAAATTGCTTCGGTGGTAACTGAATGGTAAGACGGATGATACATTAGAATGTTATGACATTTGTACTTCGTTATGAGCGTTAGCCAAATGACCTGACATCCCTGGACTTCCTGACAAATGCAGCGCAAGTGTACTCTAACATATCTTCACGCTTTCCTATACATGAACAGTAAAGCAGAATATAATTTTGTCCTCAATAAAATTTGATTGAGTTATTAGTATAGGTTTTCAACAAGATTTATTGTTGATCTTCCTGATAGGTACTGTGCCAAACTCATCATCTACGTCATTTGGCTGATTTGATTAATACGTTCTGTGATAAGTACTAAACAATGTAGGTCGTGGACAATGCATACCATCACGTCTACAATTCCTGAAGGGGTAGGTAGAGGTGGGTCCATTGCTTGCCTAGGCCGTAGGTTATTCGAAACAGATACCATAGTCTCAGGAAAAGGCAAATGAAGGAACACGGGTGGGTTTTATTAAGAAAAATTTGACACACCGCTCAGCCCAGAGCGGAAGAATTCATTTGATGATGTCCCATACAAAATAGAGGTAGGTACAGATGTGTGAACACAGTTAGTTTAAACTGCAAAAAGTAAGGTTGGGCAAGTTAGTCCTACTGTTGAAAATTCCTTGTGGATAAAAGCAAGTCCATAGGCGAAGCAATTTGCGGATGTGTGAAAGACAAAATGTAACAGGATAAGAAGCTTCTCAATGAAATTAATCATTAATTCCTAATTATGATTACTCTATCTTTCTTCATTATTGCAAAACGATGTATAATTTCAATCAGTTATCTAACTGAAAGATAAGTTTTGCGTATGCAATACAATATTTGCTTAGCGAAAATGAACGCAGGTAGGCGTTAAATTATGAATTTCTTGGAATGTATTTGATTTAAATGAAATAATCAACAGGTATATCGTAACATTTGATTTATGACCACATTAGTGTAGCTTCATTATTCAAAATTGTCTTAAAATAATCTTATACCGATGAATTTTCTAAAGGCCAGTTAACTTTAGATTCTGAAGTACTAAATCAAGTTTATGAAATTGTGTTAAAGTCTAATGATTATTACTCTTCTGGAAGATACAGTGCCTGGATAACGAAATACAAACAGTGTTTTAAAAAAAGACGTTTGAGGTAGTGAAATTTTTAATGACCTTAGATATTTTCGGGACATGTATACATAGATCAAAAGCAGTTTGATACTTACCGGATCACCTTTGGGTGCAGGTTTAGGTAAGGCAGCAGTCGGTTTTTTAGCAACCGCTGCCATTGTTAATCACATATAATCACTTTGATGCCACAAAAAGATCGAATCTCTCGTTTAACAGAAAAAAAAATAAAAGTTTATAACTGCATTACACTATATCACAGTCTCGTCTTACGCCTAAACATAAGCATCTTAAGAATTTAAAACTATTTTTAGAAGAATCAAAAGTTTCAAAAGTTTTCTTCTCTCATGCTGACCATCCATATTTATGAAAAAAAAAGCTTATAATTAAATGCTATTAAATTATCATTTACTTCCTAAGTGTTACACCTTATTTTTTCTATATTTTGTTTATTTATTTTGGAGTCGTTTTGTGAAATTTCGATTTGGGGCAGTTCGTTATTCGTTCCATGCAAAAATGGGCGCGAATGTCAAAAGACTGAAGAAGGGGTCGTGTAGACATGGTCGCCAGGAATTGGAGGGGCGCGGGGGCTAGTGGGCGGCTATTTGTGCTCAGCACAAATCAGCAGACCAATACAATTAATTATTAGATTAAGGTGAGCCATCCGTGCAGCATGTTCATGAACGTTGCTGTTAATACATATATGCATGAAGTTATCGCCGATAGCGACGGTGCATGTTCTCATCAATGTTTGGCTTTGAACCGAGGAAGCTCCCGGTTTTGGGTCAATGATTAATGATTCGCATTTTTTTCAAATTGACACCTGTAATTAAGGTCAATGTGTTTCTGTTGACCTACTGCGGATGATTCGAACTCTTGCCTTGGCTATAATCTTTGTTATACGTATGACATAGGTCAATATTAACACAATCAGTTGGGTGTCTCGGCCAAACAACAGTTGTCTCGAAAAGACAAAGTGTGTGCGCGTGTTTGTCTATATTAATAAATAATACGAGATTGAGGGATTGCGCAAGGAGATCGAAAGATTGATTGGCACCCTGGTATTAATGCATTCTGTTCACATGATTGCCATACTTGGCAAGTGAGTTTATATTGAATGCGGCTACATTTTTATCGAGCCGACACATTTTGAACGCAAGCGTTTGAATATACTCGTTGATACTTTGATTCATTATCCCGTGCTGTGTTTGCCTTTTTCTCGCGAGCTTCAATTGAAATATATTAACGGGTATGTCCATTTCTGTTTCTTCATATTAAAGTACACTGCTTTACTTAATTATAAGATAGGTTCGTTCACAGTAGGTACCTATGTTTTGATAAGAACACGAGCTTTATGACTAGAAATTTCAAGAGAGACAGTTCCGAATTTATTTATGTCAAGATTAATTTGAGGAACTAACCGCCAAATATATTGGCATCTGCACTCTTGCCAAATCTTTCTGATGGAGTGTTTCTGACCCAGCCCACTATTTTGTTGCCCGTGGTCTGCCCACGCGCATTTTATCTATTTCCTATTCGACCACTATGTCAATCAAATATTCGGTTTATTGCTATTTGTGAGCCGTCCTTGTTATTATTTATATCTATCTTAATTATATTTAATGTGTTGAACAATACTTTTATTACTTATATAGTTACCCATAGTAATTTTCTTTCAATTTTTTTTTATCATAATTTTATTCAAGCACGTTTTTTCCCATACTTGGTTTATAGGTATCTTATGAAATTCATATATTGACATTATATGAATTTCATTTTTGACTGCACAACTCCACCTAGCCATTCGCTGTCTAAATTTAGTTTTTGTCCTTGCTAGCTCAACGACTAATTTTATTTTTAATGCTTTAATGCATATTGTCATTACATTGCCACCATTATAATTTACACGTCAATTAAGGCGATCAATCTTTTGT
Source organism: Sesamia inferens (assembly GCA_037179545.1). Classification (NCBI taxonomy): domain Eukaryota; kingdom Metazoa; phylum Arthropoda; class Insecta; order Lepidoptera; family Noctuidae; genus Sesamia; species Sesamia inferens. The sequence goes on from CM073950.1 coordinate 16,973,538, forward strand.
ATTCTATTTTAGGTGTCAATGTTTATAGCACCAATCAATATATCGAGATGAATATCTTTTTAACAATATGCGATGGACATAACTCAGTCATGCTGGCAAGTTGAGGCAGTTAAGGGTGAGAACGTTTCAAGAACAGTAGCTTCGCTCTTGGCCTAGTTACTATAGTCATATTTATACTACATGAAAACGATCAATCATAACAGCGACAAGCGTTCTCCTGGCGCACGACGCATTGTGGTCACTTTGCTTCATTAACCGCACACGCGCCATCTTCCTTCATGTTTTCATCAGCAACAGGTGCGTTTTCTTTATTAATTACTTTAGTTTCTGTTGCTTCTGAAGTATCATGTACCTATGTTTCAAATTTTAGGTTTGCTTTATTTCATTAAACTTAATCATATTTATAGTTACTTCTGAAATAGATTCGTCGTGAACAAAGTTGGTTATTTGATCATAACCTTTTTGATCATTATTGTCATAATTGAGATTGTCTAGTCTCTAGGATTGTTTCTAGAAAATTTCACTTATTCCAGTCTAGAATATACAGCCCACCATACATGGGAAGAATTCTGGAAACATGTCAAACGTTAATGCATTTCCTATACCTATACCTTCTGAGTCACCAGGTTGATATTATTACATTGTTGCCTTATTTGCGTCATAGAAACATAAATGTTGGCTCCAACCGAAATTCATTCGTAATTATAGAATCTTTGTTTATGTCCCGTTCCTATAATATCTTATATATACGTTTGATTAGAACAAGTATTTGGTCGTACAATTAGATATAGTGTTTTACGATGTTTCTCAATGAGTTTAAAATATTTAAGACATTTTGTGGCATCTTTATAATTATTAAAAGTAATATCTATGATAGAATTTATTGAGGTGAACTGAATAGGTTGAAAATTGTAAGGTCGTCATAGATATTACTTTTGTATAATGTCATAAATACAATTATGACAGTTAATGGGTGCTAAAGCTATAAATTGAATACTTTCATGCATTTACACAATAACACAATAAATAGGTAACCTTACTTCACGCTATTAATATTGGCTTTTATTGTTACGTTATACCGAATAACGTTATTAATTTATTTGTTATTAACTTTGCGTGCAGTGTCGCAAACGAATTATTATTTTATTAGGATTAAGAGTTATGAAACGAAGTTAAATTATCGACATCGAGAAATATATTGGTCTGTAGTCGTGCGACCATTATAAATTTCGTGCCATAAGTGTTAACTTCTACGATAAATTAAGTATTCTTGATTAAAAGTTGGTTTTTATTAGGATTCATGCACAGATTTAAGTGTCGTCATAATTATGTTTAATTAATAATTAAATGTTTAATATAATGTTAGAATGACAAGGTATTAGTAGCACTGGTTCTAGGTATTTTATTTACAAAATATAAATACGGTTTTCGAAATTGAAATGTAACATAAACAATGAAAAGTTTCTTCTATGTCACGTTTTTTGATCATAGAGTTTTTATTTACGACGAATATGAAATTATTCACTGTAAAATTAATCACTTTGAAAAGTTCTATGTTAGCCACGAGTCTATTTTTTTTTCTATAACATGTATATAATCTAAACAGATAGTTTTCCACACACTATATACCTCTTCCGGCATGAACTCTCCGGGCCTGGCGCGTTTCTTTTTTGAAAAAAAAGTATAAGTTTTAGTAAAACATTCTCTGTTAAAAGTGTGCTCATATATAATAATCTGTACAAATAGATATTGAGTGCTTAAAAGTTAATAATATTGTGTATTTTCGTATGTGTGTCACATGTAGTAGTGTCATATGTGAACGTGTTAATGTGTAGTGTGCATTTGTTTGTGCATAATTAATAATAATTATAAATTATTACTTTTTATAATTAGTTTTTCCCACTAAATTGAGAAAAATATTTCGAAGCATTTACATGTTTCGCTTAGTTAATGCGAGTCAGTAAAGTATTGTTTTAATTCATTTGCATTTCATAAAAGTGATAGTAAAATGTATATGCAGCATTTAGAAAAATATTAGTAGAAAAATAAAAAAAAGTAAAATTAGGTGTTGGAAACTGAATAAAGCCATTCTAAAAGTAAAACTAACAAGCTTGGTTGATGAGGGAAATAAACGATAATAATAATAAAGACCAAAAATTCAGGCAATAAAACTGAGCGCATGAGCGATTGAGCAGAGGCCTAAAATGAGTATATATATTCCTTTAAATTTTTACCCATCACGCCAGGGCTCAAAAAATTTTGTTAAAATAGATGTTTAAATAATGCTATTGGTTCTTTTTTCCCTCACCAACAAAAAGGTCAAACTCAGCGATGCTTTGTCACATCGTAAACCCGCTGGTCGGCAAAGCGGTAACTAGATCTAATTCTAAATAGAACATCTAAAAAGAAAAATATTTGTAAGAGGAGTTCGGACATTGTAAAGATTGCAACTACAGGGTCTAAACTAGTTCTTTATAAAGCTATTGAAGACGTAGCTTTTTGAAAAAGGCAAATAAAGTAATGTAATAAGAGTAATGAAAGGAAGATTGTGTTTTTGTTTTCTTATTTTTTCAAAAACAATGTTTCGCTTTGACTTGTAATGTCGAGCGTGTATTTGAGGGGATGGGGAATATGAGTGAATGTAATAAAATTATTGTTCTATGGTGTGGTAAAAACTAATTATCACAATATCATCTTCCCTGTAAATAAAACTTAATGTCTACTTAAGATTAAAAGTCGTCCGTGTAGTCATGTAATGTGCAAAAATAAGAAGAAAAATAAAAAAGACAAAAAAAATGCTTTGCAAAAGCGAGCAGCGTCCACCTAAAACTGACCAGATCCAATCGGTCTCACCTTTTTCTCGTCTAATACTTCGCCGGGGCGTAATTTCGTGACCTGTTGTTAAAAAACATTGATAATCCCATAAATAATATTAACCCTACCTAAATCTCCGCTGCCGAACCTGGGCTATCAGTCCTAACTCCCTAACCTTAGTTCATTATTGGTGCAATGTCCTAGCGAGCGTGTGCATAAGTTATTACGTTACAATTTGCGTCACCTTCGTGTTAATCGTTTCTGTTAGTGTCCGGTTCATTATCGTGATGTGTAAGACAAGCCTCCTTATACACACCATTCCTGTAAAAGATTTCGTCTCGACACGACCAATCGCTGAACATTATTTCGTGTGCGTAACGTGCTGACAAGCTGTGCAGTTTATCTGTGTGTGCGTACTTCAAAAAGTTGTGCAATTTAGCTCTGTGCTCCGACGACAAAACGTTTCTTAGACATATATAAACTGGATAATTACATTTACCTATATATTCCATGTTTGTAACAAAATGTCTTTTCAAGGTTCATGTGATTATCCAGTATTACGTGTGAGACAGTGTTTTAAACCGCGTCGGATGCAAATGTATTAATAATACCGTATACAGACATAGTTAAGAATTTGTCACGGCAATAATAACATTCATTTAGAACTCTTAGCGTTTTATTTTTTACCTTCTTTTCTTCGATCACCTCACCGGGTCTTAGTTTTCTATTCTCCTGTGGATTACGTTTTGCACGATCTTAATATCTCTACATTCACGATTCACTCATCAGTGTTGTCAAAAGTATCTGCTGTGACATTGACTAAACTCTGTTTAATCTATAAGCAAGGAATTAAGGGTTTAAGCTCAACTCCACTGTAAACCAAGTCATTCTCTAATTCTTCTGCTAAAGCGTTTTTGACAAAGCATCATCTTACTCAGACGATTGTGAAAAAGTCTTGTTGGGGTCTATGCATTCGTGTTATGGGTTCGGCTTCAGAGAATAGGGTCTATACTACTAGGGGACTAAAATTACATTGTGGTAATGCGCTCACATCCATTTAAATCACTCGTTGACTGCAGTTTGTACGGGCTTGGTTAGAAATCATGCTAGATATTGAAAATGCATCAAAATAGTGTAGAAAATTCATGATGCTCATAAAAAAATTGGCAATCTGGTTTTTCGTTAACTTACTTAGAAAATTTTGTGAACTTCAAATATGTTCTTGATTAAAATTTACTTAGCTTTGAAAACAATGAAATTTTAACCAGAATACCACACAATATGTTTAAAAGTGCAAATACTGTTCACGTGACTCAAATGCAGAGTGCTTTCAGCCGTATAAAGCTTGCGTTCTCAAAGAGTGATTCTGATGCCAGCGCTTCTTAGGTATATTGTGTCTAGAACTAAAACGGCACAATTGTACATAATAGGTCTACAAAACAACTCCTACCTTCACTGAAATGGAGAAAATTGGTTTCCAAGTACAAAAACATTACAAAATGAATCCAGAAAAATCTTATCTCTAAGAATTTTTATATTACTATATACCTCGTCGCTGATGATAAGGGAAGGACGTCTTCCCATTTCCTCCGGGGGAGGAATGAGGGAACCACGTCTTCCCACGGGTACACCAGGCACCAATGAAGTTTTCCTAGGCACTTCTGGTTTTGGAGACTTCTCACGAATGACTTCGATTTTGGGTGCTGCTGGTTTCTCTTCGGGTGCGTTGATTTCCGGTACCTTTGGTATCGGCTGTTCATAATCATAAATTATAGTTAGTATTATAAAATGCTTTGCAAAAATTGCGCAACATTATTTTGTGCAGGACCCGGCTGTTGAAATGGCAAGCAGGGTTTTAATAAAAGTTTAACCTTGTAGAATTCCATTTGCCTCATCAACTGTTGGGTACTGTACGTTAGTTTCTGTTTTTACCTTATCTGGTTTGTCCTTGGTTGTTTTCGTGAATTCTGGTTTTTCGAATACTTCCAATTCAGGTCTTTCGTAATCAGCAATTTCTGGCAGATCCTCAGCCTTCTTCTTGACTGAAGTGACTTTGGCCTTCTTTGCTTCTTCTTCAACCTTTTCTTCTTTAACTGCCACTTTCTGTAAATTCAGTGTTTTTTTTTAATATCGACATCTTAACTGTCTCGATTTGTACTTTCAAAATCACTTATTTCCGTTGACTTTTTGACGGGGAAGGGATCTATCCATTGAAGTATAGTTAGATGTGTACATATTTATTAATTATAAAAGTGTTCTGTATTGAAATATGATTCTTTTTAATTGATTAATTATTATTGTATACTTACGGTTATTTAAACTTACCATTTCACTGAAAATTACACATTTTATATATTTAAAATAGTGACAGGATTAATAAGCAAAAGCGGAAGCAGGAAATGTGAAAAAACTATATCATGCATTCAGAGATAAAAAAGTAGCAAAAGTGTTTTAATATTACTTGCAAACATTGCTTTACAAATTGTTAACCTAAATACTCGAACAAAATGTGCATCTATTTTACATATTTACAAGAAAATACTGGTTTAAATTCTGATCTAGATAGAAATAGAATTTTTTTATCAACTACAAGTACTAAGGAACTGGTGTAATACAGTGCTTCTATTATGTATACCAATAGAATCTATAGAAATAGATGTGCAATTTTCGAAGGTCTATCTAGGTGCTTATGCAATGTGCATGTGATCTATCAAATGTGCATTGTGCCATTATCCTGTGCAAGTAACACTATGGGTGCTTAAGTATACCTCTTCAGGCGATTGAGGTCTGCTGCTATAAGCGGGCTGTGGTAATTCAAACGTGGCTGGTATACTTTCATCTTTGCCTTCAGTCGTTTCAGCCTATACAGTAAATTTCATTTATGGCGACCGTACGATGTGTATGAATTTTGCCAGCGTTTTTGATAACGGATTTCGTAACAAACATTTTCAACTCTTCATTTATCGAAAAAAATTGGTTGTTACTAAATCCGTCATCTAATTTTAAACTCGAGAAAATCAGAGTATGCAAAATCCTGTGCGTTTTTATGAATATGTGTGCGTGTCTGTTTAAGCAATGATGTCTGTTGATGACTGTGCGTGTACCTGAGGGGATTTAGCCCTTCGCCAGGGAGCAGTTGTATCTTGTGTTTCATGTAATGTTGGTTTATATTTGTCTTCTAGCTCTGGTGTTTGTTCGGCCTGATTATCAAAATATTTAGTTACTACCTATGCTCCATTTTTAATTTCCCTGATAATTGATTTATTGTTGTTTTAATATTGTCTACCTGGGGTATTTCAGGAATGACCTGCCAAGAGAAGGGAACCACCGGCGGTTCGTCCTTATTTTCCGGCTCTGGTGTCATGAGTGTCGGTACCTGATGATATATTGAAAATTTAACGCACAGTGGAATGTGAGTATTGCATTTAATTTTTAATAGATTTTATTATGCTATGAGTGAGTATTGTTATGTCTGTGTTGCCTCTAAGTGTTGTTTTCTCCACGGGTATAAGTATTTCTGTTATTGTGGGTATGTTTAGTAGATTCTCTTTAATAATAAAAAAAAAAATATTTTAAATAATATAAGTTTGTCTCTATTATATTCCCTTCGTAAGATTAACAATAAGCTCCCGTTTCAGACGAGAAGGGAGATGATTCCTAGGAAATAATTTAAAATCCAATTTAAATAAAAATATGGATTTATATAAATAATCATTTTTTAGTAGTGAGTACGTAATGAAATGTTTTTTTCTATTAATGTAAAGTAATTAACAGTTAAGTTTAATTCATAATTTTATCTAATGTTTATCTAAAATATTTTAGAGTGAAAGCTACCTTAGACTTTGGAACGTCTTTTGTCGTTTCCGGCTCTGGCATTTTATTCTCGGTTTCCTATTGGAATTTAAATATAGTCAGTATGGTATTTTAAGCATTCTGCTAAGAAATTATTATGCCCTTACTTATTACGTATAGAAACAGTAGCTATACCTCCATCTTGCTCGATCTACGCCAAGGATACGGAGATTCCTTTGGTTTATCCGTCAATAAATTATCTTTAGGGGTATCTGGCTCTTTAGCCTCTTCCTTATCCTGTTTGTAAAATAATTTATTGTTTAGGACAATATTCTACTAATAAAAATCAATATTCTCATCTGTTTAGCGGATAAGCAGATTCTTTAAGTTGCTCTACTGGCTTCTCCGTTTCCTCAGAAATTACAGGTACAATGTCCTGTTTAACACAGCCATACGTATTTATAAGAAGAACATTTTTTTACTAAAATACTATTATCAATGTAATAATTATTTAATTGTCTACCTCTGCATCAATACTAGGTGTTCGCCAAGGATACGTAGGTTGAGATGGTCTATCAATGGAAACCCTTCGTCTTGGTACAAATGGCTCATCGTCTATTTCCATTGGATGTTTCTCGTCCTGTTTATAACGGTAGTCAAATATAAGTAGTGGAAACTTTCTATTGAAAACAGGTGTGAAAGAAAGAGAGAGGAAAAGAAAATTTGGTAGTAACATTTTTTATTATGCCAAGGATATGTTGGCTTAGTTGGTTTATCGTTAGATACCATTCCTTTAACCTCTATTTTTCGTATATCTACCTGATCAGGTTTAAAAAAGACATTAGACTTTTACGTGGTTTTGTTTAGGATTATTAAGAGATTATCATTTTTCTCGGAAAAATGGAATACCTTTTTCAAGTGAAAAACCCACTTTACAAGGGTTCTTAGGGTTGGACAACCAATCGAGATTTTTCTCTTAGTTTGGTTTCTGTTATTCATTATTTTCTTTATCCTGATTAAATATTTTGGAGTAAAGAAATAAGCTAAATATTTTATTGAATGAAAAAGTAAATTGGAAATGATATTTGAGAAAATGTATCTACCTCATCACCAGCGTTACTTGGTTTTCTCCAAGGATATGTAGGTTCAGTAGGTCTGTCAATTGACGTTTTCCTTTTGATTTCTGTAATCTCAACAGTTTCTGTTTTCTTTTCTTTGTCCTGTTATCCACGTAATAAAGTGTCAGTAAATAGTGTTGAGTGTTAAAACATCTATCTCGTTAAACTCAATCTAAACTATATAAAATATTGTATATGACATCTGTATGTTGTGTAACATGTAATGTAAGAATACTTTCTAGTAGAGATACAAAATTAAAATTGAAAATTAAGTCTACCTCATCAAGTTTGCTGGGTCGACGTCTAGGTTGAGGTTCTTTAGGTTTATCGATAGAAACTTTACGTTTTATCTCAGTCTTTTCCTCAACTTCTTCAACATCTTCAGTTTCCTGAGTAGCAACCTTCCAGTTAGTATTTATGGTTTGAAAATTATTACTTTTAACTTTATGTGATGTTTAAATTATATACCTTAGTATCGTTTTCACGACGTTTCGGTTCTGTAGTTTCAGTTGGTCGATTTAAGCTTTCCTTACGTTTCGGTTCCACTTTTTCAGTAGGTTCCTATTACACGATTTATAATTAAATAAGTACGTTTGTCTTTAAAATATATGTAGTGTGTTTATGTGTGTGAGTGTATGTGTATACCTGTGTGTCTGATTTCGTAGGTCGCCACGGATATGCTTTATCTGAAGGCTTATCTGTAGTTACCGTATCTTCTACCTTTTTCTCATCCTATTTACAAAAATAAATTGTTCAATATTTTGCACGTGTTCATTTCGACGTCCCTCCGCAAAGAAATTAAACAAAAGATTATACAATAATGTTATTTCTGAAGTTATTTACTGACACACAGTAATCAAACAATCGTCTGTTGATTGTTTTAAAATAGAATTTGTATATACAGAAGAAAAGAATGATATTTATAGTTTCCATAGTTTTTGAACTTATATTTTTTTCTATGGACATGCATGGTTCACGACATGAAACTTACCTTGAGTTTAACTTGATCCAATTGAGTTTCTTCTGCTGCCTTTATTGTACTCTAAAAATTGGAAGTTAATGGGGGATATATGAATAAGCATAAATAAGGGTTGCTACTACATTTCTGGTGTCATCCTTTCCAAGCCAATCTCTACCTTCAATGCTATGGTGGTCTTTGGGTTCAAAATGATTACTTGATGAATCATATTATTTAAAATTTACCGCATTTGTATGTGGTATAATAATTTTTGTCTGCAGTAAATCTAAAGTCAACTCCATTCGCATCAACTAACTACTAAAGCTTGGGGTTTTTGCTTAACTAACTATTTTGTTGGTCTAAAACGCATCGGAAATTCAGCCTTAAAGTTTGGATTTTAGGATACTAGAGCTCTAACAAAACTGTACTTTTACTTTGGGAATTGCTCAATCGCTAGGTTTGGCCTAACTAGTATTAAAAGATGAATTTTAAGAATAACACCATTTTTCAGAAGTACATATTTTTCTTTGTTTGTATTTTTAATATTACATGACATATGTATACTACATATTCCATTGGTTTATGCTTCCGGATTTCCTGGTTGTTTGTTGATTATAAGTGAAAAACCTGGTGGTCTTCTTACAATCCATATCTCTAACTATTTAAATCTGCTAAAAGTACTTACCTTTTGAGCAGTCTTCTTCAAAGCAACAGTAGAAAGATCTTGTTGTTCAGCCGACTGTGAGACAGAAGACTTTCTGCTTTCAGCAGTTTCCTTTGTAAGCTATGAAAACATAATAAATATTATTATATCGGTAATTGTTATTTCTGAAGCTAAACCTGGGATATTGTCTTATAAAGACAGTTTCTTATTAACATGTTTGACCTTATTTCATTCTAACATGAAATAAGATCAGTTCAATGTTCAATTCTAAAATTAAACATTGAATGTAAGTTGTTTAGATCAATATTACCTTAACAGCTTTGTTTTCCATGACGGAACTTCTGCGGCTCTCAGATTTCGTTTCTTCTTTGACCTACAACATAAAAAGTAAATCAGAATTGTCGGTTTTAAAAAGTTTTACAATTTTAGCATTTGAAGCAGGATTTCATTAGAAAGCATATGTACTAGTACTTTCGTCTACGATAAAGCCACTTTAAGCAGCTACATCAGATAATACGAACCTCGTTCGCGAATGATGTCCTTCGGCTTTCAGTCTATATGAAACAAGAACAACATTTCATATTAGCACAGACAGAATTTTGGAAAGGTATTCAACAAACGACAACACATATACAGGTACAGATGATAAACAAGGGACAAATGGAGTAACAAAGGATTTTCAAAACGATATTTACATAATTGGAGGTAACAAAAATGAGTACAAAACGGGGTCACAGTAACTCAATGAATTTGTAAAAAAATCTGTAAAAATATGTAGGAAAAGAGTTAAGGTAGAATTTTAATTCCTTTATCATCGTGTGTTTTGTAAATTTCAAATGATGTATAGGAACTATAGAAGATAATAAAACTTACATATGTGTGTAACAAGATAATATAGTGATTATTGTCATAACGTGATGACATAATAAATATTTCTTTTGGATTGAGTTTTCATTTTTATTTGTAATGTATGACAGTAGTGGTAAAAACAACAGGGTACACACTCATTACATTTCGTTTATACCTTCACTTCAAGACGCTGCGCCTGTTGGGCGATCATCGTCACCTGTTTTATTCAAATATTATTTAAGCAACCTATTTTATTATTTTCCAGCTTAAGATATTTAGTTGTTTTTCTGCCGTTTCAATATTTTGTTCTTTTAGTTAAAAAGTCATTATTTTAATAAAGTTTCTTACCTTAGTTGCTTCCTTTTCTTTCTTTTCCCGTGTTGTGGGAGTTGGAGTGACCTTTTCGTACTTCTCGAGTACTGGTCTTTCGTAATCATCGACAAAGTCAAGTTCAATCTGTAATTATTTAAAAATTGTATTAGTTTCTTATTGACGTAAGTTTTTGTTTTTTCATATAAGTAAATGTTACCATTTCCTGAAGTTATTTCTTTTATCATTACTGTCCCAAATAAAACATAATAACATAACTTTTATAATTACCTTCGGCTGTCAATTATTAAACATATAACATTTAAACATGTAACATATACAGAAGAAACATTTAATTAATACATTTGCTGCATGCATTACTATATTTTTGTATTTTTGGTCTTGTGCAATGTGAAATTAGAAGACCTATGTGATGTGTTTCACTAGTGCATAATAAAACTTAACAAATCGCATCTCGTACAAGGCAAAAACAATAATATTGCCTCGTCCGAAGACGCATTTGAAGCAGCAAACGTATAGATAACATAAATCTGAAAAAGAAACTAAATACAAATAAAGCGTAATACAAGCGGCATGCGACTTGCAACGACAAACGACGAAAAACGACGTAGAACCCATCGACTTTTCGGAATCTAAAACAGTGATAGTGAGGTTGTGCCACCAAATTATGTGCAGTTTTGATTAGTGTTGGACATAACAAAGATTGTGCTTGAAACTGGACAAGACAAGAAGTGTAATAGATTGCAGATAGACGGAGAAAGAGATAGAAAGTGGGCGACACTTAGTAGAACGTTTGAAACAAATGTTACCCCGTCGTCATTATAGTATATGGGAGTCTCTCTTTCTGTGATTTCAGCTTTTTTAGGCTTTTCTGTTGGCTTCTTAATCTCGGTTTTCTTGAGCTGGGGCTTTTCAAATTTACCACCTTTTACTATGATTGGGTCCTAAGAAATTAATCAAGGTTTAATGGATGGTCTAAATTGAAAGCGCAGTTGTGGTGCTACTATTGCATTAGTATGTACTTTGTAGAAAATCGTGGAATTACTTGCATGCTAAACAGTGGACTTCCTCTTAATCGGTCTCATTCAATCATCATCGGTTTAATTCGCTTTAATATTCCTTCTACAACGTTGATGGTGATTGAGTTATATGAAGACCGTAACACGACAATCATTCTTTTATAGAATTTGTAGTGTTACGTGGATAGATCAAGAGAGTAATCCATTGCATTAAACTAACTACAAAACGTTAGTGTGTGTTTTTCTAACTATCTCAGCATGATTATCTAGATCTACTTCAGTGGCTAAATCAACAGTTTCAGTAGTCTATCTACGTTGCAGCATTTAAGCGTTTTCCTCTCTACCTGATCCTCGTCTTCTTTATCCTTTTTAAGAACAGCTGGCTTTTTGACTTTCAACTGTGCTGCTTCTGTACCCTCCTATGGACGGTTATATTGTTTCATTTTAAAATTTGAAAGAGTTTCGCCAATTAAAATAAATACTTTAACATTGGAGTAAGCTAGTATTGAAAAGAAATAATTAATCAATTCACTTGTAACTTTGAAACAAATAGAGTAATATAATGTTTGTTAAATCACTGAGATAATTAAAAAAAAGTACTACAAGTGACTGTACCGTTAACTTTTTCTTAGCAGGTGTCTTTTGTGTGAGCTGTGCCTCTTCAGGAGCAGTTGTGCTTGTCTTAGTGCGAGGCTTGGTTAGGCTCACAGCCTCCTCAGTATCCTCTCCCTAGCCCACAAACACATTTGTATTATACATCACAAAGTCAAGTTAGTGTAAAATAGCATTATGTTTCTTGTGACCAATCCTATCACTACCCTGAAATCTGCCTATAATTGATGGTAATTTATTTTCAGCCAGAAAATAAATAGTGTGTAGCTTGGTAGTGATAAAATCAGCTCATCTTTAATAAACATATCCAATGTTTCTCTAAGTGTTAATAGAAAATAAAAATGTGTTCTGTGATATTGTGTGCATCTTAATTTAAAATCCAAATAGGTGTTTTTAATTCAAAAGTGCTATTGTTTCCTATTTCTATGTTGGAATCTACTCCTGTACCTTATCAAGAATTAATAGTCGTTTTAAAACCGTAGGTCCACCATTATCGGCAGTTAATGGTGGTATATTAGTGTTGATTTGGTCGAATACAGTCTGTGAATTATTAAGAATATGTAGACTTTTAGCCTGGATACGTAGAATTTACAACATGTAAATTAATTAACGCACTCCCTGAAAATTGTTTGTTCAGAATCGTTGACTGAATCTGTTTATATCATTTTTAGTATAGGTAATTTTTTATTCCAAAAATAATTAAGACTACGGAAATTATTGTGATATTAACCCTGATGTTTGTACAGACTTTTAAAATCGTAGTTTTACTTGTATTCATACAAATTTAATCATTCAATAGAAAATAACGAAAAATAAATCCTTATTCCAAGAACGTTAAAAGTCTTCGTTCTCTAAGAATTGGTATAAATAATTTAATAAATAACAATACATATACATGTTAAATTAAAAATCCAATGTATGTATTATGATTATAACATAATATTCTAATTGGGGTGTTTGAGGGTGTGCGTTGATTACATTACATGTTGTATAAAATAATGCTTTATTATAACTTCCTGTATAATTAGAAAAGAAACAAAGAAGAGTTAAGTTTGACGTTATTTGGTTATTTCATGTGTAATGGATATTAAAATCCTTTAAACCGTACCTTCGGTTCCTCTTTGCCTTTAGGTGTAGGTCTCTTAATAGTTGCTTCATCAACTACTTCTGGTTTTTTAACGCTAAGTTTTGCTTCAGCTTCTCCTTCCTAAGTAGTATTGACAATAATTAGCATTTAAATTTAACTAATAGACCTTTACATGAAAATAATTAAAGTGTTTAAGTGTAAATGTACCAACCGTAGGTTTAATTTCAGCTGGAGTCTTGTGTGTGAGGGAAACGTCTTCAGGTTCCTGACCTGGTTTTGCCGGAGTTTTCGGCTTGGATAAATTGACGCTTTCATCAACATCCATGGGCTAAAGAAATTTTTTCTTTTAGTTAACAGTGTGTATTTTGGTAAAAGCATATATTAGTATTTATTGGACTATTTCCTACCTCTGGCTTATCTTTGTCTTTGACAGATCGGCGTCTAGCAGTAGCCGTGGCCGAGGGTACTTCCTCTTCAGGCTCAGGCTTTGTATCTTCCTATATGGATGATTTTATATTATCAATAAATATAATTATGTATTACAATAATAGCAAGAGTGTACAAGCGTAGCTAGATTTGTGTGAAAGTGTACCTTTTTCTTTTTCTCAATTGGTGTAGGCGTGATTTTCTCGTATTTCTCGAGAACTGGCCTCTCGTAATCGTCGACAAACTCTTCAACATCGACCTTTAAATTGTAAGATATGTATAAGTGTTTGTAGAAGAAAATATTCCTCATTAGTTAAAGAAGAACAGAATTGAGTGAAAATACGAAAGAAGATGTATAATTTTGAATTCTGTGGTTTTTGTAATTTTGAGTGAACTTCCCAATTGACCTCACACAAATATAAAAGAAGACAATAAATTAACATTGAAGTTTCTTTACAGGAACGCTGTAAATAATTATATTAAATTTTACATTATATTTAAAACATAGAGAAGCAAAGCTATATAGTTTCTGCCATGCATGCAAAGCTTACTTACTGTTAACTGCAGTTTAAAATTCAAGAACTGAAAATCTGCTGAAAACATTTCCGCCGCGATAGAGGATTATAGCGTGGTATCATAAAACTTTGTGTGGTTGGAAATTTAGAGTGTTATGTTATGTTTTAATTAAAGATTGTTTGCGTTTTCCGAACTCGTTATTTCGAGCTACCAAACTGTTACGTGTGAAGTGGGTGTGTTATATTAGTGTGTATACCTCTTTTTCTTTAAGAGATGGACGCTTTTTAGCTACTGGTTCGTCCTTTTTCTTTGGTTTAGCCTTTGCCTTCTCCTCAGGCTTTTTCTCCTCCTCCTATATGAAAATGCATTATTATATTTTGGTCCTACACTTTGTAAAAGGTTTTCGTAAACACGATTTTTATTTGAAAAACTTTTTTACCTTGTCCTTAGGGACAGGCCGTTTGCGCAGAGTAGGCATCTCAGGCTCAGGTTCTTTCTCTTTTGGTTTAATTTTACCCTTCATCATGTCTACATCATCCTATCAAAAATATTGATCATTTATTAATAACAAATTCCTATCTTTTTAGTTCTAGAGACTCAATGAAATAAATTGTTTTTTTTTTACCTCAGTATCGCTAGGACGACGTTTGTCCTTAGGTGTAGGTGTAATCTTTTCGTATTTTTCAAGTTCAGGTTTTTCGTAATCATCGACAAATTCAGGTGCAGCCTATAAGATATTATTATTTTAAAATTTCTATCCGTTACAAGTATCTTTACCTTATTTACGTAGATATATAACAAAATATTAATAGGCATAAAATTAAAACGATGTATACATACATTATCAACATTTTTTTAGAGAAGGATTGAACGTAATCACCACGCTTTCTCAATGCGGGTTGGTGATTTCAGACTTAAAGTCTAAAAGCCTAGTAGTGAAACATTAGCCTCTCAAGTATGAGTGCGCGGGTTCGATTCTAGCTCAGGCAAGTACCAATGTAACTTTTATAAATTTATATGTACTTTCTAAGTATATATTGCACATCAATGACTGAAGGTGAAGGAAAACTATGTATAATTTAAAAAGATATATGTATTTTTATACCTCCTCTACCCCGTTTTGTTTTTTGGTCCTATCGGTGGGAGTTGGTGTCACCTTGTCGTATTTTTCAAGATCAGGCCTTTCATAATCATCCACGAATTCAGCTTCTTCCGGCTTTAGAAAAATATTAGATTATTTTATATTGTTTAATGTGTGTATTTCTAATGTGCATAAGTTATTATTGTAAGTATTATTTTGTGACATTACCTTCTTAACTGGTTTTTTGGATTTAGCGACCTGTGGTTCCTCAAGTTTAGTTTCCTCCGGTTTCGTCGGAACCTTTCCGAGTTTAACTTTCGATAACTCATCAACGGGCTCCTCTGGTTTAGGTATACCCTTTTTGATACTAGCCCGCTTTGGTTCAGTCTTTTCTTCCTCAACCTAGGTTACAGCCCCAAATATTTCATTAGTGTATTGTTTTTTATTTTAATTTTTTTTTAACTTAATATGTAGACCAAAAATAAAATAGTTGTGTTATTAATTTACAGGAATGTAATCTTAAAATGAGTACCTTTGTAGTTTCAACTTTAGACTTTTTCTCTGGCACTGGCGCTGCCACTGAAGGTTCTTCCTCACTATCTTGTTCACTTTTAACGCTATCAGCAATGGATGCGCGTTTACCCTAAATAGATTCATTCCTATTACTTTTAAATTTATTAGGATTGGTAACTAAATGCATTTTCATATTAAAAATGAGTATGTGTGTGTGAGTGTATAGTGTAATGTGTTTACCTTTGGTGTGATTTCCTCTTTAGGTTTTTTATCGAGCGGCGTCGGTGTAATCTTTTCATATTTCTCCAAAACAGGCCTCTCGTAATCGTCGACGAAGTCAATAATTTCCTATATCCAAAGAAAGTTTAGCACATCTAGTTATCACAACACACACGACAAATAAAATGGGTTATTACAATCTAAAGACACTATATTAACACTTTTATTTAAATATATTCAGATAGTCTATAAAATGGCAAGGAATTTAACTATGTCGTCCAACCATATAGAAGACTTGTAGCTACAATGTACAATATACTTTACTTTCCTTAGTTTCAATGTTCCTTATATGTATGCTCGTTCAACGTAATAAATAGATTATTTTTTTGAAACTTCTTAAACGGCGATTTAAATATGAGACGAGAATCGAGAGTGAAATTTCAGGAATGCGTCACATTTCGGTATATTTTGTTATATAAGTGAGAAGTAATATATAACTCCTTATGCTTCTCACACTAAATTTGCCATAAATTTTTACTAAATTTCGTTTCTTACACTGCGTGTACAGCACTGCATGCCTACTACCTACTAAGTTACCTACTTCCATATGGTTGTAACAGGGCTATGAAGTAATGATCTAAAGACAATATTGTATCTACTGTTTTTTTTCTTCACCTTTACCATTTTTCTTAGAATAGTCTACTTTGGTGAAGTAGTTATATACATTTGTACTACAAAAGTAAGCTTTTTACATTGCTCCATAAACAAATATCACTACACTTACCTCATCTTTCTTTGCGACGACCTTCTTTTTAACAACCTTTTTCGTTTCAGTTTTCTTTTTAGTTTCTTCTTTCTTTTCCTCAGCTGGTTCTTCCTTAGGTTTGACGGACCTAAGTTTTGGAATGCCTTCAATCTTCTTTTCCGGTTCAGGTTCAGGTTTCTTCTTTTCAAGTTTTTCCATAAGAGCTTTCTTCTCTTCTTCGGATTTCGAAAGTCTCTTCTCAAATATCTTTTTAGTTTCCTCTGCTTCGACTTCAGCCTTTTTGGTTTCCTGGGTCTTAGTTTCAACTTTCTTGGTTCCAGACTTAGATTCAGTTTTCTTCGCGTCAACTGAAACCTCTTCATTTCTTTCTTCAATTGTAACTTCTTCTTTTTTCGACATCTTTCTCATCGAAGATCTCCTTTCTTGCTCCTTTTAGAAAATATTTTTATATTCAGTTTACAGCTTATATTTATTTTACAATTTACGAATAGTAAATTTTATACAGTTTTCAAATGTTTTTTTCTTTAAGGGGCTCAAAATATCTGCTAGTACTAAATATATTTATGTTACCTTCTTCTTCTCTTCGACGTGATTCTCTTCGATCACGGACTTCTCTTCCACTATAGACATCTCCTCTTCAGATTCCTCAATAACAGTTGTCTCTTCTTCCTCTTCCTCCTCCTTATCTTTTTTCTGTAATTTGTATGCGAATATATTACGATAATTATGTTACTGGAATGGTAAGATGTTTCATTAGATAGCTGAATGGATTATGAAAGATCTTGTCCTTTTTAGATCAATGAATAAAATAATTTTTTAACCAGAACTCAGCTTTGATCAGGCTCTCAAGGTGCAAACAATTGTACTAAAAGCAGGAGAAGAGGCCTACCTCTTGCCCTGCTTTTAGTACAATTTTGCGTGATTAATATTACACTCGCACTTCAGCTCGGTAACTTGTTCTTTGAGAAATACTGGTAACCAGTTGCATTTCTGTAAGTCTTAAAACTGACACCAGCTAAAACTTTTGAAAAAGGATATTGTATAAAAGTTAACAGATTCTCATAGATACCTTGTCCTCAACGATAGTCAAGTCAGCACTCGACTCGTCTTCGCCGAATTCGTTCTTGATCACCACTCTGTAGTTGGCAACGTATTTGGATGACACCTTCCTGATGATGAGTCTGGCGTTGGTACCATCGAACGTTGTGTTGACGTCAGAGGATTCCCTGATGACTGTTGAATTCTTGTACCATGTGCATCTGCACGACTGGTCTGAGGTCTTGAGGGTCGCCACAAATTCGGCTTCCTCGTTTTCTTTGCGGGCCTGTAATTTTTAAACGTTGCTTTAGTATGAGGGAAGACTTTTAATAAATAGGTTTTGGTTTAAATTAATTATGGTTATGAAAGTGAGTTGACAGAAATTGTAACTTTGAGTTGCATGCGGTCTATGGTTCATCCTTAATTAATATTTTTACATTAAATGAGTTGCTGAAACTTACCAAGCTCCTAAGATGCTTGATGATAACTGGTTTGTCACCCTTCTCCTCGGGTATATCTGTGATCTCGACCAGCTGTGATGTCGCCTCTCCCTTCTCGTTCTTAGCGACCAGCTTGTACGAACCTTTGTCTACTTGTGAAACATTTGAGATTTCCAATTTGACTGTGAATTCGCCCTATAATGTAATTATAAGAATGATAATCATGTTGATTTAGTCATTTTTAAAAGGAAGACGAAGATGTTTTTATATATTTGAAAGGGTTCTTTCACTTAGTTATAGACTAATTGTAAAAGATAATATCAGCGCCATATCAGAAAATATTGAGTAACTTAAGCCTAAACAATTAAATTATATAAATAAGTTAAATTATAAAATCAATTTTAAATAAAAAAAAACTATATAACCTAAACAGAGAGTTTATCAATTCAGTTACTATACATTAAAAGAGTAGTAATAGTTTAAATATAAATATAGTTGTTATTACTTCACATATTGTATTATTTCTCACCTCTCTACTAGGCTCAATAAGCACAGTGTGCCTAGCTCCCTCTTTGACGGCGTTATTTTCCTTGAACCATGTGCATGCAGGTGCAAATTTACTTAATACTTTACATTCAACAATAACAGTCTTCTTCTTAATTATCTTAATGATCTTTGGTTTCTCTTTGATAACTGGAATGACTGTGGAGAGAATATTATTTGCTTATAAATTGAACATCATAATTTGCTTCACTTGCTATATTACAATTATTATGTAGGAATTTATTAAGCTCAGTAGAATTTATCGTTACTTACTTTCAATATTGAGCGTAAGATTCGCATTGAGCTCTCCAAGTTCATTTTTAATGTTGCATTTATACAATCCGGAGTCTTCAATACCAGGATCGATGAGTTCTAATATGATTGTGTATACGTCGTCTACGACCTCGACCCTGGTCTTTATTTTCGACGAGTCCCTGATTTCATTACCCTCGTGGTACCACACGATCGTCGGTTTCGGGCTAGCTTTGACCTTGCATCCCATTATAACTAATTTGCCATTATCCTTTGATGTAATCGTTGGCTTTTCAACAAACGTCGGGCCTTCACCTTCCGGTTCTGGTTCGGCCTCAATGTTCAAGTTGAGATTAGCGTTGCTTTCGCCAAATTCATTTTTGACGTGACAGCGATAAGAGCCACCATCCGCTGCCGTCGGGTTTGTCAAAAGCAACAATAACTCATATGTGTCTTCACCCATTTCGGATGATTTGATTTCGATTTTACTACTAGCCTTGACGACGGTCGTGCCTCTGTACCACGTGACTTCGGCCGCCGGCTTCGCTTTGCAGACACAACGCATCGTGATGAGTGTGCCATCCTCGTTGGGAATGATTCGAGGTTTCTCCACGAATGATGGTGGGAAACCATTTTCATCATCCCCACCTGAGAAAATTGAATGTTTTATTGTAACACAGAGCTCCGACCATAATTTTCATGCTGCTGGAAAGCTTAAAGCTTTACATGCTATTGCTACTGTATGCGTACATTCTAAAATTAAAATAAAGGCATGTTTGTTCTGTTTTACCTTGGAAATTGAGAGCAATATTGGCATTGCTCTCGCCAAACAAGTTGAAGGCGTTACACCTATAATTGCCCCCGTCTTCCCGCGTGGGGCCTATAATTTCTAACGTCAAATTAAATGTATCTTTTCCGGTAGCTTTTCTGGACATCTTCATTTTTTCACCATCCCTAATTTCTTTATCCCCGTGGAACCACGTGATGTCTGGAACTGGGTATGCTTCTAATATACATTCCATAATAAGTATTTCGCCTTCCTGTCTAATAGTTGGCTTTTTAGGGAATCTCGGTGCTTTACCGTCGGGTATTCTGTTTAAAAGATAAAATATTTAAATCCAGCCCTAACTCTTACGCATAAGATAAATGTACAAATTTTCTGTGTATCATCTTACTTTGGTTTTTCTCCTCCTTCGAAGTTTAAATTAATTTTTGCTACGCCTTCACCATGTTTGTTTTTCGCTACAGCCCGGTATTCTCCTTTGTCCGAATTCTCAACGCCTAAGATTTCGAGTCGCGCCATATGATATAATGTTTGATCCTCTTCTAACGTAATTTTATATCTACTACTTTCTTTAACC
This sequence comes from Sesamia inferens, assembly GCA_037179545.1. NCBI lineage: Eukaryota > Metazoa > Arthropoda > Insecta > Lepidoptera > Noctuidae > Sesamia > Sesamia inferens. Next base: position 16,993,936 of record CM073950.1, read on the forward strand.
ATCTTTTTTCCATGGTACCTGTATCATTGAGTGCTATCGTTAAAACCGATTTTATGTTTTGAATCACATACTTAAGTATCTTTTGTGTAGCTTCTTACCATGTGACGGTTGGTTTCGGTTTGCCAACACATCGACATTCGAATGAGATTTTGGTACCATCATCCGATTGCCTGATGACTGGTCTCTCCGTAAATGTCGGTTTGATAAAGTCCTCAGGCACGGGCGCTTCGTCGCCTATTCATCAATGCACACATTATTAGATTGTTCACCAATGGTTTGACGAAGATTTGCAGCTGCCTTTACTCTTTTGTTATCAGTTTAAGATGTTTTCTTTTCTAGTGTATTAAATTACGCAACGCAGGTTCATTCAGAGTTAATCGAGGGATGTATAAGAAAATAGATAAATGATATAATCGAATAGAATACATAAATAATAATTTGGATTATACGTGTATAATATTTTCCATTCTACTCTCATTCTGACAAATAGTACGCATGACAGTTGCTAGAGTTATTGTGTTAATTGTGCAATTGCTAAAGCGAAGAGTCTGCAACATTATTACTAACTACATACAAAAATATTGCGAGGGTGTATTAGTGTTAATTAAAGCATAGATGCAATAGTAGTGATAGGTATAATAAATATGATGGTGGTAAAGATATAAGAGTAAGTAATATAATAGTAATTAATAATATCAATTTGATTATAATTGCCATAGTGTATGATGTAGAGTGTATCGTTATAATAGATAAGTGAGTGTATAGTATATTTCATGTGCCAGTGTGTGTTAAAAGTATTTATAGATCGAATTAGATCATTAAGAAAACATCTTAATCTGTAATACATAATAACCAATTATAACGACTTTTTCTAGTGTATTATGTAGAGTAACTGAAATTCTGAAGGAATTAGTTGATGATTATACAAGCTTTGCTGCAATATCTACGTTTATAATCAGACAAATTACAACTAATACAAGTAAAGGATTAGATACACACAGTAAAATAGCGTTGGTTAAACAATATTAAGCGTCATTTCAGAAATATATCGTTGCGATTTCGTTTATATCTTCGCCAATCTTTATTTTTTTATTTTCTTTCTCTATTATAAATTTATCTTATTTTAACACAGGTTGGGGTAAACTTGAGGGTACTTACTATCGAAGTTCAAGCTGATAGTGGCATTGCTCTCGCCGAGTTCGTTCTTGGCCGTAACCCTGTACTTGCCAGCGTCTTCCACGGTTACGTTGTTGATCTCCAGTGATGCATAATAGGATTTTCCTTCCTTGCTTACTGTAAGCTGTTGAAATAAAAACAGAGATTATTTTAAATCTTCTGTTAGCCAATAAACGTACAGTATAATGAATAGAAAACATAAATTATTGTTTAAAATAAATGATGAACTAAAATATTGCATTGACTGCCAAAACAAATCGTAAACTGACATAATTTCATAAACGTTTCTTTGATATTTTAGTATGTTATCTTCATCAACATTTCCTTCAAAATCGAAATTATAAAATCGAATGCCATATAATTGCATAGACTTGTCAAATTAATGTTATTAAATGTTTAAGATGAAAGGTCATCGAGCTAAACAGTTGACACCTGGTATCGTCACTAGCCAACTGAATCCGGGTCAAGGCCATTTCTGAGTACTATTTAAAAGTAGGACATCTTTAATAGCTGGATTTATTTTTGCTTTCTTTACAATGTCACCTGTGGTAATTTGTTTGTTTTCTACGTTCTCAACTGTGGTTTTCTGACCGTGCAATCACTTCCCTATAATTTGAATAACGCTTTGCCCAGTATAGTTTCTTTACTTTTGCTATTATATGAACCGTCTTACGTTAAAAAATTTCCGTAGTAGTTACGTAAGGTAGCTTCAAAATGATTTATGGTTACAAAAATATACTTCGCTCCTCTTCGACAAAATACAAATATGATCTAAAGAATTCTGATGGACAGGAGCGGATAATGGATAGAAAAATCATTTTGTTTGAGCTGAATATAAACTATTATGTTGTTTTACAGAAGAATATAAATGCACATAATTCAGAAATACTGTTTATTTGACATATTGATGTAACTTTTAAAGTAACGTTTGATGATGCTTCGAAGTCTCCGCTTGAGACAATGTAACTTATTTCAACTAGAGCTAAAATATGGGTTCCAGGTGTAACTGACCTTATGCCTGGATCCAGGTTTGACTTCCACGCCACCGTGGAACCAGGATACCTGGGGCAGGGGTTCGGCCTCTATGCGACACTCGAATATTAGCCGCTTGCCATCGTCTTCTTGCCGGATGGCGGGTTTTCGCGCGAATGTTGGCGCTTTACCGTCCACTTGTCTGGAATCGACAGATAACAGTAAGATGAAGCAGAAGCAGTATTTGTCGCTATTGACTGATTAGGTTTTCGCAACAACGTATAGCAGCCAATAACTCGGTGTATATACTCAAATTCAAATTCACCAAATTAGATTTCGTTTACCTTAGGTTTATTTAAATTTATATTGACAATTAATGTTATTTCAATCTGAATAATTATCAACTTTATTTTTATGGCAATTGAGTTGATTTCACAGTTTTATATTTTTTAAGTTTTTGCGTAAATTCAACTTTGTTGTCACGTATGAATTAAAGTTGCTATTTTTCGATTAATTCATATTTATTGGCAATTAAATGGCGAAGAATAAGTTGCGTCCTTTCTCATTAATAACATAATCAACTGAAACATTATGATGTTTTACATGATGAGCGTAATATTTCCTACAAACAGCTAAATCAGAATCTACTCGAATATAGTAAAGCTGTCTGTGACTATGATTCGGTAGCGAATGAAGACCTAGTTACTTGGTATCACAAAATAAAAGTATCAAAAATGTCATAAAGTATACTCACTTCTGTTTGTCTTCGTCAGCGGCTGAAAAATAAAGCATACAACATTATTGAAATCCTCAGAAAACATATGATGACTGCAACATTATTTTGAAAGATTATAAACATGATTTGCATTTCAAAGATGACTCCAATCGTAAAATTACAATGCAACAAAGTTTATTGCTGAAGATTCGATTTTCAGCGGATATTTCAGTCAAAGTTTATCATTCAAAAAACATATTCCAGACACTTCTTAAAATATATTATTAGTGACGTTGATACTATTTACTTCTAGTTTAAGACCTATGGTTTTATTTGCGTTCAGTTGTTCATAGAGAACCTCTTGGCTTCATGATATTCTTGTATTATTATTATTATTTTGTATTTTTATACCATCAATAATTGTTTAGTTTAGATGGTATTCTTTTGTGAATTCTATATAACATTGCATGTTGATAGCTTTTTTAAATAAATCATTTTTTATTTAGAGTCTTTTGAATTTATTACATAAGTTAGAGCATAAAAAGGTAGCAAAAAGCATGCATATACATACTATACCTGTATGTATATGCATGCTTTTTGCTACTTTTTTAATAACCCTATGTCTGATATCAATCAAGGTTGTAGTATGATTCTTGATTGTGGCTATATATTTCTTTAAGGACATCTCAATACCTATTTACTTTCTACACAGGTAAAAATATTGCCTCATATTCTGAATAGTTTATGATTGAAAAGAAAACATGATCAGCTGTCATCAATACCATTATATAATACAGATATAGATTGAGCGTAAACGCGTTCCAGTTGCTACATGTTTATACTGTCCAAACTTTCGTCAGTCGATTGTCGTCAGTACAGTTTCGGCTAACATGCGTGTTGCCAACGCGATGCTCAGGCGCACGTTTGGCTCAACACCCGGGAGCGTGGGTAACATTTTTTTCGTAGACATTTATTTCTGACTATGACTAATGCCGTTATTTTCGAAGGTATTTTTATTGGCCCAGTATTGAGTTACGGGTATATTGTCGCAAATGTTTGTGTCATTGTTTGACATGACGTTGATTTGTTTGGTTCCAATATTTCGACATGCTTGAAGTTGACTAAAAATTGTCAGTACAGCCCACGGTTGTAATTGTTGTGATCACAAATCAAATGTATATTTCCGATACATTCATTCAGTTGAATTGTTGTGACCATTTTGACAATTTTAATTATTAATATTTTGTTTAGTACCACCTTGCGTGATGAATACGTCAAATGTTCGTTGTAATTAAATATTATAATTTTTCCACTTAGCAGCAAAGGTAATATTGAAACGCTATCTAATATTTGCCTTAAAACATTACATTAATATTCACGAAACAAATCTATACACATTACGTGATTAGAAATAACAGAAATTGAATCAATCAAATACTATAAAGGTTACCGTCAACTCTCCAAAATCTATATATATAGTCATTTCATAAACATTAATGATAACGCAAATCGTGTCACAGAGAACAGAAGAAATATACTTACGGCTGAAGTTAAGGTTGATGGAAGCGGCCACCTCGCCCATCTTATTCTTAGCCTTAACTTTGTACAGCCCCGCATCGGTCTCGATGACGTCATCTAACTCAAGCACCACCAGGAACTTGTTATTGGCGATGCTTTGGATCCTGGAACAAAGGAAGAAGGTGGTTTAGGTGAGGATGATATTGATTTAAATGTTGCAGTCTCTTAATATGGTCCTATGATAAGGTTCGTGAAACTGTTAGTTCAAGTTCATGACATAATAATAAAATCGAGAAAATAAAAAGAAAGAAGAGATACATATGTACCTAATATAATATATTCCATTGATATAACCATTAGAAAACTATTAAATAGATGTTCTTATTGTATATTCACAAAAGAGTATTTAAAACTATATTGCTGACTGTTATATTTTAATAAAAAAAAAAATGATTTTATTGTTCTTAATAAAAAAGAATATAGTATCATAAAGATTTAGAAACATAATTTATTCGACAAATTCTTTGAACTAACAGCTATGTCATTTACAATGCAAGTACGTATAACTCTCCATCTCCATAAGTATTATATTAATTAATTGAATTTTAAACACCACGTCCATCTTTAACCCGATCGTTTCTTCGATTTATTTACGCAAGATTCAAATGTTTTAACATTTGAAACTTGTGTAAATAAGCTCATATCTTCGACCGTGTTTAAATTATCATATCTATATTTAATTTAGTAATTTAAGGTAATGAGCAGTTCATGCTATTTCTAAATAATTTACACATTGTCCCACCCTCTATATAAAACTATATATATCAAGTATTTTTTCTTTTTTTGGATTGGAAATCATCGAATGCTCTCCCCCGCTCTGGATGTAGCGGACGGGCCTGTCAGATTTTTACTGAAAATGAAGGAACACGGATTGGTTTTACAACCCGTGTTCCTTCATTTGCCTGTGCGCCAAGGGCCACGGGATCTCTTTCAAACAACCCACGACCCTGGCAGGCAACGATCATAGTGAACCCCGTCAGTTATATATATAGATATGTGACCAGCAGGCGCAGGTGATGTCGTAAAAGACGACTAAGGGTACTCTCACCGGCGAAGCGGGCAGCAGCGCTTCTCCTGTGGAATATCAAATTACTGCGATCCCCAACCCATCTACCAAGCGTGGGGATTATGGTAAACCCCTCAATGTAATGGAAAACGTTGGGGGAGGCCTTTGTCCACGCCGAGGAAGGGCGGATAACGCCCTCTTCCGCCCCCCATGAATGGGTCCAGGGGCGAGGGACATGGGGAAGTCCCCGCCCCCCATTGATGGACCCCGAGGCGGAGGCGCGCGCGAGTGTCGGCGCGCGCCTTTGAGGCGATGCACGGGGTAGTTTAACACCCCACTACCCCGTGCAGGAGACGAGGCCCGTACAGACCGGGCCAGCACGAGGGTGTGGGGCCGTGGAAGAATTTAGACTCCAGCGGCCCCACGCGCGCTCGTGATAGAAGACACACCGGGATGGTTTTAGTCAGTAAAAGTCTGACATACCCCGTCGCCCACCCCAGGGCGGCGGGCATCCTATGAGGATTTCCACACCGGCAAAAAAAAAAAGGCCTTTGTCCAGCAGTGGACTTCTATAGGCTGAGGAAGACCAGCAAAGACTATCGGATTCTTACTCGCAAATGTCTATTTGTCTCGTTCAAATAGAACGAGACAAATAGACATTTCGAACTTTGTACCTATGTTCAATGTTATTGCGCTGTATGTATAATTATATTTATAACCAGGATTAGGAAGTGTTTACACTTTCTGAGCTGCTGTAAAAGTTTCGTTTTGTATGGCTTTAGTTGGTGTGGTGTTGGAGATTACGCCTATACTAGTATAGGCCTCCTCATTCTTATGCTAAGCTTCGCTGGTCTGTGCGATTTTATCAGCAAAAAAAAAAACGCATTTCCATCTATCACTGAAAATTCTCTCGCATATCTTACATAGATATTATCTGTGCTATTAAAGGAATTAATATTTTTAATTATTGTTATTAATAAAAATACCTTATCATACCAGAATACTTCACATACACTATCTCTTGTAAGTATCATCATTAACCTTTTTTATCGTCCCACTGCTGGGCACAGGTCTCCTCTCATACAGAGAAGGATTGAGTGTAATCACCACGCTTGCCCAATGCGGTTTGGCGATTTCAGACTTATAAAGTCCAGGTTTCCTCAAGATGTTTTTTTTTTCACCTTCAGTCAATGGTGTCCAAGATATATTTAGAAAGTACATATAACTTTAGAAAAGCTACATTGGTAGTTGTCTCGATAAAATTACTAAATAATATCTACTTTCAGCTATATCTTCAATATACCAGGTAAAAGTACCTACAGTAAAGCAGTACCCATAATGTAGCCAGAAGCTTTGGGATGCATTAAAATAACCCACGATGTACGGTTCCGAGTTTTGACTGAATTACAGAAGTGGGACGCCAGAGGAATTTGTAAACAAGCCTGTCTTATTTCCCTACTAAGGAAAAGGATTTATTATAGCGGTGCAGGGACTGTTTTTGGTGCCACTGGTTTAATTAAAGCAAATGTTTACAACGTCAACGTCATGTGGGGCCCTGCATTCTAATAAAGTGATTGTGAATTGATCAGATATGGCGTCGAGTCATGTAAAAATACAGTTTTGTTGTATTCGATAACACTGGAAGCCATAGTACATAGTTAAAGTGAAACTTTTAAAACATCGTCACAAACTTTTTCGTCTGTGTGTTGCATGTCGCGTGACGGTCGACCGCGGAGTAGGGATAGATAGAGTGGAAGGCGCTCGTCAGACCAGCCAAGGTCAATATGGGGCGCCTATATTTCGCAGCAGCTGACCGTACTCTAAATGTTTCACTTTAACCGTGGTTTCATAAAATCATACAATTTTTTTTTTAAATAATTATACGTGTTATTTTTTTTTTTTTTTTGGGACAAACCCGCCACACTTTTCCCAACCACTGCAACTCCTGAAAGCCAGAATCAACAGTGGCGACCGCCAGAAAAACGCCGAGCAATGAAGCTCGACGAGTCCCGGAGAAACGATTCAACTGTCTTGGGTCCCGCAACGAAATTAATCAGAAAAGAATAGAGGAGGAGTAAGAAAAAAGATATTTTTTCCACTTCCCTCCATAACAAGCAGGAGACAGAACAGAACTAGGCCAAATGGCACAAAGGGACATTATTGCAACTGGGAGAAGCCCAGATTGCCAAACACCACGGAATAAAATTTGATTAAGTTAATGGGTCCTAAGTAGGTATTAGCTGTTACAATTGATTCCAATAATAGGTATGGCAAAAGCGCCTGAACGCACGGAAATTGGTTCTAGTTTCTACAAGGTCCGTATAATAAACGACTCCGGATGTAACTTGTACACTATCCAACATAATATTGCGTTCATTCTGCCAAAGAACACACTCCCACAAGATGTGATGTGCGGACTGTTCAAATTCACAGTTCGATGTAGAACACTGACACAAAGGGGAAGGAACAAGTTTAAAAGAATACAGTTTACTTTTAAAGTTGCCATGACCTGTGAGAAATTGGGCAACGCAGTGGTCAACCACCAGCCATGTCTTAGCCAGCCGATCGCCAACGGATGGAAAGAACAGATGGAGGTGCCGGCCCTTGATGGAATTATCCCACCTACTTTGCCATTCGGATAAGAGGTCCTCCCAGACTTCAGTCATTATACGTGTTAATAAAAGGCTAGGTAGATGACGAGGATGATGTTTAAAAAGATAGCATTAGGTCTTATTTTATTAGTTACTAGCTTTCCGCCCTTCGCCGGCGTGGAATTCTGCTATATCGCGCTTTTTGGATTTCCCTAAGGAATATCATAAATTTCCGGGATAAAAAGTACTCTATTATTTAATCCAGACTTCTAACTTTACGTCTGCAAAATTTCAAAGCAATCGGTTCATTAGTCACGGCATGAAAGCGGAACAAACAAAAAACTATTAAGGATTAATTTGTTGAAATATTAAAAGCTGATTCACTATCTTCCCGTCTTCGTACTGACAACAGCACGATGAAGCTACTACAATCTGTCAGATTTAGAGGTGAATATTCAACATCACTTTTAGAATAACAACGTATATTCTAGTTCAAGGTTCGTCATCTCCGGTTTTCAAGCAAGCAATAAATTCCGGATTGCTAACACCTGACAATGCACACCCTGCGAAGTAAAACAAGCATTTCATACGACAATCGGTCCGTATCTTCAATGTTTTAGTAATTATCTTCACACACTTGGAAACTTCTCAAAACTCTTATAATTTACCGATGAAGTCGGAAGATAATATTTGGAAAGCAGTAAAAAAATGAAATATGTTGGGAGTATTTATTCAGTCAGCTTTGAAGTTTGGAGTGACCTTAAATTTTGACGTTCCTTTGAGCTAATCTTCATCATTTCATTTTGTTGATAGTTTATATGTTGTGGAGTGTGTTTATACAGTATGTTAAGAAAACCCTGTCCGACCCGTGAAGGCGTTGTTAGGTATCGATAACTGATTCTACTAATGGATACAAAACCGGGCTAAACTTAAAAAAAAAATCCCCCTAAAAAAATAAATATTATTTCGCAAAAAGAGGTAACTTAATAAATGCGCGATAACCACCCTTCGCCTGCCGTCCGCGGGGGGCGGGCGGCAGGGCATGCGGCACGTGGTCGCATCACTATTCGTTCGTAATAATACCGGTGTTGTCACTTTTTAAAAATTACCAAATTTCGGGGAAATTGGAATTAATTCGCGGGAAAAAAAGATTATTTCAAAATTCATTTGTATTGGTACTATGATGAATACGTAAAATTTTATATTATATTTGGTCATGTGTTTACTTAACCTTTATTATCCTTATGGGTCGGACAGGGTTTTCTTAACATACTGTATAACAAAATTAACTAGAAGATTCTCAGAGAGTTTTAATATATCGGTATAATGGAAAGGTAACCCCTTACCAGCCAATAATGTTTCCGCTCTTGAGACACAGGCTCTCTTTAAGAGAGAGTGTACCATAATCTTGTGCAGTTCCGTTTAGTAGATGTCTGGTCTCAAATTTTGTAGTTTTAGGACATGCCGCAAGCTCAGTACGGTTATTGGTAGATGCCACATACGTCTTTAGGTTTTTTTTAAAGATAATATACGCTTAGTTTTTTATTAAAGAAGCAGTGAACGCTTTCAAATTCTTTATGAAATACACAATAAAACACATGAAGAGGTAATCCACTTCATGTTTCATTATTATTATAATTCATTAGAAAAGTGTCATCATCATCAACAACCTTCTTTATCGTCCCACAGCTGGGCACAGGTCTCCTCTTATACAGAGAAGGATTGAGCGTAATCATCACGCTTGCTCAATGCGGGTTTGCGATTTCAGACTTAAAGTCCAGGTTTCCTCAAGATGTTTTCCATCACCTTGGGACGATCGGCAAACTGTGGCGTAAATATTTATTACTAGCGGCCGCCAGCGACTTCGTTCGCGTGGAGTTAGTTATGCTCCAGCCCTATTGGTCGCAGCGTGATGTTATATAGCTTAAAGCCTTCCTGGATTAATGGGCTATCCAACGCAAAAATAATTTTTCAAATCGGACCAGTAGTTCCTAAGGTTAGCGCGTTCAAACAAACAAACAAACTCTTCAGCTTTATATATTAAATATAGATATTTAGGATTTAGTGAACAAAGACTTACGATAAAAGGATTGAAATCAGTCTAGATTTAATTCCTTTTACTAGTATCGTGGTTATGATTGAGTGTTTTGTAAGTCTCGAGGAAGATTCAGTTTATTTGTGAAATTCAATTTAATGTAGCGGTATCTACAAATGCCACATGCGAACATCACATCACATCATAATGACGTCACACAGATCCTTCATCGCGCAAGTAGAGTTTACTTGCTGAAAATGAGTGAACATTTATTTAATAATTATAAACTAGCACTTGACCGCTATCCCGCCTGATGGTAAGCAGTGATGCGATCGTTGATAGTAAAGCGCGCTAGTTTATTAAGAGCCTATTCACTCAGAAAAACTGAGCGAATAGGAAGGAAGACGGCAGTTGCCCCCGGCACCCATCACGGCATTGGCACGGCATATTTGTTTTCTATATATAATGCTGTGATTGAATTGACGTTGACAGCCTACATGGCGTAGCGGTAGCGCGGAACGCGGCCGCTGCGCAAGGAGGCGCGGGTTCGATCCCCGCGCAGTGTAAATATTTGTATGCATGAATATGAATATTTACACTGGTCTGGTCATGCCTCGGAAAGCACGTTAAGCCGCTGGACCCGGTTGCCATACGAACATCTAGTGGCAGTCTTTACGGGTTGTTGGAGCCCTCAAAAGTCCAACAATTGGTCTGACTGCAACGCTTCGCCTTCGGGTTGTGGAGGTCAGACGGCAGTCGTTTCTCCAAAAATATAGAAGTTTAGCCAAAATCAGCAGTTAGACTGCTAAAGCGGACCCCAGACTCCAAAGATAAAAAAAAGCTTCGGATGCGACTGGGATTAACGCTGAGATGATTATGATTGAATTGATGAAACAGTTATATTTTTTTTTTAAACAGCTTCTCAGGAGATCTCTTTAAATAAATTTATTTTTCTGTTATCATTTCCTCCCAATCACATATGAGATTTGTTCTAATTATTACTTAGCCTACGTGTATATTTATGTTTAGAATCCACCTGTAATGTGTCTACTGTTCAGATACAGAGATACAGACCTCGTATCTTATAAAGCGAATGTGCTAATTGTGTCTGGACTTGAAAAAGACGATGATCCCCGAGTTTGTTTCGGCTTTACTTCTCAGATGTAGTCAGTTAGGAAATGCCGGCTACATCTAGTTTAAAAAAATATGACGTTTAAAAGTGATCAGTGATCCTACTTGCATAATAAACGATTTCATTTGCTTTGTTTTGTATACTCCCCACAAGAGCCCAGTGCGCGTTGGCAATGCTATAAAATCTCATATTTATATTTCTCTGTACTTTAGTTTATAATTCTATGAGTACAGTAGCTTTTCTTATTTAATGACCCGAAAAATCATAGCCGATAAAGTGCTTCAGGAATTTTAAAATCTGTGATAAATTGTAAATATTTTAAATCAAATCAAATTATGTATGTATTTGACAGAATAATAAGGTCGTTAAAAATTTAAGTTGTCTTTTCTGTCTTGTTTTTTTCTATTCAAAATGCAAAATTTAAATGAATGGATGCGATGCTATAACAATGAATTTATATTAAATAATTTTATGGCAGTAGTTCACTAAAATGTAAAAAAAATGAATTAAGGTTCGCATGCAAATCAAAATCACTAAACATATCTCAAAATCTCAGACGACACACCTACGTCGGGGTTGCGTAAACGAACACTGCATCCGCAACTCCCGATTGGTGCTGGCCCGCCACTGTAGGCTTCCTCGGGTCAGTAGGCCTAGTATGAGTTTTCATTACGAAACTCGATCGTCGATATCGATATTTTTGTTGGGACAACCAAGTCAATGTTCATAACTTTGTGGCGTTTCATGATATCTTATTGAAATTTTGTACATGATAGGTTCTTTACTTAAACATACTGGACACATGTGTCGGGTTTCACATAAACAAAAATCAGTTGTATAGATAAACCAAACACCATCATCTTAAAGATATAACGATTCCTCATCAAAATATTAATAGCCTGCGTTCTCGGTGAGTGCCAAGTGTGTCGGCTAGAGATCGTCTTGATCACTTCAAAGTGATGTTTTGGACAAACAGTAAAGCTAATGACATCGAACGTTGACCTAATATGTTTTGGACATGTTGCACCTTGTATATGGACATGTGGACTTTGACAACGAGTTTTTTTTTATGTTCTCACTATGATCAACTACAGCACCCTGATTGCTTGACATACTATTGCTATCAGTTGGAATCATTTTGAAGCATATAGCTAATCCATTGCTCCATATGTTCGAAAATGTGTCTGCTCAACAACATAAATAAAGCAATGAATGTTGTTGAACTGTCAAAATGAAAACCATGCTACTGATATTGTATTAAGTAAATACCGAGCTGGTATGAAGACATAAATAATGTAATTTAATAGTTTATGTACCATGAAGAATTGCTTTCATGAGAATAGTCTGTTGACTTCTTGACAGAGATTTGGCTTTCAAAAAATGAGAATGGTCCGGTGCGATTCCCGCTGCCTCACGCGCTCCGCCTTAGACTTTCCAGCATCTTCTTTGCCAGCATCAGCTTCGCAGAAGGAGGTGACGGCTTGCCGTGCACTCTCGCTCCGAACCATGGCCTTGACCAGGGTCAGACGCGAGAGATCGCTATCGATCGCCGCTACGAGGACACGGCGGTACTCTACCCAAACCGGGCAGACCTCCACCGTGTCCTCAGGGCAATCCGCACAATGGTGACACCCTGGCGTTTCCTCCCGCCTAATACGGAACAGGAACCTCCCGAAACAACCGTGTCCGGTGAGGACCTGCGTCAGACGGAAGGTGAGGGTGCCGTGGCGCCTCTCTAGCCACTCCTCAAAGAGGGGACTTACCGCCGCTATTGTGGCGTGCCCAGCACTGGGTTGCGACAATCGCACTCTCCATGTCGCCATGAGATCCCGCCAGAACTCACAGGCCTGCTCTCCGTGAGTGGGAGACAGGGTCGTAATCTACTACACGGGCCCAGTGCGATTGGTAGATGTTACATGTCTTCCAAATCTAGGACAGGCCGGTTTCCTCACAATGTTATATCAAAGTAAAGCGCCTAATGGGCATGGAACCTATGACCTTCAACTTATAAGTCTAGCGTTTATTTAAGACCTGCTTTCTTCGTTGGTTTATAGTCATCATAATGTAAATGCCTATAGTCGTAGAGAATCAGAGAAATGATGGAAAGATTGTTTAAAAGATATAGAAAGCCAGTGTTAGCGACACAGAGATTTTTAAAAAAAGGCGATATTTTTCTGTCGACCTAAATAAATTGGGGTATTCATTCATTTCACTTCTAAAATTAAGCTTTTATTTGTACTAGCTTTTATCTGAAGACTGTGCTTGATATGTCACTCCTAATCAGTTTTTAGAGATATATTTGTAAATATGTAATATATACTAAAGCTATTTTAATTCATTGCCACTTCATCGCTTATAAACTTCTTAGCAGTTCGTCTTACATACATACTTGAACTGATATTTAGATCAAGATTAATATAAATAAACAACATGCTCCTCTAAATAAAAATAGAATAAGATATTATACACAAACTTTTCACAGACTTGTGATTCAACGTACTGATGACTAATTCTAGAATGTACGTGAATGACTAAGAAAATTATTTCGAAATGGCGAGTATCTGGGACTTGTCACATTGGCTAGCTTAAGCTAACTTTCGGTTGTACGAGAAACCTTTCAAAATCAAAATCAAAGCATTTATTTCAAATAAACCAGTTACAGGCACTTTTGAATTGTCAAAAGGTCGGTCAGTCAGTAAGGTGAAGCTAGTCGCCCATTCCAAAGAGTAGGTACCTATGGAGAAGAATTCGGCGATTTCAGACTTTAAGTCCAGGTTACCTCAAGATGTTTTCCTTCACCTTTTAATCAGTCATTGGTGTCCAATATATACTTAGAAAGTGCTGTGGAGGTATGAGAGAACAGGGAGTAAAGTTCTCTCATCCTCCATAGAAAAGGGAGGATTCTCCGGCCAGACGAGTGTTACGTCTGGCAGGCACTTGCCCGCTTGATATATTATTAAACATTTTTGAGCGAAGGAAATGCCTGTGCGCATGGTGCATTCACCCGAAGAAAATTATTACAATATTATCCGTGGGGCTTTGACCTATAAACATTATATCGTTTATACTCGTGGCCTACCTAGAAAAATACGAGGGCTGCTTTTAAGGCACAATATAACACGACAAACTGCAATTTTGTTCTATCAGTTATAACGAAGATGAAAAAGTAAAAAAAAAATCTAAGATTAACATAGGCATGTTACCAAAAAGTTTATGTCAATCAACACCCTGATAATGTAACACATTATTATCATCAATTTGATTCATATTGCTAGTTCATTGCGCCATATGTTCCAAAAACGTGTCTGCTCAATAACTTAAATAACACAATGAATGCTATTGAACTGTCAAAATGATTACGTTGCGTGTTACGCAATTACCCTGTTGCCTGAGTGTCGTTCTAGAAATATGAAACACTTCTAATAAATAGTATTACTCGGAGAATATTGGTAGGTATATACCATTTCGTGGAACTTGCAATACAACATTGATCTAATATAAATAATTCGCATTCGTTACTATCTAATACTGTCATTGTACGGTGCAACCGCACATCAGCATAGCATCATCAGTGTTAACGCCTCACATTCATTTTACTTTAATAATCATCAGTTCGCGTCGAGCCTTCAAGTCGGGCGTTCTCATTACGGCCAGCAAAGGTCACGTGTCACTCATTTCACACAAATCAATCCATTAACTCATTTACCTATAACTTTGAAACAATATAGTAGTTTATATAAACTCAAATTCTTTTATTGTATTCTGCCACATCATCTAGCAAAAGATCATAGAGTCATCGTTCCTTAATTTCGTTTTAATTTTTTTAGGAATCATATTTCGAAATACTGCTTTGAAAACGGTGAAAGTAAACATGGGATGTGCTAGAATCATGAATTTGAAGATATGTCATCTTCCAACTAGCATTGGGCCTGCGTGGTGCATTATAGACTATCTTCTCTCTAATAAGCCGATGTCCCAACATTGGGATAATTTATAAAAAAAAAAAAAGCTTAACTGCTCTCGAAGATCTACTTATCACTTAAATAAATTTAAATTTTATAATACTTCTGACAGTGGCAGATTTGTCAACAATGGCACTGTTATAAAGAAAACCATCATACAAAAAGCTTGTGTGAAATTCTTCAAAAATTTTGGATAAGACCGCCCATTGTGTCACCCTTTGTAAAATCTTTATATTTATGTTTCTGTAATCTATATGGTGTGCATAATTTAATAATATTCTATTCTATTTTATCACATACGATGCTGAGGCGCAAGCAAATTTCCACTAAGGGTGGGTCCCGAGGGGGTATAAAACAGAGTACTACTACTAGAAGAAAAACTGTATAGTTTTTCTTATATTAGTGGTTCTCTTTTGGGAGAAAATGAGATTAGCTTATACAATCTCATTTTCTCCCAAGTTAATCTGTAGGCCTAGTATGAGTTTTTAATACGAAACTCGATCATCGGTATCGAGCGTGTTTGACGCAGCGATTGGCCCGCTTCAAGGTCGTAAGAACTCTCAACCAATGAGAGCTTCAAACGAGTTCAATATCGACGATCGAGTTTCGTATTGAAAACTCATACTAGGCCTACTTATGTCTTTCTCTTTTTCGTTTCATAGACTTTCAAATCACAATGATTGTAATGAAGTTCTCATATAAAAATGAAACACCGGCCGCCGGCAGAAGTTACCACCCACCAGACAAAGCATTGCCGCCAAGCGATTTGTCGTGTTCCGGCAAGATGTCTGGTGAAGCCGTACGGAGGACGGGTCTGAGCAGTTGTGTTGCGATGTATTCTGGGTACGATTCACCAAATGTTGTTGTATCGGGTGATTGGTCGTGGAGGGTCTCCAGATCAATCTCCCTCTGGCGCAGCATCGTTGGTTGGGTTTAACATTGCATCACCTCGTTCAACTGCCGTCTTCCTTCCTATTCGCTCAATCTGAGTGAATAGGTTCTTAATAAACTAGCGCGCTTTACCATCAACGATCGCATCACTGCTTACCATCAGGCGGGATTGCGGTCAAGCGTTAGTTTATAATTATTAAAAAAAAAAAACAATTTCGGAAATAAAAACGACCATTCGTTTTTTGCACGCACAGGCAGGTACCTCTCATCCTAAACGCACACCATCTCCTTTCCGTCGTGGATAAAAATAGAATAGAAGCTTATCACAAAGTACTCACTTGAACTTGGTCCTTGTATCTTCTTTGAGCAGTTCATCGCTCCTAAACCAGCAAATCTCTGGCTTAGGCGATGCGACCAGCTGGCATTCGAAGACGAGTTTGTTGCCATCGTCCTCCTGTCGCAGCTGGGGCTTCTGTGTGAAGCTAGGGGCTAAATCGTCGGTCACCCCCATTGTTAGCTTGGGGACATTACGCTCGCGGCTGGACCAACACTGCCGCTCTGATGATGCGCTTCAACCTGAAAAGAAGGAAAGAGTGGTTAGATTTAAGGGTGAAGATAAGTAGACGTAACCGATTTTGTTGATTACATGCGTGGTTTTAATGGCAACTTGTTTAAATGCATACATTTAGAGCAGCCAGCCGTGTCTTAGTGGTAACACATATGCCATTTAAAATGTAAAAATAAAAGTAAAAAAATGCGGTTAATGGCAAAACTTTAAGTATCTTCAATCTTCTCGAAACTTTTTAAGTTTTTGTAACAATCATATATAGTATGTTAAGAAAACCCTGTCCGACCCATAAGGATAATAAATAGACTACAGGCCCATGTCCAAAATGGATGGGTCATATGAACCACCAGGTGACGTATATAGGACGATATAAGAGCATAAAATAATACGATTCAGCTCTATGCCGTCACTTGTAAGCTGTCCAACTGAGTGCTGGGGAGAATTCAAAAGCGCAGGTAGAGTGAGTATCTTTTGGGTCATATATTTTTGTACGGCATTGCGGAATAATGGATTAGAAGCTAAATTGAAACAGAATGATACTGATGCCGTACAGAATAAAATGACCAAATTTACCCTGGAAATTGTCAGAAAATCAAAAAAAATTACCGACTTTGTGGCGCATTATTTTTTACGGCACTGCGCGCTTTCTTATTATTTTTCATGGATTTACCGATGGTAAATATGCCGTACAAAAATATATGACCCAAAAGGTACTCACTCTGCCTGCGCTTTTGAATTCTCACCAGCACTCAGTTGGACAGCTTATAAGTGACGGCATAGAGCTGAATCGTATTATTTTATGCTCTTATATCGCCCTATATACGTCACCTGGTGGTTCATATGACCCATCCATTTTTGGACATGGGCCTGTAGTCTAAAAGGTTTGGTAAACACATGACCAAATATAATATAAAATTTTACGTAATCATCATAGTACCAATACAAATGAATTTTGAAATAATCTTTTTTTCCCGCCAATTAATTCCAACTTTCCCGAAATTTGGTAATTTTAAAAAAAGTGCCAACACCGGTATTATTATGAGCGAATAGGAATGCGGACACGTGACGCGTGCCCTGCCACCAGCCGCCCGCGGAAGGGTGCATAACGCACATTTATTAAGTTACCTCTTTTTGCGAAATAATATTTATTTTTTAAGGGGATTTTTTTAAGTTTAGCCCGGTTTTGTATGCATTAGTAGAATCAGTTATCGATACCTAACAACACCTTCACGGGTCGGACAGGGTTTTCTCAACATATTGTATACAGGTTTTATCAAGTTTTAGTCTGTATTTACATATCAGAAAAAAATGTGTTCTACACTACCATCATCATCATCATCGTCAACCTTTTTTATCATCCCACTGTTTGGCAGAGGTCTCCTCTCATACAGAGAAAAATTGAGCATAATCAACGCTTGCTCAATACGGGTTGGCGGTTTCAGACTAAAGACTGATTTACACGGTGCAATTTAATTGCCTATGGCTTCAATTAAGTTGAAGCAACAATAAAAGTTGCATTGTCTAAACACCATTTAGGCGATGCAAGTCATTTGTTGCATCAGTTTTATTGCATACCATAGCCAATTAAATTGCACTTTCCTTCACCTTGTAATCAGTTATTCGTTTCCAAGATATACTTAGAAAGTAAACACTATAATAATATGGAATATTTATAGACCTCCTGGAATTTTAAAGTTTCATAGGGTTCATAAATTTTAGTGTCAGACTAAAGTTTAATAAGTAGTAGTCTATTGACTTTTTTCGGATGAGAAATCATCAAATGACCTCTCCCACTTTGGGTGGAGCGAAGCTTTTACTCAATAAAACCCACCCGTTTTCCGTCCCTTGTTTGTGCGCTAAGGGCCACGATAGCTCTTTCGAACAACATGTAGTCCTCTGACTTTCAAGTTTAGTCTTTAGAAGATGACCTGCAATAGCACCCTAACTACGGACCACACAATTGTTATCAGTTGGAATCAATTTGAAGCATAATTCTTCATCCATTGCTCCATGTGTTCGAAAATGTGACTGCTCAACAACGTAAATAGCGCAATGAATGTTGTTGAACTGACAAAATGTGTTACGGAATTACCCTGCGTTGGAGAAGTTGTAAAATTGTCTGTTAGTATGTACATATCTTAAAGCAAGTTCACTTATAGGTCATCGAGTGACGGTACCTAAATCGAAACACTTTTGACGTTTTAGGCGATGTGACTTGTCTCAATAGTTTCTTTAATAAAAAAAATTATATATTTCTCACCCCAGCAGGGTAATTGTTTAACTCAATATCAGTAGCAATGAGTTTTGTTTGACATTTCGACAAAATTCATTGCGTAATTTAAGTTGTTGAGCAGACGTATTTTTCAAACATATAGTTCAATGGATTAGCAAAATGATACCTATATTGCTGAATCCTATTTCTTTTGATGAATGAGGGTTGTTAATAGACCATAAACAATTGAGATATTTGTCTATAAAATCATCTTTTTACAATGCTTTGGTATTGCTAGGAATGGTAGTGGCACTAGTAAAGATTTTAATTCTAGAACAAGTTTTGCCCCTGAACCCAAAATTAAATATTTTTCATAGTCATCTTGATGAAGTATAAACAGGGTATTCAATATAAACCTATAACAAATTCTAAAAACTTTATTTTTTTCAAAGCTTTGTCAAGCGTAATAGCACAATTAAGCTGTCAGATATAAGTACCTAGTAAGCTTAATTACCAAAATGAAAAACCTGCCAAGTGCGTATCGGGTCACGCTTAGGGTAGGGTTCCGTAGTTACCTGTCAGTCACAATAAGTGCCCCCGACTTAAAGAGTTAAAAAAATGGCTATTTGTTACTTTGAGTTGATCGAATCCTTAAAACGGGCACAGAAAGGACGGTGATAACTAAATAAAATATTATAGATTTGAAATAGGGTTACTAATTTATACATAGTAGACGTGTCATTTAAAAGAAACTTACTACTTATGTTGTACTTATTACTTATGTTGGATTTTCGGTGGTAATTTTAGATTGCGAGAACCGCTTTTAAAGAAGATATGTTCTGGATAATAAAATATGTGAGCTGATATAAAATAAATGTTTACATATGCGTTTAAATTACAAACTTGGTTCAGAAATTATTTTGTAAAGTTTTTCATAAACTATTCAACCTAATAAGTACAAATATATTTTTTCGTTAAAAAGTGAGATGAGATTTTTCTCAAATTATTAAACTTCAACTCCTTTATTCATAAACGATGATTAAAGCAAAGTGACGTGCAAACGTATAAAATTATGTTTAAACTAACTAACACTAGTTAACTTTAAGTAGCGTTTATGAATAAGGGGGATAGTTTCTAAGTTAGAAGGGAGGGGGGGGGGGGGGGGGCATTTTTTCTACTTTCGGAGCGATTAATTCCAAAAATATTAACTTTCATCAAAAAATTATTTTAGCTGTTTTTACATTTTTAATTACCTACTACTCGTACTTTGTAGGCGTGATTGATTTACATATTGGCACCAAATTTCAGTTTACTAGTGCTAGCGGTCACTGAGATTTTCCGCGGACAGACAAACAGACAGCCATGGCGAAACTATAAAGGCTCCTAATTTCTTACGGAATCCTAAGAACCGCGTGGAAAAATAGAGGTTGATAGGAGATTTGCATAAATATTGGAGTAGCTTGCAAGAACTGGAAAGTTTCCACTTCAAAGTGGCTGTCCACCTCATATTGTGTGCTGTTATGTTAGCTACTTTATATGCATATCATCATCATTTCAGTCGTCCACTGCTAGTCACAGGCCTCCCCAAAGGATCCCCACGACGACCGGTGGTGCGCCTCCCGCATCCAGCGGTTTGCAGCAACCTTCACCAGGTTGTCGGTTCAGCTTGTCGGGGTTTTATTTAACTGAACAGACAGCACTGCTGCTGGGGAGGTCGTTCTGCCCCTTCTTCTTCCCAGCAAAAGCATTAGGAATTGGCTTATGTAATATTGAAGTTCAAAAAGTCCTGATTATCAGCCTTGTTTGGCTTTAACTTTGATACAATTTATCCATTATTGTATTTGTATAAATGAAGTAAAGGTAGAAATTATTAGTACCTATATACAAAAAATATAAACACAAAAATTTAAAAAGCTTTTATAAAAAAAAACTGAAATCTAGATTATAATCTTATCTGTCTATTAGTTCATTTTATTTTTCAAAAAAGCATAATTATAATGTAAATCGTACTACAATATAACTGAAAAAATATAATCCGTGAGCTTTCAAAATATCACATACTAATGTAATTTAAACTTTAATGGTCAGCTCAATAACGCTGTAATCTATCTATTTCTTTAGTGCAATTTCTAGTTGTGTAGATTATTAGTTTGTGTACTATCCCATTGTAGGGCAATGGCTTCACTTTCCCTTTTTACATTATTCCCGGTCTAAAAACCCAGTAAAAATGAAAAGAATCAAGGTTATCCCGTTACTTACCCCAGAAACATTAGAACATACTTTAGGTAGATTACTATCTTAGACTGGTACTTAAATTAGTATTCAAATAATTACTTTGCATTGCGACACCGGTCACAATTATTAATATTATCGAGCCTGAAAACCATACATCAAGTGCAATATATTATCAGTTACTGAAGCAATATTGGCCACTTCAGAGCCGTCCGATTCACGAATGACTCACACGCAGAGCGGTCAGCGCCATCAACACTGGCAAGGTGAAGTGTAACCGAGTGGGTGTCCAGTATTCAAATATTCACGAGTGTGAACGAAACGAAATAGTGTCTCGGTCTATTTCTGTACCGTTGAAGGCCTCCGAAGCTTCGACTCGCGGCGAACGTTCCCCGAAGAAATTTTATAACATGCAACTGTAACTTCCTCTGATTACCTAATACTCGTTCATTTTATTTGAACGTTTTATGATGCATTCGCATGTTCGAGTGCTGAGAGCGCCCGAAATACACTTTCCTAGTTCTGGGTTTTATTGCTGTATTAAATTCTAAAGATATTTTGATTGGTTTTGGAGTGCCTCAAGGGCTTATGTTGGTAGGTCCAACATAAGCCCTTGAGGCACTCCAAAGCCTAATTATTTTAAGCTCAACATCAAAGCTTAGGTAAAAAATTATAAATTAAATTTGCATGTATAGAACCTTTTGACAGTTAATAAAAATGTAAGTAAAAGTAACATACCAGAGAAATAGGAACAGCTAATAATCCAATAGTGTCACGAAACACTTAAGTCAAAACACATTCACAAGTAAAGTACAAAATTCGCTAAACAAGACGTTCGAGAACTTGACGAAGGTTATAAAAAACTGGATTCGTCAGAGAAATCGGGCGGTTTTGTCGCCGGCGGCGGGACGCGTCGGGTCGTTTTCGAAATCGTAACTAAACTATGAAAATTTTGGCGGCTGGCCGAGGCGGGCGGGCGGAATTCGCGTGGGCGGATGCAGGCACCGCCATGGATTGGATAACTGACTCGTCATACGTGACGTCTCCGGTGCAGAGGTGTTTTCCGCTGAAGATAGATGCTGATCTAACAGCAGTATTGTTGCAAATATTGGGATAGGGTTTGGGCCAGTGCTAATTTAATGTATTTGATTGTCGTGGGTGGTAAGGTTCGAAGTAGCGTTGAACAAATCTTCGAGTAATTTCTCGGACATTCCGGTTTTAACTGAAGTTATTTATGCTTCTCTGTGTTTTCAGTTTCGATGCGGTATAGCATGGTATTCTTTGTCGTTAGAGAATGTTCTTGAATTCAATACTATCTAAGATAAATCATCATTACAGACTTTGCCTTTGCAAACGATTTGTTTTAATTTGCACATTACATAGATCATTTTATATCTTGTATTTCTTACTGCCAATAAATTTGATTTATCACTTTTTTGTAGTTCATGGCCTTATGACTGATCAAGTGAAGCATAAAATAGTATCTGGAAAAACGTTATACATGATATTCCATATGTTTCTTGTCATAATGATCTTCTCATACATCGTTATAAAATTTCGCATGTCTATATTATACGAAGAAAATTTATATAACAAATCCTTTTTTCTTTAGCAATTTCTACTTGGACACATTTTATTAAACATCATACCTTTATATTTATTAACAAATTGGTTTGCATCCTAAAAAAATAATTTAATGCCCATCAGATACATTTATAAAAAATATTGAACACGTATTTTTTATTTTTTCTTTCTTTCAAATACTTAGGAAGATATATTGATTTGAAATGTCGCATGACGTCACACCGTGGTACAAAATATACAACGACGTGACGTAATTAGCCCCCACTCCGTAACTTTAATACGCTATATCTCAGTAGTTTTTGGTAATTTCGACAAAATAAAAAATAGGGGTATAATTTTTTTTTATTAGCTATAAGACGGACTAATTATTTTTTTGATTTTCATACCTTGGATACGAGTACATCCCTATTCTACTAATAATATATATGCAAGAGTTTTTATGGATAGACCTATCCTGCCAAAACTACTGAACGAATTTGTATCAAAATTTAGGACACACATAGTTTAAAAGCAAAATTAACACACGTAATTATTTCCATTTATAAAAAAACGACAACGCAGAGTAACTCTGCGTTGTCATTTTTTTTCCTTCTGTTTATGTTTTTATTTGAATTTTATTATGTATTTGTGTTATTTAATTTTGTTTTGTTAATGTAATTGGCTATTGGAAGCCGTGATAATATAAATAAATAATACTTTCGATTTCGATATTCTGACATATGCGAGTGAAATTGCGCGGCGCAGCTAGTGTATTAATATACAAATGTCTGTTTCGCAGCCCCAGAATCTGACAAACAAGTGGCTCGGTTTTATTTGTTCATAAATCAATTTCAGTCGTAAATTTTTCTTCAGCATTCGTAGATCTCTCCTTGGCAACTGGAGAAGTCAGGTGACCAATAAATTAGCAGGTGAATTGTGTCAACGTGTAAATATGTAATGTTTGTGAATGATGAACTAAATACGTCTTGGGACAATGATGGAGAGTGATTTCATTACAACTGTCCACACGTTTATTTTTAATTAAGATGTGAACTATATTTTTAATAACCTCAGCCTCGACTACATCTTTTAGCTCATGTTGACTTTAGAGTTTAAATTCTAATAACACTTTTGACTTAGATAAAGGTTATAATTGTGGCTGTTTCATAAACATATGACTCTGTAGCTGTTAGTTCTACAGCCTTTATTTATTTATTTTATTATTTATGTTAATTTTACACACAATAAAATACATAAGGATATGACAAAATTAAGATCCGAGTACAAAGATGCTGCTTATTTCTTAACTTATGTTTCTGTGTGTGTGTGTTTTTATGCTGATTACTTGTTACGTATGTTGCATTAATTTATATATAACATTAATATGTTAAATGTATTATATGTACGGTAATGAGAAATTGATAATGAAAACGGTATTCAGAAATGTATTGTTTTTTATTATTCCTTTTTTTAAGTCTTGGTGTCCTAGTGGTTAAAACACCAGCCTCTCAAGTATGAGTGCGCGGGTTCGATTCCAGGTCAGGCAAGTACCAATGTAACTTTTCTAAAGTTATATGTAGTTTCTAAGTATGTCTTGGACACTAATGACTAAAGGTGAAGGAAAACATCAAGAAGAAATCTGGACTTTAAGTCTGAAATCGCTTACCCGCATTGAGCAAGCGTGGTGATTACGCTCAATCCTTTTTTTTTTTTTTTAGTATTTATAAACTAGCGCTTGACCGCAATCCTGCCTGATGGTAAGCAGTGATGTGATCGTTGATGGTAAAGCGCGCTAGTTTATTAAGAGCCTATTCACTCAGAAAAACTGAGCGAATAGGGAGGAAGACGGCAGTTGAGTGAGGTGATGCAATGTTAAACCCAACAACACGACCAACGATGCTGCGCCAAAGAGAGATTGATCTGAAGACCCTCCACGACCAAACTCCCAACACAACAATATTAGGCGCATCGTACCCGGCACACACCGCAACACAACTGCTCAAACCCGTCCTCCGTACGGCTTCACCAGACATCATGCCGGAACACGACAAATCGCTTGGCGGCAAGGCTTTGTCTGGTGGGTGGTAACTTCTGCCTTTTTTACACATTTCCTTGAATATTTTAAGGTGTTGTATGGCTGATCTATATGTCATGTTCGTGAACGGACGCCGTCAGAGGGGACTGGTCATCTCTTAGCTGCCACGGCGTATTTTAATTTCTGAATTGTTGTTTTTTTTTATTTTTTTTTTTGCGTGTTTTCCATAATTTTTTTTTTTTTTTTTTATTAATGTATAAACCAGCGCTTGACCGCAATCCTGCCTGATGGTAAGCAGTGACGCAATCGTTGATGGTAAAGCGCACTAGTTTATTAAGAGCCTATTCACTCTAGCCTTGAAGACACTCAAATTGTAGTCCGACGGAAACACCGCCGCCGGCAGATTGTTCCAGTCCCTCGATGTACGCGGTATAAAGGAGGAGGCGAAACGCTTCGTCCGGATCGTAGAGGTGTTAACAACATAAGGGTGGAAACTCGCCGTACGACGGGTCGTCCGATGGTGGAACGGGGATGGGGGAATTAAATCGTGCAATTCCCTCGCACACTCCCCAGAATGTATCCTATAGAACACCGAAAGGCTGGCTACTCTACGCCTGTGCTCTAGGCTTTGGAGACCAACTCGAGTTAAATCAGGGTCACCAATCAGCCTCTTCGCGCGCCTCTCCACCGAATCCAAAGTGGCCAGGTGACACTTAGCAGCACCAGCCCAAATGTGGCTGCAGTACTCCACACACGAACGGACCTGTGCTTTGTACAACATTAGAAGCTGCCCTGGTGTGAAGTACCGCCGGACCTTTGCGATTACACCAAGTTTTCTGGCAGCCACCTTGGCCTTGGACTCAATGAACCGCCCAAAGTTTAGGTTCGAGGAAATCTCAATACCCAAAAGCTGAAGGCGGTCGGTACACTCCAAGGATACATTCCGAAAAGTAGGAGCCAAGGTGAACGGGCTCCTTTTGGCGGTGAAAAGACACGCCTGCGTTTTGGCGGCATTGAATGCTACAAGATTGGCATTGCCCCATTCGGAGACTGCCTGAAGTGCAACACTCGTTCGCTCTACCATGGCCTCTCTTTCGGACCGGATTGATTCCCTACTAGCCCGAGCATCCGGCAGGTATCTCTCCATAACTGTGCTGTCATCTGCATACCCATAGATACCGGGCATCAGCAGATCGTTAATATGTAGCAGAAACAGAGTTGCAGAGAGAACAGACCCCTGAGGAACACCGGCATTAGTCGACATGGGCTCAGATGAGCAACCGTCGACAACAACTCGGAGGGACCGTTCAGTCAGGAAGTCTTTTACCCAGCCAGTCAGGCTAGGGGAAATGCCGTACGCTGGAAGCTTACTCAAAAGGCCAGCGTGCCATACCCGGTCGAAGGCCTTCGAGACATCAAGGGAGACAGCAATTGCTTCCCCATTCCTCTCGAGTGCCTCGCCCCACAAGTGAGTGGCATACACTAGTAGGTCCCCAGTTGACCGATTGCGGCGAAACCCGTACTGTCGGTCACTGAGGAGATCGTTACCTTCCAGGTATGCCAAGAGGCGCGAGTTCAATACACGCTCCATAATTTTGCAAAGTATGGAGGTGATCGAAATCGGCCGATAGTTGTTAGGATCGGCACGACTACCCTTTTTGGGCACGGGCTGCACGTTGGCAAGCTTCCAGGACTTGGGCACTATACCAGTCCCAAATGAGAGGCGATACAAGCGTGTCAATACAGGAGACAACTCGGGCGCACATGCTTTTAGAACAATCGCTGGTATACCATATAATGGTGGGATCTTAGCGTACAATAAATTTCTGCATCGTTCTCACACGGTTTATTTCAACATGAATGATGTAATCAAATCAACCAAACGCACAACAGTATCAATAGCTTGATAATTGAAAAGAGTGTCCATGGAGTTTCTTGCCCGTTCTTCTCCATAGGTACCTACTCTTTGGAATGGGCGACTAGCTTCTACCTTACTGACTGACCGACCTTCTGACAATTCAAAAGTGCCTGACTGGTTTATTTGAAATAAATGCTTTGATTTTGATTTTTTTCATTTTGTATGAAAATACAATTATACACATCTACTTCAACATTTTTGTATAATACTATAAATTTTTTTGTTCGTAATGTTGATTTTAACTTCAATCTGTTTCGTAGCCAATATTATGAGTTTAACGACTTTTATAATATTAGCATTTGCACTGTTATCAAGGAGAAGCCAGAATTATATATAGATCAAACATAGGATAATTATAAATACTTATAATGAGCAATTTTATTTAATTAAAACTACTTAGTTAATAAATCCCAACGCATTTAGATTTTACATAAATATAATATATTTCTGCTAGATGACTTTATTTACCATCAGTCTGTGGACGGAAGAAAAATTTTTCAATACAACCTGACGCTCGCTCGTGCATTCAATTCTCATAATTTCAAAATGGATTGTAATTATGAGAAGCCATGAGCGAGCGAGCTCGGAAATTTCGTACACTCTCACATAATTTGGTTTTTTATTTATAATTTGCTTACTACAGACGACAGCTCTTCAAGATACTACAATCTATTAAATTTCTTTATTAGATTTTCGACTTTAACGCTGAAGCATTAACGATCAATGTTGATTGAGAATATTGGACAGTTTCGGAGAGCTTGACCTGCTATTGTCTGCACAAGATTTATAACACCGTACGCAAAAAGTTACCTTACATTTAAGCCTACCTATTCGAGATCAGAAAGATGGCTGTGGAAAGCATAGAACCAATTAAACTGAAGTTGTTTATGGAAAGTCTACGGCCAGCAGTGGATGTGTTACTGCTGAAATGAGATTCTTCACTGATCAAGAAAGATTTGAAAAGAAAGTTACTGAGAGTCCAGGGGTGAATTCTGACATTAAACAAACTCGTCTCTTTTAAAGAACTAAATTTTTTATTCGTGGTATCAATATCTAAGACAACACAATATCAGCAGATCAAAGTAGCAAAAAATACGTGTTATTATTATATCATTAATCGTTCTTATTGTCTCCTCAAATCATGAATGGATTGTAGTCTGTAAAGATCCGAGGAAATAATATTTCAAACATAGTTGGGGAACGAGAAAACAAATTATCTGTACCACCCACTTTTGTGATATTTTGGATATCGGGACAAAACATCCTGTTAGAAGTTTACTTTTGAGCTATGACGGTATATTTTGGTGGGCGGGTATGTAGACACCAAACATCAGCTAAAGGAATTTGAATTCGATGAATAACATAGGAATGGGTTTATGAATCCGGATGGGTGTCTCATTCCTGTATGATGTTGTTGATTGCTATGTTTAATTGTTTGGGTATCTTCTGCTTTTATCGTCTCTACTTAATTCTTCGGGTTTCACTTATAAAACTATGCTAGCTCGTCCTGTCTCTGTACATATTATTATTATTATTCATACCTGACAAAGAGCATTTGCAGCATGCATTGCTTTTCTTATTTCATCAAAAGAAAAGGCCATTAAAAGTCATCGTTTGCTGGTAGAAACTTATGGAGAGCACGCTCCAACTGTAAAAACGTTTGAGACGTGCTTTCGAAAATTTAAAAGTGGGGATTTTGATTTAACAGACACGACGTTCGGGTAGACCAAAAAAATTCTGGACGTGGAATTGCAGGAGTTATTGGACGAAGACCCAACCCAAACTCAAAAATAATTGGCAAAACGATTAAATGTGGCACAAAAAACGATTAGCGACCGCTTCATTTAAAAATCCGGTAAAAACCTTCCGGTACATATGAGAAATTGAACATAGCAGTAGGTCTTTTTAAATTCCATATTTACTTTCGTACCTAAGTAACTAGAAATTTCAGAAGGCATTTGAATATGTTGGTCTTAACTCTTCAAATGTTTGTCCAACATACAGAAAACTGTTGGTACAACTACCGATACATAAACAAATGATCAATTACTCAGTTCGCGTGATTTGGCAAACAAGGTGCGCTTGCGCAGACGCGCAGGGTGATGCCGACGTTCAGCCGGATCGGTGACTCATACACTTCGGTTGAATAAGATCAGATGGTTACATTGATATGTAGTGAGTGGAATACTTTTAACGGGAATTGAGACTTTGAACTTTTTGGTAATATTTTTAACGGGTGTTTGTAGTTTTTTAGAACATAGTGAAGTAATCTACTACTGTAGTAGTAATCTTAAATCTTTGCTATAACGAGATTTATCTTTTGGTTTAAAATTACAGAAGTTAAATTATCCTGTATTTAGATAATGATTTGAAGTCAATAAAGTACAATGTTCTATTATATATATTTCTCTTGTCACAGTGTCTGTCCTCGAACGCCTCCAATACGGCTGAACTGATTTTAATGAAATTTCATTATACATTCGTTAGGCATGAGAGTAGGTTTTTATTTTACTACGCGGGTGAAACCACGTTCCGTAGCTAGTACTCCAACAAAAAGGAATAAATTGGTAAAATTTTTAATTATTTTTATTTGCAGTTGTTACCAGCAACCAGTCTTATTATGGAATGACGTGTTACTCTGTAAAATAAAAATACAAAATCAAAATTGTTTATTTTAAATTAACCATCCGTTGGTGCTTTTGAATAGTCAATGTCGGTCAGTCCAAGAAAAGTGAAGCTAAATTGCACGTTCCAAAGCGTAGATCTCTATGGAGAAGAACGTGCAAGAAACTCCATGGATATTCATTTGTATGCAGTTAGACTAGAACCCGAACCCAACATGGTAGGAAATAAAGTGAAGCAGATAGTAGTGGGCAATTAGCCACCCGGTAAGGACCATGCCCGGGTTGACGCGTTCCACGCTCGTATCAAAGAGACGTTAGCACGTCGCCACCAAGGTCAAAGAGGACCTATGCCTTCCAGGATTACGATTTGTTCGGAAGAGATACCCTGACGCACTGGTAAGTTAAGGAATACCGATGGGTTTTAATCAGTAAAAGTCTGACACGTTTCTGCTCCGCCCAGAGGAGATGAAAGAGGTCATTTGATAATTTTAAAACATGCACTTTTGTAAAAAGAAATTATAATTTATTTCAAACTTTGGAAGACAGGCCAAATAGCCGAACACAGCATAAAGACAGAGTTCGCTTAGCACGAATAAAATTAAAATTATTTATGAAAAATATATATTAAGACCTTAATCGTTTATAATAAATTAACAAATAGTTTACAAGACTTACCTTTGACATAAACTTTTGTTATCAACGAATTACTATAGTATAAAGGACTATTTAGAAGATAAGTCGATAGAATCTGGATAGTGTAATTTTAATAATAAATTTTCACGCCATATATGGCAGGATACGCTGAAAAAAATGCACTGTAACACCTTTTGTACCGTATTTTGGCATATAAACATATTAGATTTGATTTAATATCCCAAAAAAAAAGAAAAGCTAGGCTGGTAGTAACTTTAGTCATAGTTGAATGATGCTTTTGAAACTTGGCTACCAATTTAAGACAACCTCAATCTGTACTATATTTTTGTTATGGATTAGAACAGATGTTAAACATAAATACTGACCAACGATTTGTCACAAGATCTAATTACTCATACTATAAATGAATCAAAGATTTACCTTCATATAAATCTTGAAAGCTACTTTGTCTCAGCTGTTTTTTTTTATAAATTATATAACACTATTGCTGGAGTATTTCTGAAATTTTTGCTAAAAGATAAATGATTTTGTTTTTAAGTAGGTTTAAACAAACACTTTTATACGTCAATTGTATTTTTTTCTGACTAGGTGAGATCAGCCTTTCTTATATAACTACTTTACCTCTTTTAGTCCAGATATAAATCTTGGTCTAAGAGTTGACATGCGTGCCAACAATCTCTTGCCACAGGATGCTAAAGATCGCGCGAAATGGAGGAGATTGAGTAGGAAAGCGGACCCCGGGCTACTAAGAGAAAGTCGCGGGATAAACGCTGAGAATCATGTGAAGACATACTCGCTCAGAGAGGATTGGGAATAGACTGAGAGAGTGAGGGAAAGTCCTCTCAATCTGTAAGCAATGGGATTATATTTTAAGTTACTTTATAAGATGGCTATAAAATAGAAGAGAATAAATAATTCAGGTCAGGACAAATTGTTAGTGTATTTTGAAATTTAGACAAAAGCAATTTATAACACCTCTAAGAACAAGCAACACTGATACTTTAGTCACAAGACTGATTTGTTTCCAACAATTTGTCGTGACCTGTATTATTAAATCTCTCTGATTGTTTTAATTTCTTGGCCGCTTTGTAAAATAACCTAAATTATCAAACACGTTGTTTGACCTGATTTTTATTTGAATTAGAATTTAGATAGACTCATGGACGTACTCAGCTTTTGGCCTTTGGGGCGATTCAGGCCTAGGGGAGGCAAGTCAGGCCTAGGAAGTCAAGTTTTTAGAGTGGATAATCTTTGTGTGCTATAGTCGCACGCGGTTTTTTGGCAATTAGTCTTTAGGACATAAACGAAAATCAGAAAATAAAGACTCTTTTACATGTGTCTTCTAGTGGTATAATTTTACGTCTGGCGGGCCACTTACCTTCATCATCATCATCACATCATCTGCCGAGCTTTTTCCCAATATCCTGGGGTCAGCTTCCAGTCTAACCAAATTCAGCTAAAATACTGGTATATTTTATAAGGAGCGACTGTCTATCTAACCTCCACAACCTAGTTACTACATAATACGATACCATGAGGCAAGACTGGTGACAGACTTTCCGGAATGATTGCATAATCAGTGTGTTCAAATCAGGCTATAAAGTTCCTACTGTTACTGGCCTCCTCTTCATGAGAGGAAGTAGGCCAAATTCCACCACGCAAGCACAGTAGTGCGGGTTTGTATATACCAAATGTCTCCAAATTTCTGTTCCTAGGAGATGTTGGTTTCTTCACCTACATAGTTTTAATTAACCCTTTTTCAGAGCGGTGGGAATAAAATTATCTCACACATGACATTTGGGTTGACATTTTTCGCGACGAAAAATGTCCGTTTAGGTACGCCGTACGCCGTACGGAGGACGGGTCTGAGCAGTTGTGTTGCGATGTGTGCCGGGTACGATGCGCCTAATATCGTTGTGTTGGGAGTTTGGTCGTGGAGGGTTTCAGATCAATCTCCCTTTGGCGCAGCATCGTTGGTCGTGTTGTTGGGTTTAACAATGCATCACCTCGCTCAACTGCCGTCTTCCTTCCTATTCGCTCAGTTTTTTTGAGTGAATAGGCTGTTAATAAACTAGCGCGCTTTAGCATCAACGATCGCATCACTGCTTACTATCAGGCGGGATTGCGGTCAAGCGCTAGTTTATAATTATAAAAAAAAAAGGTTTGGTGTCTACGGTCTACAACACTCGGCTAACAACACAACGCATAAGCCAAAAATAAGTTGTTTTCTTTAAATATACTCAAGAATAATGCTGATTGTAAATATATTTTGCGTACTAATACTAATGATACAGGCTGTCATCCAATTAGTTAAATAGTGTGTGACGAGTATAATTAGCGAAAAGTGCGCATGTAGGCGGACTGTTGTCCCAGTGCTCGTCCATACATCAGCTGTTTGTTAAACATTATGAGGTAAACAACACAGGAGCCAACAACACCTTTATAAAAATATAAAGAATAGGCCAAATTTTTTCGGAAACATTCTCAAAAGTGGTAGAGAAATCGCTCACCTATATATTGGTGAAACTTAGTTTATTACATATCCTTAATTTTTATTAGCGTCTGTACAATATGTAAAGAAAACCCTGCCCGATCCGTGAAAGTATGGTTATGTATCCATAACTGACTCTACTAATGCCCGCAAAGCCGGGCTAAACTTAAAAAAAAAAAACCCTAAAAAATCAATATTAATTCGCAAAAGGAGGTAAATTAATACATGTGCGGTAGGCAATACATGCGCGGGCGAAGGGGGCAGGGCTTGCGGCACGCGGTCGCATCGCTGTTCACTCATAATAATAGCGTCAAAAATGGTGTTGCCACTTATTAAAAAATTACCGAATTGTGGAGAAGTATATGTAGAAGTATATCAATATGCTGAAAAAAAAAATATTTGTAAATTAATTAGTATTGTTACTATGATGATTATGTAAAATTTCATATTTTATTTAGTCATGTGTTTATCTAACCTTTAATATCCTTATGGGTCGGACGGGGTTTTCTTTACAATTTGCTATAAGTGTATCAAACCCGTTAAACACTGCGTTTGGTTACTAATAAAGACATTTACCTGTAAAATAACGTAAAATTATCATAAATTAAGTTTTTTATATATCTTTTATCCTTGTTTCAGTAACATAATTATAAAAAAACATAGATGTGCCAATCCTTATATTACTAGTCGAGTGAAATATTCACTCGCCTACCAAAGAATATAAGTAAAAATACTAAATTTGATGTAATATTAGACACTAACTCATCTGCTCACCTTGAACTTAAAGCCAACTTTAATTAGAGAAATACAAAAAAAAACAACTTAGTATAAAATGTTCCCTGCTAAACTAATTAAAAGTTTTATCTAATATAAGTAAATAAACAATATATTCGTTTTATAAAAGTTTATCATAGAATAGAAAATTCTTTATTATGTACTCCATATATACAATATGTAAAGAAAACCCCGTCCGACCCAAAAGGATAACAAATGTTAGGTATACACATGACCAAATAAAATATTAAATTTTACGTAATCATCATAGTGACAATAGTAATGAATTTTAAAATAACCTTTTTTTTTTCGCGAATTAATTCCAACTTCCCCGAAATTTGGTAATTTTAAAAAAAAGTGACAACACCGGTAATTATGAGCGAATTGCGATGCGACCACGTGCCGCGTGCTCTGCCGCCCGCCGCCCGCGGAAGGGTGCTTAACGCAGATTTATTAAGTATCTCTTTTTGCGAAATAATATTTTTTAGGGGGATTTTTTTTAAGTTTAGCTCGGTTCTGTATCTATTAGTAGAATCAGTCATCGATACCTAACAACACCTTCACGGGTCGGACAGGGTTTTCTTAACATACTGTAAATATTACAGAACATAAATATGACGAATTTACAAAGGGAGTCAAAATGGGCGGTGTTATTAGTAAAGGTGATCATAAAGACGGACTTGTTAACAGTGAATACCTTTTTGAATCTATAAAACAAGATGATACCACAGAACGCCAGGAAAAGTTAGAACCCGAAATACAATGTCCGAACGCCATAAATCTTCTCAATTTTTAACCGAAACGTTACGACACGAATACCTGCCATTAAATCTAAAACAGTACCAAAGCAGACACATCAATAGGCTAATAATAGAACAACAGCAACACTGGTCGTCAGAAATAGACAATAACGTAGGTACAGTCAAACAAAAAAAGTAGGTGTACGGGCATCGGACTTGCAATTACTGTGAATGTATGGTTCATTTATTTATTTGATTTCTGGCACACAATGAGATGCGAAAATGAACTTAATAACTAAAGCATTCTTTATCAATAACTAAAGCATTCTTTACCAATCATTCAAGGGTGGTTTAGAGCTAAACCCCCTTATTCATAAACGTTGCTTAAAGTTAACTAGGGATTAGCGATTGGTTAATAAAGCCCTTAAACACTGTGGTATTTATTCATAAACAATGATTAAATAGAAGTGACGTTAAAAGGTCAAAAATGTATGGTTAAAAAATCGTTGATCACTAGTTTACTTTAAGCAGAAATGTGTAGAATTAGTATTAAATCCGAATATTGTATCTTTTTATACGAAAAAATTAAGTAAATGTCTCTTAGGTGTAGTTAGTAACAAAATATGTGTATTATTAAAAAGGTTACGTCATAATAATACTAGGAATAAAGGTTACAGGTTAATATTGGCTTTGAGTGAAGATTCACTTTTATTTCATTCCACGTTTACACGATATCGATAAAATTATGTACGATGAATATGCAGTAATAGTGTTATCTGTTATAGGCCAGTGCTGAAATCCAGCATCATTGAGATAGATTCACAAATATTTGAGTGATTCTGGTTCTTGATGGTATTGGTTCTGGTCTATGATAAATTGAAAATTTAATTTCGTGCCATTGTACTTTTATGAATTAATTTTGCCCTATTGGTACAATACTATCTGGCTTGAAAATATATTTAGTTTCAATACTTCACTTTTTTATATACCTATGTATATATTAGTATTGACAGTGTGTTGGAAAGATGAATACTTTTGCTTGTATACAAATCAGCTTGTTTGACTGTATAAATGCATTTCTCGCTCGTGGTGGTAGCTTCCAAAGTGCAATGCTTCGCGCAGCCCGCGGCCTGAATTAAATAGCTCGATTGAGAATGGATTTTTGGAAGTGAAAAATTTGGCCTCTCGCTCCCTAGTCGTAAGAGATTTTTACTGAATTTTTATGATAAACTTAACGTATATATTTATTGTATAATCTATGTAAATAGTACACTGTAGACTACCTACATTATTTCTCTCTCCTGCCTCTTAGTATTCCATCCAAAGGTTGTTTGTAAAATATCGCTCTTAGCGATAAGACCGCTCATTGTGTCACCGTTTGTAAAATCTTTTTATTTGTGTTCTGTAATCTATATGATGTACATAATAAAGAGTATTCTATTCTATTCATTCTGTTTCAAGTTACTTGATTTTTTTTACTATAACAATAAAAAAGCAAATTTTGAAACAAATAAAAAGAATAATTGAAATATATCAAAATTAAAATCATACGCATTGCCTAATGCTGCGACTTTAAATAAGTACTAGGATTGTCGATTTCATTTCTTGACTTTAACGAGTCAATGATGATCATTCGGCGGGCGGATTATACCTATTGTAACTAAAGGCGTAGAGTACATACATACACTTTAGCAATATTTGTGTTTTATTTTTACCTAATACCGATTTTAGTTGGGTCTAAAAACTTAAGTGGGTCACGAAGGAGGAGTATGATAATTTACCGGGTCACAACAGAACAAACTTTGAGAAACACTGATATAGAATATTCAAGCACAATTCAATTAATTAACGCAATAAATATTTTAAATGTAGACTCTATAAGCCTCCTTTGCGTCGAGGTTGACGCTAATTTCCCCAACGGCTTGTCCGTTGCACTTGTGCCAAAATGTTTAGAAATTTTAAAATAAACTGTGACATTGTGAGTGATTTAGCAATGCCACGACACGATACGACAGGTGATGTTCATTTTACTACTGACAGAGTCCTTTGCTAAGCGACGTACGTCTGTGTGTATGTCGTAAGAGAAAAAAGGAAAGAAAGAAAATTATGTTTATGTTCTGTAAACCACTATTACGCAAAGAAAACAGTTTTTTTTTAATATTTATAAACTAGTGCTTGACCGCCATCCCGCCTGATGGTAAGTAGTGATGCAATCGTTGATGGTAAAGCGCGCTAGTTTTTTAAGAGCCGATTCAAGTCGGCCTATTCGAGAGTGCGTGGTATGCTAAAAGATACTCACTATTCTAGTAATCGACCATGATCGTCATATGTATTGTCATTGGTTATTATATATATCATGTTAGATATAACCACACGAGGTCAAAAGTCCAACAATTGGTTTAACTGCAGTGCTTCGATATCGCCTTCGGGTTGTGGAGGTCAGACGGCAGTCGCTTCACGGAAAATATCGAAGTTTAGCCAAAATCAGCAGTAAGACTTTTTTTTTATGGGACAAAACCCGCCACACATTTTCCCATCCACTGCAACTCCTGAAAGCCAGAATCAACAGTGGAGACCGCCAGAAAAACGCCAAGCAATGAAGCTCGACGAGTCCCGGACAAATTATTCAACTGTCTTGGGTCCCGCAACGAAATTCAACAGGAAAGAATAGCGGAGGAGTAAGAAAAAAGATATTTTTTCCACTTCCTTCCATAAGAAGCAGGAGACAGAACAGAACTAGGTCAATCGACACAAAGGGACATTATTGCAACTGGGAGAAGCCCAGATTGCCAAACACCACGGAATAAAATTTGATTAAGTTAATGGATCCTAAGTAGGTATTTATTTTTTAATAATTATAAACTAGCGCTTGACCGCAATCCCGCCTGATGGTAAGCAGTGATGCGATCGTTGATGGTAAAGCGCGCTAGTTTATTAAGAGCCTATTCACTCAGAAAAATTGAGCGAATAAGAAGGAAGACGGCAGTTGAGCGAGGTGAAGTAATGTTAAACCCAACAACACGACCAACGATGCTGCGCCAAAGGGATATTGATCTGAAGACCCTCCACGACCAAACTCCCAACACAACAACATTAGGCGCATCGTACCCGGCACACATCGCAACACAACTGCTCAGACTCGTCTTCCGTACGGCTTAAAGGTATGTAGCACTTAGACTGGTAAAGCGGACACCAGACTCCTGAGCTGAAAAAGCTTCGGATGCGACTGGGATTAACCCTGAGATGA
Source organism: Sesamia inferens (assembly GCA_037179545.1). Lineage (NCBI taxonomy): Eukaryota > Metazoa > Arthropoda > Insecta > Lepidoptera > Noctuidae > Sesamia > Sesamia inferens. Next base: position 17,031,052 of record CM073950.1, read on the forward strand.
TGATGATGATATATCACACGAAGCAGAAGCATCATTTAGTGATCACGTGTAGAACAGACTTTATGATCGCAACGATTGATATTGTGAATTATAAATCGTAGAGTGTAAGACGATATATGAGTTCATTGAAGAAGTTTGTTAGGACGTTGCGATTTTAAGCTTCATTATAATGAAATTGGATATTGCATGATTCAATTCCCCTATCTCCGTTCCATCATCGGACGACCCGTGGTACGGCGAGTTTCCACCCTTACATTGTTGAAACCCCTACGATCCAGACGAAGCGTTTCGCCTCGTCTTTTATACCGGGTACATCGAGGGACTGGAACAATTTGCCATCGGTGTTTCCGTCGGATTACAATTTAAGTGTCTTTTTTTTTTAATAATTATAAACTAGCGCTTGACCGCAATCCCGCCTGATGGTAAGCAGTGATGCGATCGTTGATGGTAAAGCGCGCTAGTTTATTAAAAGCCTCTTGACTCAGAAAAACTGAGCGAATAGGAAGGACGACGGTAGTTGAGCGAGGTGATGCAATGTTAAACCCAACAACAAGACCAACGATGCTGCGCCAAAGGGAGATTGATCTGAAGACCCTCCACGACCAAACTCCCAACACAACAACATTAGGCGCATCGTACCCGGCACACATCGCAACACAACTGCTCAGACCCGTCTTCCGTACGGCTTAAAGGTATGTAGCACTTAGACTGGTAAAGCGGTCACCAGACTCCTGAGTTGAAAAAGCTTCGGATGCGACTGGGATGCGCTGAGATGATGATGATGATATATCACACAAAGCAGAACCATCATTTAGTGATCACGTGTAGAGCAGACTTTATGATCGCAACGATTGATATAGTGAACGATAAATCGTAGAGTGTAAGATGATATATGAGTTCATTGAAGAAGTTTGTTAGGACATTGCGATTTTAAGCTTCATTACAATGAACTTGGATATTGCATGATCCAAATCATCGGACGACCCGTGGTACGGCAAATTTCCACTCTTACATTGTTGTAACCACTACGATCCGGACGAAGCGTTTCGCCTCGTCTTTTATACAATTAAATATTATGTATGTTGTTGTATGTTGATTATATTCTCTTAACTTTCGTGTTGTTTCAAAAAATTGTTTTGATTTGATGTAATGTTTTTGTGTCCTTTTTCACACTCTGTTTACATTTCTGTATCTATTATCCTATTGCACGTATGCTGCAATAGGTGCAGTATATATACATTCATGTACACTATCTCCTAATAAATACTTCCACATAAAATTGTACATGTTGAATTTGGGAAATCTTAGTAACCTTTTGACCGGAAACTCTCTTGTTTATCATCTCTATGTATAGCTTGTTACTTCGATACCGCCTCGCTTCGCTTAATTCATTACGAGGAACATCTGTTACTGATACATTTGGAAACCTCCACGAAATCATGTAATTGCTAATAATGCTACATCGAAAATAGGATACCACGAATTGTGGCTTTTGATAAATTTATATAGAACGCTAAATTGTTTCTAAGAAAATATTCCATTACAAATATTGATTTTATCCCGAGCAGCAAATATGAAGCTTTATTAAAACAGATTTTCTCGGTGGTAGGCCATAAGATCGGCTGCCGCCAGAAGTTACCACCCACCAGACAAAGTCTTGCCGTCAAGCGATTCGTCGTGTTCCGGCTTGATGTCTGGTGAAGCTGTACGGAGGACAGGTCTGAGCAGTTGTGTTGTAAAGCTTACTGGGTACGATGCGCCAAATGATGTTGTGTCGGGAGTTTGATCATGGTCCATCCAGATCAATTTCCCTCTGGAGTAGCATCATTGGCCGTGTTGTTGGGTTTATAAATTTGCATCACCTCGCTTAACTGCCGTCTTTCTTCCTATCCACTAAGTTTTTTAAGTGAATGCGTTTAATAAACTAGCGCGTTTTACCATCAACGATAGCATCACTACTTACCATCAGGCGGGGTTCAAGCGCTAGTTTATAATTATTAAAAAAAAAAAAGATTCGATACTCAACGGAATTCCTACAATAGGCTGATTATTACAAGTCCAAAATAACTTTGTGCCTAAAGACAAAAGTATTTAACCAATGTGTATTACATGTGATGACATCTGGATCAAAATCGTGGTCCCTCACTATGGGCCTCATAAGAAAGATCAAGGTCGCACGGAGAGCTATGGAGAGGGCTATGCTTGGTGTTTCTCTGCGTAATCGAATCAGGAATGAGGAGATTCGTAGAAGAACGAAAGTCACTGACATAGGCCAGCGGATTAGCTCTTTGAAATAGCATAGAAATAGAATAGAATAGAAAAAATTAGAAATGTAAATTCAAAGGTGTCAGTTTTGAAAGGCAGCTAGCGGCCATGCCTGCCTGCGACGTGGAAGCCCCGGGTTGCGATCCCTGGCCAGGTCATAATAGAAAACGATATTTTCCTTATTAGCCTGGGTCTTGGATGTTTAATTATATATTATATATGTATCTATTATAAATATAGTATCGTTGAGTTAGTATCCAATAACACAAGTCTCGAACTTACTTTGGGGCTAGCTCAATCTGTGTGATTTGTCCGTATATATTTATTTCAATTCATCTATGGATTAATGAGAAACAACAAAATTAAAAGTCATGTATACAAATAAGGCTGAAATCAACACTCATTTAACGTCAATATTACATAAGACAGGCGCGGGACTGTCTTTTGTAATATCGATTGATATATTATTCTTCTAAAATCAAAGTTCATTTATTCAAATTAGGCTGAGAATCTGCACTTTTTGAACGTCAATATTACACAAGACAGTCCCCCAAAACATCCACCCATCGACACTTCCTAGTGCTTTCGCAGGGAAGAAGAAGTGAAATGAAATGAAATTAAATGAAATCGTTTATTAAGCGAGTAGGATCACTGATCACTTTTGCACGTCTTATGGTTTTTTTTAACTAGATGAAGGCGGCATTTCCTAACTGACTACCTCTGAGAATAAATAGCCTAAACAAACTCAGGGATCATCGTCTTTTTACAAGTTCAGACATTAAAAATGAAAATGTTTACAATAATTTACGTTACAATTACGCATATTGCTTAATAACAATGCTTAACAGAGCGAGCAGCTCAGTCCAAAGCTTTTTTGTCTTCTAAATAATCTGAGATTTTATAATACCCCTTTTTGCAGTGGTGGAACAAAGTCTCTAGCAGCACAACATACTAAGATTGAGAAAGATAGGAATTTGTTTTTGAAAAATAACATCATTTGCAATATAACATACTTGGTAACATCTCAGTGTGCTACAGTTCTCAACGCTGAGATGTGACTAAGTCGTCGAAACTTAGCATTAAATTGTAAGGCTCTGTCTGTGACTTGCTTGTGGAAGAGTAATGAGTCCAGGTGTCGTGGAAGATTATCAGAACAGTATTGGGATGCTTCACTGACCTGCAGGAATTAATTATTACATAACATTACATTACATCCGTACTATATACTAATATTATAAATGCGAAAGTAAGTCTGTGTGTCTGTCTGTCTGTTACGCTTTCTCGCTTAAACCTCTCGACCGATTTTGATGATATTTGGCACAGACAATCTTAACACCCTGAGAAAGAATATAGGCTACCTTTTATTGAAAAAAAAAAGATGTTCCCGAGGGAAATCTAAAAAGCGCGATATAACCGAATTCCAAAGCTAGTTATTTATAATCTTGTTGATTTTGTATGTGACATCTCGCATAATCTCCAAAATATATATCGTATGTCTTTTATAAAAGTCTTTTTTCTTGATTTACAGATGAAGACGGATAATAGAAGAAAAGGAAAAGCATATTCATCGGAGAAGGAAAAAAATGCAAGATACAGTTTAAAGTCCAATAGTAATCAAAGTAGACGGATGGAACTATAGAAGGACTGTTAATGATGATATTGTTAGAAAGGAAGAAAAGGACATATTCCGCCGACCCCAAAATAAATCGAGATAGAAACAGGAGAATGAAAATAATGCAAAATGCAAAGTATGGAACAGCAATCGTAAATTCCTGCATAAGTGAGAAGGTAGGCAGCCAGAAACAACGGAAAATTAATCTGTTTTCACCTAACTTCAGTTTGCTAACCAAACCAATTTGTGAGACAGGATAAATAAGGAATACCAGACACCATTCATTTGTCAGACCGGTAATAGATACAAATCTATGCACATGCAACTACGCTCACGATTTTTCAACTGAATCACCTTTTCATTTTCACCTAACAATGACCCCAAGCAAACAGTCATTTTGGCGACTGCGCTATGTATATTTAAACCATTTTTCATAATTAGATTTCATATTTCGTAACTTCTTTGACGGGGTGTTGGCTTGCGGCCATCGAGAGGGAGACACTAAATATATTTCCGCTTGAGTGCGAAAAGGACAGGTGATAATCTTGTGTGAAAAATATTTATGCTAAGGCCTTCTGTTGCTATGAATTCGGCTATGAATAGTTCGGTCGGTTCACCCGCGTGATATTTTTGTCTCACTCCCCGAAGGTTAGAACTGCTTTTACAAGTAACAGTTTTGCGGAGAATTTTCTGGTTAGATGTATGTTCGCGTAGTTTTAGTTTGATTATTCCTTTGCGTTTGAGCTCCTAAGTTTTCAGTTCAACGGCACAAGTACTGACAAACGCGTTCACCCACTGCTCAGGTCCACCCAATCTGTATAGTTCAAATAACTACTTCAGAAATTATCTGATCAATCTGTACGTTTGGGGGGTAATCGAGCTAAATACTCGTAAAACAGTAGAAGTTCAACTCTTGTTCGTATCTAATCCAGTTAAAGTTATGGTTTCGTTTAGATCATATTTCGTATCGCGTTAAAGTTTTAACTTTGATTGAAGTAAAATCAATGTATTAGTGATACATTTCGTCAGATATAATAATTGAAACTAAATAAAATATAACTAAATCTAATAGTTTAGAAGTAAGTTCGCCAAATGGCACAGAAAAAGTTAGGTTTGTTTTAACTTTTTCATTTGACAGCGGTTATGTTCCAAATGCGATCCAGTTATGGTTAAACCACCTGTCAAAAGGTTAGCGCGATACGAAGCATATGAAAAGTTATGGTTTGGGTGCGATCCAATTCTGTTTTGGTTCAATTATTTTAGCGCCCCCTGGGTTTTAAAAGAGTCTGTGACCTCTGTGTTGATTTCGGCTTTTCTTCGTAAAGTAGTCAGCTAGGAAACGCCAACCTCATTTAGTTTTCAAAGTATATTTGACATGTAATAGTGTTTGTACAGTCCTACTTACAAAAATAAAAGCATATACTAATAATTATTTTATTAAAAGGTTGGTCTTCAAATCGCTCAGTAACTGCGTGCTTTTTTGACAAAGCTTTGACCAAGGGTGAGAGTGATCTTTGATGACAAGAATTATGGATTACATATTTCTTAATGTGTAATACAATAGTGAGTTTAAGAAGTTGAACATTTAGGGAGTTGTAATTTTTGCTTGGGAACTACAATGTTTCTGATAATTTCGATAAAATGTTTCAATTGCTTATTATTATATTTTGATGTTATAAATTAGCGCTAGAGCGCGAACCCGATCGCGATTGATAGTACCCAGTGATGATATCGTTGATGGTAAAGCGCACTGGTTTATAAGTGCCTATTCCCTCTCCACGGGTAAATTGTTCCAGTACTTCGATGTATGTCGTATATAATAATAATAAAACTCTTTGTAGGATAAGATGTAGATATAAAGATGTAGGATAAGATGGCTTGAGAAAGTGGAGCTATAAGAAAGTCCAACTAGTTCATTATAGTAGCCAAACGTAACATCAATAGATTACAGGTCATTGAGCTTTGAGATACGAATTCACCTTAAGCCCGTAATGCGACTTCCGATCTACTGCCAAAACTGATCATGTAGATTGTAATTTATGATGGCCTGTATTCTAAAATTGTTTTCGAATATTATTACCGCTAAGGCTAACCAGAAACAAGCATTTTCGTGGATTGCTGATAAAGATCTAGGATATTTGAGCCTTTATTGTTACCGAGATATAAGTACAATATTAAAAGAAAACCCCGTCCGACCCAAAAGGATAATAAAGGTTAGGTATACACATGACCAAATAAAATATGAAAATTTACATAATTATCATAATAACAATACTAATGAATTTTGATATAATCTTTTTTTCCCACGAATTAATTCCAACTTCCCCTAATTTGGTATTTTAAAAAAAAGTGACAACAACATTTTGGACAGTATTATTATGAGTGATGCGACCACGTGCCGCGTGCCCTGCCCCCCTTCACCCGCGCATTTATACCTACCGTGTTGCCTATTAACTTACCCCGCTTTTAGAAATAATATTTATTTTTTTAGGGAGATTTTTTTTAAGTTTAGCCCGGCTTTGTAGGCATAAGTAGAATCAGTTATCGATACCTAACAATACCTTCACGGATCGGACAGGGTTTTCTTTAAATATTGTATATCGCTGCAGATTGAAAACATGAAAAACGGAGAGAGATTGAAAACTATATAGGCATTAGGGGTTGAATGCCTAATTGATAGCGGAGGAGCTTTACTTTGTGTAAATTATTTCATCACCACTGCTCTTAAAATGGTGAAGAATAACATCGTGAGGAAACTGGAGGCAAAATTTCGAAAACATATGACATCTACCAACCACTGGGCCGGCGTGGTAGATTACGGCCCACAGTGAGAACATTATAGGCTGATTATCTTATGTCATGTTTTTTTTTAACTTTTCAACAGTCTGGTTATAGGAATAACTCTGGGAATTGCACGATTTAATTCCCCCATCTCCGTTCCACCATCGGACGACCCGTCGTACAGCGAGTTTCCACCCTTATGTTGTTAACACCTCTACGATCCGAACGAAGCGTTTCGCCTCGTCCTTTATACCGCGTACATCGAGGGACTGGAACAATCTGCCGGCGGCGGTGTTTCCGTCGGACTACAATTTGAGTGTCTTCAAGGCTAGAGTGAATAGGCTCTTAATAAACTAGTGCGCTTTACCATCAACGATTGCGTCACTGCTTACCATCAGGCGGGATTGCGGTCAAGCGCTGGTTTATATTTTAATAAAAAAAAATAAAAAAAAAACTGAAGTTAAATTAGGTATCTTAACTTACATAAAAAATGGTCAAATTATTATACAAAGAAGAACAAGTAAAGATAAACGGCAATATTCTAGATTAAAAGGTATTTCACTATAGAGAAGTCAGTCCTTAGAATAATTCAAGGCTGATTTATCAATAACCAGATAACTTTTCTCTGTTCTGCTGGGTTACTAAGACATGTTAAAATTTTCATGGTCTCAGTGGCAAACAAAGAGGGAGCTATACAGGATAAATAGCACGATCTCTTTTTCTCAACGGTTTCATGATGGTTTTAAAACTGTGGGTCCCCTGATCTGAAAATTTTAATAAATATGACTGTTTGACATAATTTCTACACATAAGTTATGAAACTGCAGTGTTAATTCAAATTATAAATATTACGTTCATCATCATTATCAACCTTTTATCATCCCACTGCAGGGCTCAGGTCTCCTCTCATACAGATAAGGATTGAACGTATTCACCACGCTTGCTCAATGCGAAGTTCAGGTTTCCTCAAGATGTTTTCCTTCACCTTCACTCATTGGTGTCCAAGATATACTTAGAAAGTACATATAACTTTAGAAAAGTTACATTGGTACTTGCCTGACCTGGAATCGAACCCGCGCACTCGTACTTGAGAGGCTGGTGTTTTAACCACTAGGCCACCACGACTTATAATAATTTTCTTTAATTAAATATTACCTTACTATTGAAAAATTAGGCTTTAGTTTAGGATTTTAATTGATGAACGTACGATTTTTACTTGATAGCATTGTATTTTTATTTAATGTCCCGTTACACCCACTTTAAATAGATGAAAGTATTATTCATATTATTCCCCCTTATTCATAAATGTTGCTTAAAGCTAACTAGAGATTAGCGATTCTTTAACCATAATTTTTTTGTCTTTTAACTCCACTTATCATTAATTATCGTGTATGAATAAACACCACAGTATTAAAGGGTTTTATTCATAAACGATGATTAAAGTTAAGTGATGTACAAACGTCTAAAATGTTTGGTTAAACAATCGCTAAATCTTTAGTTAACTTTAAGCAACGTTTATGAATAAGGGGGATAATACTTCTCATTTTCAATATTAATGCTCTGCGCATAATAGGAATCTTCGTTCTTCCAATAATTGTCTTCTACGATGTCCTTCTCACCGCTCTAGTTTTCTTAAGTCTTCATTTCTTGTCCAGGCGGTTTTCCTTTGGAATGATCTTCCTCAGAACATCAGGACGTTAACCAGTCGGTACACATTTAAAATTAAAGCTCGGGAATACTTGCGCAAGAAATGGGCAGATTCATCAAACATATAATTTAATCTTTTTCTCTATCCATCCTTTTTTTTATCTCTCTCTACTGTTTATATTTTGTATGTATGTATTTTATATAATATTTTATTTTTTTGTGTTTCTCTTTTAACTTCTCTTTCATATCTTTGCACCTACCATGTTTTGTCTCTGCATCACCTTAAGGTAGACTGGTAGAAAATGCCTAAGGCATTAAGTCCGCCATTGTACAATGTTTTTCTTTGTGCATAAACTATTAATAAATAAATAAGAAAAAGGATCCGAAACCATTACCTCCAATACGACAACCACTAAACGATACGAATTTAACCCAGCCATGGTGTAAAATCAATGACGACTATAATAAAATCAATGTTATATTTAAATTACATGATGTTTATTTTGTTTGTCTGATAAAATGTTTAAACAAGAAGCTTTACGAGCTGCAGACTACTTGGAACAGTGTCAGATATTCTGACAAGAACGATTCTGGATGCATAATCACAAACAATTTCAAAAATATTTACTGCTAATGTTTCAAGGGATTTGGGTTTAATCATTTAATTCTGGTCCAAGGTTGTTTCCAGGCACTTGGAAATTGACGAAATGTTATGAAAATTACATAATATTGTTTATCTATTTCATTTAATACTTCTACTCATGCAATGGCAGGGTAATTGCGTAACACACTAATTTTGACAGTACAATAATATTCATTGCGTTATTTACGTTGTTGAGCGGACTCATTTTTCAAACATATGCAGCAACGGTTTAGAAATATGCTTCAACATAACGGTCTCCAAAGTCTTGGACTAGTACTAGTAGTAGTAGTTACTCTAGACTGGAACAATTTTCCAGCGGCGGTGTTTCCATTGAACTACAATTTACAACGATTGCATCACTGCTTACCAGCAGGCGGAATAGCGGTCAAGCACTAGTTTATAATTTACTAGCGGCCGCCTGCAACTTCGTTCGCATGGAGTTAGTTATGCTCCGTTCCTAATGGTCGCAGCGTGATGTTATATAGCCTAAAGCCTTCCTGGATTAATGGGCTATCTAACGCAAAAATAATTTTTCAAATCGGACCAGTACTTCCTGAGATTAGCTCGTTCAAACAAACAAACAAACTCTTCAGCTTTATACATATATTAGTATAGATATATAAAAAAATATGATTCCATTGATATTAATAGTTTGTTTCGTAATTAGGGGTCTGCAATATGTAATATACTTAATAATAGAGTTAATATACTCGGGGCGTACGTCTTGAAAGTGTTCTGCAAATTCTTGACTTCTTATTCAATGGTAAATGGGAATGGAATCGGACGAACACGTGATGTTTGACGATAGTGACATTTTGGATTTTATAAACAGACAGCCTCACTTTCATCACACGTCAGATGGGAGTGACAGGGACGACGCCCAACTTATTAAAGTGAGTGTGCGCTCGGTTCGGTAACGCTAAATAGACACTTATAGATTATTCCTTGTGTACTCATCTGATTCTTGGATTTGCGTAAAACAACATACCTACACTTTATTTCTTTTTACTCTTGGTTGGAGGTGGTGCTACAAGAGGAACGGTTAAAACTAACCATCACTATACATAATTATGATATAAGTTACTTATATCAGGGCAATCTGTATTGACTAGTGTAAGTCATGAGCCTTAGAAATCAGATTTTGCTAACATGACTGTACTTTTCACTTTCTGTCAAACTATTTATTTAATGCACGTTAAATAGAAAAATATAGAGAAACTGTAATTAACATTTTGTTGTTGTACGTAATAACTGTTGTATGTAATATTGGCGTTCAAAAAGTGCTGATTGTTAGCCTAATTTAAACAAATGACTTTTGAATTTGATTTTATTAATGAAATTCAAAAGTCATTTGTTAAAATTAGGCTAAGAATCAGCACTTTTTGAACGCCAATATTACACACAACAGTTCACCAAAATGCCAGCCTTTCGCCACTTCCTAGTGCTTTCGCGGGAAAGAAGAAGTGGCGCAACAAACACCCAAGTAGTACAGTTATCTATTCAGTTAAAAAAAAAACACCTGACTGTATATGATACAATACTAGGCATATAAAGTAACTAACAACACAAAAAAATAAATTAAATTATTTACCATATGTCAGCTAGACACGCCAAGATACCAACAAAGCCAAAAAAAGGATTAAAAATAAAAATATAAGTAAGTTGAAACTTATTACTTAAAAATAAAAGCCTCCAGGCATAAAGAGCGTGACAGCTTACATTTTTATGCATTGTTGGGTTAAAAAAATAAACAAATTTATGAACATAAATAACTGCTGTAACCCAACCCACACTTAGAAATACTCACTTTTAATTGATTGGTTGTAAATAAACCTTTAGCGTTACATACGGGAAGATAGAGGACTTTCTATCACAATTTCCGGATTTCAAGACCCGTTCTGGGTTACTAGGTGAACATTCCGATATAACTTTCAAATACTTTTCACATTACTTAATGGCAACTGGCAAACTGTGCCGGTAGACAGATACAGGTGTATTAGTCAATCAATGGGCAACGTGAGGCCAACAAAACACATTAATTACGCAATAGCTGTAAACGATGGGGCTGAACAAATTTATTGTCAGTGTATGTCACAACGATTAATGTATCGATGGCTCGGAATGTATTGGCTTGGATGATGATCATCACACTTTGATGGCTGAGTTGTTGTAATGTGATCGGGTTGATGCAGCTGTTAACGGATGCTGTTGGCACACACTGTGCGACTTGCGTACTTTCTACACGTTTATAAATATAGCTTTTAAGAAAGCTAGCTTTGAATATTACAGTGCTATTCAATGTGAGTTTAATAACACTACTTTTTGTTGAGGTTGAATTGTAATATTGTCTCTGGCTGATAATTTTTATAAAGAAAATTAATTCAAGTTTAGAAGTCAGATTCGAAAGACAGGAGAAAAATAGTGTTTTGTAGTAGTTGTAAAAATGTTGTCGAAAAGAATGGTTTGTATACTTATAGATACTGAAATTTATCTAAACATAAAGTGAAAATAAACGAAAAATGAACTATATTGGATTTTATTTTGAAGCATATACTACAGGATCCCAAGAAGAGCTGCATCATATTTATTTATTTTACATATTTACAACACTTTTGAGATCCTAAATAATATTATCGTGTTTTTCAATTTCTGCGAGAACAAGAGAGTAGCTGTGGCCTAGTGGTATCGGCCGCGATTTACAAGTCGTAGGCCGTAGGTTTGAACCCCATCAGGCGATTTAATTTGTGTAAATTATTTCATCACCACTGCTCTCAAAACTCATTGTTTTAGGAAACCATCGTGAGGAAACCGGCATGTCCATGTCCTAAAGGCAAAAACTTTGAAGACATGTGACATCTACCAAGCCGCACTGGGCCTGCTTGGTAAACTACGGGCCACTCCCTTTCGCCGAGAGGAAGCTTATGTGTCAGTAGCGGGAACATTATAGATTGATTATGTATGGAGTTATCGCCAGTGCTGGTTAAAAAGGTACCACTCGAGTACGTAGGCAGCTACACTTACCTTGGAAAGGAAATTTCATTTGGGAAAGACCGAAATATAGAGGAAATAAATAGAAGAGTAGCCATCACATGGAAAAAATACTGGGCCCAAAAGGAAATTCTCAAATCGAAACTGCCAATTAAATTGAAAAGAACTATCTTAGACACGACAATTTTACCTTGTCTCACATATGGCTGCCAAACGTGGATCTACGACCACAAGACAAGACAAAAAATCCAGACCACTCAGAGAGCAATGGAAAGAAGCTGTTTAAATGTAAAATTAAGATACAAAATAAGAAATACAGAAATTCGAAAAAGAACCAAAGTAAATGATGCTCTATATTATGCTCAACGTCTAAAATGGAGATGGGCCGGTCATGTTGCGAGATATGACGATAACCGATGGACAATCAACACCACGAAATGGAAAGGACCGCATGGCCTCAGAAGCAGAGGTCGTCCTCGCGCCCGGTGGCAGGACGAGATTGTGGCTAATGCAGGAAGAGACTGGATGACCACGGCCAAAGATAGAATGAAATGGATTTCTTTGGAGGAGGCTTTTACCTTAAGGGGGTCCACATTTATAAAAAATTAAATAACATATAAATGTAAAACATATAACTATTTGTGGAATAAATAAAGCTTTATTATTATTATTATTATTATTATTATTATTATGTATGTGTTTCGTAAGCGAGAAATGAACCTATGACCCTTTTATACCACACCCTGGACGCTTAGCCCCTTAATTTGCAAAATTTCAACCAATTCTGTTCAGTAGTTTTTCCCACGAGATCGAAATATAATAGGGATGTTTACTGGGTAAAAAACATTGATTCTATTTAGTCCGTCATTCAGATTATAGAAAAATATTGGATACGTATATTTTGTTTTTATCAAATCAATAAAAATGACAAATATAAAAGGCGTCAAAGATCAGGAGTAGTGGCTGGTGACGTCACTGGTCGCTAAAAAGTGTAGCGTGCAGTAATGTCACACGAGTTTTCAACGCACTCTGTCGTCTTCATTTTTTGTTGATATGAAAAAAGAAAAAATACGTGTCTAGTATTTTTTTGGAAATCTGACTGACGGACTAATTAGTTTTCTTTTTTGTCAATTACCCTATTATTAATTACTAGTTGCGCTTTGAGGTTTCACCCGCGTTTTTCTTTATATACCCCGCTCCTATGGGTCGCAGCGTGATGTTATGTAGCCTAAAGCCTTCCTGGATTAATGGGCTATCCAACGCAAAAAGATTTTTTCCAATCGGACCCGTAGTTCCTGAGATAATAATCTTCACCGCGTCCAAACAAATAAACAAACAAACAAACTCTTCAGCTATATATTAGCACAGAAGTACAGATGCGGAATAAACCGCAGGGCGCGGCTAGTTTGCTGTAGTTAACTACTTATCTTAGTTTCTTAAATTACCCGGCTGGTCCTTGGTCGTAATGACACCACAAAACAGACATGTGCGATCTTTTAGTGCACATTAACATCATTTCGTTTAGTTATTGCCTTGGCTAAAGACATTACGAGCAAAAACATATTTTCGCCCAAAGATTTAAGTCGTTAGATTTGCCCTCGCCGTAGGTACTGTAGAGATTATAGCACGCATAGATTGAAGCATACAACCTTTTCAAGTAAAAAGAAAAACGAAACAAAACTATATGATAAGTCCCAATAGAAATTTAGAAGGCAGAAAAAATATTTAAGGGTCTGTTTCTAAAAATAATTCATTAATTACGAATTTAATTGTAAACATCATAAGAGTATTTTATTGATCCGATCCGATAAGGGCCTTAGTAAAGGAGTTCTTGTATTTAATAGCTCAATGGGACAAGTGTTCAAACTGAGAAGAGTGTCGATAAATAGATACAATTTTAGTTTGAGTGAGTGAGACATTCAAACATCTCTGTCAACTAAATAGAAACATGACGCAGGCAGCAGGCAAATCTAACGATTTAAATCTTTGGCTCCATCTCCTTCGTTGCCTGCATATTGAGTTTAGTTCCGCTACTAATATATGTTCGCAAATAACTTTAAAAATAAATATCCTCATTTTGTAACTATTCCTTTTTTGTGGATGGGATCATCACATGATCTCACCTGCTCTGTGTGGAAGGGCGTGTCAGACTTTTACTGGTCAAAACCCAACAGTGTTCCTTCAGATGTCAGCACCAGAGGTCATGGTAACTCTTTCAAACAACCCCTGACCCTGACCAGACCGGGTAGCCGTTCCACGTCATTATGTACCGACATCTCGCACCGCCTCAATCGGGAGAAGCCATTTGATGATATCCCACCAAAAAAGATAAAGGCTACTTAGGGTCATCAAAATTTTACAACTACCCGCAATTGTATTATTAATTAAGCGTTTAATTATACTTAGGGTCAACAAAATTTTACAACTACCCGCAATTGTATTATTAATTAAGCGTTTAATTTTGATACTTGGCACATGTACCTTATTAAAAGTGAAAAGTTCAGTTCTTATAATCCAATGGTTGCTATCTGATTGGCAAGCAACCAGCCACGCAGCATCAACTAATCGAGAGTAGTCATTCGATTTAATATTAACGTCTTGTGACATTAAGTGTTGGTTAGTGGTACTGCGAAAATGAAGATTATTATTTGTTTCGCGGCTGAGATAAAGTGCAATAGATAGTGGCGTAAGTTTTCGAAATAGTGCGGAGATTTTAATCATTGTGTAATAAATAACTCAAAATTCTCAACATTGTCGTATAAAGATATAATTACAAAAGATGCTAGCGAAGCGAAAAGTAACTCTTGGAATCTCTGAATCTGAACAAAATTCCCTGGAAAAAACTGGTATCAGTCAGCTGAGGATGTTGCTACAAGTGAGAAAACTTCTATAGATAGTAATGAAGAAAAGCTTCTAATAGTTAATAGAAACTAAATAGAATTGGTTCCTAAAATACGCAGTCAAAGTGACCTCTGCGCTGATACCGACGACGTTGAAAGTGACATAGTTTAAAATACTGCAGCTCGAAGAAGATGAAGAAACAACTAATTTTTTTGGTACTTACAATAACTGAGATTCATGTTTCTATTATTCTAAATATCACATTTATAAAGCTGCCAGACAAGTCTAAACTGGAGATTCATTCCAAAGAATTCCAACAAAAACAAAATATTGTATCCTAGACAACTACAAAGTTGACATACGGACGGAAGTGTTCGCGAAATTCGCAGTACATTGTGTAAATAATTTCTTCCTACGTTCCGCTTTTAGCTTACTAAGAACTACTTAGCTTGTGCCAGTTTATTAAAAGGAAGGCGAGAACTCAACACAGATTAATACATCAGGCAAAGCGTCTAAGTATATACGACATTATGAAATCGACTGAATTAATAGTATAATTAGTTGTGTTGCGATGTGTGCCTGGTACGATGCGCCAAGTGTTGTTGTGTCGGGAGTTTGGTCGTGGAGGGTCTCCACATCAATCTCCCTCTGGCTCATCCCTCTGGCGCATCGTTGGTCATATTGTTGGGTTTAACATTGCACCACCTCGCTCAACTGCCGTCTTCCTTCCTATTCACTAAGTTTTTTAAGTGAATGGGTTTAATAAACTAGCGCGTTTTACCATCAACGATTGAATCACTGCTTACCATCAGGCGGGATTGCAGTCAAGCGCTAGTTTATAATTATAAAAAAAAAAATAAGAGCTGATTTCCCCAACGCCAGATAACATTATCCAAGGATAATTATGAATTAAGGATAGTTCTTCTATACAAAGACGCCAATTTAATTTCAGTTTCTCGACTGAAAGTGAGTTCTTCACCTGCACGGATATCTTTTATTCTTCTCTCTAAACAAGCATCACCAACTGTCCAGTCAAATATAATATTATCCATACGAATATTATAAATTCGAAAGTAACTCTGTCTGTCTGTCTGTCTGTTACGCTTTCCCGCTTAAACCTCTCAACCTATTTTGATGAAATTTGGCACAGACAATCTTTAGACCCTGAGAAAGGACATAGGCTACCTTTTAGTTAAAAAAAAATGAGATTCCCGAGGGAAATCTGAAAAGCGCGATATAACCGAATTCCACGCGGGCTAAGCCGCGGGCGGAAAGCTAACCATGATAATTATGAATAAAAGTAGATTTGTGGAATTTCATATTAGAATAAATGACGTACCAACTGCCCGACGAACTAGTATCTCTTATTTAACCGCTTTAGCAGTATAGCTCACGATTTAAAAGTAATCCTAAATTAGTGTCGAGTTTCCTGTAACCTAAGAAATTTTCGTACAATTTTTTTTTTATTTACTTTTTATTAATTTTAAACTAGCGCTTGATCGCAATCCCGCCTGATGATAAGCAGTGACGCGATCGTTGATGGTAAAGCGCGTTAGTTTATTAATTTCACTCAGAAAAACTGAGCGAATAGGAAGGAAGACGGCAGTTGAGCGAGGTGATGCAATGTTAAACCCAACATCACGACCAACGATGCTGCGCCAAAGGGAGATTGATCTGAAGACCCTCCACGACCAAACTCCCAACACAACAAAATTAGGCGCATCGTACCCGGCACACATCGCAACACAACTGGTCAGACCCGTCCTCCGTACGGCTTCACCAGACATCATGCCGGAACACGACAAATCGCTTAGCGGCAAGGCTTTGTCTGGTGGGTGGTAACTTCTGCCGGCAGCCGATGTTATGGCCTACCACCGAGAACTTTAATTTAATGTTTCTAACCACAGCCGTTTAGGCGTTGTCTTTCAATGAATAAATTTATGATTATTGTTTAGTAGATTATAAGTATTGTTACTAAATTATTCTATTCTATTTTTATTTATGGCAATGAAGCCGATGTCGACTATTCTGCCAATGTCAAAAGTGGATTGGAGAAGTAAGAGTGTACAAAAACAGTAAATTAGATTAGGTAAATAAAATAACTGAGTTCAATAAAATATTTTTACGTTAATTCTACTAAATTATTATTACAATCGCTAACTCTTAATCATTATTTGAAACAGTTGGCATCTATCAGCTAGGCAGATAGTTCAAAGAATACTGTTCCAATTTGTACCAGGGCACTAGAAAGTCAAAGAGTTGACGGTCATCGGCATTTAATTAAACTAAATCGCGCCGGAAGTTGTTCCAACAGGTGGCGCCACGTGTTACTAGGGCGGGTTAATGATCCACTTGATGTGATCAGTGCACTGCACTTTCGGCTACCTGTACACGTGACACTCTTTACTGCCAATAGTCAGCGAACGCCATTTCCAGACACTTTGCCCAATTTTCTGACTAACTTTTCATAAAGTATTTATTTTAGTCTATGGCACACAGAGCTATGGCCTACATTTCTCCTTGGCAATTCCCCACTGTCTGGAGCTAGTGTCCTCTGCTCCTGTTAAAATATTATCTTGTTATATGAGTTAAGATATAGAGATATTTTTGTAAATCAAGAAAGCGAGGTGACTGGAGAATTGTGTCTACATGAATATTTAACACAATCAAAATATTAGAAGTTCATTTCAAAAAAATATCATTTTATATATGTAAGTCTTCTAAGAGTTTCTCATTAGAAATTTGGAAAGAGGTAAAGCATTTCTAAAGCGTCATTTCTTTAATTTATATATGTGTCTCTAAACTTCTATATGATACTACCTTCTGAAGTACCTTAAACCTTTTTTTTCATAAACGCTACTTAAAGTTAACTAACCAGTGATTAGCAACTGTTTAAACATACATTTTGACGTTTGAAAGTAACTTAACTTTAATCATCGTTTTATGAATAAACCCTTAAGTGTTTTTAGTTACTTGAGCAGCTAGCACAAGCCACTGGCTAATGCAAGAAAAGTATTGAAAAGTGGCAATCGTGGACTAGAAGTGGTCAACGGACGCGCCCTTAATTAGAGACTGATTGCTGCAAATACTTCTCCGATGCCGTCATCGGAAATGAACTTTATGGTTTTGCAAAATCGTTTATGCAAAGAGGATAACTAGCCAATACTGGCCCTGATTTTCTTATTCACAAACTAAATAAAAGACAAGAAAGGGACAGCAGATAAAATGTTAGTTTAGATTTCGTCGGCTAACAGTGTAAACCTGCTTTTGGTCAAAAATATTTTTTTATACAATCTGTAAGAGAAAGTTAGGTCACACGGACTGTAAAAAACGTCTAGTCACTCTAAACGTCAAGTCAGCAAAAAAGTGTGATGCGTAAAACAGTCAAATCCATTTCATTCAAATTGCGCGGCTAACTCCATGATTTTACTTTTACCTTCAAAAAATAAAAATCCTTTTAACTGAATAGACGTCAAAGAAAGATGTTTATGATTTTTACGTAAACAATTGGTGTGAATAACGTAACATATAAAAACTCTTTCTATCACTACCTTCAATGAGGTATTTGATACTAAGTACACTAGAAACTTAGGACTATACTTCCCTATAAAAGATGAATCCGAGAGGTGAGCTCTGCACATAGTTGGATAATTAAATAAATATATACGGACAAAACACACAGATTAAGCTAGCCCCAAAGTAAGTTCGAGACTTGTGTTATGGGATACTAACTCAACGATACTATATTTTATAATAGATACATATATAGATAAACACCCAAGACCCAGGCCAATCAGGAAAAGACCGTTTTCCATCATGACCTGGCCGGGGATCGAACCCTGGGCCTCCACGTCGCAGGCAGGCGTGTTGACCGCTGCGCCACAGAGACCGACAAAGAATTATTTAAATTAACTGAAGTAGATTACATAGAGCATCAAACTAAAAAGAAAAGGATAAAGACAAAGATCAAGAAAACATTGTTTTTACCGCAGATCTGCTGAATGTGTGCTCCTAAATTCAAAATGAGTAGCCTGTATTACAGAACTGAACTCCCAAATTCATAACTTGACATTTTCAATTTAGAAATTAAGGATGTATTCTTTTATTTTTGGAATGAAAGTGAAGGTGGCTTAAATTCCGAAGAATTTGCTACTATGTTCTATGTTACGGGTTTGGTTTCCGTACTCAGTCCCTCCAGTGGATCATTGTGTCTATGGGCCATGGCGGCCTTTGGCGGTTATTCCAGCCAGCCCATATCCCTCCAGAAGCCCATTAAGTCTCCTGGCCTATTAAGAACGTCTGTGTACGATCTTGGTGCCCTTATGATCATCATCATCATCTCAGCGTTGAGAAAGCAAGCTGAAGACTGACGACGGCAAGATCTTAACGTCCGGGCCCGAGCTTTTGAGGGAAGTCGAGAATTTCTATGGACAGCTCTACACTTCAACGACAAGACCCGCATTAAATCTTGCTGAAGACCCTAGAGCAAGATTAACCCGACACTACACTGAAGATATCCCGGACGTCAGCCTGCAGGAGATTCGATTGGCTCTGAAACAGCTTAAAAACAACAAGGCGCCAGGCGATGACGGAATAACGGCAGAGCTACTGAAGGCGGGTGGTGAACCGATCCTTAGGGCCCTTCAGAAGTTATTTAATTCCGTCATAGATAAGGGAAAAACGCCACAGGCATGGCACAGAAGTGTGGTGGTACTCTTTTTCAAAAAGGGTGACAACACCCTTTTGAAAAACTACAGACCCATCTCACTTCTGAGTCATGTCTATAAGTTGTTTTCAAGAGTCCTCACAAATCGTCTCGCCTGCAGGTTTGACGACTTCCAGCCGCCCGAACAAGCCGGTTTCCGAAAAGGCTTCAGCACAGTAGACCACATACATACGCTGCGGCAGGTTATACAGAAGGCCGAGGAGTATAACCTACCCCTTTGCTTGGCGTTTGTGGACTACGAAAAAGCCTTTGATTCGATCGAGACCTGGGCTGTACTGCAGTCTCTCCAGCGGTGCCAAGTAGACTATCGATATATTGAAGCGCTGAAGGGTTTGTACGAAAACGCCACCATGTCAGTCCGAATACAGGACCAGACCTCGAAACCAATACCTCTGCAGCGTGGTGTCAGACAGGGAGATGTAATCTCTCCGAAACTGTTCACCGCTGCATTGGAGGATGTCTTCAAGGTTCTGGACTGGAAAGGACTGGGCATCAACATCAATGGCGAGTACATGACACACCTTCGGTTTGCTGATGATATCGTAGTCATGGCTGAGACCGCGGAGGACCTGAGTACAATGCTCGAAGACCTCAGTAGGGCCTCCAAGCGAGTCGGCCTTAAAATGAACATGGGCAAGACGAAAGTCATGTCTAATGCCCATGTTGTACCGACTCCTATAAAGATTGGAGACTCTGTTCTCGAAGTTGTTGACAGCTACGTGTACCTGGGACAAACTATCCAGTTAGGAAGGTCCAACTTCGAGAAAGAGGTCAATCATCGAATCCAACTCGGCTGGGCTGCTTTCGGGAAGCTACGTAGAATCTTCTCGTCCGAAATACCGCAGTGTCTCAAGACAAAAGTCTTTGACCAGTGTGTGTTGCCAGTGATGACTTATGGAGTTGAGACGTGGTCGCTAACAATGGGCCTTATAAGAAGGCTCAAAGTCGCTCAAAGGGCAATGGAGAGGGCTATGCTTGGGGTTTCACTGCGCGATCGAATCAGGAATGAGGAGATCCGCAGAAGAACGAGAGTAACCGACATAGCCCGAAGAATTGCAACACTGAAGTGGCAATGGGCTGGACACATTGCCCGTAGGACCGATGCCCGATGGGGCCGACGGGTTCTCGAGTGGCGACCACGCACCGGAAGACGTAGCGTGGGTAGGCCCCCGACAAGGTGGACCGACGACCTGGTGAAGGTCGCGGGAAACCGCTGGATGCGGGAGGCGCAGGACCGGTCGTCGTGGAGAACCTTGGGGGAGGCCTATGTCCAGCAGTGGACGTCTTTCGGCTGAAATGATGATGATGATGATCTCAGCGTTAATCCCGGTCACATCCGTAGCTTTTTCAACTTTGGAGTCTGGGACCCGCTTTACCACTTAGGTGCCCCTATGGTATTGCTTCTAATTTGGGTAACGCCTGTACACTCGAAGAGTACTTGGCTACTTGCGCAACTGTCTCGTCAGCCTCTATGCAGGCTCTACACAGAGTGCCGTTATATCTATTGTATGGAGATGCTTATTCAGGGGGCAATGGTCCGTGATGATCCCCGTCATCAATCGTAGACTAGACCGTATCAATCGTAGAGTGCGTCGTGACACTCAAGTCTTAAGCTTGATGTAATACATCCCTGCTTTAGGGATTGGAGGACTAAAGCGCTGTCAGTGAGTACGCGGACACGTGTGTCCGCGACTCTCCTTTCTTTTATGGCTAAGGCCACCAGAGTTATGCCCACACATTCTGCTTTTTCGCCACAATTTGCTACTATTTGGATGGACTTAACAGATAACAATGTTGTACTTCAGGAAGACTCCTGAACTGAAGAAAGTATTTTTTTACAAAAATGCTCATCGGTGACGCCTGTGCCATTTACTGATCTAATTAAAATTTATACAGTGACAGAACAAAAATTAGCGGGAGGAAGTTCGAAGACCTTTAACATTGGAAAAACACCTGGCTTGCAGATTATCGCTCTTATTACGACAACTTACCTAATCATTAAAACAGAATAAATTGTAATAATGAGTAAAAGAAGATTAATATTAAGTTTTATTAACTTAAAAAATCATGGATTCTAGGCTGAAATGGTCCGAATATATACAGCGAAGGCCAGATGACCATGTCGTGAAGAAGTGCCTTTCCATGGCTAAAGACGAGAGGGAGAGGAAGGCCCCAATCATATGTTAGGATATGAAGCAGTTGGTGCTTTCAGATGATGACGCATACCTGCAGAATAAGTGGCGCCTCAGTTCCAGGAAAGTCATCGAAGAAGAAGATTAACTTAAATATTATTTTATGAGGGGAGAATGTCAATTATTTGTTTGTTCCATTTATGTTTTGTCAAGACTTTTGTTAAAAGACTGACCTTTAAGTATTAACCAAATATGTAACTGTGATGATTACTAATAAATAGTAAACAGAGCAACTAATGAAACAATTAATGGTATTTGACTTATACCTAAAATCTTTCAAAAAAAACCCGCTAAGTCCACAAAATAAAACTTTTGCTACAAAAAAACAGTCCTAAATCATAAAAAATACTTACCTATAATTTGTTAAAAACCCAATTTTACTATTTTAATCATTTCTGATAATGTATAATACTTAAAGATACACCAACTATATTTTTAGTTTTAACCTAAAAATATAAAATTATCAAGTTTTTTTTTATCTCCTGTAAATTTGGGGTTAAAGTGAGTTAGCAGGCTTACATACTTTGCCGACGATTTGTCAAATTATCCAGCTCCTGACATAAATTAACGTATCTTTTTTCGCCATGTTTGTAATCGCGTTTAAACTGTCTATGGAGTATCTTATTTTGACTAGATTAAAATAAAATGTTATCTTCTAAACTTTTCTTAATGGAATAGAAAGGAAAAGATGCATAACTTAAAATTGGTTTAGTTTGTAAATTGGCGAAATATTTTTTTTTTATTATTTCAGCATAAAATGTATAGCCTTAATTTGATTACAGAAATAATTATTGCTTCGGCGTTTTTATCTTTTTGTGGTAATTTTGTAGTTACTGCTTACCCCTGTCGGGTAAATTCGTGTTTGTTTATGAATATATGTATGTGTAAAATCAGTTTATAGGTTAAAATAATAGTTTAGATTTGAAACCTTATTTTTTACGAGTTAAGTCTTGTTTCAAACTTATTTGTTCCCAGCGTAGCAACTGTAGACCCTCTACGAACATGCTACGAAATCTCGTAGCAACAAGTTCATAACTTCGTTGGTAGACTTTTGTTCGTTCGTGTTTCTTTCTATATAATTTTTCATTTTCAACTTTAAAATAAGACATTAAATTGTTCTGAACTTTACACAGATTTATTTAGAATCGAGGTCAAACATGTTAAAGTCTGGAACTAATGTCACAGCATCTGAAAACATGTCAAGTGTGACGTTGACAATTAGCGGCGTGACCTTTGGCGTGTGATCTCGGCATTATTATTATATGGTAGGTATTTTATTTATTTCACAATTATTGTGCAATATTTTACATATTTTTAATTTTCTTATATATTTATTAACAGTCATTTTTCACCTCTATCAATAAAATTTAACACAGAAATACAAATTAGAATAAACATGGTAAGTGTTAATCTTTTTTATTACTCTACAGAATCAAGCGTGGGATGATATCTCGTGTCCATCATTAATCTTTTCGCAAATACGCAACATTTCTGTCACATGAGTATTTATAATTGTTATTTTTAGATTTTCAGCTTGACACCTATTTCATTGTAGCTTCGCTTACATTGGTGTGTTTAAAGCTACATGCAAAGCTGTGTTCTGGTTCTGCAAAGCATACAATCTCACATAAATTTGAGAGGGATTGACGGTGGCGAAGAGGCGTGCGCCGGCGCTGGCGGTCGTCTCGCAGTAGCCGAAATACACCGCCCGACGCCGGTCAAAAATAGAGGCGCGTCGCGCGCTAGCGCACTGCATACAAAAGTGGCGAGCCGTTCCACCAACAGCTTGCCTTATCAAATTTCCCTGCCCACACCCGCCCACGCGGTGCACCCTTAGCCACCCTGCATGCGTTAGTGTGTTAGCACAGGCCTGCGATGTTAGCAGAGTTAAAAACTTCACTTAATCCTGCAGCTGCGACACGGAAGCACTGAGCGACACCCGAAGCATTAATTAGTTACATCACTCATCACTTACACAGTTCTTGTCACTATAGCACTGCTCACTAGTGTGTATGATCGTCGCGACCGAGTCTACGGAGCGCACGCGAGGGGCGCCTGCCACCACTGAACTGCTCCGAACGGGCCCTCCTCGCGCTCCGCCGATCCCAAAATACCCAGTATTGTGTACACAATACTTATAACACCTAGGCTTTAGTATAAATCTCGGCGAACTTTATAAATAGTGCGTTTCGATACGGGGAAGGTATAAAGATGCGAATGCAATGGCTGCTATTAACCTAAATCATTTGGCCTGGATTGATATCAGGTGTGGTTTGGTTGTATTTGTCTTATTCGAGAGTCTAGACGAAATGGTCGTCTTCGCTTTCGTTACATGTAAATTGTGAACTAAAGTTTCAGTAGTAACTATATCATCATGATTCGAGGGGCTCGAAAATCAAAGTCAAAGCGTTTATTTTAGATAGGCACAAAGGCATTTCTGAACGTCAAAATCCAACTAACACTATACAAGCAAAAATGCTAAACGGATTGGCATGAAATTTAGCATACAGATGGTTTATAATCGGAATTAACATAGGAAACTTTTTGTCCCATTATTTCCACGGGATCAAAACTTACACGAGTGAAACAACGAGGCGGAGCTGTTCTAATTAAAATTTTGAATAATTAAGTGTTTCACACCACTTCGTCTATGATCTAGTATGAAAAGTAGCCTATGTCCTTACTCGAGTCAAGGTCTATCGGTCTATCTAGAAACCGTGGCCCTGGCCTACACGCAAGTGAAGGAACACGGGTGGGTTTTATTCAGTAAAAGTCTGACACGCCTTTCCGCTCCGCCCAGAGCGGGAGAAGTCGTTTGATGATTTCCTATCACAAATAAAAAAATGATCTATCTGTGAAAGCGAGACAGACAGAGTTACTTTCGCAATTATAACATTAATATGTATTAACAACAGGTGCAAAAACTGTTGTCAAAAGAATTCATAGAGATCTAACCTGTCACTCACTGTGCAAAGTCGGAATGTGCCAGAATTCTTTTCTGAACATAATATGATTTACAATATTTCACTAGTTATTTACAAGTTACTAAAAACACCTTGATTGTTTAATAATTATAAACTGGCGCTTGACCGTCATCCCGCCTGATGGTAAGCAATGATGCGATCTTTGACGGTAAAACGCGTTTACCGTCGAAGATCGCATCATTGCTTAAAAGTTACGTTAAAGTTTATTAAAAGCCTTTCACTCAGAAAAACTGAGCGAATAGGAAGGAAGACGGCAGTTGAGCGAGGTGATGTAATGTTAAACCCAACAACACGACCAACGATGCAGCGCCACAGGGAGATTGATCTGAAGACCCTCGACGACCAAACTCCCAACACAACAATATTAGGCGCATCGTACCCGGCACACATCGCAACACAACTGCTCAGACCCGTCCTCCGTACGGCTTCACCAGACGTCATGCCGGAACACGACAAATCGCTTGGCGGTAAGGCTTTGTCTGGTGGGTGGTAACTTCTGCCGGCGGCCGGTGTTATGGCCTACCACCGAGAAAACCTTGATTTTGTTGTTTAATGTCTAATTTATGAGCTCTTAATCTATACTAATATATAAAGCTGAAGAGTTTGTTTGATTGAACGCGATAATCTCGGGAGCTACTGGTCCGATTTGAAAAATCCTTTTTGCATTGGATAGCTCATTAATCCAGGAAGGCTTTAGGCTATATAACATCACGCTACGACTAATAGGAGCGGAGCATAACTAAACCACGCGAACGAAGTCGCTGGCGGTCGCTAGTTCTAAATATATACAAGTACTGAGCAATGGGGGTTACTTTTAAGCAGAAAGTCAGTCGTTTATTTACTATCAAAAATGCTGAAATGTCTAAGTAACAACTTTATTTTTTGTTTATACGAATTTAGGTTAAAACAGAATATCCTAGTTGCGAAAAATTAAACTCGCATACTCAGCAACATAGCAGTCCGCACACCCATCCAATATGTGATGACGTCACGGTTAGCTAAGTGGGTGAGCGATCTACTGCTATGTTGCGTGTCGCGGGCTCGATTCCCGAATGGAACAAATATTTGTATGGCGTACAGGTAGTACAAATGTATTAATATTCATTAGTACATTGTTTCTAGGCAAAAAAGATACAGCTACAACTATGTCAAAACCAGCATTAAATTCTGATACAGCATTCGTACATAAAATAGCTTGGTGTTTAATGCATTAATGTGTTTGGTTATAACTTTAAGTAGGATTAAATTCGCAAGAAATAATAATGAGCAAGTAACTAAAGACGACACACTATTGACATTTCGTAGTCACGTCGTGAATGTATGTATAAAGTGTCTTACAAGTATGGCCGCCGGTTATTCGATATCGTGGCCCCTGGTGCTAGTGATGCACAGACTAATGAAGAAACACGGGTGGGATTTAGTCAGTAAAAGTCTGACGCGCCCTTTCGCACTGAGCAGGAGAGGACATTTGATGATCTTCCATCCTTAAACAAAAAAATAGTTCTTACAAACATCGCTGCGCTAACTTCTTTGTGCAATGTATTAGTAGTTACTCCAAATATAACGGATTCATATGGGATCCAGAAGCTTACACAAAATATATTTAACACTTTTCTGTACCTAAATTGTTTGGTGTATACCCAGCAATTTTATCCATTAATGTATCCAACTTTATTTGTTATAGATATGTTAGGTGTAAAGTCCCTATAACGCCGTACCTTGCGTGTAATAAATGACGTAGCTGACAGAAAAGATATGCCCGGTAGTAGGTCATAACATCGGATGCATGATGTCTGATAAAGCCGTACGGAAGACGGGTCAGAGCAGTTGTGTTGCGATATGTGCCGAGCACGATGTTCCAAATGTTGTTATGTCGGGAGTTTGGTCGTGGAGGGTATCCAGATCAATCTCCCTCTGACGCAGCATCGTTGGTAGTGTTGTTGGGTTTAACATTGCATCACCTCGCTCAACTGCCGTCTTCCTTCCTATTCACTCTGTTTTTTGAGTGAATAGGCTCTTAATAAACTAGCGTACTTTACAATCAACGATTGCACCACTGCTAACTATCAGCCGAGATTGCAGTCAGTTATTTAGTGAGTTCGCTTAAACATGCATGCAACATGCTATGATAAAATACCTATTACATAACTAGTTATGACCATACTATTAAATTGGGAAATTCCTGTATTGATAGTGCCAATGCGTTAATAAATAAAAAGTTTTCTACTCCACTCAACCGATGCTTACTAATTTAATAACTTTCCTACAACCTTCTACATATATTCAGTAAAATGATTCACACACTCCCCCAAATCCTTACCTCAAATAAATCAAAAGCTACACCACAAATACAATACACAAATATATACTCGAGACCGGAGCTATCGCCTTTGGCACCTCACCCGCGGACCAGCGAGAGTAACCTTCGCGAAATAATTAGCCCAAGTTCACACACATTGGTCATCAATTGCCCATTTATTATTATGTATTATTAGTTACATGTACAGTGTACATAATATAATTAATCATACACAAAACACGCCTCTGAACGCCCTAATATTTGATCTAGTGTGACTTTTTACTTTTGTAGCGTAGGACGCCCTTGAGCGAGATGGAGCGACGACATCAAAAAAGTGGCTGGAAGTGGCTGGCGGAGATCTACTAAGGATCGAGCTTGTTGGCATACCATGGAAGAGGCCTATGTCCAGCAGTGGATGAGCAGAGACTGATGATGTTGATGATAATTAATACTTTTATAGGAGTGCTGTCTGTGCTGTGATTGAAAAAATATCTAGAAAGAAGTAAATAAATAAATAAATAAATATATACGGACAAATCACACAGATTGAGCTAGCTCCAAAGTAAGTTCGAGACTTGTGTTACGGGATACTAACTCAACGATACTATATTTTATAATAGATACATATATAGATAAACATCCAAGACCCAAGCCAATCAGGAAAAGAACTTTTTCCATCATGACCTGGCCGGGGATCGAAACCGGGGCCTCCACGTCGCAGGCAGGCGTGTCGACCGCTGCGCCACGGAGGACGACAAAAGTAACATCGTATAACTAATGCATGACTGGTCTAGTCTTTGTCACTGCAACTCTTGAGCATGGGGTAATGGGTTTAATTCCCAAGCCTAGCGAAAAGCTTTTCGAGTCAATCCTTTGGCGAAATATTCAATCCAAGTTCACATATATCTGTCATCAATAATTATCCATGTTTTTGTTTTTCATTACTTATTACTACTATAAAACTAATTAAATACATCACTTGCTGTAGGATTCGGTACAAAAGGATCTTTATATCGTATCCATAAGATTCTATAATGGTTGTTATAATTTCATTGATTTCTGCAGTCTGTACGTTGTGACCTAAAAATGTTTCAATAGAACATAAGAGAGAGTCATCTGACTATCATGTAGCTTGGTATGCCATTGTGGCAGCTGAGCTTGGATTCAATCTCAAGGTCTGACTCACCTGACACTGTTCTTAGCATAAGATAAATGTGCATACGGCAAGTCTTGCCGCCAGGCGATTTGTCGTGTTCCGGCATGACGTCTGGTGAAGCCGTACGGAGGACGGGTCTGAGCAGTTGTGTTGCGATGTGTGCCGGGTACGATGCACCAAATGTTGTTGTGTTGGGAGTTTGGTCGTGGAGTGTCTTCAGATCAATCTCCCTTTGCCGCAGCATTGTTGGTCGTGTTGTTGGGTTTAACATTGCATCACCTCGCTCAACTGCCGTCTTCCTTCCTATTCGCTTAGTTTTTCTGAGTGAATAGGCTCTTAATATACTAGCGCGCTTTACCATCAACGATCGCATCACTGCTTACCATCAGGCGGGATTGCGGTCAAGCGCTAGTTTATAATTAATAAAAAAAAACGTTATGGAATGCAAATAAATTACTGAATATGAATATTTTAGCAAATGAAATAAATGGCCATCAGTTTTGCTAATTTCATAGGTTTATTAAAAGCAAAACAGAGGTGTGAGTTCTAACGGCACTTTAATCAACAATTCAAATATGACGTTTTGATCTATCTATTTAAAACAGTGATTTTTCCGACTGGAGTTTTTATTACACCGCAAAACACATTCAACGCTGCCATACGTCATGCATGCCTAATAAACAGTCTCCTACCTACTTATATTTATAACTAGCGACACGCCCCTGGTCCGCATGACTTCATAACATGAAAAAACATCGAGATTTTTGAAAGTATTTTCTTTATTAGCCTTTATTGTCCCACTCTTGGGCAAAGGCCCCTCCCGTCATTCTCTTTCCACCTCTTTCTGTCCAGAGGTATCAAGGATCAATCTTTATTAAAGGAGTAGTTTTAGCCAAATTTAAGGATGTGGCGTCCAGTCTTTAAAAACAAACCTCGTATTTATTTCTAATATATACACAATACAGACAATCAGACTGAACAATTTTCTATGGAAATTACATCGCAATCACGAATAAAAATTCTGCCATCCTATACGATATAGATTGACTAGGTCTTGAATTTTTCTACGGCACAATTGATACCGAAATTTTCCACAATGATAACCTTGGTCATGAAGAAAGTTGTCCAGTTTGATAAACTCTGTATATTAAACTTTTATAATAAATATGAGAGTTGAATTATATTATATTATAAATGTAATAATACACACAAAACACTATATGCCCGCTTCATAATAAATGCTTACGTATTTAATATTTTGTGTTACAGTTATCAATTTAGTGTTATTTATTTTAGAAGTATGTATATACATACTTCTGTTCTTTTCTTTATTATGTACACCATATAGATTACAGAACATAAATATAAAGATTTTACAAAGTGTGACACAATGGGCGGTCTTATCGCTAAGAGCGATCTTTAAATTATATATATGTACATACACACATCAAAAGTGTCTAGGGATCAACATATATTTTTGCAATAACTTTTCTCCTGATTGATATTAATTAAAATTTTCTTTAAGGATTCATCAAATAAAGTGTTTTCGTTTGTCACAGTAACGATAAACCAAGTCACCTTTGCATTAATAAAGAAATTTGCCATTTTCCTAATAAAGGGATATTTGACATTTGAACCACTAACACAAAAGTTCGAAAAAAAGACTGAAATAACAGTTTTCTCTAAAATTTTATTGGGTAACTTAAACAATTAATAATCCGTGTTTCTACCGCGAACACTAACAACACAAGAACATCGGTTTGGCATACTCAAAATGAGTTCATCCAAATCACGCTGTGGAATGGCCGCCCATGTTCGTTGCAACAACAAAAAAAGGTCTTCTTGCGACTGGATACCCTCCATATTCGGCAGAGCTCTTCTCTGTAGCATATCCCATGCATGCTCAACCGGGTTCAAGTCTGGCGACTGAGCAGGCCAGGGCAGGACATTGATGTTAGCTGCGGCGAGAGTCTGTCTTACAACTCTTGCGGTGTGCGGTCGTGCATTATCATGCATTAACTGAAATAAGGGACCGATTTGCACTTGTAGAGGAACGATGACGTCTGATACAATCGTCTCAGCATAAATTTGAGCGTTGAGGTTGCCTCTGATCCAAATCAACTCAGTTCTTCCGCCGATCCAAATACCCGCCCATACCATGATGGTTCCACCACTATAAGGATGGACTTCCTGGCAGAATTTTAATCGCTGTTGGCGTCCAGGGGTTCTCCAGTGTCGTATACGTCTTGTATCCGGTCTCATACCAAAACGAGACTCATCAGAAAAGCACACGAAACGCCATTGTTCTTCTGCTCAATTTCTGTGTTCAAGAGCCCGTTGATATCGAATCCTACGATTGTGCATTGCTATAGTTGGTACCAGTAGCGGTCTTCGGGAATGAAGGTTCACTTCATGCAAGCGGTTTCTGACTGTTTGGTCGCTAATTAAGTTCCCTGAAGAGTGATGAAGCCTCACGGCTAACATCATGGCGGTTATTGTTGGAGCTCTTCGAGTTAAGATTTGAATGTATCGGTCTTGTCTCCGTGTGGTGCAGCGATACCGTCCTCCATGGCGCTCAGCCACGGTACCAGTGCTTCGGTAACGTGTCCAAAGTCGACTGATAACACTCTGACTTGTATTCAGAGCTAAAGCCACAGTACGTTGCCGGGAACCAGCTTCTATCATTCCCACGGCTCTGAGCATTTCTTCCCTGCTTAAATGACGTCGCCGCTCCATAATAACGTTGGTTTCAATCAGTAGTAGGGAAACAGTAGCACTAATAATGTCTTCAATGCGTTGTATGTTTTTATAGGGAAAATATTGACAGCTGATTTTCATCTTTTACTCGAATTTGATTCACAGTTCCTGATTCAAATTATGAAATGCACCAAAAAGGATCCATATAAATTTATAAAATCATAAATTTATTACAAAGCCACATCTCAATCTCAAGAAATCCGCATAAAAATGCTTGATCCCTAGACACTTTTGATGTGTGTATTTTATTCTTTTATTTACATGTATTTTTTTATTTAATTAAGGCTCACCAATATTTGTTACAGATATTTTACATATTACATATAGATACATACAATTCATATCATATACATTTATATAGTCTTAAAAGTTTTGTTCAGTTTCAGTGAGTAGTTTTTGTCTGGGGCTTCCTGTGCTATAATGCTCACACTCACACATGAAAAGAAACTTCAATTTATCATAATTATGTAGGCACACAGCCCAGAACACTTAAGGAACTAGCAATAATAACGAGAATTAATACATGCTTTTATAAAATCGACGATTGGCAAGAATTCTGTTACAAAATTTACTAACGGCTACAATAAAATATCACCGCTCCGTTAGTTCAACACGCAAAATTGGACTACAATTTGTCGAATGTTGCGCAATACGGAAGAGTGACACGGACAATATATTTTAATATTTTGGATCGGCAGCCATGATGGGAAAAGATCACATTTAGTTTTATACCAAGAATATCGCGGGGCAGACAGCTCGTAGAACGGAAGCACGAAAGGTCCAAAAACTTCTGAAACAACTCCCGTAAGTCCAAGTGTCATCATCCTTTTATCGTCCCACTGCTGGGCACAGGTCTCCTCTCATACAGAGAAGGATTGAGCGTAATCACCACGCTCGCTCAATGCGGGTTGGCGATTTCAGTCTTAACATCCAGGTTTCCTCAAGATGTTTTCCTTCACCTTTTAATTAGTCATTGGTGTCCAAAATATACTTAGAAAGTACATATAACTTAGAAAAGTTACATTGGTACTTCCCTGACCTGGAATCGAACTCGCACACTCATACTTGAGAGGTTTTAACCACTAGGCCACCACGACTTTATAAGCGAAGTGTAGATCTTGTTAACTGGATAAACCTTCAGAAATAGGGTACCATGAAAAGTCACGATCCCATAGCTAAATGAATTCACGAGTGTGGATATAAAGGTTGTAGGCATCTTTCATTTATAAAGGGTGTATCTGACATCGACGCACTAACGAGTACCATGGATCCAGTACATGATTCTGAACCACCCAGTGGTGGAGTTTTTCGTCGGCTTTTTCATGATTTAAAAAAATATATATGTAATTTTTTTCACTTTAGACCTTTCATAATTGCTATACTTTTATAACCCAATAACATACAATACCTACTTAGGACCCATTAACTTAATCAAATTTTATTCCGTGGTGCTTGGCAATCTGGGCTTCTCCCAGTTGCAATAATGTCCCTTTGTGCCGATTGGCCTAGTTCTGTTCTGTCTCCTGCTTGTTATGGAGGGAAGTGGAAAAAATATCTTTTTTCTTACTCCTCCGCTATTCTTTTCTGATTTATTTCGTTGCGGGGCCCATGACAGTTGAATCGTTTCTCCGGGACTCGTCGAGCTTCATTGCTCGGCGTTTTACTGGCGGACTCCACTGTTGATTCTGACTTTCAGGAGTTGCAGTGGATGGGAAAAGTGTGGCGGGTTTTGTCCCAAAAAAAAAGAAACCCAATAACATTTTAAATTAAAATTTAATTAATTCGCTAATTACACAAAAAAGCGCAATGAAAACAAAACTCTAAAAACTATCTTCTCAGCTGATTTAATAGAGTTCATATCAAGGATCAAAGACATACCTACAAACCCGCACGGCGGCACGCTTGCAACGTTCAAAGGCCGAGCCGACACTTTTTTTTAAACATTGTTATTTCTGTAACCGTTCATTAACGACATAAATGACTACCATAATTTTATTAGTGGCATGCGGTGTAGCCTTTTCGCGAACTTTGCGTTACAATGTCAGATACACCTGTATATTGTATTTTGTTGTACTTCTTCTCTGGGAATGGGAACCTGAGCTGGCGAACTTCAGGTTAGCATGTAACCTAGCTAGCTAGAACGGCAGATTTAATTCCTTTGTAACCCTTTATCATATTTTTCCATCATTTGTAAATTATATTTATGAGCATAGTAACAGACTATGTGGACAATACTTTTTCAAATTAGTAAATGGTGTAATTTCAGCGATGCTAGCGAAAGATCTATGTCCAGCACTGGGCCTTAGACTGGGATTATGGTGATGCTTTATATTACGATTTTTAAGGTTGATACTTTCAAGTATGCTACGGAGTATATTGATAAGCTATTGGTATTTATGTATAAGTCATCATCATCATCTTAGCGTTTATCATGGTTGCATCCACGGCTTTCGCGTTGGTAGGCCATAACATCGGCCGCCGGCAGAAGTTACCACCCACCAGACAAAGCCTTGCCGCTAAGCGATTTATCGTGTTCCGGCATGATATCTGGTGAAGCCGTGCGGAGGACAGGTCTGAGCAGTTGTGTTGCGATGTGTGCCGGGTACGATGCGCCTAATGTTGTTGTGTTCGGAGTTTGGTCGTGGAGGGTCTTCAGATCAATCTCCCTTTGGCGCAGCATCTTTGATCGTGTTGTTGGGTTTAACATTGCATCACCTCGCTCAACTGCCGTCTTCCTTCCTATTCGCTCAGTTTTTCTGGGTGAATAGGCTCTTCATAAACTAGCGCGCTTTACCATCAACGATCGCATCACTGCTTACCATCAGGCGGGATTGCGGTCAAGCGCTAGTTTATAATTATTAAAAATTAAAGCCCGGGGTCCGCGTAGTAATACTTATTAAGTATTAAGTATGAGTATTTATGTGTTTGTACAGCATTTGTAAGTGATTTCATTACTTTTTTTGATGAATCTAGAGTATGTACATTCCAAATATCTAAGACGTCTAAAAGATGTTGAAACTTAATGATCATCTCGAAGACATTTTAATGTAGTGGAAATCTAAGTCCAGAAAAAAAATAATGTTGATTTATGAGTAGCAAAATGTAGCGGAATAAAAATATGTTTTGAAGCCAATATCTGTTAGTGTAACGGTTATTTTAGATATCTCGCAGATTATATCCAAGGTATTCTATAACGAGCTAAGCCAAAGAATGCTTGCAGCTCAAAAATATGATTTTCGAAAACAAACTTTCCTTGAAACCATTTCTTTTCCGACTACAGAAGAACCACAACAACTTAAGCCACAATGAACAACTGACCGCTAGTGTCACTACTGCGCGTAGGTCCCGGATCAATCAACAGATAAAGTTTGTCTATAAAGTCGTGAAAATGAATATTTCTGGTACTAAAAATTTTAAAAGTAGGGTAACACTAAATTATAGTACATCGAATGTCACCGGCTGTCGTATATTTGTTTTGTAACCCGATATTTATTGCATTTGTTATTGCTTTTCAAATCTACATGGATAAAACATCGAAGAATTGTATTAAAAATGAGCAAAATAAATAAAAGTGGAGCTCGGAAAGTAATTTTAAAGTATATCGGCGATGTTTGTTAGAACACTAAGTTGGACAAATTTTATCAAATACTAGGTGCGCACCGCAATTTCACCCGCGTAGGTTTCGATAAGTTTTTTTATATGCCCCGCTCCTATTGGTACCAGCGTGATATTATAAAGCCTTCCTGGATTAATGGGCTATCCAACGCAAAAAGAATTTTTCAAATCGGACCCGTAGTTCCTGAGATTAGCGCGTTCAAACAAACAAACTCTTCAGCTTTATATATTAGTATAGATGGATGAGGTATGTAGTCATGTTACTGTTTGTTTTTATCTACTAGAAGTTTCAAATTGACTAAGTATACGATGTTAAGACTAAAAGAGGATTGTTCACATTGCGCATAAATATAGTTCAGATTGCAAATATAAGTAGACCATATTGTAGTGCGACTAGAAAAGTTTTGATACTTTAGGTGATGTAATTTATCGCTGATTTTAAAAATGAATTATATCATGTCCGGAATTAAAATTAGTGCTATCCATCTTCTGATAGAAATTACATATTATTATTTTTATTCTTTCACAAAAATGTGAGAGTGAATCCTATATAGATGAGTCAGTTATTTGCCTAAGCGAAGGTAACAGGCTGATGACAGCAGTAGCGGAGACGTTGTTAGTGACGCAGCTACAATGAAAATACTTGTTAACGAAGAATATTTGAAATCAGAAGATGAAAGTAATTATTATGTTTTGGAATACTTTTCATTGGTAAAAACACATTAAAATATATAATAATAAATATGTATGATTCTTTTTTTTGTTTTACTCATTTTATTTAAACGCCAGAGACCATAGATTTGTGTTTTCATTAAAACCAGTTGTGCTCCTAGTACAAAATAATGTGCTAGTATCAAAATGATTTCAGACAAGTCAAGAGGGTTGCTATACACAACGGCCGCACCCTCATTTATTTTCACGACTTTATGGACAAACTATAGCATTATTTAGTAAACCAATGAAATATTTTAGCAAGATAGGTGGTGATTATTTAAATAAGCATATAGTGGTAAGTATAGAGAAAAGTATATGGTTTATATACGTATTTAATGTTTATGGAAATAAATACACTCACAATTGATTACCTACAACACAGATTACCTGTAACATTGTCTCTCTTTTTCCTTTAAATTCATCCAAAGACTGTCTTTCAAATATAGCGTTTTGAGATAATATGACCGCCTAATGTGTCCGCTTACGGACAAAATTTGGATTTGTATCTATAATTCTTCATCATTATCAACCTTTGTATCGTCCCACTGCTGGGCACAGGTCTCCTCTCATACAGAGAAGGATTGAACGTAATCACCACGCTTGCTAAATGCGGGTTGGCGATTTTAGACTTAAAGTCCAGGTTTCCTCAAGATGTTTTCCTTCACCTTCAGTCATTGGTGTCCGAGATATACTTAGAAAGTACATATAACTTTAGAAAAGTTACACTGGTACTTGCCTGACGTGGAATCGAACCAGCGCACTCATACTTGAGAGGCTGGTGTTTTAACCACTAGGTCACCACGATTTTTCTATAATTCTTACTTCACAATAAAGAGTATTTTGTTGAAGAAGTTGAAATTGTATTTGAGTGAAATTTATGTACAAGGTACTGGAACAATTTGCCAGCGGCGGTGTTTCCGTCGAACTACAATTTAAGTGTCTTCAAGGCTACAGTGAGCGCACTAGTTTATTAAGAGCCTATCTTAATAAACCAGAGTGCTTTACCATCACTGATTGCATCACTGCTTACCATCAGGCGGGATTGCGGGCCCGGATGCAACTGAGTATCAGTATCTTATATAGAGCGAATGCCTTTTATGAGTAACACTGGTTTTCAGTCTTATGGGTTTCTGACGACCCGTTACCACTGATTGCGTAATAAAATAAGATATAAGGAGATCCGCAGAAGAATGGGAGTTACAGACATAGCCCGAAGAATTGCAACATTTAAGTCGCAGTGTGCCGGGCACATAGCCCGTAGGACCGATGTCCGATGGGGCTGATGGGTTCTCGAGTGAATAGGCCCTCGACAAGGTGGACCGACAGCCTGGTGAAGGCTGCGGAAAAATGCTGGATACGCAGGACCGGTGCAACAATTGCATTACTGCTTACCATCAGGTGGGATTGCGGTCAAGTCCCCTTTTCATCTCAGCGTTAATCCCAGTCGTATCCGAAGCTTGTTTTTTTTTTAGTTTATAATTAATGAAATATATATATATACGCTTGCCGCGGATGGTCTGCGGATGGGTTCTTCATATGCTGAGACCATTCTGACCTATGGAAAGCATTCTGGTGAGTGTGCAAGGGAATTGCATGATTTAATTCCGCCATCTCTGTTCCATCATCGGACGACCCGTCGTACGGCGAGTTTCCACCCTTACGTTGTTGACACCACTGCGATCCGGAGAAGCGTTTTGCTTCCTCCTTTATACCGCTTACATCGAGGGACTGGAACAATTTGCCGGCGTCGGTGTTTCCGTCACATTACAATTTGAGTGTCTTCAAGGCTAGAGTGAATAGGCTCTTAATAAACTAGCGCGCTTTACCATCAACGATCGCATCACTGCTTACCATCAGGCGGGATTGCGGTCAAGCGCTGGTTTATAATTTATAAAAAAAAAGCATGTTAAGCAGTTGGTACCAGCGGTCATTCGTAGATCCTTGACAGTCATCACTGGAAGGCAACCACGGAATATCTTGTTACCCAACAACTAGGTTTTGGAGGCCAGATAGGCAGACGCAATGTAAAATATTGGTGTTCAGATGAATTCGGTTAGACTGGAAGCTGACCCGAACATAATATAGGCAGATGATGATATTTAAACCTATCATCTTCATCATCATCATCTCAGCGTTAATCCCAGTCGCATCTGAAGCTTTTTTCAGCTTTGGAGTCAGGGGGCCGTTTTACCAGTCTAATTGCTGATTTTGGCGAAACTTCGACATTTTCCGTGAAGCGACTGCCGTCTGACCTCCACAACCCGAAGGCAATATCGAAGCATTGCAGTTAGACCAATTGTTGGACTTTTGAGGGCTCCAACAACCCGTAACGACTGCCATTAGATGTTCGTATGGCAACCGGGACCAACAGCTTAACGTGCTTTCCGAGGCACGACCAGACCAGTGCAAATATTTATATTCATGCATACAAATATTTGCACTGCGCGGGGATCGAACCCCCACCTCCTTGCGCAGCGGCCGCGTTCGCTACTGCTACGCTACGGAGGCTGTCCTGCACCTCCCGTATC
The DNA here is from genome assembly GCA_037179545.1 of Sesamia inferens. NCBI lineage: Eukaryota > Metazoa > Arthropoda > Insecta > Lepidoptera > Noctuidae > Sesamia > Sesamia inferens. Next base: position 17,068,800 of record CM073950.1, read on the forward strand.
CAGCGTTATTGCGCAAGGATCTTCACGACGACCGTATCGTGGAGATCCTTGGGGAGGCCTCTGTAACAGGCCTAGCAATAGAGTCATTCGGCTGAAATAATGATGAAATGAAATGTAAGAAAAAAATTATTAAGCAAGTAAGATCACTTTTACACGTCAAGTTTTTTTTTTTTAATTAGATGAAGCCGGCATTACCTAACTGACTACCTCTGAAAAGAAATAGCCGAAACAAACTCAGGGATCATCGTCTTTTTTCAAGTCCAGACATTAAAAATGATAATGTTTACAATAATTTACGTTATAATTACGTATATTGCTTAGTAACAATGCTTAGCAGAGCGAGCAGCTCAGTCCCAAGCTTTTTTGTCTTCTAAATAATCTGTGATTTTATAATACTCCTTTCTGCAAAGTTTGGCCTTTATATAGTTTTAAATCGTTTTATGCGTAAGTTTCGAATGTCCATGGGAAGCTTGTTGTAAAAGTGTATACATTGACCCATGAACGAGTTGCCTACTCTGTGGAGACGAGTGTGATGTACAGCAAGATTGTGTTTGTTCCTGGTATTTATATTATGCATATCGCTTATTTTCTCAAAATTCGATATATTTTTATGTACATACATAAAATTTTCAAATATATATTGTGAAGCTACAGTCAGAATGTTCACCTCTTTGAATTTCTCTCTAAGAGAATCTGTAGGACCAAGGTTGTAAATGACTCGAACAGTCCTTTTCTGTAAAACAAAGATATTGCACATGTTCCCAAGCACTAATTCCCCAGAGAAGAATCCCGTGAGTCATAAGACTATGAAAATAACTAAAATAAACAATTCTGGCTGTATCCACAGCAGTTATCCGTCTAATTTTCTTAACAGCAAAAGCGGCAGAACTGAGTCTACCCGACAGCTTCTCAATGTGAGGCTACGAATGACAGCCGAGATTGACAGGTACGGGGCGTAACGTGCTTTCCAAGGCATGGAGTGGTTTTGGTATATAACGATTGTAACCAATCCACATCCCAACCTGGTCGATGGAGCCGAGCGGGTTTTATCACTAACTCACAAATTCCCTCCCAACGAGTATTACACGTGTAGCATAAAAAGTTGTAGTCTAGTAGATAGAGATCTTGTTTTTAGAATCTCGTATTTATCTTAAAATGTGTCGTCATTATCGTGAAGATGTCTTTGTGTCTGTGATTAAACTCAGCTGTAGTCGGCCTTTTTGTTTTTTTTTTTTTTGTTAGGTAATAGAAATATTAGTATCTCGGAGCGAAAAACAAGATTGCAGCTTACTGCTAAACTCAGGTCTCTCCCAAACATAGACCTCTCCAAAACACAGGCCCGTAAAAACTTAAGTAAAGTGAAAATGGTGTGAGTTACATCAATTAATACTTGGAAATAACACTATCTGTGGCAGGCAATAAACATCAGCTGCTGGCTGAAATTACCACCCACCAGATAAAATCTTGCCGCCAAGCGATTCGTCGTGTTCAGGTATGATGTCTGGTGAAGCCGTACGGAGAACTGGTGTGAGCAGTTGTGTTGCGATGTGTGCTGGGTACGATGCGCCAAATTTTGTTGTGTCGAGAGTTTGGTCGTGGAGGGTCTCCAGATCAATCTTCCTCTGGCGTAGCATCGTTGGTCGTTTTGTTGGAATTAACATTGGATCACCTTGCTGAACTGCCGTCTTCCTGCCTATTTACTCAGGCTTTTTGAGTGTATAGGCTCTTAATAAACCAGCGCACTTTACTTACAGTAAAGTAAATCACAATTCACAATAAATAATCTGCATACCACAAGTCGGATGTAACACTTGAGCACCTGGCCTACGTGAGATGAACACGTCTATACTCGTAGCTTCCCAAAATATGTTTACGATTTCGTTATGATCCTAGCTACTATTTACTTGCATACAGACTTTCCTGTTTATTGTATTTACATAACAAAACATCACGACTGTAGTCTATGAGGGGTTTGGCAGAGGTGTAGCTAAAGTAACATGACCGTTCCATCATCGGACCATCCGTCGTACCGCGTGTATTCACCCATAAATTGTTGACACCGCGACGATCCGGATGAAGCTCTTCGCCACGTCTTTTACACCATATATGTACATCGAAGCACTGGAACAATTTGCATGCATCGGTCTTCTCGTCCGATTATAATTTAAATTTCTTCAACACTAGAGTGAATAGCCTCATAATAAACTAGTGCGCTTTACCATCGACGATTGCATAACTACTTACCATCATGCTGGATCGCAGTTAACCACTAGTTTATAACAGAAAATAAGTACTTTTCAGCAGTTATGTTTTAAATCTCATATAATAGGGAATTACAACAACTGAACACAAATCCAAGCTCGGGGCTGTTACAAAGAAAATTCATTTGTCGACCCCCAGGCCTCATGATTAGCAGCATCTATGAAAATAGGGAGAATTTTTTGACACAAAACTTCTTGAATACTTTGGTCTGACAATCGAGCTGATGCAACACCTAGACTAGAAAAAGAAGACTGATCTGAATTTATTACTTCGAGTGGTAATTGCAGATAATAATAATAATTATTCAAAATTTCCTTACCCATAAGTTGTTTTTTTCGTTTAATATAAATTATAAATTCATTGAATTACTTCCTTACTACACATCATCATCATTTCAGCCAATTAAATTTTTCCGCGTTTGCAGTGAAACGATGGCTGAACCCTACGAGATTTATCAAAATAATGTACTAAATTTTGTACACATTGAAAAGGTCTACAGAAAAGTCCGCGATGGTATATGTCTATCTCTTATGGATATCCCACAATAACATTTTTTTTTTCATTTACTTTTCACGATTAATATTGGCTAATTTTCGAAGCAATCTCAATCAATTCAGCATTCGCAAACGCGTTTTGCTTTTGCGGTGGTTCCGACCGGCCGGGGCGGCGGGAGCGGCCAGCAGGCCACTATGTTTTTTTATACAACGTTCATAGTTTTTTTCTAATATCAGCATTACACTCGTGCGAAGCCGGGGTGGCTCGCTAGTGTAGGTATTATACAAAAACGTGGATTTTGTTGACCATGGCCCATTGACTACCGAAGCCATAATAATCCACTCTCCTTCATTGACTCACATCCGTGAACGTGGCTCTCTCAAACATGTAATCCGTTTAGTCTCTCAAATATTTTCTCAAATATACTCTCAGTTTAGCGCAAGAATATAACAGCATTGGACACTTCAGCTATAAATAGGGATAAATATATCTTCTTCCTCAGTTGAATGTTTTCCGGCCCATTGCCAGAGTCTGGTGCTTCGAGAATTACTCACACATTCATTGTCAAGCACACTGACAAATATATCACCCTTGAAATGTCAAAATTTGTGAAAATCCTTGACTGAACGCATCAGCTATTCAAAGATGGCCGTTATGATGCTTATAAACATAGGTAAAAAGCAATACGGGCTGGTGTCCACAACACACATAAATGCTCGAAATTTACGTAATAACATAATATAATATCAGGCCTAAAATACTTAAAGAGTTAGCATAGAGGTTGAGAAGTGATTACCACACCCTCATTGTGCTAAGATATGTTTAAGTCCCATTTAATGGAGCGTATTGAGAAAGTCCTAACGGACAAGCTCGATACCACTTTATCCGATCAGGAAATTCCAAACAGAAGCCTGAATAAATAACTTTTACTTCTACACAATAAGTTTCAGTATATGCTACAATTTTTTATAAATACTAGTCATTTAAAATAAATCCACTTAAATATCATTAAAATTAAGTTGATATTTTTGTAACTTGAAATACGATGAAGGATGCAGCACCAGACCTTCTTCACTTGGCCGTTCCTTATGTGTATCTGACATCTGGTATACCCAGTGATGACAGGTGGAGTAAGGCCGTGGCTGGGCATGCCACAATAGCGGCGACAAGTCCCCTCTTTGAGAAGTGGCCAGAGAGGCGCCACAGCGCCTTCACCTTCTTCCTGACGCAGTTTCTCACCGGACACGGCTGTTTCAGGACGGTCCTGTTCCGTATAAGGTGGGTGTATCGCCCTGAGGACATTGTGGAGCCCGGCTTGGGTAGAGCACCGTCGTGTCCTCGTGGCAGCCCTCGCGTCCGGCCCCGGCCCAGGCCATGGTCTAGAGAGAGAGTGACTCCTTCTGTGAAGCAGTGATTCTGGCAAAGGACGAGGCGGAGCACGTGGGGTAGCGGGAATCCCAGCGCCCCCACGCCACTAGCCGCCGCAGGAGACGCCCTGGTCGGGAGACGACATCGAGCTCCCAGCCACTGTAGGCGCGATCTTGTGGGCGGTGAGCAGTGGGCAGCTCGCCGCCCGGTAAGGACCAGGCCCGAGTCGACCGCACGTTGTGTTTCACATGTCAGCATATCGTGACTGGTCCACGAAGACCGATGGCTCCTGGGTGACGGTTACGGGTTGGTTAAAAAAACCGTGGCCCTGGCGCATAGGCAAGTGAAGAAAGAGGGGTGGGTTTTAGTCAGTGAAAGTCTGACACGGCCTTCCGCTCCGCCCAGAACGGGAGAGGTCATTTGAGGATTTCCCATCCCAAACAATCATCATCATCATCATCATCATTTCAGCCGAAAGACGTCCACTGCTGGACATAGGCCTCCCCCAAGGTTCTCCACGACGACCGGTCCTGCGCCTCCCGCATCCAGCGGTTTCCCGCGACCTTCACCAGGTCGTCGGTCCACCTTGTCGGGGGCCTACCCACGCTACGTCTTCCGGTGCGTGGTCGCCACTCGAGAACCCGTCGGCCCCATCGGGCATCGGTCCTACGGGCAATGTGTCCAGCCCACTGCCACTTTAGTGTTGCAATTCTTCGGGCTATGTCGGTTACTCTCGTTCTTCTGCGGATCTCCTCATTCCTGATTCGATCGCGCAGTGAAACCCCAAGCATAGCCCTCTCCATTGCCCTTTGAGTGACTTTGAGCCTTCTTATAAGGCCCATTGTTAGCGACCACGTCTCAATTCCATATGTCATCACTGGCAACACACACTGGTCGAAGACTTTTGTCTTGAGACACTGCGGTATTTCGGACGAGAAGATTTTTCGTAGCTTCCCGAAAGCAGCCCAGCCGAGTTGGATTCGACGATTGACCTCTTTCTCGAAGTTGGACCTTCCTAACTGGATAGTTTGTCCCAGGTACACGTAACTGTCAACAACTTCGAGAACAGAGTCTCCAATCTTTATAGGAGTCGGTACAACATGGGCATTAGACATGACTTTCGTCTTGCCCATGTTCATTTTAAGACCGACTCGCTCGGAGACTCTGCTGAGGTCTTCGAGCATTGTACTCAGGTCCTCCGCGATCTCAGCCATGACTACGATATCATCAGCAAACCGAAGGTGTGTCATGTACTCGCCATTGATGTTGATGCCCAGTCCTTTCCAGTCCAGAACCTTGAAGACATCCTCCAATGCAGCGGTGAACAATTTCGGGGAGATAACATCTCCCTGTCTGACACCACGCTGGAGAGGTATTGGTTTCGAGGTCTGGTCCTGTATTCGGACTGACATGGTGGCGTTTTCGTACAAACCCTTCAGCGCTTCAATATACCGATAGTCTACTTGGCACCGCTGGAGAGACTGCAGTACAGCCCAGGTCTCGATCGAATCAAAGGCTTTTTCGTAGTCCACAAACGCCAAGCAAAGGGGTAGGTTATACTCCTCGGTCTTCTGTATAACCTGCCGTAGCGTATGTATGTGGTCTACTGTGCTAAAGCCCTTTCGGAAACCGGCTTGTTCGGGTGGCTGGAAGTCGTCAAACCTGCAGGCGAGACGATTCGTGAGGACTCTCGAAAACAACTTATAGACATGACTCAGAAGTGAGATGGGTCTGTAGTTTTTCAAAAGGGTGTTGTCACCCTTTTTGAAAAAGAGTACCACCACACTTCTGTGCCATGCCTGTGGCGTTTTTCCCTTGACTATGACGGAATTAAATAACTTCTGAAGGGCCCTAAGGATCGGTTCACCACCCGCCTTCAGTAGCTCTGCCGTTATTCCGTCATCGCCCGGCGCCTTGTTGTTTTTAAGTTGTTTCAGAGCCAATTGAATCTCCTGCAGGCTGACGTCCGGGATATCTTCGGTGTAGTGTCGGGTTAATCTTGCTCTAGGGTCTTCAGCAAGATTTAATGCGGGTTTTGTCGTCGAAGTGTAGAGCTGTCCATAGAAATTCTCGACTTCCCTCAAAAGCTCGGGCCCGGACGTTATGATCCTGCCATCGTCAGTCTTCAGCTTGCTTAGCCGGCTATGCCCAATAGTCAGATCCCTAGCGAAAACTTTAGAGCCTCTGTTTCGCTCTATGGCCTCCGTTATACGCTCGGTATTATACCGACGTAGGTCGCGCTTCAGAGACTTTGAGATCTGCTTATTGAGCTGCCGGTATCTGCAAGCATCACTTGACGAACGCAAAACCATCTCACGTCTATCCTCCATGAGCTCGAGAGTGTAGTCCGAGAGCTTTTTAGTTCTATTTGTACGGCGGGTCTTAAAATACTTGGTCCCGACCGTACGGACAGCTTCTACAAACCCGTCATTGTATTCGTCCACGTCACCACTTAGGCATTCGAAGCTATTTTGGAGCTCGAGCTGGAAACCTTCGGAGTTATGGATCTGGATGGGTGCTGGCCGGAGCGTAGACTTCATCAGGCGAGATCTTTCGGACACTATGTTCAGATTCAATGTGCCTCTGACCATACGGTGATCGCTGCCGCATTTGAGCGAGTTGATCACTGAGACATCATTGAATATGTGCCTTTTTGTCGTCATAATGAAGTCTATCTCGTTCTTAGTGACCCCGTCGGGACTGATCCAAGTCCACTTCCGCTGTTCACGCTTCTTGAAGAAGGAGTTCATCATAAAGAGTCCCTCCCTCTCCATGAAGCCAGCCAACATGTGGCCTCGGTAGTTCCGACGCCCAAATCCAAAATTTCCCAGTCCGAGCTCCTCACCGCTCCGTTTTCCCAGTTTAGCGTTGAAGTCCCCCATGATAACGCTGTAGTGAGTTTTTGAGCTATGTATGGCTTTAGAGATGTCCTCATACATAGTCTCTACTTCATCGTCGGAGTGTGTCGAGGTCGGGGCGTATACCTGAATGACCTTCAGCGAATACCGTTTGGTTATTCTGAGTACCAGGAACGCCACCCTGGTCGACACACTCTCGATCTTCACTACATTGTCCACAAGGGACCTGTGGACGAGGAACCCGACACCACCTTGGGACTGATGGTCGCCCTCCCGGAAATAGAGCAAGTTACCGGATTTAAGGATTATCGAGTCCTCACCCTCTCTTCGGACTTCAGATAATCCCAGGACACCCCATCGTAACCTGCTCAATTCTTCCTCCAGTTCAATAACCCTCTCGTCGGTCCGCAGTGTGCGCACGTTCAGTGTTGCCAGGTCGATCCGTCGTTGATTGTGGTAGCCGGATCTCTTCCGGAGATTCTTCGCACCCCTTGCCCCGCCGTTACCTTGGCCGCTACCACAATGACCAGGAATAGCGGAGCTGCCGGGGACTAGGGGCCTTGGCTTAGTCGTGTGCATCATTATGGGGGGGGGGGGTTTGCCATAATCCCCACGCTTGGCAAGCGGGTTGGGGATCGCAGGATTTGATATTCCACAGAAGAAGCGCTGCTGCCCGCTTCCCTGGTGAGAGAGTTCCCTTAGTCGCCTCTTACGACACCCACGGGAGGATATGGGTTGGTACTATTCTAAGCCCGGTACCACACGGGGCCCCGACAAACAATATATGTATAATTTATATTATTTTTTCATTTCATATAATTATTTCATCGCCAGTGCTCTCTAAACAGTAAAGGACAAAGCCGTGAGGAAAACAAAAATTTAAAGACTTTTGATGTTTATCAACCCGCACTTGGCCCGTATGGTGGATTACAGCCCACGCCCTCTCTCAGGGAGATAGTTTCTATCCCAGCAATTTAATAATGGGAATATTATAGGCATCATAATGTCTGGTGATGTTATAAGAACACAATTTTCGTATTCTAATGATCTACAACATTATTAGAATATGAAAAACTTACAGAGAGCTCTACAACTTGTAGGGGTCTCTTTGTCCGTTTTGTGCTAGCCATATCTCAGTTCTCATATTGCATCTTGCAACGTACCTAACGTACTAACGTACTACGTTTTAGGGTGCTGTTAGGGTGACCTGGGTACTGCAGTGCGTCCGTGCATGTTCGCTTTGGCGCGGGTTGATGACTTTCATGACATCATGAGGAAAACGGCGCCGTCGTTGGTAGGTAGAACTAGGACCAGCGCTAACAGCATCCTACAAGCCAGGGCCGACAAGTACGATGCGCCGGTGCTTAGGCGCTGGTTAGCGTTGCTTGTGCGGCAGGCATGATTGGTTTTTAAGTGTTAATAACCCTTAGTTGATAAGTTACTAACCATTGGACCATTGTTGTCTTTAAATAAATAAATTATATAATAATATATAATAATAATTATAATACGGTATAATGCACAAGTCCTGGAAGCTTGCCAAACGTGCAGCCCGTGCCCAAAAAGGGTAGTCGTGCCGATCCTACCAACTATCGGCCGATTTCGATCACCTCCATACTTTGCAAAATTATGGAGCGTGTATTGAACTCGCGCCTCTTGGCATACCTGGAATGTAACGATCCTCCTCAGTGACCGACAGCACGGGTTTTGCCGCAATCGGTCAAACTCGTACGGCGAGTTTCCACCCTTATGTTGTTAACACCTCTACGATCCGGACGAAGCGTTTCGCCTCCTCCTTTATACCGCGTACATCGAGGGACTGGAACAATCTGCCGGCGGCGGTGTTTCCGTCGGACTACAATTTGAGTGTCTTCAAGGCTAAAGTGAATAGGCTCTTAATAAACTAGTGCGCTTTACCATCAACGATCGCGTCACTGCTTACCATCAGGCGGGATTGCGGTCAAGCGCTGGTTTATAAATTTATAAAAAAAAAATATTATTATTATAATATGAAATATTTTCGTACAGATTCCTTCATGCCTTCCATCTATTGCCTGACCACAGATAGAGCGGCTTAATCTCACAGAACGATCGATTCAAGCAGCTGTCACGTAGCCACTAGCCCCTCATACCAGCTACAAATAGTGTAAGATCTATCAGAGCTAATGGTTAATTTGAAAGAAACAGCGTGTCAATTATGTACTTGGTAGTGTTCCAAATATTTAATGAGTGTTATCATTATTGTTTGTGTAATCTTTTACCTTGTAGTTATAATGTCTTTTTCAATTATTAATTTCATTACTTGAAGTATATTTAGGTCTCCCCTCATACAGAGAAGGATTGAGCGTGTAGCAGTACCTACAAAAACGCCACGAAATGAACAACGCGTCATACTGACGTCACACGAATTCTACATCTCGCAATCAGAGTTTACCGTGCAATTAGCATACATACAACTTGCCAATTTCAACCATTGGGCAAGTGGCCCACCAGACATAACACCCGTCTGGTCGGAGGATCCTCCCTTTTCTACGGAGGATGAGTGAACTTTACTCCCTGTTCCTCATGCCTCCACATTGGTGACCCCGACGTGATCGACTTCAGCGTGACGTCATCATCATCACTCCCGCAAGCTTCATCGGCGCCACGGCTTCAAGGAGTATACTGACCACGAGTATGCAGCGACCGCGCATACCTGGTCATCACTCTCAGCCTCATCAGCAACCTCGGCGCAGGCACAGGCTCAGGCACAGGCTCAGGCACAGGCACAGGCTCAGGCACAGGCACAGGCACAGGCACAGGCTCAGGCACAGGCACAGTCACAGGCACAGGCACAGGCACAGGCACAGGCACAGGCTCAGGCACAGGCACAGGCACAGGCTCAGGCACAGGCGCAGCACAGGCACAAGTACAGGCGCAGCACAGGCACAGGCGCAGCACAACCACAAGCATCGCAAGATATAAGTCGGAACACTACCAACCTCCAATCTTCGGAGGGGAGTGATGTAGCAGTACCTACAAAAACGCCACGAAATTAACAACGCGTCATACTGACGTCACACGAATTCTACATCTCGCAATCAGAGTTTACCGTGCAATTAGCATACATACAACTTGCCAATTTCAACCATTGGGCAAGTGGCCCACCAGACATAACACCCGTCTGGTCGGAGGATCCTCCCTTTTCTACGGAGGATGAGTGAACTTTACTCCCTGTTCCTCATGCCTCCACAAGCGTAATCACCACGCTTGCTCAATGCGGGTTGGCGATTTCAGACTTGAAGTCCAGGTTTCCTCAAGATGTTTTCCTTCACCTTATAATCAGTCATTGGTGTCCAAGATATACTTAGAAAGTCCTTAGAATTTTTTTTTTTTTTAATAATTATAAACTAGCGCTTGACTGCAATCCCGCCTGATGTTAAGCAGTGATGCAATCATTGATGGTAAAGGGCGCTAGTTTATTAAACCCATTCACTTAAAAAACTTAGTGAATAGGAAGGAAGACGGTAGTTGAGCGAGGTGGTGCAATGTTAAACCCAACAACATGACCAACGATGCTGCGCCAGAGGGAGATTGATGTGGATACCCTCCAAGACCAAACTCCCGACACAACAACACTTGGCGCATCCTACCCGGCACACATCGCAACACAACTGCTCAGACCCGTCCTCCTTACGGCTTCACCAGACATAATGCGGGAACACGACGAATCGTTTGGCGGCAAGACTTTGTCTGGTGGGTCTTCTGCCGGAAGCCGATGTTGTGGCCTTCCACCGACCTTTGGATTACGATTCATTATGTGGTAGTCAATTTGTGTTCTGATTTAATTCTACTGCTCACGTAATCTTCGTCCAACAAAAGGATTATTGTTTACACTTTATTAATATTCATTGAAATGAAGAGTACAACTGGTCTATGTCAGTCAACTTTTGGAAAGAATTTAACATTCGTTATTATATCTTTTGCCATCGCAAATCACACCAAGGTAACACGTCAGCATCATCATCAACAACAACCTATTTATCGTCCCACTGCTGGGCACAGGTCTTCTTGCTCAGTGCGGGTTGGCGATTTCAGACTTAAAGGCCAGGTTTCCTTCATCTCGACATTGGTGTACAAGATATACTAAGAAAGTACATATAACTTAGAAAAGTTACATTGGTACTTGTCTGACCTGGAATCGAACCCACACAGACATACTTGAGAGGCTGGTGTTTTAACTATTAGGCCACTACGACTTAAGGTAGCACATAAGACCAGGAAATTTAGTTTAATTCAAATCTGTCAAAATCATCGCTTCAGCTGATAGAAGATATCTAGGTTACATTGGTACTTGTCTGACCTGGAATCGAACCCACACAGACATACTTGAGAGGCTGGTGTTTTAACTATTAGGCCACTACGACTTAAGGTAGCACATAAGACCAGGAAATTTAGTTTAATTCAAATCTGTCAAAATCATCGCTTCAGCTGATAGAAGATATCTAGGTTACATTGGTACTTGTCTGACCTGGAATCGAACCCACACAGACATACTTGAGAGGCTGGTGTTTTAACTATTAGGCCACTACGACTTAAGGTAGCACATAAGACCAGGAAATTTAGTTTAATTCAAATCTGTCAAAATCATCGCTTCAGCTGATAGAAGATATCTAGGTTACATTGGTACTTGTCTGACCTGGAATCGAACCCACACAGACATACTTGAGAGGCTGGTGTTTTAACCATTTTTTTTTTTTTTAGTTGTGCCGTCTGTCTCTTCTTGCTTGGCAAGAATTCTTTTTTGCCTTATATTTCTTTTTTGCCAGTTCATTTTTTCCGCTTAGTCTTTTGCGGCTTGGCCTTATCTTTTTTTGGGGGGTCACTTTTTCCCCACGTCTGTGTTATCTTTTTTTTCCTTTTCGTCATTTTCTTTTATCATCTTTTTTTCGTCATTTTTACATATCTTAAGTCTATAATCTAATTGTACAAATATCTTCTTATCGGTGTTTTAACCATTAGGCCACTACGACTTAAGGTAGCACATAAGACCAGGAAATTTAGTTTAATTCAAATCTGTCAAAATCATCGCTTCAGCTGATAGAAGATATCTAGGTTACATTGGTACTTGTCTGACCTGGAATCGAACCCACACAGACATACTTGAGAGGCTGGTGTTTTAACCATTTTTTTTTTTTTTTAGTTGTGCCATCTGTCTCTTCTTGCTTGGCAAGAATTCTTTTTTGCCTTATATTTCTTTTTTGCCAGTTCATTTTTTCCGCTTAGTCTTTTGCGGCTTGGCCTTATCTTTTTTTGGGGGGTCACTTTTTCCCCACGTCTGTGTTATCTTTTTTTTCCTTTTCGTCATTTTCTTTTATCATCTTTTTTTCGTCATTTTTACATATCTTAAGTCTATAATCTAATTGTACAAATATCTTCTTATCGGTGTTTTAACCATTAGGCCACTACGACTTAAGGTAGCACATAAGACCAGGAAATTTAGTTTAATTCAAATCTGTCAAAATCATCGCTTCAGCTGATAGAAGATATCTAAGATATCATAGGTAAAGCACTCCACTTCGACCGGTTCTTTGCTTGCATTCAACGGGGTCTAGCGGTCTTCACAAAGTCGTTAGTACACCTTGGGGAAACGTCCTAACTTAACATCTTTCGAAACTAAGTGTTTGCATAAACAATTGCCCCTTTATTGCAATAGTTTTTAAGGGGATCATTCATAAACGATTGTTAAAGTTAACTAACGTGCTAACGGCAAAAATGTATGATTAAACATTAGCGAATCACTAGTTAACTTTAAGCAACGTATATGAATAAATGATACACTAACGTGTGGAAAAGAGACAGTGAGGTCTTGAGATCTTTGCACTGCATTGGGCAAATACAGGTTAGTTAAATTTACCTAACACCGAGTCATATCCGTAAACTCCGCAACGCACTACAAGAAAATGACGTCACATGCATATATCAATGATTTACTCAGTGTCATGCTCTCGGCCTACTTACAAAATGGGTCACATCAACAACTTTATTTAAATAACAATAAGAACGACAGTTATACATTGAGGGCAATCCCGTTGTTCACAAACTACACTAAATTTAATAATAATAATAATCATTTATTTCAAGTAACACTGACTCATATACAATTAATACATCATAGTCACATTACACATACAACACTCAAATCAAAAATATCAATACATTCAAAAAATATTACAATCAAAAAGTCGTAATAATAAAACAAATAAAAATAAATAATTACAATGACTATTGAGTCACATCAGCCAACCACATGCCGCTTACAGCAGTGGGAGATGATGGAACAATCGAACCTGGGATAAACCTGAATGAAAGCTCAGCGCTAATCCCAGTCGCATCCGAAATTTTTTCAGCTTTGGAGTCTTTTTTTTTTGGGACAAAACCCGCCACTCTTTTCCCACCCACTGCAACTCCTGAAAGCCAGAATCAAGAGTGGAGACCGCCAGAAAAACGCCGAGCAATGAAGCTCGACGAGTCCCGGAGAAACGATTCAACTGTCTTGAGTCCCGCAACGAAATTAATCAGAAAAGAATAGCGGAGGAGTAAGAAAAAAGATATTTTTTCCACTTCTCTCCATAACAAGCAGGAGACAGAACAGAACTAGGCCAATCGGCACAAAGGGACATTATTGCAACTGGGAGAAGCCCAGATTGCCAAGTACCACGGAATAAAATTTGATTAAGTTAATGGGTCCTAAGTAGGTATTAGCTGTTACAATTGATTCCAATAATAGGTATGCTAAAGCGCCTGAACGCACGGAAATTGGTTCTAGTTTCTACAAGGTCCGTATAATAGACGACTCCGGATGTAACTTATACACTATCCAACAGCTTTGGAGTCTGGGGTCCACTTTATCAGTCTAACAGCTGATTTTGGCTATACTTCGATATTATCCATGAAGCGACTGCCGTCTGACCCCCACAACCCGAAGGCGGCATTGCAGTCAGACCAATTTTTGGAGTTTTGAGGGATTTTGAGTCCTAACGACTGCCATTAGATGTTTGAATGGCAACCGGGACCAAAGGCTTAACGTGCTTTCCGAGGCACGACTAGACCAATGCAAATATTCATAGTCATGTATAGAAATATTTGCTCTGCGGCTGTCGAAATATGTATTAATTTATTCCTGTCAATTGAAGAAATTCCATGGCTACCAAAAACAGCTCAATACTAACTAAAACTAAAATTTATCTTCTGTTCTTTCCTTAATGAAATAGAAAAAATACAATGCACTAAGCTTACATTTAGTTTGGTTTAGTTTAGTTTGCCGGTAAATCCAACTTTTTAGTCAAGGGACTCTTGTATTAGCGTTTTATTGAGTCATATTTTGTTGGTTTAATAGCAATACTGTTGCCAGAACTGTAGAATTGCATTTCTTGAGAGTTTAATTATGTGTAGAACAAAAATGGGATCACATCAAGCACTAGATTTATAATATTAAAAAAATCCTGTCACAAATCAAACTGGACTGCTACTAAAGAATTTCTTATGGATAAAATTCAGTAACACTGCTCTGCTTGGAAATCACAACTAGGACCTCGTATTTTTACAATAGCGGCTTCTGCTTGCCATAAAAACTATCAAACCGATATGCTAAGTATGTACATTGAAAACCAGACAAAAATTAAATAGAAACTATTTTAAGACAGCGAACGAGATGAAGACCTGCTTCGCGACAACATAATCTGGGCTTCGCAAATATACTACAAATATTTTTAAGTAGGTACTAAAAATAAATCGGATCAATAACCCTTCTAAATTATTTACAGTATGAAGGAATAAAACGATACGCTGGCTGGCCCCGACTGAATCCCAAACCTGACAGAAAAAAACAAAATCCGCTGTCAAATCACTCTCCATAAATGTCATGTCTAAATTCAGTGAATAAAGTGTTATAAAAAATATACAAAACCTAGCTAAAAAAAAGGAAAAACAATGTGAAACTAACGAGAAAAACCTACTATGATCAGTGTTAGAGGACTGATACTGGTAATGTTGAGAAGCGCTTTCATAGTCGCTTTTCTAAGCATTCCCAACCCCATCGTCGCGATTACCGGTATCAAGAACTGGTCAAGAAAAGCGATCTATCACAAAGTCGACCTCTGCACGCAAGCTTGTTACAGCCAGATAATCCCTGGCCTCTACCTCAGCAATGCAAGGGCAGCTGCCGACAAAGATGTTCTTAGACGCCTTAACATCACCCATGTCCTCACAGTTGAGGCGCATCGCCTCCCGAAAAACACCTTTCATGACACCGATATCAGCACGCTCTTCATTAGGGCCTACGACACTCCTAACACCCATCTCCTGCCGTACTTCCCCATGGCAAATGCCTTTATCGACGAGGGGCTGCAGAAGGGAAACGTGCTTGTTCACTGCCATTTCGGAGTGTCACGATCGGCCACCCTGGTCATTGCCTACATCATGGAGAAATATAAGCTGACGTACGATCAGGCAGTCGTATATGTGAGGCAAAGGAGGAGATTTATAAATCCCAATCCGGGCTTCGTCAGTCAGCTGCGGGAGTACCAGAGATTGAATTACGATGTGAACGGGTTCTACAGATTCGAAGCTTATATGAATGTGAACGCTCGAAAACACAAGTACAAGATCGCTTCCCTTGCTGCGGTCGTTGTGGGCGTTCTTGTACCTCTTGCTGTGTTAGTCGGTTAATCTCGTGGTAAGTCGGATTTTAATAAAAAAAAAAGCAGATTTTTGTAGAAAACAAAGTAAAGATATAATAAAAACAGACTTGATGTACTTTTATTTGTGGATGTGCCCTTCCTGGCTGGGTGTTATATACCTATTTCATAGAATTTGATTATAGTGAATTAGGATTTTGGTTATAACATATTATGACATGATTCGCTGGCTTCACTTGACAAATATTTCAGATATTTTAATTGAAGATTCTTTAAGAGAAACTAAAAATTATATTTCTGAAGTTTAGTTATTCGAAAATACATGGGGAAATCGCAAATAGAAACAATTAATCATGTTATGTCAGTTCAATATAAACCACAGCAATATGTTTTAGTTTTATGAAATGAATAATTCTTTCAGTGTCGCGTACAAGATTAAAGATATTTTCAGTTTCATCTGTTACTAAAGATGATAACCCTAAATTAGTGAAATCACGGGCTCAACGTCGACTTCTGTGGCCCAAGAAGTGCTTAATATAATATTTTTTCAATTGAGTGCAAAATTGCAATTATCATAATGTAACAAATAAAGTGAAATCCCAAAAACCATGTAATTTGTGAACATGTTTTTTATTTTTTGCTTTCATATTTTCGTCTCCTCATTGGCTACGATTGCGTAAGAGTTTATGAATTTAAGTTTTTACGTAAGCGCTATTTTGTTGCTTTCGGCAGTGCGTTAACAATAATTCGCTGTAGTTAAGACGTAGTGCCAAGCGAGCCGATTGTGCTTTCATTTAATTCTTGTATTTATCGTTCACTAGCAACTTCGCTTACAACTTTTAGTATAGTGCGTAGAATATAAATAGATTCTAATTCTTATGTAAAAAGTTCTTGCGAATATTTTCACGCTTTTCGTCATTTAGTTTCTGTTTCTGATTGAATTGACTGTCTCAATGTTTCTTGGTTAGAGATGTAGTTTTTTCTTGAATATAGCACGAAAATAAGTTGCAAGTCTTATGTAATATCATTTGCCCGACACCGATCCAAATCCCGCCTGCTACGATATTTCTTACAAAAAATTATAAAATTTTATTCGAAATCTTGATCCAACACAGGAATCTACGCTCAGTAACAGCAGAACTTGATACACAACTGAGCAGTAAATCAAAACCTGAGATAATCATTATCATATCGCCCAATAACTCGCTTGTTGAGGTCAAATAGGTCATTTTCCCCGTGTAGATAAAGGTATTCAGGTACATGCAAGTAGAATGAAAGCCGACCTCAGTATACTCATGACATATATATATAGCAGTATGTTTGCAAGACCTTATTTATCATTTTCAGAACTGCAAAACAGAAAGTAAATTCACTAATGGCTTATATTATCTCTGGCCGTATGTCTGTTGTACGTTCTGTCTGACTATTAATTGGTAGAGTATTTTTGTCCAGCTAAATATAAGCAAAGGTCACGCACAGGTGTTGTCTCAGAGACTCGGCACTTCTCGCTTTTCTCACAATTAGAGTGTGAAATCTCTTGTTTGGAAAGGGAGAAAGACGCATGATATTACGCCTGCTATGCCGAA
This sequence comes from Sesamia inferens, assembly GCA_037179545.1. NCBI lineage: Eukaryota > Metazoa > Arthropoda > Insecta > Lepidoptera > Noctuidae > Sesamia > Sesamia inferens. Next base: position 17,086,047 of record CM073950.1, read on the forward strand.
GGGTTGGGCAGAGGTGTGTTGAAATAAACTCAACATTTCGCCTGTTCCTCGGAGTAGGGATGAGCTTTTACCATAAACCGAGCGATCTGGTACTGAGAAATTCCTGATGGAAAAACAACCCAATAGAGATTAATTATGAGTTACAATTTCTCATAGATTTCCTCCATTTTGGTGACAGGGGACCCTTACGGCTCAAACCACCTCGATCTTTTATATCTGCCTTTGTAGGGAACACAGAAACTTATACTGCTCTTGCGACCGCTGTAAACACAGACCCACGAAGCAGTAGAAAGAATGAGTAGTTAAATTTTAAATACTATTTGGAATTTACTCACAAGTCTCCTTTTATGCAAAAAGGAATAAGTATGGAACACCTATTTCTTGCACTATTTTCGAACTATGGATTAAAATCTTTTGAGTAAAAATGCCCTATCTGACATCAGCTAAACATGGAAGTATATCTTAATGTCCTGAGCTTTTAATTCAACCCAAGAGTTCCTACTCCTCTGAAGCTTGGGCGAGACCAATTTCCAGCAGTGGATGTCTTTCAGCTGATGACATTTTAAGAAAAGCATCAATGTTCACTTTTATAGCTACTATGCCAGTGACATCATAATGAGAGCAGTGATTCAGATGCCGAACCTGTAATAATGACGCATCCGCCCCAAATGGTTGGATGTAACCTAATGTATTTTTTTTTTTTTTTTTTTTTATATCTACTACCTCCAACATAATCGGAGCCTGTACTAAACTTCACTTTCATTCAAGTTCTCGCATTTATGCCTCTCGTACTTTCATGCCTCATACTTAATCTTTCTATCACTCCTCCTCATTCGCGTCTGTACTGGGTGGGATTCCCATCTATTATATCTATCTACTTAGTTATTTATTTTTATTTATAAGGTTTAGGGTGAACACAGTAAATGGGACCAGTTTTTAATAAAGTTTTTCTTTTGCCTACCGACTTATTCTATCCTTACATCTATTTTAGAAATTTTATATTTAATTTAATTTTTATTTAGTAATCTTATTTTCTACCAGTGGCGAAGAGTCCATACAAGCCGATTCCCACCGGGTTACCTTTCAAAAATCAGTTCCATATTCATACAAAACTATTTACATTCTATTTCATTAACAAAGTATTATTAATCAAATAGTAATTCTTAGCAATACCCTAAGTATCACATTTCAGAAGATATCCTGCAGTAGGTAAGTTTTTAATTGTTTATTTTTTTGGACCGGCTTCCCTTTGTCAAAATTTCACCCTTCGCCACTGTTTTCTACTCAAAATTACAGACACGAAAGAATATATAATTTTAATACAGCGTTTACTTACTGGTTACATTTTATTATTCTAAACTTATTTCTACAAGTTGCAAGATATTACAAAGCTAATTTTCACATAATGCTAGTCTATAATATAACACAATATATTATGATAGCATTTTTTCTTATGCGGTTTTGTTTCGATCTATTACTATTTTTGCGACATATTGGCAGTAATCGAGGAATAATTTAGCATTTTTGCTCATCATTATATCTTTGATGCTTACAGCTGTTATTTTCGTGTCTAAGGTAGTTTCAATGTTAAGTCGGTGTCTTGCGAACTGTGGACAATCAATTAAAATATGTGGGACCGTTTCGCTTACTTGTTGGTCGCAAATACAAGATGGGCTCTCTTTGCGCCTGATGCGATTCAGGTACTCGGAGAAGCCACCGTGCCCCGTCATTATTTGCGTGTTTAAGCCGCTGGCACCTATTTTCCTAATGACACCATAAGCTTCCCGCACATCTGGGAAAAACAGTTTGGTAATTGATGCGATGTCGCTAGACTTGTATCTATGATTCCATTCATCAAGCGTTGCCTTGCGTAGGCTTCGCTTGATGAATGAAATTGGACACCGATCGTAGTCTGGTTTACGTTTGGAGTTCTCAGCGGCCTCTTTCGCTAGTTGATCAGCCCTCTCGTTACCTAGAAGTCCCACGTGAGCTTTGATCCAAAACAAGTTCACTATCTTGTTTTGGTGGGATGCGGATCTTATATTTCTCTTGATACACGGTCACACGACTATTTGAATTGTCTCGCTTTTCATGGCTTTCTTCCAGCTCACACTCTCCCAACCAGGGGCAATAATTGTCTGGACCACATTGTCTTGAGAACAAGGTCACCCGCAGTCACATTTGTGTATGAGTCCACGGTTACCGATCATGGTTCTTCATTGCTTTGTCTCAATAGTAAACGTATTCCTGTCACCACTACGCCCATTATATCAAGAATCAATTATGAGGCTCTTGGTACGTCACTTTTGAACATGGACTTTGATCCTATTCTAAGCACAACAGACGCAAATACCGCTACCGATATTTTCATTCGAAAACTTACTTCAGTCATAGCCGAAAACACTATAACTAAAAAAGTTAGTGCAAAACTGAAGATTCTTAAGCCATGGATAACTCCTGGCTTGTTACGATGCATGAGAAACAGAGATGCCATGCACAGAAACCTAAAGCAAGCTCCAGATAATGAAACGTTAAAAATAACTTATAAGCGATACAGAAACTTTTGTACCAAAATTCTAAAACAAACGAAAAGGGTCTTCGATGCGAAAGAACTCAGCCAGGCAAGCAATAATCCAAAGTTACTCTGGGATGCAATAAAACGGGTAACAAACACCACAAAAACTACACACTCATCTACACAACTGCTGTCCTCATCACCTACACCCGTACAGTCATGTAACAATGTGAACTCTTACTTTGTGAATATTGGCAAGAAACTTGCAGATGACATTATAAAAACGTGGTCTTCGCAACAATCGCCAATTCCAATAACCAGTTATATACCTTCTACATCCTTTGTTCTAGATAAAACTGACCCAGAAGAAATTATAGCCACCATAAATTCACTGCGACCTACCGCTGCTACTGGTTGGGATGGCATTTCACCTGCCATACTAAAGCAATTTTCTGGTACTCTGGCGCCTATATTATGCCACATATTTAATATTTGTTTTACAACAGCTGTTTTTCCAACTTCTTTTAAAAAGGCAATAATCTATCCAGTCTTCAAGGGGGGTGATGGAACTTTGCCGAATAATTATCGTCCTATAGCTGTGTTACCCGCTTTATCTAAAGTTCTTGAACGTTTGATAAACAAACGACTGGTTAGATACCTGGAACATTGCAAGATAATCTCGCAACAGCAATATGGCTTTCGCAAAAATAAGTCAACATGTGACGCAGTTCATGACCTAATCAGCTTTGTGATAGACCATATAAATAACAATAAAAAGGTTCTTACTATTTTCCTAGACCTCGCGAAAGCATTCGACACTGTACCCGTTTCCACCCTCCTTATCAAACTTGAGAAAATGGGCGTCAGGGGGCAACAACTGGATCTCTTCCGAAGCTACCTTTCAAATCGCTCGCAAATAGTCAGAATCGATGGCCATGACAGTGATGAGCTCCCTATTCATTATGGGGTACCTCAGGGAAGCATTTTAGGCCCCACTCTTTTCTTGGTCTTTATTAATGACTTGTGTGACCTCAGTATTGTTAATGCCAAGATAATATCCTTTGCAGACGACACAGCAATTACCTTTGTCGCTGATTCCTGGTCACAACTTGAACATCAGGCACAGCATGGCTTTGACGTGGCTTTAAATTGGCTAAATTCTCACACTCTAACCCTCAATACTTCCAAAACCAAACTTGTAACCTACTCAAAAAGTTCAGTTTCTCAACCAAAGACTCCTATTTTGATCAAAGCTCACACTGGTCATCCACATACGCGGGGCTCGAGCTGCCAGTGTCCTGATTTAGCCTCTGTTGAAAGCATCAGATACCTGGGAATAGTCTTAGACAGGAATCTTAATTTCAAGTCACATCAGTCTGTTAACTGGTCGAGTTCGCAAACTGACATACATCTTCAAAACTCTCCGGCATATTGGTAACCCTAATATAATACGTACTGTCTATTTTGCACTTTGTCAATCCATCATAACATATTGCATTTCTTGTTGGGGTGGCGCAGCAAAAACAACCCTCAAGCCGCTTGAAGTAGCACACAGGGCAATATTAAAAGTAGCCACTTTTCGCCCCATTCTTTTCCCAACTGATCAACTATATAAAGACTGTAAAGTATTAAATATTCGGCAACATTTCATACTCCAGACAGTAATCCTGCAACACCGCAACACCCCATACCGTACAATAAAAAATAAAAAACGTAGTAAACGTCGCAAGGATGGGATATGTACCCTGCCATGTGTACACTCAACTTTTGTAAAGAGATTTTTTTATTTTTTTGGTCCATATCTATACAACAAATTAAACGAAGAGTGTCAAATCTATGATCTACCGTATTACAAATGTAAAAAGGCTATAAAATCGTACCTCCAAGATAAGTCATACGAGGAAACAGAAAGGATCTTAAACTGATGAATATCGACTAGCACACTAACACAAATAAACTCACACGCACACACACGCACACATACACAAACACGCACACAGGCGCGCAAACACGCGCGCGCGCTTATTCATATACACAATAACACAAACGTATAATTATCTCAAAATTATTATTAGTTTTTTTTTATTTTTTATCTTTTTTCTTTATGATAACATACATTTCTTAAACTTTTAATTATTTAATTTTTCGAAATTGTAATAGAAACATCAGAATCACTATGTAACTTAATGTCATTGTACCATAGGGGACCGGACTGCTTCTCCTTAACACAGGTTTTCATAACCTAGCTAGGAGAGCAGTGCTCACCTACACGTTTGCTTTAACAGTGCTTATTTTGTACAATTGTATTTTTAACGTGTCCTACAATTCCTTGTCTTTAAATAAATTATTATTATTATTATACTCAAGGTAACTCTTTCTCGAAATTTTAAGAATTTCGGTTTTACACTGAAATGACGGGCCTAAACCAAGTGCATTTCAGGTGGGGAATCTTGGTTGGAGATTTCTTCTTGCAAAAACTTCCTAACAATGCGGCATGTATTTAGAATGGCAGCTTTTTGCATACTGATATAAAGATATTTTGGTAACCCTAACAGTTGTATTCCGTGGTGTAGATATTTAGGTATAACTCCTGTACTAGAGAGCACCAACGGCACAATATATACTTTGTTCATCTTCCAGATTCGTGTAATTTCTTCCTTTAGTTCCGTATATTTGTGTATTTTTTCGGTTATCGTTTTCTGTAAGTTATGGGTATTGGGTACGGCTATGTCTATTAGGTACACTACTTTGTCTATTTTATCGATCATAGTGATATCCGGTCTATTATTGTGCACAGTTTTATCAGTTAAAATTGCTCTGTCAAAGTATATCTTGTGTGTGGAATTCTCTAGCACCGGTTTGGGGACATATTGATAGTAAGGTGTTAGTGGTTGTGGTATAAGTTTATGTTTTGCCGAGAGCTGTTGGTGAATAATGTTTGCGACCTGATTGTGTCTATGAGTATAATCGGTTTGAGTGAGTGTTGGACAAGCGCTGGTAATATGTTGGATAGTCTCGGGCTGGCGGTGACATTTTCTGCATTTATCATTCTGGATATTGGGGTCTTTCAGTATATATTTCCTGTATTTTTTTGTATTTATGACCTGGTCTTGAATAGCAACCATAAAACCCTCTGTTTCGGGAAACAAGGAACCTACTTTAAGCCATTTGTTTGACGCTTCAGGATCTACATGAGCTTGTTCTAAGTCGTGGATATGTCTACCATGCAATTCTTTAGCCCTCCATCTACCGATTTTACTATTCTCGTGATCAGTTTGCGAATTAAAATATATGGTTCTATCTAACAAATTTAATGGTGTGAAGTTATTGTCAATTGTAGCTATTGCTTCGTGGATATTGCTGTTACTCGTTTTATCGTAGAAGAACTTTCTCAAGTGAATCAGTTGTTTTTCCCACAGTAACCTTAAATCTGTTAGGCCTCTCCCACCATTTTGGCGCTTAACTGAGATTCGTTCAATAGCTGATTTAGGGTGCAAGTATTTGTTTTATTATTATTATTATTATTCCGTTTATTTTTATATATATACATATTAATTTACATTTTTAAATATTTATAAAAAAACATAAAAACATTTAAAAATATAAAAAATAGTGTTCCACCGATGGCGGGAGCGGGGTCCAAGCTACCGATGGTTAGAGCTACAGAGACAGAAACCTTCTCACGATGCGGGCCGTATCGAGGAGTACTGCCTTTTGAATCTGGCCCTTGATCCAACTGCCTAACGAGAGCCTCAATAGATGTTGGTCGAGGCTCTTGGCTATCAGACCATTGGCCGATACGACAATCGGTACAATGACAGCCGAGTTCACATTCCACATGTCAACAACCTCGTGCGCCAAGTCGAGATATTTAATTTGTTTCTCTTTCTCAGCTTTCACGAGATTCCCGTCATGTGGAATGGTAACATCGACAATCATTGCGAGGCGCGCTAATCGATCTATCACTACTATATCAGGCTTATTTGCAACAATAGTCCTGTCAGTAATGATAGACCGATCCCAGTATAACGTGACATGGCCATTTTCAAGAACTGGGTCGGGCACATACTTATAATACGGTACCTCAGAATCCACAAGTTTATATTTCAAAGCAAGTTGCTGGTGGATAATCCTAGCTACTTGGTTATGCCTGTGCAAATACTCGCCATTAGCCAAACGAGAACAACCAGAGATAATATGTCTGATGGACTCACCCGGATGGTGACATGCCCGACACACGTCAATCGTCCCGTCCTTCATAATATATCTCCGGTAGTTATTCGTTAAGATAACTTCGTCCATAATTGCACAGACGAAACCTTCAGTTTCCCCGAAAAGGTCACTGAATCGTAGCCAGGATACGGAGGCTAAGAAGTCTACATCGGGCTCATGAAGAGCCCGATAAAATCGCCCGTGAAGTTCCTTGCTTTGCCATATCATCTTGCGGTCATCAGTGGTAAGCATTATAGGCTTGTGCCAGTTCTCTTTCGCCATGGATAGCGGGGTAAGCCCCTTGTCCACCGTGACCACATCATGATGCATACCCACTACGGTTTTTAAAAAATGTTCTCTGAGACTGCATACTTCTCGGTTGTGGAGGATCTTCGCATTTAAAAAGCCTCGACCCCCGCACTTCCGCGGAATATACAGTCTCATCACCGATGATCGTGGATGATGCATCCTGTTTGCTGTCAGCAGTGTACGGACCCTTCTATCCAGGGCGTCGAGTTCGGTCTGAGTCCATTTAAGTATGCCGAAAGAGTACATCAAAACCGGCATGACCCACCCGTTGAAGGCGCGCACCTTATTTCCGCCCGAAAGAAGACTTTTTAATACCTTCTTCAGGCGACCAAAGAAGCGCTCCTTCAACGTTTGCTTCATGTCAGCATCGTTGATACCTAACGCTTCCGACATACCCAAATATTTATAGCTCTCGAATGAGGAGAGGGATCTAAGGTGTATGGAATCTGGGAGTGTAATTCCCTCGGATTCCATAATCTCCCCCCGCTTTACATGCATGACTGCACATTTGTCCACACCAAATTCCATTCTGATGCCACTACTAAAAGTTTCAGTTACATTCAGTAGCTTCATCAGATGCAATTTATTGGGGGCAAAGAGTTTCAAATCATCCATGTAGAGAAGGTGAGATATGACCTGACCGCCTCTCTTCAATCGATAACCCAGACCTGAATCCTCCAGCAGTGTGCTTAGAGGATTCAGAGCTAAGCAGAACCATAGTGGACTCAGACTGTCGCCCTGGAATATTCCCCGCTTAATCCATACAGGTTCATCATTCCCCTGGATCTGTCGACTCCCTGGATAGCGAAGGACTGTCTTCCATTGCCCCATACACGACTTAAGGAAAGTGCGTAGAGTTGCATTTATCTTGTACAACTCCAGCACCCTCAAAAGCCATGTATGTGGCACCGAATCGTAGGCCTTCTTATAATCTATCCAGCAGGTTGAGAGATCCTTGCGGGATCGGCGAACCTGTTGGCTGATGGCCATGTCTATGAGGAGTAGCTCCTTAGTACCACGGGACCCGCTCCTACATCCATTTTGAGAGACAGACATGATGGTATTGCTGTCAAGATGTTTGTTTATTTTAGCTTTCAAAATGGATGTAAGAACCTTATAGACCGTTGGTAAACAAGTGATCGGTCTATAATTTTTGGGTTCCGCGGTGCTACCTGATTTATGGAGCAGGTGGGTGATACCAGTTGTTAAGAACTGGGGTAGCGAACCAGAATCTAAGGATGACTGGAATTGAGATGCCAAACAAGTGTGTGAACTACTTAGCCATTTTAACCAAAAGTTATGCAGCCCGTCCGGTCCCGGTGATTTCCAGTTCGGTAACGAACGGACTGCTGTGGCTACGTCTGATGATGTTATGAAAATATTATCCATTTCTGGTAAGTTTTCACACCCCTGTTTGATATCCTGTATCCAGTCACCCTCAGTGTGACAAACGGATACCGACCATATACCGCGCCAGAATGCACTTGTGGTGGCATCATCTGGGCGGTACACGTCAGCCTCGTTTTGTTCTGGTCGCTCCCAAGTTCTGTATACCCACCTTTCATCGCTCTGGAACATGCGATTCTGCGTATATCGATCCACTCGCCGCTTATACCGCCGAATACGGCTCGCCCATGCACAAACTTTCTGCTTCAGGAAGTCGATGCGCTCTGTGACATTATTTATGTATTCTCGAGGGCTGATACCAGTCCCCGAGAATGCCTGTCTCACAAAGCGCATCACTCGTGGTCGAGTATTGCCCTCCCTGAAGCAGTATAGTTTGCCGATGAGTACCCTGGTCCCATCGATACGACGCTCGATTCTGCGTTGCCAGGCTGGTACGGCTGGTTTTGGTCGAGTAGCTTCGTCATAACTTGGAAACTTGACTTTGGCTAATCGACATGCCGCTACAGCCGCGCAATACAGGATCGAGTGTGTATCAATGAGATCCTCGCTGCTCTCGAAGAAATTCTTGAGCTGCGAGTCCAAAGCACACACCAGCGCCCTATTTTTTTTATGCATAGGTAGCCGTGGTAACCGGGGTCTAAGGTTGGTCGGAGTGGATCTATAGTCGCGGAACGCATCCTCCAGTGCGCTCCTCAGTCGATCGTTATACTGGCTACTTACTGTTTCAACCCTATCGTCCTCTTCTTCGACACGATTGGACCGCGGCGGAACAGCATCAATAATTGACGCCTGTGCCGCGGTCTGGGTCAGAGTCGGGGCGATTTGGTTGCTCAGTACCTCTGAGCGCAGCCTATCAAGTGCGATATCGTCCAACCTGTGATTGCGTTGGATGACACGCACCTGATCCGACAGTCGTTGGGCCGAGACGTTGACAGTTGGTTCAAGTGCCTGAAACAAAGACAGCATCCTTTCACGGTACGCAGTGAGGTTAGTTCCCCCCTCTGTAGCCCCGTAATATGCGCGCATGACGTTCTCATTCATTGTCTGAGTCCATCTCATGCGCTGCACACAACCACCGGCAGCGGGGACCCGGCTCGGGGCCGGATGGCCCCTAAGTCCCAAGCTCTTCGGTGGCCGGCCTCTCCCCTGCCGACGCACAGGTGTTGGCGACGTCGGCGGAGAGAAATACTCGTCGCTCGAGCTCGACGCAACTACCGCGGCCGGTGTCGTCACAGCGTTCACAGTGAGGCTGGAGACCGGCGGCGGCGAGGCGGAGCTGGGCGACGAGTCCGGGGGTGGTGAGCGTGCACGTCGAGCGGCAGATCTTGTCAACATTTCATACTTATTTTTCTATTTTGTATTGTTGTATTGTACATAATTATATATTTTCCGAGGTGACATGACAGATGTCACCTCCAAAGATTCGGTAATTTTATCATTGTAGATATGTTTAAAAACACTTTTTATATAAATTTTAAACTGCTTTCAGTTTGGGTTTCGGTTTTTGTTGAATATTTCACAGAATCGTAATGAAAAACTGATATAAAATATTATTTCTTAAATTGATAAAAAAATATGATGTTGACGTTTGCGGTGTTGCCAGTTTTTTTTTTTTTTTTTTTTTTTTTTTTTTTTTTTTTTTTTTTTTTTTTTATTATTATTATTATTATTATTATTATTATTATTATTCCTTTATTAGTCTTTTTTCTCATTAAGTTACATTTTTAAATATATTGATTTATAAAATACATACAAATACATTTAAAAATATAAAAAAATAGTGTTCCACCGATGACGGGAGCAGGGTCCAAGCTACCGGTGGTTAGGGCTCCAGAGACAGGAACCTCCTCACGATGCGGGCCGTATCAAGGAGTACTGCCTTTTGAATCAGGCCTTTGATCCAACTGCCTAACGAGAGCCTCAATAGATGTTGGTCGAGGCAATTATTATTATTATTATTATTATTATTATTATTATTATTATTATTATTATTATTATTATTATTATTATTATTATTATTATTATTATTATTATTATTATTATTATTATTATTATTATTATTTCCTTTATTAGTCTTTTTTCTCATTTAGTTACATTTTTAAATATATTGATTTATAAAATACATACAAATACATTTAAAAATATAAAAAAATAGTGTTCCACCGATGACGGGAGCAGGGTCCAAGCTACCGGTGGTTAGGGCTCCAGAGACAGGAACCTCCTCACGATGCGGGCCGTATCAAGGAGTACTGCCTTTTGAATCAGGCCTTTGATCCAACTGCCTAACGAGAGCCTCAATAGATGTTGGTCGAGGCTCTTGGCTATCAAACCATTCGCTGATACGACAATCGGTACAATGACTGCCGAGTTCACATTCCACATGCCAACAACCTCGTGCGCCAAGTCGAGATACTTAATTTGTTTCTCTTTCTCAGCTTTCACGAGATTCCCGTCATGTGGAATGGTAACATCGACAATCATTGCGAGGCGCGCTGATCGATCTATCACTACTATATCAGGCTTATTTGCAACAATAGTCCTGTCAGTAATGATAGACCGATCCCAGTATAACGTGACATGGTCATTTTCTAGAACTGGGTCGGGCACATACTTATAATACGGTACCTCAGAATCCACAAGTTTATATTTCAAAGCAAGTTGCTGGTGGATAATCCTGGCTACTTGGTTATGCCTGTGCAAATACTCGCCGTTAGCTAAACGAGAGCAACCAGAGATAATGTGTCTGATGGACTCACCCGGATGATGACATGCCCGACACACATCAATCGTCCCGTCCTTCATAATATATCTCCGGTAGTTATTCGTCAAGATAACTTCGTCCATAATTGCACAGACGAAACCTTCAGTTTCCCCGAAAAGGTCACTGAATCGTAGCCAGGAAACGGAAGCTAAGAAGTCTACATCGGGTTCATGAAGAGCCCGATAAAATCGCCCGTGAAGTTCCTTGCTTTGCCATATCATCCTGCGGTCATCTGTGGTAAGTATTATAGGCTTGTGCCAGTTCTCTTTCGCCATGGATAGCGGAGTAAGCCCCTTGTCTACTGTGACCACATCATGATGCATACCAACTACGGTTTTTAAAAAATGTTCTCTGAGACTGCATACTTCTCGGTTGTGGAGGGTCTTCGCATTTAAAAAGCCTCGACCCCCGCACTTCCGCGGAATATACAGTCTCATCACCGATGATCGTGGGTGATGCATCCTGTTTGCTGTCAGCAGTGTACGGACCCTTCTATCCAGGGCGTCGAGTTCGGTCTGAGTCCATTTAAGTATGCCGAAAGAGTACATCAAAACCGGCATGACCCACCCGTTGAAGGCGCGCACCTTATTTCCGCCCGAAAGAAGACTATTTAATACCTTCCTCAGGCGACCAAAGAAGCGCTCCTTCAACGATTGTTTCATGTCAGCATCGTTGATACCTAACGCTTCCGACATACCCAAATATTTATAGCTCTCGAATGAGGAGAGGGATCTAAGGTGTATGGAATCCGGGAGTGTAATTCCCTCGGATTCCATAATCTGCCCTCGCTTTACATGCATGACTGCACATTTATCCACGCCAAATTCCATTTTGATGCCACTACTAAAAGTTTCTGTTACATTCAGTAGCTTCATCAGATGCAATTTATTGGGGGCAAAGAGTTTCAAATCATCCATGTAGAGGAGGTGAGATATGACCTGACCACCTCTCTTCAATCGATAACCCAGACCTGAATCCTCCAGCAGTGTGCTTAGAGGATTCAGAGCTAAGCAGAACCATAGTGGACTCAGACTGTCGCCCTGGAATATTCCCCGCTTAATCCATACAGGTTCATCATTCCCCTGGATCTGTCGACTCCCTGGATAGCGAAGGACTGTCTTCCATTGCCCCATACACGACTTAAGAAAAGTGCGTAGAGTTGCATTTATCTTGTACAACTCCAGCACCCTCAAAAGCCATGTATGTGGCACCGAATCGTAGGCCTTCTTATAATCTATCCAGCAGGTGGAGAGATCCTTGCGGGATCGACGAACCTGTTGGCTGATGGCCATGTCTACGAGGAGTAGCTCCTTAGTACCACGGGACCCGCTCCTACATCCATTTTGAGAGACAGACATGATGGTGTTGCTGTCAAGATGTTTGTTTATTTTAGCTTTCAAAATGGATGTAAGAACTTTATAGACCGTTGGTAAACAAGTGATCGGTCTATAATTTTTGGGTTCCGCGGTGCTACCTGATTTATGGAGCAGGTGGGTAATTCCAGTTGTTAAGAACTGGGGTAGCGAACCAGACTCTAAGGATGACTGGAATTGAGATGCCAAACAAGTGTGTGAACTACTGAGCCATTTTAGCCAAAAGTTATGCAGCCCGTCCGGTCCTGGAGATTTCCAATTCGGTAACGAACGGACTGCTGTGGCTACATCTATTGGTGTTATTAAAATGGTATCCATTTCTGGTAAAATTTCACATACTTGCTCGACATCCTGTATCCAGTCACCCTCAGCGTGACAGACGGGTACTGACCAAATGCTGCGCCAGAATGCACTCGTGGCGGCATCATCCGGGCGGCACACGTCGGTCACGTTTTGTTCAGAACGCTCCCAAGCTCTGTATACCCACCTCTCATCACTCTGGAACATGCGATTCTGCGTATATCGATCCACTCGCCGCTTATACCGCCGAATACGGCTCGCCCATGCACAAACTTTCTGCTTCAGGAAGTCGATGCGCTCTGTGACATGTGATATGTATTCTCGAGGACTGATTCCAGTCCCCGAGAATGCCTGTCTCACAAAGCGCATCACTCTTGGTCGTGTATTGCCCTCCCTGAAGCAGTATAGTTTGCCGATGAGTACCCTGGCCCCATCGATACGACGCTCGATCCTGTGCTGCCAGGCTGGTACGGCTGGTTTTGGTCGGTTAGCTTCATCACTGTTTGGGAACTTAATATTGGCTAACCGACATGCCGCTACAGCCGCGCAAAACAGGATCGAGTGTGTATCAATGAGATCCTCGCTGCTCTCGAAGTCATTCTTGAGCTGCGAGTCCAGAGCACACACCAGCGCCCTATTCTTTTTGTGCATGGGTAGCCGTGGTAATCGTGGTCTAAGGGCTGTTGGAGTGTATCTATATTCGCAGAACGCATCCTCCAGTGTGCTCCTCAGTCGGTCGTTATACTGGCTACTTACTGTTTCAACCCTATCATCCTCTTCTTCTACACGATTGGACCGCGGCGGAACAGCATCAATAATTGACGCTTGTGCCGCGGTCTGTGTCAGAGTCGGGGCGATTTGGTTGCTCAGTACCTCTGAGCGCAGCCTATCAAGTGCGATATCGTCCAACCTGTGGTTGCGTTGGATGACCCGCACCTGATCCGATAGTCGTTGGGCCGAGACGTTGACAGTTGGTTCCAGTGCCTGAAACAGAGACAGCATCCTTTCACGGTACGCAGTGAGGTTAGTTCCCCCCTCTGTAGCCCCGTAATATGCGCGCATGACGTTCTCATTCATTGTCTGAGTCCATCTCATGCGCTGCACACAACCACCGGCAGCGGGGACCCGGCTCGGGGCCGGATGGCCCCTAAGTCCCAAGCTCTTCGGTGGCCGGCCTCTCCCCTGCCGACGTACAGGTGTTGGCGACGTCGGCGGAGAGAAATACTCGTCGCTCGAGCTCGACGCAACTGCCGCGGCCGATGTCGTCACAGCGTTCACAGTGGGGCTGGAGACCGGCGGCGGCGAGGCGGAGCTGAGCAACGAGTCCGGAGGTGGTGGGCGTGCTTTTCGTGTGGCTGATCGTGTCAACATCTTCAAACTATTGTAATTTTCATATTTCAATAAAACTGTGGAGGTGACATGTCAGATGTCATTGGTTTTCTGTTTCTTGATGTAAGGTTTCGTTTCATTTTTTTATCTTGAAATGTATATTTAAATAATATGTTTTATAAATTTGATTTTTTTTTTTATTATTATTATTATTATATTATCCCTAGCTTCTACAGCAAGGGGATGGTGTGCTCCGGGGTTCGTAACTGTTTGGAGGGCTGCCTTAGAGTCGCTGAAAATCCCAAACGAGGTCTTTTTGAGCTTGGTTATTTCCCAGGTTGCTCTTGTTATTGCCAGGAGTTCTGCCTGGTAAACGGTACAGTATTTATACAAAACAAGTTTGAGGGCTCTGGTCTCGGCCTCACCCGCCCATATGGACAATGAGGCACCAACCCCTCCTCCCATCTTGCTTCCATCAGTAAAGATGCGAACATCGTAGTTACTGTTATTATCCAGTTGCTCTTGGTTCTCCAGGCTGTTGAACTCCAGGGTGTCTTGTACTGCGGGGTGGGGATCCTTGAGTGCAGAAGCCATTCGCTCGACCTCCCTGTCCCCCAGTGATGCCTGGGGCACACCCCTTTTGGCCTCGTACAACGACGCTGCCTCCCGAACTCGGAGATCAAGGGGGAGCATTCCGGACAACACCAGTGCTGAGTTCAAAGAGACCGTGCGATAAGCCCTACACATTTTCTGGGCAATTCCACGTTGGACGGTCCCCAGCTGCTTTATGATTCCCAACTTTTTGGCCGCCGGTGCCCAGACGCTTGCAGCGTAAAGTATTATAGGCTCAACAGTTACCACATATATCACCCGTATAACATCCGGGTGAAGCCCCCAGCTGACCCTTGCGGCTCTACACAGCTGTTTGTAGATGCCGATTGCCTTCCTGCAAACACGTGAGACGTGGGTGTTAAAGGTCAGTTTGTGGTCGATAGTAACACCCAGGAGCTTGATCTCTTTCGACATACAGATGTCGATCCCTCCCATCCTCAGGCGTGGTGTATCGTATTTTAATTTTCTCGTAATCACCATAGCGGTCGTCTTATGTGGTGCGAACTTGAGTTTGTTTTGGACACCCCACGCCTGAACATGTTCGAGAGCGGCACCGGCACACTCTTCCACTTCCAATGCTGTGTCTCCGTCGAAGACCAATAGGACATCGTCCGCAAAAGCCTGTATGTAGACACCTCTACTTGCTGTCGCCTTTAAGAGTGGATCCAGAACCAGGTTCCACAAAATAGGGCCCCCAATCGAGCCTTGAACACAGCCCTTATTTGTTTCTTTGCTGTATTCTTCCCCGCTGTATCTAACTGTCACCTTTCTGTCACTAAGATAACTGTCTATGACCCGCCTAAGATTGACTGGACACTTTTCCTCAGCCAGACGGATCCTTATTGCTGGCCACCAGGCACTATCGAAGGCCCCCTCTATGTCCAACGATACAAGCGCAACTATCCTTTTTTGGTCTAGTTTTTCGTAGATGCGTTGCATAAGGGCACAGAGGGAGTCCTCGGTACTCCTTTGCGGCATGAACCCGTATTGGCGAGTACTCATCCTTGCTAGGAGATGGAATTTAAGGCGGGCCACCAGCATCTTTTCATAAATCTTTCCCAGTATAGGCAAAAGTCCAATCGGCCTATACGACTTGGGAGAGAAATAGTTGCTTTTCCCCGGTTTCCTTAATATGACAACTGTTGCGTTTTTCCAGGGCACGGGGAAGTGGCTGTATTCCAGGCACTTGTTGAGGAACCCTAGGAATAATTCCGGGTCATCACCCACGGCGTGGCAACAAATATCGGAGGTAAAGCCATCAGAACCCGGCGCCTTCCTAGGGTTAAAAGACTCCATAGCATTTTTTAACTCTGCCATCGTGAAAGGTGGGTCGCAAGGTTCACCTTGTTCTCCAGAGTTCACGACTTCTGCCAGTGCTCTAATAGATGTAACCTAATGTAACGCCCCAAGTGGTAACGTGACGAATTACTGAATATTCTAAATCGTTTCTTAATACTTCACAACAATTAGAAGTGTATTCGGCTAGTACAATATAACTTTTCAGATAGGCAAAGAAACTTCGGGTATCAGACAAGGTATTAATTAGAATATGATGCCAACGGAAGTATTAGGTATGAAACTTTGACAAATACAATCGAATTAAATATGTTTTAATGTGTGAGTTTTATGATTTTCAGTGAGGAATCTATAAATTGACCGACCTTTTGTTTAACGATGAGTGAGAGAAAGGCTTATAGGTACTCTGTCCATTAGGTCGCCGGGAGGTTTGACTGCCCCTATATCGGACATTGCTGTAAAAGGCATGATGCTAACTGTGTCTGGTTGCTTGTTGGTAAATTTTATACCATGCGTTGTGGTGTATTCTGGTATTTATGCTTTTGGGTTACCTGCCTGAAATAAATTCTTTCTTTTCTTTTATCATAGCTGATGCATGTATTATGAAGCCTGCTTATAAGAAATTTTGTAAAATCTTCAGATTTATATTGTCATTTATATGGTGTACATCAACAGTTTATATGGTTAAAGAATAGTAGTTTATGAAACTGTTACATAATGAGGGATATTAAGCACGAGTTTGAGTTTAAAAAACGAGCGAAGCGAGTTTTTTAATGGTATTACACGAGTGTGTAATACCTAATTATGTACAGTTTCATACACTACTTTATCTAATCTAATACATTTTAAGAAACAATAATAATCAATTATGTGTCCAGCGAAACACAACAAAGACTCGCAATGCAAAGAAACGTACTTGGCGCCAAAATTCTGCACCCTGCATCAAAGCGCACGCGCCAAAGCGCGCGCAGCCACAGATAAAAAAATGAAATAGTGCTATCTATGGTTTGTAATCTGTACGATAATGAAAAAAAAAATATTATAACATTATTTTGTTAGAGAAATAATGTTATAATTTAATTTTTTAATTTCCTTTCGATATACTATGGGTAAAGTACGTCAATATAAACTCCTTTTTAGTTTTATATTTTTAATTTTTTGATATGAGAGTAGATAAACACATTTATGACAGTGGCTGAATCCATGTTTAAAGCTAGATTCTCGAACATACAATATGTACCTATTTGGAAGTGGCGTTGCGGACACCGGCCCGGTAAACTATACTAATTAAAAACACAAAGGATAAAACAATAACTTAGTTGAATAAAAGAGAATTGGATATGTAAATTTTATTTATCAATTTATTTACAGACAAAAGAAAACGAAACAGATTGGAGAAATGGAGATGAGATATCTTAATTAGTATCCATATGCTTTAACTAGACCAGACTACAGTAGAATTTAAGCTTTTGCTTTTTAATGAGTAACCGTTTTAATTAAGCCCATTAAAATAAAAATATGTTAAGTAGACTAATTCCCGTTAGGTATAAAAATGTTGAAAATTTAGTTGCAGTCTTATCTCGGCGACAAACGGATAAAAAAATCTCAGCGGCAAACGGATAATAAAATGTCGGCTACAAACGGAAAACTTGTCGAAATTAAAGGTATTTTTGACATATGAATCTGAGATCAGTATGCCTAGTATGAGTTTTCATTACGAGACTCGATCGTCGATATCGAGTGCGTTTGGTACTCTCATTGGTTAAGAGTTCTTACTTGAAACGGGCCAATATGAGTCATACGCGCTCGATATCGACCATCGAGTTTCTTAATAAAAACTCATACTAGGCCTACAGTTTATAGTTTGACCTCAGTCCCATTCGACCTCGGTCCCATTCTGTCAGAAATACCTTTAATTATCTTCTTCGAATAAAATATGTGAACTGCTTTTGGAAAATGAATGTTTTTAAAATAACAAGTTTGGCCATCTTGGATTGCATCCGCTATACCAATTATTCATTTTACCTATATTCCCGCCAAGCTCCATCTCCAACTAAAATAATTATGTAATTCAAAACAGAGAGGATACAAAAGAAATATACTCTACGAAGGACGGGTCTAAGCAGTTGTGTTCCGATGTGTTCCGGGTACGTTGGTGTTATTGTGTCGAGAGTTTGGTCGTGGAGGGTCTCCAGAACAGTCTACCTCTGGCGCAGCATCATTGGTCGTGTTTAACATTGCCTCATTTTGCGCAACTGCCGTCTCCCTTCCTATTCCCTCAGTTTTTTTTGAGAAAATTGGCTCTTAATAAACTAGCGCGCTTAACCATCAACGATTATATCACTGCTTACCATCAGGCGAGATTGCGTTCAAGAACTAGAGCTTATAATTACATACATATGAATTTTCCTTTCTCTCATGATAGTGAAATTCATGGCGTTCACCGTTTTACAGTCCCTCATATACAAACCAAAGAGATCCAAACCTACCCAGCTGTCAAAACTATAAGTATTATACGGGTGTATATTTTTCCTCCACTTATACGCTATGAAACTTGACAAACCAGATATCAAAATGCACAGAATTTATCAGAGATTCTGCCTCGTTTACATTCATGAATACCATATTTTTTCCACAAAGTTACTTTATGAAATGGACCCTGATAACGGGCGCAAGGCGTTCATGTTGTTTTATTTCTTTATTCATAGACGTTACTTAATAGTTAAGTTGTAATAAGCGACTTTTGACGTTAAAACATCACTTAAAATCAATGCTAAATCTTAATAAAAACAATAGACATTTCACTACAACACGACCGTCATTTTGAAAGTCTAGAATAGAATAGCAAAAATAACTCCGTACTAGTTTACATTCCATGCGGTTACGTCATCGGCCCGTATTAAAATAAACCATATTATTTTGGATTACGTTGCCAACAGACTTATCAATAAAATAGGTTTGTGTTAATGTACCTATTGATAGGGATTGAGTTAGTTAAGCTGGATTTTTTTGAATTTTGGTTGGAATATTTTTATCTTTTGATGACTGTTCGCGGTTACAATGACGATGTGATATTCCAATGATGGACACTTTTAAACTAATAGTTTATATAGTTACACTTATTCTAAAATCAGACACCGGAACTCCCTCCAAATCTTGGATTAGTGCCCCCGATAACGCCTGAGGAAGTCCATACGGCTCTTCGTCGCATGGCAAATCGGAAAGCTGTCGGAGCTGATGGAGTTCCCATTGAGGCCTGGAAGGCGATGAGTCCCCGCGGTGTGGGCATGTTAACTAGCTTTTTGAACCGCGTGCTCCTGACCGGCAAAATCCCGTGCCAATGGAGACTGAGTATTATTTACTCCAGTCTTCAAAGGCAAGGGCTCGGTACAGGAGTGTGGCAACTATCGTGGTATAAAGGTCATGTCCCACACCATGAAGATCCTTGAGAGGATTATGGACTCCCGGATCCGGCGGGAGTGTGCTGTCTCAGAGTGTCAATATGGGTTTCGTCCAGGGTACGGAACCATGGATCCTATCTTCGCACTAAGGATCGCCATGGAGAGATACAGATCGAAGAACACGCCTCTGCATTTGCTCTTTCTTGATATGCAGAAGGCCTTCGACTGTGTCCCTCGGGGGGTGATCTGGTGGGCACTGAGGTCCAAAGGGGTACCAAAGGCCTATGTTGACTTAATTCGAGACATGTACCTCAATTCCGATTCCGTTGTTAGGACCGCTGTTGGTGACACTAAACCCTTCCCCGTCACCGTCGGAGTCCACCAGGGTTCCGTTCTTAGTCCGTTTCTGTTCAGCGTGATATTAGACGCCTTGTCGGATAGCATCAGGGATTCACATGAACAACCTCCTTGGTTGCTTATGTATGCTGACGATATCGCGTTGGCGGACGCGGACAGGGATCGGTTGGTGCGGCGTGTGAATGTGTGGAAGGACTCGCTCGAGAATGGAGGTCTGAAACTCAATGTGGCGAAGACCGTGTTTATGGTTAGCAACACGACAGACCCCATGTCCGTGCGCATAGGCGGTGACATGGTCGAGTTCACAGACTAGTTTAAATACTTGGGGTCTGTACTCCACGCGTCCGGCGACATTGATTGCGACGTCAGGGCATGCATTTCCGCAGCTTGGGCAAAATGGCGTGAGGTGTCAGGTGTCATTTGTGACACCAAAATGCCGGTTAAGCTTAAGGGGCAGGTCTATAAGACCATCATTAGACCTGTTCTCCTGTATGGCAGCGAGGCGTGGCCTGTGCTTGAGCGACACAAGCAGGAGCTGCGTGTCACGGAGATGAACATGCTGCGGTGGATGTGTGGAGTTACGCGGAAGGACCGCATCAGGAACTCCCGCATCCGTGGCAGTCTTCATGTCCGTGATATAGCGGAAAAGCTGCAGGAGGGTCGCCTACGTTGGTACGGTCACGTCTTACGAAAACCGGCACGTTACGTGGGTCACAAATGTCTTGCCATGGCGCCTCCGCCGGGCCGGACAAGCGGGGTAGACCAAAGAGGTGCTGGCTTGACGTTGTGAGAGATGACATGCGTGCCAACAATCTCACACCACAGGATGCTAAAGATCGCGCGAAATGGAGGAAATTAAGCAGGAAAGCGGACCCCGGGCTCCAACGCGAAAGCCACGGATGCAACCGGGATAAACGCTGAGATGATGATGATGATGACTTATTCTAAAATCAATTTAAAAAAATATTTAATATAATATAAAAGCATCACTATGTTTGTATTTCCAGATTTTTTTTACAGTCAATGTAATGAATAAATTTTATTTTATTTTAAAGTCCTTTTTGGGCATCAAAAACTTGCTCCATATCGTTGTGACCGCATTGCAATAACAAAATAGGGCAGCCCATTGGTCACTCTTCTTACAGTCTCTCTAGGTTTTGACGGCTTTGTTTTTATATCCCTATTATTCTTCATAATTTCCCTATTTTTGAGACGCAGGCTACCCGTCTGACGCACTAGGCCATAATAAACTGCACGGACCCAGTTCTGATTCGCATTATTAATCTTGGCTTCTACCAAGTATCCTAAGGCATCTGCCACCATTGAAGAGGAAATGGCTTGCTATCATCGATTTTCTTGTTAGAAAGTACATTATAACTTAGAAAAGTTACATTGGTACTTGCCAGACCTGGAAACGACTTACAGCATAATAAGTGTAAATTTTTTTCATTTTTTTTTCATTCCTGGGACATAAACTTCCTCTCAGTTTGGCCGCACTACACCATGCCATTACTCCACCCGTGTTCCTTCATTTGCCTGTGCGCCAGGAGCAGTATCTCTTTCAAACATATTGCGGCCCTTGCAAGCATCGGTCTTCGAGGACCCCATCACGATGTGCTGACATCTCTATGAGGCGCGCGTGGAACACAACGCGCTGTCGACCCAGCTGCACACTACTCGCTCGCAAAATTCGATATAGGCTACCACTGCTCCACTCACTGACTGACGCTTAGTATACATGTACATACTTACGTATACCTACTAGCTAGCTAGTAATAGTCTGTCTTTTAGTTCTTAGCTACTATCTTCTCGATATCAGTCCCAACCCTTCCTCCAGCTACCCCTCGCTGCCCTGTCCCAGCAACGCACTTTTTTTTGGGGGAAAATTCTCACGGATGTCCGCCACCCTGAGATAAGCGGCGGTGTCTGTCTCTAAGGCCATACCCCGCAGGGGGTGTCCTTAACGTGTAACCGCTTAGTTTTTAATCTTGGATGCCTTAATTTATGGAGGCACCCACGACAACCCAAAAAAGATTTTCATTGCAAAGTACTTCAATGTTCAACCCATTCACTTTTGTTTTTCATAATTGTCATTAAACAATTTAGCTTGAACTCTGAACTTTTAAAGTGGAATCGTGACAGTTTAAAAGCTTTTCGTGTGTGGTTGATAGAATAATTTTAGTGATAACAGATCTTGTTTCTCGGCTTTCATTTAGTAAACTGTGCCAAATTATTTGGTTTAGACGACATTCAGTTTACGTAAACTGAGAGATAATCATTATGTTCGGACGTCTAGCTAGAAAATCTATAATAGAACGGACTGAAATAGCCACATCGTATCCATCTTACAATAGCTATCACATCCTTAATAAAATATTTCATTTCATATAGGTACAACTATTGTATACCTACAATAGATTATACGGGCATTTAAGTAATACTACAGAGTAGGTATACAGTTTACAATTGGTCATATCCAACGGAGAAGAGTCAGCAAGAAACTTTACGGTTACACTTTTAAAAATAATCAGCACTTTTCCAATATTTGTCGATCTCTGTGGAGCAGCGGTCAACACGCCTGCCTGCGACGTGGAGGCCCCAGGTTCGATCCCCGGCCAGGTCATGATGGGAAACGATCTTTTCCTGGTTGGCCTGGGTCTTGGAAGTTTATCTATATATGTATCTATTATAAAATATAGTATCTTTGAGTTAGTATCCCATAACACAAGTCTCGAACTTACTTTGGGGCTAGCTCAATCTGTGTGATTTGTACGTATATATTTATTTTATTTATTTACAGATTTCAGCGTTAGCAGGTATGAGAGAACAGCGTATGCCTGTCAACAAGTACGTAGGTACTTAATAAAATAGAAATGGTTGAAACGATCCATCCATCTGCCCGCATCCACCGGTTTCCCGCGACCATCACCAGGTCATCGGTCCACCTTGTTGGAGGCCTCTCTACGCTACGTCTTCCGGTACGTGGCCGCCACTCCAGAACCTTACGCCCCATCGGCCGTCGGTTCTACGATTAATGTGCCCCGCCCACTGCCACTTAATTTTAGCGACTTGAAGAGCTGTCGGTGACTTTGGTTCTTCTGCGGATCTCCTCATTTCTGATTCGATCGCGCAAAGAAATCCCGAGGATAGCTCTTTCCATCGTCCTTTGCGTGACCATTGCCTATTGTGAGAGACCACGTTTAAGTTTCGAATGTTATCACTGGCAACACATACGTCTCAGAGTCTGAAGACTAAAGTCTGACCTGATCAGACTTTAGTCTTGAGACTCTATGGTATCTTGGACGATTGGTAGGCTCGCACTCCATGTATTATACTGGCATTAAGCTGACTCCGGTTAGACTGGAACCTGACCCCAACATAATTAGGAAAAGGCCAGGATGAAACGATGAAGAATCTAACTGTGAGATGAGTTGGACTTTTAAGTGGAGAACGGAAAACGAGTCTGAGCAGTTGTGTTCCGATGTGTGCCGGGTACGATGCGCCAAATGGTGTTGTGTCGGGAGTTTGGTTGTTGGGGGTCTCCAGATAAATCTCCCTCTGGTGGAGCATCGTTAATCGTGTTGTTGGGTTTAACATTGCATCACCTCGTTCAAGTGCCGTCTTCCTTCCTATACACTCAGTTTTCTTGAGTGAATAGGCTCTTAATAAACTAGTGCGCTTTACCATCAACGATTGCGTCACTGCTTACCATCAGGCAGGATTGCGGTCAACAAAATAAAATCACTGTAATGTCCTTTCATAATAAGAAAATTTTATTTAATAGTTTCATTAAAATATCGTCACAGATGTCCAGTTTGTTCACGTACAAATATTAAAAACAAATAATTTATTAGACATACACAGTTCTCTAGCAACCATCTTGTGCGTCGGTTTTAAATAAACATTAACAAGTACTTATTAACTAGTAATCTCATAATATAAAGTAAGAGATTCGATGTTATAAAAACAAAGATTCGTATTGCTTTAAGTAAATTAAAATAGAAAACTAATTACATCAGCTAAGTGTTACTTAAAGTTAAAATTCAACAACTCTGTAAAAATTCTAGAAAACGTGTCTATTTTGTACAATTTTTTTTTTATATATCTATCTAATAATCTCAAAGATCACTTAGTGTACAGAGATCTTATAAGGCTTGGCTTGGGATATGACTTTAAACCTTACATTCTTCTGTAATTTACAGTGCTACAGGGTACAAAATACCCTTATCTCTGCACTTATATCAAACTAAATAACTTTGTGCAAAAATAATTGCTGGGAAAAGAAATGAATGTATGAATGAAATGCAGAAATCCCAGCGTAGTTAAACCAGACTCGATTAATCAAATGAACCCGAAGACTTGCACCAGCTCAGAGCCTCATTTTTATATCGATCTTTGCATATCAAAGAATAGATCAGGGGCGCGTTAATAGTGGGGAAGACATAGAATAGGGAAGGCTTTAAGAACGCATCCTTAAATACCCAAAAATATTTGATAAAGAAGAACTTATACTTATGTCGCAAAACATTGTACTTATTATGGGTACAAGCAACGTTACAGAGTATTTAAAATGAAAAAATCAACATCAAAATGTAACCAGAAGGTTGCCAGCTGAAGTGGAACAGTGATGGGCCAGTGGTATCGGATGGTCAGTCGTATTTTACTCGCTATAATCACGCAGACACGTAGAAAAAAGGAGCATTACAAACAAAGTCACTGTCTGCCTTTTCTTCTGTGGTCTGTGGAAGTGTATGATGAACACTTTAAGTGGTGGATAAATGTAAAAACCAGACAATGGCGGCGACGGTCTTGATCATAAACTAAACTAATTTTAAGTTAAATACATCTTTTTCTTTAGATTTCATTAAGAAAAGGACAGAAGACAAAATGTTTTTTTTTTTTTGTAGTGTGGCACTAGTTATGACTTTGTGCCAATTTCAAGTAAAATAAAAATCTTCAGAGTTTTTATTTCTTTTTTGGCTTCGCACGGTTTGTGCATTTAGCCAATGTCACGTAATGAATTATTCATGTCGAAAAGGTTTGAGGCAAAGTTATGATGTGGCCACTGTGCTGCAATATTTCACTGTTCTTTATGAATTATTTACTGAATGCACTTTTTACTACATAAATCAAGCACTTCTATTTAATAAACAACACAATAAATAATTTTAAAAGTCCAATGAAAAATGAGCGTGACACTGAACTTGACTTTCCCGCCAAAACTCAGATAAAATGTTAGTTTAACCTGTCAAATTGGCGTATTTTTGGTCGCCATGTTTATAATTGCGTCAAAACTGTCTATGGAGTATCTTAATTTGACAGGATTAAACTAAAATGTTATCTTCTATCCTTTTCTTAATGAAATAGAAAGAAAAAGATGCACTTAATTTAAAATTAGTTTGGTTTGTAAACTAGAGAATTGGCGCCAATATTTTAAAAAACATTATAACAAAATTGCTTCCTAAATACCGTCATACACCAAGCCAACTATACAGTATGTTACGAAAACCCTGTCCGACCCGTGAAGGTGTTGTTAGGTATCGATAACTGATTCTACTAATGCATACAAAACCGGGCTTTACTTAAAAAAAAAAATCCCCCTAAAAAAAATAAATATTATTTCGCAAAAGGAGGTAACTTATTAAATGTGCGTTGACCACCCTTCGCCTGCCGACCGCGGGGGGCGGGCGGCAGGACACGCGGCACGTGGTCGCATCGCTATTCGCTCATAATAATACCGGTGTTGTCACTTTTTAGAAATTACCAAATTTCGGGGAAATTGGAATTAATTCGTTGGAAAAAAAGATTATTTCAAAATTCATTTGTATTGGTACTATGATGAATACGTAAAATTTTATATTATATTTGGTCATGTGTTTACCTAACCTCTATTATCCTTATGGGTCGGACAGGGTTTTCGTAACATACTGTATACTATTTACTACAAAAGGCTAATTCCCGTAATAAATTCGAATTCAAGCAAATGTCAAAAACTTGTCAGTATATCGGGAAATGAGACCGCTATGAGTTTTCATTACTACAGTGAGAGACTGGATCATACACATCGAGCGCGTTTGGCGCTCTCATTGGTTGAAAGTTCTTACAACCTTGAAGCGGACCAATCGATAAGTCAAACGCGCTCGATATCGACGATCGAGTCTTCATAATGAAACTCATGATAGCCACATAGACCGTGAACGTCTCGAAATTACGAGAATTACCCCTCAGATCTCAAGTGTAGGATGTTTTACGGGTTAATATTAACAATAGTCTAGAGAAAACTCCTCATAAGGCACAGAAATTCTTGTAATGATATGTACAATGTATCTTATGTACATTCTGAAGGCACTAAACGCAATCCTATACATAACCAATTATATTTAAATGCATTAAATTTAAAATTAGTATTTACTCTAGTTGGAAGACGTTATCTAACAGATATGTACAATCTTGCATACAAAACATGTCTTTTTTTAACAAAACTATTTTAGAACTAAATGTACTTTTTATTTCGAAATATCAGCAAACATTTTCGATAGAAAATCCACTATGTTAAAGACTTTTACAAACATTTTATTTAACAAATTGACTTTTAAAATAACGGTTTATAATTTTTATGTTACGAAGCGGCACAGGCTTTGCTTATGGTTACAAAGTGTACAAACGTTCTGCGAATGTGTGTGTAAGCGCAGGAGCTCTATGGCACCGTCCGAAAAAATAGTAAAGTCAGAAGTGTGTGTTAGTGCTGTCGGCACTCATGCACACATCGTGCTGGCACTCATGCACACATCGTGCTGGCACTCATGCACACATCGTGCTTGCACACATGGTTACCTCAAGTAAAGGACGCGTCGTTTTCTGATATAAAAAATATTCTAACGCAGACTTGAATAAAATTACTGGATTAACTTTCCATACTGTATACATATTGCCAAAAACAATTCAGACCTTAAAATTTATAATAAAATTAATCAGTCTCGGTATGAGAAAAGTTCTTTTACAACCTTTAGTTTCTTGTGCACCATTTTACAGATCTTAAAACTATGTACCTATATTACTGCCATTATTACAAAATCTTAAATTAAAATTGTTCATGTTCGCGAAACGACTCAACGTTGTATAAAGTTCAAAATATCACTACAGCTGTAGTATAATGTTATATTGTCTGATTTATAATTACATTTATATAAAAATTGGACTATTGTATCATCTGGAGGTACTGGTTCTCTTCATAAAACGAAGATAGGGAGGTTTGCAGGTCATTTACAACCATATTGTCACCACCCTGCAAGGGATGGGTACTACTCGACACCATCTCTGAACTTTTCCAATTTTCACAACTTTCGACATACTCTAGCGTTCTTTGATACGTTTCTTGTCTCATAGTATTCGTGTTTTGATTCTTCTTATTATTTCTTCCATTGTTTGCTTCTATTTGGGACTGGGAGATATCCCAGACTTGGACTTCACTCGTTGGGTTATTTTGACTTCGCAAACTGTTCATACTGCAGTCTGTTTGCTGTTCACTTTTCATCTGATTCTGATTCACCGGCACTCTCGTACCATTCATTGGTTTTTGACTACCAGTAGACATGTTAACAGAATTCTGCACGGATTTTTGCATGTTGTGCTTATTGAATTGGTTTCCTGGGTAGTCCCACTGATTATAAGGCCTCTGGTGGTTATAGTACTGGTTGTTATTTAGCATCGTTTGATTGTACTGGTGGTTGTTCTTCGGAGGGGGTGGTCCCATCACATTCGCAGCGTTCACAACCGAATTATATGGCGGTGGTTGAGGGTACTGCATGTTCTGACTATATTGAGGATTCTGGATCGGAGGACATTGGGTTTGCTGCTCACAATAGTTGTTCATGGTCCCTCGACTCATGTTCCCGCTGTTGTCTACACTCATCACTGATGATCTCGACATTTGTAGTGGATGCATCTGGTTGTTTTGGTTCGCGTAACTAACTGGTTGGTAATTTATCTGGTTGTTGTACACCATATTCTGGTTACTCATCTGATTCATTACCATCTGGTTCTGGTTGTATAGTTGCATCATCTGGTACTGCTGCATGTTTTGACTTCTCATTACGTTTTGATTTTGGACAGGGTATTGCGGAGCTTGGTTATAATTCTGATTATGATATTGGTTCATGTTATTTCTATTCGGCACTTTAGGGTTGCAGTTTCTGTTATTCATGTAATTAGGATTGACTCCCATTTGTGGTCCTTGGTTCATAAGACCCTGGTTCATGTTCATCAATTGATTTTGGTTCTGAACCTGCTGATTCATGGACATGTTCGACATGTTTTGTACCATGGGACTAGTCATACCTTGTCCCATTGGACTCTGTAGGCCAGGGTGCATAGGACTTGGTATGCCATGGCTATGCGGACTGGCTATATTTTGACCCATTGGGCTCGCCATGTTAACCATAGGACTTGCCATGTTCTGGGACATGGGGCTGCCAATGTTGTTGTGTCTAGGACTCATCATCATTTGGTTTGGCATTTGTGGACTCATTAAGCTTTGCATGCTTTGTGGGCTCATGGCGTTGTGTTGGGGAGACATGACACTCATCACACTTTGGGGACTCATGACGTTATACACACTTGGAGGACTCATCACACTATGAGGCACGTTATGAGGACTCATGACACTTTGAGGACTCATAGCGCTATGAGGAAGGCTCTGAGGACTTAGCATGCTGTGAGGTAAGTTCTGAGGACTTAAAACATTTTGACTCATGACTACAGTTTTAGGACTAATCGCGTTCTGTTTCTGAGGTAATGGATTTGCTCGCATTCTATTCGTTTGTTCCGTTTGGTGGTTCACCGTCATTGTTTGCAATGACTGCAAAGGATTCGTAGAAACGTTACTTGAAGGTGTTTTTGTGTACTCCTTCTCACATTTCTCAGTAACAACTTCTTGTATAACTTGTTCTTGTAAAGGAGCAGCCTTATCATCGGGCGACTTAGAATTTAGTAAAGAGCCGCTGTTACCTGACATACTAACGTCTAAAGATCTTAAATCGACTGGAATATCACTTATGTTGAGATCACTTCCTATGGCACCTAAGTTTTTAAGTAGAGAATCGTCACTGGTGGCTACTTCACTGATTTTGTCACTGGATTTGTTTGTGTTGGTAACGTCACTCGATGTATTGTCTTTGGTAGCACTGTCCTTGTCTTTAGGGGTTTCGGGCTCAGGTTGGTTGATGGATTCAGTTTTAGCTGGTGTTACCGATTCCGTTGCCAATATTGATTGGTTAAGATATTGCATCATTTCATCTGGTATTACCAGCTTATTCTCCACCATTTCACCTTCAGCAACCTGAAATGAGCAAATATCAGTTTAGCCAAATGTAACAATGCCTCATTGGTATTTACTTCATGGCGATCTTTAATATTGTGTTTTAGTATAATTCCCTTACCTGTTCCAGATTGACCTCCTGGTTAGGGTGGTGGACCTGCGCCGTGGTGATGACCACGGTGTTGGTGGAGTTGGATCGTGACTCCTTATAAGTCACCGTGTCCTGGTCATCTTCGGTTTTAAACGGGAATGGAGCGTCACCCTGGAAGAAGCAGATTTATTTTATGATCTTTATGACTCTGATGGCAATTCAATATAAATCTATATGATTCTGCGTGGTAACTGGTGGTGAGTAACTCACTAACATTTTGACACGGTTAGCGTATTGGTTAAGCTATTGATTGCTGCGCTGCGTATCGCGGGTTCGATTCCCGTACAGAACAAATATTTGTATCATCTACAAGTAGTTGTTCCGGGTCTTAGTATTTGTTTATACGAGTAAAAACAAGCACGATATAGGAAAAAATCCTAGTGAGGGGCAACGTTTAAAAAAATGGTTTTAATTTTCAGATCAACAATATCGATTGCGTAATTTATGTTGTTGAGCTGATAATTTTTTCAAACATAATAAGCAATGAATAGGCTATTTGACAATATGATTTTTTTTGTGTGTGTGTGAAGTTTTAATAAAAATACGTAATAACATCACATATATTTGGCTTCTACATCATCCATACATCCAAAAACACATAAATATATTTGGATTTTTGTTTCTCACGCCACATATCGTAAAACGATCCGGATTGGCTAATGTCACGATGTCGTCATTTACGAATTTTCTGATTTTTTGGCAAAATTGTAAAGAGTTTTCCGGGGGTTTTTATCGATGTTTTTGTACAACCCGGTACAGCACACCACTTATAAACCATTTTATTACATAAACAAAAACAAATAACAGATAAACACAAACACCACTGCGGAACCGAAAATATTGTATATTCTTGTGACGTCACAAAGCGTGACGCCATATTGCTGAATAAAGCGTTTCGGCGGCTATTTTGAATTGCATGTTTCTTACAAAATACGTATTTAAAATAAAAAAGAATATACTATCGGTGAACTTCTTAAACGCAATGAAGTAATTCAAGATAGAAATTATAAATCTGTCAAATAGCCTATTAGTAATATTCTTCAAAATTGCACAGATTGTGATTGGATAATTTGCCATTAGGTTGCTGTCATAGGTCTCCTCTCATACAGAGAAGGATTGAGAATAACCACCACGCTTGCTCAATGCGGGTTGGCGATTTCAGACTTAAAGTCCAGGTTTCCTCAAGATATTTTTCTTGTCTTTTAATCTCATCAAATTCGGCATGAGTACAATTTAGTAAAAGAAGTACTTTTTTAAACTCACCACATCGTCAGTCCCACAAGGGTACTGCTGGTACTGCGCCTGATCGCTCAAGTTGGATTGTTCCGACAGTCTCCTGGCCTCTTCTTTCACCTGTACGTTGGGGTCTAGCTCTAGCGCCAACTCCTCGGCTCTGACTTCTGAGCAGGTCACTCCTCGAAGAAGTACAGCCTAAAGTGGGAAATCCGTTATTAAATGTTCACTTTATCAAGCAAAAATATTGTGTATTTTTAACTTGCGAATTGTGAGTGTCTCCAAGAGAGAAGACACAGCATATATTTTATCTACTACATTAGGTACTCTAGTCACCCATCACAGAGGACCCTATCAGAATGCCGATATCATAAGGGCACCACTGCTCTATGAGGCTTCGCCTTAGGATCCTCTGAAATTTCTATCAAAATGTCTACAATAATAGACTGCTGTTTTGGATTGATAGATACTTGTATCTATGCATAATTACATACAAATATACAATATGTAAAGAAAACCCCGTCTGACCTAAAAGGTTAATAAAGGTTAGATAAACACATGACCAAATAAAATACTAAATTTTACATAATCATCATAGTAACAATACTAATGAATTTTGAAATAATCTTTTTTTTTTCGTGAATTAATTCTAATTTTCCCGGAATTTGGTAATTTTAAAAAAAGTGACAACACCATTTTCGACGGTGGAAAGAGCGATGCGACCGCGTGCCGCGTGCCCTACCCCCCTACGCCCGCGCATGTATGGCCTACCGCATATGGAATAATTTATCTCTTTTTGCGAAGTAATATTTTTTTTTTTAAGTTTAGCCCGGCTTTGTTGGCATTAATAGAATCCGTTATCGGTAGCTAACAATACCTTCACGGATCGGACAGGGTTTTCTTTAGATATTATATAATGTACACATACCTGATTGCCTTGGGATGTTCTAACGGCCTGCACAGCGGCGAGGGCTGACGACGGCGCGGGCGCATAACCTACACACGACACTTGACTAGATCTGAAACGAAATAAGATTAGTTACACTTTACAGTGTGATGTTTTTGGAGTTATAATGTGTACCTTTGCCTGAATATCTAGCAACTAATGGAGATATTTAGATGCTTTCTTTTTAAGTTCTATTCAAATTTATGTTACCAATTGATGTTATTTCAAATTTAAAATAACTTTTCAACAGCAGTACTAAGTTGATTACAGAGTGAAGATAAAAATGTTTGAACTTGCAGTGTAAGCTGAACTTTATTGGGTAGGAATTAAAGTTCTTTTTGCAAATACTCATATTTGCAAAAACCTACGAAAGTAAAGTTTGACTTGAAGTTTACCTAGTAAGAAGACAACAAATGGAATGAAATTTGATGTTGAATTTGAGCTGTATGTTGCCTATTAATGAAATAAAAATGGTTTACTAAAGTTCTACTATATCAATGAACATGGTTGCTTATCTTCTTTAGTGACTGTACATAGAGGTCTCTTAAATTCAGACAATACAAAGTCAGTACAATAATAAGCTCAGACTTAAGACTTAGGATTTTTTTCAGTAATTCATTTATCATTCATTTATTTATTCATAAAACAATTTACATTGCTTTGAATATCTATACATGCTCGAAATTCATTTCATATTCAATCCATTCTTCTGTGGAATACGCTTTCTCTTGATATCAGGATGGCCACCAGTCGGTTTGCAATTAAGCGGAATATGCAGAGTTATTTTCGTAACAATTAAGGTAGAGTCATCCCAACAGCTCTCTCAGTTTTGTATATATTTTGGTAATAGTATGTACGTATATAGGTATAGTTTATTTAAGTATTTGTTTAAATTGTGTTAAGGGTTTCTTCACCCGTGGTTGACTGTTAGAGAATGCCTAAATCATTAAGTCCGCCTGTACAGTTCATGTGCGAAAGTGAAAATAAATAAGTAAGCATTGCCATGGATCTCCCCAAATTAAAGCCTGATTCTTTAACTTATCTTAATTTCAATTTACCTACAGTGTCTCTGCATAGTTCGAACATAATGTTCTGGTACCCTCGAAACCGGAAAAGAAAACGTGGCAGCCAGGTCCGAAGATGGGAAGACGAATTAAAAGCAATTGCAGGGAAAACATGGACTAGGAAAGCTTTAAACCGAACTGAATGGATAGAAATGGAAAGCCTTCCGCTTTACCAAAGGGCAAACAGAGTAAGTGGTCGGTGTCAATGACTTGCGAGTCACTAGTATAAGTTACTTTTTGTGAATTTGGTATCTGAAGAAAGGCTTATATTGTTATTATAACTTCGATTTAAACTAAAAACCGAAAGGGTGGAGTTGGTTTCTTTATTTTACTAAAAGATAATACAATTATAAACTCGTACCTTCTACTGCTATCAGGCGACAACTGGTCGTAAACAGTAGTGTGTTGTGCCACTAGACGTGGTGGCCCGGCGACGCCCGTGGTTGTCGCCACGGCACCCGACACTACAGAGGCTTGACTACTCTTGCGGGAAATGTCGGATGACCTGAAAGAAAATTAAATAATTGAATGTAATTTGGGAATTAGAGTGATAGATAAAAAGGTTCTTCGGTACAAAAGAATCCACATGCCTTTCATTGATAATGCATGCATTATGACCTAAACACGCTACGATGAACCGTAGAATATGGCACAAAAAAACATTGTTTAAACGTCATCTGAACCAATCACCTGTGTGGCGGGCTGTTTTCAAAGTTACATGTGTCAAGTATGGTGCATAAATATTCTCTTAAGTTTTGTGAACCTTGATTTTAGATATAATTAAACAAAAATGTTTACCTTGCACTATAGAGGCTGCTTCCGGATGAGATGCCAGAATCCCGCCTGGTATTAGGAACTCCTGTCTTAAGCTCAACTGCGACACTGGTGCTTCCTAGCTCCGTCCTGCCTTGGACACCACCTGGTGATTAAACATAGACCTTTAGATATCTATTACTTGGCTAGTTATTTTCTGAAGATTGAACGGTGAGGTTCATCATCATCAACCTTTTTATCGTCCCACTGCTGGGCACAGGTCTCCTCTCATACAGAGAAGGATTGAGCGTAATCACCACGCTTGCTCAATGCGGGTTGGTGATTTCAGACTTAAAGTCCAGGTTTCCTCAAGATGTTTTCCTTCACCTTGTAATCAGTCATTGGTGTCCAAGATATACTTAGAAAGTAAATTCAACTTAGAAAAGTTACATTGGTACTTTCCTGAACCAGCACGCTCATACTTGAGGGGCTGGTGTTTTAAAGGTCACCATGACTAACGGTTATCAGTAGTATAAAAGTTTTAGAGGTATGACAAACGAGATGTAGAGTTCACTCATCCTCTATAGAAAAGGGAGGATTCCCCGGTCAGACGGTTGTTGTATCTGGTGGGCACTTGCCCAACCGTTGATGTTCAAAATTTGTACACAGAGTGGTGCTGACAATTCGACAATAAATTAAACATAGTGTATCTGAACATATTCTCAGTCTACTCATAAAAAATCTTATAAATATTAGTCACAGGAAATCATTTTTCATTTTTCACATTTTCTATATGATGTACATGTTGCTAAAGAAGCGCTTACAGGTTAATGACCGCCGCATCCTGCGGTACCAAACTTTAATAATAATGACGCGGAAAAAGTAAGTATACAGGATCGCGCTGTCGCCGATCGGAGGTCAGTGAACCAATATTTTTAAAGGATGTTCTATTCCGTTGGAATTTATTGCGATTTAGTTTGTTTCAAATTTTCAGGTTTTTTCTATGTTTTAGGATTATTTCTATGAACCAGCATTGTTCGTGTTTTCATTTATTGTCGTATTATCAGCACCACTCTGTATAAGATGCTAGTTGCGCGGTAATTTCTGCTTGCGAGTTGCAGGATCCATATGACTCGTTGTTCGCATATGGCGTTTTGTAAATACAAAGTTTAGTAACTTACCAGATCCAATATCCGCATGAGGAGGAGGCATTAGCCTCGCGACGGCCATCTTGTTCCCGAAGCGTGGCGCGTGGTGGTGGGCTCGAGGTTCTCCTATAGCCACCATAGCACGCAGCATCAGAGGCAGTTGCCCTACTTCTCCTACAACTTCTTGTTCAACCTGACAATGAAAATTATAAATTACTAGCTGACCGGCAAACGTTGTTTTGCCATATAAATAATAGATTAAATTACTAAAATGGCTATTAA
This sequence comes from Sesamia inferens, assembly GCA_037179545.1. Lineage (NCBI taxonomy): Eukaryota > Metazoa > Arthropoda > Insecta > Lepidoptera > Noctuidae > Sesamia > Sesamia inferens. The sequence goes on from CM073950.1 coordinate 17,120,812, forward strand.
AAAATAAGGGTTGATCGTAGAAGAGTGAAAATTGGGGATTGTATGTATTTTTGTATGTTGTATCATAAAAAAATAGAAATTAAAAATTTTGTCTAAAAAATAAAAAAAAAAATTAGGGGTGCACTACCCCTAACATTTAGGGGGATGAAAAATAGATGTTGGCCGATTCTCATAGATACCGGATAAGCACAAAAAAATCATCAAAATCGGTCCAGCCGTTTCGGAGGAGTTTAAGTTCGAACACCGTGACACGAGAATTTTATATATTAGATTTACAGGGCAAATAATAATACTGAAGCATTTATCGAATACCAGTGTTTGACCAGCAGTGGCCTAGCGGTATTGGACGCAACTTACAAGTTGTAGGTCGTAAGTTCGAACCCCATCAGGCGCTTTACTTTGCCTAAATTATTTCATCACCACAGCTCTCAAAACGGTGAAGGAAAACATGGTGAGGAAACCGGTATGTCTCAGAGCCAAAAACTTCGAAGACATGTTCCATCTACCAACCAGCACTGATCCAGCGTGGTAAATCCACGGAGGAGGACTGTTTCTAAATAGTGGGTAAAAAAAAGACTTAGCGATTTCTTCTTCTTCTTCTTCTTCAGCCTATGGATGTCCACTGCTGGACAAAGGCCTCCCCCAAGGCTTTCCACGCTGACCCGTCTTGTGCTGCCCGCATCCATCGGCTTCCCGCGACCTTCACCAGGTCATCGGTCCACCTTGTTGGGGGCCTTCCTACGCTGCGTCTTCCAGTACATGGCCGCCACTCCAGAACCTTACTGCCCCTTCGGTCATCGGTTCTACGAGCAATGTGTGTGACTTTGGTTCTTCTGTGGATCTCCTCATTTCTGATTCGATCACACAGACAAAATCCGAGCATAGCTCTTTCCATTGCCCTTTGTGTGATTTACTTTAAGCCAATGACTTTTTGATCACTGTTACAATGCAACTCATGTTTGGCATTGAAAGATTAAGGCTTCAGATTAAAAAACTGTTATCAGGACTTACCTCTCCATCTAATCTGAAGTAAGGTGCACCATTCTCGTCTCCAAACCCACCAAGACCAGAGCCTCCGAAGTCCAGCTCCCCTCCACACTGAGCCGATAGCTGATGGATGAAAGAAGACAACTATTTTAAAGGTAATCAAATCCATTTGAAAAGCTGATTATTTCTACAGATTAACGTTAGAAAATTGATTCTTCGTGTCATTTCTTCAAAGTCTTTAAATATCGTGACCTCTCCGTACTGTGAAATTGGAAAGCTCGTTAAGCCGTCAGTCCCGGTTGTCGACTGTTTTATTATTTAGTAGGTACCTAACCCACTATTGAAGGCTCAAAACGGATGCCAAATCGGATTGATTGTGTTGGTAACTTGGATAATTATAATAATATTGTACCTGGTAATTTGGAGGATTATACAGAATCTTTTTTTTTTAATTACAAACTAGTGTTTGGCGGCAATCCTACCTGATGGTAAGCAGTGATTCAATCGTTGATGGTAAAACGCGATAGTTTATTATGAGCCTATAATAGATTGAACAGGAAGGAAGTCGGCAGTTGAGCAAGGTAATGCTATGTTAAAACCAACAACACGACCGATGATGCTGCGCCAGAGGGAGATTAATTTGGAGACCCTCCACGACCACGACCGAACTCTCGATACAACAAAAATTAGCGCTTCGTACTCGGCATACATAGCAACACAACTGCTAGACCCGTCCTCCGTACGGCTTCGCTAGACATCATGCTGGAACACGACGAATCGCTTGGCGGTAAGACAATGTCTGGTGGGTGGTAACTTCTATCGGCAGCCGATAAGATCAATTGGCTGTTTTATTATATTAGTAGCATAGAATAAAATATTATACTATGCATATATAAATGCCTGGTTTTTTTTTTGGACTAACCCCGCCACACATTTTCCCACCCACTGCAACTCCTGAAATCCAGAATCAACAGTGGAGACCGCCAGAAAAACGCCGAGCAATGAAGCTCGACGAGTCCCGGAGAAGCGAGTCAACTATCTTGGGTTCCGCAACGAAATTAATCAGAAAAGAATAGCGGAGGAGTAAGAAGAAAGATATTTTTTCCACATCCCTCCATAACAAAGAGGAGACAGAACAGAACTAGACCAATCGGCACAAAGGGACAGCCTGGGCTAATGGAGGTCAGATGAGCAGTCGCTCCATGTGAAATATTGGCAATGAACTCGGTTTGGTCAAATTTCGGTTGAACTGACAATCGACCCCAACGGAATTGAGAAACGCTAGGTAGAAGATGGTTACTTCAAAGTTATGTGAATACTTTAAGCCTTCTTCTTCTTCGTTTCGTTCTTGACAGAACGGTCGTGGTGACTATGATTGAATTCGAGACGCTGATGTCACACGCCGCACTATCTCTCTCCATTTATCCCTGTTGGACGACAGTCTGCAGCATTCATTAACAGGTCCCCCCAGGATTTGGTCGGCCCACTTCATCGGTGACTGTTCACGAGATCTGTTCCCCTCTACTCTGCCCTGGTCGACCAAATGTTCTATGGAGCCTCACAGCACTTTATACCTTACTCTTTCATATTATTATAAGACAAATCTCATGAGGAAGTTAGTTGGGTGCAGACTTTGATAGCGCGGATATTTAAATATGACCATCTTGCTTACATCTATTGATCACAACATCGTCATATTTTAATATGTCATGTCATGTCATTATTTATAGAAAATTTGAAATAAAATAAATTTTCCAAATACCTGATGAGCAGGAGTATGTAATCCATGGGGTATGGGTGAAGCTGGGCTTTCGCTCTTGACGGAAGCTGATGACGTGTGTCCGCGTACCCCGAGGGGCACCCCTCCTTCTTCTGATCGCGGGGAAGATCCCGCACCGCCGCCACCTGATTCCGCTGAGTCGTCACCACGACTGCAACCTGAGGAATGCAGGTAAGGTATAAGTTTAATAAATGTTTCTACAATTTGTTACTGTTTTTGGAAGAATCTAAGATACTTTGAAGATATTTGTAATAATTATAATTTTTTCAAGAATTAGCAGTATTCAAGAATGAGAATTAAGCTTAGGTTTAGGTACCTTTATGTTTTTTACTGGCGTAGAACTCAGCTCCGTGGACGGTCTTCACGTGTTTTCGTAATGATGAGGGGTCCGTATATCTTTTCGTACATCCAGGCGCTTTGCAGACGTATGGTTTCTAAAATAGACAATTTAATTCTTGAAACTTGTAACTTGAAATAATAACATTATATTTTTCAATTGAAAGAATCTGGACGATGGCATTCAATATTTCACATCTTTATAATTTAAAATGCCAAAGTTTTTAATCGCAGCTAAACTAATTTGAAGGTTCCATATATCACTTTCATTATTTTAAAACTAATACTGTGATTATATTTAGATATAAACTTTTCTAAATTATTTTTTACATGAACATACCTCATTGCTATGCGTCCTGTTCTGATGTTTGGCTCTATCACTAGCATTCGAAAACGCCTTCGCGCAACCAGGGTACTCGCAGGTGTATGGTTTCTCACCCGTGTGACTTCGAAGGTGGGTCTTCAGGTTTTCCAATCGGGAGTAGGCTTTGCAGCAACCTTCAAACTGTAAAAAAGATTAGGGAGTATTAGCATTGCGTTACATCTTATTTGTATTTTTAACAAATTCCTGATTCCACATGACAAATTGCTTTGTATTGCATGGTCTTCTAGAATCATCATCTCAGCGTTAATCCCAGTAGCATCCGAAGTTTTTTTTTTTCGGCTTTGGAGTCTGGGGTCCTCTTTACCAGTCTAACTGCTGATTTTGGCTAAACTTCGATCTTTTCCGTGAAGCGATTGCCGTCTGACCTCCACAAACCGAAGGCGATATCGAAGCATAGCAGTTAGACCAATTGTTGGACTTATTGATAGCTCCAACAACCTGTAACGACTGCCATTAGATGTTCGTATGGCAACCGGGACCAACAGCTTAACTTGCTTTCCGAGGCACGACCAGACCATTGCAAATATTCATATTCATGCAAACAAATATTTTCACTGCGCGGTGATCGACCCCGCATGGTCTTCTAGAATAAGTGTAACGAAAAAGTACCATATATATTATTTGGTCTTTCTGAGGGAAAGATTCTCGAAAGACCAATTTAGAAATAAAAACTTCTTCAGGTGCACTCCGTGCTTTTTCTGAACAGTGAAAGAAACTGAACCGTTACGCTCGGGCCGTTGACGCTAAATCACCATATTTCATAAGCCCATACCCTCTTTCTTAAAAGTAATAATTCTCGACAGCCAACAACGAAACTACTCATACTCACCGTACACTTATGGGGCTTCTCCCCTGTATGTCTTCTCATATGAACGACCAGCATGTACTGAGCCTTGAACGGTTTTTCATCTCGGGAGCATCCAACCCAACGGCAGACAAAAGCCTTTTTACTGGCATGGATATGATCCGTGTTGATGTGCTTTACCAGGTCATCTTGCGTTGGGAACTCCAGCTTGCAGTCCACCTGGAGAAAGTTTTAGTATTATTAACAAATGTATACAAAACTCACTCAATGCATTTATTTCACACCCATTTACAGACAAGTTTTGAGCTGAGAAGAAATGGGTTAGTTGGTCCGAAAGTTGAAGCTCTTAGAACAAAAATCTATAAGGAGAAGAGCGGTTAAGAAAATCCACACACCACTCTTAAAAAGCATCGTTTAGTGGTGGTGGATCGATTAAAGAGGAGCGTCATATTAAAGAGGAGCGCCATATTAAAGAGGAGCGCCATATTAAAGAGGAGCGCCATATTAAAGAGGAGCGCCATATTAAAGAGGAGCGCCGTATTAAAGAGGAGCGCTGTATTAAAGAGGAGCGCCATATTAAAGAGGAGCGCCATATTAAAGAGGAGCGCCATATTAAAGAGGAGCGCCATATTAAAGAGGAGCGCCATATTAATTGACATAACTATACTTATTTTTTTATTGGGTTTGTGTTAGACTTTTACGGACTAAAACCCACTCGTATTTCTTCGCTTGCCTATACACCAGGGCCACAGTTTCTTTTTTAACCAACCCGCAACCCTGACCCAGGAGGCATCCGTCTTCGTGGACCCCGTCACGATGTGCTGACATCTTTTTAAGACGCGTGTGAATACCTTAATTCGCAAATCTGCTAACTCCATGGAAGTATTTTTTTCAGGAGATGCTTAAAACTGTATATTTTTTATATATACAGAGTGGTGCTGACTGACAATACGACAATAAATTAAACATTGTGTACCTCAACACATTCTACCTATAAAAAATCATATAAATATGTCCATTACTTCAGTCACAGGAAATTATTTTTCATTTTTCACATTTTCTACATGATGTACATGTTGATAAGGAAGCGCTTACAGGTTAATGACCGCCGCATCCTGCAGTACTAAACTTTGATAATAATAGCACGGAAAAAGCAAGTCGATACAGGAACGCGCTGTCGCCGATCGGAGGTCAGTGAATCAATATTTTTAAAGGATGTTCTATTCCGTTTGCAATTTTATGCGATTGATTTTGTTTGAAATTTTCATTTTTTTTATTTTTGATGCTAGGTTTTTTTCTATAGTTTAGGATTATTCCTATGAGCCAGCATTATACATGTTTTCATTTATTGACGTATTGTCAGCACCACTCTGTATATCACTTAAGGAAAAATCTAAAATACCGTTGTTAGATAATATCGTAAGCTAGTACATAGTATTTAATAATGTAGACTCCTTTATACATATTACAGAAATCCAATCAACTTCTTTTTTTTACTAAATGTGACGTAGATACTCGTATTAGTATAGATTCCGTATGATGAGAACGTGAAAGCAGAGAAAGATAACAGTAAAACATTAATTGCTCGTTATAATGACTTGCGCATCGTTAACACTAATTTGCGACATGGACAGAATGGCTTTTTATCTATTGCTGTATTTACGGCATTCAATCGGCTGAACGAAACAAAAAAGAACGATTAATGACAAGATACTTACCCAATGACAGTTCGTCTCAATAAAGTCTCCAGGTTCGTCCTTAGAATCTAGCCCATCATGGACCGTACTCTCAGCTGCTGCCGATAACGGCTTGTTGCTATGATGGTTGTCCCGATGACCCATCAAACTCTGGGGGGACTTTCGCTGAGTCATGCCTGTTGCACTGGAGATAAAAAAAGAATTTTAAAATAATAATAATTACAAACTTTTCCCCTTATTCATAAACGCTGCTTAAGTTTTTTTTTATAATTATAAACTAGCGCTTGACCGTAATCCCGCCTGATGGTAAGCAGTGATGCGATCGTTGATGGTAAAGCGCGCTAGTTAATTAAGAGCCTATTCACTCATAAAAACTGAGCGAATAGGAAGGAAGACGGCAGTTGAGCGAGGTGATGCAATGTTAAACCCAACAACACGATAAACGATGCTGCGCCAAAGGGAGATTGATCTGAAGACCCTCCACGACCAAACTCCCAACACAACAACATTTGGCGCATCGTACCCGGCACACATCGCAGCACAACTGCTCAGACCCGTCCTCCGTACGGCTTCACCAGACATCATGCCGGAACACGACAAATCGCTTGGCGGCAAGGCTTTGTCTAGTGGATGGTAACTTCTGCCGGCGGCCGATGTTATGGCCTACCACCGAGAAAACTAGTGATTAGCGATTCTTTAACCGTACATTTTTGATCTTTTAACGTCACTTAATTTAAATCATCCGTTATGAATCGTCTTACCCAGTAACTGGGTTGTAGAGGTAAGATAAGCAATCGCTCTTAATAAAATACTGATATAGACTAGACAGATAACGATGTGTATTGTCATATATGATCATGACTTGATCTTCATTATCATTTAGCCAAAAGACGTCAATTTCTAGATATAGGCCTTCCCCAGGCCAATGTCCAGGAGTGTATTTCTTTCGATTAATTATATCTCCACTTCGACCGGATAGGTGCTTCTAGATCCAGTCTTATACAATATGTAAAGAAAACCCCATCCGAACCATAAGGACAATATGTTAGATAAACACATGATCTAATTAAATATGAAATTTTTACTTTTCATCATAGTCAATGAATTTAAAAATAATCTTTTTTTTTTCTGCGAATTAATTCCAACTTCCCCGAAATTTAGTAATTTTTAAAAAAGTGACAACACCATTTTTGGCGGTATTATTATGAGCAATGCGACCACGTGCCGCATGCCCCGCCCCCCTTCGCCCGTGCATGTATTGCCTACCGCAAATGTATTAAGTTACCACCTTTTGCGAAATAATATTTATTTTTAGGGGGATTGTTTTTTAAGTTTATCCCGGCTTTGTATCCATTACTAGAATCAGTTATTGATACCTAACAACACCTTCACGGATCGGACAGGGTTTTCTTTACATGTTGTATAATAAATACTTCTCTTTTTGTTGCTTACATATTTAAAATGTACGGGAAGAGCGGCCTTTGAAGGCTATCTTTGAAATGTCTATGCCTAAATAAAGACTCCTTTACATGCACTGTACGTCAAATTGATATGATACAAACTTTTTTTTTTATTGTTCCTTACCTGTCAGCTTCCATGACACTGGTGACCTCAGGTTGCTGTTGTGGTTGCTGTAGGTGCTGAGGTGGCGTGCCGTCCAGCGTCAACCCTGGTCGCACGTCCACTGGACCCATCAGGAGTTGTGTCGGAGATGATATGTGAGATCTAGTGAAGAAATTTATGCCGATTTTAGAAAAATGATTTTAAGAAATTATTAAAGCGTAGAAAAAATGGAAGTAAGTGTTATTTGTAACCTCTGTTATGTTAGCATCACACCCTTTATTAGGTAATGTAATAGTTACTTTACCGACCTAATTCCCGACCTGAAAATTCGACCCCTAAGCAGGGTTTTGAAAATTCGAGCAGTGTGTTTGTGTGTTTTGACGCGCCTTACTCTGTTGAATTCTCAATGCTCGTCTTAACATGGAAGAGTTGAAAATCTAATGAGCTGTATATAATCGTCGCATTGGTCCCCTTCGGTATCTACTCTAAGTTTTCACAATAGATCTGTATTAATGAGATTGGTACCAGTACTAACTAAATCTACATATGACCGTGGTAAAGACCTGCATTTCTGCTTGCATGGCATATTATGAGTTGACCTAAAAAAGAATCCTCTTATGTTTTCGTAACATATGTAAGGTAAGATAGTGAAGGTATGGTGATAGTCATCAAACGATAGAAAAATATCATCATAGTAACAATTATAACAATTAAGTAATTGTTATAATGAGTTGAAAATTGTATATGACTGCTCAAATGAAAATATATAATCATGTTGTATTAAAAATTACGTTATGTTATGTTACGTTTCGAAGATAATGACGATTTCGTTGAAATCAATACAATAACAATGACTTTTAACAGTCCAATAGTTTTTTCCTAATTCCATCAAACATCCATATTGAACGTGTAAGAGTCATATAATTGGAAGGGAATTGTTGCTGTGTTAAGAAATGACACATTTAAAAATAAGTTATTCCACACGTGAACAAAACATGAAAAATGACATTTTCTACCATAGATTTATTTGATTTCATTATGATTTATGTATTTAATGCGATGTTAATTATAATTTATTGTGTAATTAGAATGATTTAATGAAAGTTTCTAGTATATTTTTTTATTTGTGTTTCATGCCTGTTTGTATTTGTATTTACTTATGTGAAATTATGTATCTTACCTGAAATAAATTATTATTATTATATCTACAAAATAAGTACCAATACAGCGCCAATGATCTTCAAACTCACCGGCACAAAGGTTAAATTAATGAGATAAAAATAAATCTTTAACTAAGCAACCACTATCCATGATTACCGACAATAATAGGAAACATAGTCGAGGAACAAGTATATCTATTATATACTTTTATAGTTGGAAATGTCTAGTATTTTCAACCATATGCGCATAAACTTAATTGCCACTAAGAAACAGTACCCACACATTACAGCCAAGATAACAACAGCCTCAATGAACTATGTCAGAGTCGGTAAACTAAGATCATTAATCAACCAAATCGGGGTCCGATAAATTCCTATACATTGACATCACGGAGTAGTTTTCTAGCTTAGTCATATATCTCAGAATGCCTGGCATAGTACAAATCTTTTGAACTCTGAAAAGCTAAAATCTAAAGCCACATATTTGTAAAGATAAGAATCGTCTCGAAGGACCAAATTGTGATAGTCGTGATGGAGACTTGAAAGGTCGACGTGTTCTAATCACGACGTGTTGTGCTTTAAAGGTCCTTTCGGACGAGGCAGCCATGTTTCATAACATAAATAATTTATTTTTTTTCATAAGAAATCACAACACACGTACACAGATACACGGACATATAATTATTATATGGTTATCTTTGAAATATGACAGAATTCTTCAGTAAAGATTCCAATATAGAGTAACTCGCTTGCTTTAATACACAATAACTAGCATTTTTTTAAATAATGTCAATGTGATTAAATCGAAGGCTTAACAAATATTTAATTAATTTCGTTTTGGATATTTTTTCGTTTCTCCCATTCTTGGCCCCTTGATCGCCACTAAATAATGTTTCCACTGGACCCCTAACAATACCTCTTATCGTCTCTTGGGAGCCGAGTGAATTTTCTATTCCAGCAAAATTTTGGTTTTCCCTCGACCCCAAAAGATCAGAAACGATTTTAAAACAAATTCGCTATTGTAAGAACATGCCAAGAAGGTTTAACCTTGTAAAAGCTTTCGAAGTAAAGGGTCTGTGTTTTCTGATTATTATTACGAACAATGCTATTTAATAGAAAACCATAAGATATAAGCTATTCTCTTGGATAATTATGATTAATCGTCGACGTGTTTATTCATTTTTTGTTATCGTCTCTTACCTATGAATCCCCGCCACAAGATGCGCGTGCGCCGCATGGTGTGCCGCGGCCGCAGCAGCCTGCTGGTGGGCAGGGTCCATCAGAACCCCTCCCGCTAACACCCCACTACCACCCACTACCCCCCCTCGTGCCAACAGCTGCTGTGCAAGAGACGCGTGAGAGAGCGAAAGTGCTGGGGAGATGGCGCCTGGAAATAAAGAATTAAGTAATTGTTATAATGAGTTGAAAATTGTATATGACTGCTCAAATGAAAATATATAATCATGTTGTATTAAAAATTACGTTATGTTTCGATAATAATGACGATTTCGTTGAAATCAATATATACACATCAAAAGTGTCTAGGGATCAAGCATTTTTATGCGGATTTCTTGAGATTGAGATGTGGCTTTGTAATAAATTTATGATTTTATAAATTTATATGGATCCTTTTTGGTGCATTTCATAATTTGAATCAGGAACTGTGAAACAAATTCGAGTAAAAGATGAAAATCAGCTGTCAATATTTTCCCTATAAAAACATACAACGCATTGAAGACATTATTAGTGCTACTGTTTCCCTACTACTGATTTAAACCAACGTTATTATGGAGCGGCGACGTCGTTAAGCAGGGAAGAAATGCTCAGAGCCGTGGGAATGATAGAAGCTGGTTCCCGGCAACGTACTGTGGCTTTAGCTCTGAATACAAGTCAGAGTGTTATCAGTCGACTTTGGACACGTTACCGAAGCACTGGTACCGTGGCTGAGCGCCATGGAGGGCGGTATCGCTGCACCACATGGAGACAAGATCGATACATTCAAATCTTAACTCGAAGAGCTCCAACAATAACCGCCATGATGTTAGCCGTGAGGCTTCATCACTCTTCAGGGAACTTAATTAGCGACCAAACAGTCAGAAACCGCTTGCATGAAGTGAACCTTCATTCCCGAAGACCGCTACGGGTACCACCTATAGCAATGCACAATCGTAGGATTCGATATCAATGGGCTCTTGAACACAGAAATTGGGCAGAAGAACAATGGCGTTTCGTGTGCTTTTCTGATGAGTCTCGTTTTGGTATGAGACCGGATACAAGACGTATACGACACTGGAGAACCCCTGGACGCCAACAGCGATTAAAATCCTGCCAGGAAGTCCATCCTTATAGTGGTGGAACCATCATGGTATGGGCGGGTATTTGGATCGGCGGAAGAACTGAGTTGATTTGGATCAGAGGCAACCTCAACGCTCAAATTTATGCTGAGACGATTGTATCAGACGTCATCGTTCCTCTACAAGTGCAAATCGGTCCCTTATTTCAGTTAATGCATGATAATGCACGACCGCACACCGCAAGAGTTGTAAGACAGACTCTCGCCGCAGCTAACATCAATGTCCTGCCCTGGCCTGCTCAGTCGCCAGACTTGAACCCGATTGAGCATGCATGGGATATGCTACAGAGAAGAGCTCTGCCGAATATGGAGGGTATCCAGTCGCAAGAAGACCTTTTTTTGTTGTTGCAACGAACATGGGCGGCCATTCCACAGCGTGATTTGGATGAACTCATTTTGAGTATGCCAAACCGATGTTCTTGTGTTGTTAGTGTTCGCGGTAGAAACACGGATTATTAATTGTTTAAGTTACCCAATAAAATTTTAGAGAAAACTGTTATTTCAGTCTTTTTTTCAAACTTTTGTGTTAGTGGTTCAAATGTCAAATATCCCTTTATTAGGAAAATGGCAAATTTCTTTATTAATGCAAAGGTGACTTAGTTTATCGTTACTGTGACAAACGAAAACACTTTATTTGATGAATCCTTAAAGAAAATTTTAATTAATATCAATCAGGAGAAAAGTTATTGCAAAAATATATGTTGATCCCTAGACACTTTTGATGTGTGTATTAACAACGACTTTTAACAGTCCAATAGGTTTCTTCCTAATTCCATCAAACATCCATATTTAACATGTAAGAGTGATATAATTGGAAGGAAATTGTTACTATGTTAAGAAATGACACATCTAAACATAAGTTATTCCACATGTGGACAAAACATGAAAAATATCTACAAAATAAGTACCAAGACAGTGCCAATGATCTTCAAACTCACCGGCACTAAGATGTCCATAGCTGCCCGTGGAAGCAGCTGAGGGTGCTCTAACAGCCAGGCTTGCAGGAGACGCCCTAATAACGGCCGCTAGGTCCAAAGATTCGGCAGAGTATGGGCTCCAGGAGACTGCCCTTTTTCGGTTTGCAGATGCCCCAATAGCTCCTCCCGATAGCCTTAACCTAGTCGGTGAGGCTATTCTTGATCCTGAAGATTGTATGAAGAATAATATGAGTCATCATCATTTACTTAGCCGTTTCCTGACTGAGGTCATCCTCCAGTCTATACAATATGTAAAGAAAACCCGGTCCGACCCATAAGGATAATAAAGCTTAGGTAAACACATGACCAAATAAAATATAAAATTTATAAAATTTTACATAATTATCATAGTAACAAAAAGTTAATGAATTTTGAAATAATCTTTTTTTCCGCAATATAATTCCAAGTTTCCCAAAATTTGGTAAATTTTTAAAAAGTGACAACACCATTTTTGACTTATGAGCGAATAGCGATGCGACCGCGTGCCGCGGGCCCTTCCCCCCTTCGCCCGCATATGTATTGCCTACCGCACATGTTTTAAGTTACCTCTTTTTGCGAAATAATATTTATTTTTAAAGGGCATTTTTTTTTTTATTAGCCCGGCTTTGTTGGCATTAGTAGAATCAGTTATCGATACCTAACAACACTTTCACGGTATAAGGCAGCTGGACAGTGTACAAGCGATAAGCGATTAAGTAAGAAGATATATTCGTAAATAATGCAACTACTTCGCTAGATACTAATTTAAATTTCCGGGCTAGTAATAATTAATTATTGTTGATACACTGTTTGTGCCGTTCCCACAGACAAACCCTGAAAACAGTTTTGCGGGGCATGGCTTTATCTCAATGTCTTGTAAACTAGCTTAAGAAAATAAATAAATAATAATAAGCATGGGGTAGTTTCCTTTCTGACCTCCACAACCTACGAGTACTTACTGGGTAAGACCATATCCCTTGGCTTAACAAGGGATATGGTCTTACCCAGTAACTACTCGTATCGACTATCAGAGATCTAGAAATTCTAGCGGAGACTTGCCTTATAACTCGCGCGAGTAACTGTGCACCCGGCTCTGTGACGTCATTCGAATAGATATATTCGTTTGTAAAAAATGAGAATCAAGTTAAAAATATAAATTACATTGTTTTTAAGTAAATTAAAGTTCGTTTTGATGATAAAGCGTCACAATACTAGGCGACTTTACTCATGACGTTTTGCAATTAAATTGATACATATGGACTGCATTCACAGTTAACTCGCGCGAGTAGTACGTGCTTTCCCAGAGAGGAGAAAATTACATGAGTATTAAAATGAAACAACTAATGGAAAATTTATCGTTGACTGCAAGTGGTGTTTAGCAAAAGCTATTTAAAAGTCAATCAACTATTAAAGGAAATTGACCTATGAATAGTAATTTTGAGAGAGAAAATTGAGATGATTGATAGAGCAATATTAAGCGTTTCACTATTATTAAATTGAGTAAATTACTTCCTGGATACTGAGTGTTGGCAGGTAATTAAAGCGTGTACATCTGACTGATGTTGTTCAGTAGCTATGATTATATTTTTTGTAACAAGTAACATTGTAAAGAAGTCCGGTATTGTTGAATTTCGATCATTATATTTATTTGCCAGGGCCGAGCGTTATTGAAAGACACACGGGTGGGTTTTGGTCAGTAAAAGTCTGACAGGTCAGTTGATAGTTTATTTTCTTGTCAACTGCTGCGCAGCGTGTCGGTCTAGAGCTATGTCGGTGACTTTGGTTCTTATTTATTATTTATATAGTATGTTAAGAAAACCCTGTCCGACCCGTGAAGGTGTTGTTAGATATCGATAACTGATTCTACTAATGGATACAAAACCGGGCTAATCTTAAAAAAAAAATCCCCCAAAAAAAATAAATATTATTTCGCAAAAAGAGGTAACTTAATAAATGTGCGATTAGCACCCTTCCACGGGCGGCGGGCGGCAGGGCACGCGGCACTTGTTGCATCGCTATTCGCTCATAATAATACCGGTGTTGTCACTTTTTTAAAAATTACTAAATTTCGGGGAAGTTGGAATTAATTCGCGAGAAAAAAAGATTATTTCAAAATTCATTTGTATTTGTACTATGATGGTTACGTAAAATTTTATATTATATTTGGTCATGTGTTTACCTAACCTTTAATATCCTTATGGGTCGGACAGGGTTTTCTTAACATATTGTATATTCTTTATTGTATCAAAATCAAACATTGTGCAAAATACATTCAACATAACAAAACTTCGGACTGCGGATGTCCTCATTTCTGATTCGATCGCGCAGAGGCACTCCGAGGATAGCTGTTACCATCGCCCTTTGTGTGACCTTGAGCCTTCATATGAGGCCCATTGTGAGCGACCAACTGCCTATATAAAAAAATCATGCCTCTTAAACTAGGGATCTTAGAAGACAGTTAAAGAAATCTTACAACTGGGTTCTGAGAAGGAAGAACACTGGAGAAGGAAGGAGGGAAAGATCTTACCTTCTAAACTAAGTTGGAAGTCCTGGCTAGCAAGGGTACTGCCTGCATGCAGCTCTGGATGTAGACTCCTGGCTGCACTTAAGTACTCTAAACCTGAAACAACGAGAAAAATAACTTTAGAATTGATTCTTAAGTTAAACACAAGATAAAATTGATTAAGCCATAGCTTAAAGTATTAATATCAATTTAAAATCAAACGACACTAATCTGTTAAACCATACCCGTACCAAAAACTTAAAAATTTAAATATAAATCTTAACTTTGCCATCTAATTTTAATAAACATAAAATATAACGTCTTCATAGCAAGTTTCAAAGGCCACAAATTAGCCTGGCCTTAGTCACCTGGTCCGTAATGGGCAAGATTGAGTTGTCACCGTGTAGTGGCCATTTTGAATATAAAGTGGCCGCTTAGCACCGAATGTGATTAATGTTATACCGGATGTCTTTTACGAGCTATTTCGCGGGAACTGTCTTCATACCGACTAAATTGGGAATGTCCTAATATGTCGCCACTAATTGGGCACCCTACATAACGTGGTAGACATGTCCTGTTGCTGCATTTGCATGGACAAGCATTCAATGTAAAGTGTTGGTGATAAACTACTTTTTGCGAGTGAATTCTGTTCCATAGAGAGATGTGATAGATATGGCTTGTCAAGCACCTCATTGCTTTAAACTAGTTGCTATAGTAAAAAGTAGAGTTGTAATAAATTAATTACAAAATAATTAAAATGATAAAGCTGCTTTGCAATCATCATATATATTTCTTTATTAGAAATCCGTAGGGTGACCTCACTGTCGGTCCGCAGCTTGTTAAAATCCATAACATAAATCGATGAAGCGATACACTCACAAAGATATTAGTCATCCTTATTAAAATATATACTTCATCTTGGAGGCGGCGTTTAAGTAACAAATTTCCATAATAATCACATCTCGAACGTACGAAAACAAACACGTGGCGGTTCCAACCAAAAAAAAAAAGAAAGACCAAAACCATTTGATTTGTTGATCACGCTTAGTCGGCTCCAAGGCGGGCGATTCACCCAAAAATAATAGGTTGATGCAAAAGGCGTCAGCGGTCAACAATTTTGCAAAAGTAACAACGACCCACAAGAAAATAATACCCAAATCCCACGAATATAACGTATGTGGTCTCCTTTTGACGCGCCGCTCAACTTCCAAAAATTTTATGTCTTCATCCTCATGAGAACCGGCGGAAAACGACATTTGTGTCCTTTACAACGAAAGGAAAAAAAAATATCATCGATCGAATTTGAGGCCAATCGACTCGGCCACGAATTCCATTACCCGGCTATGGTCACCCTAACGACATTGTGACAACCGCGCGCAAAAACCTCATTCGAAAATTGTCTTTAGTTCTTTTTGGTTACAGACGAATATCGAATGATTGGTGCGTCTGAGCGAACTCGTTTTTATATCAAAATGGATAGGTCTCGATCCGCGTCCATTTGATATTGATGTATTAATTTTTATCCGAGTCGATTGGGCGTAAAATTAGTATTTCGATGGTTGATATCTAGTGGTTTTGTGGTCAAGTTTAGCGTAAAATATATATGAATGTCAATGGGTTTGTTGGGCGGCGTCTTTGGCCGCGCGTAGTGACTTTGTAACAGCGTATACTAATGAGACTCGCTGTAAATTATGAGTTTGGTTGTTATTCGAATGTGCGGCGAGATGAAGGCGTTACAACGTGAATTTGTAATGGCGGCGTAGGTATTTTTTACGACTTCACCATTTTGAATAATATTCACGGCTCAATAAAAAATAAACGAAATCTTATTTCTGTATTTAATTATAGGTTATGAATCCAATCCGAGTGTGATTAAAAATCTTGAGTTTACATTAACTTTCTGGCACACTTAATACGATGCAGACGATGAAATACTTCTTCTCCACAAACATAATTGTAGCAACAATAAAAAGCTCTAAGACAACAGACGCCGAACAAATCCATTTGGCACCCAATTTCCTACACACCTAGATAAAACCGGTACCGCCCAGTCCGCGTTAAAATTCACAGTAAAAAACTGCTCCCATTAAATCATCAATGTCATAAAACGATTAGTACGATCATTAGTTAAGACACTGCAAAAAACAAACGCTGTTGACTAACGATGTTTTTATACTGTGATCAAAGGTGGTGCAGGAGTGCGATCACAGGTAGTCGGCGCGGGCGCAAGGATTGATGCCGGTTCACGGAATTTAAAAAAGATATGATAAAGATACACCCGTCATTTAATTTTTGATGAAGTTCGGGTTGATTGAAAGATCTTAAATTGTTAAAAAAAGATGCATAAAGTGGATGTAAAAAGAATATGGTTAATCTATGTGATTAGAGGGATATATTTGATAAGCGCGATGAGAACCATCATGCGTGTTTATCTTAGAGCCTTAGATAATGAGGATCTTATTATAGAAATGGAAATTACAAATTACGATGTCTTCTATAAGGCCTGGGAACCTTTTATTAATTATAACAAAAGCATAATTTCATCTAAGTGTACACGTTGAATAAATACATATTTTTTCATGAATTTTGGGACGTAAAGTTTGGGACGACGACGATCTTTGTTTTATTACAATAGAATAAAAACATTACAATAATGTGTTATGTTTCCAAGGAAACTACTGTCAATAAACTATCCATCAATTATGTTACGATAAAGATTTTCCACCTCATTGCAAGTATAAAAAGTTGCGCAAACGACTATGAAAACGTCTTAATAAACTTTAAACAAAATAAAACTATAATGTGACGCAAACATCGCTTTAACAACATGAAATTATATTCTTAACAGCATAATTATACCTTGGAGGAACTAGTAACACATTTCTCCCTCACTCATGATCAACATCAATATCTCCATCCCTTTCTAATGGTCCTTTTTGATTGTGTTTCGCGAGATAATCGCTGATGATTTATTCATAAACGTTTCTCGTTTATTTTCTTATTTTTATTATAATTTTCTTGGAAGTGGTTTAGAACTGTGATTTGAAGCACTACTGGGTTTGAGTCAATTTTAAATTAGTTATGTGTTATTAGTTAAGCTTGAAGAAGGTTTTTGAAAAAGCATAGCATCCTTTTTTTAGTCAGTTGAATAAGTTAAGTCTGGGGGTCTACTTCTTGGCCACAAAATTTGTAATATTGGGCGTTGCTACGGGCTTTTGCAAATCCGAATCACTTATGGTAATAAAAGTGATTTGGAAACCAAACTTTAATTTTTAATTAGTGTTCGTAGTGGTACTCTCTCTTAGTTCTCCTCACTAACAATAAGTACTCTAAGTGGAATTATTGCCAATCTGACCTCCAGTAAGATTGTAGCGGCATCTACAATACAACACAAACAGAGTTTGCCGCGCAACTAGCATACATACCGCGTACATCGAGGACCTGAAACAATTTGCCAGCGGTGTTTCCGTCGGAGTACAATGTAAGTGTCTTCAAAGCTGGAGTGAATAGGCTCTTAATAAACTAGCGCGCTTTACCATCAACGGTTGCATCACTATTTACTATCAGGCGGGATTGCGGCCAAGGACTAGTTAATAATTTATAAAAAAAAAAGATTGATTACCCGAAACGTCAAAGGTTTACAAAACTCAACCGAGGCTATCCATCCTATTTAACCCCTAACATAATTATTTAAACATTTTTTTTTTCTTAAAATACTTCTTCGTCTTGAGCAATGGCCCCTGTGGAAGAAACACCATCATTTTGCCCCAATCATCATCTCAGCGTTAATCCCAGTCGCATCCTGATGTAGTCGGACATACTGCCAATTGTCTGGACCTTCTGCTGACCACTGATCCGGACAGGTGTGTTGTAACAGTTTCCTCACCGTTGGGAACTTCAGACCACTGTCTGGTGAAGTCTGTGTCGACCTTCTCCCCACCAGATCACGACTCTCGTGGTGAACGGCGAATGTGGCGATACAGGTCAGCAGACTGGGATGAGATGCGCCATTTCTTTGCGTCTTATCCTTGGCAGCAGGTCTGCTTCTCTTCTAGCAATCCGTCGAGCTGTGCGGATGCTATAACCGATGTGGTGCGTCAAGCTATGGAATATTTTATTCCCTATAATGACGTGCCCGTCGGTGGCTCGGCTCGCCCATGGTTCAATGCCGATTGTGCCCAAGCTGAACAGCGTAAGCACACAGCATTTCTCACCTGGGTTGACGCTCGTGACCGCGGAGCTCCGGATCTAAGCTCAAAGAAGAGAGCCTTTAACCGTGCTGCCAAGTCCTACAAAAAGGCGCTAAAGAAGGCTCGCTTTGACCGTATTACCCATATTGGCAACAAGTTATCTGCGCAGCCTTCCGGTAGCAGATCTTTTTGGTCCCTTGCCAAATCGGTCGAGGCGAACTTCTGTCGGCCCTCACTGCCTCCGCTGGTTAGGCCTGATGGAACACTGGCTCATACGGCGAGAGAGAAAGCAGGTCTCTTTGCATCTCTCTTTGCCCTTAATTCGCGTCTTGATACTGGCAGTGCTACTCCACCTATTTTACCCCACTGCGGTACTTCAATGCCTGAGGTTCGCATTCGGAACAAGGAGGTTCTGAGAGCACTGTGTCGTCTGGACGTGAGTAAGGCTAGTGGTCCGGATGGTATACCAGCGATTGTTCTAAAAGCATGCGCGCCCGAGTTGTCTCCTGTATTGACACGCTTGTATCGCCTCTCATTTGGGACTGGTATAGTGCCCAAGTCCTGGAAGCTTGCCAACGTGCAGCCCGAGCCCAAAAAGGGTAGTCGTGCCGATCCTAACAACTATCGGCCGATTTCGATCACCTCCATACTTTGCAAAATTATGGAGCGTGTATTGAACTCGCGCCTCTTGGCATACCTGGAAGGTAACGATCTCCTCAGTGACCGACAGTACGGGTTTCGCCGCAATCGGTCAACTGGGGACCTACTAGTGTATGCCACTCACTTGTGGGGCGAGGCACTCGAGAGGAATGGGGAAGCAATTGCTGTCTCCCTTGATGTCTCGAAGGCCTTCGACCGGGTATGGCACGCTGGCCTTTTGAGTAAGCTTCCAGCGTACGGCATTTCCCCTAGCCTGACTGGCTGGGTAAAAGACTTCCTGACTGAACGGTCCCTCCGAGTTGTTGTCGACGGTTGCTCATCTGAGCCCATGTCGACTAATGCCGGTGTTCCTCAGGGGTCTGTTCTCTCTGCAACTCTGTTTCTGCTACATATTAACGATCTGCTGATGCCCGGTATCTATGGGTATGCAGATGACAGCACAGTTGTGGAGAGATACCTGCCGGATGCTCGGGCTAGTAGGGAATCAATCCGGTCCGAAAGAGAGGCCATGGTAGAGCGAACGAGTGTTGCACTTCAGGCAGTCTCCGAATGGGGCAATGCCAATCTTGTAGCATTCAATGCCGCCAAAACGCAGGCGTGTCTTTTCACCGCCAAAAGGAGCCCGTTCACCTTGGCTCCTACTTTTCGGAATGTATCCTTGGAGTGTACCGACCGCCTTCAGCTTTTGGGTATTGAGATTTCCTCGAACCTAAACTTTGGGCGGTTCATTGAGTCCAAGGCCAAGGTGGCTGCCAGAAAACTTGGTGTAATCGCAAAGGTCCGGCGGTACTTCACACCAGGGCAGCTTCTAATGTTGTACAAAGCACAGGTCCGTTCGTGTGTGGAGTACTGCAGCCACATTTGGGCTGGTGCTGCTAAGTGTCACCTGGCCACTTTGGATTCAGTGGAGAGGCGCGCGAAGAGGCTGATTGGTGACCCTGATTTAACTCGAGTTGGTCTCCAAAGCCTAGAGCACAGGCGTAGAGTAGCCAGCCTTTCGGTGTTCTATAGGATACATTCTGGGGAGTGTGCGAGGGAATTGCACGATTTAATTCCCCCATCCCCGTTCCACCATCGGACGACCCGTCGTACGGCGAGTTTCCACCCTTATGTTGTTAACACCTCTACGATCCGGACGAAGCGTTTCGCCTCCTCCTTTATACCGCGTACATCGAGGGACTGGAACAATCTGCCGGCGGCGGTGTTTCCGTCGGTCTACAATTTGAGTGTCTTCAAGGCTAGAGTGAATAGGCTCTTAATAAACTAGTGCGCTTTACCATCAACGATTGCGTCACTGCTTACCATCAGGCAGGATTGCGGTCAAGCGCTGGTTTATACATTAATAAAAAAAAAAAAAAAAAAAAAAAAAAAAAAAAATCCGAAGCCTTTTTCCAGCTCTGGAGTCTGGGGTCCGCTTTACCAGTCTAACTGCTGATTTTGGCTAAACTTCGACATTTTCCGTGAAGCGACTGCCGTCTGACCTCCACAACCTGAAGTCGATATCAAAGCAGTGCAGTTAGACCAATTGTTGGTCTTTTGAGGGCTCCAACAACCCGTAACGACTGCCACCAGATGTTCGTATGGCAACCGGGACCAACAGCTTAACGTGCTTTCCGAGGCACGACCAGACCAGTGCAAATATTCATATTCATGCATACAAATATTTGCACTGCGCGGGGATCGAACCCGCGCCTCCTTGCGCAGCGGCCGCGTTCGCTACTGCTACGCCACGGAGGCTGCATTTCGCCCCAATAACACGAGTAAAAAATGATAGTAATTCTTTGAAAATTTTAATTCACAATAATGGCGGATATCGCTAATGACAGTCGGACACGAAGTCCAAAGTTCTTAAAATAGAATAGTATTTTATAAATGCCTACTCTATGAATATGCGTATTGCTTCTTCCATGAACTCTTAATTCTTGTTTTTATGTTTCAAACACTAAATTAATTAAAAATAGTCATTTTGTCTTCTTATGTCACTAAAATATTACTTATCGACATGTGCATCCTGCCCATTCTGACCTACAGTCCAAACTCAAGATTTGGCAACGGGCAATGGAGCTCAGCACAAAAGGTGTTCAGCGTATACATTATGTTAGAAACACCATACTTCGCTTCATAACTCAAGTAGCGGATGTTGGAGAAAAACCAGTCAGGCTGAAGTGAGAGTGGGCTGAACTCGTCTTGCAAATGCACCCCGAGAGATGGCTAAAGATCGTCAATCACTGGATACCTGGGGGAGGTCATCGCCGTCGCGGTAAACCACGGAGAAGGTGGTGTGACGATTTGGTAAACTTTACAGGGCTAATATGGCCAGAAATAACACAGGACCAGGCCTCCCCTTTTTCCCTAGACCTAGGACTAGACTTTTTAATCATAGGGAAGTTTGGAAGAAAAAAGGGGAGGCTTTTACCTAACGATGACACCAATAAGGTTACAAAAAAAAACATTTTGTCTCCGGAGTTAGCACGTAATGATCCCAACAGAACTTCTGTTTTACAAAACATTCCGATAATTAAGCTCTAACATAACAACCTCACTAATTAACTTCAAAACCATAATTGGGCGTCACAATATTGACTCAAAATTACTGTATTTGAATCCCACCAAACTTTGTTGATACTTCTTACCTCGCGACAAGGTTACGCCGTGCGGTCTAATTATACTGGTTGTTTAGTCTTGTTAGAAAGAGAAGGAGAAAAAGCAACTTAAAACCGTCAATCTGTACACATATGTGTGCACTTCCGGTTTTGTTTCACTTAATTACTTCTAAGGGTCGTAGACTTTAATGACTGTTTCACAGGAATAGAATGGAGTGATTATTTTATTTTTAGATTCCATTGCATTGAATGTCTGCTGTTTTATTCAATTTTATTGTAAAATCTTGGTGAGATAAACATCGTGTTCAGGCTGTCACAAAAGGGTAGTTGACTAAAAAAAACTAATTAGTCCGTCAGTCAAACTTCCAAAAACAAAAATAAAAACAAAAAATGAAGACGATTTTGCTTGCTACACTTTTTAACAACCAATGACGTCACCAGCCACCACTCCTGATCTTTGATGTCTATTATATTTGTCAATTTTTATTGATTTGATAAAACAAAATATATTTTTTTTACCCAGGAAACAACCCTATTATGCTTAACAAGTTAATATGAATTACCTACCACCCGTGCACAATACTGATTTTATCTTACTTAACTTTGAAAAAGACTTGTAAAGGCGGACCAAAATTATTAAATACACACAACAGAGCTATAAAAATAAAATATAAAATTGAAACATAAATAAAATGGTTTAAATAAAGTACCTACCGTTTTGATTCGGTAGTACGAACAAACAAATAAATTAGATTTCAGGGATTGCTTGGATTCCAAAAATATACAGCAAAATGTCACTTCGCGATTTATTCACTGGTTGCTAATGAGAGAAAAGGATTTGCGTTTGAATCCCGAATCGTTAACATTTTTTGTTCATTTTTTAGAAGAAAACCAAATGCATATAATTTATATCTAAGTGTGTTTCAACGTTGTACTGTTCAAAAGTTTGTTTGTTAACTGTTACAATTCAGTTTTCAATTAATCATCGTCAACCTTTTTTTTATCGTCCCACTGCTGGGCACAGGTCTCCTCTCATACAGAGAAGGATTGAGCGTAATCACCACGCTTGCTCAATGCGGGTTGGCGATTTCAGACTTAAAGTCCAGGTTTCCTCAAGATGTTTTCCTTCACCTTGTAATCAGTCATTGGTGTCCAAGACGTACTTAAGTAAAGTACCTACAAATAAGTTACATTGGTACTTGCCTGACCTGGATTCGAACCGGCACACTCATACTTGAGAGACTGGTGTTTTAACCAGTAGGCCACCACGACCTATTCATCATTCCATTCCAATTAATATCGATATTTAAACTAATTTTTAGTAGGCAATGATACAAAAAATGAAGAAAACTTTTGTCTTCAATAGGGATGTATCCATGGTATGAAAATCAAAAAATAATAAGTCCGTCTTATAGATAATAAAAAAAAATTAAGACCCGTATTTTTTATTTTGTCGAAATTACCAAAAACTACTGAGATATAGCGTATTAAAGTTACGGAGCGGGGGCTAATTACGTCATGCCGTGGTATATTGTGTACCACGGCGTGAGTTTATGCGACATTTCAAATCGATATATCTTCCTAAGTGTTTGAAAGAAAGAAAAAATAAAAAATACGTGTATAATATTTTTTATAAATCTATCTGATGGACATTAAATTATTTTTTAGGATACAACCCAATCATATTAATGTTGGTCCTATATCGTTCAATACATAATACACACGTTATGATGTAGTGTAAAACTGTTTTACTTCCGTCACCTCACATCAGTGTGGCTACCATGAGTTCATTACGAGATTCGATCGTCGATATCGAACACGTTTGGCGCTCTCATTGGTTGAAAGTTCTTACAACCTTGAAGTGGACCAATCGATGAGTAAAACGCGCTCGATATCGACGATCGAGTCTCGTAATGAAAACTCCTGATACCTAAACAGGACTCAGGTTCAGTTGAAAACCAGCATCAGGACTAGTTGTCTGCCATTTTTGCTGAACTGGACCTTTTTGATGCAACCGCGAGTTACACTTTGCAGTTTATTTAAAATGTATTGTGTGTCTTTTTATGTCTGTGCTGAATAAATGTATTTTCTTTCTTTCTCAATATCAGTAATCCTTAAGGCTAGAAATCCCAAAATTTTAACATATTTCACATCTACCAATCCGCACTAAACCCGCGTGGCGGTTTATGGCTCATTTCCTCTCACAAAGAAGAGACCAGTCCCAGCAGTGGGAATGTTATAGGCGCATTGTGTATGTTGTGTTCATTAAAATCCCACATAAACATCAAACACCAAAAGAAACCGCAACAAAACACCAAAGCCAGATGTCTAAACATACACCCAATCTCACATTTCACCGCCTATGTCACATGTGGTGAAAAATTCGCGTTTCACTAGAAAAACACGTGTTAACTTGTTAATTAACTTTCTTGGAACTGAACCGAATGGATTTTGAAACACGGTATATGATTTATGTATCCTAGAATGCCGTGGTGACACTGCATTAGAAGATAGAGGCCATTAATTTCCCGTACAGACAGTTTTATTAGTTAATTAATCAATAATTTGACAGTATTGTAGTTATCGATTACTTTGTATTGTAGTTTATTAAATTAAAATTTATTACTGCCTCGGGATTATTAGTGAATATCGTCATTACCTTATAGAGAGTAGGTAGGTGTCTAATTATTAATATCAAGATCAGAAATATTCGAAATGGAATATAAATTGAAAATTATTTTAATGAATAGTTAAATATGTTTTGTAATTCACTTTTATTATTTGAGAATGTTTTACATAATTTTTAAAAAGTTTTTAAATAACGCATTCGAAGCTTTTTCAGGTCCGCTTTACCAGTCTAACTACTGATTTTAGCTAAACTTCGATATTTTCCGTGAAGTGTCTGAGCTCCACAACCCGAAGGCGATATCGAAGCATTGTAATTAGACCAATTGTTGGACTTTTGAGGGCTCCAACAACATGTAAAGATTGTCACTAGATGTTCGTATGGCAACCGGGACCATCGGCTGAACGTGCTTTCCGAGGCACGACCAGACCAGTGCTAATATTCATATTCATCATACATACAAATATTTACGAGTCGAGTGTTTTAAATAATAATACATATGTGCAAGTATATAAAAAGAGTAGAAAATAAATCAAAGTGCTTCAAAAGTCATTTACATCGCTGTCAACAAAAAACGTACCCAAAATCCTGGCAGCAATATCACGTTGTATGGTAGTGCTGATTGTTTGGCCAAAATATAGACCAGTCCTCTGGTCACGTGAAGAGACTAACGGTTTTGAGATTTCTCGAAATAGTAATTGTGAACTCACATGCGGTAGCGAAAGCGGCTGCTACGCAAGGAGGCGCGGGTTCGCATATTCATGAATATGAATATTTGCACTGGTCTGGTCGTGCCTCGGAAAGCACGTTAAACCGTTGGTCCCGGTTGCCTTACGAACGTCTAGTGACAGTCGTTACGGGTTGTTCGAGCCCTCAAAAGTCTAACAATTGCTCTAATTACAATGCTTCGATATCGCCTTCAGATTGTGGAGGTCAGACGGCAGTCG
This sequence comes from Sesamia inferens, assembly GCA_037179545.1. Lineage (NCBI taxonomy): Eukaryota > Metazoa > Arthropoda > Insecta > Lepidoptera > Noctuidae > Sesamia > Sesamia inferens. The sequence continues at coordinate 17,146,363 of CM073950.1, forward strand.
CTTCACGGAAAATATCGAAGTTTAGGCAAAATCAGCAGTTAGACTGGTAAAGCGGACCCCAGCCTCCAAAGCTGAAAAAGCTTGGGATGCGATTGGGATTAACGCTGAGATGATGATGATAGGTAAGTGTGCACTCAGACCTACCATGTTTCAACTTCAAACGGCTTTAAAGTTTATTGACCGGACCACCTAATTCACAAAGATTTTTATTAATAAATTATCAAACTAAGCAAATGACAGTATCACGATATTGATAATTATATATTATGTTATTAAAATTTATGACTTGTTTTATACGCTTAGTTATAAATAAACAGGATCTATAACACAACGATTGTTAGGTTTTATGAATATTTAATAATTAATTATATGTTACTGATTGGGAGTTAAAATAATTTACTGTTTGCGTATCTATAAACTTTTCTATCTAAACTGAATAGGTATTGAGATATTTTACTGGTCGGCAACCTTGAAACTTAAAGCTTTAGCAGCCACATTTGGCCTGGTGCTGCTAAGTGTCACCTGGCCACTTTGGATTCGGCGGAGAGGCGGGCGAAGAGGCTGATTGGTGACCCTGCCTTAACTCGAGACGGTCTCCAAAGCCTAGAGCACAGGCGTAGAGTAGCCAGCCTTTCGGTCTTCTATAGGATGCATTTTGGGGAGTGTGCGAAGGAATTGCATGATTTAATTCCCCCATCTCCGTTCCACCATCGGACGACCCGTCGTACGGCGAGTTTCTACCCTTACGTTGTTAACACAATTACGATCCGGACGAAGCGTTTCGCCTCCTCCTTTATACCGCGTACATCAAGGGAATGGAACAGTTTGCCAGCGGCGGTGTTTCCGTCGGACTACAATTTGAGTGTCTTCAAGGCTAGTTTGAATAGGCTCTTAATAAACTAGTGCGCTTTACCATCAACGACTGCGTCACTGCTTGCCATCAGGCGGGATTGCGATCAAGCGCTAGTTTATAATTTTCTAAAAAAAAAAAAGTGGAAAATCTATTAAAGACATTTGACAGATCGTAGTGGTTTGATGTGCTTGTACTTGCGTCTGTACTAAAACTATTACTTGACAGTCATATATCCGACGACGATAGTCTGGATAGAAAAAATATAAATTCAAGTAGATATGCATTCTTTCTCTTTCCCCATAGTCATCATCATCATCTCAGCGTTAATCCCAGTCGCAGAAGCTATTCAGCTTTGGAGTCTGGATCCACTTTACCAGTCTAACTGCTGATTTTGGCGAAACTTCGACATTTTCCGTGACGCGACTGCCGTCTGACCTCCACAACCCGAAAGCGATATCGAAGCATTGCAGTTAGACCAATTCTTGGACTTTTGAGGACTCCAATTACCCGTAACGACTGTCTTTAGATGTTCGTATGGCAACCGGGACCAACAGCTTAACGTGCTTTCCGAGGCACGACAAGACCAGTACAAATATTCATATTCATGCATACAAATATTTGCGCTGCACGGGGATCGAACCCGCTCCTCCTTCCGCAGCGGCCGCGTTCGGTACCGCTACGCGACGGAGTCTGTCACTCTCCCCATAGTATTTCATCTAAAGGTTGTCTTTCATATGTCGTGGTGGCCTAGTGGTTAAAACAACAGCCTCTCAAGTATGAGTGCGCGGGTTCGATTCCAGGTCAGGCAAGTACCAATGTAACTTTTCTAAAGTTATATGTACTTTTTAAGTATATCTTGGACACCAATGACTGAAGGTGAAGGAAAACATCTTGAGGAAACCTGGACTTTAAGTCTGAAGTCGCTAACCCGCATTGAGCAAGCGTGGTGATTACGCTCAATCCTTCTCTGTATGAGAGGAGACCTGTGCCCAGCAGTGGGACGATAAAAAGGTTGATAATGATGAATGATGATGATGAATCTAAATGACGGACTAAATAGAAGCAATTTTTTTTACCTAAGAAACACCCCTATTAAATACAGGCTTGAAGATCAATTAATTCTTCATAAAAGCCGATAAATCATATGCAAACATTAGCAATCAGGCTTGCCAATTACTTAGACAAGGCAATAGTCCAAAGCGCCGAGCAATTATTCTTATCGAGACATGATTAAAAACTTCTCTGAGTATTTTGGTAACAATAATATGGCTAGCGTGGGTGGGGAAGTGGGACAAATTAAAGCAGTAAGCGACAGCGGGAATTGAAAGCGGAGAATAGCTTACGTACCTACAGATGGTACATCAAGCAACTACATCATCATCATCTCAGCATTAATACCAATCGCATCCGAAGCTTTTTAGCTTTAGAGTCTATGGTCCGCTTTACCAGTCTAACTGCTGATTTTGGCTAAACTTCGATATTTTCTATGAAGCGACTGCCGTCTGACCTCCACAACCCGAAGGCGATATCGCCGCATTGCAGTTAGATCAATTGTTGGACTTTTGAGGGCTCCGTAACGACTGTCACTAGGTGTTCGTATGGCAACCGGGACCAACGGCTTAGCGTGCTTTCCGAGGCACCACCAGACCAGTGCAAATATTCATATTCATGCATATAAATAAGCAGCCGCGTTTGCTACCGCTACGCCACGGAGGCTGTCAAGGATCATCATCTCATCTATATATATAAAAACATATCAAGCTTCTACAATCTGTCACATTTCTTATTACTTTTTCAACTTTATCTATGAAGCGTTAAGACTCAAGGTTGATTGGGATTTATTGTCAATTTTGGGTAGGTTGACCTGCTGTCGTCCATACATACTATTGTAATAAGGTAAATTGTATAATCTTAAACTTTGAAATGATACACGTACCTACCGCCATCTATGCACAAATTTCCGAAGTTACCCGCGTAGGATAAAAACTTTTTTTTTTATTTGTATGACTCCCTTGTCCTTTGCAATGGCCCGTAACAAAATGTGCTTCTAGAATAAAAGGAATATAAAATAAGTTTCTTTTATTTAAAGTAAACCAACCACCTCAACACATTCACACACATTTTGATAGTGATAATGTTTAATAACTTTGATTTCATTTATGTTTCTTCCCAGCGAAAGCCCTAGGAAGTGGAGAAGGGCGGCCGATATCAGTTTAATTAGAATAAATAACTCTTAATTTTAATTGTGTTTAGATTTTAACTTTTATTTGATTTCATTGATTTTAATTTTTATTATAACTGTTATTTTAATATAGAATTTAATAAAACAGTTACAACAAGTATCTTCGGACAGCAAATGAAGTCACTTCTGATATCAATCGACAAATAAGTAATTCATGATGTGCATCTGTAACAAGTTGGTAGACTAGTCTATTGGATGTATCTCATATCTTTGTATCAATGTAATCAATTTTTGAAACAAATAAACACATAGTTTATCGTCATTTCAGCCGAAACACATCCACTGCTGGACATAGGCCTCCCCAAAGGATCTCCACTACGACCGGTCCTGCGCCTCCTGCATCAGCAATTTCCTGCGACCTTCACTAGGTCGTTGGTTCACCATGTCGCGGGCCTACCCACGCTACGTCTTCTGGTGCGTGGTCGCCACTCGAGAATCTGTCGGCCGTATCGGGCATCGGTCTTACAGGCAATGTGCGCATATTGCATTTCGCTTACGCCAGTATTCATTAAATAATATAAATAAAATAAGGATCATGACGGATCGTCAGAATCGCGAAAGTTTGACAAATAATGTCACCAATGGGTAGGTATCGTGTTACCCAGGTAGCGGAGGTCAGATGTCGTCGTGTCGTCGTGTATAAAATATTAGTATACAGCTGCATCCAGTCAGACCGGAAGCTGACCCCAACATAGTTGGGAATCTTTTCCCAACTATGTTGGGGTCAGCTTCCGGTCTGACTGAAAATTCTGATGGTCTGATGGTCTGAAGATTCTAGATGATGATGAAAATTAAATAAAAGAAATTTACGTGTTCATAATAAATAACGTTTCGATCTCATGCTAGAAATGGTATAAGTAATAATGTAGGGCAAGGCAGGATCATTTTTTATGTTTTTAAAATAAGATACTGAAGGTAAGGTCACCGCGCATCGTATTCACCGCCAGTCTACATTTAACATCTTGATCAACTGGTCAATTGTTTGAGGTTGATACAGATCTAAAGTGTTAAATCTGTTCAGCACTAGACTCATTAGGTAATGTGAGTTAAGCAGGAATTAGTTTCAATAAACCAAGTACCAACAATATATAAAATCACTTCAGTTAATATCAAAATAAAAATCTTATAAACATCTGCCAATAAAAGAGTAAAAAGCTTTCCAATTTTGGAAAAGATAAGTTCAGCCACTGTGAAATTAAGTAATTTACGATCTCCCGATAATCTCTTATCACTTAGGGCGGCGCCTGCGCAGGCGGGCGGAACTCGTTCCGAGATGTCTCAATCTCGATAGAGACCGGATCAATCGAAACCGACCCACGGCTTTTTTCATCGATCATCGATTGAACTGGTTCCCAATCGGAAAAAAATTATAGAGAACTGTCGAGCGATACACCTTCAGCTTCTCGAGATAGTTCCGATGAAATTGATAGATGGAAATGATGTTTTGTCTAATAATGGTGATTTGGGGGAGAGAAAATATGCCGTTAGAACGAGAGGGGAGATAAAGCATGATATGGTAAGAGGAGTAGAAATTCCTTGGTTAGGCAATGGTAAGATTGTGTCGTAGATGTTAAAACTTATGCAATGATGAATCATTACTATAATAATGGCGAGAAAACGCTTTGCATGTAATAAAAATCTCATTAAAATTCTTATTAAAGTGAGACCTACCACGAATTTTTGACCACAACTTAATAAAGAAATTATCGGGCGACACCTTACTTGAGAAATTTCGCCCGTTCAAAAAACACGTAATAAAGACTTATGACCATAAAATTCATAACAAAAAGGTCAACGCGTTTAACAAAATTAATATCAATACATTAATTCCCTCTTATAAAGCTAAAACAACTGACAATGCGTGTAAATAAATCGCTCGATTTATATTGGATGCTTGTAGTGAAAAAGTTATCGCTATTAAAGAAGGCAAAGGGGTTATTTATTAAAATGTTGGCGATAGTCCTACACTCAGCGGGAATGGATATCGAGGTGGATGTGAGATCGTCAATCATTTAGCTGAGTACAAGCTAAGAGCAGTTGGAGGCTTGTCTTGTTCGAGTAAAAATGTGGTAAGGTTGAATTTGAAGGGAGCCTGGGTTCTGTTGACTTGATTGTTGAATATCGTAGTATAAATAATATAGCAAATACATTTATTTAGAACAGAGTAAAAGACATACCTATAGCAACAAATAAAAATCAAATACATAGTAATATTACTGTATTCAGTACTATCCAAGATAAACTTACAGAAAGCATTGCTCAGATGCTTAACACAAATGATGATACTTTATTGCAATCGAAGAGGCACCAAGATACAAATTAAATCTCTCGTAATTTCCTTGGTGTAGAAAATTAAATCTTTCTAGCAATAGCTTAAGAGACTTTGGCTAAGTAACGGCTAGCAATGTGGATCTATTTATTCAAATTGATGGTAGGGTAAATTGAACATGTAATTATGGAATTTGATGTGAAGATTGCACAGTAGTTACTAATCTAATCCCATCATTTAATGATATAGTAGCGAATTTATTGCCAGTCAGTCAACAATTACTAGGAATCAATCTGATACTACATATATTAATGAATGGATGGGATTATAAATTTAGAACTTTGGGTTGAAACTGTAAATGTAGTTTAAAATATTTTTTTTAAACTACATTTATTTTCAAGTTTTTAGTTCGATATTCTTTTTATAAATAATATACGTATAACACGAACGCTTAAGTAGTGCTCATCTGTTTTTACCAAACTTTTCTTGATCTCCAACAGACAGAATAGCAATTGATAAAAAGCGTAATAATGCGTTACCCAAGTAACTAAATCTAAATCTAAACTAAAAAATACTTTGCCTGCACAAATCAATGTAAGGTAAGGTTGAAAAAAAATATGAGTTAGAGACGGACAAACAAACAAGCAAACATACAAGTGAAGCTAATAAAAAGCATGTAATTAGGCACCATTTTCCATAATGAAACCTGTTTATTAAATTCATAATCAGTCTATAACATTCCCATTGTTAGGACACAAGCCTCCTCTCGGGGAGAGGGAGTGGGCGATAATCTACCACGCTGACCCAGTGCGGTCTGGTTGATGTCACATGTCTTCGAAGTTTTTGGCTCCAGGACATTCCGGTTTCCTCACGATGTTTTCTTTCACCGTTTTGGGAGCAGTAAACATGATTTTCTTTAATTAAAGATTTAGATTAACGACAGAAACGACATTTGAATATATATGGAAGATATAGACAGACAGATATATATATATATATATATATTCTGTGCAGGTAATAGACATATACATTAAGTATATCAATACAAAGAAAGAAATAGAAGAAGAACTAAAAGAAGGTTTCAAAATACTTAAAGACCAAGGTGGCTGGAACAGATTGGATGCGGACAAGACAGGTTGTTATGGAGCAGCCTGATGAGACTAGAGGCATGTGCCCAACAGCGGACTGCTATAAGCTAGGGTCATTGTTTGATTAAGCAATATATAAACACATCAAGAAGAGGATGAATACAGGTATGACGGCTAATGAATACCTAAGAAAGATTAAAATGTTACCCCAAATAAGGAAGACAATGATTATGACTTTCCAGCTAAAAGGTTTCACTACTCCTCTAAGGAACCCTAAGAAACAGAGTGATAAATAGATTATAAATTGTAATTTATATTTCTGGTACTCATCGACTTATATCTATATCAATTACTTTGTCACTTAAGGATTCTGAACAGTCCTTGTCGGCTAAAAACAGCTTTGATGATACTGCACGCTAGTTTAATACATTTGTATGCAGGCTTACAGCGATATAAACTCTAAATAGAGTCGAAATAAATTCTCATTTTATTGGCCATATGAGATCTTTAGGGCAATGGTAACATAGTTTTCCACTTCTTTAGTATCGAAGATATAAAGTTTTAAACAGGTAACATGAAGTCAATGAAGACCGTTAATTTTGAAACTGATGCTGTATTAGGTATGGGTATTCCAAGAATCTGGGCAGAAATAACCGGTTGAATCCATCAAGTCATTTTTGGACTGGTCAAGCTCTAAAAGCATAGGCATTTTCCCGATTTTAGTCAAAGCCAATAAGAAGGCACTCTTCAATATATATAAAGTAGCTTGACGCATACATAAGTAATTCGAAAGTGAATTCTAAAAAACCTTTTCCAAAAAAAAAAGAAATAAAACTCATTCAATTAAGGGATCCGAGATCAAAATTAAGCCTTCTTCGTTTAAAATGCATTAATCCGGTCACTTGTCATGCGCGGGCGCAGTCCTCCCGTCCCACTCTAAAACCCGTTCCGGTTAGCCCATCGCCTTCTCCTTGACAAAGATTAAGGTTCGGAACATTATTTGACAAAGGCAATTAAAAAAAAGAGATTGAACGTGTCAACTCCGTTGGTGACATTTTGTAAATTGGAATCTGCCGCAAAAATGTATTGACGTGTAAAAAAAAGCAATCACTCTTCCTCTAGATCGATTAAACCCTCCAAGTTCATCGTTAATGATATGTTTTCATTAATCTGATTGAAATTACTTCCTCACTGAGACGTCTTGGATGTATCTACAAATATCTAGATCTTGAACCCTTTGGTTCTTTGACATCAAGTGTAGTTCTGTCTCTTTTACACAATCGAAGCTTTGAACTCTTTTTCGTTTTGCATTTTCGGAGTAACTTGAACTCTCAATCTCTCGCTCACAGTTTTTACGCTCAGTTAAACCAGAGTCGGACCTTAATTTACGATTATCAGCCGATGAAGACATACACAGGTATCGATTTTAACCACTACATTTATAGTAGATAAAATATTCTTTCCGATAACTGTGACATTTATGATAATCGATTTAATACAGTTCCATAACCAGGAAAAGTTTTTACGACATCGAAATATTTGCGGATCAAACTTCCAGGTATAAGATACGTGCTCATTTTATTATTATCATTAATTTTTACATTTATATTTCTTATATCAGATTGTTGCAATGTAATATCAACCTGATGGTGATTGGCAGCTGTACCATTAGCAGCTTTATTAAAATGTTTCATAAAATTCCTCAGAGCAAAAACACGAGAGAAGTAAACGTGGTGATTAACATTTAGGACAGAAAAAACTGCTGAATAATGAAGGGTATCGGTGCGAACAACTTTATTAAAAAGGCAAACACAAGAAGCCAATCGGCCGTCTGTCTCGTTACCCTTGAGTGATCCCTATACAGATTTTATTACAGAATAATAACACCAAATCTTTTCCGTTGCGATTTCAAATATTTCATAAATACCGAGTGGTTCAGCATTATCTGTACAACAAGAATGAAAAGGATACAAATTGAGTGAAAAAGTGTCCCAAAGAACCTTTAAATTGTTCTCTATATATGTCTGAGGAACACGATCTTCTTTTACATCATAATTCGTCGACTTATCTAATGGGCATACATTGTTCGACTCTGATTCTTGTGTATTTACTATCAGGATATATTTCACCTTGTTTACATGAGGCTGGTAGTTTCTTATAGCATCATTGTATTCAACTAAAAGTAGTGTAGCGAAACTACTTAGTTCTGAAACTACAACTCTGTTACTGCAACTGTAAAGCTTTTTGTCGCCTGTGCCTGATAGTTGGTGGATGCTGGACCATCTTCAATGTTATTTGTTTGTGTTAAAGTTGACTTTCGTGTGGTTTTCTTCGGTTGAATGAGTGGTTATTTGTTTTAAGGGGGCTTTATCGCGGCACGTAGGCTCGATTTGAATAAAAATACAATTTATATGTGTCGGAGAGTCCGGTAAGGCGGTGTAGGGTTACGGAGCCGGTCGGACGACTCGGCTCCCAATTTGCTGGTGCATTTCTGAGTAAGTTATTAAGTTTCGGCTTGTCACTTCGGTTGCGAAATTTTGCAGTCCACTGATGACGGTGCGTGGGTGTTTTGTTTTAATAAACTCAATCGAGTGCACCTAGGTCTTTTTAGTGGTTTTGTGTGGCTATGATTGATGATATTGTTCTTAATAACTAACTTAATACATTAATAGCTTATTTCGCAACTGATTATTGCGTGACACTAACTGGCGCTGTGAGGTCAGACATATTTGCATAAACACTTTCATATTAATAAACAACGTTACTGATTACATCTCCGCTTGTTAGTTTAAATAATGTGTTATTGCTCTATTGAGGCACTTTAAGTTACAATATTAGACTACAAAATTTCTACTGCTTTTAGTAATTGTGTTCTGTTACATTTCATTTTAACATTATAAATGAGTTAAGTTTCACTTCTTCAGCCAAGATTTTTGACATTAAAAGCACATAACGGTATTAATTAGCCTATAATGTCCCACTGTTGGGACACAGGTCTCCTTTCCATGAGTTGGTATGGCTTATTCTGGGTTGGTAGAATTTAATATTGACATGTATTGTAGTAGATCCAAGTTCTGATGTGATCGTTGATATTCATAGTCATGACGGGCTATAACTTTATAATATGTTACATCTTGTCACTGTGCATAATTAGTTGCGTACCGAGAATATTCTCATAAATAATTTCAGGACATGGCAGGATACAGGGCAAGTGCAATAGGAAAGAGAAAGTGACTTTGTTTTATAATAATATAGTGATACTAAGAATGTTTGTATTCAATTTATTTGTAAATCTTGACAATTTGTTACGTACTGCAAAATAGGGATGTTTCCTGGGTAAAAAAAAATTATTCTATTTCCGTCATTCAGATTATAGAAAAATATTGGATATGTATATTTTGTTTTATCAAATGAATAAAAAGTGACAAATATAAAAGGCATCAAAGATCAGGAGTGGTGGCCGGTGACGTCACTGCTCGCTAAAAAGGGTAGCGTGCAGTGATGTCACACGAGTTTTCAACGCACTGTGTCGTCTTAATTTTTTGTTTATATGAAAAAAGAAAAAATACGTGACTATTATTTTTTGGAGATCTGACTGACGGACTAATTAGTCAACTACCCTATTACAAAAAAAAAAATATGTATATATATTTTAAATATAGAATAAATCATACTTTTTTGATCATTTCCTATACTGTCTTCTAATAAAAGTTGGCAACCCTAAGGCTCTGTCTCCGAATTCTTTACATGTCTAACTGACATCGTATGATACTTGTTTGTCATGTATTCTCGCCAATAGCTCGACTGCCTATAAAACCGTTACTACATGTCTAGCAGTGAAGGTCATCTTGAATGGTTCTGTGTAACTGGGTCCGTCCGGTGCAGTAGACGAAACACGAACCTTTTGATACGCCGCAGTTCCAGTTAACCTGTAGGATGGTGTTATGCATAAAATGAGGTGAGGCTGTGGTTTTTGTTTAATATTTTTTCTTTTCTGTGAATTTAAAAACGGTCTAACAAATTTTATATTAATATTTGGTAAAAAAAATATAAAGACTGATTTGCACGGTGCAATTTAATTGCTTAGGGCTTCAATTAAGTTGAAGCAACAATAAAAGTTGCATTGTCTAAACACCATTTAGACGATGCAAGCCATTTGTTGCATCAATTTTATTGTATGCCATGGTGAATTAAATTGCACCGCGTAAATCAGAATTTAACCTTTATTAACATTTTAGAGGTATTTGTGAGTTTGTATGTGAGAGGAAATCATCGGAACTTTTGATCCAAATGTGATTTTTTTCACTAATAGCTTGCTACAGTATTGCATGTCATATTATATGTTAAAACAAAAAAATATACGTACAAAATTGTGGCTTTAACCTAGTGAGAAAAAAACTACATAGTCTAATAAACTTTAGTTAAAAGTGACTCAACATTTTCTCGTATACACTGGTATCACAATCATGAATTAATTTATTATTTATTATGACAAAGGAGTTGGTAAAATTAATATGTTTTTAATTTCTATAGTTGCGTGACAATATACTACTTAACCATAACTTAAAACACTTAAAAATACTTCATATATCTATACTAATATTAAAGCTGAAGAGTTTGTTTGTTTGTTTGAACGCACTTATCTCAGAAACTATCGGTCCGATTTGAAAAATTCTTTTTGCGGTGGATAGCTCATTAATCCAGGAAGAGATTTAAGCTATATTACATCACGCTGCGACTAATAGGAGTGGAGCATAAGAACATTTTTAAATGCATGCTGTTTATTTTGGGATTATTGAATGAACTCGCGGGCGGCCGCTTGTATGTAATATTTACCGAAGCAGATGTTACTTATTATACAAAACAGGGTTTCATTACATGGATTCCGAACATGCGCCGACAAGTTAAACAAGTAAAACTATAAACATTAATTAGTACTCTCATACAAATAGGTCATTCGACAATTCTTCAAATACTAAAAATGCTTTCTGAATAAAAAACGTTGTTAACAATAAAGTCATTAGCAGAATACTATTCGATTCTCGCATAAAATTAAGGATCGGCGGATTCTTGCATTAATTCAATCGATCATCAGTACTTTGTCGCTACTGATTGACGTTCTTGGCGTTTTTGTAGACCGCCTGGGGTTTCCATCAATGGAAAAGTTTGTAAATTAGTATAGAAAGTAAGTTGTCTCAGGCTTTACTGTAAGTTTGTGGTGCCTTTGCGTTTATTTTTGGAATAATATTTTTGTTATCATCAATCTTGCGCCCTTTTAGTCTTCATTTCTGTTATTATTGCAAATTTTGTGCTGTTAAGTAGATATTTAACTCTGGAGGAGGGAGAAGCTAACTAAATGCTAATACTTATAGTTTATTGTTGGAAATATGAGAATCCTGTTGAACCGCCCATGTACGGATGACAGCACGTCAACCTAACCGAAACTGTCAGATTTTCCCAATCAACCTTGAGCCTTAATACTTCAGAGATAAAGTTGAAAATCAGATAAAAAATTCTGACAGATTGTAGTAGCTTGTTGTGTTGTCGTCTATATGTCAATGTTTTTCGTTCACGTTTATTCTGTTTACATAAATAGTTAGATACTTATCCACAGCTCATTGCGCGAAAGTTCTTTTTTTCTGCCAAAATAGAGTACTCTTTGAAGAATTACAGGTATGATGTTATTTATAATTATTATAATGAAAAAATATTTATTACAATAAACCAACTAAAAAAATTACAAGTCAAATTGATCTAATTTTTCTTACGTTCCTGCCTCTTTTCCGAATAAAGCCATCCGAAAATGAGTTATAATAAAAAAAATGCCGTTAATTGAGCGTAATCTAAAGATGCGTTAACTCGTGTAAGTCGATCCGAACTGCTTAAGAAAACAGACACCATTCGCGATTTTTTTTTTTGTTTCATAAACAGTTTCGGTCTGGTTCTAAAATGACGCCGCTGAGACGGGTTAAGTTTCAAATGTTTTGTAATCACGGGACTAAAGGACCGCCTGGTGACAGACGGTTTTGACGACTTTAAGACTGTTTATTTTTGTATTCTTATATCAGCCGGCTGGTTCTCTTGACCGCTTAAACAACATATCATCATCAACATCATCAACCTTTTTATCGTCCCACTGCTGGGCACAGTGTAGCTACCATGAGTTTTCATTACGAGACTCGATCGTGGATATCGAGTGCGCTTGGCGCTGCCATTGGTTGAGAGTTCTTGCAACCTTGAAGCGGGCCAGTCTATGAATCATACGCGCTCGATATCGACGATCGACTCTCAATATTGATGACATGGTATTAAATAACCACTCTACCAACTAATATAAAGGAGTGTCCAACTAGGTATTGACCAGTCCTAGGTACAGAGATTAGATAAGGCCAGGTAAAGACTTGAATAGGGTAGATAATTTAGGTCATCTGTGATTAAGGGTTTGTGGAGACTGAGAGAGGAAATTGAAAATGAAAGATGGTCATCAAGAAGATAGTAGATAGTAAGAAACAAAAATAATAATATACCAACACTAACTTCATCATCATCAACCTTTTTATCGTCCCACTGCTGGGCACAGGTCTCCTCTCATACAGAGAAGGATTGAGCGTAATCACCACGGTTGCTCAATGCGGGTTGGCGATTTCAGACTTAGGTCCGTATTACAGAACATCACTGAAAAATCAAGCTTTAGTTAAATCTCGTGATTGGCAATTTTGATTGGCAATTTCAGATTAAAGTCCAGGTTTCCTCAAGATGTTTTTCTTCACCTTGTAATCAGTCATTGGTGTCCAAGATATACTTAGAATGTACATATAACTTAGAAAAGTTACATTGGTACTTGCCTGACCTGGAATCGAACCCGCGCACTTATATTTGAGAGGTTGCTGTTTTAACCAATAGGCCACCACGAACAACTCATGGACATCATAAATCATCTGCCCAGCTTTTTCTCAACTATATTGGGGTCAGCTTCCAGTCTAACCGGATTCAGCTGAAAACCAGCATTTTACATGGAGCGACTGACTATCTGACCTCCACAACATAGAAGTATCTAGGTTGTGGAGGTCAGATAGTGAGTTACCCAGTAGGGTAATATGGGTACCCTTTGATAAGACTGGCTATCAGACTTTTGGACTTCTGACGACCGGGAACGACTGTTAAATATCTATCACAAAGAAACAACGCGTCATACTGACGTCACACGAATTCTACATCTGGCAAGCAGAGTTTACCGTGCAATTAGCATACATACAACTTCCCAACATCAACCGTCGGGCAAGTGCCCACCAGACATAATACCCGTCTGTCTGGTCGGAGGATCCTCCCTTTTCTATGGAGGATGAGTGAACTTTACACGCTGTTCCTCACTAAATGTATTAATTCTTAACATTCTAACCAACAAGCATTTAGCTAGTACGATTAAAATATACATAATTTATTATCTATACTAATATACAATATGTAAAGAAAACCCTGTCCGTGAAAGTATTGTAAGGTATCGTTAACTGATTCTAGTAATGCCTACACATCCATTCTAAACTTAAAAACAAATCCCCCTAAAAAAATAAATATTACTTCGAAAAAGCGAGGTAACTTAATTCATGTGCTGTCAACAGGCAGGCAACACGTTAGGCATACTTGCGCGGGTGAAGAGGGGCAGGGCAGGCGGCACGTGGTCGCATCGCTATTCGCTCCGTCACAAATGGTGTTGTCACTTTTTTTAAAATTACCAAATTTTAGGGAAGTTGGAATTAATTCGCGGAAAAAAAGATTATTTCAAAATTCATTAGTATTGTTACTATGATGATTCTGTAAAATTTCATATTTTATTTGATCATGTGTTTACCTAACATTTATTATCCTTTTGGGTCGGACGGGGTTTTCTTTACATAATTGTATAAAGCTGAAGAGTTTGTTTGTTCGTTTGAACGCGCTAATCTCCGGAACTTCCGGTCCGATTCGAAAAATTCTTTTTGCGTTGGATAGCACATAAATCCAGGAAGGCTTTAGGCTATATAACATCACGCTGCGGCCAATAAGAGCGGAGCATAACTAACTCCACGCGAACAAAGTCGCTGGCGGTCCCTAGTTTATTGTATATTACATGCATGTTTTCCTCAATTCCGACACTCGTTTAACTGACCCCAAACCATAAATGAGCATAACAATATACAGCATGTTCAGGAAAGCCTCAAAATAAAACGCACGTAGGAGGAATCTAAATATTGTCCACATCGAATCGCTAATGTGTGGTGTAGGGTTGAGGGCAGACTGGAGGGCTTTAGCACGCGGACTGAAGGACCAAGAGGGAAACGAGAAGCGGGTTAGGAACAAATTTTAAAAAAGAGTTATATATATTCATGGATAATTTCGTTACGACTTTTGACCTAAAGCCGTTTTAATGAATGTGGATCCACGCGAGACAAAATGACTTTTTAATTGTTTCCCAACCAGTCACCTGTTTGACCTAGTAAACTCAACCCTTTTCTAACACAAACATTTAGTTTTCGTTTAGTTGGGGTTTCAAGGAACTCCTCCTTAAAACCCCAATTAAATGAAAACTGAAATTTTCATCTGTATATTATAGTAGAAGTTTATTAAATAATAATGTAAAAAAAAACCTAATAAATAAAATTATAAGACAATGAAATCAAAAATCTCTTCTCGTTTACAGAAGTTCTAGTAGACCTCAATCATTGGTACAGGCTTGATTTCTGACTAAGTGTGACCTAGAAAAACTGAGAAAGTGCACGAGATTAGCCAAATTTTGACCTCCATTTTCAACCATATTTTGTCGATATTATGAAGCTTATTGTCACAGCAAATTGACGACAAATATGCCTCAATCTCAACGTATGGACCACAGCGCCTTGCTCATTGAAGGAATGTGTATTTAAGACAAATTTTAAGTAAGATTCAAATGGTAACTATTGACGCGTAAAGTTTCTTTTTAAATTTTCTAACTTTGAAGTCACCATAACTTAAAAGTTATACCTAAAGCATCTCTCTCATAACTTAACCCTCAAAATTAACATCAATACCCGACTTCAACCCATCTGTTACGGTCTTGAGGTAAGCATTAGTGAAGACGGATAAACCAGAGTAATAGGCATGTCGATTAGGCTTATTTGTTCTTTCAAATCTTATCACAAAAGGGCGTTTACATCAATTCTGAACGCCCATAAAAACTTGAATAGAGGAAAAGTATCCATAAGATTGAATTACCAATAATTATGTTATTCTAATGGAGTTGTTGAAAATGGCGTGGAAAATCGTAATGGCATTATTTTATTGTACCAATCAATTGGGCGCGTCCATTTTTGAAACCGGTTTTCTTGTTTGCTTGACGTCACGTGCGTTCGATATTCTTTTTTTTTATTTCTTTTATTGGCATATGTGTATGGAAACGGAAAGTGCGGTGGAAGAAAAGAAAGCCTATAGAAAGCACTAGAAAATGATGCTAGTGGTGATGATGATGATGAAGATGATAACACAGATGTTACAGCACATAAAGGATATATTTCATTTTGTGCCACCACTATGTACGCTATATAGATAAAAAGAAAAAAAAATATTTTCATATAAATACTACTAAATTAATTTGAATAAAAATACAAGTATTTATAATTATTAGAACGTTACGTTTTTTAGTGAGATATCCCTTTATTAAGGTAGCCATGACAGTGCATGGTTATGACGTTTGATTGATGACTTTGACAGTTCTATTTTCCCATTGTGTTCGTGGCGAGTGTTGATTTCAGTTGATTGTGTTTAGCATTTTTAAACTTTTGTCATAATAAGTGCGTTTTTTTTTTGGCCGGGGGTTTTTTAAATTTTAAATTTATTTTTTAATATTGTGTGGATCTTTTGGCTTCTATGGCACCTATCAGACAATCTGTTAACCGTCTAATGCTCCATATATAGTCACTCACGTAATCTGAAACGTCTTAATTGCGAGGTCGGGAAACCAACCCTTCGTTACTCCAATGCATGCCAATTTTAACCCGTGACTTACCACGGTCTGTCCTTTAATAGCCACTTTTGCGTATCTGTCATCAGAGCCGCGCCAGCGTATTTTGAACTTTGAAAAGTATTGCATAAAAGTTGTTTTTGTTTGTTTTTCGTGAGGATACGAATGGTAACAGTCGTGAGTTCAAAGTCTAATTAACACCTCTGGTAGGAGATAAATTGTGGTGATAGTGTTGCGCTTGCGCCGTGGCGTTGCGCATTGCTTTTCTGTGAGATATGCAATGGGGTACCATGCTTATTGAGATTCGAAAGTAGGGAAATTGAATCCATTGAACTTTGGATTTAGTACAGGTTTCGAGAACGGGGAATGGGGCAGGTTTATTGAATGATTTCATTTGAAGAGAAGTAAATGTTTCTATTAAGACAACGTTATCGTTGCCGAGGACATATATTAAAAAGTAATTTTAAAGATAAACGTTTGACGTTCAATACTTTCGCCTGAAAGGACCGGTATTTGTTTACACAGTTTATTCTCTGTCTCCTTCGCAATGGATGTCTTAAAATAATTCCTTAAACATTGTTGGTTGTGAAGAATATAAAGAGTCATTTATTTCAACTAGGCTGAGAATCAACACTTTTTAACATCTAAATAACATAAGACAGTCCCTGAAAACAGCCGCCTTTCACCACATCCTGCTGGGATGAAGAAGTGGCTCGAAAAACTCCTAACAAATCATTTTGGTATAAGAAATTTCTTTTTTTTTCAATAAAAAGTTGCCCCACACTAGGAATTAATGGGTACATTTAAAAACATATAAACTCAGATCCACAAAAAGCTAGACCCGGTACAATCTACTAATTGTACCGGGTCTAGCTTTTTCAGTCACATAGCTTAGTCATCCAAATATTTTTTCCGTGCGGGAATTACACCAGTAACGCATATAGCAGCAGTCAATTGCTTAACCACTGCGTTTTAATTCCATAATTTCCATTGCATAAACAAGATCGTTGCAAATTCGAATCGGAAACGTCGCAGGTTACAGTTCCATCCAGCGGATGCATCTGAACAAGAACCGGCGATGTCAATGTCTGGGCATGCATATAATTTGCAATAACTTGACTAGTATTGCAGATTTATCATTACGAGTGTGGTGTAGCGTTACATCGTTCACACGTCCTAGGGCTGCCACTAATATATAAAGCTTAATATAAACACAATCAGCATATTATGCTTACCCTGCTGGAACACACACAGGCCTCCTGTCTTTGAGAGGAAGCGGGCCGTATTAATAATTATAAACAAAAGAATCTTTGATGGTAAAGCGAGCTAGTTTATTAAGACCAATTAATAAAAAATAAAAAATAAAAACTGTGGGAATAGGAAGAAAGACTACAGTCGAGTGAGCGGTGAACGGTTCTGCGCCAGAGAGAGATTGATCAGTGGGCCTAGTATGAGTTTTCAATACGAAACTAGATCGTCTATATCGAGCGCATTTGACTTAGCGATTGGCCCGCTTCAAGGTCGTAAGAACTCTCAACCAATGAGAGCGCCAAACGCGCTTGATATCGAACGATCGAGTTTCGTATTGAAAACTCATACTAGGCCTACTGGAGACCCTCTCAGAGGTAAAGTGCGCTAGTTTATTAAGAGCCTATTCTCTCTAGCCTTGAAGACACTTAAATTGTAATCTGACAGGAACACCGCGTCTGGCAAATTGTTCCAGTACCTCGATGTACGCGTTATAAAAGACGAGGCGAAACGCTTTGTTCGGGTAGTTGTGGTGTCAACAACGTAAGGGTGAAAACTCGGGTCGTCCAACGGATTAAATTATGCAATTCCCCCGCACACTCTCCAAAATGTACAGGCTGCGTTTTGAGCTAAATCTGAGTAGCTAATTAGCCTCTTTACACGCCTCTGCACTGAATCCAAAGTAGTCAGGTGGTATTTTGCAGCACTTGCCCTAATGTGGCTGCAGTACTCCAAACGCGAACCTGTGCTTTGTATAACGTTAGAAGCTGTCCTGATGTGGAGTACCGCCGGACCTTCGCAATACCCCCAAGTTTCCTGGCAGCCACCTTGGCCTTGGACCCAATGAACCGCCCAAAGTTATTGATTGATGTAAACTTTGCGAGTAAAGCTGTGCGGCGCAGCTAGTAGGTATAAAGTGTTTATACAAACTCTGCAGTGGCAGCCCTACGCAGTGCACCGCCGCTGATATCGTGTCTCAGGTTTAATTACGACTTATCGGATTGTTTTTCATTGTCCTGCTTATAGCAGTTTATAGGTTTGGTGCTTGTGCGGGTATTTTTATTGCTACGGGCAAACACTGAAGATTGCTGCGTATTTTAGTTCTAAATATTAAAACACAAAAGTATTTTAGTTTCAAAGTACAACTTACTTATTTATTTTCACACATTCTGAAATAGGTAGGTATAGTAAAAAGCGACCATGTACGAGTCTGATTCAGAGTAGAAGGGTTCCGCACACTATTTAACAGTAATATTAGTTTAAAATATTTTAAACGAAAGAAGCAAGAACATGCCAAAAAAAAATATGTGCAGACGACATCATATCAAGCTGCCACAATCTGTCAGATCTCTTTATTAGATTTTCCACTTTATCTCTAAGGCGCAAGATTAATTGCAAAATTTGGATAGTCTCGGATAGCTTGACCTGCCGTTGTCCGTAATAATACGAAAATAACTTAGCTTTATTTTATACTTACTAATATTATAAATAGAAAAGTGAGTTTATTTAAGTGTTTGTTCCGCTTTCACGCCGTAACTACTAAACTGATTGCTTTGAAAATTTGCAGACGTAAAGTTAGATGTCCGTATTAAATAATAGGGTTCTTTTTATCCCGAAAAATGTAAAAAGCCGCGGGCGGAAAGCTAGTTATTATTATATGTTCCTATAGCGGCCATTGTAATACACGTTCTGATCAAAATATCAAGCGTGCACCTAACAATTATGCTTCTAAAGATACAAGTCCTGTGATAGATCAGCTCCTTAATCGGCGAACACTTTTTGTCAAATGATTGCGACTAGTTGGGATCAGTTAGGGTCGTTCGGACCGCTCATTGGTCCGTTCGGTCCAAACGATCCCAACTAGTCGCAATCATTTGACAAAAATGTGTTCGCCGATAAAAGGGCGGGTGACGGCGCTTTAGTATGTACCTAGTCGAATTCCGTTGGAGTCCTTTGGAATAAAATCCTTACACATCTCGTATACATCGATAGATAAGATTCTCAATATGTGTAAGCGAGACATTCAAATATCTCTGTCAACGAGACAGATAAATGACAAAGACAAATCTAATAACGATTTAAATCTTTGGCTTCATCTTCTTCTTTCCAGTTAATACATATTGAGTTTGGTTCCCCTAGCAATATTTTGTTCGCAAATAACTTTGAAAATAAACATTCTCATTCTGTAATAATCCCTTTTTGCGGATGGAAAAATCATCAATTGGCCTCTCCCGTTCTGGGCGGAACGGGAAAGAATGTCAGATGTTTACTGACTAAAAACCCAGCTGTGTCCTTCACTGGCCTATGCACCAGTAGCCACGGTACTTATTAGTACAACCCGCGGTAGAATATAATCTTAAAATCATCATCACAGGCGTAGAGTAGCCAGCCTTTCGGTGTTATATAGGATACATTTTGGGGAGTGTGCGAGGAAATTGCACGATTTAATTCCCCCATCTCCGTTCCACCATCGGACGACCCGTCGTACGGCGAGTTTCCACCCTTATGTTGTTAACACCTCTACGATCCGGACGAAGCGTTTCGCCTCCTCCTTTATACCGCGTACATCGAGGGACTGGAACAATCTGCCGGCGGCGGTGTTTCCGTCGGACTACAATTTGAGTGTCTTCAAGGCTAGAGTGAATAGGCTCTTAATAAACTAGTGCGCTTTACCATCAACGATTGCGTCACTGCTTGCCATCGGGCGGGATTGCGGTCAAGCGCTGGTTTATAAATAAAAAAAAAAAAAAAAAAAAAAACGTCTCAGCGTTAGTCCCAATCGCATCCGAAGCTTTTCGCTTTGGAGTCTGGGGTCCGCTTTACCAGTGTAACTGCTGATTTTGGCTAAACTTCGATATTTTCCTTGAAGCGACTGCCGTCTGACCTCCACAACCCGAAGGCGATATCGAAGCATTGCAGTTAGACCAATTATTGGTCTTTTGAGATGGATATTATCTTTAAATATACAACACTAACAATGATGTACAAACTACAGCAGGCCAACCTACTCGAAACTGTCAAATATTCCCAATTAATCTTGAGCCTTATGATTTAGAGATAAAGTTGAAAATAAAGTAAAAAAAAAATGACTGATTGTAGGAGCTTGGTGTGCTGTCAGCTGTACCAAGTTTATAGTATTTTTAAATCCTTTTTATCAAATGTCTAGTTCATATTTTTCTCATTAACAAAGTCAACAGAGAGTTTTAAATCTTGAATTAAATAGATTAGTAAGCTAGAAAATCGATTTAAATGTAAACTCTGACAATTGATCAGTCACGAACTTTGAATTCACTCTGTCATCTCTTAGAAGTCATCTATAAAGATAGGTACACTAGCTAGGTAATGAGCTTATTTGAAAGCGACGCTAGTCAATGTCGCCGATCCTTTAGTTCAGTGGTCGGCAACCCGCGGCCCGCGGGCCGCATTAGGCCTGGGGCCCTCTTCCGTGCGGCCCGCGACTGTTTTGTAAAACAAACTACAATCCTAAAAATGATAAAATTAATGATATTTTGTTAAGTTATATGGCAGCTTGTCAACTGATTTTGACGATTTGACAAGGTTTGTTCAAAAGTTTATAACAATTTTTGTCAGTAAGTACTTACTTATGCGAGCAAACATTTTCTATCCTCAATTATAGAAAAAACAAACATGAACAGATGAGCACTTCAAAGCCATTCTTAGAATTTCAACGGCAAATATTAAATCTGATGTACCTACTGGCGACGGCACATCAAGCTACAATCTGTCAGATTTCTTTATTAGATTTTCAACTTTATTTCTAAAATATTAAGTGTCAAGGTTGATTGGGAATTTCTAACAGTTTTGGGTAGCTTGGCCTGTTGTTGTCCGTACATAAATACCTAGTCACTCAAATACAGCCTCAGACGTTACACTGAAAGTATAAGTACTGGTTCACAGCAAGTACATGTTTTTTATCTTTCCTCATTTAATTTCCATTTATTATTGATTTGTCGTTGGCATAATGAACATAATATCACTTAGTAGTTATGGAGTGTTCAGTGTGAGACAGTATTGTTGTGTGTGCAATAAAGAATATTAATTGATAGATAGATAATATTTTGTCGCCATGTGGGCCGTAACTGTCAAAAGGTTGCCTACCGCTGCTCTGGTTCATAAACTAAACTAATTTTAAGATTAGTGCATCCTTTCCTTTCCATTTCATTAGAAAAGGACAGACGATAAAATATATTAATTTAATCCTGTCACATTTTTCCATTTTTCCAGCCACACTTTGATGGCAGATACTTAGTATATACGCACGACGACAAATCAAGATAATTATACATTTCCAACATAAGCTCTCGTTGTATTGTCCCAGTATTGAATTTTACCAATTAATCTTGAACCGTAAAACTTCACCCGTAAAGTCAAAAATCTATTAAAGAAATTCCACAGATTGTAGCTTGATTATGCTGGCTGTACGAAAAGCTGGAAATATATAGCTTGAGATGTCGACGTGTATGTACCTCTTTAATTGTTTTATTTTTTAATAATTATAAACTAGCGCTTGACCGCAATCCCGCCTGATGGTAAGCAGTGATGCGATCGTTGAAGGTAAAGCGCGCTAGTTTATTAAGAATCTATCCACTCTAACCTTGAAGACACTTAAATTGTGGTCTGACGGAAACACCGCCGCTGGCAAATTGTTCCAGTCCCTTAATGTACGCGGTATAAAAGACGAGCCGAAATGCTTCGTTCGGATCATTGTGGTGGATACTCGCCGTACGACGGAGTAAGGGTGGATAAGCTGTCAGTCCAATTCTTTTTTATATACTTAATTATAAACTAGTGCTGTACTGCACTCAAAAAAACTGAGTGAATAGGAAGGAAGACGGCAGTTGAACGAGGTGATGCAATTTTCAACCCAACAACACAACCAACGATGCTGCGCCAGAGGGAGATTGATTTGGAGACCCTCCACGACCAAACTCCCGACACAACAACATTTAGCACATCATAACCGGTACACGTCGCAATACAACTGCTCAGACCCATCCTCCGCACGTTAATTAATTCTAAGGCTTGATTCTAAGCTCACTCCGATTTCGACACATTTTTACAGAATCCATCAGCACAATGTGTGATGAGACGACTTACCTCTTAACGTATTAGCTCCATACAAGGGGTGGTCGTAAGGCACCGGTCTGTATGCTGGGTGGAGAGCAGCCAGGTAGCTGAGTTCACTGGTCGCACCAGCAGCTGCCGCCGCCGCTGCCGCTAGCCTGGGAAAAAGAAAAAATCATTTTGAGATCTCTCTCTCTGCAGTCGGTCCCTCATATCTGAGGATCGTGGTCAGCATTTCGAATGGATGATCTGCCTCCATCGGTTTAGATCCAGCGCGTCTCTCACCACTGTGTAGAATTTAGAAGACGATGTGTCCTTGACTTGATCGGTCCATCTGGTTGGTGAACGACCGCGCGATCGTTTGCCTTCGGTGTTCCCAACAACAATCAATTTTTCTAGACTTTCATCGTCTCTGCGCATTGTGTGACCGAAATAGGACAAAATGGCAAAAAGGGCAATGGAGAGGGCTATGCTTGGGGTTTCACTGCGCGATCGAATCAGGAATGAGGAGATCCGCTGAAGAACGAGAGTAACCGACATAGCCCGAAGAATTTGCAACACTAAAGTGGCAGTGGGCTGGACACATTGCCCGTAGGACCGATGCCCGATGTGGCCGACGGGTTCTCGAGTGGCGACCACGCACCGGAAGACGTAGCGTGGGTAGGCCCCCGACAAGGTGGACCGACGACCTCGCGGGAAACCGCTGGATGCGGGAGGCGCAGGACCAGTCGTCGTGGAGAACCTTGGGGGAGACCTATGTCCAGCAGTGGACGTCTTTCGGCTGAAATAATGATGATGAATGAGGTTGCTGGCATGTGGTCGACAAACGAGTTTTTATTTTGAGCTGGTTCAGAATCGACACATTGGTGCGTTTTGCAGTCCAAGGTATTCAGAGTAATCGCCTCCAGCTCGAATGGATCGACTCTCTGGTGTTCTCGGGCTAAGATCGTCCACGTTTCCACACCATAGAGGAAGATAGGGAATACCAGGGCACGAACCAATCTGATCATAGTTTTAATGCCAATTCCTCTCCTCCTCCAAATGTTGTTTAGACGAGTCATTGGGTCCTTAGCCACCCCGATACGCCTCTTAATTTCGGGAACACAGCTGCCATCGTTGCAGATTTGGGAGCCTAGATAAATGTAGCGATCGACGATGTTAATGCCAGGAATTTTACAGGTGACATTTGCCAAACTTCTGGCTCGATCCACTATCTGTATACACTGTGTGATTCACTGTATATTTTGAGATACAGACCCAGAAAAGTCAAGTTTTCTTGGGAGTTAAAGGAGGATTTATTTAAAAAATATCTGTGCCCTTTTTTTGTTTGGGATAGGAAATCAACAAAAGACCTCTCCGGCTCTGGGTGGAATGGAAGGGCGTGTCAGACTTTTACTGACTAAAACCCACCCGTGTTTCCACACTTGCCTATGCGCCAGGGCAACTATTTGCGCCCTGTGGTTTCATTCGCGTAAGTTTCGATGCCGTGGTTAAAAATCACATAGCAAAGTAACCTAAGTTACTTCTTATTACATCATCTACTTGCCAATAAAAGTCCCCGTCAAAATCGGTCCAGCCATTTCAGAGATTACCCGGAACAAAGAGCCAGACAGACAGACAAATGTTGTAAAAAAATATATATTTTGGTGTCTATACCAGGTAAATACGCTATGCTTGTAGTAAAAAACAGTTATTTCAACACCAATTTTAAATTATTTATATGTATAAATGGATATTAAATGTCCATATCAACTCTTTCCTCAGTTTTTCATGTAGGTAGCAATAACATTTTATTACTTCTCAAAGCATTGCATTGCAGTCATAATTTCGTCTTGTAATAAGCTTGTATGAATTTTTCTCAAAGGTCCAACTTATTAAAATGTCGTCCAGGTTCAAATTCCAGCCCAAAACTGACTTCTGACAAGTTTTTACATCTAAATTGCATTCCCTTATAGGGAGAAATGCATATGAAAAGATTATTTCCCTCGACACGGGGTGTCTTTTAATTACAGAATCCTGTTTCCCAATGACAATATTTGAATGCTTCGCCAAAAAGGTTGAACACAATGACACATTTGATACTTTTTTCACGATCCTATTCAAGTATTCGGAGTATCGGCGGGGACATCTCGGTGCGAACCCAAGGCCTGACAGTGGGGTTCCGTAGGCAATAAAAACAGGCTGAGCGCCCACAATCCACCGGCATCCGTGACGCAATATGTCTGGATGTTTTTGAGCAAAAAACGATTTACAAACAGCTGGATGCTTTGGAGATGCGAATGTGCTAATTTTTCAAGTCCTTTTAAGAGGACCGTGTGGTATTAGTGCCGATTTTAATGTTCACAAACTAAAGAAAATTTAAGTTAATTCCATTTTATTCTGTCTATTCCGTTATGAAACGGACAGAAGATGTTAATAACAGTTTAGTCCAAATAGTCCGCGCCTGATGTAAATATGACGTATTTTTAGACGCCATGTTTTTAATCACGTCTAAATTGTCTATGGAAGGAGTTTTGGCGGGAAAGCTAAGATGAGTGCCACGCTTATTTTTCAATGGACTTTTAAATAATTTATAGTGTCATTTACTAAATAAAAACGCGTGATTTATGTAGTAAAAAGTGCATTCAGTGAGTAGGTAATTCATAAAGAACATTGAATAATTGCAGCATAGTGGCCACATCATCACTTTGTCCCAAACCTTCCTCCTAGTGTCGGTTCACGCGGGAAACGAAAGGAGATAGGTTAAGTTAGATTAGTTAGGATAGGATAGTTGAAAATGAATTACTTAAGACATGGCAGTATGGTCTCTGACCTTAGCCGGTTCCAAATGGAACAAACAAAACCAAAAAAAAAATGTCTGTGGAATATGTTAAATTGAAATTTTATATTCACAAAAGTCGTTACATTAAACCGAATATTTACTGCTTACACCTAATATTACATTTTTTTTTTAAATATTATGAATTAAAATGGCAGAGCCGTGATTAACAAATATTATCTTATGATTTTATGCGTATTACTTAATAGAACATTTCTCGACCGCTCAATGAAATATAAAAATTTAATATAAACAACAAAACAATGGATAAATCAGATAAACAATGAGAAAACAATCCATTCCCACGATTACAACGAAAAACAAAACTAAAGCGACCACTAAAAGCGCAAAGCTAAACAAAAATAACAACACAATAGCTCGCGCGCATGCGCAATGCGCCCAGTAATAAAATTATTAAACAAATCAACCTCATAATAATGCGGCCCCAGAAAATTGTCGGGTGGGCTGAGTAGGATAAAGAAATTATCCAACTTACCGGCCACGGACGATTGCGCGCCCCGACCGAACCCGAACAAAGACGTAGCCGGAGAAAAGGAAGAAAAAAAAAACCTGGCGGCTAACAAAATAAATAAAACAAGTGCAAGAACACTCGCGCGCCTTCGCCCCGCGTGACGTCTTCATATACTCTGTCCTTTTCGCCCACGCGATCTGTCTGTTCTCATGTGTACGTGTGACAAAGACGCACAGATTGTCCTCGGAATAGGAAGAAAGTTTTGAAACTGTTGCTGGATGTGAAACAAGTTTTACAGATTTCGCGCAGACGGACTTTTTGATTTGACGTTTTATTTACATTTCCGAAGCGGTTTTTCTCTGCACTTGTACTTACTATTTAAATACACAGAAGCTACGATGTTATTAAAAAAATAATTAATTAGGTATACTACTTTGTCATTATTTTGTAAGCGAAGGAAAAATTACGGGTTCTTACATCAACCATTATCCATTGTTTAAACGCAAATATTTGAATACCTCACATAGGTATTTTCACTGCAAAATAAAACCTTCATACATTGAAGTTAACTTTTTAATGACAGAAAGAGTAATTTTACGTAATAATGAACAGTTGTCCGTACTTAACGTTATTTTTTTTTACATATTTCATTAGTAATCACCACAGCTGAAGTCTGTCAGTGAAACATTTTAAAAGTATAATTGCCCTTTCAATGTAAGCGACTCAATCATGACATCATGAATGTTTCATGAAAACCAGTTGGCAATTACACTCGTTTCTTACGGCGATGTACTTTTTTTACCGTTTATTTAGTTTTTTCGCCGAATAACCAATTAGTGCTTACTGACTGCTACACAACCGTCGCGTATCTATGGTAAGTTGTGCCCGTTATTTGTATACATGTTGTGTTTTATGGTATTTCCTGAGGTATGCGTTATGTGGTTCATTAAGGAAAGTATTTTAAAGGAATGTCTTGGGAAAAGGGTGGAATATAAAGCAGTCAGAACTTTAATGACAATAAAGTACAGTTTTCTAGAAGTATATAATGAGATTTCACTTTTTCAAATAACTAATCTAACATATGCGTTTTCCGTAAAGACAGATAATTTATTGTTTTTTTACAATTCTGTTCCCTACCTATAACTGATTACTTTATATTTACCTGTAAAGACAGAAAACAACATTAAAAGCCATTATTTCAGGTTGTGAAATCTTCTTTAGTAGTTCTTCAAGATACTTTTATAATATTTTCGCTGTCAAAAGTCACAGCTGATAGCTGTGTGCTAAATTGTCTTATAAAAATACAAATAACCAAAAAGGTTAAGGAAACCATTAAGGCGTTTTCTTTATATCTTCCACCATCGAGTGAACAATTACTGCAAGTAATTGTTAATTAAAGCGTTTTCTTTATATGTATATTCACGCCTGTAATCCCCACACAAGTAAGCAGAGGTGTAGATAACCATAACAAAGTGTAGACCTTAATTCCAACAATTGTGTTTATGTAATTTCAATGTCATAGGTGGAAGACTTTTGCCATCTATCAGAGAAGAAAGTTTTGATAGATAAACCCGACAAAAAACTTTGCCCGACTTGGAAATTGTACCTAAGACCTCATATTTAGTAGTTAGCGTTTTGAAGCACAGCATTCTTTAAGCAACAAGTAAAAACTACTTCCCGTGTGGTGCCAGGCATAGAATAGTACCAACCCATATCCTCTGGTGGGTGTCCAGAGAGGCGACTAATGGAACTCTCACCAGGGAAGCGGGCAGCAACGCTTCTTCTGTGGAATATCAAATTACTGCTAAAAAAAAAACCTTCCAATCATCATCATCATCAAAATTTTATCGTCCCACTGCTGGGCACAGGTCTACTCTCATATAGAGAAGGATTGAGCGTAATCACCACGCTTGCTCAATGCGGGTTGGCGATTTTAGACTCTAAAAGTTCAGGTTTCCTCAAGATGTTTTCCTTGACTCTGTAAAATCAGTCATTGGTGTCCAAGATATACTTAGAAAGTGCATATAACTTAGAAAAGTTACATAGGTACTTTGCCTGACCTGGAATCGAACCCGTACACTTGAGAGGCGTGAGTTGGAGGTGTTTTAACCACTGGGCCACCATGTTTTTTTTTTAACATTCTAATATTTCCTCTAAATCATCCATCATCAAGAACAAAAAAATAAACGTAAAAATTCTTGCTAATAAAATTAGTGATACATTATTATAGTAGGTAAGTTCCGATGTGAAGCTGTCATCAATTATTATCGTTGATGGAGAGATACGGTCGTTAGTACAGACACCAAGCTACTCAAATCTGTCAGATCTTCTTATTAGATTTTCAACTCTATTGCTAAAGCATTAAGGCTTAAGGTTGATTGAGAATATCTGACAGTTTGGGGTAGCTTCACCTGCTGTCGTCCGTACAAGGCTTTATCTTCACGCTTCGATGCGCAAGGGATGAGTTGAACGATGTGAAAAATTGGCTATCAACATGGAATTTTTTGAGCTTATTTTGTAGTGTCAATAATATATTTGTGGTCCATCAATATTAGTTATGTATTTTAAAATTAATGAACGCTTGTCAAGATTCTGTGTTTTGATTAAACGTCACCTTTTAACATGACAAAAACAAAAGATCTTGAAATCTAAAGGGCGACAACGGGACTACAATTATAAACTACAGCTGGTAGGAGACGCCTTGGACTTTGGGAGTCAGCATTCGACTCCTCGCCACCGTAGGCTCGAGCTTACCGGCGGAATGAGTAGCTCGTCGCCCACAAAGGATCAGACCCAGGTAGATAACGTGTTATGTTCCACGGGCGCCTCTAAATGATTCCCGTACATCGCGACGGAGTCTAGTTACAAGCTGGGCAGAGCGAGAGAAGTCATTTGATGGCTTAACACCCAAATACATATATCCTGGCTGGCCGTCCGTTTGTCATAGGTCTATTTCTTTTATACAGTAATAAGTTGACACTTGACTTAATTCCGTCATCATTGGAAGTCGTAAGGCGAGTATCCACCCTTACGTTGATTACACTACCACGATACGGACGAACTGTTTCGTCTCGAATGTGAATAGGCTCTTAATAAACTACCTAAAGCCGTACGGAGGACGGGTCTGAGCAGTTCTATTGCGATGTGTGCCGGGTTCGATTCGCCAAATATTGTTGTGTTGGGAGTTTGGTCGTGGAGGGTCTTCAGATCAATCTCCCTCTTTCGCAGCATCGTTAGGTCGTGTTGTTGGGTTTAACATTGCATCACCTCGCTCAACTGCCGTCTTCCTTCCTATTCGCTCAATCTGAGTGAATATGTTCTTAATAAACTAGCGCGCTTTACCATCAACGATCGCATCACTGCTTACCATCAGGCGGGATTGCGGTCAAGCGCTAGTTTATAATTATTAAAAAAAAAAAAAAAACCTAGTGCGCTTTAACATCTAACGATTGCATGACTGCTTACCATTTCAAAAAAACACAGAGTGACTAATAGAACTATTGCTACAATAGCAAAAAGTAAAATACAGTAAACATAAAAAAAGGTTCCTATACCCATAATTAGAAGGGGCAAGTATGAACAAACAAACTCTAGAAATTCTTTACCAGCATAGAAAATGCGAGACTATTGAAGAACTGCTTGATGTTTTTTTTAATAGGGTTTTTTAGCCGAACATTATGGCAAAGGTCAAGAGCTAAGATCTACATTAGATCTGATATCTTTATAAAATATTTAACAGTAAAAGCGTTATTTAAATCTTGGAAA
Organism: Sesamia inferens; assembly: GCA_037179545.1. Taxonomy (NCBI): domain Eukaryota; kingdom Metazoa; phylum Arthropoda; class Insecta; order Lepidoptera; family Noctuidae; genus Sesamia; species Sesamia inferens. The sequence continues at coordinate 17,176,176 of CM073950.1, forward strand.
CCTACTTTATATTACTTAAACCTTTTCGATGGGATTATTTATTACGAGTAGCCATTTATGTCCGCTCTATTTTCGATCCAACAATCCTTTGCTGTCCTCTCCAGCGACGCCCTTAGCCAAGTCTCGTACCCCACAGGGGGTGCCATTGGCGTAGATGCTCAGTATTTTTTAAGTCTCCGACTGGAGGCTTTAAGTTTACTTGGAGCATCCACAGGATACATTCCGGGTAAGTAATAACGACTTATCAATGTCAACTATAAGATTGCGTAGATTAAAAAATATATATATTCTCTCATTAGATGACTGTGCTTAGAAGAAATGAAATGACTGGTCGGCTGGACCCTAGACAAAATTTTTAGCGACGCCAGTGGTAATTGCAAGGTGTGTTTATTTCGGCGTTTTTAGAAAGACTCTTTGTATATGAGTCTGAACCGCAATTGCTCACTTTTTTTAAAGTTTCACACGAAATATTTATTTTCTCATGGTATTTTTACGCAAAAAGTATTCCAGATGCAATTATTTCCTTATTATTCATCATAAACCCCAAAGAAAACGTACAAATCAACTTAACAATACCCCATAAAAAAAGGATTACAGAAACATAAAATTTTATACCTAAATAACGACCCGTTTCTTTATGCAAACTTTCGTCAACGAATATATCACTTTATCAGAAGTTTCATGAGCAAATGATACGAAAATTTTAATTCTTGGATACTTAAGTGTCCAATGGACAGATTTATTGAGGTACGGAATAAGAACGGAACCGAATAAAGGACCTTTTAAGCCTCTTTCGGTGCAATTTTTAGAATTAAACCGACGAAGTTTCGAACAACCGTTTCAGGTACATGTTGATTTATTTGCCGCGAATAAATTCGGATTTTGTTGACGGTTTACATTTTTATTTTTAATAATGGTAGATTTATTTTGTAGAACGGAATTGTGAAATACTAAAAACTTTTTTTTTTTCTAAAACTTTTTGATGTTATTTTATACTAGTCTATAGGTACAGTATGTTAAGAAAACCCTGTCCAACCCGTGAAGGTGTTGTTAGGTATCAATAACTGATTCTACTAATGCATACAAAACCGGGCTAAACTTAAAAAAAATCCCCCTAAAAAAATAAATATTATTTCGCAAAAAGAGGTAACTTAATAAATGTGCGTTACCACCCTTCCGCGGGCGGCAGGGGGCAGGGCACGCGGCACGTGATCGCATCGTTATTCGCTCAGAATAATACCGGTGTTGTCACTTTTTTAAAAATTACCATATTTCGGGGAAGTTGGAATTAATTCGCGGGAAAAAAAATTATTTCAAAATTCATTTGTATTGGTACTATGATGATTACGTAAAATTTTATATTATATTTGGTCATGTGTTTACCTAACCTTTATTATCCTTATGGGTCGGATAGGGTTTTCTTTACAAACTGTATACTTAAGAGGGAACTCTAGTGGTGCTTTCCCTAAACAAACGTATTCCGCTGTTTTCTTCGTGGATAATGCTTTTAGAGCAATTCTTTGTGTTCTACAATTTTACATCGTGATTATTCGTGTCTCTATCATTTGATTTTTTTCCGAAAATAAAAGAAATATAATGCTTCAAAATCGCGAAAAATAACTCATTTTTACTGTGATGTTCAGATGACTATTAGATAAACGTGATAAGTTTTTAACAAAAAAAAAGGAAAAAATAGAAACATAGGTATACTTTTCCTCTAAATTTTGATATAAAAATAATTGAGATCTGTCGTATCTGAAAAGAAAACAGCGGAATACGAAACGTCTTTCGGTCAACGTTTTGTAGGTAAAATCAGCCTGAGCTGCAACTGTCTTTTTCGCACTTTACCGGGATAGGTTGGAAGCAGCGCTACGACAATAGTTTATTCAAATAACTATTTTCCAAATTCCTCGGCACTAGAGTGCCCTCTTAATATACATATAAAGCTGAATAGTTTGTTTGTTTGTTTATATCAGGAACTAGTGGTCCAATTTGAAAAATTTATTTTGCGATGTATAGCTCATTAATCCAGGAAGGCTTTAGGCTAACATATATCATCACGCTGCGACCAATAGGAGTGGAGCATAACAAAAATTTAAAATTTATGCTGTATATTACGATCTAGAAGTGTAATAATGTATCGATAGAAATCGACTCTTTTGAGGTTAAAATAAAATGTCCAAATAACTAACTCCACGCGAACAAAGTCGGGGACGGCCTAGTTTACGTATAAAACAATTGCTTAGGAGAACAATGATACTATTATAAGAAAAAGAGGTAGATAATTTTATCAAAATAGGCGTGCAAAAAGTAAATATTAGTACAGTCCTGCCAAATTAGGGCGTGACGAAAATTTACGTATTTTTAGTAGCCATGTTTTTAATGACGTAAAAAATAGAATAAGTATCTATCTACAACACAGGACATAACAGGACTAAATTAAACATATTCATCTTCTGTCCTTTTCTTAATTATTATTAATTGTGGAGGCATCCGGAATAGGGTGTAATGTTCACTCATCCTCCATAGAAAAGGGAGGATCCTCCGAACAGACGGGTGTTATGTCTGGCGGGCACTTGCGCAACCAACAGTTGAAGTTGGGAAGTTGAAGGTATGTATGCTAATTGCACGGTAAACTTGCTTGCGAGATGTAGAATTCGTGTGACGTCAGTATGGCGCGTTTTGCTTGTAGCGTTTTTTTTTAGGTACCACTACATCATCATCTGTGTATATTTCTCACAAGAATTAGTTTGTTTACAGAGAGGTTCAATAGACAAGAGAATTATCAGACAACAATTTTTTTTTTTTAATTACATAGTTAACTCTTTGGTGTAGCCACCTGAATTTTATCTAAACCTAAATTGCACAGAATTTAAATTTAGTTTCATTGGAGCCTACCAGCGTCTTTCACTTCTTTTATTTCGCTCCCGATTATTACAATATCCTGCGTTCACATGTCAACTAAAATTGCCGTCTGCGAAGATCATTGAGAAGTAGGTAATAATGTTACTTTCTAAAGGTTTTTGTCAAAACTAAGGTTTTATTTTCTTATATCTTGCAAAAAAATCAAAAGGACTACCTGAATACCACATTATTCTAATAAGTCACCGCTGAATAACATCTTAGACACCTTTTGTGTTTAATTTAAACGAGTAGTCTTAAATGAGTCACTTCTGCACTGTGTGAGAGACTATCCTTCCAAGAAAGGTTTAAAGTGGTCACCGCGGGGGCTCGCGGTGGGAGTTTTGTTTAAGTCGTATTTTATTGTCACACTATCCTCGCCACTTCAGTTTTGTTTTTTGTTAATTTTGGCTATTTTAATTGCTCTGAATGAAGATATTTATCAAATTAAAAATAAGCAATTTGGGTTACTTTGTAAGGTTTCGTTGTAAAAGTTTTTTTTTTTAATTAAGTTGTTTTTTTATATGTATAAATCGATATCATATATTAACAATTTGCTTTTACTTTATTTCTAGATTTTCTGGTCGTAAATCAAACACATGGTAGCCAACTTTATCATGTTTTATCAGCTATTCTTATTTGAAAATGTTGAATCCACGATATCATGTTATTTAGGTGAACAAACATAGAACGCTATATTACAAATCCTATTGCAAACTTTAGCGTTATGTTCAAACATGAAACACTTATTTTCAAAGCTGTTTGTTCGATCATAAATTACAAAACTAGCATCTTATAAAATCGTTAAAATTCTGTGACTTTGTCTACAGAACAAATACTATGTTGCTAAATGATAACCAATTATTTATTTAAGCACGCTGGTTGTTGACCACGATTTCACTAGCAATTTAGGTTTAAAAGTAGCCTATATCTTTCTTCGGGTCTTGGTCTACTCATGTGCCAAATTTCATCTAGAACCGATAAGACGTTTTAGTGTGACAACTGCAAACAAATTTACTTTTGCATTTATAATATTAGTTAGGATGATTACAGAGATCGAAATGCATTAAAAACCTAGCCGTCGCACAGGCAAGTGAAGAAACACGGGTGGGTTTTAGTCAGTAAAAGTCTGACACGCCCTCACACTATGTAGCCAAGCATACTGTACGTTACGGAATTGCATCGCTGACAGGGGTATTCGGCACTGGTGCAGCTACACAGGAGCTAAACTTAGCATTCGGGAACACTGTTGGAGCTGCTGAACCTTGGACAAAACTATCTTTGCATTGTGTAGATTCAATTTCTTAGTATTGTATAATTGCTTGGCACACGTGTGAGCACAATGTACTTGCTGTAAAGGATCTATTTGTTGGGTTAGTCTTTTTTTTTTGTGTGTTTTCCATAATGGACGCTCTTAGCGTACAATATATTTCTGCATCGTTCTCACACGATTGATTTCAAAATGAATGATGTAATCAAATATTTGTATCAATAGCTTGATAATTTAAAAGAGTGTCCATGGAGTTTCTTGCCCGTTTTTCTCCATAGGTATCTACTCTTTGGAATGGGCGACTAGCTTCACCTTACTGACTGACCGACCTTCTGACAATTCAAAAGTGCCTGTAACTGGTTTATTTGAAATAAATATTGACACGCTTGTATCGCCTCTCATTTGGGACTGGTATAGTGCCCAAGTCCTGGAAGCTTGCCAACGTGCAGCCCGTGCCCAAAAAGGGTAGTCGTGCCGATCCTAACAACTATCGGCCGATTTCGATCACCTCCATACTTTGCAAAATTATGGAGCGTGTATTGAACTCGCGCCTTTTGGCATACCTGGAAGGTGACGATCTCCTCAGTGACCGACAGTACGGGTTTCGCCGCAATCGGTCAACTGGGGACCTACTAGTGTATGCCACTCACTTGTGGGGCGAGGCACTCGAGAGGAATGGGGAAGCAATTGCTGTCTCCCTTGATGTCTCGAAGGCCTTCGACCGGGTATGGCACGCTGGCCTTTTGAGTAAGCTTCCAGCGTACGGCATTTCCCCTAGCCTGACTGGCTGGGTAAAAGACTTCCTGACTGAACGGTCCCTCCGAGTTGTTGTCGACGGATGCTCATCTGAGCCCATGTCGACTAATGCCGGTGTTCCTCAGGGGTCTGTTCTCTCTGCAACTCTGTTTCTGCTGCATATTAACGATCTGCTGATGCCCGGTATCTATGGGTATGCAAATGACAGCACAGTTGTGGAGAGATACCTGCCGGATGCTCGGGCTAGTAGGGAATCAATCCGGTCCGAAAGAGAGGCCATGGTAGAGCGAACGAGTGTTGCACTTCAGGCAGTCTCCGAATGGGGCAATGCCAATCTTGTAGCATTCAATGTCGCCAAAACGCAGGCGTGTCTTTTCACCGCCAAAATGAGCCCGTTCACCTTGGCTCCTACTTTTCGGAATGTATCCTTGGAGTGTACCGACCGCCTTCAGCTTTTGGGTATTGAGATTTCCTCGAACCTAAACTTTGGGCGGTTCATTGAGTCCAAGGCCAAGGTGGCTGCCAGAAAACTTGGTGTAATCGCAAAGGTCCGGCAGTACTTCACACCAGGGCAGCTTCTAATGTTGTACAAAGCACAGGTCCGTTCGTGTGTGGAGTACTGCAGCCACATTTGGGCTGGTGCTGCTAAGTGTCACCTGGCCACTTTGAATTCAGTGGAGAGGCGTGCGAAGAGGCTGATTGGTGACCCTGATTTAACTCGAGTTGGTCTCCAAAGCCTAGAGCACAGGCGTAGAGTAGCCAGCCTTTCGGTGTTCTATAGGATACATTCTGGGGAGTGTGCGAGGGAATTGCACGATTTAATTCCCCCATCTCCGTTCCACCATCGGACGACCCGTCGTACGGCGAGTTTCCACCCTTATGTTGTTAACACCTCTACGATCCGGACGAAGCGTTTCGCCTCCTCCTTTATACCGCGTACATCGAGGGACTGGAACAATCTGCCGGCGGCGGTGTTTCCGTCGGACTACAATTTGAGTGTCTTCAAGGCTAGAGTGAATAGGCTCTTAATAAACTAGTGCGCTTTACCATCAACGATTGCGTCACTGCTTACCATCAGGCAGGATTGCGGTCAAGCGCTGGTTTATACTTTAATAAAAAAAAAAAAATTAAAAAAAAAATAAAAAAAAAAAAAATGCTATGATTTGATTTGATTTGACACACCTGACACGCAGCGGGAGAGGTCATTTGATGATTTACCATACCAAACAAAAAAAAAAGAGAGATCGAAATACACTACCTGTATCTTTAGATAAACAGCTTATAAACGATATTTTATGTGAAACGGCTGCTGTTGGTTCATACACCGACGCACAAGCAAAGTTATTTACAACACAAATAACAAAATGCTCATAAAATTTCCCATTTTCAATAACAACAAAGCAAATACGTTTTCCAAAGTCGATTCGAAGTCTGTGCGAGCGCCTCAATCGGCCCGATCTCTACACCGCTCACCGGTGACATGTCAATCGGCCCCTGAATAATGCAGGAGCCACCATGTTGCAACACGCTGTAGATCGGGACACTTTTTATTATATGTGTAGATACTTACCTAATAGTAGGGATTTTTGCTATTATATTTTATTAATTTTTGAGACGTCTTTTCAATGATAGACTAATATTTAGTATTTATTAAGGCTAAGTATGGAAAAATTAATGGCGTGTAATAGGAGGCCATGTCCAGTAGTGGACTGCATCAGACTGTTAATGATGACGAAAAAATTAAAATTATGTGACTATATTGTCTGTACAGTATTAGTAAGAATATTTTTAATCTCACTCAAAACTCAAGCTTTACTTAAATCTCGTTTGAAGCAATATAATTAATGTTGTTGAACTTACTATATGAAAAAAAAAACACTCTCTCACAGAAATCAGATTATTAAATTTTTTGTGGTTAAAACAAGCAGTTCACTAAATTACTAGGGGCCGCCAGCGACTTCATTTGCGTGGAGTTAGTTATGCTCCGCTCCTATTAGTCGCAGCCTGATGTTATATAGCCTAAAGCCTTCCTGGATTTATGGGCAAGTAATTTTTCAAATCGACACCCGTAGTTCCCGAGATTAGCGTGTTCAAACAAACAAAATCTTCAGTTTTATATATTAGTATACATGTGTTTTATTTTAATGGATAATAACCTAAAATCGATTGTTTTTGTCATTTATATTTTCAAAAATGTTAAAAATTACCATACCTTTGATGGGTATAAAATAATCTTTTCATCTCAAATCTTTCCACTTTATGAAATTAAAATACCATGGCTGAGCTTAAAACTCTTTTCATTTAAACATCGCACAATTTACAGATATTTATAAATGTCCTAAAATATCTAGAAATCCTGGCCAACATACAGACAATCGTACAGGTAACAATGTCGCACACTTGTTACGACCTGTTCTGCCTACCTCTTAATAGACAGATTCGCCATTGTCGTATATTGTCGTCACAGCCTTACAATTGTTTGGAACATTGTTATTTCCTGACCAATTGTTCTTGCTTTGTTAACATCGGATAGAATGGAAGATCCCTTTGTGTGATCCCTTAGCTTTATTACTGTGTATGGGTGTCTATTTTGTGAAGTTCTGCAGCTTTTATATTATTGATAGTGTATATTTACATTGCGATTCTGTAAAACTTTTAAGAATTGTTATATTTGATTCAATCAGCGGGGTAAATGCGTAACTAGAGTCATCATCATCTCAGTGTTAATTCCAGTCGCATCCGAAGCTTTTTCAGCTTTGGAGTCTGGGGTCCGCTTTACCAGTCTTATTGATGATATTGGTTAAACTTCGATATTATCCGTGAAGCGACTGCCGTCTGACCTCCACAACCCGAAAGCGATATCGGAGCATTGCAGTTAGACCAATTGTTGGGCTTATGAAGGCTCCAACAACCCGTAACGACTGCCACTAGATGTTCGTATGACAACCGGAACCAACGGCTTAATGTGCTTTCCGAGGCACAAATATTTGCACTGCTCGACGATCGAAACCGCGCCTCCTTACGCGTTCGGTACCGCTACGCCACGGAGGCTGTCAAAATGCGTAACTAGAATGTTACACATTTAGCCCGCTCAATGAATAAAGTACAGTACAGTAGCATTTTGACAATTCAAAAAAAAATAGTTTCAAATTGATAATGTGCAACGAATTTAGAGTGTTGTATTTGACTCTGCACTAATAATGAAGTTGAAGAGTTTATTTTTTTGGATGCGCTAATCTTACCTTCTTCATCTTTGTCGGCAAACGACATACAACAATACCTCATACCGTGTTGAAAGCAATCGTCCAAAGCGGTATCGACTTCCAAGGACCGCCGGACGTCACCACACCGTCTATTGAAGGGCCTAGATATCATATCAATAATATCTTCATCAATAAAACCACACGCGTTGCATTTTAAATCCAAACAGAGACATAAGTGTATAGACAACCTTAGCAGGTCGCTTACTTATGTACAAACGACAGCACTTCAAGCTGCTATAATCTGTCAGATTTCTTTATAACATTTTCAACTTTATCGCTAAAGCTTTAAAACTCAAGGATGACTGGGAATATTTGACAGTTTGGGGGTAGCTTGGCCTCCTGTCGTCCGTATATACGCAAGGTGAGTGTGTATGTTACACTACAAAATTAATATTTCTTTAATTCTGAAGTGTGTCAATTGCTCAAAAAATTATAAAGTCAATCAATATGAAAGGATATTGTGGCTAACTAATACTCGCCGTAAGATTCAATCGATCTAGTAAAGCGTTGGTCCTTGGATGAAAACCATCTTCTTATACCAAGACACTCCGAGTCTCACAACCCGACTACTACCCATGCTATGGGTCCAATTTGATATATTGTCACAATATTAGCATCTTGCAACAATTGATGGTGTAAATCATATTTCATATCATACTTATATATTTCTTATTTCTCTGGCTGACTGTACGATGCGCCTGCGTCTCACGGTGCGTTCCCGCTTTTTGAAATCAAATATGGCCGCCACGCACGCTCGGAATTGTAACACGCTCAGGGTTACCATACGACAGTAATTCACAGGATATGGTAATGCGTGTTGGTATTGCGGTATACTTTGAAATTGACGTATTCTGATGACCATAAGTAAGTTTTTCTGTTTATTTATTTTTTTCGATCTATTCAGGGTCCTCGAAGGACAAGGTGGATTGTTCTTTAGGGGGCGTTCAGCTAGTTCTATTTCGAAATAGCGAAGTTTATGAGGTAATAAGAAACGAGTGAGCCCTTTTGGTACCAAGTAGCCCGTGGTTTTGAAAAGATTTAAATGTAGGTATATGATATTAAGTTGGTTTAGTATTAAAATTCTTGCTTCAACATGATTAAGATGGACCTTAATAAAGAAGGAATTTAAGGAAGAAGGACCAAATGGCACCCAGGTAGAACTGACTTTTCGGAAGTCAGTCAATTAGCTATTTTATATCCTAGATTCTAGGATAAAGGTACCTACTGATAAGAATGCTCTTTTCTACTCAATCTTGCTTTTAAATGAGGAACAAGCAGTAGTCTGGCCATATTCGTGGAAGGACCGATGGCCGGCTAGGTTGAAGAGTTCTGGAGTGTAGCCCGCTTATCGGCGAGCGTAGTGTGGGACGTTTCCCAGCTAGATGGATCGGCGACATCAAAAAGCACTGGTTGTGAAAGGCGTTGGATAGAGTGTTGTGACACTACATAACAGAGGCCTACATCCAATGAGGATTGGAACAGGCTGATTTGATTAATTGAATAACAGTGTTACCATTATAAAGGAGTGATTTTTATTAATCACTTATCACAACTCAACAGTAACGACCAGATTCCACAATTAACTAAGATTCTCACACTACGCAATTTACTCCTAAAAAAACATCAAATGTTTACACAACTAATTAACCCAGTCATTACTAAGTGTCATGGTACAAATTGGTGACCCTAACGAACCAGTTAATTAAAGCCACTGGCCTTCACAAGGAGTTTGTGTGGTTATAATTGATATGTGTCTAATTGGACATAATATTTATTGTGGTTTGTCCATCTCGTAGATCAACTCATTCAGTCTAAGCTATGAATAGATTCTCTTAGAGCTTAAGCATGTGGTCTCGACTAAGAATAGCACTGTGAAGCTTCCTTATAATATTTCTGAGAGTCATGAGAAGATACTTAGTGATACATGTGTATCCACGTCGATGATGTTATTTCATATATTTATTTATAGATAGTTTATCGTATACCAAAAACATAATATATTACACCAAAAAATGTTGTTAACGTAAGGATGCTTGTTTTTATCAATAAGTTTGAAGCTGCTACTTTTTGAAGTGAAACTTCTTTAGGCACGCTTGACTTGGGGAATAAACTCGCGAAAGCGTTACGAAAAATGTTAGGAAAAATGATTGGGCAAGGCGAACGGAAGCAAAGTATAGTCCTATTTCGTCTGTACTACAACCAAGCAGTTGGCTCATGTAAATATTGCATGACTTGACGAGTATGAAGTTGTGAGTTCGCATCTCGCCGAAGGCAATATATATTTTTTGGATCTTTTTAAGATTTGTTAACAATCGAGTCGAGTATGAAGTTGTGAGTTCGCATCTCGCCGTAGGCAATATATATTTTTTGGATCTTTTTAAGATTTGTTAACAATTGATTACCTAAGAGCACAAATAAATTTATAAATTTCGTTCTGTTCTGGCTTTTATATTGTTTTATATATTTTTGCTGAACATTTCTGATATAATTGAAAGTATAGAAGAAGATATCGTCACAATACGATAATTGGACACAAAGTACAAATTGCTTTCGAGCCTCATAAGCTCAATTATTAAGCTAAGTACCTTGATTGATTAAGAACTATGAATTTCTTCGAGAACATGACGCTGCGAACACCTCCCGACCCCCCTCATTGATTACCTCACCCCCCCGAGGATTATCTCGGGAACCAGAGGTCGTGGACTACCCGAGTTTGGGGTCCCCTGAATCAGGAGGAGGAGCCCGACCTTTTGGCCCCGAGGGAATCCACTCCACCCTCTCCCCTTCCCCCCTCTCCCCCTCCCCCCTACCCCCGCAACCCCACGAAATCTACCCCCCCCCCCGCCCCCTTTAGTTAACTCACCCCCCCGTGGATTATCTCGGGAACCAGAGGTCGTGGATTACCCGAGTTTGGGGTCCCCTGAATCAGGAGGAGGAGCCCGACCTTTTGGCCCTGAGGGAATCCACTGCCCCCTCTCCCCCTCCCCCCTCCCTCCCCCGCAATCCCACGAAACCTATCCCCCCCGACCCCCCTTAGTTACCTCACCCCCCCGTGGATTATCTCGGGAACCAGAGGTCGTGCACTACCCGAGTTTGGGGTCCCCTGATTCAGGAGGAAAAGCCCGACCTTTTGGCCCCGAGGGAATCCACTTTTTTTTTTTTTAATTGGAGGTCTATGCAAAAATATTAATTTATAAATGAAAGCATGAAATAAATTTAAATATTTATAGAAAATTAATATATGTATATGTGTATACATGTATATATTGTACACACATATATACATATATATACATACAGATGGTGCGAAAGAAGTTTCACTTCAGTCGTGTGGTCATAAGCACACTCGTTTTTTTTTATGATTCTAAACTAGTGCTTGACCGCAATCCCGCCTGATGGTAAGCATATTTACTCAAAAAACTGAGTGAATAGGAAGGAAGGTGGCAGTTGAGCGAGGTGATGCCATGTTAAACCCAACAACACGACCAATGATGCTGCGCCAGAGAGAAATTGATCGGGAGACCCTCCACGACCAAACTCCAAACACAACAAAATTTGGCGCATCGCACCCTTCACACATCCCAACAAAACTGCTCAGGCCCGTCCTCCATACGGCTTCACCAGTACTCTAGATGTATTTGTAAATGTGGAAGTCAATCACTACAATTAAACACAATAATATTATGATCAAATAGATCCTGCACCAAGGCAAATGTTTAGTAACATATCAGACATTTATCATTCATAAAATAAGGTTACGACGTGTTAAATTACTGTCCAAATTGCGTAATGAACAATAATATCGACACATCATTTCCCAATACAATTCTTAGTTATCTCGTTCCATATATTTGAAAGTGATCGAAGTTCAGATGTCAATTGAATTTATAATGTTATAAATCATCGACTAATATCTCCCGCCTGTATAGTGATAACAACAATGTTTCAAGAGAGATTGCTCAGATAAAACAAATTCAAAATTATGCTAGGTAATTTAAAGATGGGCAGAAAGAGAATTTCAAGAGAGTGAACAACAACCTAGATCGCACGTTTTCGGGATCATCCCTGTGACTTGATAGAAACAGGGCTATCACAAGCTCCCAATGTATTCCTTAGAAATTTTGTAATAGATACTCCACTGAATGACATAACCAGCTTATGAAATGCTTAGGAAATGTCTTAAATTAGCCATGAATTGGAAAAAATATCTTCATATTCATAAAAGAACCAATTCATTCATGATTTCTAATCGAACCACTCTATTATTACCATTGATAAACAGACAAGGGCATAAACAACAAACCTTTGACCTATAATAACCCCTACCATCGTAAAGCATTATCCAACCGAATCATAAAACACAATCAAAACAACTGAAGCAATAGGTTTGAATGACATCTCAATTTGGCATCATAAACTTTTTACTGCTCTTATCATTGCTATTACTCTAACACCTACGGAAGTGTGTAATGGTGATGATGCTCAAATTGTTGAAGATAAAATGGGACAGTAAAAGTTATGTGCTTTACGAAAATGTATGCTTGAGTCAATAAACTTGTAGATATCAAAATTAGAAGGCATTTATTCCGTCTAATTTCGATAAAATATGATAGGTAGGTAATCTATTTCTCTCTATCTTAAATTCAACAAGCTGTAATCTATTGCCTCTGCTTGATCATTTTCTTTATTATAAAGTATTGTGTAGTTTTCAATTTTCAGATACCTATTGTCCGGAATCAAAAACTAAATTCCAAAGTCAAAGCTTCTAATATATATTTTCTCTTGGATATTCTCCAATGCTGAATATGTCCATTTTACTTCCATGGTTCATGTCTATCATACCAGGTGACAGGACCTAGCGCCATTCTTAGAACCTAACACGTGTTTAGAATCTTCATTAGCATTGAGCTACTTTTTCCCGTGGCTTGACCTGTTTGGAATAAATGTTGTATGTCCATGGGTACTCTGCCATTAGGCTTCCATCTATTGACATCTACTTAGAATCAAGAGGTATTTCCTTCAGTTTCTTTTAATGATACCAGGTTTGCGATTGCTAAATTATTTTTTGTAACTAACTTACGATTATCCCTCTGCTGAGGAACTGTATCCCCATATCTTTATGTTTTGTCATCTCCGACCAATCTGGTATTTTTTTTGAGCTGTCATAAAAATATTTATTGAAGGAGTCCAGCATCAGTGCAATAGTCATCTCGTCATCTCCGCCTGGATCTACCGCGAAGTCGTTTGCTATTAAGTGGGAGCCGTCGGGCTGTAAGTATGACCCTTTGATCGCCTGACATGCAGCAGATGTGTCCAACCCAATTCCAATTAAGCCTGTCAGCTTTCCGAGTGACATCAGTTATTTTAGTGATGGAACAGATTGTTGTATTCTTAACACGATTAAGACCCAGAATACTCCATTTCACAGCTCTCTGCGAAACCTCGGGCGTGAATCTCGGCTGAAATGTCAAATACAGCGCATGCGCTTTGCGAGGATCAAAAGGTATCTAAGTCCAAGAATAACATGAAGCATACTGCCTGATCGGGCAAACTAGTGGACCCTTCAATTCGTGAAATGTTACGTAGAAACTAATTTTTCAAACGCTTTAATTACTTTAGGAAGTCAAAATGAGTGTCGCTATCACCCTTCATAATTTTAAACACGGCAGTAAATCTCACCTAAGTAGAAAACTTTAATGGGTCATCATTAGGATGCATGTTGCACATATTTTATGATATAAACGGGTCAACAAATTGAAATGTCAATAAAGATTATGACGGTCGGGTACCACTAAAAATAATAGTTTTACGGATTAATTTTGGGCATGTGTCGAAATTCTGGTCTGTTAATTTACGACGATATTAAAACACAGTTTTACAATGTCATCCTTTATTGTTTTTGCTCGTTTTTATAATGACGGGATTGTAAATTAAGTGTCAAACGTTATTCTTGGGTCTTGTTTAATTGGCGGATGATTTATTGAGTACATTTGACCTGTCATTAATAGTCATTTGTCTGTGGAGTCCTTTTTATTAGAGTCACAAATTGCTCGACTTAACCCATGGGGGTGAAGTGGCTTTCATTTTGACAGTTCAACAGTATTCATAGCGTTATTTGATTGGTTCAGCAGACAAATTTGTCGAGCATAAGAAGCAATGGATTTTCAATAACTATCCTTCAAAATGATTCAGATTCTAATTGATATTGTTTTCTATCTTAGCTCCAAATAAAGAGAAGGCTAGATTTTAACTGAATTTTATTTTCAAAATTTAATATTCTTCTCAATAACACATAAATTCACATAATATATTCATAGTTCATCCATGTTATTGTTTGTATTTTACAAATAACCTCCTATAAAATCGGTCCTAAAACGTAATACGCGCCCAGGTACATAAACAGTAGCATATTAGTGAACAATATGTAAATAAAAAAAGTGATAAACGACCGGAATGGACCTTTGGAAGCTTTTTAATCCATATGCAGCGAAAATAAACAAGATCAGCTATTGTAAACAATTGCTCGGTGCGCGGGCGCACGGTACAGGAGCAGGCGGCTGTGGAACTACGACGCTTTTGTTTCGATTAAATAGAATGTACAAATGTCACAACCATATTTAATTCTAAATTATAAATTGAATTGATGTTGTAGGATTTGTAAAAACTAGCTAAAAGTTTTAGGCTAATCGTTGAGTAATCCTGACCAATTGTCAGGACCGCGATTAGTGTAAGTTAGCGCAATATTATCAACTTAACTACCCCTTCTATTTCCTATAAAAAGCTCATAACATCAATTTGACCGAAATGACTCTACGAAAGCGAGGCGTAGAGAGGCCCTCAACTAGGTAGACCGATGACCTGGTGAAGGTTGCGGGAAGCCGATGGATGCGGGCAGCACAAGATCGTTCATGTTGGCCCTTTAATAGGCTGAAGAAAAAGAAGACTCTATGAATGAGAGAAGATTGTTTCTCTCAAACCAATAAACCGTACACCAGGCAACCAAACTCCATCCTACCCTTCAGGTATGTACAATATTACGATCGCGCGTTGACGCGCACACATCGTGCGTGTTTACAAATAAATCATCATTATTTTATTGCCCGCGCCAGCACCGCCGCGCGGTGTACGCTTCCGCCCGGCGGGTCATCGGACTGTGTTCACGTGATTTATGGTCTAGGGTAGCCCTCAGGATTTGCTTACATTTTTAATGGTACGTTGCAAAGCGTATTTGATCCTAGGGCTTAATAAAATGTTTTATCTAGCTGGGTTTCAACACTCCTTATGTTTAATTCTTTATCTGTTACTTCATTCATCATCATCAACATTTTTATCGTCCCACTGCTGGGCACAGGTCTTCTCTCATACAGAGAAGGATTGAGCGTAATCAGCACGCTTGTTCAGTACGGGTTGTTCTTCATTTCACATTTATTTAATTTGCCGAGAATTACAAAATGTTGTACTTCGATATTATGATTTTCATTTCGAGTTTTAACTTCAGCATTGTCTTTAAAATTAACTACTTCATTCATGTTGTCTAGGGATATATTAAATCCAACTATAGGTTACTTGGTAACCCTAATCCCATTCGTCCTTTCGTATGTGCCACGGGAAGTAGCCCGGTCACTACGAGTACACTGTTTAGATTTTGGACTTAAAAATATTTGTACTTCCTTTCCGATTGTAAACATTTGATTCAAGTCCGGAAAGAGGATATAATAGAACTGTAGCGGTACCTACAAAACGCCACAAAATGAACGACGCGTCATACTGACGTCACACGAATTCTACATCTCGCAATCAGAGTTTACCGTGGAATTAGCATACATACAACTTTCCAATTTCAACCATTGGGCAAGTGCCCGCCAGACATAACACCCGTCTGGTTGGAGGATCCTCTCTTTTCTATGGAGGATGAGTGAGCTTTACTCCCTGTTCCTCATGCCTCCACAGAACTATAGTTTAAAATTCTAATCTTTTGTTTATTTTCTAGTTACTTATTTCTATTTTCTATGTTTTATGCGTTCATAAATTTATATTTACTTCATATATGTATAAAATGCATACCTTCTCCAATTAAATTGTTATTTTTAAAGCCATTTGTTCAACAACTGACACACCTATATGGTTCTTATTTGCATACAAGTTTTAAATCAAACGGCACTTGTATTATTTATGTAATAAATAGCTCTGTTAGTGTTCAGCGTGGATACGCACCTAAGCCTTCTCTGTGACTAATGATTCTAGGATATTGTCATAATTAGCACACTTGGCAAGCAGAATTGTAGCTGCGGTATGCTACAAACTCGAGACAAATAACTCACTACTAGAAGATGGCGACGAAATATTTGACAAATAAATTCCTGATGACAAAAAGTCTTCAATATTATTTATTTCCAGCTTCAATAGAATAGAATCCGGTAGAAAAACAAAGTTGTCGACAAAACTCACAGAATAATTAAACCAAAAAGAAATAACAAAAACAAACAGAAGTGAACTGGAGTGGCAATGGGCCGGCGATATTAGCCGTAGAAACGATGACCGTTGGATTTGAAGTTTTCTGAGTTGAGATCGTGAATGGGTGAACGTCTGAAGGTATGCCTTCAGACGTAGGTGGAGCAACGCAGGATGGCTGGAAGCATTTGGATGAGAGTTGCATCTGGTTAAAATGCGTGCAATAAGAGAGGCATATGTCCAGCCGTGGACTGCAATAGATGATGAAATTCTATTCAGAGTACATACTTTATAAGTAGCAAATATCTGTTACTATTTTTAGAAGAGGCTATTTTTACTTAAACTCGTAAACTTTGAATTAAATGCTCCTATAATAACTTCGCTATTAAAATTTATCAGTGCAATTACATGAGAACAGTGTGTGCCTCTGTTAATTGTTTATTTAGTAAGCAATATTTATAAGGGTATCGTACCTTAACCTCGTTGATAAGTAGAAACGCCATCTTGTTAGATTGGGCAGTTAAAAGAACATATTTTGCTTCTTTAGCTCGGTGAATCTTATCTGTTATAAATTATATAATGAGTATCAGATATTTTAAACCATTTATGTACGGACGACAGCAGGCCAAACTACCCCTAACTGTCAAATATTCCAATTCAACCTTGAGCCTTAATGCTTTAGAGATAAGGTTGAAAATCTAATACGGAAATCTGACAGATTGTAGTAGCTTGATGGGTCTGTACATACATATTAAGTAAGATCTTTTTTCTATCACATATCGCGTTATTTCAACAACTTCCTACGACGAAACCATCCTGTGAAGGTGTAAGTAAGTAACTATACTTCTTCCCTTTCATTTTAACCAATTTCATTATCTTAGACCGGAGGACCAAAATTTTTGCTAACGAAATCATCTTCTCTGCTCTTAGCTTCTAAAACTTAAACCATTTCATCGTTAAAACCCACTAAAAGTAAGCGAACCAATTGAACTGCATCAATTGAAATATTGATATACTCCGTTTCTGCCCTTTCGCTGTCAATGCCTTCATTGACCTCGGTCGACAAGGGCTTCGCTGTACGGTAAATTTAGCTTTCAAGTAGTGCTTCTACTTTCTCGATAGTGAATGACGTCTAGTTAGAATAATTGAGATTCTTGGTTTATAGCTGTACATCACTTTCTGAGATGGAACATGTCTTGAATGCCCGTGCAACTTATTATTGACTGGGTTAATTGATTGTTGAAATTATATGATTTTGCTTCATCATTATGGGTAGCCTGGAGCCCGAAAGTTTGAGAACAAGTCATGCCAAGTGGTACCGAGTTACCCCGTAACTAGGCTGTGGTGGTCCGATAGGCACTAGTCCGACTTCTGGGCACAGATCTCCTCTCATACAGAGAAGGATTGAGCATAATCACCACGTTTACTCAATGAGGGTTGGCGATTTCAGACTTAAAGTCAAGGTGTTTCCTTCACCTTTTAATCAGTCATAGGTGTCCTCTTACTCAGTACAGATAGGCACTCACTCCATATAAAATACTGATGTTTAGCTGAGAACTGGAAACAATGCTGATGATGACCATATTAATATTCAATAAGTTCTTCAGTTAGTTTTAGGTAGGCCATAACATCTGATGCAGGCAGAAGTTACCGCCCACCAGACAAAGTCTTACCGACACGCAATTTGTCGTGTCCAGGCATGATGTCTGGTGAAGCCGTACGGAGGACGGGTTTGATCAGTTGGGTTGCGATGTGTGCCGGGTACGATGCGTCAAATGCTGTTCTGTCGGGAGTTGGTCGTAAGTGAATAGGCTCCTAATAAACTAACGCGCTTTACCATCAACGATTGCATCACTAATTATTGAAAAATATCTCTTACCGGAATATAATTATAAAAAAAAGGTTTTTTTTGGAATATAAGAGAACATACTATAGAACACACTTAGGACATTACGCTTATATGGAGTTACATACTGTCATAAGACAGAGAGCGAGAGGTTTAAAGACAAAAGGGAAAGAAATGGTGCATAATTAAGAAAAGGTTTAAGATACCCACGAGTATGTTATAAATACTAACAAGGACAAAAATCGCAAAATTAATCACCTTCCACATAATTATGAACATATACAAGCCCTCTCATACACCTACAACATACATGGTATAAACCCGGGAACGGCTCGTAAAAGTCGGTTGCCGCACTAGGGTACAATTTTATTGAGATACTCACTTTACGAGCAACTGACACGCCTCAGGGTCTTGACCCCCGCAGTAACATATACAGGCTGTATAAACTTTCAGAATGAACTAGAATGGTCCTTCTCATTTGTAACGTCTGCGAACTGATTAGATTGCTTTTCTGGTACATTTTCTGTGCCTTGAAAGTAGCGTTTATATTAAGAAATGAAGTCAGATGCTGTGTTTGTATTTCTGTTTTGAATTCATTGGTGATGTTTTGTTGAGATGCGTTGAACTGAGCTTAGAAAAGTTGATTGGTGATCTAATGTGTATTCTTTGAATGGATAGTGTTATATTCTCAAATATTCCTCCTAAACACTAATAGCGTCAAACTATCAATAACAAACTGAATTATGAAGTGCAGGATATTGCTTTATATGTTTGAAAAATCATCAATATCAACCTTTCTTTTATCGTCCCACTGCTGGGCACAGGTCTCCTCTCATAAAGAGAAGGATTGAACGTAATTACCACGTTTGCTCAATGCGGGTTGGCGATTTCGGACAAAGTCTAGGTTTCCTCAAGATATTTTCTTTCGCCTTGTAATCAGTCTTGGTGTCCAAGAAAAATATTTGAATATATGTATTTTTTTTTTTAATGATTGTAAACTAGCGCTTGACCGCAATCCCGCCTGATGGTAAGCAGTGATGCGATCGTTGATGGTAAAGCGCGCTAGTTTATTAAGAGCCTATTCACTCAGAAAAACTGAGTGAATAGGAATGAAGACGGCAGTTGAGCGAGGTGATGCAATGTTAAACCAAACAACAAGACCAAAGATGCTGCGCCAAAGGGAGATTGATCTGAAGACCCTCCACGACCAAACTCCCAATACAACAACATTAGGCGCATCGTACCCGGCACACGTCGCAACACAACTGCTCAGACCCGTCCTCCGTACGGCATCACCAAACATCATGCCGGAACACGACAAATCGCTTGGTGGTAACTTCTGCCGGTGGCCGATGTTATGGCCTACCACCGTGAGAATTAGCTCAACAAAGTATATATATAATGTAATGAATGTAATTGAACTGTCAAAATTTTCTTCTGTTACATTCTCCATCATTTGTCTCATTTTTATTGTTTCTTCATCATCTGTTTCATTCTTTGCCATTTCTTGTGCATCCCGCTGATCATTGTATGTCCAAAAGCGATATTTCGTCTGAATTATTATAGTTGATAACGATCCATCTACTAAAGTCTATAGTGTATGTATGTAGTTTACAAGTTAAGTAGTAAGTACCTCTTCTTTTACAAGCTTTTATGACCATAATTACATTACCCTCTATATTCAGTATTCATCTGCATCCGGTTTGAGGAGAAGGCTACCCTAACCTAACAAAGTTGAGAAAAAGCTAGACAGTCCCTAATGATTATACAGGGTGTATCTGACATCGTAACGCAAACTTCGAGAAAAGCTAGACCGTATGCCACTAACAAAATTATGATAATCATTTATGTCGTTAAAACGGTTACAGAATTCACAGTGTTTAAAAACAAGTGTCGGCTCGGCCTTTGAACGTTGCAAGCGTGCCGCCGTGCGTGTTTGTAGGTATGAAGTTGATCCCTGATGTGAACTCTTTTAAATCAGCTGTTTAGATAGTTTTTCGAGTTTTGTTTTTGTGTAATTAGCGAATTAATTATTTTTTACTTCAAAATCTTATTGGGTTATAAAAGTATAGCAATTATGAACGGTTTAAAGTGAAAAAAATTACATATATATTTTTTTAAATCATGAAAAAGCCGACGAAAAATTCCACCATTGGGGGTTCAGAATCATTCATCACTCGTTTGCGCGTCGATGTCAGAGACACCCTTTATAAGGATAGTAAAGGTTAGGTAAACACATGACCATATAAAATATAAAATTTTACATAATCATCATTGTAACAATATATACCAATACTAATGAATTTTGAAATAATCTTTTTTCCGCGAATTAATTCCAACTTCCCGAAATTTTGTTATTTTTTTTAAAGTGACAACACCATTTTCGACGGTATTATTATGAGTATTAAGTTACCTCATTTTTTAGGGGGATTTTTTTTTAACTTTAGCTCGTCTTTGTAAGAGTAGTAGAATCAGTTATCGATACCTAACAATACCATCACGGATCGGACAGGGTTTTCAGGGGTCCCACTATCTTTTTTACAAATCCTCGAATAAATATATGATAACATATTTACGTTCAGCAAGTAACCAATTTACCTTCAAGCAACATCTAAAATAGATCACGGATAAGGCTTCATTAGCCATTAGCCACTGTTTTGAGTCCAATGCCAATATTTGGCAGTTTTATTATAAAATTTATTATTGGCCGCCAATACAACACTTGCAATGTTGCAATGAAATTGTAAAACGGAATTTTACAATAAAGTTTTATCGAAGTTAACTCTTAATTTGTGAATAAATGGAGAGTAACAGAAAGAAGTTTTGGCGTATGGTACAAGTCACAGATCTTTTAAAATTCGCTGTGGTCTGTATTAAAAAGTAATACGTGGTATATAATCGTGGTGGCCTAATGGTTAAAACACCAGCCTCTCAAGTATGAGTCAGGTCAGGCAAGTACCTACCAATGTAACTTTTCTAAGTTATTTTTATGTTTTGTAGTGATAACTATATTTCTTTTTTTATGTAAGTACTTGGACACCAATGACTGATTAAAAGGTAAAGGATAACATCTTGAGGAAACCTGAACTTTAAGTCTGAAATCGCCAACCCGCATTGAGCAAGGGTGGTGATTACGCTCCATCCTTCTCTGTATGAGAGGAGACCTGTGCCCAGCAGTGGGACGATAAAAAGGCGATGATGATGTGGTGTGGTATTAAACAATTATAAGTAGACTCTTGACTTAACTCCGTCATCATCGGACGCCGTACGGCGAGTCTACCCTTACGTTGTTGAAACCACTACGATCTGAACGAAGCGTTTGGCTTCGTCTTGTGGAGGCATGAGGAACAGGGAGTAAAGCTCACTCATCCTCCATAGAAAAGGGAGGATCCTCCGACCAGACGGGTGTTATGTCTGGCGGGCACTTGCCCGATGGTTGAAATTGGCAAGTTGTATGTATGCTAATTGCACGGTAAACTCTGATTGCGAGATGTAGAATTCGTGTGACGTCAGTATGACGCGTCGTTCATTTTGTGGCGTTTGTAGGTACCGCCACATCACTCCCCTCCGGAGACCGGAGGTCGATAGTTGGCTGAGTCTTGTATCTTGTGATTCTTGCTAGGCCAGCTGAGGTTCCAATGAGTCGGAACCGGTTGCCGCGTAGTTCACGGTGAGTCGGAACTGTCTTTGAAGATTCCCCGGTGAGTCGGGGTGGTGGGGCGCTGCGTTGTACTCCAGTGCGTCGGATGCCGTACAGCGCCGGGTTGAGGCTGCGTCGAGGTTGCTGATGAGGTTGAGGGTGATGACCAGGTATGCGCGGTCGCTGCATGCTTGTGGTCAGGATACCCGTTGAAGAAGTGGGTGCTGGCTGGGTGGGTGATTCGCCGATGAAGCTTGCGGGAGTGATGATGATGACGTCACGCTCAAGTTGTTGCACGAAGGCTGCGTTGACGTTCATGCTCGGGGTCACCATTGTGGAGGCATGAGGAACAGGGAGTAAAGCTCACTCATCCTCCATAGAAAAGGGAGGATCCTCCGACCAGACGGGTGTTATGTCTGGCGGGCACTTGCCCGATGGTTGAAATTGGCAAGTTGTATGTATGCTAATTGCACGGTAAACTCTGATTGCGAGATGTAGAATTCGTGTGACGTCAGTATGACGCGTCGTTCATTTTGTGGCGTTTGTAGGTACCGCCACAGTCTTTTATACCGCATACATCGAAGGATTGGAATAAATTGACTGCGGCAATGTTCTCGTCTGACTTCAATTTAAGTGTCTTCATGGCTAGAGTGAATAGGCTCTTAACAAAATAATGCGCTTTACCATCAACAATTGCATCACTGCTTACCATCAGGCGGGATTGTAATCAAGCACTATGAACGATACCAAAAAAAAAAACAGCATCCCTTTCATACCAAGGTAAATATGTTATACAATAATATATTCCATTCGCAGTGGGTGTTGGTTGGGTCAATAATAGCAATAACATATACCTTTAATATCCATAAAGGAGTTTTGAAAAATGTGAAACAAACTTATAAATAATTTGAAATTTATAAATATCATAATTACGTACTCCAACCAAATTAGAAGGTTCTCGCTCGCGTCCTTAAATTAAATCCAAAAAGTAAGGCATAACATTTTTATGATACTACCCAAAAAAATATCTGTAGGGTATTTTTTTTTTATTTTCACGATAAAAAAATATAGACATGACTGTCGCAGAGCCTAAGTGCCATCGTAATCAACACGTTTTATTTTTATTAACATTTCTGACATTTGTAGCTTCCAAACGCATTTAAACAAAATCATTTTGTATTCCTATGTATGGATGTGATGTAACAAGCTGCTGTGTGTGATTTTTATTGGACTTTGCTCGTGTTTTTTTCCAAAAAAGGCGATTATATGTCTTTTACTTAAAAAAAAAATGTCATTGACATTTTTGTAAGGAAATAACCAGAACACATTGGCACAAACAGACATTGGCGAAATAATCTATTTCATATGCCTTTTATAACTTTTTTTATTACCGTACGCTTTTAACAAACAAATACGAACTTTGTTTTTTTTTTTGTGTGTCTGCACCCTTATCTCAGTTGACGTTTTATTATCCAAATTCCTTCCGTACAAATTGAACCCTTCCTGAAGTTAATATTTATTTTGACGCAGCGCAAGTTAGAAAACGCTGCGTCTTTGACTTTTGACCAATTTAATTTATTATTTATTTATTTCTTCGTTTAAAACGGTTAAATCCAATTACAATCGACATATTTTGTAAAAACACATAAAACCAAAACAAAATCATCAAAACAAAATAGTATGTACAAAAACGTATGTATGTGTGTATTGTACCCATACATACGTACTTTTTACATACGATTTAATTTCATTCATCATTTTTAAATTAAAAGAAATAAGAAATAGCCTCGATTTGTCCAAAATAAGACCCTCATTTAAACTATGTTATTTATAAAATAGCTTAAGTTATTTCAGTATTTTTTTTTACCTGTGTCCAGAATAAAATATTCAATCCAAGTATTTGAATAATTTATAAACAATGAATTAAGTATTTTAACATTCGTCTCGTGTACTTAGTAAAACAAAATAAAATTACAAAAGTTATTCTGAAGAAAATTTAAAACGTATTTATAAATAAATCTATTTTTAAACACCTAACCCTAAATTACTCAATAGATTACTTATTATTATTCTTACTGTGAGGTATAGAACAGAATATTTATTTCATTTGAGCATTGGGTTATAATGTACTACGTAGTACATTATAACTCAATGGTTATTAGCTTCCCGCCCGCGCTCACTCGCGTGGAGTTCGGTTACATTGCGCTTTTTAGATTTCCCTCGGGAATATCAAATTTTTCCGGGATAAAAAGTACGGTAATCCGGACTTATAACTTTACGTTTGCAAAATTTCAAAGCAATCGGTTCAGTAGTTACAGCGTGAAAGCGGAACAAACAAACTCACTTTTCGATTTATAATATTAGTAAGGATAATACAGGGTGTATCTGACATCGTAACGCAAACTTCGTCGATGTCGTTATTGAATCGACTTGGCCTTTGAACGTTGCAAGCGTGCCGTCGTGCGGGTAGGTATGAAGTTGATCCCTGATATGAACTCTATTAAATCAGCTGATAAGATAGTTTTCCGAGTTATGTTTTCATTGCGCTTATTTGTGTAATTAGCGAATTAATAATTTTTACTTTAAAATCTTATTGGGTTATAAAAGTATAGCAATTATGAACGGTCTAAAGTGAAAAAAAGTACATATATTTTTTTTTAATCATGAAAAAGCCGACGAAAAATTCTACCACTGGGGGGTTCAGAATCATGTACTGGATCCATGGTACTCGTTTGTGCGTCGATGTCAGATGCACCCTTTATATTAAGTCCGCCATCGCTTATGCCTGGGTCCGTGCCCGTTCACAGTGCATTGTTATTTCAGTAAACACAATCGCAGGTGCTACGTTTCCGAACGAACGCGCTTTGATATAGTATCGTGTTCCACTGCGCATTTTGTACACGCTTTTAGAACATTTCTTTTATATAAACAAACAATCTATCTGTTAAATTATTCTAAATGAATAGAAGACTTAATTTAATCTAACCTAAAGCTGAAATCTATGTATGTATAGGTATGTTTGAGCTATTGAAATATTGTTTCTGGTATTTATAGTTCGAGCTATTTGGGCTCATTTATTTTTTCAAACGTAGCCAAGCGGTTGGTCTCCACTTGACCAGAGGGCTGATCTTTTTTTTTAGCGAAAGAATCAACATTGCCATATAAATGTAGCAAAGCTGCCAGCCATATGTGCACTTTCCTTTTTATTGTGAAACTAGCTTTCCGCCCGCGGCTTCGCTCGCGTGGAGATCGGTTATATCGCGCTTTTAGATTTCCCTCGTGAATATAATTTTTTCCGGGATAAAAAAGCACCCTATTATTTAATCCGGACTTCTAACTCTACGTCTGTAAAATTTCAAAACAATCGGCTTAGTAGTTACGGCGTGAAAGCGGAACAAACAAACTCACTTTCCGATTTATAATATTAGGATATTTGGTGTACAAATATTCCAGTAATCTCCCTTGGGAACTTGATGTTTTTTTAAGACCCAAGTAGCCTATGTTACTCTCCATCTTTTCAACTAACTGTATGCCAAAAATCAGGTCGATTGGTTGTTTAGCTACGGCGTGAAGGAAGGACAAACAAACAAACAAACACACTTTCACATTTATAATATTAGTATGGATTAAGCAACCTTCCTTAGTTTTCTGATCTCTTTATAGCTGGGTCTTTAAAGATTCTTAATCTTGGTTAGAGACAAGAAATTTCGCTTGCAAAGGTTCGAAAGTGTCAACAAGCATTAATGAAATAAACGACTGCGACTAGCCCCTGCTTTGCACAGTTTTACGCATTGATAAAATATCGAGATTTCTTTTTATATGTAAGTTTAACACAAATGGAATAATCTACGCGGGCCAAATACGAGTTGATAAATGTCATACCGGTTTCTTCACAATGTTTTCAATCACCGTTTTGCGAACTGTGGTGATGTAAACAAATGAGTTTTGCTTTTAAATGGCAATTACACAAAATGAGACACCACACCTAGTTAGAGGAAATCCCATTTAGATCATTTTTCCACTAAAGTCTTTAAAACTATCTTAGATTTTTATTCATTTATTTACGCTTTACTGCACACCAGAACTTACATCATCATCATCATTAACCTTTTTATCGTCCCACTGCTGGGCACAGGTCTCTTCTCATACAGAGAAGGATTCAGCGTGTAATTACCACGCTTGCTCAATGCGGGATGGCGATTTCAGATTTCAAGTCCAGATTTCTAGACGTTGAGTCCAGAGGACTAAAAAAAAACAAAAAGCTTTATTTAAAATAATATTTTGGATAAATATAATAGTAAAAAATGCAGTTAGTACATATTTCTTTGGCTAAAAGCAAAGCAAGTACCCCAGTTACATGCTTAATACATACAGGGTGTATCTGACATCGTAACGCAAACTTCGCGAAAAGGCTATACCGCATGCCACTAATAAAATTATGATAGTCATTTATGTCGTTAATGAACGGTTACAGAATTCACAGTGTTTAAAAAAAAGTGTCGGAACGTTGAACGTTGCAAGCATGTCGCCGTGCGGATTGGTAGGTATGCCGTTGATCCCTGGTGTGAACTCTATTAAATCAGCTGATAAGATAGTTTTTTGAGTTTTATTTTCATTGCGCATTTTTGTATAATTAGCGAATTTATTAATTTTTACTTTAAAATCTTATAGGGTTATAAAAGTATAGCAATTATGAACGGTTCAAATTGAAAAAAAAACTACATTTTTTTTTAAATCATGGAATAGCCGACGTGAAATTCCACCACTGAGGGGTTCAGAATCATGTACTGGATCCATGTCCGATGTCAAATACACCCTTTATAATGTACTACCCAATATTGGCATTACAAGTATCACTGAAACAGAGGCCCCCTTGCCAATTTCAAATTGGTACCACCAGACTATTTAAACACCCTCCCAACACCCCAAGGCCCAACATGCACCCATTAAGACGGTAATCGACGCGCGACAATAAACCGCGCGACCGATTTACGCGCGATTGTGTCGACTCAGTCGCCGTGACGCATTAAAAATCGCATCATAATGAAATAACGAAACAGCGTATTAAACGCGAAATGAAATTTTATTGGTTCGTATGTAGATCTATAGTTATTGGTCTTGTGATTTATGGTGAATTTTTGTTAAAGCTATAAGTTTGTGGAATTATTTCTACGTCTATTTCATTGCTGTTCAAATGCACATTTTTTTTTTTTAATAATTATAAACTAGCGCTTGACCGCCTGATGGTAAGCAGTGACGCGATCTTTGATGGTAAAGCGTGCTAGTTTATTAAGAGCCTATTCAGTCAGAAAAACTGAACGAATAGGAAGGAAGACGGCAGCTGAGCGAGACAAAGTCTTGCCGCCAAGCGATTCGTCGTGTTCCGGCGTGTTGTCTGATGAAGCCGTACGGAGGACGGGTCTGAGCAGTTTTGTTACGATGTGTGCCGGGTACAATGCGCCAAATGTTGTTGTGTTGGGAGTTTGGTCGTGGAGGGTCTTCAGATCAATCTCCCTTTGGCGCAGCATCGTTGGTCGTGTTGTTGGGTTTAACATTGCATCACCTCGCTCAACTACCGTCTTCCTTCCTATTAGCTCAGTTTTTCTGAGTGAATAGGTTCTTAATAAACTAGCGCGCTTTACCATCAACGACCGCATCACTGCTTACCATCAGGCGGGATTGCGGTCAAGCACTAGTTTATTATAATAAAAAAAAACTTATACAGTATGTTAAGAAATCCCTGTCCGACCCATAAGGATAATAAAGGTTAGGTAAACACATGACCAAATATAATATAAAAATTTTACGTAATCATCATAGTACCAATACAAATGAATTTTGAAATAATCTTTTTTTCCCGTGAATTAATTCCAACTTCCCCGTAATTTGGTAATTTTGAAAAATTGACAACACCGGTATTATTATGAGCGAATAGCGATGCGACTACGTGCCGCGTGCCCTGCCGCCTGCCGCCCGCTGAAAGGTGCTTATCGCACATTTATTAAGTTACCTCTTTTTGCGAAATAATATTTATTTTTAAGGGGATTTTTTTTAAAATTTAGCCCGGTTTTGTATCCATTAGTAGAATCAGTTATCGATGCCTAACAACACCACCTTCACGGGTAGGACAGGGTTTTCTTAACACACTGTATACAAAACTATTTAGCTGCGTCAGCTTAGTACGGAAGCCGATGCGGATATAATGATGACAAAACTATAGGGAAGCTTAAATATATACGGACAAATCACACAGATTGAGCTAGCCCCAAAGTAAGTTCGAGACTTGTGTTATGGGATACTAACTCAACGATACTATATTTTATAATAGATACATAAATAGATAAGCATCCAAGACCCAGGCCAATCAGGAAAAGATCGTTTCCCATCATGACCTGGCCGGGGATCGAACCCGGGGCCTCCACGTCGCAGTCAGGCGTGGTGACCGCTGCGCCACGGAGACCGACAAATACACCTTAAGATATAATATTTCAAGCTATAAGTCACTAAAGCAAAGAAATACATGTTCTCCAATTGGTATCACATTTTTTTTAATGTTATAAACTAGTGCCTGACCGCAATTCTGCCGCCACCAGGCAGTAAGCAGTGATGCTATCGTTGATGGTAAAGCGCACTATTTTATAAAAGTTAATCTTACCCAAACAAGAATATCCTCACCATCTAATTCGTCCAATTTCACCTGGACCGTCACTGTTTACCCAACAAGCACCCTTTACATTTCCATGTCTGCCCCATGACACGTCTGCGCGCGCACCTTAAGATTTTAATGAGCAGAGCTGCTGCGCCGGCGCACGATTGTGTTCAGCTACTGTACGCACGCGACGTTGCATGACCCCACTCTTTTTCTTCTCCTACGTTATTACCGTTTTTTATGGCCCAGATGGCGATTATTGGGAATTAAAAAATAAGTTTCTATTGACGCGCAATCCAGTTAAACTTCGACTGAGTTCTTATAAACTTTTGGTTAGTTACAAATTTTACGAGGATGTTAGTGTTCAAAGTAATAATACAGAGATTAACTTCACTAATATTTAAAGATATTAATTAATGAATGGCTATAGTCCACAACTCATCCTTCCCAACTCCCCACCCACAGAACTTGCTTACATAATTAATTATATAACCATTTTTAAACAGGATAACGCATAGTCTATTAAAAGTTAATGAAATATTCATACGGTGGCACGTATTATGAAGTGTGACAGACAAAATTTGCCTACAATAAGTGTAAATAGTTATTAGCAGAGGGTATTTTTAGACCAAAGTGGGAGGTCACATGGATGCGACTGGTGTTGAGTTAAACGCGATTAGCCCGAATTCGTTTGGCGCTTGAATAGAGAAAACGTTTGCTGATGATTACTGGGCGTCTTCTAACTGACCATTATGGAAATAGGCTTAAAATTAAAGACAGAATTTATGAAGATATCGCCGTAATTTCTAA
Organism: Sesamia inferens; assembly: GCA_037179545.1. Classification (NCBI taxonomy): domain Eukaryota; kingdom Metazoa; phylum Arthropoda; class Insecta; order Lepidoptera; family Noctuidae; genus Sesamia; species Sesamia inferens. The sequence goes on from CM073950.1 coordinate 17,205,762, forward strand.
AGTTCCCGCTCCAATTCTTAAAGTAAAAAATCCGGACACATTATTCATGTCAGTCAGTGTTAATTTGAGATTCACTGAAAAATACGACAGCAACTCATCGTTACGAGAATATTCAGTTAATGGATCAAATGGATTCAATCTACTTCAAGACAGATTAATGTAAAAATTCTTTTATATTCGGAAAGACTTTCCAAGAAATTGAAAGATTTCGCAATTAGACTGTACGAAAGCAAGAGTAACCACATCTGGGTACAAAAAGCTATAAAACCTTCCGGAATAATTGTATTCCCAGGATTATTCCGCGGCCAGACTATTTATACCCGGGGCGTGGTCAGGACAATAACGACAGTCAAACGGGATGGAGGGACAATTTATGACCGGAACTTCTTTATAGAGATTGACCGATTGAAGAACATTTATGGTCAATTAAGGGACAAGTTTTGGACCTTTTTGGACAAAAAATGGTCCACAATAGATAAGTGCAGTTAGAGGCTTTTAGCAAGTTATTTGGAATTGGAGATACTATTTTTTCTACTTCCGCTGAGAAGAAAACCTTATTGCCAGCACCTATGTTAGAATGAGGAGATTTGCAGAAGAACGAGAGTAACCGACATAGCCCGAAGAAATGCAACACTAAAGTGGCAGTTGGGTTGGGCACATTGTCAGTAGGACCGATGCCCGATGGTAGGCCCCCGACGACCTAATGAAGGACTCGGGAAACCGCTGGATGCGTGAGGTGCAGGATTGGTCATCGTGGAGGTCCTTGGGTCCAGCAGTGGACGTCTTTCGGCTGAAATGGTTATGATGATGTTAGAATGAGTCATCTTATCATCTGCCTAGTCTTATTCCAACCATATTGAGGTCAACTTCCAGTCTACCCCATTGTAGCTGAATGCCAGTATTATACACGAAGCGACTGCCTCCATATCTGCGGGTTCGATTCCAGGTCAGATAAGTACCGATGTAACTTTTCGAAGTTATATGTACTTTCTAAGTATATCTTGGACACTACTGACTGATTAAAAGGTGAAGGAAAACATCTTGAGGAAACCTGGACTTTAAGTTTGAAATCACCAACCCGCATTGAGCAAGCGTGGTGATTACGCTCAACCCTGCTCTGCATGGGAGGAGACCTGTGCCCAGCAGTGGGACTATAATACAAAGGTTGATGACGACTGCCTATTTGACCTCACAACAGTCTCAACCCATTATTGGGTAATACATTATCACTTGGAAGACTGGATGTCAGATTTTCGGGCTTCCGACGAACCGCAACATCTGTCAAAGATTTACGAATGAAATTTTTTTGACAGTTGCCCTTTCCGAGGCACGAAAGGTCTTGTTATATAAAGATGACTAACCAAACAACCGCGTCTAATACATATACGGATCATTCCTCCCGGTCGGCTATTATAAATTAGCCATTAGTACAAGATTAGCATGATCCATATCTTCTTCTTCAGCCTATGGATGTCCACTGCTGGACAAAGGCCACCCCCAAGGCTTTCCACGCTGACCGGTCTTGTGCTGCCCGCATCCATCGGCTTCCCGCGGCCTTCACCAGGTCATCGGTCCACCTTATTGGTGGCCTCCCTACGCTGCTTCTTCCAGTACGTGGCCGCCACTCCAGAACCTTACTGCCCCATCGGCCATCGGTTCTACCAGCAATGTGCCCTGCCCACTGCCACTTAAGTTTAGCGACTTGCAGAGCTATGTCGGTGACTTTGGTTCTTCTGCGGATCTCCTCATTTCTGATTCGATCACGCAGAGAAACTCCGAGCATAGCTCTTTCCATTGCCCTTTGTGTGACTCTGAGCCTTCGTCCATATATAAATAGCCTTGATTCATATATAAAGCAATTATTTGATTTTGTTTACTAACTACATACAATAAACTTTATAACCCATTGAACCAGTTTAAATTCCTTTCAAAGGATGCTCCATCCAATAAATACATGTTCTAAATGCCCACACGAAATATCATATTTCTTTTTAGTGTCAACAAAGAGTTGACTGTCAATAATTTGTAGAACTATTTCAGTGTAAAATGCAATAGATTTAGCAACTTTATACAAAAAAGGATGAATTGCGCCAATGTTCGCTTGTATTGACTCATCATCTCAGCGTTAATCCCAGTCGCATCCAAAGCTTTTTCAGCTTTGAAGTCTGGGGTCGCTTTACTAGTCTAACTGCTGATTTTGGCTAAACTTCGATATTTTCCGTGAAGCGATTGCCGTCTGACCTCCACAACTCGAAGGCGATATCAAAGCATTACAGTTAGACCAATTGTTGGACTTTTTGAGGGCTCCAACAACCCGTAACAACTGCCATTAGATGTTCGTATGGCAACTGGGACCAACGGCTTAACGTGCTTTCCGAGTAACGACCAGACCAGTGCAAATATTACAACACTAGATTAATGAAATGAACCCCAATATTTGCAATAATTCTTGTCCATGATGCAACAGCGACTGTTCCATATCAGGGAGTAGGTCGAGTGGCCCTTGGGATAGGAAAGATTTTACAGTCATGCAACTAATTACAAAGTTATAACACAATTATTAATTTATATTTAATAGTATTCTATAATATTGAAGAGGTTTTACAAAAGCTTAAAGCTAAAGTAAAATTATGAACCTTTTAAAAGACAGCAAAGAGTATGTTGTACTCTTTGCTTCTTAAAATAAAATACACACACATACATACGACACACTGTAGTAGCAGAGTTCCAATAGTGTGAGTACAGTGAAGCAAATATAAAAAGTTACCATAATATACCGATTTTAATAACCACAAACAACGAAAACCATGTTTTAAAATGACTCCTCTCATTCACAAGACATGTACCAACAAAGACTCGATCCATTTCAAACCCAAGTTCTTTACAACGTCCCGATAAATCTCTTTTTCATTTACAAATATGTCTTTCAAACAATCAATAATTAGTTACACGACTTTAAATTTATTTCAACTCTCGTAGAATAAACTTCTCTCCAACAATAATAAATCTTTCAATATTGACTTTTGGCGGATTTTACATTTCTTTAAACAGTCGTTGGTTTGACCTGTGAATAGTGTATGGTGTAGTATTGATTTTGCTGTTAGTTTCAACTTTCAGAGATTTTGATGAGGTATTTGAATGCATATGATTACTCTTTTGGTTGAATGTGACACTACATTATCGCCTATGTCTCAATGAATTTCTTTCAATGATAATTTCATATTAGGTTTCACCATATGTATAATAACTGGATTGAGGTAACATTATAACGTTTGTGTTTCTACCATAACAGAGCATTTCTCAAAATTTTTGACCATAGGCATATTGTTAATGTCCCATGTTTTTGCCTTTGATTATTTTTATAACTGTGATTTTATAAGCAAATGCATGATCGTCGTAACTGTGTCGATATTATTAAATTATTTGATAAACATTCAAAACAATGTAGAAATTAATAATTTAATTTGAAAATTAAATATTCCGATAACAGGGAAATTTTCGTAGTACGGATAATAATTTGTCCCGTTGTGACCTCATTGCTTTCGAACTAATTTATTTTCATTACATTCCTAAGTAGCTCTATGTAAGTTATAGGCAGGGAACTGTTTATATGATCTCAAATTCGATGCTATATTGAGATTTTAGTAAAATACGTCACAAATTTAAAAATTTTAAAAATAATTCTGTCCTATAAAAAGTTCCAAAACGGAATTCATATTTTGTTACCAAATATTTTAATCGAAAAATGTTTTAAATCAAAAAAATATTATTTTTTTACTCTTGGCAACACTGTTTGACGACATTTCACTCGGCTATTTTGTTGTAATGTCATTTCGGCGTCGACAACAGCCGCGATAGCACTGCACGCTGCCTGCTGCGACAAACTCCCTCTGGATTTTGTTACACGGTCTCAAGGTAAGTTTAAGATAAATAATGTTTTTGTTAAAATTGATTAATAGTTGATGATTATACTTCACTTTGCTGTAAACTTCTTGCTTCAACTTTGGCTTTTGACTTATATTTTGTTATTTTGAAAATCTAAAACCTCTACTTCGTTACTTCTGTTTTTGTTACTTTTGCGTGGTAACGTATAATCGGAATGCAGGGCAACAAAAAAGGATTTTTTAAAGCCATGTACACATACATCCCATGTTATTTAATATTGCTTTCATTCCTAAGAATTTTTTTTTCTTAAATTGCGTTCAACTACATATACTATTAAACTTTAAAACTATGTACTATTTAAGTTTGTTATAATAATTAAAAACACACTCTCATCATTACAAAAAAAAACTGGGTTTGCATAGTTAATTCATCAGATGACCGAAACACTACAGTACTTACTTTGTTATCGAATGGATTTTCAAAGTATGTAAGTAGTGCATTTAATTGTTAATGAGGTGAGCAGTGGATAGACCCTGGCGTAACAATTGGTTTACCTATGCTATTCAGGCTCATTTTCACCAACTGAATAAACGTCCGGTAAGGCAAAACTGCTATTTATTATGAACTAAAACCGCCAATACTCAAAAGTAAGCATTATATTTGGAAGTTGGAATTGGGAATCAATCGTTTTAGGAACAGCAATTCCAAATATAATGTTTAGCGTCGAAAATTTTAGGTTTTAGTTCACGATAAACAGCTGTTTAGCTTATCTTATTGGTGAAAATAGGCCTTAGTTTGTTTCTTTAATATCGCGCACATTCGAGCTTCAACTCAATGTATTGAAAACTGCTAACAGGATTGATTCGAGATCAATGTCGTCATTACAGTTTACAGTTGACATCATTGTCGTGTTTAGGTATTTATATTTATTAGTTAGTTAAGTTGACAAATGAATTGTATTATATTGTCTGCAGGTGAAAGAAGTCAATTACTGTAAAAAATATAAGAAGCCCAGTACTTGAAAAATATCCAGAAACTTAATACTTGGTTCAGGTATAAACAGTTACATTGTTAATTTATCCTCGCCATAAAATAATTTTATTAACAAAAATGCCGCTAACCGCGACTGAGAAAATGAAACGATATAGGGAGCGCTTAAAATTAAACCCAGAAAAACTTGAAGAGCAAAGAAAGAAAAACTTAGAACGAATAAAATCTAAATATAAATACAAGAAAGTATCAGAAATGTCTGAGGCAAAAAAAAATATGAAGAAAAAAGAATGGAGAAAAGAAAAACGAAGGCAAAAAGATAAGAAGAAAACTAACGAACAAGAATCGCACGGGAAGTATAATACTCGTGATCTTCTGAAGAAAGTAGTATGTAATACTCAATCATTCGCGTGTATGTATGGCAAATGCGAAAAATGTAAATCTATATCTTTAAACTACACTTTGGAAAATGATAAATCATCTCAAGTGATTACGTGACAAATGTGGGAAATTCAGAATCAGACTTATAAAAAACGAACAAGAAATGACGATGAACAGGAACTGAAAACTAAAAGAACTGTTAAAACAATTAAAAAAGGGACTATTAAAATTATTTAAAATACACAGCTTTAATATGTGGCACCAAACAAAAATCTGTAAAACCTGTACTGAAAATTTAGAGGACCATGAAATGGCTGTGCATTCCGACTTTCGTCGGAATGCACAGCCATTCCGACTTTTCAGAAAACTACGAGTGCAAAATGGCCGAAGAAGTGCAAGCAATGCATTTCGGTGCCTCCAAAGTGCAAGTCACATTACATACGGGGGTTATATTTTATAAAGGGGGGCAGAAGTCATTTTGTACTGTGTCCCCCTCCAGTATACATCAACCACATGCCATATGGGCTCACCTGAAACCTGTTATAGAAATCGGGAAATCCTTAGTTCCAAATCTAAAGAAAATTTATTTCTTTACTTCAACAATCAATTTACTTCTTTCATTTTCTGTTGATATTCATTTACTTCTTTTGTTTCTATTTTATGATAGTGAGTGAAGAATGTGTGCTAAGCCTTACATTTACAATTTTGTTACCAACACTTCTTGTTTTGTTACTGTCCCAAATAAAGCTGAATAATTATGTTTTATATCTTTTTAATTTCATTAAGTATAAGCTCAAAAAGCACTTCACTATAAAATTCATTATAGATATATTTTTTTTATAAATGGGAAATATAGCATGCTTCTTTTTTATACAGAAAAACGAAACTTAATCATTAGAAAATGGTCTAACGGTTGCAAAAACTAGTAGTATTGCTAAAAAAACAATTTACTTTATTATGATTTTACAATGTTTCATTTGTGAAAATGTTGTTTTGTTTATAATATATACAGCAAAATATAAACTTATAGTAAAAGTTGTGTATATGTTCAAAGTTTTCACATTTTTCCGAGTAACAAAATAAGAAATCTAATTTTGCCCTTATGTAATATTTTTCGATTTATTTTGTATAAAAACTTAAATAAAACAAAAACCAAACCAAAATTTAAAATCTGTATAGGTTTAACTAGCTTAATTTATAATAATTGATCCTAAATATCCATATTTTAATTATAGACGATTTTAAAGACCATGGTCAAAAATTTTGAGAAATGCTCAACAACATTAAACAAGAATTTTCTCGGTTTAGTTTTTCACAGTAAATTATCTCATAATATCTTCTTAGTAAAAACACACAATACTTGAGTCAGAAAGATAAACTCTAAACTAAACTATAGCCATAAAAGCTAAGCTCATCTTAAATATTCTCCATCCTTGTCATATATTGTAAATGTGACAAAGATCGAAACAGTTGACGACGTCAAAGCACCCAAACATATCAGATTGATTCCAAACACCCAATGTCTATGTTTACATCTCGGAAAAAACTATCCATGACACAAAATCTCGGAACGTTTAAATAAATATTGTATGTCACTATAAAACTTACGCTTTTTATATGTGTTAATATAAATGATAGAGTTATTGCATCTAATTGGCGGACGATTTCATGTTACACCCAGAAACAATAGTGAACCACACACGACGCCCAATCACGACTCGATAACGCCTTTGTTTCTACGTCAATAATAATGGTTTTTTCTTTGATGATTTGTGAAGCCAGGACGTTCACAATGAGGACGGAGTGGGATGCGGGCGGCTGAATGGCGCTTTTATTATGGCCGTAAGCTTTTGTGGCGACACATGTGCGACCCGGGTTACCAACACAATTTCGAAGTAAGTGGACGCTAACATAATCTAACTATTCACAGAGGCCATTATTCTCAATATGTACCTTCTCAAACGAGATAGTATAAGACACGGTAGATAAAGATTAGATAACTCGGCGAGAAATAATGTCCCCAATGTATAATTAGATACGAACTCCGAAGCAGTGAATGGCCACAAGATAAATGTAACAACAAAAAGAACAGCAGGTAAGAATGGTGGCAACAACGCCAATGATGCAAAACAACAAACTAATACGACACGCAGCGCACACCGACTCGGAGCTAAAAAGGTTGGAACAGAATTAATAGTCGAAGTGGCGTGATACCTATGCATCAGTTCAAAGGGTTCCAGTTAATGAATCAAACGACAGCCGACTGGCAACACCTCTTTTGTGGCTGGACAAAATTGACTTTGACGGAGCGAACGGAGCCAAAATAACCAATCGTGTCCAACCCATTGTGCGTGCTATAATTAGAACGCTTGGAAATAAACACGTGGTGGCAATTATCGCAGCAACGGGTTAAATGAGGCACCGAGAAACGGTCGTTAATGGGTACACCCATCCGGCGACGAAATCCTTCGCCACGGACCGTGGATAAAGGATTACTGGACTTCCGAGAAAGCGGATCTCTTTATACAACCAATTTCATACCTGATTTTACATTCAGCATAACGAGTTGCACAACCGATATAAATAAGACGTAGGAAATAACGAGTTTATTGCATGCATGCACGAGCATGGAGCCTTTAAATATTGAGACCGGCTGCATCTCAGCATGTTCCCGTATGAAGATTTAAGGACCATCCCTACACAGTGCAGATTCTCGAACAACAAGTGTTATTGATACTCCAACTCGCAACAAGAGAGTGTAAAATATTACCAGTCGGGTAAAGTCATAATGGAGTCACATACATCAGTAAAATTCCAAGTGCTTAGTAAATTAATATTTAAAATTTTCTTGGCGCAGTGTGAGGGTAAAGTCGAGGCATGCCTTGAGGCTCAATACTAAGGCATTAATCATTTCAGTCGGCCGGCTCGACCGGGCCGCCGCGCCGCCATACATCACGCACCCTTTGAGCACAGCAAGTAACTCATTTGTTGAAACGCGCCGTCCTGTAGGCCTAGTATGAGTTTTCAATACGAAACTCGTTCGATCGTATCGAGCGCGTTTGACTCAGCGATTGGCCCGCTTCAAGGTCGTAAGAACTCTCAACCAATGAGAGCGCCAAACGCGCTCGATACGATCGCACGAGTTTCGTATTGAAAACTCATACTAGGCCTACTGCTTTTATTAACGTCCATCCTAACATTGTAAATGTCTCAATCCCTTTGACGACTTCCGGCTCATCATTCGTCACCGCATCGGTTCAGGTGCCGATCTAACCTTCTTTAATGTTTACGACTCCATTTTTATATCGCCCAGTTACAAAAGATTAATGTTGTCGTCAAATCTGAATGGCTCGCGGTGTCAGATGTTTTGCAATAAATTATCATTAGGTAACACGTTGTCTCACCTGGACGGGGTTTCATGGTCGGCCGGCCGTAAACCACAGTTAATACGCCGGCTCTAATCTAATCTAAAAGTTCTCTACCTGCTCCCGATATAAATTCCCTCGCAAGACTTAAAAAACTTAGTAAAGTAAAGGCAATATTACTAATGGAACCGAACGATATATGCATAAAGATGCATAAAAACAAATATGAATTTTATTACTGTTAATACAGTAACATTTTTAATTGAAAATGAATTCAACAAAGTCGATGTTTTGAATAACAGTTAAGTTAAAAAGGTAACACATGCAATTATGTAATAAAAAGGTTTCGCAGCATGTAAAATGTTTAATGAACCACTCTATTTTATGGAGTTGGCCAATAAACGTGGTTCATTTAGGAACGAGCGGGTAGCGTGAAGCGATCTTAATATTAAAGGACACTTGCCTTGCAAGCGAATCATAATAAAATTACATATGTAGATGGATTCGTCTGATACTAAAACGCGCGCTCCACGTTCAGAGGCTAGATTATGATAAGCTAGGTACTAAAACGTTGAAAGGACTAAGTGTGCTGTGCAATGTCGGTGCTTAATTCTAAATATTAGCAACTACTGTTGCAACTATTTAGAAGCTAATAGAATAACGGATTGGCTAATGTTCCAGTTGCTATAAAGACTAAACACCAGGTCGTAATTAATGAAATATTGCGATGTGTATCTTCCTAAATGAATCATTAAAATTTACTTTGGCTAATTCAGTAGAGTTTGTATTAATTGATGCGCTTTTATAACTATGAAGTACTAGCAATAGCCTGCGTCTCCGTCCGCGTGGACTTCAGTTTACAGGAGCTCAGTTGATATAAAATAAGCGCCTGTTATAATAATGAGAGCAATATGTACACCCGCATTCACTCCCATTTTCGCAATATGTTTTGTTACTGTTCGGCTCCTATTGGTCATAGCGCGATGTTATACAGCCTAAGTCTTTTCTCAGGCTCTAGACTACATGTGTACCAAATTTCATTACAATCGGTTCAGTAGTTTTGGCGTGAAAGCCAGACAGACAGACAAACAGAGATACTTCCGCATTTATAATATTAGTATGGATTTGTTCTAGTATTTTTCTTGTTTATATGAGAACATTCAACAAGCTTCACGTCATTCTTTCCAATTCTTCTCTTCTCAGCTTATAGAGGTCCACTACTGGAGAAAGGCCTCCCCCAAGGCTTTCCATGATGACCGATCTAATTCTGCCCGCATTCATCGGATTCCCGCGACCTTCACCAGGTCATCGGTCCACCTTTTTGGGGGCCTCCCTACCTTACTTCCCCATCGGCCATCGGTTATACGAGCTGCCACTTAATTTTAGCGATTCGAAGAGCTATGTCTGTGACTTTGGTTCTTCTGCGGATCTCCTCATTTCTGATTCGACCGCGCAGAGAAACTCCGATCATAGCTCTTTCCATCGCCCTGTGTAACTTTTTCTTTCCTATTACCACCTGGGAATGATATAAAGAAAGATCAATAATATTCTATTGTACTTACTGCGCATGATGATGGTAATGTGTAGCGTGATGCATAGCTGTTGTAGGAGTGCCGGGTGGGGTCGAAGCATGGAAGGCCGCAAACGCTGAGGGGAACTGAAGTGGTAGGAAACCACTGCCTGCACTCCCAGGACCTCCCACCGACTCCCGATCAGGCATTATTTACCGTCCTAGCACTTTGACATGTCCTTCACCACTAATAATCAACACTTCATCACTTTCTTGAAGTCCAATCACAACCACCAGTTTATATCTATCACCATGAACGAAATCTTCTGTCAGGTCAACTCCAACCTTATCCCATCCATCTGCATCACTAACGTCATTATGCACTTATAAATTATAATTTTGTGCATCGTTGATTACAGAATTTTGTGTTCTGCCCAAATCGTCTCCTATGCTTCCGTTTCAGGTTCTGTAACAAAGAGATAATTACTGTTAATTATACACATTTCCGCCTTTGAATTCGGTAGCCGCATTGGAATTGGATAATTAGACTGTTTTGTACGGTTAAACAAAAGTGTAAATCGGATCGTGTTAAGATTGCGTGTCTCTGTGTTGTTACTTCAATTGCCTCTATTATGTCTTCATTTTACGAGCGAGCGAGACGAATTACCCGGTTTGTATTAAGTTGTTTGTAACTAATGTACGTGTTTAGATTATTTTACAGCAATATTGTATTATGACTGGCGTTAGTTTGGCACTCATTAGCTAGATTGTATGTTTATTGCTGCTGAGTATGCATGTTTGTCAACAGAAGATTAGAGTCCATGTATCTTTAACTTAGAGAAACATCATGATTATCATCAACCTTTTTATCGTCCTAATGCTGGGCACAGGTTTCCTCTCATACGGAGAAGGATTGGGCGTAATCACCACGCTTGCTAAATGCGGGTTGGCGATTTCAGATTTAAAGTCCAGGATTCCCCAAGATGTTTTTCTTCACCTTTTAATCAGGCATGGGTATCCAAGATATACTTATAAATTACATATAACTTAGACAAGTTACATTGATACTTGTCGGACCTAGAATCGAATCTGCATACTCATACTTAAGACGCTGGTGTTTTAACCACCACGACTGTAAACATAAATAAATTTAATTTAAACAATATCCTCTTCTATTTTAGTATGTTACGGGCTAGGGGTACTAAAACGCCGGTTAAGGGTTGCGATGTTTATTGGCAACGAAGATACAGTCGATTGTAGGCAATGACAAGTAGAATGTTGCTGATGTTGCACCGAAGCCTTCCCTTAGGTCCACGAAGTCCGTGTCGTAAACACACAATAACACTACAAATGTTACTTCACGTAGTACTCACAGTTGTCGCAGTAGGTATTCTCAAAGATCGCTTCTTAAGTGTCGCTGTTTTCGTATCGGTAGTCAAGTGTAGACTGACTCGGCGCCGGCGCCACGGCGCTATATATAGTCCAGCTGATCGAACATTCCAGAGTCGTCTAGACGTAATAATAATAGCGCATAACTTCGAGTACATTCGGTAAGTACCTACGGTAATTCCCGGAAACGGGCTTCTAGAAATTTCGATGTCGTCACTTAGTTGACAAAATTGATGAAACCTGTACCATTCGATAGGCCACCTTAAATCTAGAAATGCGTTTTTATATTGCACCTAAACGATGTCTAGATCTAGAGTTATAGAGCTTAAAAGTTACGCACTGTATGTCACGCGATATTGAACCTTATGCCCTCGACATAAGGTGCATTCGTAACATTGCCCCCTTCTTAGTCGTGCTCGTCCCGAGCATGATTTGATCCGTAATAGCGAGCTAGGCGGTCTACGTGTACGATCTTCAGCTTCCCTCTAGATCCTTTCTTTATGCGGTAGGTGACATCGTTTATCCTGGTTACTATCGTGTATGGACCCTCCCATTTGGGTTGGAACTTCGGACTCTTTCCTTTTCTCCTAATGGGATTATGTAACCATACCAAAGTTCCCTCTTCAAATCCGGGCACGTTAGCTTTGCGGTCGTATCGGATCTTCATTCTCTCGCTGGTTTTCAGACCATTCTCTCTCACTAGCTCATGTATTCCATCTAGTTTACGTCGTAGGTCGGCCACATAGTCGACGGCTAGGATAGGGGTATCGGGGGGTGTTCCGGTTAGTGCATCTATGGGTAATCTAATTTCTCGGCCGAAGTTGACTTTCGCCGGTGTACAATTTGTACTATCATGTGTTGCAGAGCGGTATGACATTAAGAAGAGTGGAATGTATTGGTCCCAATCCCTCTGATGTTCTTCCACTACTTTGGCCAAATGATTCTCTAGCGTCTGGTTGAATCTTTCGACCATTCCATCTGACTGAGGGTGATATGGTGTTGTACGAGTCTTATGTATCCCGAGTAGTTGGCAAACCTCTTGAAATAGTGAAGACTCGAAGTTTCTACCCTGGTCAGAGTGCAACTCCAAGGGGACGCCAAATCGACAGAACACCTCGTGAACTAGCTTTTTGGCAACGGTATGAGCTTCTTGGTTGGGTACTGCAAAAGCTTCTGGCCATTTGCTGAAATAGTCTTGCATGACGATGATATACCTATTGCCTTCTTCAGTAACAGGGAATGGCCCGGCTATATCGACAGCAACTCTTTCCCATGGTGCACCAACATTATACACTTTCAGTCGACCTCTGGCTCTCGTTTGCGGTCCTTTTACTGAGGAGCAGGCTACACATTTCCTACACCAGTCCTCTACGTCTTCGCGGCAATGCACCCAATAGAATCTTTTTCTCACCTTCTCCAGAGTTTTCTTTACTCCTAGGTGTCCTCCGGATACTCCGTCGTGTATCTGTCTTAGCACCGACGCGACCTTATCACAGGGGACAACTATCTGTAAGGCGACCTCCTGTCCACTAGGTGATTCCCATTTCCTCTTCAGAACTCCATTATCAATTATCAGGCTGTCCCATTGAGCCCAGTAACTTTTTGCTGTTGGGCTAAGCGCTGATACAGAACTCCAAGGGAGCCGCTGGCCACTTTTCTTCCATTCGATTACTGTCTTCAAGTCACTATCTTCCTTTTGTGCCTCTTCCAATGATCGATTATCCCAATCTTCATCCAAAGCGTTCACCTGGATAATCCTCACGTTCTCTGTCTTTTCCTGTTTGCGTTCTTCACCTCGGTCCTTACTACCTGAAGTAATCTGGCGGCGGCGGACCTTTTGTTTTGCCTTTTTCTCGAGGCGCTTCTTCTTACGTGCCTCGTTCTCGACTTCCTTGTCCCGCCTTGCTTCCGCCGCACTCCACGACTTTCCGCGCGACCGCTTGCGCTCTTGTTCTCGCTTGCCGGAACGTTCGCGTTCCCGGTCCTTGACACGTACCCGCTCTCGTTCAGCGGGTCGCTCGCGGCGCCCACTCCGATCGCTCCGCTCGCGCCAATCGACGCGCTCGCTCGGGCGCTCAGGCTCGACCTTGGCGTCGCGCTTGCGCCACAGCAACACCTCTGCGTCTTTACGTGCCCAAGAAGCACTTCTTCCCTTAGCCTTCCTGGGACAATCAATTCGAATGTGCCCCTTTTCGCCGCACTCATAACAAGTTGGTCCTCGTCGGGCTTTTATTTGTGCGGTCACTTCTCGAATACGGTCGTGTTGTCGGCCATCTTGACGTACAGCTTCCACCTCCAGAGCATGTGTCAAGGCTGCCTTCAGAGTCTGATGGTGACCCAGGCGTACTGCAGCTCTGACTTCTGCATCTCGAATCCCATCAGTAAAGAATCGCAGAGTAGTAGCGTCAATCAGTCCCGGTGTTGATGCATACGCCTTCCGAACCAGACGTTCTATTTCCGTTGCCCACTGTTGCAGACTCTCATTGCTCTTCTGTGTGCGGTCGCGGAGTTGAGCCCTGTAGACATGTTCGAGGTGTTTCTCTCCATATCTAGTCTCCAATGCTTCTAACAGACAGGCTAGAGTATTGCAATCGCCGGAAACATTCTCGAGGATTCGTACGGCATCGCCACGCAAAGCAAGCATAAGAGCCGTTAGAGCTTGATCGTCGTCCCAGTTGTTGCCTTTTGCAACCTTTTCGAATTGAAGGCGGAAGGCTACCCATGATGTTGTTCCGTCAAAATGAGGTACTTGGAACGTCGGCAAAGCATTGGGTACAGGTACCACACCTTTAATTCCTCCTTTCTGCACAGCTTTATGGAGAAACTGTATTTCTTTCTCACACTCTATGATGGTACTGTCCAGTTTCTCCATACGCGCATCTTGTTTGTCTATACGCATGTCTTGCTGGTCCATACGGGCATCCTGTTGCGCTGTTTTTATTTTAAGCTCATTAACCTCTTCTTTGGTTTCTTTCCACTTTTCATTAAGTTCTAATACTAATTGCTGGGATTTTACCTGAGATTCTGCTATACTTGTAATGATTTGTGCCTGGGTTTCTGCCTGGGATTGTTTTAGTTCTGCCTGGGATTCTGCTATGCTCAGCCTTATTTGCGCCGTCAAGTGAGCCATTAATGCCGATAAATCGCATCCGCTGGTTCCGGGAATAGTGGTGGTACTAGGCGCACTCACATTCGTCGGTGTTACGACGGCCGCATCTTCTAAGGGTGCAGGGACACTAAGCAATTCTTCCTCTTGACGCGCCAAATCCATCGCTGCTTGTCGTCGCGTGCGAACTCTTTCGTCTTCCCTTGGCGTGACCGGCATTCCGCTTCTGACACCAATTGTTACGGGCTAGGGGTACTAAAACGCCGGTTAAGGGTTGCGATGTTTATTGGCAACGAAGATACAGTCGATTGTAGGCAATGACAAGTAGAATGTTGCTGATGTTGCACCGAAGCCTTCCCTTAGGTCCACGAAGTCCGTGTCGTAAACACACAATAACACTACAAATGTTACTTCACGTAGTACTCACAGTTGTCGCAGTAGGTATTCTCAAAGATCGCTTCTTAAGTGTCGCTGTTTTCGTATCGGTAGTCAAGTGTAGACTGACTCGGCGCCGGCGCCACGGCGCTATATATAGTCCAGCTGATCGAACATTCCAGAGTCGTCTAGACGTAATAATAATAGCGCATAACTTCGAGTACATTCGGTAAGTACCTACGGTAATTCCCGGAAACGGGCTTCTAGAAATTTCGATGTCGTCACTTAGTTGACAAAATTGATGAAACCTGTACCATTCGATAGGCCACCTTAAATCTAGAAATGCGTTTTTATATTGCACCTAAACGATGTCTAGATCTAGAGTTATAGAGCTTAAAAGTTACGCACTGTATGTCACGCGATATTGAACCTTATGCCCTCGACATAAGGTGCATTCGTAACAAGTATTTTTAACTTCAAGTTCTAAAATTGAGACCCAGTTAAGTGATATTGAATAAACTCGTTACTCAATGAATACTCGTATTATAAGTTACGTTACCGGCAACAGTTGTAACCTCATAGCTACTAGTAGCGCAAACCTGGCTCATTACGGAGCTTACATAGTTTCAAGTTAACTAAGTTTATAATTTGCATTGTAAATAGCACGATTGACACGTAAACATAACATTAATTTTCCTCATAGAAACATTGTTTTCCTTTACATTACTTCTACAACAGCTTCGCCTCTGGTTATGTCCAAACCAACAAGTTTCTTGAATAAGGAGCTAGTTGCACCCAAAAGCGTAAAGTACAAACCTCTCTACTCTAAAGTGGTCATTTGAGTCAACCTGTAATTTTAGAGTGTCTTAGAGCTATAATTTATGGTAACACTTTGAACTATTAATGTCACTAATAATTTTTACAACAAATACATAACCGTAGCGTAAAATGTCAGATATAATAAATCTACAGAAAAAAGCATACGTACTACTCTGTTCGTTAATGATGATTGATGTGACACTTGCTGAAGGCTTATTAAAAGAATTGTGACGTAACATAAATTGAATGTTGTTTAATCTATTAAAGAACAATTTTTTGTCAATGCCGACTTCAATTTCAATAGAGTTGCATGCTATGTCCACATCTATCTTAAAATCACTGTCATACAACGCATCAGAAATTAAAATCAAAAGTCATTTATTCAAATTAGGCTGAGAATCGGCACTTTTTGAACGTCAATATTACATAAGACAATCCCCCAAAACGCCCGCCGTTGGCCACTGCCTAGTGCCTTCGCTGGGCAGAAGAAGTGGCGGAACAAACTCCCCAGCAGCACAGCTGTTAGTTCGTTTAAAAAAAACACATAACTTTATACAATACTATGTAAGTAAAATGAAGAAGAATAAAACGATAAAAGTGAATATTAAAGGAGGATTTCTGTTAATTCGTCCTCTAATGAGGTAAAATAAAGGTTAAACTGTCATAAGTGCCGATAGAAAAGTCACAGGAAATGCGGTTTGTGATTTACTAAACAAAAGGTATCTGCCACTTTCATACCCTTCATATACAGTATGTTACGAAAACCCTGTCCGACCCGTGAAGGTGTTGTTAGGTATCGATAACTGATTCTACTAATGCATACAAACCGGGCTTTACTTAAAAAAAAAATCCCCCTAAAAAAAATAAATATTATTTCGCAAAAGGAGGTAACTTATTAAATGTGCGTTGACCACCCTTCGCCTGTCGACCGCGGGGGGCGGGCGGCAGGACACGCGGCACGTGGTCGCATCGCTATTCGCTCATAATAATACCGGTGTTGTCACTTTTTAAAAATTACCAAATTTCGGGGAAATTGGAATTAATTCGTTGGAAAAAAAGATTATTTCAAAATTCATTTGTATTGGTACTATGATGAATACGTAAAATTTTATATTATATTTGGTCATGTGTTTACCTAACCTCTATTATCCTTATGGGTCGGACAGGGTTTTCGTAACATACTGTATAACCTATATATTCATTTTTTATCTACTTATACTAATATATATATAGCTGAAGAGTTTGTTTGTTTGTTTGAACGAGCTAATCTCAGGATTAACGGGTCTGATTTGAAAAATTATTTTTGTGTTGGATAGCGCATTAATCCAGGAAGGCTTTAGGCTCACATATAACATCACGCTGGGACCAACAGTAGCGAGGCGTATAAACAAAAACGCAGGTGACACCGTGTGGCGCAGCTAGTAAATTATAAACTAGCGCTTGACCGCAATCCCACCTGATGGTAAGCAGTGATGCGATCGTTGATGGTAAAGCGCGCTAGTTTATTAAGATCCTATTCACTCTAGCCTGAAGACACTCAAATTGTAGTGTGACGGAAACACCGCCGCCGGCAAATTGTTCCACTCCCTCGATGTACGCGGTATAGAAGAAGAAGCTACTTAAGCAAGTCGACGTACTAAGTGACATATGGAAGACACAAAAACACATCAATCTATTTCCAATATATTTTGACCTCGCATCGTGAGAGGTCAGATATAAGCCTAAAATCTTTCCACTACAGGAAAACCTCCTACCTACCTATGAAAGAAAGTGGGCCGTAATCCACCAGACGGGCCCAGTGTGGGTTCACTTCACACATCAGGTTCAGTTGAAAACCAGCGTCAGGCACTAGTAGTCTGACATTTTTGCTGAACTGGGCCTTTTTGGCGCAGCCGGGAGGTACACATTCCTGCTAGTTTTCTATATTAATTTGTTTTGTCACAATTTACTTTATTTTATTATTACTATTTTTTTTTTACTTTTTAATGTTTGTCTTTATCTGATGTATTGTGTGTCTTTTAATCTGTGCTAAATAAATGTATTTTCTTTCTTTCTTTCTTTCTTTCTTTCTTTCTTTCTTTTCGTCTTCTTCTTAGCTTATAGAGGTCCACTGCTGTACAAAGGCCTCTCCCAAGACTTTCATTCCATTGGGGGTATTGGGGCATTGTGTTGGTATATGTTACATGTTTTAGAATGTTTGATTCTAAGACATTGTTCCTTACGATCTTCACTGTTTGGAGAAAACTGGTAATGAAATAATTTACATAAAGCAAAGCGTCTGTCAGAGGTCCAACCTACCACTTGTTAACACTGAGATCAACTTATATTCATTATCCTATTATATCCTCGCGTGCACATACAGTATGTTAAGAAAACCCTGTCCGACCCATAATGATAACAAAGGTTAGGTAAACATATGACCAAATATAATATAAAATTTTACGTAATCATCATAGTACCAATACAAAAGAATTTTGAAATAATCTTTTTTTCCCGCGAATTAATTCCAACTTCCCCGAAATTTGGTAATTTTTAAAAAGTGACAACACCGGTATTATTATGAGCGAATAGCGATGCGACCACGTGCCGCGTGCCCTGTCGCCCGCCGCCCGCGGAAGGGTGCTTAACGCACTTTTATTAAGTTACCCCTTTTTGCGAAATAATATTAATTTTTTTAGGGGTTTTTTTTTAAGTTTATCCCGGTTTTGTATGCATTAGTAGAATCAGTTATCGATACTTAACAACACCTTCACGGGTCGGACAGGGTTTTCTTAACATACTGTATACGTATTTTTTTACCATAAAAACATCAGTTCTCACCCAATACAAGAATTCCTTTAGTCGTGAGTGCTATTACATTCACGAACAAGCACATCCACATTCGTACCTTGTATCCACACTTATTCAACTAACTACATATGTCTATTCAACCTCAAGTATTACTAGAACATGCACTTTTCGTTCACGCACTTTATTAAATCAATCATCTTAATTTATTCTGTTAGTAGGTATTTTTGTGTTTTCTGTCGTGTGTGCCGCGTGTGTTTTTTTTTCTCGGTGGTAGGCCATAACACCGGCCGCCGGCAGAAGTTACCACCCACCAGACAAAGCCTTGCCGCCAAGCGATTTGTCGTGTTCCGGCATGATGTCTGGTGACGCCGTACGGAGGACGGGTCTGAGCAGTTGTGTTGCGATGTGTGCCGGGTACGACGCGCCAAATGTTGTTGTGTTGGGAGTTTGGTCGTGGAGGGTCTTCAGATGAATCTCCCTTTGGCGCAGCATCGTTGGTCGTATTGTTGGGTTTAACATTGCATCACCCCGCTCAACTGCCGTCTTCCTTCGTATTCGCTCAGTTTTTCTGAGTGAATAGGTTCTTAATAAACTAGCGCGCTTTACCATCAACGATCGCATCACTGCTTACCAGCAGGCGGGATTGCGGTCAAGCGCTAGTTTATAATTATTAAAAAAAAAGGTAAAAAACGACACCTAGCGCAGCAGTCAATAGCTTAACCACTTCGCTGACCGTGCACTCATAATATTTTCAATAAATTTGAAGTACCGCATCATCAACCTTTACATCATCCCACTGCTGGGTACAGGTCTCCTCTCATACAGAGACGGATTGAGCGTAATCACCACGCTTGCTCAATGCGTATGGGCGATTTCAGACCTAAATAAAGTCCAGGTTTCCTCAAGATGTTTTCCTTTACCTTGTAATCATTCTAGTCATGGGTGTCCAAAATATACTTAGAAAGTACATATAACTTAGAAAAGTTATATTAGTACTCGCCTGACCTGGAATCGAACCCGCTCACTCATACTTGAGAGGCTGGTGTTTCAACCACTAGGCCACGACTGATAAAAGAGATAAATAATTAAGAACCTGTTTGAGGGAAATTCGGAAATGTTACAAAGATAATTCTTGTCTGGCATGGCTTGGATATCTTCATACAAAGTACTTATAGTCATATTTTAATAACACAAATTAACTATAATTAAACTGATGACAAAGTATTTATTTTTCATAAATGTACCGATTACAGCACATAAAGCTGCTACAATCTGTCAGATTTCTTTATTAGATTTTCAACTTTATTTCTAAAGCCTTAAGGCTCAAGGTTGATTGGTAATATTTGACAGTTTCGAGTAACTTGACCTGCTGTCCGTGCTTGTCGAGAAATGTTGTCTGAGCCAAATCTGTCATCTTTTTCTTTGCTTTACAAAACAGGTACTTGCAACTTTTTAATATAATAATTATTTATTAAAGCAGCCTTCAATGGCCTTGCTTGCCTTTAAAGGCTTTAATTACTCTAAAAATTACTTAGAGATTGGGAAACGGCCTTAATTGCGACTGAATCTCGACAAGTCGTGGTGATAAAAAGTCGTGCGACAAATTGAGAGAGCCGTACGAGTTCAGAGTTGTCATTATCACTTACGGAGAAATTGGGTGTGGTGTTTGTCGTAGCGAGTATTACTTAACAAGTTTTTTAATTACTTGTAATGTGAAAGAGATGTAAGTTTTGTAGCGAATTTCTTTTTCCCGTAAATTTCAGAAAATTTTAATTTATATGGCATTGGCGCCGATTTCCATGTTAAGACTAAATTAAATTTTATTTCAGTGAATCTTCTTTCTATTTCATTAAGAAAAGGACAAAAGATCAAATATTAGTTTAGACCTGTCAAATTAGTCCACTCCTGACGTAGACGAATTTTTGGTCGCCATGTTTATAATAGCGTCTAAACTGTTAATGGAGTATCTTAATTTCTTAATCCTTTTCTTAATGACATAGAAAGAAAAAGATGTACTTAACTTAAAATTAACAACAAGATAATTGGCGCCACTATCGCGTATGACTCAGAGAGCAAAGCTAGGTAGCTTTAAACTTAAAGTTAGACCATGCAATGGTTGCTTTACAAAGTAATGGATGCCCAATCGCTTCAGCTTATCACTTGGCCAATATCACATAGGGTTGCCATCGGAAAAATTCCTTCCGTAATTAATGAAGATGTGATTGTAAGGGACGTGACTCGAGCATTGTCCTCAATAAGGCCACGAGTTATATTCGAGTAATGAATCGATCGTAAAACTCGATATCGATATATCGATACTCATTTTCATTCAATGAGATTTACGATGTTTATGCATGCAAAATTGGCGGGCGTTTCGAGTGTCGACTTTTATCGGCCATTCAAAAATCGAATCGTGAATTTTGAATTTCGTATGCGTCGGATTAATGGTTGGATTTTGTTCTTATTTTGTGCTTTGTAAAGTGTCAAGTGATTTCGACGGTTTTTATATCAATCATAACTTTCGCGAGAAATTACTTATTAGTGGCGACACCTGTACAATTAGTGATAATAATTCCTTGTGTTACTGAACTTTCTATTCCTTGTGTAACGCTGCGTCCATTGCGTACCACAATGGGCACACTACAATAACAATAAATGGGTCTACTGCTTTTTTAGAAAGAAAGAAACTTGAGGCAATTTATTGTGATTATATTATTGAAATGAAAAATATTTCATGTATGTCAACAATGTGCAACTTGTTTTTATCTAAAGTACAGATTTCTTACATACACTATTCCAGTGAGGAATATCACATTAGCTAGTCATAAAACCAGCAATTCACAAATAACTGCAGAATTACCATAGTTGTGTGCATCATTTCTCTAATACAGCCAATATGTACTTGTAAATTATAAAGTACACAAATTATTCTACAATTTGTAAAAATGACCACTCTTAGAGGTAGGTACATGGTGTTATTTAATGTGGGTATCCTGAATTCCTGAATAGAAGAAGAAGTTTTCATACAAAACTTTATAAATATATATTTATTTATAATAAATTGAAACATTAAAAAAATTAAAGTACATCTCATTTGAGTAATCCAAAAATAATAGATAATACCATCGATACTTTCACATCGCTATCCTCAAAATGAGTGCGGCAATGCGCGGACGCATGCCGCGTCTCTTAATACGGCTCTTAATTACGATTTAATTGTTTTTAGCAGCGGAATTGTTCCGAGCCCTTCTCAGAAACGCAACCGGACTGGATCGATGGTGTTTTTAGTTGCATTGCGATCATTCTAGAACCTTAATCAGACGAATATTTTCGTCAAATTTACGTAAATTTGTTTTTAAAATAAGGAATGAGGCCACGCCTATTATCTTCCTACTTCTAACACTAATTTAGATAAGTATTATTTCGCATAGTTAACTTAATAGATAAGACAGGTCAAGTTATTACTATTTGATTGTGTAGTTTAGAGATTACGTAGTGAGGTTATTGCTTAGAAGTTTATGTTTATATTATGTTAAACTCTTAATTAACTGTTGTTATATCACAAACACCTATTAAGAATCTAAATAATAATAAAGCAGGAAATTAATGCTATTGAAATAGTGACAAAACTAGTTTATCGATATCGATAAATTATTCGATCTTGGTATAGGGCAGCTCTATTGTTCACTGATGAGACGTAAGTTGCTGTAGCAAAAATCGAGATATAATATTTGACTCTTCAAATACATTAAATATTAATTGTTGACAATGGCTAAATACAATTTAAATTTAATCTGATGATTCACTTTTTGTTCGTGTTTACGTTAAATTAAGTAACTGTAATTAAAAAAAAAAATTATACACCTGTGTCGTAATTACTGTATAATTTGATGGTATCTTTATGAAGCGTATTAATGCGTGATATTATTTAATTAAAAGATATGGGTATGTAGTGTAGTTCGGACATCATTTATTTTTATTGAATTTCTACTCTATACTTTGACAGAATTTTTTTTTAAGAAAAACCATGGATATATGTACGGACGACAGCAGGTCAAGCAACCCCATACTGTCAAATATTCCCAATTAACGTTGAGCCTTAATGCTTTAGAAATAAAGCTGCAAATCGGATAAAGAAATCTGATAGTTTGTAGCAGCTTGATCAGCTGTGTCAGTACCTGCTTCTACCCCACTAATCTATACCAATATATAAAGCTGAAGAGTTTGTTTGGTTTTTGTTTGTTTGAACGCGCTAATCTCAGGAAGTATTGGTCCAAATTGGACCAATATTTCCTGAGATTAGCGCGTCCCTCCAGTAGTTGCGAATCAAAACGTCATGCAAATAGAATAGAATAGAATACTCTTTATTGTGTACATCATATAGATTACAGAACATCTAATATATAAAATTCTCGTGTCACAGTTTTCGTTGCCATACTCCTCCGAAACGGTTTGACCGATTTTGATTAAAATTTTTGTGCTTATCCGGTATCTGTGAAAATCGGCCAATATCTATTTTTATTTTATTTTTTTTTTTTCTAGGAAATTATTTATATGGAAAAACAACGTTTGCCGGGTCAGCTAGTAAATATAAAGATTTTACAAACGGTGACACAATGAGCGAACCTTATTACTAAGAGCGATCTTTTACAGACAACCTATTAAATCCATTCAATTAAATTTAAAAATAAACGCAAACCAAGTCAGCGATGATAAGGAACGGCTCTTAAATCTGACTTTAACTGACAATTACAAACTGTCAATCAAGTTAAAAGGTTTCAATTAAAGTGCAGATATGCCTACATGACAGGTTGGGTTTCAGAACTCGCTAAGTACGAACGACAGCAGTAGGCCTAGTATGAGTTTTCATTACGAAACTCGATCGTCGATATCAAGCGCGTTTGACTCAGCGATTGGCCCGCTTCAAGGTCGTAAGAATTCTCAACCAATGAGAGCGCCAAACGCGCTCGATATCGACGATCGAGTTTCGTATTGAAAACTCATACTAGGCCTACAAGTCAAGCTATCCGAAACTGTCAAACATTCCCAATCAACTTTGAGCTTTAATGCTTTAGAGATTAAGTTGAAAATCAGACAGATCATAGTAGCTTGATATGCAGTCGTCTGTACTTCTGTAAATCTGTAACTATATCGTTTAATTTTGATTTGATTAATGGACGGTGTGATAACCTTGTGGTATCGGGCTTAGAATGGTACCATCCCATATCCTCTGGTGGGTGTCGTAAGAAACTAAGGGAACTCTCGCCAGGAAAGCGTGCAGTAGCGCTTCTTCTGTGAAATATCAAACTACTGGATCCCCAACACGCCTGCCAAGCGTGGTTTATGCCCCAACCCCGAATGTAATGAAAGCGTTGGGGAAGCCTTTGTCCAGCAGTAAACCGCGTACATCGAGGGACTGGAACAGTTTGCCAGCGACGGTGCTTCCGTCACACTACAATTTGAGTGTATTCAAGGCTAGAGTGAATAGGCTCTTAATAAACTTGCGCGCTTTACCTTCAACGATCGCATCACTGCTTACCATCAGGCGGGATTGCGGTCAAGCGCTAGTTTATAATTTATAAAAAAAAAGAAATGGATGGTGCCATACATATATTATTGCAATATGGAAGTCTAAGTACTGAGTCCAGCAGATTTGACTATTTAAAACTTTTTGATTAACCCTATTCGACATTTTTATTTATTAATCCTTAAATTTTGTCACACGTAATAATTTATTTATTTTACCTACTGATTAATGACTTTAGTAATTTAGTAGTATTTATTTTGCAATTTTAATTATTTGTAAATTTTATAAATATAAAATATGTACAGAAAACCCCTACACAATCATCATAAACTTTACGTAATCATCATAATAACAACACTAATGAATTTTGAAATAATCTTTTTTTTTTTCGCGAAGTAACTCTAACTTCCCCAATATCTGGTATTTTTAAGGTTACACGTAAGTAACTTACGTGGCATTTCATTCTCCTTTTACGAAATAATATTTTTTATTTAGGGAATATTTTTTTTAAAGTTTAGCCAGGCTTTGTATGCATTAGTAGAATCAGTTATCGATACCTAACAATACCTTCACGGATCTGACATCTTTATGTATTATAAAACTGTACGGACGAAAGAATAATATTGTAACATCCTGCATGCTTAATTTGCATGCATACACATGTATGACAAACAAAGTTATCTTTATCTTAAAAAACAAAGAATGCTATGGACCGACTCCAAGGCCGAGATCTGAAAACGTTACTTAGCAGGCGAGTGCCTGTTAAGTAAGTAACAGATCTTGGTCCTAGCCTTAGATCTAGGCCTTATCAAAAGTAAGTACTTCTTCTTTCTTTATTTTTTGGCTTCGCACGGTTTGCCAATGTCACGTAATTATGAATTATTCATGTCGAAAAAGACGGCAGCGTGACCCGTCTTATGAGTGAGGTTTGGGGCAAAGTCATGATGTGGCCACTATGCTGCGATATTTCACTGTTCTTTATGAACTATTTACTAAATGCAGTTTTTACTACATAAATCACGCACTTTTATTTCGTAAACAACACTATAAATAATTTTAAAAGTCCAATGAAAAACGAGCGTGACACTCAGCTTGACTTTCCCGCCAAAACTCCAAAGTAAGTACTTATGTTAAGCCTTATTCCTGTCACTATTATACATTTGTCAAACAATGGCGTCGATTCTATTATTCACAAACTAAACTTATTTTAAGTTTGTGCATCTTTTTCTTTCCATTTCGTTAAGAAAAGGACTGAAGATAAAATGTCAGTTTAGACCTGTCAAATTAATGCGCTCCTGACGTAGGCGTAGACCTGGGATGCATTTTATTTTTTATTATTTTTTTTTTTTTTTTTGGGACAAAACCCGCCACACTTTTCCCAACCACTGCAACTCCTGAAAGCCAAAGTCAACAGTGGCGACCGCCAGAAAAACGCCGAGCAATGAAGCTCGACGAGTCCCGGAGAAACGATTCAACTGTCTTGGGTCCCGCAACGAAATTAATAAGAAAAGAATAGCGGAGGAGTAAGAAAAAAGATATTTTTTCCACTTCCCTCCATAACAAGCAGGAGACAGAACAGAACTAGGCCAATCGGCACAAAGGGACATTCATGGTAAAATATTGAATTAGACAAATTAAATTATACTTTTTTGTCGTACAATAAATACACGTTATTGACGTCACATTATCCTATCTTCCCCAACAAAATCTTCTTCTTTTCACTGATTTTTCGGTTACTTACTATAATTACAGAAATAACACACACATCTAGTCTCCACGACACAGGGAATCCTAGTGTGGAGGCTAGTGCTATTTAAATATTGTAATTATTTTCTGAACAATAAAGTTTTTTTTTTTTTTTTTTTTTATAATTAAATACCCATTTTGTCTCACGTGGATCCACGTTACAAAGTAGTAAAGAATGTCCCCTTACAAACTTAGTACAATAGTGAACACCAAGCCTTTATCAGCTAGCAATGAATCAAAAAATCTTTATTAAGACTACAATAGAGATATTTTCTTATACTAAGTCCGATGATGACATCAGACCATATCACAAATGGCCCCATTAGCATGATGACCATCATGTGCTATAAAATAAGTTAGATGTAATATATTAATGGTAATCAGACAGTTGTGTGCAAAGTTGAAGAACTATATTGAAGCGATTTTTTTTAGTAAGTACGGCCAGAGATGGAGGTGATTTTAGCTGGTAAGAGTACCCCTTTATCATCCCGAAGATGGAGAAAGTCCATGAGAGTTTTCAACGTGAAACCAATAAAAAAGGGTTTTTCTCGTATGAATATTTGACTATCAAGTTTCTGAAATAATTAGACCCTTTGACTGTTCTAAGATTTTGGGTAGATACTTCTTAATTCACATGCGTGTGCGGTGAAAATAGGATTTAATTGTGAGTGTATCTTTGATCTTAAATTTTTCAAAATATCTAGGACTAGCGGCCACCAGCGACTTCGTTCGCGTGGTTTAGGTATGCTCCGCTCTTATTTTTCGCGGCGTGATGTTATATAGCCTAAAGCCTTCCTGGATTAATGGGCTATCTAACGCAAAAAGAATTTTTCAAATCGGACCCGTACTTCCTGAGATTAGCGCGTTCAAACAAACAAACTCTTCAGCTTTATATATTAGTATAGATTTATTTCTATTGCCCTCAATTTTTAGATAAATATTAATCATTAGACTCATTTAAAGAATTTACTCAAGTGTGTATTTTCAAGACAACATTGAAGTTTCCTTATTCAGCCTTAAGATATCTCCAAAAACAAAATCTATACCCAAAAAAGTGAATCTATGAATTAAAATTACCACTTACCTACTTCTCAACTTCAATAAACATAACATACACTTCTTAACAAAACACAACACAACAACAATAGCTACAAAACAAAACACGTGCAACCTTACAAAGACCTTGATTTTCACTAAACGCAAACTAATAAAATTATAAAACTATTAATTAATATTCAGCAACAAATAACGCATCCAAATAAGCGCGCCAAGCCACGCCAAACATTGTGATAAGGCGGCTATTAGGCCCCCTGCTCACGGACTCATTGCTCTGCCATTGCCTATAAGTCAGTACACAATAGCACCACTCATCATTTGATATGGCCTCAGCTTGCTTGAATGTGTTTTGAACGCGAATCGTCTTATTAGAGAGTGCTTAGTCCGCCTGCTCACTTGCAATTTGTAGTGTCGTAAAATGTCTTGAAGGACTTATGTTCTGTCAGACATTTTTGTCGTAATGATGTCTCATTATCATGGCGGAACCGTATCTGTTTTTTTTTTTGTTCGACAGGCTAGTTTTTCCGCTTGGTTCATTCGAAATCATAAGCGGACTAAATAGATTGTACAGACGACAGCACATCAAGTTAAGTACTGCAATCTGTCAGATTTTTTTATTGGATTTTCAATTTGATTAATAAAGTATTAAGGCTCAAGGTTGATTGGGAGTATTTGACAGTTTCGGGTAGGTTGACCTGCTGTCGTCCGTATCACGATATCAGAAAATTCGCATATACTGTTGTAATTAATATGTATACAGGGGAAAGTTTGAAAGGCACCATAAATCTTAAAATACGTGAAATATAGTAATCACCACATTATAGAGCATATTACAGTTTAAATCTAATATCAAAACAACATGTTTGTTCCTTACCTGAGTAAGGAGATACAGCGAGCGAGGTAAGATCGAAAAACTCAATTTTTCGCGGGAAATGTACTGTGCGGAAAAATATCAAATAATACACCAGCACCTTCACTCAGCGACTGACGCAGGCTGCGGGGTGGGGCAAGATAAAATGATGTCCACAATGATATTGCCAGCATTAAAACAATTCCCTGGTATTGGGCCTTATTAATTTTTGAAGTGAAAGTGAAAAAAATTTACCGTCACATTTTTCCGTTACGCGCCATCTTTTTCTAAGAAGTTTCACTTCTTACGTGTGTACACTAGTACACGCACACATTTTTTTTTATCTTACCCCGTTTTTTATCTTACCCCAGTCACCTTACTGCAATCTGTCAGATTTTTTTATTGGATTTTCAATTTTATTAATAAAGTATTAAGGCTCAAGGTTGACTGGGAATATTTGACAGTTTCGGGTAGGTTGACCTGCTGTCGTCCGTATCATGATCTCAGAAAATTCGCATATACTGTGGTAATGTGTAATACCGCTCACAAATTGATTGATTTGATTTTGTTATTTGAATAATTTAATAAAAAAAATTAAAATAACTTTAAGAACTTTTTTTATATTATTAAAAGCCTGTGATGTCCCACTGTAGGGCTAAGGCATCCAAGCTATTTTTTCCACTTCATTGTCTTTAAAGCTGTAAGTATTTATTTATACACAAAAATATTCTTTGGCATAAACGTACTATTAAAGCTGTGTAACTTTAAAACATTTTTGGAATGATTAACAGTCAATAATGGGGACTTCTCTATAATTGTATCTAGTCCTGAAACTCATGATCGCTTTTTAAGTAAGGACTCATCCTGCTATCTCCAACTGGCGCTGCTGCAATATTTCAACGACTGGGTCAACGAGAATCCATTGGTTCCAAGACTGCTACACTATAATTTAAAACTGTTATTCAATCAGCGTTAAAATTCAAGTTGATATCTTCTAAGAGATGAAGTTGTTATTACTTCCATTTAGTAATTGCATGAGAACATCACAACCTGAATAGTTTGCAGTTGTCTGTGTAGAATATTCGTTTTTAACACATGAACAGATAAAATCCAATTTGAAAATAGTAATGATCACAGTCAACTGCAAAGCTAGTACTTTCTGTTATAAAGCCACCTCATAAAACGAAGCAGAATTATTTAAGACTAGATATCTTAATTCATTTCTCGTGTACCACAACTTTATACTCAAGATCCTTAAAGATTTTATATTCAACTCTCAGTTATTCTATTAAGAAAATACTACCAGGCCATTTATTATGGCAATAAACGCCTAGACAACTACTGAATTACAGTAAATTTAATGGAAGGAGTAAATTTTATCAAGGGTATGAACTGTGAAGTTTCTCTTGTTAGATCTTATCAAATTCTAAGCAAACAAGTTGAAGTTGGCCAAACTTCCGCTGAATATAAAACCAAGAGTCCGTTCGCATCACGTCCCAAACTTTCAAACCAGGCTCCACCCATCGGTGGTCATATGTCAAAGACAATCCTTAGAACCTTAACCCAGCGGCTAATCCTTTCATCAGCAGAGTTAGCATTCGCGGTATACTACGCAGAGACAACTATAAATTATAATGAGTTTCAACGCCACGCCGTGCGTATATGGCCCTTCGAAGCGGTGTCAACTCACTCAGTACGTGCACGTCCGGCGTTATAGGGACTGTGCTGTAGCTGGCAATAAGCTTGGCTATACTTGTGTGTGATTTGAGGTATACGTGTCCGTGACATCACCATCTTGTTATCATCCACAGCAATTCTCCACTCACAATGTCATGCCCAAACGCTTGTGCATATATGCATATACATCGCAGAATAATTGGGGAAATCGTTATGTTTGATTTGGAAATCAAAGATTTGCACAGAACTGATTATTGGGAGCTAAGCCTCTCTTTGCTTGTAGTTATTAATGTTAAGCATACGCCAGCAAAGCTATAAAGCCACCAGAATAGGAATTTGTAGGCTTTGCTTTCTAGCTCATACGTGAAGTCATCCTTTCTTTCCTTAATAGCCATTTGAGGGTGGGTGATATAACTAACTTTAATCACTTAACCGGAGCAATAAATGCAAAGATAAACGTAGCTTCACTAGCTAGAGTACTGGAGACAAATCTTAGATTAAGCCCAAGGTATAATAAACACAGAAACGAAACGAAAATACAAGTAACTCTATTATCAAATTATCCCCTGATCAGAGGGTTGATCTATTTTTAGCCCCAAGAGCCTTATTATGGGCACTTTGAGGGAATTTTTTGTTGCCAATTAGCGTTACTTTTTTACTTTATACTTGTGTAAAATATTTATATAGATATTTTAGTGTTAGCTAGTTTGTTTCAAAGGTAAAGTAATGATCTTTACAAATATCAAAACTATATAAAAATATGAATGCTATTTTGACATCTATTAAAGAATTTCTATTCAAAATAGTTATCATCGTGCCATATAACATATCTGTCAGTGTGGAACAAACTTTTCGCTTCAGCTAGTGAATAGGCACGTATACAAGTTTATAATTTATTATATTCATAAATACGCTGTATTGTATTGTAAATGGAATATTTAAATAAAAGCATTTAAATACAAAGATTACCACTTATTTTGAAAGCCTTTGACTATCTCGGTTATTATAAGGGACAACCTGGGTAGAGATGTCATTTACTTACGTCTGAATCTTTACTAGGTTTAAATAAGCATAATATATTTCCATTAATGGAGATAATTAATACTTATCTAAATATATAATTAGCTTAATATTTCGGCGAAAATGAAGATGTATTTAAGATAGCGTTAGCATAATAGGTGCTAAAGAAAATCGAAGAGTAAATATAAAAGAAGGCAAAATGAAAATTCAATTGAAAATTACAAATGTAGACAGACACAAAGACTGGAAGAACTAAACAAATTAAAGAACGTTCTAAGAAACAATCTCTTTTTTCCACATTTGAAGACAAATACGGACATTAGTATTCCAAATATGTACACGAAATGGTTTCTTAATCCAGTATGCACTTCGATTAAATCGACCGTAGCCATCGTGACAGACTGACAAAAAAGGATGATGATATAAACACTCAGTTATTCCTTTTACATATACGGAATTAAGTGAGTCATCTAACTGTTTTACGGATACAATCTCATTGAAATATAGCTGCGCCAATAAAAATACATTAGCAGGATACCAGCAGCAAAAACGTTTATGATTTGTAAAACTCCCGAGCTGTCAGTGTGCGAATCAATTTTATTGGCTCTTTAGTTATGAATAAGATCTAGTAGTACTTCAAGTTTATCCTTATTTTGCTTGTCATGTATCATAGCATCGTAAAATCTAATTTATGCCCGCACTGTATCAGAATCATCTATATAGATCTAAAACTAATACAATCGTGTTCATCGATATTTCTCTAGAAGCATATGTATTTGCAGCTGCAAAATTTTTACGACCACTTGCATATGATCGCGGCACTTTTATTATTTTACTATATCGTACTTATTTTGCAGATGTCCTAAGCCACAAATATTCTGTAGGCTCAGTTTTAGCACATGTCACAAAACCGTTGGTCGTGTCACTTTAGCGGCTACATTCGCTACATTTGCGTTCAGAATTTCAATGAGCTCAACCAGACTCCACAACACATAGCCATATGTTATTTCAGACTCGTATTTTGGTACTATGTTCATTCACAGTAAAACTTTATTTATGTTTTTTCATTTTTACTGCTCATCGCCGTCGGCTACTTAATGACTTGACGCCTCTGTCTACAAAATTAATCAGTGCGGTCCCGAAAATAGATGCAGCCTCGAATTAAGAAACAATAAAGTTGAAATTAAGTATGGAGCGGCTGTAAAAACATGTTTGGTAATGTTTGGTTAGTGTATTCACGCCACGGTAGAGGAAGTGAGAAATAAAGCAAGTAGCTTGGAATATAAAGCTGGACAATAAAAATAGTAGGTGAAACTTATTTATTTACATTATAAATTTATTTTTACACATTGATTGGTAGTCATTTTCTGGATTTATAGGCGGTGGAACTAGCCGCTTTATTGGTTTCTTTACGGCCCGTTTTTTAGAAACTATAAATTTAACTTCTTCTTTTCTAAACGGGGAACGAATTTTATTCCGTTTAAAGCAAACTTTAAGAATGAGCTCGACATGTTTAACATGGATTCTATATGACATTTTATTTCTGTGACATTTATATGGTGGTTAAAAGTTTTAGACATGTTTGATAGCTTTTCGGTTTTTATTTTTTTGTTTTTGATCGGTCTTTTTGACCGATCTGGTTTGGCAGGAAGTCAATAATTAATGTCAAACTAGTGGCTATCATTATCATTGGTTAGTTTTGAAGATACTTTATATTGTACTATATTCATTTCTTAATGACGTCACAGTTTTATTATATTTTATTTTAAAACATAATGAAAGGTATTCCAAATCAAATTTAAATATCTTATTCACATAATCGTATATGGACGCTGAGGGAGCGTCAGTAGTTTGGTGTACGTTGGTTCAGAAGAAGAGCTGGGTACAATCTTCAAGGTTACTCTTAGAAAAATAATGGATTAATATATAAACAACATACAATCCCCTCACAATTGAGTTTTTATTTTTTGCTATTTCGTCAACCACTTATCTAAATCCATAAAGTGAAGGAACTAAAAATACAGTTCCAAAATACTCATTTTTTTTTACAATATGATGATGGATCGGGGCCAAGTCCGAGTGGGTGATTTTTATTGATTCTCGACTATATAGCCGCGATAAAACATTTATATCAGTTATTTATTTGTTCCCTAAATAAACCACTTTTCGATCGCTTTGTATAATTTTGTATTCGCTTTGAAGGACAGGTTGGTCGCAGATGATGTTTCACCAAAATATCATATTTAGCAACCTGTTGGAATAAATAAAAACGAAGGAACAGAATAGAGAATGCAGGTCTAAGTAAATATAAATAATCATGAAAATTTAAAAAAACATGTTATCGTATTGGGTCTTAATGACCTAAGTAATGTTAACAAAGAAAGGTTTAAATAAATATATATATTTTTTTTTTTTTAATAATTATAAACTAGCGCTTGACCGCAATCCCGCCTGATGATAAGCAGTGATGCGATCGTTGATGGTAAAGCGTGCTAGTTTATTAAGAGCCTATTCACTCAGAAAAACCGAGCGAATACGAAGGAAGACGGCAGTTGAGCGAGGTGATGCAATGTTAAACCCAACAACACGACCAACGATGCTGCGCCAAAGGGAGATTGATGTGAAGACCCTCCACGACCAAACTCCCAACACAACAACATTAGGCGCATCGTACTCGGTACACATCGCAACACAACTGCTCAGACCCGTCCTCCGTACGGCTTCACCAGACATCATGCCGGAACACGACAAATCGCTTGGCGGCAAGACTCTGTCTGGTGGGTGGTAACTTCTGCCGGCGGCTGATGTTATGGCCTACCACCATAACATGATAAGCAAGAAGAAGTAAAGAAGCAAATAAGCACGACAAGAAGAATAACGACATTGATGCCTATTGCCTCGTACACAAAATAAACTAAAGTCCTTCTTCTTTCGCCTATAGAGTCCCACTGCTGGACAAAAGCTTTCCACAATGACCAGTCTTATGCAGCGCGCATACATCAACTTCCCGAGTATGACTTATCCTTTCTATTTCATTAAGCAAAGAACAGAAGATAAATTCAACCTTTTTTTCATCATACCACTGCTGGGCACAGGTCTCCTGTCCAGAAGGATTGTGCGAAATCACGCTCAATCCTTCTCTACCACGTTTGCTCAATGCGGGTTGGCGATTTCAGATTTAAAGTCCAGGTTTCCTCAAGATGTTTTCCTTCACCTTGTAGTCAGTCATTGATGGATTGATAAATTAGATGTGATTAAAAACATGCCGACTAAATATACGTCAATTCACGTCAGGCGTATCTTCTGTCCTTTTCTTAATTAAATAGAGAGAAAAAGATGCAATGTACTTAGATTTAGTTTAGTTTCTAAACTATGGACTTGAAAAATTTCAATATCGACAGTCGTAACAAAGACGATATTACAAAATATTTGAATAACAATACAGAAAAATATGCCGAGTGTTATGACTGTCATATTAATTATTGGAAACAAAGCTAAAATGCACAGCATGAATAATTAGACAAAACTGTTGAGGTAACCCAACAGCGTATTGAAAGACAAAATCTTTGTTTTTACAAAAACCTACGCAACAAAAATATTGGTTTTACGAAGTACGACACGTATATACAGAAAACAGTCGTCTTTTTACTATATCTAGTGACTTTGTGAATTCTTTTCCTTTTGAAGCAGGTGAGTTCTAGAGTACAGACCTGTACATAGGTAAGCCTCGCAGTCAGAAGTACGTTGAAATGATAGCTGAAACTGATTGGATGCAAAAGGGGAAGGACAGGGTATTGTAACACAGCCTAGGAGAGGCATATGTCCAGCAGACTGCGTTAATTAATATTTTTTAAGGAGAAACGCAACCAACTCGAATCCGCATTGAGCAAGCGTGGTGATTACGCTCAATCCTTCTCTGGATGAGAGGAGACCTGTGCTCAGCAGTAACACGATAATAAGGTTGAAGATGATGACGATGACAATGAAAGAGAAACGCTGAAAATAATACAAAAGACTAAAAATAAATAGATACATCCATTCAGAAGACCACAACAACAATCAACAATTGCGAATTCAAATGGCTTAGTAACCATAAATTCAAGTAATTGTCCTAATTCCATTAAAATCCAGGCCAAACATGTACAAACTTTTCACGCTGACATTGATGTAATCAAATCAATTACTAATTCAATGTATGAAGTGGTGTTGGTAGGAGAAAATTTACGACTTAACGGAAAACAAAACTGATTACATTCAAACGATGTCAAGAGGTGTCCCCTGAATAACTTGAAGTATACTCCTTGACCATACAGATAAGATGGATAGTAGGATAAGATTTATTAGAGTTTCCTTTTTGATGGTGGCATTTGGAGTACTAAGTGGAACAGCTCCGTGGTGGAAGCCTTGAGCTTGACAATTTATTTGTAAGCATGACACAAATCGATCCGTCTCTAGTAGAATAGTTTCTGTGAACACTTCATAGATATTGTTCTACCAGAATCGACTTTCCAATGTTTAAAAGTGTTACTGTTTTGAAGTGACCAGATGACGTATGCGCAAACCCAAAAACGTATGCGACAAAAATGTCGGTATGTGAAAAACCAACCACGTCCCGCAAATTAACCCCACTACAGGCCACACATTACAATTATTTCATTACAATACACGCTCGGCATCCACAATGAAGCCACTAGATTTATGAATCGAGGACCGAAAAAGATCGATGATTTGAATCCAAAATCGCTTCGCATACTCAGACGACAGGCGGTAAAGTGGTGATAAATAAAATTTTTCATTGTCTTAGTAACCTCTGAATTTTATACGATGCGTGGCGATGCGATGCGGAGTTATGTCAATTTGTTATATTAAGTTGTGTTTTGATTTTCAACGACTGGTCATTTTACGGTGCTCCATCGTTAGGCACCTAAGTACGAATTTGATTTGATAGCACAACAATTCCTGTTCATCACTGTCTTCCATACAAAGAAGCTAAGTTAAGCTACATGGCATGATGTGGTTGGTTCGTGAATGTGTGACCATTTTAAATACCAGGTTGCTCCAAAAAACTCATTCGTGAACTTTAACAGTCGTCAAAGGCCAACAGAAGCCCGAAAGTCTGTCTTACTGAACCCTACTACCCAATAAGTGTAATAGGATTCAGCTATGGAGGTCAGACCGGCAGTGGATTCCAAGAAAAACACCACAACATGCAACATTCAGCTGCATTCGGCTAGACTGGAGGCCGACCACACCATACAAAACGCTAGGGAGTTGAAAATTGTCTTCCATACGACTTTGTCATCGTATTTTATGTGTTGTTTTATCATTTGCTATTGGAGCTGTTGATCGAGGAACATGGCTACAGAAAGCCGTCAAACTTAAATGGGA
Organism: Sesamia inferens; assembly: GCA_037179545.1. Lineage (NCBI taxonomy): Eukaryota > Metazoa > Arthropoda > Insecta > Lepidoptera > Noctuidae > Sesamia > Sesamia inferens. Next base: position 17,241,636 of record CM073950.1, read on the forward strand.
CAGGACTAGCATGACTACCGCATTTAAGGTGGGGATTGGGCTAAGAGAATCATCAATTAGGTGGTAAACGTATGTTTAGGGGATGCACGACGCCATCGTGGCAGGTCGAGATGAAGGCAGAACGAGAATTTGAGAAGGAGAAAGGGAAAGGTCTCCCTTTTTCCATCTCAAACAATTCTGTCTTTTAGGAATCCAGCCAGTTTTGCAGCAGTCCACAATCAGGCTAGTCAGATCAAACATGGTTATCATGTCATGGTCTGTCTTTAAACCTAAATTGAAATGATACAGCATCTTCTGCATCAACGTTACTAAGTATCTTTAACACCCACGTTAGAGTCTAGTAACTCTTAATACTCTAATTAACCTCCCTAATAGAAGTAGATTCAATTTTGTAGGTTTTTAGTTGAACAGGTCAAGATTTGAACTCCTGACTTTGGCCTGAGATAGATAAGTTATAATCTAGTGGATAATTAAGATTGGTTGCTATTTGACGTAATAGCTTAATTAGGAACGGCTACCCAAGGTTGATGTTTCAGTCAACGACATGAGAGCAGATAAACTGACAATAGGAGTAGTCAAAATGAAACCTAGAATGCAGAGGAAGTTTAGCAGGCAGCCAAACCCCCATTAAGTGATGATTAAGCTTATCGGCTTATTATTACTTTTACTGAAAGGAGGCCTGTGTCCCAACAGAGGGGATGTTATAGGCTGATCATGTATGTATGATGTAAGCTTATCATAATAAGAGAAACGAAACATCTACATTTCTTTGTCAATAATATTTTTAAGCTATTGCATAGCTTCTATCGCGGGCCTTGAGCGCGGGGACCGAATCCAGAAATTCCGTAACGAAAAAACCTCACGCTCCCCATCGTCTAACGTCGTTTCAGTTCGGCAGTCTTCGGCACGGTATGTTTGTGTGCGTGCGACTACATCTTTTGAAAATAATTTATAGATTTTCAAAAAGAGCATGCATATTGCAGGGCGCGAACTCAGTCCTACACACTTGCCATGTCACTGATAGTCGCGATGTGCTAAACTTGCGATTAATTTTCTCTCTGAAATAGGTCTTCTCTATAGAAGACCTATTTCAGAGAGAAAATTAATCGCAAGTTAGCCATGACATGTCGTTTGAACTGAACAATACAATTAAAATTAGGTATTTCAATTGGATTATCATGCGTCATGCAAGTTTCGGTAAGAAGTAACACATTTGTTTGTCTCGTAACTGAATCTTGTAAATCGTATTTATGACTATTTAGACTGGCAGTTGAAAGTCATTATTGAAATGCCATTTCTATTACTAATGAAATCTAATACACTTTGAGCAATCGTCTGAACACTATTTAAAGACAGTCTTTTGAATTCTTGCAACAATTGAAAAAACGGTCGCGTGAGCACTTTTTACTCTATAAAATCACGCGCTTTTATTTAGTAAACAACACTATAAATAATTTAAAAGTCCAATGAAAAATTAGCATGACATTCATCTTAGCTTTTCCGTTAAAAAAAAAAGCTATTTTATAAAAACACTACTAAATTAATTTGAATAAAAGTACTTAATAATTAATTTTATGAAAAGTTTTTAAGGTAGCCATGACAACGTCGATGACGTCTATGACATATCTCTATAGAAGACCTGTTTCAGAGAGAAAATTAATCGCAAGTTTAGCACATCGCGACTATCAGTGACATGGCAAGTGTGTAGGACTGAGTTCGCGCCCTGCAATATGCATGCGCTTTTTGAAAATCTATAAATTGTTTTCAAAAGATGTAGTCGCACGCACACAAACATACCGTGCCGAAGACTGCCGAACTGAAACGACGTTAGACGATGGGGAGCGTGAGGTTTTTTCGTTACGGAATTTCTGGATTCGGTCCCCGCGCTCAAGGCCCGCGATAGAAGCTATGCAATAGCTTAAGGTGATAGATACCCGTGAGCGTCCAAAACCGCTCACTTTTGGAAGTTTATTCCTCAAGAATGCCTTGAACAAAAATTTTGAAAAAAATGTGTAATCATCATAGTTTCAAGCACAACATATTTATTGTTTATTATTTTCTATAGGGCCAATATTTACGTCAAAAAAAAAACATTTCTACACGACGTTTTTAACCTTTAAATCGATATTTCTCTTAAAGCGCTTAGACTTTTTTAAATATTCTTACTCGCAGTAACGTGTACCTGTAAGAACTATAGAATCATAGTTTTATTTTAAAATTAATGAAATATTTAATAAGAAAAGTAATAAAAATGAGGTTCCGCACGAGTTTCCGCCTTACGAAGTTCAGAGGGGCTCTATGCGGGACGCGGGCGCGGGTGGCCGGCAGTCGCGCGCCAGCGCTCGTGAGAGGAGACTGTGTCACTTTTTGCTCCGCGCACCCTTGGATACCGACTTCGAGTGCAAGGAAATATTTTTATTGATTTTGTGTATGATTATTGAATTTTTGCATTTATTGCTGCGCTTGGACGCTTTACGTAAATTTATATGACGTTTTATTTCGATATTCTGATCAGTGTAAATAGTTTTGTTACTGCGGGTGTTTAACTAGATGTGCTGTAGACTGTACCCTATATTTTTGCCTGTAGTCTCATCTGCTTAATTTTCCCGTTTCGATTCGTTTACTTATAATACGATTATTCTAAATTGGCGCATGAAGCTGACAAAAAAATCAGCCGCGCGCATAACCGGTCTGAGGGTCGATTTCAGGGCAAGTTGTTGGAGTTGGGGTATACGCTTCAGGTATACGCTCCTTTTATGAAACGCAAAGAAAAAGAATAAAACAATTTTTGGGAACAAAATTTTTTTTGAGTTTTTAAATTTTCGAAAAAAAATAATTGCATCGTGTAGAGAGTAACTTTTTATTCGGGTCATTTTTAATGGTTAAAAACCAGACTCGAAATATCTTTAATTTTTTTGGCGGAATGAATAGGGGACGGCCTAAGAAAGAACTTTGTACCCTAGCACTTTTAAAACGGCCCACGACGTGGTCGGTTGGACCCCCCCCCCCCCCCCACACCCTATTCATTCCACCAATAAAAATTTACCCTTATCGTGGCAAGATTCTTGGTTCGAAGAAAAGCAAAAAAATATATATATATAGTAGCTTTTTTGGGCTATCAAGAACGTATAAAAAACAAGGAAAAAAATCTTAATATGAAAAATTAAAAAAAAAAAACAAGACGTAGGTATATTATTCTATATATTGCCACACGTACAGTGAATATTGCAATTTTAGTGATGTATATTATGCTATACATTTATCAGTCTCCGTGGCGCAGCGGTCAACACGCCTGCCTGCGACGTGGATGCCCCGGGTTCGATCCCCGGCCAGGTCATGATAGAAAATGATCTTTTCCTGATTGGCCTGGGTCTTGGATGTTTATCTATATATGTATCTATTATAAATATAGTATCGTTGAGTTAGTATCCCATAACACAAGTCTCGGACTTATTTTGGGGCTACCTCAATCTGTGTGATTTGTCCGTATATATTTATTTATACATTGCTATGTTTAGGGAAAAATCAAAATTGTTTATTTCAAATTAACCATCCATTGGTGCTTTTGAATAGTCAATGTCGGTCAGTCCAAGAAAAGTGAAGCTAAATTGCACGTACCAAAGCGTAGATCTCTATGGAGAAGAACGTGCAAGAAACTCCATGGAAAGTTTGAATGTTACTGGTAGTTTTGAACATTTACTAAAATATCATTGTAAATAATATGATTTTAAACAAAAATAACTGTCTTAGTGGAAGAAAATTGGTTTAATAAAATAAATCTTTCTTAACATTTTTTTTTTTCCAAATATATGTAACATAATAATTCAGATATCCTATTGCTTGCGGTGGTACTCCAAAAACGGTTTCTATTCTTCACATAACAAAGATGAACCTTCCATTTGTGCACATCGTACTTGCCTGGCCAGCTTTGCAGTACTTGCACCTCTGATATCCAGTTATTTGTGGCCAATAATCATATTTTTCTTCCCTTTGTACGGTATAACCATTTCGTCGATACTAAAAGCATTCTCTTCTGCTATGGATAAACACTGTGTTTTAATATGACCAATTACAGGACGTAGTTTCTAATACCTATCTGGTGTATCGGCTTCAGAATTATTGGTAAAATGTAAAAATCGCCTGATTTTATCAAATCTCTTTAGGAGCATTATGTATGCTAAAGCTTTGCATAACGATAATACTTTTACCAGTAATCTTTGTAGGATGGCATAACTACATTACCCATGACGACATTTATTGCCAAAAAATCTAGTATTTCTTACTTGAAACTATTCTGGATCTTCCTGTTCTATGTACGCTGTATAAAATATTTACCAAGCCTTCAGCGAAAAACCTATAAAAATAATCTAATCATGACCAATCGGAAGGCACATTTTCCAAAAATGTAGTTATTGCTATTTCAGCCTTGTGTTGAAATTGTGCTTTTTGCTAACGAAAATATACGTTTAGTCTTCTGTTACGTTGTCTTTTTATTTTTCGTGCAACGATGGCAAAGCTTTGGGTTTCATTTTTTGAGCGCGCGACAAAGTTGTGCCGACAGGCGTGGATACAAGTGGTTGATTAGAAGGCAAATATGAAATTTAAGGTAGAGCGTCATAATTACATTCTGATATATTAGGAAATACCTAAGTAAGAATGGGTGTAAGAGGCACTTCGGTTGTCTCGGCATAAATATCATCTGCACCCGTTCCTATTTCATGATCAGTTTGTGGGAGGTTTAAGACTTGAGACTGGAATTTATCCATGGTGCTAGAAAACTTTCTGCTGATCCAAAGATTATATTTCATCGCCGCTACTAGCTCCGTCTTGTGTCAAAGTCTGCATCCTTTTCAGGCACCAAGGCTTAAATGCGCCTAGCTCATAGCAGTCTAAAGCCAAGGCAAAAGAAACATACAAAAAACCATCACCATAGCAAAACCAAACCATATTGTAATATAGCTAGGCAGATAATGTGTGTAACGTTATTTGTCAATTACCTTTAGTAGGTAGCCATGCAGTAATAATAATATTATTTAGTATTTATTGTGGGAATCAAACCCACAACTTTGTGTGTCACTTTCTACAACCACTATTTCAAAGAGGCAGTCAAACATCAATACACCTGTCTATTAAATTGTAATAAATTTTATTACAATTTATTTTATTTAATTTACATGGTTTAGTATATAAGACAACACACATGCAATTAAAATTTTATACTATAAATAAAACGGAAGGTAAATTACTGCAACTCTGGCGATGTCTAGTATAATTCTCACAGCAACAACAGCAAATATATCAAAATGTGTAGGAACAAACATTCAGGCATACGTATTTTGTAATAAACATACACATACACATATAAAAGTCGTGGTGGCCTAGTGGTCCGGCAGTACTTCACACCAGGGCAGCTTCTAATGTTGTACAAAGCACAGGTCCGTTCGTGTGTGGAGTACTGCAGCCACATTTGGGCTGGTGCTGTTAAGTGTCACCTGGCTACTTTGGATTCAGTGGAGAGGCGTGCGAAGAGGCTGATTGGTGACCTTGATTTAACTCGAGATGGTCTCCAAAGCCTAGAGCACAGGCGTAGAGTAGCCAGCCTTTCGGTGTTCTATAGGATACATTTTGGGGAGTGTGCGAGGGAATTGCACGATTTAATTCCCCCATCTCCGTTCCACCATCGGACGACCCGTCGTACGGCGAGTTTCCACCCTTATGTTGTTAACACCTCTACGATCCGGACGAAGCGTTTCGCCTCCTCCTTTATACCGCGTACATCGAGGGACTGGAACAATCTGCCGGCGGCGGTGTTTCCGTCGGACTACAATTTGAGTGTCTTCAAGGCTAGAGTGAAAAGGCTCTTAATAAACTAGTGCGCTTTACCATCAACGATTGCGTCACTGCTTACCATCAGGCGGGATTGCGGTCAAGCGCTGGTTTATAAATTAATAAAAAAAAAAAACCAGTCTCTCAAGTATGAGTACGCGGGTTCTATTCCAGGTCAGGCAAGTACCAATACAACTTTTCTAAAGTCATATGTACTATGCCCAGCAGTGGGACGATAAAAAGGTTGATGATGATACACATTGAGGGGTATAAACTAAAATAAAATAAAACTTACCTTAGATAAAACTGAGAGTCGCATCTAGACAGTTACTTTTCACAGCTAATTTAAAACCATGACAGATAACCCACTATTTTTATTTTTGACGAGAAATGTCATGTGTTTAATAAAAGTAAAAAAAAATATTTTATAGTGATCGTATATTTTTATAAAGTTCTATGTATGGTATACTATACAACATGAAGATAAAGGACATCTCAAAAAAAAAATCGGCCAATTTTTGCTAAGTCCAAACTTTTTTTTCCTTCCTTAAAAAATATATAAATAATACTTGTAATTTAATCCATGAAATTGGATTAACATTCCCCATTTATTTTTCTAGTAAACCAAAACAAATTCTTTTTTTCATTCTATAAGTTCATTAGTCTCAGGTGTTCATTACCTAAACTTTGGTCAGCTAAATTTTTAAACAATAATAATATATATAAGTTTCCAATGTTTCGATGGGAATTATACCAAAAACGCTAAATGCTAAATAATAACTTTAAATAAAAGAATAAACTGATTTCCGTTTTGCATTAATCATTTTTATAAATAAATATTTGTTTTCCCTTTTTTAAATAAAAAAATCCCTGCAACGCGGTATCGAAAACAACATAATTAAAGCAATTACCTAATATGTTTCACTTTAGGACATGAGTTTAGATACCACGTAATTTTATATTAGGTACTTTTTAGACAGAATATTATGAATAGTATACTTTTTAGACATGTTATGGCATTCTATGTTTGTTGCGAGACATTCGCGCTCGAAGCAAGCGAGTAGGAAATGTGCACGTAAATATGTTGCGGGGTGCGCGGGGGTTTCTGCCTAGCCCCGCCCAGATGCGCAAGGTCATCGTCGAAACTAATCGCCTTAAAAATATTTCACAATAATGGCGGATATCGCCAACGACAGGTGAAAAAACGGCCGCGTGAGCCGACTACGAGGAGACTTGATGCAAAGCCGTGATGCTGCGATATTTCAATGTTCTTTATGAATTATTCACTGAATGCACTTTTACTACATAAATCACGCGCTTTTATTAAGTAAACGACACTATAAATTATTTAAAAGTCCAATGAAAAATGAGCGTGACATTCATATTAGCTCTCCTGTCAAAAACTCCCAACTGAAATCAACACTCAACACCAACACACCGGGAAAATAGAACTGTCAAAGTCGTCAATCAAACGTCATAACCACAGTCATGGCTACCTTAATAAAGGGTTATCTCACTAAAAAACGTTTCAAATAATTAATTATATATACTTGTACTTTTATTCAAATTACACACATCAACAGTGTCTAGGGATCAACATATATTTTTGCAATAACTTTTCTCCTGATTGATATTAATTAAAATTTTCTTTAAGGATTCATCAAATAAAGTGTTTTCGTTTGTCACAGTAACGATAAACCAAGTCACCTTTGCATTAATAAAGAAATTTGCCATTTTCCTAATAAAGGGATATTTGACATTTGAACCACTAACACAAAAGTTCGAAAAAAAGACTGAAATAACAGTTTTCTCTAAAATTTTATTGGGTAACTTAAACAATTAATAATCCGTGTTTCTACCGCGAACACTAACAACACAAGAACATCGGTTTGGCATACTCAAAATGAGTTCATCCAAATCACGCTGTGGAATGGCCGCCCATGTTCGTTGCAACAACAAAAAAAGGTCTTCTTGCGACTGGATACCCTCCATATTCGGCAGAGCTCTTCTCTGTAGCATATCCCATGCATGCTCAATCGGGTTCAAGTCTGGCGACTGAGCAGGCCAGGGCAGGACATTGATGTTAGCTGCGGCGAGAGTCTGTCTTACAACTCTTGCGGTGTGCGGTCGTGCATTATCATGCATTAACTGAAATAAGGGACCGATTTGCACTTGTAGAGGAACGATGACGTCTGATACAATCGTCTCAGCATAAATTTGAGCGTTGAGGTTGCCTCTGATCCAAATCAACTCAGTTCTTCCGCCGATCCAAATACCCGCCCATACCATGATGGTTCCACCACTATAAGGATGGACTTCCTGGCAGGATTTTAATCGCTGTTGGCGTCCAGGGGTTCTCCAGTGTCGTATACGTCTTGTATCCGGTCTCATACCAAAACGAGACTCATCAGAAAAGCACACGAAACGCCATTGTTCTTCTGCCCAATTTCTGTGTTCAAGAGCCCATTGATATCGAATCCTACGATTGTGCATTGCTATAGGTGGTACCCGTAGCGGTCTTCGGGAATGAAGGTTCACTTCATGCAAGCGGTTTCTGACTGTTTGGTCGCTAATTAAGTTCCCTGAAGAGTGATGAAGCCTCACGGCTAACATCATGGCGGTTATTGTTGGAGCTCTTCGAGTTAAGATTTGAATGTATCGGTCTTGTCTCCGTGTGGTGCAGCGATACCGTCCTCCATGGCGCTCAGCCACGGTACCAGTGCTTCGGTAACGTGTCCAAAGTCGACTGATAACACTCTGACTTGTATTCAGAGCTAAAGCCACAGTACGTTGCCGGGAACCAGCTTCTATCATTCCCACGGCTCTGAGCATTTCTTCCCTGCTTAAATGACGTCGCCGCTCCATAATAACGTTGGTTTTAATCAGTAGTAGGGAAACAGTAGCACTAATAATGTCTTCAATGCGTTGTATGTTTTTATAGGGAAAATATTGACAGCTGATTTTCATCTTTTACTCGAATTTGATTCACAGTTCCTGATTCAAATTATGAAATGCACCAAAAAGGATCCATATAAATTCATAAAATCATAAATTTATTACAAAGCCACATCTCAATCTCAAGAAATCCGCATAAAAATGCTTGATCCCTAGACACTTTTGATGTGTGTAATTTAGTAGTATTTTTATGAAAATCTTTTATTTTTTTCCTTTTTATCTATATAGCGTACATAGTGGTGGCCCAAAATGAAACACCAACTAGTTAGGTTACCAGGCAGCAAAATTATTTGAATTGAGAATCAAACCATATTGGTTTGCATCCTTTTTGTAAGAAACCTTTTTAACTTTGACTAACAAATTCGCATTCGAGATTGTCATAGCCAAGTCCATGATAAGAATGCTTTCACTTTTAAACAGGCTGAATGGAGTTTTTTAGGATTTGGTACAGAGTAGCCTGGATAAGGATCTGGACCAAAAGAAGCGGACTACAACTAGAGAAACTATAAATAAGTAACACTGAGAGTTTTTATGTAAGGTCTTCTAAACTGCTGATTCGATTCCGAAAACAATTTCACTAATTGGAAGCTAGAGTATTGGCGAGTGTCGAAAAAATACACGGACAGAAACCAGTGCTAAATAATGAGACCAAAGAGACAAGAGACCATAAGGTCTGGTCATAAAGTCGAAATAGTTTCACCCTCCTTTTGTTTCCGGTGTCTAAATTTGTAACGTTCGGCCAACTCACTAGGTTTGGGTTGCAGATGTTTTTCCATAATATCTGTAATCTGCGTGAATGTTTTGTTTTTAGGTTTGTCAGGAGTACATAAATTGACCGAATTTAAATTTTTAAATTCTGTAATCTTCCCGATTGACATTTTGCAAGCAACACTAAGTGTTTATTTATTTTTTTAACGTGTGATTCGATACTGCCCGTCGCCACTGAGGAGTACTTGTATAACAAATGAAACGACCGCGACAACTTGGTTAAATGCCGTATATTGACAGACTAAAGGAGCTATACTGCCGATTACCTACAGTGTTCATTCGGATTCATTAGCAACTACCGAGTAGAATGTTGCTAGTTTAATCTTATAAGATACATACAATTACAGATATCACAATAAGCAATGACTTAGAATGTACGGACTACAGCAGGTCAAGCTGCCCGAAACTGTCAGATATTCCCAATCAACCTTAAGCCTGAACGCTTTACAGATAAAGTTGAAAATCGGATAAAGAAATCTGATAAATTGTACTAGCTTGATGTGCTATCATCTGGAGATAAAGTATTAAATTCTTCAGTGCGTACTCTCGCGAGCACTCCCTAAAAATCTCATTAGCGTCACAATATTGGTTAAAAAGCTACATCACTGCTCATACAAAACAATCCTCACGTTCAGACAAATCGAAAACATTTGATCTCCATTACTCCTGTACTCAAGCCTAACAGAAAACCGCATAATACAAATTACGCGACGCGTGCGCATGTAAGGTTTGTGGTTAGACTGTTCTTTTATTTCTAGTTCTAACTGAGCGTGAACAGTTTGACCGCAAAGTGGGAACTGTGGTTCTATAACAATAGAGGAAGAATTGTTTTGGATTTTAACACTTTCTTCTGTTGGGTAAATGATAAAAGCTGATGTACTTCTTTATACATATCGCACTTTAAAAGGATAATTGTTACTAAACGAAATTATGAATGGGTAATATAATATCGGCTATATGTATTTGAAAATAGTCACTGCTTTTCTAGCCTTGCTTTTTAGCCTTCCCGCCAAACGATTTGTCGTGTTCCGAGGTCTGGTGAAGCCGTACGGAGGACGGGTCTGAGCAGTTGTGTTGCAATGTGTGCCGGGTACGATGTGCCTAAAGTTGTTGTGTTGGGAGTTTGGTCGTGGAGGGTCTTCAGATCAATCTCCCTTTGGCGCAGCATCGTTGGCCGTGTTGTTGGGTTTAACATTGCATCACCTCGCTCAACTGCCGTCTTCCTTCCTATTCACTCAGTTTTTCTGAGTGAATAGGCTCTTAATAAACTAGCGCGCTTTACCATCAACGATCGCATCACTGCTTACCATCAGGCGGGATTGCGGTCAAGCGCTAGTTTATAATTAATAAAAAAAAAAAATCTGCGTTACGTTATCTTACTTAAATCTTAAAAAAAACAGATCAGATTTTATTTAGAAAAATCAGTGACTATTTTCAAATGAGCGCACAATACAGCCACAGTAAACACAGCTGACGTACTGTAGATCTTAGTACTAGGCGCGTGCGCATAGCTGGACAGCCCCCGACGATATTGGAATCTCATAATTTTGTGGTTTTTCATGGTATCTTTTTGAAATTTTGTACATAGACCCTTTACTTATAAATACTGGACACCTGTTTCAGGTTACGCAGAAGCAAAAAATAACGATGTATATTATTTCTCAAGGGCTTTTTTTGTCGGTACGTCATAACTTCCTTCATACTATATCAAAATACATAAATGAGGAATCATTTTAAAGCTTTTCTGGAGCGCTACACCGGAAAAATATACAAATTACTCACATTTCAGTGGTTTTTCTAAAATTTACGATTGAAAATGTGAATACTTCGAATGGGTCATCTAGTTTTTATATCATCCTTATTACTGACTGGGCCTTGTGAATCATAGGTAGAAAAGATTGCTTAAGAAGTAAGCACCACTTTTGAACGTTATTTATTTCTATCTGTTTTTATATGATCGTGTGTACAGAAGACAGTGACAACACATCTAACTACTTCAATCTTTCAAATTCATTTAATAGATTTTAAATCATATTCCTAAAACATTAAGGTTCAAGGTTTATTAAGAAAATTTTAAAGCTTTCAGTAGATTGACTTGCAGATATATACTAAAATATCAATAATAATCAATGTTGAAGTTCATCAGGTTTATTAGACACTGGTCAAAGTTTTTTTTTTTAATTAAGTAATGGAAACATTGACTTTTGTAGCAGAACTGAGCTCAAAGAACCAGTATTAATAAGAGTACCTACTCATTCCAACCATCTGTGCGACATTTCAAGAAATATGACTGCAATGTATTTGAATAAATATCTTGTTTATTAATATTAAATAAAAATTTAAGGCCAAAGAGATAAGGAAAAACAGTCAACAGTGTGTTGAGTAGCAATCGGCCTCCATGTCAAAGGTCCCAGGTTCCTATCTCGATCTAGTCACGCACCATTACCTTGGTACCTACTGCCACCGACTGTCATGGATACAATCTTGTCGAGGATGCTGTTCTGTTGTTTTTATTATCATAAAGTGCTGTATTTTCGCTGTAGATTGTATGTTTTTAAAATATATTATTTTACTAAAAATGTGGACATTTATAGCAGTTTTGTGTCAAGAGATATTGTTTGATTTGTATGTCAAATTTGTTATGATTTTTTTTTAATAGAATAGAACAGAATACTGTTTATTGTGTACACATTATAGACATAGTTAGATTTGAAGAACATAAACAAAATAAACAATAAACAAAAGAAACATAAACAATAAAAACACGAATACAAAAAAAAAAACAAAATCAAACTCAAACTAACAAACAAAATTCTCTGATTATAAACTCTTTTGATAAACTTCATTATTTGTTAATTTCTTTATTATGGCTAGTTCTATACACATATATTCTAATGATTGATAAAATAATCGAATTTTGCAATTTTTTGGATTGCCGTACATACCTACCTTTTAATAAAATTGTTCTCTAGCGGCTCGATATGTGCCTCGCTATGTATAAAATGAAACAATAAAAACAATTTTATTGGATCATCAAAATTATTTATTTAATCCAAAACATTTAGATAAACAATATTCATTGTTTATGTGATAAATGAAGAACCGCTGGTCCGATTTTGCTCAAACTTCACAAAACCATCTACTAATTAGTCACAACAAAGCCTAAACATTTGGTTTGGATAAGTGAATCCGTTCTTGAGTTATAAAATTACAAAGAAAGTGGCATTGATTTTTATATACATATTTTATGTAACAAAAACCCTGTTGTTCCTTCAACCTACGTTTTAAGAATCGACTATAAAGCAAGTAATTTATAAAAATTGTTCAACAAAAATAACTAAAATAAATGTTTAATTATTAATATTTATAATCTGTAACTATTTTCTTTGCTCTACAATTCTGCACGAAGAAACTAGACATAAGTAGAACGTTCCCGCCAATTTATTTAACTTATAAAATCAGATATTCTAAAAAAATATATATAATTTGTCGGTTTTAATAGGTATTTGATTGTGACCCCTCGACTAGACCATGATTACTGTTTTCTAATTATGACTTCATTAATGATGTGCTTGTAGCAGTGGCGTAACAATAGGGTGGCAGGGCTGGCAAAATGCCACGGGCCCCCGACCCAAGAGGGCCCCGGCTCAAGAGGCCGCTAGCTCAAAAATATTTTTTTTACATTGTACCTGAGTATTTTATTTTATTTGAAAAGTATATTTTTATAAGTTCTGCTTAAAATCCTAAGTGAGGCAACTGACCATAATACAATTTCAAGTTAATCGTTAAGCATTTCAATCAACCTAAACAAAAAGATGTTGATTCATTTTAGAACGCATTGATTGGTTTCTACTATATATTTCATCGCGGTACGTTGGCAGCGCGGGTAAACATTGACGATCGGGGAATTCCCCATTTTGTTTTCACTTTTTTCGTTCGGCGCTGCCGCTAGAGCGAGCTAGCAACACTATGTTAGGGGAATTCCGGATTTGATATTTTTTATGAGGGCTCCACTGATTGCTTATTCTTTGTGTGATTATTTAGACAATTGTTGTATCTTTGATTTTTCGTATTTGTTCTTTTATTGAATATGAAAATGGTGGCAAAGTAAAGTTGATTGTGAAAGTTAGATATTAAAATGTCTAGTTCCAGAAAATATTTAAGCGGGAGCGAAAAACGAAAGAGAAAGAGGGAGACTGAAGAACAAAATAAAAAGCTACCTAAAATTAGTCAGTACTTAAAAAATGATGACTTTAGTAGTGAAAAGTCGAGTGAACAGTGCTCCCAAAGTGAAGAATTGGACCTTACTAAAAGTATACCAGAATTATCAGGTGCAGCACCCAACACCAGTGACTATCCAGATCCAGGACAACCACAACAAAGTACTAGCAAAAATCAAAGAGAATTATATTTTAGCATGAACAATATTGTATCCTCGCTATATGTTACTGATAAGGGTAATTTTAAAGAGCTAACTGATCAAGTGAAAAGGTTCGTGATTGAAAACGGACATTGTAAACCTAAGGGCCCTTTCTTAAAAGATAGTGATAATAGATCTTTTCTAGAAAAACATTACTATATTGTTTCCAAGTCTGGCGTGAAACTTGAACGTACATGGCTATCCTATTCTTTAATACTTCAGAAGGCGTATTGTGAACCGTGTTGGTTATTCGCAAATCGGGCGTCTAAGAAAATACAAAATGTTTGGATTGAGGGCTATGATGACTGGAAACATATTGTAGATGCCATACAAAGACACGAGACATCGAAAATTCATCTGGATTCCTGTCTTACGTATCAACAGTGGCGTCTACATGGAACACTTGATGAAGAGCAAGAGTCTATGATCAAAAAAGAAAAATCTTTTTGGCGCCAAGTACTTTCTAGGCTCCTTGATATTACTCTGACACTTTCAACGTGTAATTTAGCCTTTCGTGGCCACAGAGAAAACGCAGATAGCAGTGATCCTAGCTCCAAAGGAAACTTTTTGAGTATTGTTGAGTTATTAGGAAAATACGACCCGATTTTACAAGAATTGTTAAGTAAACCAAAGGGCCAGATAAAATATTTAAGTCCAAAAATACAAAATGAGCTAATTTCTGTCCTGGTTCTAAAAGTAGAAAATGCACTCATAAATGAAATAAATGCCGCACCATTCTACTCTATCATATTCGATACAACTCAAGATATTTCCAAAATTGATCAAATGTGTGAACTTTACCGTTATTGTATGATTGAAAAAGATGGTAATGGGATTCCAAAGGCACTTGTCATTAAAGAAACATTTTTAGGATTTCATGAAGTTAAGGATCAAACTGCCTTAGCAATGTCCAAGCAAATTATTAAATCCATAAATGACAAAAATATTCCTCTAAATAAGTGTCGAGGACAAGGATATGATGGTGCTAATACAATGAAAGGAACTTATGGTGGAGTTCAAAAACTCATAAAAGATGTCGAGCCAAATGCCGTATATGTTCACTGTGCTGCTCATAATTTAAATCTAGTACTCAATGATGCAGTGAGAGAGGTTATTGATATGCAAATTTTTTTTGAAACAGTTCAACAAATTTATAATTTTTTTGGGCATAGTATCAAAAGATGGAATATTTTATCAAGTTTTATATCTAATAAAGAAAGTGAGTCTTCAACTTCAATAACATTAAAAACATTAAACCCTACTAGATGGGCAGGGCGTTATGATGCCGTTTTTGCTTTAAAAGTTCGGTTTGTTGAAGTCCAAAAAGCGCTAACGAAAACAATTCTGTTAAATTGCAAATCAGATGAAAGAAATGAAGCTGTTTCACTCAAAAAGAAGATCGAAAACTACAATTTTATTATGTTATTGGTTTTTCATTGCAAGATCCTACTTACTATCGATGCAGCCTCTAAAGCACTTCAGTCTAAAGCCACCGATCTTTCAAATGCCTTAAAATGTTTGAAAATTTGTCTAAAAGAATTCGAAAGGTATCGACATGAATTTGAAAATTTAAAAATGGAAGCAAATAGTGTAGCAGAAAAATGGTCCATCACCCCTGAATTTTCTAAAACTCGTCAGAGAAAGGTAAAACGCCATTTTGATGAGCTTTGCGAAGATGAGCGTCTCCAAGATCCGGAAAGTTTGTTCAAAGTGAACATATTTTATCGAGTATTGGACATCATTATAAACCAACTGAAATCACGTTTCCTTCCAATAAATGAAATTGTTTCAAATTTCAGTGTTTTGCAGCCTTCCACTTTAAAAGTTTTAAATGACACTGATCTATTAAAAAAATCTCTAGAATTTGTTGAGATATATAAAAAAGACATATCTGAATCATTTGCTAGAGAAATTCTCAGTTTTCGATCCACTTTCAGAGACGAAATAGAAAAATCTTCGAATATAAGAGACCTTGCTGATTTGTTAATAATAAAAAATCATTTTATGTCCTGCAGCTTTCCTGAAGTATGCACTGCATTAATTTTATTTCTTACAATTCCTGTGACTACCGCTAGTGCTGAACGATCATTTTCAAAACTAAAATTGATAAAAACCTATTTAAGAAACTCTATGGGACAAGATAGGTTATGTAACTTGGCTATTCTGTCTATTGAAAATTCTATGGCCCGATCTTTAAACTTTAATGATGTTATAGAAACTTTTGCGGAACAGAAAGCTCGAAAAAAAGATTTTTCTAAATAAATATCTTATTGAAATTAAATTTTTATTTTTATTTCATTGTAAAATGTATGCAGGTTTCCTCACGATGTTGTTCTTTCACCGAAAAGCTAGCGAATAGATGATGAATGCATTGAGATATTATGTTCTATGGATGAATGTGAAGTTTCCAATACGCATTGGGCTAGCGTGGGGACTACAGACCATACCCTCTCGCCTAAGAGAGTAGGCCTATGGCCATTAGTGGGATATATACAACGTGTAATTGGGTACGTTGAAAATCTCGGACGTTTATTAAAATTAAAGTGAGTACAACGTGACGATTTTTACTAATAGGGCCCCATCAAAAGAATTTGCCACGGGCCCCAGATGGTATAGTTACGCCACTGGCTTGTAGGTAAAATTATATGTCCCTGAAAGGAACAACAGGGTTTTTGTTACATAGTGTATACTTATAGATTGAAGCCCCGTGCCTATTATATTAAGACTTATGTACGGATGACAGCAGGTCCAGCTACCCGAACGAAACTGTCAAACATCCCCAATCAACCTTGAGCGATGTAATGCTTTTAGAGATAAAGTTGAAAATTTAACAAAGAAATCTGACAGATAGCAGTAGCTTGATGAGCTGTCGTCTGCATTATCGTTATAAATATGTCGTTGATGTACTTTGCTTTATAAATAAAAACATTATATGACAAACCTGTTTCCAAAATTGAAAAATGTATCATGTATTCATTGAATACTATAAATCTGACCTCTTATACTTCCATACGTACAGTCGCCAAAACAGAGAAGTATCTAGGGTCGCTACTTATAGTTAATGTTTAGTAAGTAACCGATGAATGGGTTCTGAAGAAATTTGATTTGATTAAACTACTTTTTTTTTTGTTTTTTATTAATTTATTACTTTACGCTTGACCACAATCCCGCCTGATGGTAAGCAGTGACGCAATCGTTGATGGTAAAGCGCACTAGTTTATTAAGAGGCTAATTGTAGTCCGACGGAAACACCGCCGCTGGCAAATTGTTTCAGTCCCTCGATGTACGCGGTATAAAGGAGGAGGCGAAACGCTTCGTCGGGATCGTAGTGGCGTTAACAACATAGGGGTGGAAACTCGCCTTACGACGGGTCTTCCGATGGTGGAAAGGAGATGAGGGAGTTAAATCATGCAATTCCTTCGCACACTCCCCAAATTTATCCTATAGAACACCGAAAGGCTGGCTACTCTACGCATTTTCATTCAGAAACTTCCATCCATTTCTTACTAAACTTCAACTATATCCAATGACCCTTCATATTCATGTCCTTTGGTAACCATACCTACAAATATTCAACTCACACACATCACTTTCAATTAATCAAAACTAAACTAACAAAAACAGACAAGAAAAACCAGGATTACAATATCATCTGACAACAACAAATACATAACATTTAAAACCAACGTCAAATCTCATGCAATAATCCAATAAAATATAGATCCTAAGTTATTTTTCAAATGAGTATACATATGTATAGTACAAAAAGTATGTAAATAGTTAAAAAAAAAACACAATAAATTGAGTGTCGCCGGCGGTTTTTATCTCGTTTCTAAGAAATGGTTCTAGCGGTTGCGCCCGCGCATACCGAACTCGGTCTTGTACCTGATTAAGGGGATGGTGTGCACCAAAAGCGGCGGTTGTGGAATATATTATGATAAATAAATAATAAGTATTGGAGAATTATTTCTATTTGTTTCTGGTTGGATGAGAAGCCTTAAATGAAGTTTTTTTTCCTATTGTACGATTTATTTATTATTATGTGTTTATAAATGCTCATTGTTCTCCATTATTTTTTATATTTGGTGTTATATTCTGAAATATAAAAACTAAACGCATCATCAAGCACAAGAAAAAAAATACAAAGCCAAAAGCCTCGTACTCAATCATATATCTCAAATCATCATCTCTGAAACATACACTTCAATATCTTTAGTTTTATGGTCAATCTACGTCGACATTGTGCTACAGCTGGGTTTTTGCCCTGTAATGACTTTCAGCTCTTTCGAACTGAATAATAATTACCAAATAGAAATTATGCCCAAAGAGAAATACGTAAACCATTGATCATAAAACTTCCTCAGTTAAACTAAACTATACTTAAACTCCATCTTTTTCACTCTATTTCATCAAGAAAAGGACAAAATATAAACAAGTTCTGTTAAAACTTAGTCAGAGCGTCTGACGTATTTTGAGTGGCCATGTTTTTAATGGCGTTTATAGTGAAACTGAGTTTTAGAAAAAGCGATTTTCCCATGTCATTACTTCGCCTTAAGCCTCACATGCGTGGCTGTGAGTACGTAAGCGTGGCCCAACCATTTGTTACTGGATTATAATAATACTAGCCCAGTACATGTTCTATAGACGACAGCAGATTAAGCTACCCGAAACTGTCAAATATTCCCTATCAACCTTGAGCCTTAATGCTTTAGAGATAAAGTTGAAAATCTAATAAAGAAATCTGACAGATAGTAATAGCTTGATGTGCTGTCTGTACACATAGTACACATGACACGCTAGTTATATCGATTTTCTATTGAGATTTTTCTATTGTAAATTTGTATTGGAAGTGGAAGAGGGCTTGTTTTTTTTTCCAATATCGATTCCAGAAGTACTTTATAACGTAGACTTGGTTTGGCTATCTTTGAGAAGTTATGGTTGACTTTCAATATACAGATTTCATTTATAATGTTCTTTACTGGCTGTTCCCTTGGCTATGCTTGTTTATAACAGAAATTATGTAAATAAGTCATATATTTTGTTGTTGATTTAGAAGCTCTTTAATCTTTTTATTTTTTTATAATTATACATAAACTACACATCCAAACTAATAAACTACGTAGAATCTTCTCGTCCGAAATACCGCAGTGTCTCAAGACAAAAGTCTTCGACCAGTGTGTATTGCCAGTGATGACTTATGGAACTGAGACGTGGTCGCTAACAATGGGCCTTATAAGAAGGCTCAAAGTCACTCAAAGGGCAATGGAGAGGGCTATGCTTGGGGTTTCGCTCACTACTCAGTTAAACCAGAAGAGTAATTCTCGTCATTTTAAGAACCTTCAGAGTCTAACCTCAATTTCAATCGGCCAAAAAATCTTCGAATTTAACTTCACTTTGACAAGTTTTTTACATTTGTTCGTTTTTGACAAGAGACTGCTTTTTAAATTAAACGAGAATTGTCATTCAGATTTAAATGATAATATTCTTTTATTAGCTTGAAGATAGTTCTCACTCCGCTTTATGGTTGTGATTGACACCACTTTAGTTTTCGCGGTAATTCTTTCACAGAATATATCGACTCGTATTAATTATAATAAATCTGTTGAAAGAAAAGAAAGAAAAAAAGAAAAGAAAAGTCATTTCGTTGACATCATTGCATACAGTTTGTGTTTGAAATACGTTTCAAGCAACACGAAACTATGTTGCTGCAACAATGATATGTAACTTTAAATTACGTTACAACAACAAAATTAAGCAACTCGAAATGACGTTACAGCAACATCATTTCGGGTTCTACAAATTCGTTGCTGTAACATTGTATTTTTGTTGCCATAACATTGCTGCAACTTGTAAACATTGTTAGGTTTTGTTGCTGTTTGCACCATTTCGAGTTGTACGATTTTGTTGCTGTAACATCATTTCGATTTGTAACAACATTTGCAACAAAGCTATGCTAAGAACTTTTGCTCACCATAAATACGGGGCTTTATCCTCATTTCCCTCAGAAGTTAAAACATCTGAATAAAATCGTAAAACTAATAAAAACAAGAAGACAGATAATGGAACGCGACATGTTGATCGAATATGTCCATCTGTTTGTTTACATGTCCGAAACGGCTGGACTTGTCCAAACATTTGTAATATACATGTCCGACTGTTTAGATTGAGTTCATTAAATGGGATTATTGGAAACCGAGATTATATTTAGACTTTAGATAAGAATGGATGCTGTATTTTAAGACTGGGTTAATTTTTAGAAAAGATATTTCAAGACGATTTATTATTGTTTTCCTTTCTACTTATAAAAACAAAGAATTTTGTTACTTACTATGTTGATTACGAAAATATTCCTAGGTACTTATTCTTGTTCTGTTTTATATTGATTAGCGTTTCATTAAAGGCCTATGTGATAGTCAAATCAATAAAATATCAATCGGAAAGTTTTCTTATTAAATTACAGAATCTCTCCCTTATTCATAAACTTTGCTTAAAGTTAACTAGTGATTAGCGATTGTTTAACCATGCATGTTTGACGCTTGCGCGTCACTTCACTTTCATTATCGTTTATGAATATACCCCTTAAACACTATGGTGTTTATTCATAAACGATGATTAAAGTTAAGTGACGTTAAAAGGTCAAAAATGTATGGTTAAAGAATCGTAAATCACTAGTTAACTTTAAGCAACTTTTATGAATAAGGGGGTCTATGTATATGTATTTAATTAATTATAACAGTAATGTCAAGTGGCCTTGTCAGGCTCTTTATTTTGTGTAAATTATATCATCACCGCTCTCAAAACAAGTCAAAGAGCGATGGAGCGCAGCTCTGGGTGTTAATAGACGGGACAGAATTATTAATACAATGCTGCGTTCCAGAACAGGGTATAATGGGTGACGGAAGGAAAGCTGCCAGGCTCAAATGGGGCTGGGAGGTTCACTTCAGCCGAATGCAAGATGACCGCTAGGCAAAAGGACGGAAGGATTTAGGGGAGGTTTTTGCCCAACGGTGGGACAATATAAGCTTATAAAAAATCTAGATTATTTTCATTTTCAAAACTTTTACGTCATATTTCAATGTTGCACTTTGCAATAGAAGAGTAGGTAACTTCTTAATGTCATGGATCACATAGTCAAAATATTTGGATCACTAATTCCTAATAATCAGTTATATTGCGTCTAAACATACACATTACACTACAAAGTACCATAGACTTGGGACCAAATGGTACGGTTATTCCCATACGGAGCGGATGCAATGCAATTAGTTTACGTTTGCTGTCTGTAATGCCAGTTTTTGTTGAATCCACTTCCTTTTATACGGTAACCAATATTGTACTATGTTATTCTTTTAATATACTTTTACCACAGACACTTGGATGGCATGAAAAAAATGTGTTTTTTGAAAAGAGTGCTAGAATAAAGCTTGTTTCTGTATAAATATGCTACTAATAAATGTTTGATCTTTATATTTAAAAAAACATACATTAAATATGCTTTTTTTAAATATAAAGATATTATCATCATCATCAACCTTTTTATCGTCCCACTGCTGGGCACAGGTCTCCTCTCATACAGAGAAGGATTGAGCGTAATCACCACGCTTGCTCAATGCGGGTTGGCGATTTCAGACTTATAAAGTCCAGGTTTCCTCAAGATGTTTTCCTTCACCTTCACTCATTGGTGTCCAAGATATACTTAGAAAGTACATATAACTTTAGAAAAGTTACATTGGTACTTGCCTGACCTTGAATCGAACCCGCGCACTCATATTTCAGAGGCTGGTGTTTTAACCACTAGTCCACCACGACTAATGTAATGACTAACTAATCAGTAATGAATTTCTCTTAAGTTTACTCCCACTCGTATTTTTAAAGATATTATAGTTTCTTTAAAAAAAAAAAAAGATTTATGTCCATTCAATAATGTAATAATAATTAATATCTAGATGAACTTGAGAATCTGATTCCTAAACTAGGAATAACCTGTGACCTTTACTTTCTTTATTAAAGGTTCTTTAGCTATATCTACTCCAGCCACTCTAAACTCTTCCTAAACCGATGGAGTAAGCCCCAAGGTTCTCCACGACGAACGGTCTTCCCGCGACCTTCACCAGGTCGTTGGTCCACCTTGTCGGGGGCCTACCCACACTACGTCTTCATGCACACATGCATCTAGTATAATTGACAACGGGGTCGAAAATGGCCTGAAATGCTACGACAAAAAGAAGTTACAGCCATGCTGCTTTTTGATCGACTTGGCGGAGGCACTGCCGTGTCCCCGGATCAATATTATTGTAAGTTTAAATAATTATCACGTAAATATTTAAGTAACGTTAAAGTGATTTCTAGTATTTTAGGTCATATTGTAATTAAGTATTATTAATATTTAATAAATAAAAAAAAAGAACTATAAATGTAGCTCTCTCAGAAAAGCTAAAGTAACCATGTTCAGTACATTCAACCCTAAATAAACTCCAACAGTAGTACATTTAACCCTTTATTCACTCATTGTTTTAGCAAACCAATACAGTAATGAATTTCTCTAAAGTTTACTCCCATAAGTATTTTTACTCAATGTGCTTGAGTTGCGTCCACCTTACATTGTAACTAGGCGCTTAAGTCACGCACAAGATGCTTTATCGCTGTGTTTACCAAATTAAAGCAGGCTTTTAATACTTTTTGTGGACCTAAACAGGTTCACTGTAACTTTCTTTTATAGTTTAAGAATGTAAACAGTGATATATTAAAACAGGGTAAAAGTTGCACTGTTTTCGCTTTTGACATATGGAGAATTTTATGTTTCATTGTTGTTGTTCTTTCAATAGGTTTGTTTTTTCGAACTATGTGTGTAGATATATTTTCATAATAAAGTAAATGAACAGTCTTACATATTGCTGATTATGATTAGTCGTTCATTTTGTCTTGTTTTCGCAGTTCATGAAATACAGCCTGGTGTTATAGATACAGTCTGTCTAAGACAGACGGACAGACAGATAGACAGGTAGACAGACGGGCTTAGTAATTGAGTCCCTTTTTATTGGTTTTTTTTTTTTGATACGAAACTTTTTTTGAAATATTTTTGGGACATCATTACATGTTATAAAACGAAGTCACTTTCTGTTTCCCTATGTCCCTTTGTATGAATAAATCTTCAAAACTACGCAACGGATTTTGTTTTTTAATAGATAGAGTGATTAAAGAGGTATGTTTATATGTATAATAACATTCAATAAATTGTGGACAAATAGTATTATTTTTGAGGTTTCTAATATGATCTCGTAAATAATTACGTTTTTTCTGTGTTTTCAGTTGCAGTTAAACGTAGGCAAAAAGGTCTACAGAAGAGTCCGCGATGGCATATGTCTATCTCTTATGGATATCCCACAACAACATTTTTTGTCATTTACTTATTACGACAAATACCGGCTAATTTTCGTAGCGATTTTAACCAATACAGCATTCATCCTTACCCAATTTAATACCTTAAATACATTGTTGATTTAATATAGATCTATATCGCCCCTTACAACAAATGATTTAAATGAATATTTTCGAAGATATTACAGATTAAAAAATTTTGTGGGGCTCTGTTTGCGTTCGGTTCACCGCACGGCGTTCGCAGCGGTTTTTTATACAGAGTGCATCTGACATCGTAACGCAAACTTCGCGAAAAGGCTAGACCACATGCCCGGTAATAAAATGATGAGTCATTTTTGTCGTTAATGAACGGTTACAGAAATAACAGTGTTTTAAAAAAAGTATCGGCTCAGCCTTTGAACGTTGCAAGCGTGCCGCCGTGCGAGTTTGTAGTTATGATGTTGATCCCTGATTTAATAGGGTTCACCCCTATTAAATCAGCTGATAAGATAGTTTTTAGAGTTTTGTTTTCATTGCGCTTTTTTGTGTAATTAGCGAATTAATTAATTTTTACTTTAAAATCTTATTGAGTTATAAAAGTATAGCAATTATGAACGGTCTAAAGTGAAAAAAACTACATGTACATATATATATATTTTTTAAATCATGAAACAGCCGACGAAAAATTCCACCACTGGGGGGTTCAGAATCATGTACTGGATCCATGCTACTCGTTTGTGCGTCGATGTCAGATGTAACATCCTTTACAATGTTCACAGTTTTTCTGTTGTGTATTTTGTATGTAGTATCAGCATTGCATCCGTGTGAAGCCGGGGCGGGTCGCTAGTTTACAATAAGACAAAAGATTAATGTCTGTGTTTCGTGGTCATAGGTATATTTCTCGGTAACTTTAAAGAAAATCTTGAATTTTCATTTTTTTCAAACGGTTTATATTCAAATTAATGAATAGTTGAATGGGTGCAAATATACCGATATTTCTCTTTTGTCTTTAGCTATTAAAACTTATTTACTTTAAAATATATTTTCATCACCACGCTTGTTCTATGCGGATTGGCGATTTCAGACTTAAAGTCCAGGTTTCCTCAAGATGTTTTCCTTCGCCTTTTAATCAGTCATTGGTGTGATAGATATACTTAGAAAGTACATATAACTTAGAAAAGTTACATTGGTATTTGCCTGACTTGGAATCGAATCCACTTACTCATAGTTGAAAGGCTGGTGTTTTAACCACTAGGCCACCACGACTACAAAATATATTTTATATTGAATTAAATAACAAAATTTACGACTTGAATTCAATTCTGTACTACAATAACCTAAATTCGAATTTATAGTTAATAAAATATAGTTTAAAGTTGTCGAATGACATTTATGTGTTCGCGAATATTATGATCTCATTATTATAACGATAGATGTTTAAGATCATTAAAAATTTAATAGCTACAGTGATCTTGTTAGATCTTGTGTGATTATAAAACGTTTTAATTTATTTGCTGTGAACATAAAATTATTTTAGTGTCTAATAAATCTTCAAAATATTATACGTAACATAAAATATAATGAGCCTAAAATGTTCCCAATGTTGGGACACAGGCCTCCACTCGTTGAGAGGGAGTGGGCTATCTACCACGCAGGCCCAGTAGGTAGGGTCGGTAGAATTCACATGTCTTCAAAGTTTTGCCTCTAGGACATAATACCCTCACGATGTTTTCCTTCACCGTTTTGAGAGCAGTTACTAAAGCGCCTGACGGGCTTCGAACCTGCGACCTATAATTTGTAAGATGCGGCTGATACGATACCAATATGCCACCACTGCTCAAAATATCGTTGTCACTCTATTTAGGTTTTATTTTTTAAAGTATTATGCTATATATGTCGTTAACAGACTGAAACAATGTCGTTTACGTAAATATTATTTTGAAAAAGGAAATTGATTCCAACTATAATGATAGATGTTGGATGCACCTCCTAAGATAAAGGTATTCCCTAGTTTAGGAAGCAGGGTTTATTGTTTATTTATACTTTAGACTTACTTTTATTTTTCTCTGTCCTTGTGCCTATTGTTTTTCAAGTCTTGGCTATAAGCAAGGGCTTAAATCCTCGCATGACAACTTTGTGTATGTATGTTTTGGTTCAATAAACGTATTATTATTATATTTTTTGTTAATATTTCACGCAAAAACTATGGAATGATTTTGGCACACAGATTTCGACGAATTTTGCCACAAATGGTTTATAAGCTGAATTAACACATAGGATGCTTTTAGGCCGATATGTATTATAAATCTTATGCGAGTCGCTGCTAGTATTTTCATAATTATTATTATAATAAGAAAAACACTCGAACACTACATACCGACACACATACATTTGATTCTTTTAATAATTTACAGCCAAACCATAATGAAACGTTAAAACTTAATAAACCGTCAAATATATTACACTATGCCCACAGGAACCCGAGCAGGTGTCTTCAAACTACATAGATACTAAGTGCCAGCCATCAATGCGAGTTAATTATTAAAATTATCATGTTTAAAAAGTATTTTATAATTGATACAAACTCCATGGGGCGAACTTGTCCTGGTGAGAAGTCAGCCATTATTAAAGCCACGGGGATGACTTTTTATTAAACAACTAGCTTTCCGCCCCGGCTTCGCCCCCGTGGATTTCGGATATATCGCGCTTTTTAGTTTTCCCTCGGGAATATCAATTTTTTCATAAAAAGATAGCGTATATCCTTTCTCAGGGTCTAAAGATTTACAGGTTGAGAGGTATAAGCGGGAAAGCGTAACAGACAGACAGAGTTACTTTCGCATTTATAATATTAGAATAGATTATATAGCGAAAGATGTGTTTTATTTTGATGTCTATACAACGTGTAATGGAAAACTTACATACCAAGGGTACGGCTTATTTAGGTAACATCAAACAATATTAGAAGGATTTTTTAATCCAACCTCTACATATTCGGAAGCCTTTTTTGTGGATGGGAGAAATTATCAAATGATCTCTCCCACTCTGGGTGGAGCTGAAAAACGTGTGTCAGATTTTTACTGACACGGCCTTTTACGCTACACCAGCGGTGTTTTTACAATTTAAGTGTCTCTAAGGCTAGGCTGTTAATAAACTAGCGCGCTTTACCATTATTGATTCATCACTGCTTACTAGCAGGCGGAATTGCGTTCAAGCACTAGTTTGTAATTACTTGTTTATTGTCACTATTTCTGATAAATTGTATTATTTGTTACTACAAAAGAACAAAGAGATTGGTCTGGTTCTTACAATGTAAAATTTGAAGTAAGAAAACAGTAATATTTGTGGAAAAAAGTCGATTATAACAATAAAGTGCTATACACCTGCATAAACCCTAATTGTAATGGCGCCATAATAAATACCTCCGTTGGTAACAAGGGTTTAGCAATAAATTAAAATTCCTTAATAAATTAAACCAGGTAGATTTGCGTTAAAATAATAAGCCATTATATGAGAGAGAAAATAAGTTTTTTTTGCGGTAGACAAAACACTAAAAAGGACAAAAAACACAAAAAAAAAGTTCAACATTTAAGGTCACTCTTATTAAATGTTAATAAAAATATGTAATAAGAAATTAATATTCTTGAAAAATAGCAATGCGAAGTATTTATTATTAATATAGCATGTCCTAGCAGGACCATCAAATGTTTTAAAATAATAAAATATAAAATATTTTTCTTATAAATATTAGGTATTATATGGAAAGTTTTAGTTAGTAATATTTTATTGTAATGAAGGCCTTATGAATAACGTGTTGAAAGTAGCAAAAACAATAAAAAAATAATTAATAAAATAAAAAGCATGTTGCGTGTGTGTAAATAATGTGGCCTGTCGCATGTGATATACTTAACTAAATTATACATGAATATAATTAAAAATAAAATGCTTTACATAGAAATTATAATAATTAAAGGTCATAAAAAATACCAATAACCGTAATAACACAAAAAACCATACAACTTTTAAAACTAACAGTTAAAAATACCAAAAAGGATTCTATAATTGAGTAGTTCAATTTGTAACCGCTGTCTTTAAGTTCATGTCCTAATGACTAGTGCTCATTGCTCAAACTAATGACGTGTACTAGGAATATAGTAATTAAAACATCGTTTCTTATAAAAAAATATATAATAATAATCACTAATCACTCACCAGTTGCAATTGCCACCAGCTACAAGCATCTGCAAGCAAAAGTAATGCATTTATAAACGTTTGCTACATTTGTATAAAGCAAAAAAAAAAATTTTTTTAGAGGTCCATACCCAAAGGGTCCTTTTGTCCCTCCAAAGGGACCGTATTACTAAAACTCAGCGCTGTCCATCCGTCATAGGTCTTTTTAGGGTTCCGTAGCCAAATGGCAAAAACGGAACCCTCATAGATTCGTCATGTCTGTCTGTCCGTATATCACAGCCATTTTTTCCCGAAACTATAAGAGTTATACTACTGAAACTTGGTAGGTGAGATGTATTCTATGAATCGCAGTAAGATTTTGATGCAAAAATAATAATAAATATTGGGGGCTCCCCATACTTAGAACTGAAACTCATTTCTTTTTTTCACTCATACGTGTGGGGTATCTATGGATAGGTCTTCAAAAATGATATCGAGGTTTCTAAAAAATTTTTTTTCTAAACCGAACAGTTTGCGTGACAGACGCTTCCAAAGTGGTAAAAAGTTGCCCCCTAAACTAAAAAATCATAATGTACATTACTATAAAAACTACCAACGAAAATTGTTTTGAACTATATCTAGTAAGTAGTTTTTTTTTAATATCTCGTAAATCGTAAACCGCTTATTACCGCGTAATATTTCATACAAATAACTTAAATCCTTTAATTTCATAAATCAATGGTACGGAACCATATCAACCATACCAACAATACTAACCTATAGCCTGTATGTCCCAACAATTGCACGCGGGATGCGGGATGCGGAATCCCCCGGGGCCAGAATGTTGGGCTCTTCCTCCCGATTCCGAAGAGCCCAAACTCGGCTAGTCTAGGACCTCCGGATCCCGAGATAGGCCGCGGGGGGTGAGGTGGCCTGAGGAGCAAGTGGGGGGGGGGGATAAGGGAGTGTTGAGGAGAGGGGTGGGGAGGCTAGGTTGAATTTTGTCAGAATTTTGAAATTCCCAGCCGTTTCCGAGATATCCGGGATTTTAGGTAGGGATATGGGGAAGGACTTCGAGGTGGGTAAATATAGTAAAAAATTTAATAAAAAGATGGCGCGTAACGGCAAAATGTGACGGTAAATTTTTTTCCAACGCCGATAAAGAAGTTTTACTTCAAAAATGAAGCATAAATGGTACAAATCTTAAAAATATTAACTGAGTCAACGTACACGTCCCAATCAAGGCACAAGCCTTGATTGGGGTATGTATAAGTAGTATCACCAAACATAGTGGTTTTTTAAATATGTTTGAGTCACTTCTGATTGTCTGTACGTATATTTAAATTCATTTCTGGTAAGTAATTTATTGTTTTTAGGCTGTATGCCAATTACTGTGTTTATCTCTGAGATGAAATGCACCGAGTATTGAGGAAATTCTCTTTCGGAAATTAATTTCATAATTTACTAGTACATAAACCGTGTTTAATACACGCACTATAAAACTTTATTATATTTTACTACATCATATGAACGTTAAAATAAATGTCAAAATACTAAAAAAAAATAGTACTTAAATACAAAAAATATCAAAGTAAACATCAAAAGTCCGACCAGAAAAGTTAAACAACAAATAAAAAAAACAAACGGTGACCACAAACATCATTCGCGTTAAAAATTAACGAGCATACAACGGTTACAATTAAGGGACATTTTTTTACGCTCAATAATAATTATTTGTCCCGAGTTTTTTCATCGCAGTGTGTGCAGCGGTTGAGACAAAAAAGCTCTCACGCGCTCTCATCAACTTGGACCTTTCGATTATTCATGCGCTACGCTGTATCTGTAGACTGATATCTCAATAGAGTTGTAAATACACATAGTAGTAGTTTATTTTTTCAAATGCAGTTTTATCATCACCATCTCAGTGTTAATTCCAGTCGCATCCGAAGCTTTTTCAGCTTTGCAGTCCTGGGTCCGCTTTACTAGTCTAACTGCTGATTGATGCGACTGCCGTCTGACCTCCACAACCCGAAGGCGATATCGAAGCTTTGCAGTTAGACGATTGTTGAACTTTTGAGGCCTCCAAGAAGCCGTAACGACTGCAATTAGATGTTTGTATGGCAACCGGGAAGAATGCTTGTGTTACATAGTTTTATGGCTAAGATAAACCGTTTAGGAATGCACACTAGGTGCTTTCGATAAATCACTCCTCTTAAAAAATAAATCAAATAACGAAATGATTAATAAATCAACCGCATAACCCTAATCATAAAAAAAACTAATAAAACATTATAAATTAGTAGAAAATCCAAGTCAACCAAAAAATAAAGCCGGGGGGGGGGTTTAACCACTCCACAGACATCTGCGTAATCGAGTGACGGCTGATAGAGTCGGCTGAGATAATGACATCTGCGGTAAAAACGCGGACACTCGGTTGTTTATCATCCACTGGCCTCTTTAATTATCCGCTCGGTGTGCGCCCGCCTTAAAGTGGCGTGGTGTACCACCGGCTTTATATAGTTATCTCACCTTATGAGGGGGCGAGTTTTTAACAGTTCCAAATGGATATTAGAGTTCTCTATTACTAAGAATGCAGTCCGTATGTCTGTCCCAGGGTTTTTCCTTTGGAACCGTAACAGGTAGACAATTGAAATTTTCTAAGCGTCTGTACTAATAAGCCTAGTGGTGTAGGCCGCAACTTACAAGGTCGTAGGTTCGAACCCTGCGTTTTACATTGTGTAAATTATTTCATCACCGCTGCTCTCAAAACGGTGAAGGAAAACATTGCGAGTAAACGTCTTAGAAACATAAACTTCGAAGGCACGTGACATCTACCAACCTGCACTGGGCCGGCGAGGTAGATTATGGCCCACTCCCTCTCGTCGAGACGAGGACTGTCTCCCAACTATGGGAGCAATACAGTAGGTATGTTAAGAAAACCCTGTCCGACCCGTGAAGGTGTTGTTAGGTATCGATAACTGATTCTACTAATGCATACAAAACCGGGCTAAATAAAAAAAAAATAATCCACCTAAAAAAATTAATATTTTTCGCAAAAAGAGGTAACTTAATAAATCTGCGTTATCCACCCTTCCGCGCGCGGCGGCGGAGGCGGCGGAGGCGGCGGGCGGCAGGGCACGCGGCACGTGGTCGCATCGCTATTCGCTCATAATAATACCTGTGTTGTCACTTTTTAAAAATTACCAAATTTCGGGGAAGTTGGAATTAATTCGCGGGAAAAAAAGAATATTTCAAAATTCATTTGTATTGGTACTATGATGATTACGTAAAATTTGTTGGTCATGTGTTTACCTAACCTTTATTATCCTTATGGGTCGGACAGGGTTTTCTTAACATACTGTATATATGTATGTATGTTATGTGAAATAAAATATAATTAAAAACAAAAGGGGGTTTCCAGTTTCCACACATGAAACGTGTTTTTTCAGAGTGTTTTGTTCGTTAGTTTTGTTGAAGTATTTAAAAAAAAGGTACTGTTAAATATTGAACGAAATGGAAGTTCGTGTGTAATGCAAGTCCGACTTGGCTTGACAGTTATTTCCCTTTAACAATTTTCTCGTCCTTTAGCTAATAGGGTATTTGACTAAAAAACTAATTAGTCCGTCAGTCAGATTTCTAAAAAATACTATTCGCGTATTTTTCTTTTTTCGTATAAACAAATATAAACAAAAAGTGAAGACGACACAGTGCGTTGAAAACTCGTGTGACGTCACTAGACGCTACACTTTTTAGCGACCAGTGACGTCACCAGCCACCACTCCAGATCTTTGATGCCTCTTATATTTGTCAATTTTTATTGTTTTGATAAAACAAAAAATACGTATCTAGTTTTTTTTTGGAAATCTGACAGACGGGACTAATTAGTTTTTTTTAGTCATTTGACTAAAAAAAACTAGTTAGTCCGTCTGTCAGATTTGTGTGACTGTGGTTATTAGTGTAATGTAGATTTTGAAGTCGCGGATAACGAGCAGGGTAATTATGTAACAGTAGCAATGAGTTTCATTTTGACAGTTCAACAACATTCATTGTTTTATTTGCGTTGTAAAGCAGACACATTTTCGAACATATAGAGCAATGGATTAGGAAAAATAATGACAATGAGTCTAGTAATACTATAATCGAAAGAAGCACAAATTCATAGTAAATTCAAATTAATAGTAAAGTTAATCGCAGCTAGAGTAAATTGCTCGTTAGCTGTGTATACAATCGTTACCTGTCAAAAAACCTATTCTCATGCCTAACGAAATTTCATTAAAAGCGGTTTAGCCGTTTTGGAGTAGTACGAAAACAAACATACTTTTGATAAATGACTCTTTTTTATCTCTGCCTCAATATATCAAAAATATCTCTAAATTTCCAAAATTTTGTCAAGTTTTTGACATTTTATTGTAGCCGAGATGATACACGTTCAATAAACGTTTTGAATTATTTTACCAAATTTTACCGACCTTCTAATTCTATAATGTATTTGCTTCTTCAATTCTGTGGACGTCATCATAAGAAGTACCAACGGTTCATCTACCCATACTATCTGATGGACAATTACGAATTAATAACCCCTAACAAGCCTTTTAACGATTGTATTAGTTGATATCAATATCTTAATAACCAAGCTCTTGATTGAAGTTTATTTATTACAACAACTATTACACAGACGATTTTACTTCAACTAGAGTTATCATTTGATATAGGATAGTAATTCTCACTACTCCAATTGCTTTTATAATAGGTACTGTTAATTACTATTACTGTTTTTTCTACACCGTAGTTTTTTTTATGAAAATCAAATTTCCTTTTTATTTCTTCTTTCTATTTTTGAAATAAAAAAATAAATTTAATGTTCATTCAAAACAAAAAGTAATATTTATTTTCATTAAAAAAAGGAAAATGTTATTTTCATTAAAAACAAATAGGAAATCTTATAATAATTACAAAAATACAGAGAAAATTTTATTTTACGGTTACGTAACAAACTCAAAGCACATACCTATTTTAAAAAAAACATATAGGTACAGGCATATTTTAATAGTCAACTGGTCGGTCAGTCAGAAAATTCCAAAGCGTTGTGGACCTATAAACACGAACAAGGAGCTCCACGAAACCAACAGCAGTCATAATCAACATCATCATTCCAGCCACAGGAAGTCCACTGGACAGGACACAGGCCTCCCCTAAAGATTTTCAAAAAGACCGGATGGACGCGACCTGCATCCAGCACTTCCCTATGATTTTGGTCAGGTCATCGGACCACAGCAACACCAGTGAGATATATAACCCTGGCCCTGACACTCCAGCAAATGCTAGGGATGAAGACTATTGACAGCCCACGTCAACTAACTTTTAAGTACCTACTGTCCCTCCAAAAGTCTCCTGATTCAAACATTTTGTTCACAAATAGTTACACTTCACTTGTCATTAGATGGAAGTTATCGTTAGTCAAAGTTGGTTATGATAAATATAAAAAAAATTACATTAACTATACCTAAACATATAATCTTAAAGTAATTACATAAGTATACTTAAATAAATACATAATACTAAAATACATAAATATGTATATATAATAAACAAGTACTCACAGTATAGAAGAAAGGTAATCTCTTTTAATCGACGTTTAAATATAGAAATAGTGTTTAAATCACGAATGTTAGGTGGGCGTGAGTTCCACAATCTTACAGCATGTACAGAGAAGGAATAGGAATAATAACTTGTTTTATGAAGATGAGATTTAATTAAATAACAGATCTTAAGCTGTCTAGCTAAAACATAGGCTATGATAGAGTAACGCAGATTTCAATTTTATGTGAACTTCATACGTAGAGGTTGGCCTCAAAAGATCGTGGAGTTTTAAGGCACAATAATCCAGTAATAAAAGTAACATTTCACTAAACAAACTCACAAAAACAAATCAATCGATTCAGTAATCGAAACTCGATGCATTTTTAATCGATATCGTTACTTACTCGAATAACCTGTTCAATTAAGACGATTTTTTAATCATTCTATATATCAATTTAACCCCGATGTGAAATCGATTTTGAGAAACCGGTGGGTCACTCGTGGTACTATATCACAGTGACATGCTCTCGAGTGAGCGCGATAAATCTTGCGAGGGTTAATTAACTGCCAACACAATGGTTTATAAGTGTTTAAGGATGCATGTATGTGCGACCGAGGTGCGCGGTTGCCGGGTTAAGATAGGGCGGGGACATCTTTTAGTTTTAGAATTAGCTTAGTTAAGCTAAATTTTATATAGGAGGACAAGTTCGATCGAAACTAAATATATAATATTTATTTGTTGTTTTTGTAACAAACCCTTATTTTTAAGCTGAAATTAAATTGTGAGATATGATAGCAATTTTTTTTTCTATTTGTTTTACTGAGTTACACACAGAACATGTCATTAGAACGAAATATTTCCGTTTCTAATTTAATGTGCCTGTAGTAAGTGGTAAATAAAATAAAACTTGTATCATACACAAAATGATCCATGTTATAACAATAGGTTTTGGGACAAAAAGTAACCTCTTTAGTGAGATAAAACTCACTATCGGTACGCAGCCTCGATGACGGATATCAGATACCTAAGTGTTGTCAAAATATAGGAATACGCATCTTACGTTTTCAAAGAAAGCTTCTAAAATTCAAATTCAAATTCAAATTCATTTATTAATCTTGTGAACACAGGTTACAGTTATACAGATGTTATGTACAAAGAATTTTTGTCCATGCTATGTCCCGCCAAAAGGCATACAAAATATCATAGGAAACGAATGTAGAATGTCACAGTTTCATGCAAAATAATATGTCAATAAATTAAGGCGTCACATTAACTCAATAGGCAGCAACACACAATAAAGTCTTAGAAACAATAAAATAAAATGTCAACAAATTACAATTTTTAAATATTAAACAAAAATAAAATATAGTCAACAGAGTCAAGAGTCGTCAAATTTAGATAATATCATACAAATTTATCTTAATTAATAAAGTTTGTCATTAAGATATTCATTGATAGAGTAATATGTCTTTTCAATAAGTAATTTAAAAAGCTGACGCTTAAAAATATTCACGTTTTTAGCTGATACAATTTCATTTGGTAATTTATTGTATATCTTGGGAGCCATTGCATATATGCTTTTATGTAGAAATTTAGTTTTTGTGAAAAGCAATTGTAACTTATTCGAGCGACGTTGGCTTTCGACAGAACTCTAGAGATCCTTATTATTTTTAATAAAAATACAGGCCTCATAGATGTAGAGGGAAGGTACAGTCAATATTTTTAAGTTTTTAAAATGTGGCTTGCATGAATCGGTCCGTTTTATTTTGCATATAGCTCGAATGCATTTATTTATTTATTTAATCTTTCGCACATAAAACAATGGCGGACTTAATGCCTTAGGCATTCTCTACCAGTGTGGAGGCAACATAACCATGATAAGCTGTATATAAAATGTTCTAAAATAATGTTTAGAAGCGCGTGAGTTCTGGCAGGAGCGCCGAGCGGTTACAGAAAAGGTTCGGGTTATGAAACCAATTTAAATCAAACTTTCTTTTTGAAAATTTAGCCAACTTTCCAGTTTCTATCTTGCGCCAGCCCCCAACAACCGCGCTAATACATCTGCCGATTAAGATCTTAGCAGGAACTTGATACTACCCGCTTTATCCGGCGTGATCTAGCGGTAACATCGCGCCTAGGCGACAGGGGACCGGCTAGTGCGGCTAAAAATGCAAATTGTTTAGCTTACTCTAGATAGAGATGTGAGTGGAATTTATAGATTAAGTGAGGGCTTAATTTTTTTTTTATGAATTTCAAACTGGTGCTTGACCGCAATCTCGCCTGATGGTAAGCAGTGATGCAAACGTTGATGGTAAATAGGGTGAATTATTATAAGCAGTGCTTGTTTCTAAAGCTAAAGAGTTTGTTTGTTTGAACGCGCTAATCTCAGGATCAAATCAAATGGGACCTGTAGGGTCCGATTTGAAAAATTCTTTTTGCGTTGGATAGCCCATTAATTAAGGAAGACTTTAGGCTAGACTTTAGCTATATAACATCACGCTGCGACCAATAGGAGCGGAGCATAACTAATTCCACGCGAACGAAGTCGCCGGCGGCCGCTAGTAGTAAATAAATAAGCACTTTTAGTAGAAAAATTTAGTCGTAGAGTTTTGGCAGTTATTAGGGTAGGTCAGAAGCCTAATAAAAAAATAAATAAAAAAAAAGTCAGAAGCCTAATGGTCTAATAACTAGTCTTACACAGGGGTATGGTATTACCCAGTAACTGGGTTGTGGAGGTCAGATAGGCAGTCGCTCCATGTAAAATACTGTTAATTCGGTTAGACTGGTAGCTGACCCTAATACATGTAGTTGGAAAAAGGATAAAAAGATGTTGATGAAGAGCATAAAATTATCTACGACTGTTTTTAAAAACAGTCGTTTAGTTTTACAAGTTCGTTAATTTTAATTTCATTATAAAATTCTGGTACCTATACAGCTGCATCTGTTAGGACTGGTTAAGTCACTCCAACGTAGATGCGAAAAAAGCTAGACGAATTTCTTCTATATTTATTAATTACTTAAAAGTACAAATATAAATACGCATCTATCTCACTAATAATAAAGTTTGTGTATGTGAATTTGTTTAAGATTGTAAACGCACAGACAATACAGGTGAAATTCCTAGTGTGGAGCAACTACCAGCGGTTTTTTTTATTTTTAAATATTAGTCCGATTCGTGATTAAGGCTACAGGCTATTTAACTTCACACTAAAACCCTTAGGAACCGAATTAAAATAAAAAAGTTAGAAATAACGCTAAGCGAAACCTAAGCCCTCGCATCGCCCGTCGTCGGAAGGCGATACGAAGCGATGTGGGATGTGGGGAGGAACAAGACCTTTCACGCGAACGAAAACACGAGTAGACGCTCCTGTATCGATAAAACTTAAGTTTAATTTCAAAATTTCGTGTTTAAAATTTTATTTACATACCTGGATTTCTAAAATAAAATACCATTGAATAATTTATTAATAGCCCACTAATAAATATCACTTTAGGTCATATATTAAAATCTATAATCAGTTCTCAAGCGTGGGCTTAATAGCCAGGCGGTTAATCTAACTTCTGCTTAGTTAAACTTTGCAACACGTTTTCAAAGTAGGTACTGTTAATACACGTAAACCAATCAACTGCACAGCAATTACTCAAACATAACCTCCTTTATCTTTATAATACGACTTATTTACGAACAGAGCTAAATAATTAATCGTATACTTAATTAAAATCCACTACATCACTACTTGTACTTCTATTCCAAAACACTAAATCAAGTCCCAGCACTAATAAAACCGCAATATGCGGTCACTATTATACTAGCACCACTTTATATTATAAATCTTTACGTTGGACATAGCAAATATGGCGAGAACGAACTAGCTTTGGCGTTGTCATCCAGCGTATTCGCCTGAGATATCGATGCATACGATCTGAGACCACACGTGACGATATTCGATAATCGAATGAATCGAATGAGTCAATTGCATTCGGAGTGACACTAGTGCGGAATTCTAAATGTCAAATTGACATTCTGTGCTCGAATTTACTTTTTATGACTAAGGACAAAAGACACGGCCTAGTTGACAGTAGATCCATTGTTCTGATTTTAAAACATGCCTATTTTCTTATCTTTTGAATTGGCGGTCGTTTAAAAAACTCTTAAGCTGTATATCTTTGTATCAGTGTAATTATCATATATAATATATCCATAGCTAGAGGATGAGTAACATTCCTGTTCATTCTTTATCACGCTGTATCATTGTGAAGTATTTTTTTTATCTGAATACGTTTCATAATAGGTTCGAGTTAACAAGAAATTTTATAATAGCAACATGATTAAAAGAAAGACTAACAATCATGCCTAATCAACCTATTGGGTTTCTAAAACCACATCTCACAGCCGTCAAACGGACTAGTGATGGGAATGCTATTATAAAAAAAACATCGATAGTAATAAAAGTGGTATCGGTATTCGTAAAGGTGATGGGAAATAAAAATTCTCAGATATCGATAAAATCGTAGGGTATAAGCGAGCCGGCCACACGGAGCGTGGTCGTGTGCTGGCGTTGCATGCCGGCGATTATTAAGTAGTGTACATTTCAATTGCTCGACGTGTGCTTACTATATTTATTGCACCTTTTCAATGGGTGAATAGAGATAAACACCACGTTGTGCGCAGATTAATGTTGTTTTTGTTCACCAAGAATAAAAGACTGTGAACAGTCGTTAGTTACACAGTAATCTGTAATAAAAATCTGTCTTTAGCGGTTCGAGAGGAACCTTTTTTGTCTTCTTCATACTTTAACTTGAAACATTAATAGTTCTATATGAATTATTATGCTTAAACGAATGATTGTAAATTGAATCATGATTGTGAGTAATAGTTTTATATTGGACTGTATTGAACTTGACTTCGACATGATTGATTTAATAGACTTTATTGCAATGATTTCGACTGAGGATCGAAAGCTATTAATTTTGGTTAGATAGGTTCAGCAGTGATTGGTTAGTTACTGTTCGGCGATTTATACTCTACACTACCATCAGGTCAAACCACTCGGAACTGTCAAATATTCATAATCAACTTTGAGCCTTCATGCATTAGAGATAAAGTTGAAAATCTAATTAAAAAATCTGTCAGATTGTAGTAGCTTAATGTACTGTCGTTTATATAATGTAAATTAAAGTAAATAACGATCCCCACCCGTAAGTCGCAACCCATCTTACAGCTTCACTTAAATGATAACAAATTATCAGTTTTGCAAAACTATACAACGCCAGTAGGCCTAGTATGAGTTTTCATTACGAAACTCGATCGTCGATATTGAGCGCGTTTGACTCAGCGATTGGCCCGCTTCAAGGTCGTAAGAACTCTCAACCAATGAGAGCGCCAAACGCGCTCGATATCGACGTTCGAGTTTCGTATTGTAAACTCATACTAGGCCTACAGAAGGCCGTGTCAAATTACAAGGCGCAAAAATAAAAACTTAAGCTTCGAACCAAATACGAGGGAATGTCATTACATGGGAACCAATTGTAGACCCCCGCAGTGGTGAAGTATGGAGACATTTTTATCGATATATTAATTCGGTATTAGGTACTTTCCTAATATTATTCGGATCCTTATTTATAAGAATCGAGCTAAGAGTCACTCTGTCGCCGCCTTTAAAATTGGGACAGAGTAGAAAGATTTCGTTTACAAATCAACTAACTTCTGATGTTTAATTTAATTTAGGACTTTCAAGTAGTGCACGTTCTCTATCTTCTGATATACCACTCTTTACTTTAAAATCTTCCCATTTTAATGCAAACCTCAAATTCCAACTCTCTCTTTATGCCGAATACCTGAATATAATGAAATTTTATGCCACCAGTTAAGAAGCCACTGGAATTCAGAATCGTGTTACGATCACAGAGCCATCTCGTCAAACAAAATTGCAAGACAAGAGCTGTTTAAAAATACACGAAACTGTGCACGTAATTGCGTAATAACTCAGAAACGATTACCGAAACGATCTCGATTGGGGATCATTATGTTGCTACTAAATCTGCGAAATTTCCCCAAAAACAAGGAGCCTTGAGTGTAGGAATTAGAAGGGAGAAGATTCACAAGTGTGGGCCCAAACAAAAAATGAGATAATTTTATTCAATTATTCATTTGATGACGGCCTCGTTGGTCTAGTGGTTGCTACTGATGAGCAGAGTCGACGTTACCGGGGTCGAAAAAAGTGTTATTGGTTTTTTATGTATGTGTAATTTCACTGCAGTAATCGGAGTTCAAATTTGTTCTAGGTTTTTTTTAAACTCTTATTACAGGAGCCTTAAAATACCTGGAAAAGTAAAGATGTACTAATGGTGTACCTTTACTTAATCCTTCAGCGCGTAAAGGGCTTATGTCATGTTATTAATTGGAAGTTCATCATTTAAATTTCTTCAGTTGTGTTTAAGAATCATTTTAGACCGTGTCGTTCTACATTTCCGCTAAGACCTCGATCTAGCTGGATTCCACTTCAGGTTTTTGCCCCGAAGTTTCTTTCCTGAGATTCCGAGTGTATAATGAAGCCATTACCCGCAAGAACAAGCTTGGGCG
The DNA here is from genome assembly GCA_037179545.1 of Sesamia inferens. Taxonomy (NCBI): domain Eukaryota; kingdom Metazoa; phylum Arthropoda; class Insecta; order Lepidoptera; family Noctuidae; genus Sesamia; species Sesamia inferens. The sequence goes on from CM073950.1 coordinate 17,281,293, forward strand.
AACGTAACTCATATGGAAGAAAAAAATGCCCAAATCGCCCCGAGCAACACTCGTGCGCCGACATGCTGTCTTGCCAGTATAGAAAAAGAATTAAAAACATTATTTAAGTTCGTTAAGACTCGTTTCGCGGTCCTGCTTTCTGGTTCGAGATTTATTTTGGAATATTTAAAGTAGTTAGATACGTCGATATATCGTTGTTTTGAGCTAAAATAGCCAGTCCGTTAATCGGTCCTAGAGCGTCTGGTAACCACATGTAGTGTGAACAAGTCTGTTTTAAGGATAGGAATAGCCAACTTTATGACCAACCAATTTCCCTAACAGACTTTTACGGGTAGAGCTGAAAGGTAAACAACCGGGACACAATATCGTCCTTCACTTTCAAATGACTTTTAAATAGGGATGAGAAAGGCTTGAAGTGAGATCTCAAAAATATCGGCATTTTAATGATGTATTCACCATACAATTGGTGGTTTATAAATGTAAAAATATTAATTAATTACTTCCCAATAAAGAAAAGGCAACTCACTTAGTCATTAGTGTTGGTTTCTAAATTAACAAACAGAACATGACAGGGCAAGTCTTGGTTATATTTAATAAGTTATTTCTTAATCACCCGACATCCGTTACAAGGAATTTATAGACACCGGGAGAGATCTATTGTTATTTCAAATATGTATTCTAAGTACTTGTATATATAGTTTTAATTCACTTGATATGGATTATTATTTTAATGTTGTTACAAGACAACGACTCTTTAAAAATTTTGTAAGGTTTGTTTTTTTTTTTTTTTTGTATATGTCGTCAGAATTGTATGAATTGATTGTCGTCAGAATTAGATGAAATTTCAATCAATTTATTTGCTTTTTGTAACACTGAATACTGTGTTTCACACATCAAGCAACAAACTTACTACAATCTGTCAGATTTTTGTATTACATTTTCAACTTTATCTCTGTTGACAGTTTCGGGTAGTTTGATCTGCTGAAGTCCGACAAGAATGCGGCAATAAATGAAAATAAATACTAGTGATCGGATTATTTTTAAAATTTAAATTTTTTATCATTATAAACTAGTATTTGACCGCAATCCCGCCTGATGGTAAGCAGTGATGCAATCGTTGATGGTAAAGCGCGCTTAAATTTTTAACAATGAATTTAAAAAAATATTTCTTTAACAAACAAAATAGTAGTAATGGGCCGACTGTGGGTTTTTCCCCATCATTCACTTATTAGAGATACTTGATAGTGGAATTTGAAGACTGGTAACGACATCATATGCAGTTTAATCCATTTGCTGGGTCTACTTTATGTCTACATACAGTGTATGTAATGAAACCTTTAACTAAATCATCAAGAATGTCCCATCAATTTCACAAAAACAACTCGCCACATAAAAACCCGATTAAAATTCAAAACCAAAACACAAAATTCGGCCTCGTCATCACCATCCCATCACATCACCGCAACATGTTAATCTGTGATCATTAACCATGATAAAAGACACGCCGTGATTACCCTACAATGCCCCACAAAAAATACCATAATCAATTCTTGGGGGACTATAAGAAAGCGACAAACTTACGCCCACAAGCCCTCGATCCGGTTCGAAGGACCAAAGAAAATAATAAGGAGATTTGTATAAAAAAATCGGGTGTGACACTTAATTAAGTCGACTGTCTTTTAGTATGCTCATGGAGATTCTACAGATCCTCCTTTGATAACTTTTGATCACTTAGTGTGACTTTGACCCTTTGATGCGATCAATTGAAGTCACCGTACAACTTGTAAGTTGATGTCTCGAAAGACTTGGAATAAAAGGACATGTTAAAAAGAGATGTACCGGTTTTATACTGTCTTGACTTGAATGATAAATAAAAGAATAAGAATGCAGCGACATCCATTTACATTGATGGACTGTATTTATCCTTGTTTCACTATTAAAATAAACTATTCCATAGATAAGACTATTTTTCATAGATGTGAAATATATAAATGAGTAAAATGTTGTAAGGACGGTTTTGAGTGTAAATGACATTGGCTATAAAAAGAGAAGACCAAAGAAACTATGGATGGAATGTGAACTATAGAAGAAAAAGACATGTTGCACCGACCCCAAATAAATTAAGATAAGGGGCAAGAAAATGATGATGAGACGAGTTGTAGTTAGAAGCCAGATAAGCGGTTTACTTTGTGTGAACAATTTCATCACCACTGCTCTTAAAACTGTGAAGAAAATCATCGAGAGTACACATCAATTTCTATCCTACAGTTATCATAAATCAAATAATTGAAACACAAATGGAAAGTGCAAGAACACCATATTTAATGCAATATAGTCCTCGATGCATCCTGCTCTTAAAAGGTCCTTGAACTCTGCACGAATGTACTTAGTCCAGTTCACAAAACATCGAACTTGCTCAAGGTAAACAAAAGCTGTATCAAAACTGTTGCGCAACACGCATTAAGTCAGAGTAATCTTCATTTAAAACATTTAACATAACATTTCTGATACCTACCCACGCTTAAGCTTAGTTAAACACACTTGAATCCGTTAATTTCGTCACAGAAAACATAAAAAAGATGTCTTAATTGAGTTCAAATCTAACACGATACTCAAATTTCCGTCAGACCATATCAAAATCACATTAAGACGTCGAAAAAGCCGCTCACATTAAACCAGCATCGGTTTCTGGTATCTCGAGACTACTAATAACTCAATCCTTAGTAAATTATATACGACCGGGAGAGGCACATCACTATCATTACTGCGCGCGCGTTACAACACGATGCGTTCTTTTTGGTTTTTGAATGTTTTTCTGTCATTGCATTGATAATACATTATTTTCATAAAACTTTTGTGGAGTTTTATAATCGCCTGTGATGAAAGTTTTCTGTTTTAATGATATATTTATGGGTGATTTCTGTGTCCAGCCTATGCATAAATTTTAGTGTTAAATTATGTATGGCTTCAATTTAATGTTAAGTTAAAAGCTACAAGTTCAGTTAGCTTACTATTAAATCATGAAAGTTAATTCGAATGATGACTTTAGACTAGTAGTTAATAACTGGTTTAGAAAAGTTGAAGCGTTGATCGTGTTTATTTGAGGTTACTTCGGTATTTCTTCTCTTCTTCTTCTTTTTTCAAGATGAGATTCAACCGCAACTATTGATCAATGGCCTCTGTGGATTATTTACCACAATTTTGCCAATAACACGTGTAACAAATTATAGAAATGTGTTGAAAATTTTATTTCAATTTTTTTTTTTTTTGATTGCGTTCAAGCACTAGTTTATAATTATATATAAAAAAACTATGTACTAGTATGGATTATTATGTTAAATATAAAAAAAGCCATGACTGAATCGTACTAAGATATTTTATTAACATTTTGCAAAGTTTTATATGTTTTTCCACTTGTGTACTGCCAAATCTTCGTTTTCGTATGATAAGATATCAAAAGAATTTAACAGAAAAAAATGTGATTTGACTAATAAGCATATTAGGATGTTTTCAGGGTGTGAATTTCATTCAAGCTCCAAAGAAAAGGCAGGATCCTCCGACCAGACTGATATTGTCTGGCGTGCACTTGGCCACCGGTTGATGTTATGAACATGTATGCGTTTTAATTGCACAGAAAACTTTGATTGCGAGATGTAGGATTTGCGTGACATCAGTATGTTGCGTTGTTCGCATGTAGCGTTGTAGGTACCGCTACACACGCTTATTGCGTTTTGACAAAATATCGAGGTTTCTTAATATTTCCACAATAATATAATATTATCTACACTCATTTCGGAATAAAATTTCGAAATTATGGTGAAAATCGTAATTAAGGTGAAAATGTAATTATTTAGTTTATGAAAACACCTACAGACATGAAAAGAGACAAAATAAGAATGGACAATAAAGATAATGAGTGAAAAACAGTTAGTTACCATTTTCCTCCCCCCCCTAAACAGCCTACTTTACTCTGATAAACTATTACGCCTTACTTACGTAGTGACGTCATGACCCGCATTATTGCATATTGCATGTCTAATACACGTTCTCATCACGTTGTATTAACAATATATACGCGTTGGTTTGTTCGTTTTGTTGCGGCCAATGTACCACGCCCCGGCCATTATTGTGAGACCGACTGAGTTTTCTGGTTTGTCGATATGTAACGGGTACTGCACTAGTTCTTTTGCGAAATAGAGTTGGTGACATTTTTTATTAGAAGATAAAATTCAACTCAGAATTTTGTTGTTGTAGTTGTTCATTTAGAAATATCAAATAAAGTATTTATTACAATTTTCTTAGGCTTCAACTGAATTTCATGACGACTGTTCAGAGCATTTTATATTTAATATAACGCAATATTTTTTTATTAGTTGTGCTTTGTTCAGGGAGAGATTCTCTCTTGCAATTTTAAGAAAGGTTTCAAGTCTAATTCCAGTCTCAATCTGACAAAAAAAAATCTCTAAATATTCCTACAAACATACTCAAAATGTTGAAAAATTTTTGACAGTTGTTTATCGCTGAGATGAACAACTTTAAACGTGTTTCGTTTACGAGAGTTGATCCTGGTGTATGTATATTATCTATTATTTTAGAAAATTAACGACATTGCTAACATTGTAAAAAAACTTTCCGAACCGATAAACTTACGACAGTATTACTTTACGATACCACATTTTCCTTTCATCGATATCTCTAAACAACAACACTATACGAAGACGCTGCGCTCAAGCCTCTCGGACACATGCGGCGACTTTATCACCCACCTCACAGCCATAACAGGTACAACACACAAACATACAGATATATTCATACGTATTGCTTACTCTCTTATATGGAATATAATGTATGTTCGACATAAACATATCGATGATTCGGTGTTTATCGACTTTAAGAATAGTTTAACATACTACAACACTATGATTAAGGCTCCCATAGACAGGCGTGTCACGACAAGATTCTAGTAAAACAATTTCCATCAAATTTTCATGGAAATTATTCTACAGTAGTCGCGATGTACAGTCACGTCTCGCCTGTCTGCGATAGCCTCTAAAATCGAAATAAAATCTCTAGCTACACTATTGATCGCAGAATATGAAGACCGCTAAGTTACTTGACTTAAACACACACATACAAAGTTGTAACTTTCATAAACACCATAACAGAGCAAGCATAGTGTTTATTGCGCTATTAAAATAGATTCCGGTTTTATTAATATTCCGCAAACTGGTACAAACTCACTCTAGTTCCTGAAAAGCCTATTGGAAATTCCTTTGTTCCCAAACTAAACAAAAAATTCATCTTATTTCTTCTATTTTGTTAAAAAAAGGACGGAATATAAATATTATTTTAGTCCAGTCAAATTGGCCCGCACTTGACGTAAATTGACGTATTTTTAGTACCCATGTATTTATTCTATTCTATTTTTGTTTATGGCAATGGTGCCGATGGCAACAATTCTGCCAATATCTAATGTGATATTATGAGAAAACGTGCGAATGCAAAGAAATAATAAAATAAAAAAAGCAATTCAAATCTAATAATAATTGGATAACACTGTGTTTAATGTGAAAATTGTAAACAAATGTTAGTAGGTACACTGTAACAAACAAAAATAAAAATACGTTAAATATATAATGGTTAATTATATTAAATATGAACATAGACACACACACAAAAATAATCATAATTTGATATCATTAATACGGATAAAATCCATCAAAGCTCCAAATAGCTTTGGGGAAGAATGTGTTAATAAAGATGGAAAGTTAGATTGGACAGGAATATGTAACTGAGGAAGACGACTATAGACTATAGATGTATTTAATCGCTTCCAAATTGTCTATGGAGTATCTTAATTTGACAGAACAAAAATAATATTTTATCTGCTGTCCTTTTCTTAATAATTTAGAATACAAAAAAAAAATGCTAAAACTAAACTTACATTTAGTTCAGATTGGGAACTAGGTAATCGAAATCATTGTTTGTTGTGAAATATTACGTCAAAGAACATGAACAATCGCCGTCACTAGTGTAACTACTGATCATGAAGTCCTCAGTCAGCAGGAATTTCTCAGTAGCAGCTGCAGGGAATTGATTCTGTGCCCAGCTGGTCATTTATAACTGGAGACCTAAACAAAATTGGCGTAATCTAGGTGGACTAAAGTATACCTCTGCCAAATCCATCACGAATGTTGAGTAATGTTGTGTCTACAATTAATCAGCTAAACTGAAATTTGATGACTATTAAGTTTCTTGCTTAAGCCTAAAAAGCTATGAGCGTAAATCTACTACTCCCCAGAAGCACCGAAAAACTTCGTGTTTACTCAAAAAGCCTATAATCATCATCAACAACCTTTTTATCGTCCCACTGCTGGGCACAGGTCTCCTCTTATACAGAGAAGGATTGAGCGTAATCACCAGGCTCTCTCAAAAAGCCTATGTAATAAAAAAAGAAATCATCTGCCACTCTTATTTCCTATAAATCAGGTCAAAACCATTGAAAACTATTCCCATAAAATCCATAAAGAAGTATCATAGGCGCATGATCGCGATGCGGACGGGACACAAATGTTGACACACGCATGCGCGTGACGCGTCGTCGCAGCTTACTGCCAGCGTCAATATTGACCCTGCTGCAAGCGCGCGCGCAACTAGGGTTGGGACAAATGGAATTTATTTTAAAATTGATTATTAATTTTTTAACTTTGTCTTCGAAAATTTTAAGCTCAGTTTAGATAAGTTCGTTACAATTCTTTAAATTGTAATTATATCTGTGGAGTTTTTAGGTGCTTTTTACGAATTAAGTTATAATTGGTATTTGTGATGGTAAGCAGTGACGCAATCGTTGATGGTTGAAGACATATAAATTGTAATCTGAAGGGAAAACCGCTTTTTCATTTCGCATTGATCCAGTCCTTCTTCGAAGTAAGTAAAAGACGAGACGAGACATCGTAGCGGAGTCAACAACGTAAAGATGGATACTTGCCGTGGTCGGTTCTCCGATGATGGAACGATGATGGCGGAATTAAGACATGCAACTCCAATATATATACAATATGTAAAGAAAACCCTGTACGATCCGTGAAGGTATTGTTAGGTATCGATAACTGATTCCACTAATGCCATACAAAGCCGGACTAAACTTAAAAAAAATCCCCCTAAAAACATAAATATTATTTCGCAAAAAGCAACTTAACACATGTGCGGTAGGTAAAACATGCGCAGGTGAAGGGGGGCAGGGCATGCGCAATCGTTATTTGCTCATAATAATACCGTCAAAAATGGTGTTGTCGCTTTTTAAAAAATACCAAATTTTGGGAGAAATTGGAATTAATTCGCGAAAAAAAAGGATTATTTCAAAATTCATTAGTATTGTTACTATAATGATTATGTAAAATTTCATATTTTATTTGGTCATGTGTTTACCTAACCTTTATTATCCTTATGGGTCGGACGGGGTTTTCTTTACATATTGTTTATCAATCTCCATTTTACATTATGCTTGAAATCTTAGAGAAAAAGCCAAAAGAACATGAATTAGACTATAATGTTCCCACTCCTCTGGTCCTCCTCTATTTCTCTATCTCCTCGTTTTCGAGTTTTTAGTTTCAAGCCATTCATTCACAAAACGGTGAAGGGAAAAGAAGCGACAATGCGGAAGGACGATGCGATGCGATGCGACGTGCGTCGAGGGTAAAAAAAATTCTTGCAGACGCAGTTGAAGACAGAAGCTTATAAAACATAAATGTTTTTAAAAGACAAATGTTTATATCGTGGCAGCCCTACCTCAAGCTGTATGACTGGAAGCTTTTGTAGAGCAAACTTTACGATGATGGGAACATCATAAATTCACATTACATCGCTACCTTGGAATCCAAATTATTTTCCTCATTATTTGAACAGCGTCCAATGGATTAATACATAGCAATGTAAACGGTGCGGTCAACAAAATGTAGTTTTTATTACTTTTTGTGTTGACATTAATTTTGTAGAAGCTCTATTTGCATAGGTGCGCAGGAGTTTAACTTAAAACAACATTTATTTTACAATGTCATCTCTACTGATCATCTTTTTTTAGATATACATATACAAGTGTACATGTTTTTTTATATGTAGTAGATAATGAAATCAAGTGAATATAAATAAAATGCCTAATTACCTGCCTTTACAATTAGATGCAACTAAACTAATGAAGCCGCTATTTTACCCACGTTTATGTCAATATAATTATTTATTATACATACCTGTCAAACAGTTGATAAATGATGTATCAAATTTCATTTGAAATAATAATTTTAACCATTTTTTTATGCCGTGTAGGTACCGACTAACACCAAAAAAAAACTATTAAAAGAATGTGCTGAAATGAGACGTTTATCATGCAAATAGGATCACTTATCACTTTTACACGTCATATTTTTTTAAAGTAGATGGAGCCGGCATTTCCTAACTGACTACCTCTGAGAAGAAAAGCCGAAACAAACTCACGGATCATCGTCTTTTTTCAAATCCAGACATTAAAAATGAAAATGTTTACAATATTTTACGTGATTTTTAAAAAAATAGTGTTTAAAATGTCATAATTGTAGCATCATTACGTATATTGCTTAATGACCTTGCTTAGCAGAGCGAGCAGCTATCCCAAGCTTTATTGTCTTCTAAATAATCTGTGATTTTATAATACCCCTTCTTGCAAAATTTGGTCTTTATATAGTTTTTAGTTAACCAATTTTAACCTATGCCATGACCAGTAGCTTAATGTCATCATCCTGCAATCATCCTGAAAATGTCACCCATTCAATTACTAATATATCTCCAATTGCTTTACCCTAGCCATTAGAAGGACACATCTATATAAATACCTGTTATAAATTAAAGCTTAAAAATTACATAGCTATAATAAAGACTCGTCTACCACTAGTCTTACCATAGGGGTATTAACCAGAAACTGGATTTTGGAGGACAGATACAGATACAGAGACAGATAGGCAGTTGGTTAGACTGGAAGGCATCCTCAACATGTTGGGATATTCTAGTCTATTTTATTACATTATTAATTACCTAATCACTAAAACTTGCAAAGTGAGATTTAAATCTAATCATCATCATCATTAACCTTTTTATCGTCCCACTGCTGGGCGCAGGTCCCTCTCATACAGAGAAGGATTGAGCGTAATCACCACGCTCGCTTAAAGCGGGTTGGCGACTTCAGACTTAAAGCCCAGGTTTATCAAGGTTTTCCTTTAAATCAAATGAAATCATTTTATATGTTAACACAAGTAAATAGGTACAGATCTTAAATAGAACATCATATTTTTGATGCTTATTGGCATTCCACTAAGCATCAAAAATATGATGTTCACGTGGCTCATTACAACAAAATTATCATAAATAGATCATCATAATGATTGTTTTAAATTAAAATGATAGATTCAAATGAGGAACTATTTCTTATTAATTTCAAATTATTATCCCATTATTAATAATTAATAATGGGGTAATAACGAGATGCTGCTTTAAAATCTAACTACAATGACAATGTGAGAATAACTTCTAAATCCTTAGAAAACCGATCACCCCTATACGGTCAAAAACTGGTTAAAGAGCAAAGAGCCAATATTTACCAGAACCAGAATCCAAAATACCAATAAGCTACTGTACACCCCCCAGCCTCGCTTAGTCAATATTGAATATACTTAAAACATCTTCCAGGAATCAGTTTTAGTGCTACAGTGAGATATTGTAAGTAAACTCCTCTATTTAGATTTAGCTGATCCTAAACCAACATGCGCTGACCTCTGGTGCCTTCGTCCTGGTACGGGAGAGAGGTCTGGGTAGAAAAGTTGTATTACGGAGTGTAACTCATACTAATTGATATGTAGGTGTAACATGGTCCAAAACTGAAGCCCATTTGAGTAAAACTATTTATGTGCAGGAAGTTGAAAGGACTTGGAATCAGTTTGTGACTGATGGATTTTGTGGTCGTACGGTTCAAAGAGAAGTTGTGTTCGCGCCTTTATAGATATAGAAGTGTTCATTACGATAAAATGGAAAGTTCCAGGTTAAAGCACCGGCAGCGTTAGTGCAATGGTTTATGGTAAAAAAAAAATGTTTGTTTCGTTTGTAAGTGTGAGAGGTGTGATATCGGAAGCTGATAGATAGATTTATAAAAATCTTGTAGAATTTAGTAGTACAATTATGAAGGAAGATTATAGGATATCTAATATCAGACACGGAATAACACTAAGTGTAAGCGAAGTAGCAGTACATGCGGGCGATGTGATGCGACGCAATGGGCCGATATTTCATTCGAAGGAAGTCTAGGCCAAAATCTAGTTTACAAAGAAAGAAAGAAGGAAGCCAATAAATTTATTGAGCATAGACTAAAAGACACACAATACATAAAGTTACATTAGAAAATAAAGGTTAAAAACCGATGAAAAAAATTAGCAGGAAAGTGCCTCACGGCTAGGTCAAAAAGGCTCAGCAAGGAGTAGTGAAATGATGTTCAAAACATACCCTGTTTGTCGAAAGATATTCTAAGAACATTTTATTTCATGCGCGTTCTCCTAACAGATAGGCCTTCTTCTGGTCCTGAAGGTACGCGGTAGCAGCCCAGAGTCAGAATTTGTATCCATTTCCTGGCAAGAGGCTCTTCCACGTGGCATTACATGGCTATTACTAGCCTTCGGAGAATTACTGACGCGATGTTACGTTTAATCCATACTTAGATTCCGAGTAAGGAACATGTGATTATCACTTCTAAGACATAAGTCCTAAAGCTGTTAATACACTGAAAGCAAGGACAGAGAAGGAAGAGTAGCATATTTATGAAGCAAAGAGTAGTGTCTACGTCTTTTGAAGATTATAAATCATCAAATGAAGAGGTCATTTGATGATTTCCGCTCTGGGCGGAGCGGAATGGCGTGTCAGACTTTTACTGACTAAAACCCACCCATGTTACTTTACGTGCCTGTTCTCCAGGACCACGGTGTCTCTTTAGAAACACCCCACAATGGAGTACCTACGTTAACTGCTCTCATTTATCAAACCTTGTTCATTTATTCTCTTAAAAGCCTTGCAAAAAATAATTATATCAGCGTCAACTACTTCCATTAATTAACATCTTTGTTGCCTGATTTAATAGCACAAACTACAATTTTGCTATCGTTGTGGTAACCAGAGATACATTTGTTACACCCACAGGAAATGTACAGTATTCATGATAAAATTAATACATTTCAAACTACCCGCCACGCGCCATCTTGAAACCAAGAAGGGATTCAAAACCCCTTACATTTATAACACTGGTCTGTTACTTAAGCCAGCTGCCAAGTTTGAAGAAATAAATATGATCTTACGGCATATTAGTTTCTAGCTCAGGACACAAAACCAGCAGAAAAATTACACTGAAATATGAACAAGCAAAATCCCGTACATATAACGCTTTTCGAAAACAAATACATGTCCTGAAATTACACGAGACTTGAAGTCCAACTCACTAATAACACCACAGAGTAGTGAAAGAATAGAACCGTCGTCCAAAAAAACAAACGCCTCGTGGATATCCAAAAAAATAAAAGAGATCCCTCGTCAAGTTCCAAGTACCTTTCTATTCAAATATCAAAACTTATAATTTTCACAAATTCCCCGCTTCCCTTTGTTATCGTATCCATTTAACCTGTCATACACCTTTCATGGGGTACTATGGGACAATGGGGAGTATTCACCATATCCCAATGATGAGTAGCGACCACTTGTTCAAATAATTCCTCTATTTGAGATTAAATATGTTTAATCTGTACTATTTGTTGAAATGCTCTGTATTACTTGCAAATAGTTGGCATGACAATTTCAAGAGGTTTTTTTTAAGGACCTTTAATAAACAGCAGTAACATTAGTAATAGGTTATTATGTGGCCGATCGTCTAGAGAGGATACGCTTTTTTGACAAATGCTCCGTAAAACGATGCTATGCGGCTAGACATTAGGCTATACACAACCAGAGTAAACCAAATTTTAATTGTTCGAAATCCTTTACGTATTACTAATGCGAGATCGATGGTGTAGTAAGGTTCTGGAGTGGCGGCCACGTACCGGAAGACGCTGCGTAAGGAGGGCCCCAACAAGGTGGACCGATGACGTGACCTGGTTGCGGGAAGCCGATGGATGCGGCCAGTACAAGATCAGTCACTGACGGATGCCGGCTGGTCTGTGGACACTGGACAGGTGATCATCTTTACACACTGAGACTTCTCCGTACCTCGGAAAGCACATTAAGAGGGTTTTCTTCGTGGGTAATGCTTTTAGAGCATTTTTTTTTTCTACAATTTCACACCGTGATTATACGTGCCCCATTTGATTTTTTCCGAAACTTAATTAATAAAAGAAATACGATACTTCAAAATCGCGAAAAATAACCCATTTTTACCGTGATATTCAGATGACTATTAGACAAACATGATAAGCTTTTGACAAAAAAGAAAATAATAGAAGCATAGGTAAACTTTTCCTCTAAATTTTGATATAAAAATAATTTGAGATCTGTTGTGTTTGGAAAAAGAAAACAGCGGAATACGAATCGTCTTTTGGTCAACGTTTTTGTAGGTAAAATCAGCCTGAGCTGCAACTGTCTTTTTCACACTTTACCGGGAGAGGTTGGAAGCACCGTGACCGCAACAGTTTCTTCAAATACCTATTTTCCGAATTCCTCGGCACTAAGGTCCTCTCTTAAGCTGTTGGTCCCGGTCGTCATTCGTAGATTTTTGAGAGTCCTTACGGGTAGGCCGAAAGTCTGACAACCAGTTTTGACAAGGGGTATTACCCAGAAACTGAGTTGTGGAGGTCAGACAGCCATTTACTCAATGTAAAATTTTGCTATTCAGCTGTACTTGGTTATACTGATAACTGACCCCAAGATAGCTGGTAAACGCCAGGCAGATGATATATGATAGATCTACATCATCATCATCAGCCTTTTTATCGTCCCACTGCTGGGCCACCACCACCATCACCACGCTTGCTCTATGCGGGTTGGCGATTTCAGACCTAAAGTCCTTCTTCAAGATATTTTTCTTCACCTTATAATCAGTCATTGGTGTCCAAAATATACTTAGAAAGTACATATAACTGAGAAAAGTTACATTGGTACTTGACTGACCTGGAATCGCACCCGCAAACTCATACTTGAGAGGCTGGTGTTTTAACCACTAGGACGACATATATTCGATCTACATATCTAGGTTGAAATAATTCCTAGCAACAAGAAATTCTTACGAGTAAAACAGCAGGATATGTAGACCCCTACCTAATTGATCCAGCCTAATTCATGGGGAAAGTAAAATGCCATCCCATCTCGGAGGACTTGTATACCCTTTAACCTATTCCAACATTTCATTCGCCAAGTCCACTCGAAGCCTAAATTACGACAAGATAAAAATAGGTCTGGCTAGTTTTATGTCTTCCACCTGGGCCAAACGAGGGCCGAGCGTTTCTCGCCTCGTTACCAAAGGGCCGAGGGCCGGAACATTAATTACGGCTTTTGTGTTTATAGCTTATATATTTAATCGTAAAATACGGCTCACAGACACCATATTTATGTTAGTTTTTGATTGCGAAGGCTTAATTGCTGATAGGATTCGATTTAGTTTCGGTCTTTCGGAGTCTAAATTGTCTGTGATTCGGTATTGGTAGATAAAGCTGGCAGCTTTATATCCAAGCTCTATGATTGAGTAATTTGAATCTGTAAGATATGAAAGATGATAAGATTGATGTTGGTTTGCTTAGAAATTGGTTTATTATTGTAAAACTTGAGACGTTATAATTGATTTTCAATCGTAAATTTTCGACAAACTACTGAAATGTGAGTAATTTGTATATTTTTCCGGTGTAGCGGTCCAGAAAAGCTTTAAAATGATGCCTCATTTATGTATATTTAATAAAAATAAAGGAAGACAAAAAAGCCCTTGAGAAATAACATATATTATGATATTATACAACAATGCATTTTCTTTTTTAATTATAAACTAGTGCTTGACCGCAATCTGGCCTGATGGTAAGCAGTGATGCAATCGTTGATGGTAAAGCACGCTAGTTTATTAAGAGCCTATTCACTCTACTTGAAGACAATTAAGTTGTAAATTGTTCCAGTCCCTCGATGTACGCGGGATTATAAAATTAATTATCAAAGATTTTAATCTCGGTATTGCAACTAATTGGTTGGCAGTTATGTCTTTTGGTAAAATTTTTGTGTATTAAATTTGGGTTGATTGCAATTACTGAATATTTAATGGCCGACTCCCAAAAACGACTGTTACCTGATTTGAACTAAGAAAAATATGATATAGAGAACCAAAAAATTCAAGCAATTAGGTCTTATTTTGAATCAAATTAAGCACAAAATTGAACTTCTTCAAGCAACTTCTGTGTACATCATAGACAGTATTAGTCTTATAATAATAAACATACCAATGCAAACCCCATCGAAATTCCACATCCCATAAACAAGAACAATCTAACGCTGGTCCACTTTACCGTAAACAAACCAATCTATGGCGTTACGTCACAATATTGTCCGGCTAGGGAATCGAACCGAACGCCCACTCACATTCCTGTCGAAACTGGTTCTGAGTTAACTGCTTATTAGTACTCTGTGGGTTTTACGGGTTATCCTAGATGTTATGGTGTTGGTATTACTATGTGTTTATTGTTTCCCAATTTATTAGATATTAAACTGTCCAGCTAACTGGTAGTATTTCCATTTTGAGACAGGTTTATGCTTAACTCCAGATTTGGCTTGACGGTTCTTGACTATTGGTATAGTATTGATTTTAGTTCTAATTAAATAAATAGCCATAGGACTGTTGCCCGATGTGGCACTCGAGTTCTCTCCCCCTACAAGCTGGATCGACGACCTGATGGAAGTCGCTGGACCGCTCCTGGAGATCCTTGGGAGAGGCCTATGTCTAGCAGTGGACATCTTTCGGCTGACATGATGATGATGATGAAATAACCATATTTTTGTCATTGTTTGTAGAGTATTACAGAGGGGTTTCGTATTATCCAGTAAGTAGATTTTGGGCGCAAATTGGGCTCCATATAAAGGACTGGTATTAAGCTACGTTCGGTTAAAGTAGAAGCTGACTCCAACACAATAATAATATGTGGTTCGGGAAAGACTGGAAAGATGACAGCTGTTCTTTTATTAGCCTGTGGTGCTAAAAGTGATTTGGACTTACAAGTCTTTTAAAATCTTGTGTTCTTTCTCAGTAATTAGCTTATTGATACGTTATATGAGTTCATATAATTTACTTTTTTACATTACATAAATATGTAAGCTGTCACGCCCTTTATGCCTGGGGCTTCTTAGTTAAGTAACAAGTTTTAGTTAATTACATTTTCATTTGAATATAAATATATTGTTTTGCTTTGCTGGTATTTTGGCGTGGTAGCTGGCATATGGTAAATAATTTCATTGTTATTGTATTTTATCGAGTTCATCACTATACATAGTATTGTATAAAGACATGTTTTTTTTTAAAATGAACAGACAGCTGTGCTGCTGGGGAGTTTGTTCCGCCACTTCTTCTTCCCAGCGAAAGCACTAGGAAGTGTCGATGGGTGGGCGTTTTTGGGGGACTGTCTTATGTAATATTGACGTTCAAAAAGTGCTGATTCTCAGCCTAATTTGAATATATGACTTTTGATTTTGATTTTGATTTTGAAAATAAGGTACTTCTTCTTTTTCTATAGGCTGAGCTATACAGGCCCACTGCTGGACAAAGACCTCCCCCAAGGCTTCCTTGCATTGAGGCGGTTTGCCATAATCCCCACGCTTGGCAGGCGAGTTAGGAATCGCAGTAATTTCATAAGTATTCCATAGAAGAAGCGCTGCTGTCCGCTTCCCTTGTGAGAGTTCCCTTAGTCGCCTCTCTAGACACCCACCATATCCTCATGGTAGGATGAAATGTTATGTTTGTCATATGTGAAGTTTTTTTTTTAGGTAATTTAAATAGCTGAAACTTAAAATAAATAAATAAATACTGACACCAGTTTCTTTAAGGAATTAAATAAATAAAACCAAAAAAAACTCTTACTTCAAGAATTTCAACAAATCCATTATCAGATTGCTCAACAGAACTTGTTTTCAAAAACTAGCATCGTAATCCAAAACTCACGCGCCTAAACCAACTGAAGATAATAATGTCCAAACATAGTGAAACAATATTGGGGCGAGAGATGCGCGGGCGCAGTAGCTCGCACCGCCATGTTAACTGGCGACGCAAACTGTCATTATCACCTACAAGTCGACGGTAATGCGTTAGCAGTTGCTGGTGCCTACTGGATTTTTATGTGACAGTGCCATGATTTGGGCTGGGATGTGGGTAGTTAAATATTTTTGGAACGAATGAAAATTGTAAACTTGAAACCAATTACACAGCGAATTGGGGGTTAATTTTAGTAGAAAATAATTATACTGTTAATTGTAAATTAAACGGATTTAAATTTGTTGAATATATTGAAATTTATTTTTTATTTGTATGTACACTTTGGTGTAATGTAGTCGACATAACGTATATTCAGTTATAAATTACATAATATGCTATGTGTTGCCTTGGAAAAGGTATAAATATTTCGTGCTAAAAATGGGGACAAGAAGGTCTACATAATTATAAAAATACTGCTAAGTACGATCACATCACATCACTGCTTACCATCAGGCGGGATTGCGGTTAAGCGCTGGTTTATAAATTATAAAAAAAAAAATATTAAAAAAAATATTACACAAAAAATTATAAACTAGACTTCTGAACGGAAATAAGAAAATAATGATTTTTCCAAAGTTATTTTTCAAGTTATTATCAGTTAGCCATTGAATAATATAAGCATTAGCATAAGCTTAAACTAATACTTATTAAATTTTCATATCTTTCTAAGTTTTTTCTATAAAATATTGTAGTATGTATAAGTTACTTAATAAGTTAAAAAAAAAAGACTGTCATCGCAATGCACGACGAGGAAATAAAGTTTGAAACACATCATTTTTTTTTAAATCCTTGAGAAGCTTTTGGTCCTTAGAACAGTTACTTTACAGTACAAAAAATCGATACTGTAGATTACGCAGTTATTGAAATAAGAAAGTAGATACATAGTAATACTTTTACCTAAAAGGGATGAATCAGATAGAAAATATGAATATCAAGCTTTTGAAATTAAAATAGAACAATTAACCTAATCACGCATATGAAAAACATATTATACATCTACAAGAACACAAAACAAGAAATTACAACTTCTTCTAGGTCGGTCCGTTACAAAGATGGTATCATAAAATCGACGCGCAATCTGAGATTATGAGATTAATGTACGATAATTACAGTCATTGCGCACAATTATAATATTAAACTGCGGCTAACAAACTAATTTAACGCTAGATAGCATTTAGTCTTGTCTATGCGTTGATTCCGACACTTTAGCAACTTGTTTCTAAATATACGGAGACATGTACGGGTAACACGGCTCTGTCCGATGATAAAATAGTGCTCATTAATAAGTAATAGGTGTATAATTAAGTTTCCGTTGTTGAATCAAAACATGTCCTCACTAAGAGGTTCCGTTGAAATTGTCAGATGTAAAATGTGATATCGTAAGTTCGGACATCTGTTAAAAACACACACTTAGCATACTAGTGACTCTGTATTGATATAATATAAATATCAATGTGACTCTGTATCAGTATGACATATTTCTTTTTGTGCAAAAATGTCTTAGTTTTGTGCCGAATAAGCGTCGCCAAGAAATCTGCAGCTGAGGCCATCGACTGCTTGTAGAAGCTTATGGTGAAGCTGATTTAAGCGAGAAAAGTTGTAGTGAGTGGTTTCAAAAATTTACAAACTCTGACTTTGATGTGGAAGAAAAAGAACGTAGTGGAAGACTTCTAGAAGAGAAAAGAAGTTGACATACATAAGGAAGGATAACACGAATAATAAAAATCAATTGCAGAATATGGAATATACCAGAACTTCAATATACAATAAACCAAGTGCAGTCATTATTTAAAAAAGTATTCTTAATAATAATTTAGATTAATTTTACGACTGAATGGATAACTCGGATATATCTAATGGCAAAATGGTGGGTGTTAATTCTAAAGTAAACTCTGATAATGATAATACAACTAGAATGGTAGAAGTTATTAAATATAAGCATGAAAGAGGAACAAAAATTATTCGATTCTTGTTCGACTTTGTAAGACTTAGATACTCATAAGTCATCTCGTTGAGTTCTTGACCTCTAATTCAGTTTATGTTTATTATGTATTTGTTAGAAACTATGCTAGGCACTTCAATTGTTCTTGACCGTTACAAGATCATGTTTTACTTGTACTACCTTTAGGTACCTTTATGTTTACAATTTCTAGTACTTCATTGTCTATGTTCATTATTACTTATTTATTTATATATACTATACGTATAAGTACGGAGTTTGTGACGGAAGTGTTGATCAAACTCCCGAAGCCTCCACAGGCTTTCCAAATCAATCTCCCTCTCATTGTTAGGTTTTAACATAACATCACCTCGCTCAACTGCCGTGTTCCTTCCTATTTACTCAGTTTTTTTTTTTTTTTGAGCGCGCTTTACCATCAATCTCTTGTAAAACTTTTCTTCTACTGTTTCCAAGTCTTTTCTTCATTCCTCCACTTCATTTGTTTGTACTCATTTTATTTGGAGTCGGCACAACATATTATTATCTTCTATAATTTTCAATTAGTTGTTATATTATTCGTCACTCCCTTTCTAACCTCCTAAACCTTTCTAAAATCATTATTCATACTCCATCCATGATTTCTTTGGCCGTCTTCTATTCTTATAATCATCGACATTTATGCTCAAATCTTCTTCACGATATTTCTCCTTTGGTGGGTGTACGTACCATTCCTTCAGTATCTACTGAATCAAACTTCTCCCTCCCTATTTCTCTGGTCCCACCAGACAACAGACCTTGTCAACCCATATCAAATTCCCTCATAACATTAAGCAATCAAGTTCATTTGTTCTTAACAAGTGTTTGCTCCGGGATTTGTCTGTCAGTCAGTTGGGAGCTAATACGAGCATCCTGTCTGTCTGTCCGTCCCGATAAGATAATACTTATACACACAGCATTGCTTGATTGTTTAATACTTGAGTTATTATGATATCCTGTGCTTGAAAATCCAAGATAATGTTAAGTCTTGGCTTGATAGCTATGCAAGAGTGGAAGGCTTATTAGTATATTGTGGATTCTCAGGGCGTTAAAAGTAAGTTGGAATATTTGAAGATATTAGTAGTAATTGAGATAAAGCGAATAAAATAAATAACAATTCGTTTGGTGATGCTCTCTTTCATCGTCATAATCTGCCTATCCTTTATCTGACTATGTTACGGTCAGCTTCCAGTCTAACCTGATTTATCTGAATTCCAGAAGTGTTTTAAATGGAGCTCGTGTTTATGCACATACGAGCTCCATTTCAAACACTGTAATTACACCATGCGGTGTTATGATGAAATAAGCAAATATATTCCGAACAAATTTTTAAATATCGCAGAATTGGATCTGAATTAAGTAAAGTAACTTAGAAAAAATATAAGCACAAACACCTCTTATTTGAACACGAAACGCACATAAAACTGTAATGTCAAGTCACCCAGAAATTATAATAGTTTATGTTACCTAATACGTCACACAACACTTTAGAAGTATCATTTTCATTGAAACCATCACGTTTCGCCTCAAAATCGTAAATAACACCTCATTTGACAGCTGGAAACGCACCTTCGCCATTTTTTCTGCTAAATAGACCACGTGGGTTCGCAGAATGCCCAAGTTACGACCTCTCAAATGTGCCGAAAATCATTAAAAGCACCCCAACAATGAATGTTTTGTGTTACGGAAACTAGTTTCACAGATCGAAATCGAACAAAAAGTGTATTTTGATGTCTAAATAGACACATCATCGGCCAGGTAGTAGGAGCGAGGTAACAGACACTGTTCTCGGCCGTAGTGAAAGAAATGTCATTAATTTTAACGGTTGCCCGTCCGAAGAGGTGGATTCTTTTTTTTTATCATAATTTCGATAGCTGATTATTAGGAATTTGATCAAGATGTGAATAATATGATGTGTGTTCTTGGGTTGTTTAATTTTTTTGTTTAATGTTTTACCAGTAACGATATTCTATTTCCAACAGTTATCTATGGATTTTTATATCTATATATATAGACCGTGTGCAAATAAAACAAAATCAAAGTACACTCGCGCACATAAACTTTGAGCAAAAAAAAACACAGAGTTCACCGAATTTTATTACTCCGAAAAATCCTCATACATTACAATCCTAATGGTAGTCAACAAAGGGAATTTATTCTACCTGACCGTCTCCTGGTCCATTGTTCGGCAACAAATCTGGTGCGCATTCGAATCTCTCGACTTTTTTTCTCAAAAATCCCTTGTTAGCAAGTCCACGGATAGATCTCTTTTGTGAGGACAATGGGGGTTACATATTTATAAGTGGGTAGGTAGGCGGAGAATACAGGTGTTTTGTCTAACTGCGCCGCTCCGTATCAAGTATATCTAACATGAAATAGTTATAACTTTATTTCTTGATCGACACACGCCGCGAATCAGTAATCAGAAAGTTGTCAGGTTTTATTGTTATATTAACCATATGTATTATTAAGCCTTTTTGTAGGTGTTGCCAAAATTGGCGTATTAATCTTCTACTGTTACAAAATTCTGTATTTAAGTGACTATTCATATCCACATCCTCTGCGTCACGCCGCATATTTTCGTAGAAAGTAATTTCATGTTTATAAATTCGAATTTTATTGTAAAAAAAATTACTATCATGCAAGTACATCAAAAATATTTGTTCAATCCGTATATCAAAGAGGCTACAGCGGTCAGTACCGTCATTTTTTGTTCGAAACAACCTCACGTTCCCGCTTCGGACATCAAAATAGTGTTACGAGTTTAACAAATAACTTTTTTAAGGTATAAACCAACGAAGCCCAATTAGTTCTACCCAGGAGAGATGGCTCTTTCGACGTTCACTTTACTCGTATTTTTTGTGAGTCTGTTCGAAAATTTTTATTTAGTGAACGCGGTGATTCGTTTCGCTTCTGTGTGTTTATTACGACGCTGACTGTACAAATATTTTGTGGTCGTATTTTCTGGTCGTGTCACGCTCTTGCGAAGCCGATTGATTGTAAATAACAGGCATGTTCGGCAAATGTTGTGATTATTGGCCATTTTTGTGATTAGATACTTTGTTTGGTATGGTCATTGTGTAGAATTATAGTAAGTGGTCCTCCTCGGCAAGGGTTTATAATAACAGCATGAGAGCATCATCAATTTTATGATAGCATTCAGATTCTGATTCTGTGGTGCTAAAAATCTGTAGAGTGGTTTTTTATAGTTTTGGTACTATCAGCTAAAGATAGTTCCGAAACCGCACCCACCAATTAAATATGGACCACTTTATATCGTGCCCAGCGTATCCTGTTGTCAGCACGGTACAGGAGGCGTTGAAGTCTACTGAAGATGCCAACTCCGTAGCCATATTCTGGGCTGATTGTATAACTAATAAATATATACGGACAAATCACACAGATTGAGCTAGCCCCAAAGTAAGTTCGAGACTTGTGTTATGGGATACTTACTCAACGATACTATATATTATAGATACATATATAGATAAACATCCAAGACCCAGGCCAATCAGGAAAAGATCGTTTTTCCACCATGACCTGGCCGGGGATCGAACCCGGGGCGTCCACATTTCTCGTCCACTATTTAAAATCGTGCAGCTGTCTAGGCTTTTCCCAACTATGTTCGTCTATGGATTCCAGTCCTATCTGATGAAGGTGAATATCAGTATTTGAGATGGAGCGACTGCCCATCCGGCTATTTAAAATATGTCAGAAAATATTTAAGAATGAACGAATAGCCAAATAAATGTACATAAATAATTAAGATTCATTTAATAAATAAAAAGGAAAATATGTCATTTAAACACATTAAACGCTCATTAGTTTATGTTTCCTAATAGGGATGTTTCCTGGGTTAAAAAAATTTGATTCTATTTAGTCCGTCATTCAGATTATAGAAAAATATTGGATACGTATATTTTGTTTTATCAAATCAATAAAAATTGACAAATATAAAAGGCATCAAAGATCAGGAAGGGTGGCTGGTGACGCTGCGCGCTAAAAAGTGTAGCGTGCAGTGACGTCACACGAATTATCAACGCAGTGTCGTCTTCATTTTTTGTTTATATGAAAAAAGAAAAAATACATGTCTAGTATTTTTTGGAAATCTGACTGACGGACTAATTAGTTTTTTAGACAAATACCCTATTCTCATATTTACATGAATAAAACTATAAATACTTACCTACGCTTTTGTTAACCGTACGTGTAAATAACTTTCTTTTTCTATTAAAATACAGATTCGGGTTTGTTTGCTGTCAATAAAAACAGTACACATGTTTAATGAAAAGAAATTTTCTCACCGATACGTTAATTAAATAATAAAATCAGGATTTGAGTGTCGGTATGTCTTTTTACTATAATTTAATGTTTGTTTAGAGTTTATTGTCATGTGTGTAATAGTTTGATGTTTGTCAATAAGTGCTAAATAACTTAAAAAAGTGCTAAGATAGAAATACAGTATGTAAAAAAAACCCTGTCCGACCCATAAGGATAATAAAGGTTAGGTAAACACAGGACCAAATATAATATAAAATTTTACGTAATCATCATAGTACCAATACAAATGAATTTTGAAATAATCTGTTTTTCCCGCGAATTAATTCCAACTTCCCCCAAATTTGGTAATTTTTAAAAAAGTGACAACACCGCTATTATTATGAGCGAATAGAGAAGCGACCACATGCCGCGTGCCCTGCCGCCCGCCGCCCCGGAAGGGTGTTAACGCACATTTATTAAGTTACCTCTTTTTGCGAAATATTATTTATTTTTTTAGGGGGATTTTTTTTTAAGTTTAGCCCGGTTTTGTATGCTTTAGTAGAATCAGTTATCGATACCTAACAACACCTTTACGGGTCGGACAGGGTTTTCTTAACATACTGTATATCTATACATATTGGTTTCTTTTTCTCAGCCTATAGAGATTAGAGGTCCACTGCTGGACAAAGGCTTCCCCCAAGGCTTTCATTCCATTGTCATAATCCCTCAATCAATACGCTTGGCAAGCGGGTTGGGTATTGCAGTATTTTTTTATACCACAGGAGAAGAGCTGCTGCCCGCTTCCCTGGTGAGAGGTTTGAGGGTTAAAATTGGTTTAGTTTTTATATTTCATAAAAAAAATTATAACATTTTATTAATAAATTAAAATTATAGCATTAAAAAAAATAATCGATTTGTTATTATAATTATTTACAGATATAATATTAAAATAAATAGATAACAACGATACAGCTTGTGGCAGAACTAACTTTGCACATTGTCAGAAAAAAAAAACTTTATACAAAAAACAAAACTAACTCAAAGAATGCCACTCCACAGCACTTCTATACTGGAACCCGAATGTCTTCATCTAAGGCCGTGACCGCGCATGACCCGGGTTGCCCCAACCAGTTCCCGAGATAGCCCGGGCCAAATAACTAAACGACTTAACGATATCAGCGAAATTACACCACGAGGGGTATATTTTTTAATTTTATTTCTTTCTGCGATGCCCGGCTTGGGTTTATTGCTCTTGGGTGTAAAAGCTTATGCTCGATAAGTGAACAATAACTCTATTTCATAAAGTCTAAGGTTGGTTCGCTTAACAGGAACATTTGGGGGAGTATAGTCTTTTACAAAAGAAAAATCTAAAGGATAATTTTTGGATACTCCGCCTGACAAACTAAGAAACATTTGTTATAATAAACAAAGAAAGAATAAGGCCAAAATTTTAATGTTTATTAATGTAAAACTTTCTCTGTATGAGAGGAGACCTGTGCCCAGCAGTGGGACGACTAAAAGGTTGATGATGATACATACTATTTACGCTGATACTTAAGGTAAGTTACTGTACAAATAAATACAAACAGAGAAAACTTAAATTAATGAAACCACTGTGCAAATGACAACATCTCTTGCAAAGTCAAAACAAAGAAAGCATTACAACAAATCTAAAGAAATAACAGAGGAGTTAAGTAAAACGCAGAAAATGAAAATGCATAAAGTTTGATGATAAGTTCAGTCGCAACAAAACATTAAGTTAAGCTCGGTAACTCCGGCAGTCCTAGTACTTATTTAACTTTATTATATTTGCAATGAATAAATTCATTCTCTGGCATCTAAAGATGATCGCTATAAGATAAGGTGATATACAGATAGCGTTGGAAAAAGCAAAATAGTGCAGCGATAAATGTGGGGGATTTTAGATGGTGTGGCCCGAAGAATTGCAACACTAAAGTGGCAGTGGGCTGGACACATTGCCCGTAGGATCGATGCCCGATGTGGCCGACGGGTTCTCGAGTGGCGACCACGCACCGGAAGACGTAGCGTGGGTAGGCCCCCGACAAGGTGGACTGACGACCTGGTGAAACCGCTGGATGCGGGAGGTGCAGGACCGGTCGTCGTGGAGAACCTTGGGGGAGGCCTATGTCCAGCAGTGGACGTCTTTCGGCTGTAATGATGATGATTATGAATGCTGGCAAACAGTGGTGGCTTAGTTGTATCGAACGTCACTTAACCAAGTTGTAGGTCGTAGATCAGAACCCTATCAGGCGCTTTACTTCCTGTAAATTATTTCCTCACTATATCTCAAAATGGTGACGGAAAACATCATGAGAAAACCTGCATGTCCTAGAGATAGAAGGTTCGAAGACATATGACATCTACCAACCCAAACTGGGCTAGCGTGACAGATCACAGCCCAGTCCATCGAACCGAGAGGCTTGTGTCCCAACAGTGTTAACAATAGGCTTATTATGTAAATCATCATCATCATCATCATCATTTCAGCCGAAAGACGTCCACTGCTGGACATAGGCCTCCCCCAAGGTTCTCCACGACGACCGGTCCTGCGCCTCCCGCATCCAGCGGCTTCCCGCGACCTTCACCGGGTCACGGCCTGCCCACGCTACGTCTTCCGGTGCGTGGTCGCCACTCAAGAACCCGTCGGCCCCATCGGGCATCGGTCCTACGGGCAATGTGTCCAGCCCACTGCCACTTTAGTGTTGCAATTCTTCGGGCTATGTCGGTTCATTCATGTAAATGCTGGAATAAATATGTTAATTTCTAAAGAACTGTGCTAGTTTTACAGAGGAACTTTCTGCTTTTCCAAGTTTTGTTTATGGAGTGAAAATTTGTGGTTGATTTAGCAAATAATCATAGAGACATTAGAGAATGAACTTCTGTTTTTAACATAAAACATACCCTATGGCACTCGATAATAGTGCTGTTTTTAGACAATGAAAGATTTTTCAAAATCGAATCTGTGGTTCCAAAGATCCTTCCCTAATAGAGACATATTATTCACAAAAATGTTTTGACTTCTCAGCAACATTATCATGACATGTCGCATTACTTTGAAAATCAACAAACGTATAAATTTCTTTAATATCTTACTAGCCAAGCTTATTTCTCAGATTCTACTTCTCAGATTACATTCTGGAGATTAATTAATGATGTTATTAAAAGCGTCTTCAAGAGGCTTTAAAATCTCATTAAAACTTCCTAGACCTTCAATTAAAATCTTTATTTTACTATGGTATTACTTACTACAATCACAAGCTTTGCTGCTTCATTCGCTTTTCGCTTGCTTTTTGGTCCCTATATTAACGCGGGACACATTTTACAAACATAGATTTTATTAAGTATCGGCGCTGCTTCGATTTCATTCCTCACACAGTTTATTGATTTTATACAAATACTGTTCTCCATTACCTTATATTATTGGGTATTGTTTGATATTTAATCAAGAATCTATTTCCAATATTATTATTGCATAAATGTATTGTAATACTTTGTTTGGCAGGTTTATTGACAAGTCTATATTTAAGCTTCTTTCAGATATTTGTGTATATTGGCAGCGAAAATATTTACATACAGAAAGTATTTTCAATTCCTTTACAATAAATCTTATAGAAATCTAGAAATAGAAATATTAGCACTCCACATTTTTAACACAAATCAATCCATCATTATCGAAAATAGATTTACAGAATGGCAGGTAATCATCAATTCGATAGTACACTGTGCTGTTAAAATCAATCAGCATTACGACCATACCAATTTACGTAAACACCAATCATAAAGGAAGAATCCATCCATTACAAAAAATAATAACTACACAAAATGATAGAAGATTCGTATAACGGATATGATTTATAACAAAAAAAAACCGCAAGCGGCGCCGCAGGGCATTCGTAGATGAGGAAACATGTAGTTTCGGTAATAGCTTAATCAACAAGATCCGAGATCGATACAGAGATGGAGGCATGTCGACGACCGATGCGCGTGAGTCGATGGATAGACCAATAATTGTTACAGACGGGCACGAAGGAATTCATAATGGGCAATGGTTGGTAATATTTCAACTTATTGGATAACTATTATAGCGATTTTCTCAAAGCCATTTATAATGTAATTGAAGATACAATAGTTTTTACTAAAATAGCAAATAATGTGTCGTTAGATCTAGCAGTTAATAAAATGGATTTAACAGGGAAGTGACAAAGTCATTTTCTATTGATGTTCAAGTAATAAAGACTTGGCTAATGTTTTATGGTTTGCTGAATGAATATGGCATCCTCTAAAGTATCACATTTATGAAAAGTGTTGGGTTTGAAACGGGTATAGGTCTCTACGAAGAGATTTATTTAAACACAAAGTTAGCAATGAATGTTGAAACGCTTCATTGTCTGCTTCATTTAGAACATTTATATCTTTTATTGCCTTCTTCTTCTTTTATGTTATTCTTAGTTTCTTAATCAGGATTAAGAAATATCACTGTCTTTAATGGTGCCCGCGATATAGTGCCTAGTTTGAGGCTAACAATAACTTCACATTTTAATTTTGAGTGTTGAAATAAGCGATTTTAACTTGGTTTCGTGGAACCTCGTTCCTTTGTATGTTCCTCTACAGAGCCTTTTATTAATTCGATATGCTCATGATTCCACAGCAATTACATCATTTACTATCTTACATATCTCAAATCGATAACTCATCTATGGAATTGATTGTAAGCAAACAAATCATTACTCTATCTTGTATAGTCGTGATCAAGACGCAGGTCGTCGGGGCCGTTCGGGGCGGATCGGAACCGTTCGTGCACCTCCGCCATTGCTCGTGAAATGTGAGCATTATGAAGTTATTAATGGTGAAATCTTACTGTTTTACATTATTATGTGGAGGACTGTACTTTATTTTATATGAAAGTTTTGAAAACACTTTTGATGTTTTGATAACAATGGATGTGTTTAAACTATGAATAAAATTATAAGTAATTAGTTTTCGTTATTAGTGTCTATGAAAATTAACTTTTCAAACTATTGCAATAGAGTTTATGCGTTTTAATTGCAACTGTAAATTTTATATAGAAAGTAGATGAAATGGCAAGCATTGTCTTGCCATATATATTATTTAAAAAAAAAAAAAAAACAAACCCTACCCGGAGAGTTAGGTTACAAATACTGACATGATAATTGTATTTAAATAAATGTTAAACTTCATCTTTAAGTATTGTACTTACTTACTTAGATTAGGTATTTACCTAGTTTATTTATTTTTTAAGTGTGTAAACTTCCTCCTTCTATTTACTATAAATTATCAAAACGTCGGCATTATGATTTCCATTTCAATACGGAAAAAATCCACAACACTTGGGAATCATGAGAAATCTGGGAATTATACGCAAGTTTCGTGCTTAGTAAGTTCACGTTTGGGCACCTATTTTTAATGTCGCCAGCTAGACCTTTAAAAAACCACCATAATTTAAAAACCCTAATTATTACATTAATTCCTGACATGACATAAAAATATCCCAATTAAAATTAACATTCACTGACATTTAATTAAGAAAAGTAGACATTACTTTAACAAAGCTGTTTGTTATGGAAAACAGTGAAAAGGCGCCATTTAAAGTAAGCTAATAGCTTACTCGTAATTTACTTAATGACACCTAACATTTAATTTGTATGAAATAATTAAATATTTTACAGGTAAGATGATTTGGTAGCATGACGGGTTTACATTGGCAGTAACAGATTTTTTTACTGGATTTATAACTTTATCTCTAAAGCATTAAAGCTCAAGGTAGATTGGTAATAATTGACAGTTTCGTGTAGCTTGGCTTGCTGTCGCCCGTACATAGATAATATCTTCTAAATTCATGTGAGAAGGGTAAAAGCGTGTACTATCAGTAGCAATGGATTTCATTTGGACAACTCAACAACATTCATTGCGTTATTTACCTTGCTGAGCTAACACATTTCCCGAATGTATGGAGCAATGGATTAGTAATATGATACAAATTAATAGTGACACAGTTGTTACGCAATTAGTGTACAGATGGCTATTACAAGCAACCTTTTTTTTTGTTGGGATGGGAAATCATCAAATGACTTCTCCCGCTCTGGGTGGAGCGGAAGGGTGTGTCAGACTTTTACTGACTAAAACCCACCCGTGTTTCTTCACTGGCCTGTGCGACGGCCAGGGCCGCGGTTTCTTGTTTAGCCAACCCGCAACCCTGAGCCAGGAGGCATCGGTCTTCGTGGACCCCGTCACGATGTGCTGACATCTCTTTGAGGCGCGCGTGAAACACGACGCGCCGTCGACTCGAGCCTGGTCCTTACCGGGCGGCGAGTTGCCCACTGCTCACCGCCCGCAGGCCCGCGCCTACGGTGGCTGGGAGTTAGGTGTCGTCTCCCGACCAGGGCGTCTGCTGCGACGGCTAGTGGCGTGAGGGCGCTGGGATTCCCGTTGCCTCACGCGCTCCACCTCCTCCTTTGCCAGCATCACTGCTTCGCAGAAGGAGGTGACGGCCTGCCATGCACTCTCGCTCCGGAGGGTCGGACGCGAGAGATTGCCGCCGATCGCCGCTACGAGGAATTACAAGCAACCCTTATGTTAAAAATGCAGATTTCACGCATAGAATATCAAGACGTTTGTACAAATTTGTGTGTGTTGGGAAAAACTAGTATACACTATGTAACAAAAACCCTGTTGTTCCTTTCAGGGACATATAATTTTACCTACAAGCACATCATTAATGAAGTCATAATTAGAAAACAGTAATCATTGTCTAGTCGAGGGGTCACAATCAAATACCTATTAAAAACGACAAATTCGATTTTTTTTTTTAGAATATCTGATTTTATAAGTTAAATAAATTGGCGGGAACGTTCTACTTATGTCTAGTTTCTTCATGCAGAATTGCAGAGCTAAGAAATCAGTTACAGATTATAAATATTGGAGGCCCGGGTTCGATCCCCGGCCAGGACATGATGGAACACGATATTTTCCTGATTGGCCTGGGTCTTGGATGTTTATCTATATATGTATCTATTATAAATATAGTATCGTTGAGTTAGTATCCCATAACACAAGTCTCGAACTTACTTTGGGGCTAGCTCAATCTGTGTGATTTGTCCGTAAAATAAAAAAAAAATAAAAAATTACTTGCTTTATTAAGTCCGTATGCCGATTTTTAAAACGTAGGTTGAAGGAACAAAAGAGTTTTTGTTACATATTGTATAAGTTGTAGTATTGTGTAAATAAATCAGATTAGAATTTATTCTTGTCTCATTACCCCTCACTGTGGCCAAGACACCCTTAGCCATCTCTGATAAGTCCTGTGAGTCTGCTGGACTGGCAGTGCGTTTACCCTTCACCCTTACCTGGAAATCCTACCCACTATCTGTCTGTTACCTTAGGTCTCTTGGTACAGACATCCCGCACTTATTTATATATTTATTTATTGCGAACTATATGGTAGGTCAGTGCTGTAGGGCCTATAGAACTTAGGGTCGTAGGGACTATAAGGCTTATAGGTCTTAGTTTAGGTTCTGTTAATTTGCCATATAGGCGCATGTACTACCGCTACCTTTAATAAGGGTGGTCGTACAGCTTATGTATTTGTATTTATTTATGTTTTTTAATTTAGTAGCAATATACCTACTAATGAAAACCGGGACCAACTTAACCTGCTTTCCGAAGAACGGATGGGTCTTGCAGCGTTTATTATTATTAGACCTAAAAAGGATCCCTTTTGTTAAGAACGCAGCTGTGGTCATCATGTGACAGGGATTTTTTTTTCTGAATGGTCAGATGTAGGTTTGACGAGAGTAGTTCTTTTGAAAAGCCGGCCAAGTGCGTGTCGGACTCGTGCACAAAGGGTTCCGTACCATTGATTTATGAAATTAAAGGATTTATTTGTATGAAACATTACGCGGTAATAATCGGTTTACGATTTAAGAGGTATTAAAAAAGAAACAATTTTCGTTTTTTAGTTTCATCATTTTTTTTTTTTTATCATCATCATCATTTCAGCCGAAAGACGTCCACTGCTGGACATAGGCCTCCCCCAAGGTTCTCCACGACGACCGGTCCTGCGCCTCCCGCATCCAGCGGTTTCCCGCGACCTTCACCAGGTCGTCGGTCCACCTTGTCGGGGGCCTACCCACGCTACGTCTTCCGGTGCGTGGTCACCACTCGAGAACCCGTCGGCCCCATCGGGCATCGGTCCTACGGGCAATGTGTCCAGCCCACTGCCACTTTAGTGTTGCAATTCTTCGGGCTATGTCGGTAACTCTCGTTCTTCTGCGGATCTCCTCATTCCTGATTCGATCGCGCAGTGAAACCCCAAGCATAGCCCTCTCTATTGCCCTTAAATCTTAATTTGCCTCTAAGATACATGGTGTATATAATTAAGAGTATTCTATTCTATTCACTTCCACACAAACACTAGTGAATGTATTTGGTTGAAATTTGGCGCACCGATGGTTTTAATCAGGATTTTTGTTCTGATACTAGCGGCCGCCAGTCGTCTTGGTTCGCGTGGAGTTAGTTATGCTCCGCTCCTACTGGCCGCAGCGTGATGTTATATAGTTTAAAGCCTTCCTGGATTAATGAGTAATCAAACGCAATAAGAATTTTTCAAATCGGACCAGTATTTCCGCAGATTAGCGCGTTCAAACAAACAAACTCTTCAGCTATATTTATTAGTATAGATAAGAATATCCTTAACACCTTAAAAGTTAGTTACCATTTCAGAAATATGCCATCGTTTCTTCACCAATTTTACTTTTGTTACTGTCAAAGTTAACATAAT
Source organism: Sesamia inferens (assembly GCA_037179545.1). Classification (NCBI taxonomy): domain Eukaryota; kingdom Metazoa; phylum Arthropoda; class Insecta; order Lepidoptera; family Noctuidae; genus Sesamia; species Sesamia inferens. Next base: position 17,312,613 of record CM073950.1, read on the forward strand.
TTATTTGCTAAACATACGTTTAAATATACGTAGTTGTTTCAATTAAAATCAGTATAGATATATATACCTTAGTGTAAATATAATTTGCCGTTAACGGCATACAAATAACAAATCGAGAAATTAAGAAAACGCAGACTGTGGACAATTTTATAATTAAATAAAACTACCTACCCTCTTTACAGTAGGTATGTTGTATGTTTTCGAACCGGATCAAACAGTTGCTATAAAAAATAAATATAAGTGCAAAGACAAAAACATGACTAGTACTGCGATTTTTAGTTCAACTAAGTCAGGAATATGGTAATCGTTACATCCGATGCAATTCTCAGAAAATATCTTTACCTACTTTGAATACAAAATTTCCCATAATATCTTAATAAAAAAACGCAACTCTTGGCGACGTTAGCCGGGTGATAAATAAAAATCCCAGCAATTCCCGGGAAAGACTAAAAACGTGACTGCACTGCAACACCGGACGACTCCCCGCCGACCCGACCACTTCTTTGTTTTTAAACATACAAAAAGTCAGCCCCTTCATTTCATTCTCAAGATTCAGGTACAAAATGCTCTTCTGCCCACATGTTCGAAATATACACCGAAAATAACAACGTGCAAACTTAAACTGTAATAATAACTGTTGTAGAACAAATACTAATTACGACAGTTTGAAAAACTTCCACAGTTTTATATTTATCAGTTTTTTTTTTATTATAAATTGACATATTTACTTACAGTTGATATCTTAATTGTTCAGGTCATCTTGTGTCAAACTTATATCGCCGGTAGCAAAAGCAATCCATTCGCATAATAATAAATACGGACACAACACATGCTCACTTGTCAATTGTATGCAAAATAAACAATTTTTGGTCACAACAGAAAATAATAAAATCAATCACTTGCACACAAATCCTCGCGCGAAATGTCAATGTTTTTAATTTAGAAAAATAATAACGATTGTCAAAATAAATCCCGAAATAAAAAATTACGCAACCGACGTCCGCCGCGGCCGCGCTACAAGCCGATACAGAATATTAATACTATTAATAGCGGGTGGACACGGACGAAACGCGCCGACGGCGATTTCATCTCAATCTTGCCCGTCGAAACGAGACAGTAACATGACAATAAACGATTGTAAAACGTCTAGAGAGAAAGAGACAACACTTTTCTCATTATGCGCCCGTCGATCCTGACATTTCAATCGCGCCGTCTCTCTCACACGGAAAGTTATTTCCGTACAAATTATATGCGGCCGTATATGTGCTCTGTCCTGCTCGGGCGCGGATAGTGCTAACCAGATAATGTCTTAATCGCATTTTCTTAGCGCTATGCTGACTGATGCACTAACATAAACAATGATAAATTCATGGATTTGCATGAACGATATGAGGTTTTTTATTGAGTACACAGCGACGGATAAGTTAATCTGGTTGGTGGGAGGTCTTGATGCAATTATGTAATTATAACCTTTCAGGCTTCAGCGCGGAAGCTGGAATGTTACCCTTCGAACTGGAACGCTACGGATAGTGTCATGTGTAGTCTAGAAAATACTTATAGGTACATTGATAGGAATTTCCTGGTATAAGCAGTACGGATTTAGAACTTTTAAGAGTATGGTTTCTAGATGATTCAATCCGAGAAATAATAAAAAAAACCGACCAAGTGCGTGTCCCACTCACGCACAAAGGGTTCCGTACCATTGATTTATGAAATTAAAGGATTTAAGTTATTTGTATGAAAGATTATGCGGTAATAAGCGGTTTACGATTTACGAGGTATTAAAAAAAATTACTTACTAGATCTCGTTCAAAACAATTTTCGTTGGTAGTTTTTATAGTAATGTAAGTACATCATGTTTTTTTTTAGATTTTTCATTTTCTTATTTTAGAAGTTAAGTGGAGGGGGGGGGGGGGGGCAACTTTTTCCACTTTGGAAGCATTTGTCACGTAAACTATTCGGTTTAGAAAAAAATATTTTAGAAACCTCGATATCATTTTTGAAGACCTATCCATAGATACCGCACACTTATGTGTTTGATGAAAAAAAAAAAATTGAGTTTCAGCTCTAAGTATGGGGAGCGCCCAACATTTATTATTATTATTTTTTATTTTTGCATCAGAATCTTAATGCGGTTCATAGAAGACATCTACCTACCAAGTTTCAGTATAGCTCTTACAGTTTCGGAAAAAAAATGGCTGTGACATACGGACGGACAGACGGACAAACAGACATGACGAATCTATAAGGGTTCCGTTTCTTGGAATTTGGCTGCGGAACCCTAAACATTAAATATCTTCTATAAAAAAATATCAGGCGTAAATTAAATTAATTATTAAACATTTAAAGTTATCTGCCGATTGAAAAATCAACACTTACTGATTTAATTGTTTTTTTTTTTTAGATGTCATGAGCACGTTCAAGTCATCATCATCATCATCATAATCATCTCAGCGTTAATCCCAGTCGCATCCGTAGCTTTTCAGCTGTGGAATCTGGGGTCCGCTTTACCAGTCTAACTGCTCATTTTGGCTAAACTTCCATATTTTCCGTGAAGCGACTGCCGTCTGACCTCCACAACCCGAAGGCGATATCTAAGCATTGCAGTTAAACCAATTGTTAGACTTTTGAGGGCTCCAACAACCCGTAACGACTGCCACTTGATGTTCGTATGGCAACCGGAGCGCGTTCAAGTATAAGAAGTATTAATCAAGTACAAATATGTAAGAAAAAGAGAACGCTTTTGCTTACTTTGAATTAAAAACTGCAGTCGAGAAATAAGTTAGTACTTAGGTACGACAGCAGGTCATCAGCTATCCGAAACTGTAAACTATTCCCAATCAACCTTGCGCCTTAACGCTTTAGAGCTAAAGTTGTAAATCTAATAAAGAAATCTGGCAGATCGTAGTAGCTTGTAGTGCTATCGTCAGTACAATTAAAGTAAAGGATAAGAATCCTTCTAATATTATAAATATACGAAAGATTGTCAGTATGGATGGATGTGTGTCATTTTCACCCAAAAACTACCTAACGGATTTAGAAGATATCTGGCACACAGTTTATCATCATCATTTCAGCCGAAAGACGTCCGCTGCTGGACATAAGCTTCCACCAAGGCCCAGCGGTTTCCCGCGACCTTCACCAGGTCGTCGGTCCACCTTGTCGGGGGCCTACCCACGCTGCGTCTTCCGGTGCGTGATTACCACTGGAGAACCCGTCGGCCCCATCGGGCATCGGTCCTACGGGCAATGTGCCCGGCCCACTGCCAGTGTAGTGTAATTCTTAAACGCAATTCTTCGGGTTATGTCAGATATTCGATCGCGCAGTGAAACCACAAGCATAGCCCTCTCTATTGCCCTTTGAGTGACTTTGAGCCTTCTTATAAGGCCCATTGTTAGCGACCACGTCTCAATTCCATAAGTCATCACTGGCAACACACACTGGTCGAAGACTTTTGTGGGTTTTGGCACGATCTACTTGCTGTAAAGCATCTATTTGTATTTGTTGGGTTAGTCGTTTATTGACTTGATAGTGCTATGGCTGTTGAGAGTATGTCATGCTCACTCAAATGTCTCGCTGGTGGTGGCCTGTGTGTTGGGTCATTAGGTTCCCTTCAATATGGTTGAGCTGAATGATGCTGATCCATACGTCATGTTCGTGAACGGACGCCGTATTTTAATATCTGAATTGTTGTTTTTTTTCCATAATGGACGCTCTCAGCGTACAATATATTTCTGCATCGTTCTCACACGATTGATTTCAAAATGAATGATGTAATCAAATATTTGTATCAATAGCTAGATAATTTAAAAGAGTGTCCGTGGAGTTTCTTGCCCGTTCTTCTCTATATGTACCTACGCTTTGGAATGGGCGACTAGCTTCACCTTACTGACTGACCGACCTTCTGACAATTCAAAAGTGCCTGTAACTGGTTTATTTGAAATAAATGCTTTGATTTTGATTTTGAGACCGACTCGCTCTGAGGGTCTACTGAGGTCTTTGAGCATTGAGTACAATGCTGGGTTGTACACTGTTTATAAACAGGAATAACACGTGAGATTGGGTTGATAACGCGTGGAGTTAGTTATTTGAAAGGAACTTATGTGGGTACCTAATTTGGGTAAAACCACGAGAAGCAGCTAGTGTTATGCAAAATACTGACAAAATAGCCAATGGTTGTTGCTACTCTTATATCTTACTCTCTTGACTTTAAACAGAACTTTACAGGTCACACAATGGAAAAGCCAAATACAGGGTGTATCTGACATCAGACTAAGATATCAGATATCTGACTAAGAGCAGATAAAATATAATTACATGTTTAAAGAGAGCGGAAGTGCTTTCTTATCATAGTTTTAAAAGTGGACGGAGTTTGAGCACGTCTTATGGACGCGGCTAATAGGCTAATTGGCGACTTAGATTTGATTCAAAGCGGTCTCCAAAGCCTGGAACACAGGCGAAGAGTAGCAAGCCTGTCGGTGTTCTATAGGATGCATTTTGGAGAGTGTGCGAGGGAATTGCATGACTTAATTCCCCCATCTCCGTTCCATCATCGGACGACCCGTCGTACGGCGAGTGTCCACCCTTATGTTGTTAACACCACTACGATCTACTGTGTCCAGCGGGAGGTGTATCCATCTGACTGACTACAATTTATTATATCTTCAAGGCTCGAGTGAATAGGCTCTCAATAAACTAACGCGCTTTACCATCAATGATTGTATCACTGCTTACCATCAGGCGGAATTGCGGCCAAGCACTAGTTTATAATATGTAAAAAAAGTATTATATTATACAGAGTGGTGCTGACAATACGACAATAAATGAAAACACGAACAATGCTAGTTCATAGGAATAATCCTAAACCATAGAAAAAAAACTAGAATCAAAAATAAGAAAATGAACATTTCAAACAAGCTAAATCGCATAAAATTGCAAAAGGAATAGAACATCCTTTTAAAATATTGGTTCAGTGACCTCCGATCGGCGACAGCGCGGTCCTGTATCGACCTGCTTTTTTCGCGCCATTATTATTAAAGTTTGGTACCGCATGATGCGGCGGTCTTTAACCTGTAAGCGCTTCCTTGTCAACACGTACATCATGTAGAAAATGTGAAAAATGAAAAATAATTTCCTGTGACTTAAGTAATGGACATATTTTTATGAGTTTTTTATGGGTAGACTGAGAATGTGTTGAGGTACACAATGTTTAATTTACTGTCGTATTGTCAGCACCACTCTGTATTGCAGGAAATATGATACTTATAGAAATTTCAAAGCTACAAATATTATAACAGCGATTAGGAACGAACAATGAAATTGTTGTATTAATGATTTAAAATTCATAAAGATATGGATCTTAGCCTACACATAAACGGGTTATTAATGTTTTTTTTTTTTTATAATTTTTAAGAGGGGATTCTAGTGCCGAGGAATTTGGAAAATAGGTATTTGAAGAAACTATTGCGGTCACGCTGCTTTCAACCTCTCCCTGTAAAGTGCGAAAATGACAGTTGCAGCTCAGGCTGATTTTACCTACAAAAACATTGACCAAAAGACGATTCGTATTCCGCTGTTTTCTTTTTCAAAACACGACAGATCTTAATTATTTTTATATCACAATTTAGAGGAAAAGTTTACCTAAGCTTCTATTATTTTCATTTATGTCAAAAACTTATAATGTTTGTCTAATAGTCATCTGAACATCACGGTAAAAATGCGTTATTTTTCGCGATTTTGAAGTGTCATATTTCTTTTATTAATTAAGTTTCGGAAAAAATCAAATGATTGGGGCACGTATAAGCACGGTGTAAAATTGCAGAAAATTGCTCTAAAAGCATTATCCACGAAGAAAACAGCGGAATACGTTTGTATAAAGAAAACACCACTAGAATTCCCTCTTAATGTGCTTTCCGAGGTACGGAGAAGTCTCAGTGTGTAAAGATGATCACCTGTCCAGTGTCCACAGACCAGCCGGCATCCGTCAGCGCGCCACGTGCTCCTCCTAAATGCCTACAGATGGCGACACTATAAGCCATTTTCGGCTTCAACTGACCTCGCATTCTTCTTCTTCAGAGGTCCACTGCTAAACAAAGACTTCCCACGATGACTGATCTAGTACTGCCCGCATCCAGCAGCTTCCCGCGACTGGGTCCTCTGGTCGACTGGGCGATCCCTCTTAAAAGGTATCCTGAATCGAAACAAATAGCTATGAAAACAAAATCAGCACCCTGATTACGAAACACAAAATTTGCAATTCCATTGCTCTATATGTTTGAAATATGTGACTGCTCAACAAAGTAAAAAACGCAATGAATTTTGTTGAACTGTCAAAATGAAACCATTGCTACTTATAGTGTGTTACGTAATAACCCTGCAGAAGCTGAAACACGACTCCAAATAAACTCACCTGAGCGCGTCCCACCAATAAATAATCTAAATTTACCATAACGCAAACATGAAAAATGAATTTCAGAATAAGAAATTCAATATCGAAATGTGGAAACAGACTAAATAATTATCTATTTGTGGAGTGGAGAGCAAATACTTGAAGGCAGTATGTTTACTGTGGTGACTACTGCTCAAATGTTTGCTCAAAGATGACAACTTGGTGACGGCTCAACCAATTCAGGCGTTCTGAGAATCTGTGGAAGTATTCCTTGATCACACACTGTCTGAACCACATTGAGGTTAGAGTATCACTGGACGTAGTTATGCAAAATGGATCCAACCCAGAACAACCGTTTTTTGAGTTACTGTCAAAAATTTCTAAAATCTACACATCAACTTCAGTATATGCAAAAAATATCAAAGCCGCAAAAAAGTACAGGAAAACACCCATTATTTAAAAGGAAATTTAATTCTACTGTCATGTTGTTTTAATATAAAACGTGTAACGAAAGTGTATACAGAGTGGGGCTGACAATACGACAATAAATGAAAACACGAACAATGCTGGTTCATGGGAATAATCCTAAACTATAGAAAAAAACGTAGCATCAAAAATAAAAAAAAATAAAAAAATTCAAACAAACTAAATCGCATAAAATTGCAAAAGGAATAGAACATCCTTTAAAAATATTGGTTCACTGACCTCCGTTCGGCGACAACGCGATCCTGTATCGACTTGTGTTTTTTCGCGCCATTATTATTAAAGTTTGGTACCGCAGCATGCGGCGGTCAATAACCTGCAAGCGTTTCCTTATCAACATGTACATCATGTAGAAAATGTGAAAAATGAAAAATAATTTCCTGTGACTAAACTAATGGATATATTTATATGATTTTTTATGGGTAGACTGAGAATGTGTTGAGGTACACGATGTTTAATTTACTGTCGTATTGTCAGCACCACTCTGTATACATACGAAGGGCATGACTTGTATTGATGGCAAAAACATTATTGGAAGGGTTTTAACTCAAAACAAAACCTTGCCAATATCACGATATAATGTATCTCTTCTGTAGTTCTGTGTGTCCATTAGGGTATGGTTAGTTGCCTACTCCAGCCGATGGTCTATCTCCCAACTTCCTAACAGGTAGAGATAGGATTAAAAACCCTTCCAATATAATTTGACATCATCCAAATAAGCCGTGCCCTTGATATGTTTTTTTTTATGAAGTATAAACTAGCGCTTGACCGCAATCCCGCCTGATAGTAAGCAGTGACGCAATCGTTGATGGTAAAGCGCGCTAGTTTATTAAGAGCCTATTCACTCTAGCCTTGTAGACACTCAAATTGTAGTCCGACGGAAACACCTCCGCAGGCAAATTGTTCCAGTCCCTAGATGTACGCGGTATAAAGGAGGAGGCGAAACGCTTCGTCCGGATCGTAGTGGAGTTAACAATGTAAGGGTGGAAACTGGCCGTACGACCGATCCTCCGATGGCGGAACGGAGATGGCGGAATTAAATCATGCAATTCCAATATGTGTACCCATTTCGTTACACGTTGTATAAATTTTACTTCAAACTCTATTTTCTCAAAAGCCTTGCCGCCAAGCGATTTGTCGTGTTCCGGCATGATGTCTGGTGAAGCCGTACGGAGGACGGGTCTGAGCAGTTGTGTTGCGATGTGTGCCGGGTACGATGCGCCTAATGTTGTTGTGTTGGGAGTTTGGTCGTGGAGGGTCTTCAGACCAATCTCCCTTTGGCGCAGCACCGTTGGTCGCGTTGTTGTATTTAACATTGCATCACCTCGCTCAACTGCCGTCTTCCTTCCTATTCGCTCAGTTTTTCTGAGTGAATAGGCTCTTAATAAACTAGCGCGCTTTACCATCAACGATCGCATCACTGCTTACCATCAGGCGGGATTGCGGTCAAGCGCAAGTTTATAATTATAAAAAAAATTAAAAGCAAGTTTGCTGGCTGGATCCTTTTTGCATAGCTACGTCGAAATATGATTAAGATCCAACTAATGGGGTCGAAAATGAAAAGGTCAAATTAGGTGTGACGTGGAATTTGTGGGAGTAAGGAGTGTAATGAGTTGTGGTTGTGGGATTGTCATCAGTGAAGCTCAGGTTTGGTAATTGAGGCATGGCGTGATGACAAAGTAATGAGCTAAATTCTACTTGGTAAACCAAGAACTTGCAACTTGGCGTCATTATAATTTGGTATTTTTATGTAACAGTGATAATTGTTTTATTGAGACATTAATTCATAGACATAGATCTTCGAGTCGTTAAAATTGAGTGGCAGTGGGCGGGGCACATTGCTTGTAGAACCGATGGCCGACGAGGCAGTAAGGTTCTGGAGTGGCGGCCACGTACCGGAAGACGCAGCGTGTCAACAAGGTGGACTGATACAGTTTACTTTTAAAGTTGCCATGACCTGAGAGAAATTGGGCAACGCAGTGGTCAACCTCCAGCCATGTCTTAGCCAGCCGATCGCAAACGGATGGAAAGAATAGATGGAGGGAAGTGGAAAAATATCTTTTTTTCTTACTCCTCTGCTCTTCTTTTCTGATTAATTTCGTTGCGGGACCCAAAACAGTTGAATCGTTTCTCCGGGACTCGTCGAGCTTCATTACTCAGCGTTTTTCTGGCGGTCTCCACTGTTGATTCTGGCTTTCAGGAGTTGCAGTGGATGGAAAAAAGTGTGGCGGGTTTTGTCCCAATAAAAAAAAAAAGGTGGACTGATAATAATAATAATTATTTATTTATTTTCTCACCACAATACATGTTTAGAGCTACCAATTATAAATTTAAGGCATACAATTTTCGTATTGTGGGAGACTGGTGCCTAAGCTAAGCTATATGCTTGTATTTCAGGACACCAGGTCTCCACCCCTAATTACATATAATGAGCCATAGATAGATATTAACAATCAGAAAAGTAATTCAAAATTATTGTGGTATTACAAAAATAAAATGGACAAAATAGAATAAAATAACAAAAAATAAATGCAATAAAGGTAAGTGAGCAGCACGTAGGTGCATGTGTGAGTGAGTGAGTGGGTGAGTGAGTGAGTGAGTGAGTGAGTGAGTGAGTGGGTGAGTGAGTGTGTGTGTGTGTGTGCGCGCGTGTGTGTGTGTGCGTGTGTGTGCATGTGTGTGTGTGAATGTGATTGGGTAGAAGTGCGTGCGTATTGATATATACGAGTGCGTAAGCTATGTGTCATACTGGTGATGGTGATACTGATGACCTGGTGAAGGTGAAGGGAAGCCGGTGGATGCGGGCAGCATAAAACCGGTCAGCGTGGAAAGCCTTAGGAGAGGCCTCTGTCCAGCAGTGGACCTCTATAGTAGAAGAATAAACTAGTGCTAGACCGCAATCCCACCTGATAGCAAGCAGTGATGCAATTGTTGATGGTAAAGCGCGCTAGTTTACTAAGAGCTTATTCCACTCTAGCCTTGAAGACACTTAAATTGTAGTCCAACGGAAACATTGCCGCTGGCAAATTCTTTGAGGTAATTGTCATAATCCCCAAGATTGGATTGACAGGCACCAGGCGGCTTGAGATCGCAGTAATTCGTTATTCCACAGGAGAAGCGCTGCTGCCCGCTTCCTGGTGAGAGTTCCCTCTCGTCGCCTCTCTAGACACCCACCAGAGGATATGGGTTGGTACTATTCTTAGCCCGGTACCACACGGATAGCCCTCGGTTCTACAGTACTGCTATCCTCAATTAACTGAATTAAAAAAAAATAGTAAACGGTACAAGAAATAAAATCCTGAGCTTAGCTCTCGACATCTCAAGTAGTACCTCGAGCAATAAAAGAAAAACGCCAAACGTACTAAAAATCTCATACTATCACTTACAAAAGAATGTTTCTGTCAAGTACGTGCGTGAAATCGTGTCATTCCCAATCCACTAGGTTCCGTATGAATCATGTATTAGTTACCAGAACTGGCCCTCGGTAACCGAACTGAGTGCAATGCATGTCTTAATGCACTCACAATAAAAACACCACATATCGCATCGTAGAATGTGACAGTAACATCTTCACGAGAACGTATTAAACTTTACAATGCAATCAACAAACAAGCAAAAAATCATCTTAATATTGATGCACCAAAGTCTATTTTCAGACAAAAAGACAATCTTTAAGGATTTCAGAATCAAACCCGTTTGGTTACGAATGAAATGGACTGAGAAAAGGGACAGGGATACAAAAAGCAATCGCGTTTAAGCAACTAAACTCGAAAGCTCAAAGGAGTTGTGCTGTATTTTGTTTTGGCTGAGCGAGATAACTTGATCATCGTCGTGAACTACCAAATGTAGGAAAAGAAAAATTTTAATATAAAAACGAATTTTATGTCAATAGAAATAAAGTTGGTATTCGTAATAATTCGTCTTGTATAAGACCTTTCGTCCCGGGCATAACGTAAAAAGAACAATTTACAAGTTCGTCTGGCACGGAAAGAGATGGCGCATAAAGCGTGGTACGTCTGAAAGGGAGAGCAGACAACCGGAGTTGGAGGCTGTGTATTTTTTCTGAGTTATTATGCCGGTTCTGATCATTTAATTAAGACATTTTGTGCATTTATAATGAAATAACAATATGAGTCAACGTTACCACCACCTTTAAAGATGACGTTGAAGTTTGACCTGATGTTGAATTATTTAAACGGTCAGTTTTATTTTTTATTAATTTTCTGCTTTGCTGAGAATAAAAAGAAACATTGTGTGGCATGATAAGTAGATTCACTCTGCGTAAGTTGTAACTTGTAGGACTTGGAACTGAGGCCCTAGTCTGCTAGATTTTTATAAATTAGTCATTCCAACACGATTCCATTGTCATTGTGCTAAAAGTTTGTAATCTGCTAAATTCATAATGATCGATTAATTATTGGTCAGTCTTCTCGTAATGGAATGGTGATAGAATGACATTGCCGCTACTACTAGCTACTACTTACTAAATTTTAACATTTATTATTAACACGGAGTGGACTATCAGTAATTTCCCACTGGAAAGTCATAATGGCCTCATTTTGTTAAAAGAATACGAAACTTGTTAAAATAGATTATTATGAGATCACTGATCCATCATTCTGACACTATTATTATAGCAGACTGGAGAACAGTCATAATCAAACGGGTTCTGGATTGAAAAGTTTACTCGTTTGGTGCGTACTACGCAATTATAGTATACGGACGACAGCAGTAGAAAAAAAACGATACTCGATCGTCGATATCGAGCGCGTTTGACTCATCGATTGGCCAGCTTCATGGTTGTAAGAACTCTCAATCAATGAGAGCGCCTAACGCGCTCGATGTCAACGATCGAAATAATCTCGTAATGAAAACTCATACTAGACATACAGGTCAAGCTACCCGTAACTGTCAGATATTCCCAACCAACCTTGAGCCTTAATGCTTTAATAATAAAGTTGAAAATCTAATAAGGAAATCTGACAGAATGTAGTAGCTTGTCGTGCTGTCTTCTGTACTTATAGGTAGGTAACATGTATTATAGAAGGAAGCTGCAGCTAACTGAGTTAAGAATTACAGGATGAATGCTTTACCACGATTGAGCTTGGGAATCAGGAGTTCTCCGTAGACGTCTCCACGTCACGAGGATCTAATTCAACCCTCAAAAGCCAAATACATGAATTAAATTTAAACAAACTATTATACTCCAGTTACTTTCATCACTATCAGTCGTGGCCTAGTGGTTAAAACACCAGCCTCTCAAGTATGAGTGCGCGGGTTCGATTCCGGGTCAGGCAAGTACCAAAACTGCCACACTTTTTCCCACCCACTGCAACTCCTGAAAGTCAGAATCAACAGTGGAGACCGCCAGAAAAACGCCGAGCAATGAAGCTCGACGAGTCCCGGAGAAACGATTCAACTGTCTTGGGTCCAGCAATGAAATTAATCAGACTTTTCTGATTCAATTTCGTTGCGGGACTACGATACGATACTACTGGAATTACTCCTCCGCTATTCTTTAATTGCGGAGGAGTAATTCCAGTAGTATTTCGATTCCAGGTCAGGCAAGTACCAATGCAACTTTTCTAAAGTTGTATGTACTTTCTAAGTATATCTTGGACACCAATGACTGAAGGTGAAGGAAAACATCTTGAGGAAACCTGGACTTTAAGTCTGAAATCGCCAACCCGCATTGAGCAAGCGTGGTGATTACGCTCAGTCCTTCTCTGTATGAGAGGAGACCTGTGCCCAGCAGTGGGACGATAAAAAAGGTTGATGATGATGATGATTTTCATCACTGAGGCGAAATGAGGAGATCAGCAGAGGAACGGGAGTAACCGATATAGCTCGAAAAATCGCAACGCTTAAATGGCAGTGGGCCGGGCACATTGCCCGTAGGATTGAAACCCGATGGGGACGACAGGTTCTCGAGTGGCAACTACGCACCGGAAGAAGCAGCGTTGGTATGTCCCCGACAAGGTGGACCGACGACCTGGTGAAGGTCGCGGGAAGCCGATGGATGCGGGCAGCACAAGACCGGTCATCGTGGAAAGCCTTGGGGGAGGCCTTTATCCAGCAGTGGACATCCATAGGCTGAAGAAGAGTTAGGATGTTCTAAAAATAGTTATTATTATTTATTTTCTCACCACTATCATCATCATCTCAATGTTAATCCCAGTCGGGTCCGAAGCTTTTTCAGCTTTGGAGTCTGGGGTCCGCTTTACCAGTCTAACTGCTGATTTTGGTTAAAATTGGTTGTCCAGTTATGGGCTTATAGAAAAATACTGTGGGAGACTGATGCCTAACCTAAGCCGAAGTCTGTAATTCAGGCCACCAGGTCTCTGCCCCAGATAAAAAAGGGTGGATAAGTGTGTGAAAGGGTGAGTGTGTGAGGTGTGCGAGTGTGTGAGTTATATTAGGTATGTCTATGTCATATTTTTATAAGCATTCATTCATAAACTGTATTCTTTTAAACTTGTTCCTTCGCCTTTGTGTCAATGTTCTACATCGAACTGTGAATTTGAACAGTCCGCACATGACATCTTGTGTTGTAGGAGTGTATTCTTTGACAGAATGAACGCTATATTATGTTGGATAGTGTACAAGTTACATCCGGAGTCGTTTATTATACGGACCTTGTAGAAACTAGAACCAATTTCCGTGCGTTCAGGCGCTTTTGCTATACCTATTATTGGAATCAATTGTAACAGCCCTTACCTACTTAGGACCCATTAACTTAAACGTTATGGAGGGAGGTGGAAAAAAAAATAATTTTTCATACTCCGCTATTCTTTTCTGATTAATTTCGTTGCGGGACCCAAGACAGTTGAATTGTTTCTCCGGGACTCGTCGAGCTTCATTGCTCGGCGTTTTTCTGGTGGTCTCCACTGTTGATTCTGGCTTTCAGGAGTTGCAGTGGGTGGGAAAATGTGTGGCGGGTTTTGTCGCAATAAAAAAAAAAAAAATAATTCATTTATTCAAAATGTCATCATCATCAGCATGACTTGTTTCAAGTAACCACCACTTCCAAATTTCTGTGCTTTTCGTATCCACGGGATTCCTGTGGCCTTCTTCGGATCATCGGTCCACCCTTTGAAAGTCCTTCCAAGCTACACTTTTCGGTACGCGGACGCCTCTCCAGAACCTTTCAACCATATCGTCAATCCCTACAGCGAGCAATGTCCACTGCTACATTAGTTTTACAGTAGGCTATTTGACAGTATAATTTTTTTTTGTGATAATTTGCTTTAAATGCATAAAATGAGGATTCTTTATGTCATTTACATGAGTTTTAATAAAAATAATAACAATTAATATATCCAAAAGCACAAAAATATATTTGACTTTTTGTATCTCGCGCCACATATTGTGAAACGATCCGGATTGGCTAATGTCACGATGACGTCATACGCGCATCAGCACTTGTTGTTGTTCTATGTGTTCTCAGGTGTTTTATCGATGTAATTGTACAACCCGGTACAGCACACCACTTGTAAACCATTTTATTAGATAAACAACAACAAATAACAGTTAAATACAAACACTACTGCGGAACCGAAAATCGTTTATATGCTTGTGACGTCACTTACAAGGCGCTACGCCATATTGCTGAATAAAGCGTTTCGGCGGCTTATTTGAATTTTGAATTTTTATTTGCATGTTTCTTACGAAATACGTACTTAAAATAAAAAAGAATACTTTCGGTGAACTTCTTAACCGCAACCAAGTAATTCAAGATAGAAATTATAAATCTGTCAAATAGCCTATTATTCTGGATTCTTCGTTTACCTTAGTTCTCTTACCTTTCTACATCATAAACATCGAGTAACTACGATAAAGGATAGACATAGATCCATACCCGTTTTTCCAAAGTAACAAACAAATCCTCATATTAAAACAAAATACATCTCGCTTATACTTATTACAAAACAAAGATTTTATTTAGAACTTATTGCATCATGAGCCTAGCCGATATAGAAATGCAGTTCTTTATATAAAAATGACAGCTTAGTTAGATACGAAATATGTACCTATATGATTACAAATACAAATACTGATTCAAAGGACTGGAACTACACTTAAATTTCGTTTTGCAAAAATCGGCCAAGAGAGTCTTAGGTGCATATTACACAGAACGTACTTTTACTTACTTTAGTCTCGTTTGACGCCTTTTGATTAGTTGAAATTAGTTTTAAGTAATGTTTAAACAGAGACCAATGCCTGAGTTTCCTTTTGGAATACGGACCTTTTGGTGAATATACATAAAAAAAAAAGAATACGACGAATTGAGAACCTCCTCCTTTTTTGAAATCGGTTAATAAGAGGCATACGTTTATTTAAAAAATGGCAGTTTTTCTCTTACAAGAACGTTACTGAGCGAATCGCTGTTGCGGTTACTATATGATATATTGTTATTGCTCTGTCATAACGTTAAAATCTAAAAATAAAACACGCTTCATGGATGTATGAAAGAATTCTTTGTGCCAAGAGCGTACGGTTTTTTGTTAAACTGAGCCGATTTTATTTAAAAATGTAAAGTTACAGTAGAGTACATAGCTGCAAAATATTTTAAGTAAAGACGACAGCACGTCAAATATGTATAGTAGGAGAGACGTTTGAGAGAGGGCACAGTAGCTGTCTGGAACGGGAGGTACACCGGCGGGGCCACGGCTGGGGTCACGCGGATGTTCTTCCCCGATGTGGTGCGCGCGCGCAAGGTCCTGAAGTGCCGCGACAGGACGTCTATCTGGGCGCAAATCTTGACTGGTCACGGCGACTTCGCCGCGTACCTGCACAAGTTTAAGTTAAAGGAGAGTCCAGCCTGTGTGTGTGACACACAGGCGTCCGAGACGATTCAACATTTGTTATTTGAATGCCCGAGGCACAACCGCGACAGGTACGACCTGGAATTAAGTACTGGCAGAAAATTAACAGAAAGATCCATAGCCGACCTTATGGCGGATAAACACTCCAGGAACCTGGAGCGGTTTTGCCTCAAAGTGGCTAAGCAGTCAGTTGATAGAAACCGGACGAGGGCAGCACAGCCAAGCACTGTGCCGTCGGCAAGGAATTCGTAATTTTTATAAGTAAGTATGTATAATATAGAAATAAGGATAGTATGTAACAAAACATTAAAAAGAAAGATGACAAAGAAAATATGACAGAAAAGAAATGACGCGGGAAAAGAGTGACCCGAAAAAAATAATGACAAGGCCAATGCCGCAAAAAATGAAGCGCGAAAAAAGAGAATTGGCGGAAAAAATAAAAAAGTAAAAAAGGATTCTTGCCACGCAAGGAGAAAGAGACGGCACTATATAAAAAAAAAATATGTATAGTAGGACCCCGATTATCCGGACTGCCTACCGTGTCGGAATAGGCTTGTTTCCTAAAAAATAATTTAATGTCCGTCAGATAGATTTATAAAAAATATTGAACATGTATTTTTTATTTTTTCTTTCATTCAAATACTTAGGAAGATATATTGATTTGAAATGTCACATGACGTCACGCCGTGGTGCAAAATATAGCACGGCGTGACGTAATTAGCCCCCACTCTGTAACTTTTCCCGGGATACTCTTTGGAGCATCATTTCCTGCAGAGT
The DNA here is from genome assembly GCA_037179545.1 of Sesamia inferens. Classification (NCBI taxonomy): domain Eukaryota; kingdom Metazoa; phylum Arthropoda; class Insecta; order Lepidoptera; family Noctuidae; genus Sesamia; species Sesamia inferens. Next base: position 17,329,086 of record CM073950.1, read on the forward strand.
GCCGGGGTCTGTATGTATGTCTGCAATGACATCTGTTGCCGGCGTCTCCGTCACCTCGAAGACCCTCATCTATGGTCCTTATGGCTGTTGGTTGACACTGGTGTGGACAAAATTGTCTACACCTACACAGTTCGTCGCTCTGGGGCTATTTAATGCCTGCCACCAAGACTGGCTTTTCCCATACCAGAGGACCGACCACGCTGGGAGAGAAGCGCGAAACTTTGCGCTATCAATGGGCCTTTCCCAGCTGGTGGAAGAAGCGACTAGGGTGCTTGATGTGGCTGGTCATACCGCCAATTTTCTGGACCTTCTGCTGACCACTGATCCGGACAGATGTGTTGTAACAGTTTCCTCACCGTTAGGAACTTCAGACCACTGTCTGGTGAAGTCTGTGACGTCCTTCTCCCCACCTGATTGCGACTCGCGTGGTGAGCGGCGAATATGGTGTTACAAGTCAGCAGATTGGGATGAGATGCGCCACTTCTTTGCGTCTTATCCTTGGCAGCAGATCTGCTTCTCTTCTGGCAATCCATCGAGCTGTGCGGACGCTATAGCCGACGTGGTGCGTCAAGCTATGGAGTATTTTATCCCCTTCAGTGCCGTGCCCGTCGGTGGCTCGGCTCGCCCATGGTTTAACGCCGACTGTGTTCAAGCTGAACAGCGTAAGCACACGGCATTCCTCACCTGGGTTGACGCTCGTGACCGCGGAGCTCTGGATCTAAGCTCAAAGAAGAGAGCCTTTAACCGTGCTGCCAAGTCCTACAAAAAGGCGCTTAAGAAGGCTCGCTTCGACCGCATTATTAATATTGGTAAAAAGCTCTCTGCACACCCTTCCGGTAGCAGATCTTTCTGGTCCCTAGTCGGTCGAGGTCGTCAAATCGGTCGAGGTGAACACTGTCGGCCCACACTGCCTCCGCCTGGTTAGGCCTGATGGAGCACTGGCTCATACGGCGAGAGAGAAAGCAGGTCTCTTTGCATCTCTCTTTGCCCATAGTTCGCGTCTTGACACTGGCAGTGCTACTCCACCTAATTTACCTCATTGCGGAAATTCAATGCCGGAGGTTCGCATTAGAAACAAGGAGGTTCTGAGAGTATTGTGTCGTCTGGACGTGAATAAGGCTAGTGGTCCAGATGGTATACCAGCGATTGTTCTTAAGCCTTGTGCGCCCGAGTTGTCTCCTGTATTGACGCGCCTGTATCGCCTCTCATTTAGGACTGGTATAGTGCCCAAGTCCTGGAAGCTTGCCAACGTGCAGCCCGTGTCCAAAAAGGGTAGTCGTGCCGATCCTACCAACTATCGGCCAAATTCAATAACCTCCATACTCTGCAAGATTATGGAGCGTGCATTGAACTCGCGCCTCTTGGCTTACCTGGAAGGTAACGATCTCCTCAGTGACCGACAGTACGGTTTTCGACGCAATCGGTCAACTGGGGACCTACTAGTGTATGCCACTCACTTGTGGGGCGAGGCCCTCGAGAAAAATGGGGAAGAGATTGCCGTCTCCCTTGATGTCTCGAAGGCCTTCGACCGGGTATGGCACGCTGGCCTTTTGAGTAAGCTTCCAGCGTACAGCATTTCCGCTGGCCTGACTGGCTGGGTAAAAGACTTCCTGACTGAACGGTCCCTCCGAGTAGTTGTCGACGGATGCTCATCTGAGCCCATGTCGACCAATGCCGGTGTTCCTCTGGGGTGTGTTCTCTCTGCAACTCTGTTCCTGCTGCATATTAACGATCTGCTGATGCCCGGTATCTATGGGTATGCAGATGACAGCACAGTTGTGGAGAGATACCTGCCGGAGGCTCGGGCTAGTAAAGAAACAATCCGGTCCGAAAGAGAGGCCATGGTAGAGCGTACGAGTACTGCACTACAGGCAGCCTCCGAATGGGGCAATGCCAATCTTATAGCATTCAATACCGCCAAAACACAGGCGTGTCTTTTCACCGCCAAAAAGAGCCCGTTCACCTTGGTTCCTACTTTTCAAAATGTATCCTTGGAGTGTACCGACCGCCTTCAGCTTTTGGGAGTTGAGATTTCCTCGAACCTTCACTTTTGGCGGTTCATTGAGTCCAAGGCCAGGGTGACTGCCAGAAAACTAGTCGTCATCGCGAAGGTCCGGCGGTACTTCACACCAAGGCAGCTTCTAATTTTGTACAAAGCACAGGTCCGCTCGTGTGTGGAGTACTACAGCCACATTTGGGCTGGTGCTTGGGTGCCCAGACTTAACTCGAAACGGTCTCCAAAGCCTGGAGTACAGGCGTAGAGTAGTCAGCCTTTCGGTCTTCTATAGGATGCATTCTGGTGAGTGTGCAAGGGAATTGCATGATTTAATTCCCCTATCTCCGTTCCATCATCGGACGACCCGTCGTACGGCGAGTTTCCACCCTTACGTTGTTGACACCACTGCGATCCGGACGAAGCGTTTTGCTTCCTCCTTTATACCGCGTACATCGAGGGACTGGAACAATTTGCCAGCGTCGGTGTTTCCGTCACAATACAATTTGAGTGTCTTCAAGGCTAGAGTGAATAGGCTCTTAATAAACTAGCACGCTTTACCATCAACGATCGCATCACTGCTTACCATCAGGCGGGATTGCGGTCAAGCGCTGGTTTATAATTTATTAAAAAAAAAACTCTGTAACTTTAATACGCTATATCTCAGTAGTTTTGGTAATTACGACAAAATAAAAAATACGGGTCTTAATTTTTTTTATTATCTATAAGACGGACTAATTATTTTTTTGATTTTCATACCTGGGATGCCTATTGGCATAACGCCAGGCCACTCGTGTCGTCCGCGCGTTCATTACGTACACAGCACGCAAGACGACAGCACATCAAGCTTATAGTAGCTTGATGTGTTGTCGTCTCTATCTATCTATCAGATTTCTTTATTAGATTTTCAACTTTATCTCTAAAGCATTAAGGCTCAAGCTTGATTGGGAATATCTGACAGAGGGCGATGGCCGTCAGGGTCGTCCGCGGGTATCGCACGATATCCTACGAGGCGGCTTGCGTCCTGGCCGGATCCCCGCCCTGGGACCTAGTGGCGAAAGTACTCGCGTCATTGTACCGATGGCGCGAGGAAGAGCGGACACGGGGCTCCAGTCTGGTGCAGCAGCAGATCGAGCTGCGCCGAGAGGAGCTCCGTCAGGTCCTGGTGGCGGACTGGCAGCAGAGGCTTATGCGCCCTACTGCCGGCCTCGCTACCGTCGAGGCGATCCGGCCAGTACTCGACGACTGGCTCGGGAGGAGGCACGGCTCCCTGTCGTTCAGGGTGACGCAGTACTGTCGGGGCACGGCTGCTTCGGCAAGTACCTGCGTCGCTTAGGCAGGGAGCCGGACGCTCGGTGCCACCACTGCGTCCAATGCGGAGAGGACACGGCGCAGCACACGCTCTCCGAGTGTGTAGCTTGGGAGGAGCAGCGCCGTATCCTCACATATGAAATAGGAGGCGACCTAACGCTGCCGGCAGTAGTGCGGAAGATGGTCGGCAGCTCAGAGTCGTGGGACGCGGTGGTGTCCTTCTGCGAGGATGTGATGTCGCAGAAGGAAGCTGCGGAACGGGAGAGGGAGATATCAACTCCCTTCCCGGGCCGCAGAAGACGCACCGGGCGTCGAAGAAGGGCGGATAACGCCCTCTTCCGCCCCCCATGAATGGGTCCAGGGGCGAGGGACATGGGGAAGTCCCCGCCCCCCCTATTGATGGACCCCGAGGCGGAGGCGCGCGCGAGTGTCGGCGCACGCCTCAGAGGCGATGCACGGGGTAGTTTAACACCTCACTACCCCGTGCAGGAGGCGAGGCCCGGACAGACCGGGCCGGCACGAGAGTGTGGGGCTGCGGCAGAATCAGGGACTCCCGCGGCTCCGTGCGCACGTGACCGGAGAGACACCGGGGTGGTTTTTAGTCAGTAGGAGTCTGACATACCCCGTCGCCCACCCCAGGGCGGCGGACATCCATTGAGGATTTTCCACCCCGGAACAAAAAAAAAAAAAAAAAAAGGCGATGCAATGTTAAACCCAACAACACGACCAACTATGCTACGCCTGTGGGAGATTGATCTGGAGACCCTCCACGACCAAACATCGCAACACTACTGCTCAAATCCGTCCTCCATATGTATGGAAAAAGTCCTTTTTTCTTCGTACTTTGGATTATCCATTTATCCGGCTTTCGATTATCCGGCTGCCTACCGACAACAATTAGTCCGGATAATAGGGATCTTACTGTACTACAATCAACCATATCTCCTTATTCAATTTTCAACTTTATCGCTAAAGCATTAAGTGTCAAGGTTGTTTGGGAATATTTGACAGTTAAGGGTAGCTTGACCTCCTGATGAAATTTGAAAAAAAAATGTTTCTGCTCGTAATATCTAATTAAAAGCTTTTCACTAAATTAAAAACACCAGCCTCTCAAGTATGAGTGCGCGGGTTATATTCCAGGTCAGGCAAGTACCAATTTAACTTTTCTAAAATTATATGTACTTTCTTAGTATATCTTGGACACCAATGACTGAAGGTGAAGGAAAACATCTTGAGGAAACCTGGACTTTAAGTCCGAAATCGCCAACCCGAATTGAGCAAGCGTGGTGATTACGCTCGATCCTTCTCTGTATGAGAGGAGACCTGTGCCCAGCAGTGGGACGATAAAAAGGTTGATAACGATGATGCAGTTTTCTTAAACACAAAAAAATGGGTGTCTGTCTGTTGGTTCCGGTTAACGCTATACGACATCCGATGCACTGGAGTATAACGCAGCGCCACCACCCCGACTCACTGAGGAGTCTCCGTAGACAGTTCCGACTCACCGGAACCACAGCCGACCTGACAAGCATCGTAAAACAGGAGACTCAGCCCGCTATCGAACTCCAGTCTCCGGAGGGGAGTGATGTAGCGGTACCTACAAACGCCAAAAATAAACATCGCGTCATACTAACGTCACACGAATTCTACATCTCGCAAGCCGAGTTTACCGTTCAACTAGCACTAGATACTACTTCCGAACATCAATCGATGGGCAAGTGCCCACCAGACATAACACTCCTCTGGTCGGAGGATCCTCCATTTTCTATAGAGGATGAGTGAACTTTACTCCTTGATCCTCATACCTCCACGCTGACTGTTTCCTGATAAATCAGATGCGTCTTAAAACGCTTAAAAACTGAGGAAAATATTGCAGGAGATAAATCATCATCATCATCATCTCAGCATTCAACCCAATCGCATCCGAAGCTTTTGCAGCTTTGGAATTTAGGGTCCGCTTTACCAGTCTACCTGCTGATCTTGGCTAAACTTGGATATTTTCCGTGAAGTGACTGCCGACAGGAGATAAATAAATGGGGCAATGAAAACAAGCTTCAAAGTGAGTAAAAAATGTAAGTATATTAAGTAATATGTTGCAAATAACTTAAAGTACAGTAATCAGCTAACACCTGCAGTTCTGCTGACACCGCGCTAGCTACGATGAGTATCGTGGGACTGTTTATAAATTTAAAGATATAAGCGGACATTGCTCAATGTATCGCCTTACATTTTAAATAATATGTCATGTTTAGTTACTAGAGTTAAATGAATAATAATAAAGCCTTTTTATTTGACAGTCTCCGCGGCGAGCGGTAGCGAACTGCTGCGGCCACAGTGGCCGCTGTGCAAATATTTGTATGCATGAATATGAATATTTGCACTGGTCTGGTCGGCCGTTGGTCCCGGTTGCCATACGAACATCTAATGGCAGTCGTTACGGGTTGTTGGAGCCCTCAAAAGTCCAACAATGGTCTAGTTGCAATGCTTCGATATCGCCTTCGGATTGTACAGATCAGACGGCAGTCGCTTCATGGTAAATATCGAAGTTTATCCAAATGAGCAGTTAGACTTATAAAGCGGAGCCCCGACTCCAAAGCTGAAAAAGCTTCGGATACGACTGGGATTTACGCTGAGATGATGAAGATCCATATCTTGTCATTTTCCTGCTAGGACAGACCTCCTCTCTGTGAGAGGGTGACCCGATAATTCAAAATGCGACCCAGTGCGGGTTGGTGGGTTTCACACATTTTCCAATTTTCGATTTTAGGACATGTTGGTTTCCTGACAATGTTTTCCTTCGCCGTTTTTAGAGCAGTGGTGATTAATATAATGTGTGCAAGGCACAGTCTGGTAGATGATTTCGTGAAAAATACTTTTGCTCAATATTTTATTTTTTCCGTTAGTGCTCACATACTTCCACTGGTGACTGGCACGTTGCAAATGGAAGAGACAACTGCAGTCGTCAACCTAGAAACTTTGAACGTCTACAACATAACGCTTATAATAAAGTACTTGCAGTTGGCTCTGCAGAATGCAGTTGGCTCTGTCGATGGTTGCTATCGTGCGTCAACGACTGACGGCGACTAGAGTCGTCAACTGCAGAGGTCTCTGTCGTTAAGAGGGGACTCTAGTGCCGAGGAATTTGGAAAATAGGTATTTGAAGAAACTATTGCGTCGCGTAAGTCGTAGTGGCCTAGTGGTTAAAACACCAGCTTCTCAAGTATGAGTGCAGGCAAGTACCAATGTTACTTTTCTAAAGTTGTATGTACTTTCTAAGTATATCTTGGACACCAATGACTGAAGGTGAAGGAAAACATCTTGAAGAAACCTGGACTTTAAGTCTGAAATCGCCAACCCGCATTGAGCAAGCGTGGTGATTACGCTCAATCCTTGGAATCCGTGGGACGATAAAAAAGGTTGATGATGATGATGATGAATTGCCGTCGCGCTGCTTCCAACCTGTCCCGGTAAAATGCGAAAAGGACAATTGCAGCTCAGGCTGATTTTACCTACAAAAACATTGACTAAGAGACGTTTTGTATTCCGCTGTTTGCTTTTTCAAAACACGACAGATCTCAATTATTTTAATGTCAAAATTTATAGGAAAAGTAGGTATACCTGTGCTTCTATTATTTTCTTTTTTGTCAAAAACTTATCATGTTTGTTTAATTGTCATCTGAACATCACCGTAAAAATGGGTTAGCGATTTTGAAGTATCGTTTTTCTTTTATTAATTAAGTTTCGGAAAAAAATCAAATGATAGAGGCACGTATAATCACGGTGTAAAATTGCAGAAACAAATAATTGCTCTAAAAGCATTAACCACGAAGAAAACAACGGAATAAGTTTGTATAGAGAAAGCATTACTAGAGTTCCCTCTTAACGCGTGCCGCTCGTCTACGAGTATGTACACATTGATAGTGCTTACCCGAAACCGGACAAAGGCACTCAAATTCGCATTTTGTTTGTGTTGTTAAAGAAGAAACGCAACCAGAAAGACATAAAATTAAAATACTAAAGCCGTATGGAGGACGGGTCTGAGCAGTTGTGTTGCGATGTGTGCCGGGTATGATGCGCCAAATGTTGTTGTGTTGGGAGTTTGGTCGTGGAGGGTCTTCAGATTAATCTCCCTTTGGCGCAGCATCGTTGGTCGTGTTATTGGGTTTAACATTGCATCACCTAGCTCAACTGCCGTCTTCCTTCCTATTCGCTCAGTTTTTCTGAGTGAATAGGCTCTTAATAAACTAGCGCGCTTTACTATCAACGATCGCATCACTGCTTACCATCAGGCGGGATTGCGGTCAAGCGCTAGTTTATAATTATTAAATAATAAATAAGTTGATAGAATTATATTATTAATGGAAGAAAAACTGAAAAATGCACCGTTACCCGTGAGAATCATAGAAGCTGTGGAATTTATGTTAACCGTACGGGGACAGGACACAAAATAACCGACTCCCATGAATTCCTTTATGATCAGGATGATGTATTTCGTATTAACTCGTGTGACAAATGAGCGCTTGGGATAAGTATCAAGTTTCGAAAGCTTAACTTTTATAGAAAATTTACATATCGTGAATCTTTGGTGATATAAATACGGCAACTTGAAAAATCTGAAGTAGAACTTGACTTACCTAGGTAATGAACACAATAGCTGAAGATATCATTTTTTTTTTAATAATTATAAACTAGCGTTTGACTGCAATCCTGCCTGATGGTAAGCAGTGATGCAATCGTTATGGTAAGGCGCGCTAGTTTATTAAAAGCCTATTCACTCAGAAAAAACTGAGCGAATAGGAAGGAAGACGGCTGTTGAGCGAGGTGGCGCAATGTTAAACCCAACAGCATGACCAACGATGCTGCGCCAAAGGGAGATTGATCTGGAGACCCTCCACGACCAAACTCCCGACACAACAACACTTGGCGCATCGTACCTCGTACGGCTTCACCAGACATCATGCCGGAACACGACGAATCGTTTGGCGGCAAGACTTTGTCTGGTGGGTGGTAACTTTTGCCGGCAGCCGATGTTATGGCCTACCACCGAGAAATAATTATCATAATTCTGATAACCTTTTTCTTTGCACTAAAAATTATAAATATGTCGTGTTTCGAACCATTCGTCTCGAACAAGTCCACACAAGGTACACACTTTCCCCAAAATACTGTTTTAAACACTAATCTTCTTATCAGAAGGTCGTACCATGACCTGACCAAGAATATTACTCTTTATTCTTATTATATCTGGGCTTTGAAAGAGACTAGCCGCTGAGTTTATGTCCGCCTCTTATCAAGAGTAGTCATGATTATAGGAAACGATGACCTCATATAGTTCTTATGAAGTGATTAACGTGATTTCATCCATTAAAAATATATCGCAGCGTATACACTTTCGAAACAAATGCAAGTGAACACGAAGACTTGATTCAAAGGCTATGTCGGTCTCCGTGGCGCAGCGGTCAACACGCCTGCCTGCGACGTGGAGGCCCCGGGTTCGATCCCCGGCCAGGTCTTGATGGAAAACGATCTTTTCCTGATTTGCCTGGGTCTTGGATGTTTATCTATATACAGTATGTTACGAAAACCCTGTCCGACCCACAAGGATAATAAGGTTTAGGTAAACAAATGACCAAATAAAATATAAAATTTTGCATAATCATCATAGTAACAATACTAATGAATTTTGAAATAATCTTTTTTACCCTGTAACTTCCCCAAAATTCGGGAAATTTAAAAAAGTGTAAACACCATTTTAGACCTTATAATTGTCGGCTTTCTTTTGATTATTTTTTTAGGTTCTTTAGCGGCGTCAGTGTGTCTAGCCGCCGACGGCGGCAAAGGAATAATTAGAGCTGTACTAATTTTTGCGTAATAACGTTTTGTTTTTGTCGCTATTATTCGAAACTGTACCTGGCCGAATGATTTGTTGTAAAAACACAGATTACCTAATGGTAAAAGTACTTTTTTTGATTATCGATTAATTACTCATAACAATATTGTAACACAAGTACCTATTATTAGTAAATAGGAACTAGAAAGGTCTTATGAAATACGATTTTAGGAGAATATTATAAACAATGTAAAGCATTTAAGTTCACCTGATTTAAGTTATGTGAAAGTTCTAAAATCTAAAGAATGCCATGCGATGTTGAATCGATGCGTGATTTTCTGAAATACAAAATTGATACCAAAAATCGATACGAGAAATATTTTGAATACTTTCACACCTCTAGTCAAAGGGCACCGCCGTGCAGTTAGAGTACCTATTTTTATGAAATAAAAATCATTTTTATTTTAAATTTATTAGTTTCGCGTAGACATGGCGTCCGTGTAGACGTATCGTTTATTGTGTGATCACATAGTTTTCTAACGTAATGTAACCTGCTGATGGAAGACACCTAGTGAAACTGCAATTGTGTTGTGTTGTGATCAGGTGTTGAACGATTCGGATGTGACTACTTCTTGGTCAATGTGGTTCCAGCATGACGGTGCCCCACCATATTTTTGCCGACCTGTACGTGAGTACCTCCACTATCAGTTCGGCGAGCAGTGGATTGGTAGGAGTGGACTAACGTTGTGAAACACCGTGCTAATCTCGTGGGACGGTGCCAGGCCGGTATCGTTCTTAGTGAACGAAATATGGAACAACATCTCCGCCACAGCCATTGTGCTCATCGAATGAAATTCGAAGATACATTCGGAGGGTCAGACGACCTTTCTACTTAAAAAAAAGTTCTTTTCACGAGCTGCCTAAGTAGGTATCATTGTTTCTTTCTAGAGTCGATAAACGTGGTTAGACTATCAATACCTACATGCATGAGGTCAACTGAGGTCATGACCTGTGCCTGTGTTGCCATGAAATTACCTATTTATTTTATTTAAGTTATTTATTTTTAAGGGGGTATTTTTTTTTTTAGTTTAGCCAGGTTATGTACGCATTAGTAGAATCAGCTAACGATACCTAACAACACCTTCACGGGTCGGACAGGGTTTTTGTAACATACTGTACAGTATGTTAAGAAAACCCTGTCCGACCCATAAGGATAATAAAGGTTAGGTATACACATGACCAAATGTAATATAAAATTTTACGTAATCATCATAGTACCAATACAAATGAATTTTGAAATAATCTTTTTTTCCCGCGAATTAATTCCAACTTCCCCGAAATTTGGTAATTTTTTAAAAAGTAACAACACCGGTATTATATAACAATATCGGAGCGAATAGCGATGCGACCACGTGCCGCGTGCCCTGCCGCCCGCTCCCCGCGGAAGGGTGCATATCGCACATTGATTAAGTTACCTCTTTTTGCGAAAAAATATTTACTTTTTAGGGGTTTTTTTTTAAGTTTAGCCCGGTTTTGTATGCATTAGTAGAATCAGTTATCGATACCTAACAACACCTTCACGGGTCGGACAGGGTTTTCTTAACATACTGTATGTATCTATTATAAAATATAGTATCGTTGAGTTAGTATCCCATAACACAAGTCTCGAACTTACTTTGGGGCTAGCTCAATCTGTGTGATTTGTCCGTAAATAAAAAAAAAAAAAACACTAAAAATCAACCCACTTCTCTTACAACTAATTGATATGGATATCTAACCGAAAATATCAGCGCTACAACCAAAACTCGTAAACTAACATTAATTTTATGGGCAATATGGTCCCGAAGCCGAAATTTAAGTTAGGTAGGGAAGATTAGGAAGGTAAGGTTCTGGAGTGGTGGCCACGTACTGGAAGACGCAGCGTAGGGAGGGCCCCAACAAGGTGGACCGATAATCTGGTGAAGGTCGAGGGAAGCCGATGGATGCGGACAGCTCAAGACCGGTCAGCGTGGAAAGCCTCGGGGGAGGCCTTTGTCCAGCAGTGGACATCCATAGGCTGAAGAAGAAGGGAAGGTTTTCAATTTAGGGTCGAGACATACAGCCAGAATCTACCTACCTAATCGGATAAGAAAATAACAATGAACATACCATTATACCTGGGAGCAGAAGAAACTTCGAATGAAAGTTAATTTGAAGTTCAGTATAAAAGAAAATAAAAGGAAAGGAAGAAGGAAATAAAGAAAGAAGGAAGAAAAGAATGATTGTTTTATCTTCACAAAAAAAAATCCAACATAATATACAATATGTAAAGAAAACCCTGTCCGCCCCATAAGGATAATAAAGGTTAGGTAAACACTTGATCAAATATAATAAAAAATTTTACGTAATCATCATAGAAACAATACTAATGAATTTTGAAATAATCTTTTTTACTCACGAATTAATTCCAACTTCCACGAAATGTGGTAATTTTTATAAAAGTGACTACACCGGTATTATTATGAGCGCGTGCCGCGTGCCCTGCCACCCGCCGCCCGCGGAAGGGTTGCTTACCGCACATGTATTAAGTTTCGTCTTTTTGCTAAATAATATTTATTTTTTAGGGTTTTTTTTTTTGTGTTTTGCCCGGCTTTGTATACATTAGTAGAATCAGTTATCGATACCTAACAATACTTTCACAGATCGGACAGGGTTTTCTTTACATATTGTATACATACGCAATGCAGTCAAAAGCCTCGTACTCAAGTAATGAATTGATGAAAAGTGGTCCGTTTTGGTCCATTCCTTGATACAAGAGACTAAAGGCAACAGCAATAAGGTACAAACTCCGTTTTGCTACCGAGAAACTCACAAAGGTAAAACCAAAAACCACTTTTCCCTACCTGGGTATAATACCCTACAACCAAGACTAACGACACAAAGAGAAATTCAAACCTTCAAATCACACCTGCAGTGCGATGGGGGTGGACTGAGCTGTCAGTCCAGGTAAAGCAAGTTATTGACACTATTGACCAGCTAAGCTCACGTCACCTCACTTTTCACGGCGAAAGAAAAAAAATATTGAAAGAATCATTCGACTGAATTCCTCGAAAGGTTAAGCAGAGGTCTACATCCATATTTCACCAATCATGTTCAAGACCCAAGACAACAGGTGGCATATATAACATCATCATTATCAACCTTTTTATCGTCCCACTGCTGGGCACAGGTCTCCCCTCATACAGAGAAGGACTGAACGTAATCACCACGCTTGCTCAATGCGGGTTGTCGATTTCAGACTTAAAGTCCAGGTTTCCTCAAGATGTTTTCCTTCACCTTCAGTCATTTATGTCCAAGATATACTTAGAAAGTACATATAACTTTATAAAAGTTACATTGGTACTTGCCTGAACTGGAAACGAACCCGCGCACTCATACTTGAGAGGCTGAGGTTTTAACCACTAGGCCACCATGACTATATCAGCTTCTCAGTAATGTAGGCCTCCTCTCAGTAATGTAGGCCTCCTCTCAGTAATGTAGGCCTCCTCTCAGTAATGTAGGCCTCCTCTCAGTAAGAGGGAGTGGGTCGTTATCTACCACGCGGGCCCAGTGCGGGTTAGGCATAAATTCAGCTTTTTTTTTAATTAAACAGACAGTTGTTCTACTGGGGAGTTTGTTCCACCACTTCTTCTTCCCAGCAAAAGCAGTGCTTGTGCTGGAAGTGATGAAGGGCGGACGTTTTGGGGGGACTGTCGTATGAAATATTGACGTTCAAAAAGTACTGATTTTTTTTATTTTTTACGGACAAATCACACAGATTGAGCTAGCCTCAAAGTAAGTTCGAGACTTGTGTTATGGGATACTAACTTAACGATACTATATTTATAATAGATACATACATAGATAAACATCCAAGACCCAGGCCAATCAGGAAAAGATCGTTTTCCATCATGACCTGGCCGGGGATCGAACCCGGGGCCTCCACGTCGCAGGCGTATTGACCGCTGCGCCGCGGAGGACGATAGACAAAAACATGATTCTCAGCCTAATTTGAATAAATGATTTTTGATTTTGATTTTAGCCTCCGGGCCGCTAAGTACTGAGCAAAAAATGGACTCGATTGTCGATATCGAGCGTGGCTCGCGCTCGATATCGACGATCGAGTTTCGTAATGAAAACTCATACAAGGCCTACAGGCAGGATCGAGGTCGAGCACTAATTTATTACAATAATAAAGAAGACACTTTTCTACTCGCACTCTAATTGTGTAATTAACTATTACTATCAATCTGAATCATTTTCTAGCATATGGCTAATCCATTACTCAATGTGTTTGAAAAATGTGTCTGCTCAACACCGTAAATAACGCAATGAATGTTGTTGAATTTTCAAAATGAAGTTCATTCCAACCGATATTGTGTTAAGGAAGTAAGTACCCTGCTGGAAATCGAAAAGCAGAGCAGCTCTTGCGCAGACACTACAAGAAAATCCAGATTCACACGGAATCAATAAAAATTCCCAATCACAATCTTTTTCCTAAGAATAATCTTCAGATAAAGATGGCCAACATTAAGGGCCACAGAAACTGAATGACAAATAACGTCTTAACCCGATAATGCAGTGAGTAATCGATGAGGTACCAGATATAATTAATAAAACATACTATATTGATATACCGGTGTCGGATGCCTCCGTAGGGTTTCCAATAAAGCCTATTTGAATTTATTGGTGAGGAGTAAATGTACTGGTGATGACGGAATTGCTTCGAATTTTTGTTATTAATTTAATTTTAAATCTCTCATATTCGGTAAATTGGCCCTTATTAACGCCAAATGGGGCTTGTAAGTGAACAATTAGCGCCATAGGGTAATAATGTAGCTAGAAAAGCCCTAGGGCGGTAAGTAATTAAAAAAACAAACTTCACTCTTTCAAAAAGTTTGCGTACATCTAATGTAATCATCATACTGGCAATAGACATCATGCATTCAGTCCAATGACAAAAGAGGTCGGAGGGAGGGAGAGGGGGAGGAGGAATTTTAAATATCGAACGGCGAAGCTCAATTTAGGTCCTGAAAAAATAGTAAAAAAAAAATGAAAAAAGGCGGGAATAGAAAACTTTTACTTTAAATATTGTTTGTTTTCGAGTTTTTTTTTAATAATTACATGCTAATTAGAAAAAAAACATGAGTTCTGCAAGTGATGAAGATATAAGCGGCACTCAATTCAATGAAAATGGAAGCTGATGTAGTAATTAACAATATTTTGCCTGAAAGTTCTAAAATGTTTTATTTTGTATCGTTGGTTTTTTTTCTACTTACCTCATAATCGAGATATAAAGCAGAGTAGATAGCTCGGGTGTAAGCATCAATTGCACCTTCGAACTATAAGCGCCCTCGCTGCGCTTGCAAGCCTAAATATCTCGGGCTACAATTAATGCCTTACATCCCTTGGCTATAGCTACTAATCTACTATCAATAATTTTGGTAAATACCTTATAAGAGAGTTAAGGTTTTCAGGCTCTACATGGCCAGATATCGCATGAATCTGAGCGATTGATAGGAAAAGAAAAGCACAGCTTTGGGAAGCAACATAGGAAAAAATATAATTTTTGTAAATTATAAAGAGTATTCTATTTTAAACACAACCATTATTTTATGGGTCTTCCGATGATGGAACGGAGATGGGGGAATTAAGTCATGCAATTCCCTCGCATACTCAAAACGGTGAAGGAAAACATCTTGAGGAAACCGACATGTTCTAGAGGCAAAAACTTCGAAGACATGTGACATCTACCAACCCGCACTGGGCCAGCGTGGTAGATTACGGCCCACACCCTGTCACCGAGATGAGGCTTTTGTCCCAACAGTGGGAACATTATAGGCTGATCATGTTATGGTATACTTATAATTATTACCATTTTATTTCGTTTTGTTATCTGTGTGTGGTTCAAGCTTTCTCGGTGGTAGGCCATCACATCGGCTGCCGGCAGAAGTTACCTTGCCGCCAAGCGATTTGTCGTGTTCCGGCATGATGTCTGGTGAAGCCGTACGGAGGACGGGTCTGAGCGGTTGTGTTGCAATGTGTGCCGGGTACGATGCGCCAAATGTTGTTGTGTTGGGAGTTTGGTCGTGAAGGGTCTTCAGATCAATCTCCCTTTGGCGCAGCATCGTTGGTCGTGTTGTTGGGTTTAACATTGTATCACCTCGCTCAACTGCCGTCTTCCTTCCTATTCGCTCAGTTTTTCTGAGTGAATAGGCTCTTAATAAACTAGCGCGCTTTACCATCAACGATCGCATCACTGCTTACCATCAGGCGGGATTGCGGTCAAGCGCTAGTTTATAACTATTAAAAATACAATCTTTATCCTCCCCTCCTCAAGTCATTCTCCTCATTACTGAGGGTCGTGATGTCCCTGTGGAATTATCCTCTTCCTCAGAATAGTTCGCCATTTGTTACGGTCCCTGGCCGCGAGTTTAGCATCATGCAGGTCGGTGTCCAGAGATGAACGAATTTGGTCTGTCCACCTTATTGGACTGCGACCTCTGGAACGTCGTCCATCCACCTTCCCAGTAACTATTAAATGTTCGAGTTTAACTCCATCCTTTCTGGCAATATGGCCAAAATACTCCAAAATTCTTCGAAGGCAGACAGAGGAGAGTCTTATTGTGACACCCAGCTCTCGAAGGATTGATGCATTTGTGCGGAATACTGTCGAAGGAATTTGAAGCATCTTCCTCCAGCACCACATCTCGAAAGCGCCAATGCGGTCTCGATCGGCTTTCTTGATTGTCCAAGTTTCCGAACCATAGCTAAAGATAGAGAATATGACAGATCTAACGAGTTTCATCTTAGTTTTCCGTGAAATGTTGCGGTCACGCCACAATTTGTGAAGCTGAGACATAGCATTTTTGATCATACCTATTCGTCTCCTTATTACCAATTCACATGAACCATTGTTGTCTTAATAACGACATGAAAAAAGTGAAGAAAAAGTGTTTTTTGAATCGTAACGACGAGACCAGTGTCAATTGTCTAATCACACAGGATCAAATTAAACGCTAATACTATCGCTTGACCGCAATCCCGTCTGATGGTATGCAATGATGCAATCGTTGATGCGTAAAGCGCGCTACTTTATTAACAGCCTATTCACTCTAGCCTTGAAGACACTTAAATTGTAGTCCGACGGAAACACTGTCGCTGGCATACTGTACTAGTCCTCAATGTACCCGGTATAAATGACGAGGCGAAAAGCTTCGTCCAGATCATAGTGATGTCAACAATGTAAGGGTGGATACTCGCATGGAACGGAGATGGGGGAATTAAGTCCTGTAATTCCCACGCACTCTCTCCAAAATACCTCCTATAGAACACCGACAGCCTGGCTACTATTCGCCTGTGTTCCAGGCTTTGGAGACCGTTTTGAGCAAAGTCTGGGTAGACAATTAGCCTCTTCGCACGCCTCTCCACCGAATCCAAAGTTGCCAGGTAGCATTTTGCAGCACCAGCCTAAATGTGGTTGCTTCATTACAAAAAAAAGAAACTTTGAAAACATGTTTTCCTGGCAGTTTCCCAAAGAGGAGAAAGTTTATGTCGACCAATTAATATACCTCCTTTTCTCCACAACGTCACTTGGGCTTATAATGTGATGTGGCAACTCTCATAAAACTTAAAAAGTTAAAAGATCCCATTTATTTATCATCATCAACCTTTTTATCGTCCTACTGCTGGGCACAGGTCTCCTCTCATACAGAGAAGTATTGAGCGTAATCACCATGCTTGCTCAATGCGGATTGGCGATTTCAGACTTATGTAAAGTCCAAGTCTCCTCAAGATGTTTTCCTTCACCTTATAGTCAGTCATTGGTGTCCAAGATATACTTAGAAAGTACATATAACTTAGAAAAGTTACATTGGTACTTGATTGACCTGGAATCGAACCCGCACACTCATACTTGAGAGGCTGGTGTTTTAACCACTAGACCACCACTAGATATTTATTTATAGTGTTAAATAAAAATATCACCAATAAGTGTGAATAACGAATGCAAAGCAAGTACTCTGTAAAAGCTACGAAATAACAACCCAAAACCTGAATTCAGAAGCTCCCAAAATTGAAATAATATGGTACCGTTTCATTATAATATATTGATAATGCTTTCTTCATATATTCTCGCAAATTGTCGAATCATAAAATTAGTCTATCTCAAGGACTGGAACCGTTCGCAATCACCAGTCCAATGGCTTACATAAAAATAAAATGCGTGTTCCAAGAACAACACTTGTGTTCGCGACTGTATTTACTCTTAAACGACGCACAGAACTTCGTTTTTGGAGAAAAAAGCATCGGGTAAGAATCCAGCTGCGCGATATTTATGACTTTATATCTTTCCGACTCTTTTACACACAGTTCCGGAGTATATCTACGTCTCTTTCAGTCAATCCGCCCGCTGTTATCTACGATTGCGTTTCGACTCCGGAGCGTGAGTATATTGATAATGGCTATTTCAAATTTCGAGATGAATCAATAAAGATATCTGTAGTTGTACTTTTGGGAAAGCTATAATCATCATATTTTTGGTGTCAAAGACGTAAGAACTTAATCCTTTTGTTGCCCACAGATTTGAGTTCATTGTGGTCTTATTCAAGTGTTTCTTAACTAGTATTTTTTATCAATGGGCTGGTCACATATGCCGCAGGACCGACAACCGTTGGGGTAAACGAGTGGACACCGCGTCTCGGCAAACGTAGCGTAGGACGCCCTTGGGCGAGATGGAGCGACGACATCAAAAACGTGGCTGGTAGTGGCTGGCGGAGAACTGCTCAGGATCGAGTTGGTTGGCGTGCCATGGAGGAGGCCTATGTCCAGCAGTGGACGAGCAGAGGCTGATGATGATAATGATGTTTTTTTTATTTAGTTAGAGGGGGAAATTGTCGTGAACGCCCAGACTGTGTCACTTATGAATTCATAGGTCGGAATAGGTAGAGTGAATTGGGGTCATTGATCGGAAACTTATACAATATGTAAAGAAAACCCTGTCCGACCCGTGAAGGAGGTATTGTTAGGTATCAATAACTGATTCTACTAGTGGATACAAAACCAGGTTAAACTTTAAAAAAAAATCCCCCTAAAAAAATATATTATTTCGCAAAAAGAGGTGACTTAATAAATGTGCGTTAAGCACCCTTCCGCGGGCGGCGGGCGTCAGGTCAAGCGGCACGTGGTCGCATCGCTATTCGCTCATAATAATACTGGTGTTGTCACTTTTTTTTAAATTACCAAATTTCGGGGAAGTTGAAATAAATTCGCGGGAAAAAAAGATTATTTCAAAATTCATTTGTATTGGTACTATGATGATTACGTAAAATTTTATATTATATTTGGTCATGTATTTACCTAACCTTTATTATCCTTATGGGTCGGACAGGGTTTTCTTAACATACTGTATATTAATATGGACATTCCTCCGGATTTACGGAATTGGTTGATTATTTTAAAAAAAAATGTATAAATTATATTAAGTAGTAATCCTTTACATTTGGCCATACCCTTCATTAGAGGCTAAAAATAAAATATTAATGCTTCGATCGGAATTTGATTGTTTTTATTTTTCAACAAGTAAATAACAAATTATTTTTAGTTTTGTTACCTTCCTTTAAATGAATTGAGTAGTAATAATGTCACTACCAACATTAACAATATTTACTTGGATCCGGAATTACATTCCGGGAAAATGGCTTATCCACGTTATTCTTTCTGTGAACATTTATGATACAAATACCAAAAATCACTCTACCTATTCCAACCTATGCTTATGATGCAGTTGTAGCAGTACCTACAATGCTACATACGAATAACGCGTCATACTGACGTCACGCAAATTCTGCATCTCACAAGCAGAATTTTCTGTGCAACTACCGCGCGTACAAGTTCACGACATCCGCCAGACAATATCAATGTGGTCGGAGGATCCTCCCTTTTCTATGAGCCCTAGATTATAATCTAGGGCTTGAACGCAATCCCGCCTGATGGTAAGCAGTGATGCAATTGTTGATGGTAAAACGCGCTAGTTTACTAAGAGCCTATCCACTTTAGCCTTGAAGACACTCAAATTGTAATCTCTGTCTCTCGATGTACGCGGTATAAAAGAGGACGGGAAACGCTTCGTCCAGATCGTAGTGGTGTCAACAACGTAAGGGTGGAAACTCGCCGTACGGCGGGTCGTCCAATGATGGAACGGAGATGGGAGAATTAAGGGGAATTAAATCATGCAATTCCCGCGCACACTCCCCAAAATGAACACCGACAGACTAAATTTTTCTAACACATGGAGTTTTGAAGAGCATAAATGCTTACTACTTGAATAAGTTTTGTGATTTAGCAAATGTTGTTCAAATGAGTTCTTGTTGTTCATTATGCGCCGATATTGGAAGGCGAGACACGCATAATATACAAAAAGTATAGACTTTTCTCGCCAAGCTCCATAAAGAATGGAGGTAAACAAACCAATTCAGGGTTATCACAAATCACGTTATACAAATCTCCTGTTATTTATATGATTATCGACTTTTACATGCTAACTATTTATTAACAATTCCTATTGCAGCATGTTTCAATAGAACCACTAAAATAACATGCCTAATAACTTGGTATTTCGAAAAACTATTAAAAAGTCGAGATTAATTTTACGTGATAGCCCTACAAAATAAGAAAGATGGGTGTAATCCAGGTATTAAACACATTTTGTGGAATTCAAACAATGAATAAAGTTGAGGCATTTGTCAATACGATTTTGCGTATTTTAATTACTTGCAAATCAACTGCATAACACATGCATTATGATACGTTCAAGTACGGACTAAGTATAATATATACAATCTATCAAAAAATTTAACCTATTAGGAAATTAGCTCACATGTGTGTCATATTTCATTCAAATCAGTTAAGCGTTCTACGCAAATCATAAATATCTAAACACATAAACTGTTCACATTAGTAGGAAGTAGAATTATTACTTTTATGAAAATAATCTATCTAGAAAAGGCTGTTAACATCTGTCTTTTAGGCGTAAACTACTCGTTGCCTAGCAATGGTTTGTTTACCTCTATTCTTTATCGAATTTGGCCGACATATAGCTTTAAGTGTACAATGTTAAGTGTACAGTGTACAATGCCCAGGCTCCATAAATTTCTGAAACATCTCCTTCAGTCTTGTCAAATTAGTCAACGTCTGAAGTAAATTGACGTATTTTCATTCGCTATGTTAATAATTACGTCTAAACTGTCTATGAAGTATTTGAATTTAACAGGAATTGATGTCCATTTCTTACTGAATTAAAAAGAAAAAGATGGATTACGCATTTTAGTTTGCGAACAAAGCAATCTGCGACAATTTATCACGTATTTTAGTTACTAGTTACTTATTCATAGTTCAATACTTCCTACGTATTAAGAATTCATTTTAAGTTACCTAAACAACTGTGTTGTTTGTGGTTTTAGACTCGATATACTGCTATCATATCTATCCTATGTATGATCTGTGCCAAAAATATCGGGTGAAAATGTAAACAAATGGCTGATCCATTTGTTCGCACAAAGTAACGTCTGGGTGCCAATTTGTGTTTCTAAATTTGTGTGATTCTATTTGATGAACAATTTGGAGATTTACCCATCTCCGTTCCATCATCAGACGATCCGTCGTACGGCGAGTTTCTGCGAGGAACTGGAACAATTTGCTAGCGGTGTTACTTCCGTCTTAGTACAATTTAAGTGCCTTCAAGGCTAGAGTAAATAGGCTTTTAAGAAACTAGCGTGCTTTACCATCAAGGATTGCATAACTGAATGAGACATGCCGAAAATCTAGTTGAACAGAGTACAATAGGAGGACCTATGTCCAGCAGTGGGCTACTACAGGTTGATGATTTGATTAGCTCAATTTTCGTCGATGATGGTCATCTCTACGAAAGTGACGAACAAATGCAGTATTTTTTCTCTCCCTAAATTCCAGAGTATTATTTATACAGTATGTTAAGAAAACCCTGACCGACCCGTGAAGGTGTTGTTAGGTATCGATAACTGATTCTACTAATGGATACAAAACCAAGCTAAACTTAAAAAAAATCCCCCTAAAAAAATAAATATTGTTTCGCAAAAAGAGGTAACTTAATAAATGTGCGTTACCACCCTTCCGCGGGCGGCGGGCGGCAGGGCACGCGGCACGTGATCGCATCGCTATTTGCTCATAATAATACCAGTTTGTCACTTTTTTAAAAATTACCAAATTTCGGGGAAGTTGGAATTAATTCGCGGAAAAAAAAATATTTCAAAATTCATTTGTATTGGTACTATGATGATTACGTAAAATTTTATATTAAGTATATTTGGTAATGTGTTTACCTAACCTTTATTACGAGCCTTATGGGTCGGACAGGGTTTTCTTAACATTCTGTATACAGATTATTTTTTTTAGATGCGGTTATTCTGTAACTAAGATTATAGTTTGACCAATTTTTTAGGTTTTTCTTAAATGCCCATAATTTTCAAAGGGAAGGATAGATATTTTTTTCTGATTCTTCTCATATTGGTACAATCAATCCTGTCACCCAGATTCGGTTTGACGTTGAGTTCTGGAACACTCCGTATAACACAGAAAACGGTTTCTTCATCTACCTAGCGTTTTCCCAACTATTTTGGGGTCGGCATCCAGTCAAACCAGATTGATCTGGATACCAGTATTTCACATGGAGCGACTGCCAATCTGACCTCCATAACCCAGTTACCAGGTCATATGATACATTGAGGTAAGTCTGGTCGTGCGGCTTTCGAGCTTCTGACGACCTCTTTTTTTTTTTGTTGGGATGGTAAATCATCAAATGACTTCTCCCGCTCTGGGCGGAGCGGAAGGGTGTGTCAGACTTTTACTCACTAAAACCCACCCGTGTTTCTTCACTTGCCTGTGCGACGGCCAGGGCCACGGTTTCTTGTTTAACCAACCCGCAGCCCTGATCCAGGAGGCATCGGTCTTCGTGGACCCCGTCACGATGTGCTGACATCTCTTTGAGGCGCGCGTGAAACATGACGCTCCGTCGACTTGGGCCTGGTCCTTACCGGGCGTGACGACCTGAAGGTAGTGTCTGTCAAGGATGGACGAATGACAGCCAGGCCCAACGGCTTAACGTGCTATCCGAGGCACGGAGGCGTCTCAGTATACTACATTATTTTTTGTTTATCCGAATCCCGAAACACGTGTCCAGTATTTTTAAGTAAAGAATCTATACAGAGTGGTGCTGACAATACGACAGTAAATTAAACATCGTGTACCTCAACACATTCTCAGTATACCCATAAAAAATCATATAAATATGTCCATTAGTTTAGTCACAGGAAATTATTTTTCAATTTTTTACATTTTCTACATGATGTACATGTTGATATGGAAGCGCTTACAGGTTAATGATCGCCGCTTCCTGCGGTACCAAACTTTAATAATAATGGCGCGAAAAAAGCAAGTCGATACAGGATCGCGCTGTCGCCGATCGGAGTTCAGTGAACCAATATTTTTATAGGATGTTCTATTCCGTTTTCAATTTTATGCGATTTAGTTTGTTTGAAATTTTAATTTATTTATTTTTGATGCATTTTTTTTTCTATGGTTTAGGATTATTCCTATGAACCAGCATTGTTCGTGTTTTCATTTA
Organism: Sesamia inferens; assembly: GCA_037179545.1. Lineage (NCBI taxonomy): Eukaryota > Metazoa > Arthropoda > Insecta > Lepidoptera > Noctuidae > Sesamia > Sesamia inferens. The sequence continues at coordinate 17,351,895 of CM073950.1, forward strand.
TTGTCGTATTGTTAGCACCACTCTGTATAGAGGTAGGTCATCCATCCCCAGACCAAGCGTACCTTAACCCCATCGACTTGTGCAGCTGTAACTATTTAGCGGTTTTTTGACAGATTTTGTTTACATTTCCATCAGCTACTATTGATATAGACTATGCCCACCATATTACATGGATATATGTATAAACTCTTACCTCGAACAAGCTTGACTTTTGACATTTTGCGCAAAATTCTTCCGGTTTGCTTTTGAGTCATAGCTTCATAAGTAGAACTTCGTGATCTCTTAGATATACTTACTAAGGTAGACACAATACGCCTGGCGGCCTGGCCCGGTGAAATCACGATTATTGAGGTAGGTACCTACTGTTGAACTGAAACAAGACATTCATTGAAAACTTATGTTCAGAATAACCAATAGCTTAACCATTTTTAATTCCGAAATTACATAAACAATTAAAAAACTATTCTGACTCGTGCAGATCCACGCTCGAAAGGAAAATGGTATATGTATTAGGCACAAACAAAACGCGCATTACAAAAAAAAATCATGATTTAATTCCCCCATCTCCGTTCCACCATCGGACGACCCGTCGTACTGCGAGTTTCCACCCTTATGTTGCTAACACCACTACGATCCAGACGAAGCGTTTCGCCTCCTCATTTACAATCGCGTACATCGAGGGACTGGAACAATTTACCAGCGGCGGTATTTCTGTCGGACTACAATTTGAGTGTCTTCAAGGCTAGAGTGAATAGGCTCTTAATAAACTAGTGCGCTTTACCATCAACGATTGCGTCACTGCTTACCATCAGACGGGATTGCGGTCAAGCGTTAGTTTATAATTTACACGAAAAAAAAAAGTCTTCATATATGCACTTCATATACACATACATACAACGCAGTCAGGCGTATAAAAAGTTGTCGATTTTGTGGATTGCAAGCAAAAGAGTTTTCTAATCTACTAGCAAATTGCTACAACAAACGTCTGACAGTAGACCACCAGACATGTCAGCCGTCCTCCGCATGGAAGAGTACCTGTACCCCGCGGTTTCACCCGCCTAAATTTTGGTCTGGTCCGAAATGTCATCCAAATCGGTGCTAGTTTTTGCGTGAAAGAGCATATATTAGTAGGATGGGTGTACCGGAAGACACAGCGTGGGTAGGCCCCCGACAAGGTGGACCGACGACCTAGTGAAGATCGCGGGAAACCGCTAGATGCGGAAGGCGCAAGACCGGTCGCCGTGGAGATCCTTGGGGGAGGCCTATGTCCAGCAGTGGACGTCTTTCGACTGAAATGATGATGATGAGTGTACATTACACCCCGTTTCTCCTGATCTTTACAGTCGTCATGTCAGTAGCGTCCTTTCTAGCCATGTCATCTCCACTGCACGTCTCTGATAACAGTTTGAAGTCAAAAGCGTTTTTATATCTTAGCTGTAAACAGATTTTGTGCTTCACGTGTATACCGATCTTATGCAAAACTAACTTATAATCTAGTTGAGGTATTTTGAAGTGAGCTACTATTCCAACTAATGCTAGTGATTTTCACTATTGACAATTTTGATTTTTTTTTTTTGATCTTACGCGTCCGACCCTGCCGTTACCTTCTTCTGCGAAGCAGTGATGCTGGCAAAGGAGGAGGCGGGGCGCGTGAGGCAGCGGGAATCCCAGCGCCCTCACGCCACTAGCCGCCACAGGAGACGCTCTGGTCGGGAGACGACATCGAACACCTAGCCACCGTAGGCGCGGGCCTGCGGGCGCTGAGCAGCGGGCAGCTCGCCACCCAGTAAGGACCAGGCCCGAGTCGACGGCACGTTGTGTTTCACCCGCGCCTCAAAGAGATGTCAGAACATCGTGACGGGGTCCACGAAGACCGATGTCTCTTGGGTCAGGGTTGTGTGTTGGTTAAAAAAGAAACCGTGGCCCTGACCGTCGCACAGGCAAGTAGAAACACGCGTGGGATTTAGTCAGTAAAAGTCTGTCACGCCGTTCCGCTCCACCCAGAGCAAGAGAGGTCATTTGATGATTTCCCATCTAAAACATAAAAAATATATAATCACTTCACCTTACTTTTCAAGGTGAAATTTTATAGAATCGATTAGCTGGTATTTCACCTAATCCAAATTAGGACTATTGCCAGTTCACTTTACCTAAGCTTTAACGATAAGATTTTTAGAGAATAAAGCAGCTTTGACTACTTCTTCTTCTTGGGATTATAGTTCTTCTGGATTTTTCTTCACTGTTATAATTATAACAGAGTGAGCATGGTTTTGCTGGCAGCTTCAGCGGACAGTCATCTTTACTAAAAATTAAAGTACTGCTAAGCAAATTAATAACTAGTAAGATAATGATCTCCATAACATCTTCACTGGTAATGACAGTCCCAGCCTCTTGTCTCATGAAACAATCTTTAACGTGTCACAAACTTAAGAGAGACAGTTTGTTTAGTACATTTTGGTACCGTCATGTATGAGGGCGAAGATTATGATCGTCTTTGGTTATCTCTAGTATCAGCTTGTAACATAAGTTGAAACTGGAAATTATGATTTAGGTACTGAACTAAGTTTCCTTCCTTATGGGATTAGAGTTCTTAAGTCGATAGCTGGTCAGAAGTAACAGACAGCATTTACAAAATTCACTTGAACCTTTCAAACGATAACTTTTACGCACACTCCTTACATACAGACGCTCTCTCAACTCACACACTCACACATCATTCCACACACTGAAAGGACAGGTATTCAATACTCTACATATTATATTAAATTGTGTAAAATAACACTGATATAAACTATATTTTAAATACAGACCTTGTCTAGTTCGTTTACAGATGCTTAATTCTTTTGTGCTTAATATTAGCCTATAGAGTGCGTTGGGGTAAGATCGGCGCTGGAGTAAGAACGTATATATCAAATATCACATTTATTTGGCTTTATTTTTTAATGCTAGCTAAATGTAGCGAGCCGATCGAATGCACTAAGAAATGGTGAAGGGATGGTGTTTTTTTACAGAATGTTTTATTTAATTTTGACAGCGAAAAATGGGCTTATTTTCAGCCCAGTTTGGATAAATGATATTTGAATATAAAGAGCCAGTTTAACCTGGTCTCTATATTACTACTGAGTTCTAGATCAACTCACGGTCAGAATATTACCAGTGATGCCAATGATGCTGTAAAGCTAATCCGGCACAGGTGCTTTGCACGACCAGGAAACTTTATTACAAATACATGGTAAGATGAGCCGCTTATTTAAAATGTAACAGTTTAGTTGTATGTAAATTAGTTTCGGGAAGTCAGAAGTTACCACCCACCAGACAAAGTCTTGTCGCCAAGCGATTCGTCGTGTTCCGGCATGATATCTGGTGAAGCCGTACGGAGGACGGGTCTGAGCAGTTGTGTTACGATGTGTGCCAGGTACGATAAGCCAAATGTTGTGGTGTTGGGAGTTTGGTCGTGAAGGGTCTTCAGATCAATCTCCCTTTGGCGCAGCATCGTTGGTCGTGTTGTTGGGTTTACCATTGCATCACCTCGCTCAACTACAGTCTTCCTTCCTATTCGTTCAGTTTTTCTGAGTGAATAGGCTCTTAATAAACTAGCGCGCTTTAAGCTTAAAAAAAAATCTTGTTGCACTGACTTGTTGATACAATATAGGTGCAGATGCTAAGGTTGAGCTAAAGTCACCGGGAAATCTCTACCGAGTTGGTGGGGATTTCCCGGTGACTTTCCACCTACAATCGCGTATGTGGGGACGACAAGGGAGGGTTGGGTAATATCAATAAATAAATAATAATTTGTTTTGTAAAATAGTCATTCAACTTTTTTTTTATAATTTGTTTCATGACCATGGATACAAGTCCCTCAGTCGAATACAAAAATGGATTTTAGCTTCGTAACTTATCCTAACTTAATTTAACCTAACCTATCTCCTTTCGCTTCCCGCGTGAGCCGACTAGGAGGAGTTTGGGGTAAAGTCATGATGTGGCGACTATGCTACAATATTTCAATGTTCTTTATAAATTACTGAATTATACATTACTGAATGCACTTTTTACTACATAAATCACGCACTTTTATTTAGTAAACAACACTATAAATAATTTTAAAAGTTCAATGAAAAATCAGCGTGACAATCAGCTTGACTTTCCCACCAAAACTCTCATACAACGTGGCATGGCAAAGCCTTTTGGGCATATTTCCTTTTGACAGCGATGCGGATGAATTTGTTGAAACCCCTCTAATTATTTGCCTACTTTTTTTTTAATAATTATAAACTAGCGCTTGACTTATCGATTCATAATACCCCTGATGCACCACCTACTTTCTGCACCACCTACTTTCTGCAGCCAAATGGGCGAATCTTGTATTGACGTCACACTTTCAAGTGCCGACGTACGTTTGGATAGGTGGCGTGTCCTACCGGACGCGTCTTGTAGTGATCATCGCCTGATCGTGTACGAATTTGTTCCTTGTTATATTAAGGGTCCGTCTCATATTCCCGGTAATTTCAGATATAGATGTAAAGGCGCGAACTGGGAATTTTTCGGCTCGCTTTTTGCGTGTCACGCCAAAGAATTCACTCGGGACGGGCTGTCAGCCGAAGAAAGTGCTGACATTATGTCAGAAACCTTTACCTACTGTGCTGACATTGCCATTGGTCGCGGATCTATGACCAATATTCGTAGATGTGACTGGTGGAGTGATTATTTAGTTGAACAGCGTAAAAGATATCGCAGAGCGCGTAGACAGTTAAATAAACTCAAGAGCCGAAAGATTACTGGAGATCTTCTTACGTTCGCTTTAAATGCTTTTAGAGTTGCCAAGTCACGCTACAAAGCATCGGTGGAAAAATCTAAGGGTAACTTGTTGCGAAAAATCGTTGATAAACTTGACAGGGAGGGTCCGTGGTCTCCCTTATATCACGAATTTAAAGCTAACAGATCGGTCGACCTTGCATACGTTCAAAACATTAAAGTCAATGATAAGCATACCACAGGCATAGAGGAAACAACAGAAGTGCTAATTAATACACTTATCCCTGATGATTCACCGGCTAACGATAGCAACTACCACCAACAGATTAGAGCGTGGGCTCCTGTGCCACCTGAATCACCAATGTCAGACGTACCATCTAATGACGAATTTATAAATATTGTTAGAAAACTACCGGTCAACAAATCATCAGGTGAAGATAAAATATCTAATAGGATGATTAAAGAAGCGTGTAAAACAGCGGGTGATGCCATCTTAACTGTATACAACCGATGCATTGCTGAAGGCGTTTTTCCTCGTAAATGGCGACGCGGTTTCATACGAATAATACCAAAGTGTGGTGACAAACCACCGGATGATCCGAAGTCATATCGCCCTATCACACTTCTACCATCTTTGGGTAAACTTCTTGAGCGCCTCATCGTTCCACGTTTACTACCGAACGGTCCAAAATTCCATAATAATCAGTATGGCTTCACCATAGGTAAATCTACAGTCGACGCGGCGCTTTCTGTCAGAAGGACCGTTAACCAATCCGAAAACAAGTACGTAATTGGGATCTTCCTGGATATTTCTGGGGCTTTTGATAACGCCTGGTGGCCTATGCTGTTGTTAAAATTAAAAACCCGCGGTTGCTATAAAAACATATATAATCTCGTTTACTCTTACTTTATAAACGGTTCCGCGGTACTTAAGCTCGGTCATTTTTCTAGTACTAAAATACAAACCATGGGATGTCCTCAGGGTTCAGTTGTCGGTCCTTATTTATGGAATTTGGGTTTTGATGACTTCCTCGCGATCCCGCTTCCTTGCGGCTGTTCACTTACTGGTTACGCGGACGATGGCCTACTGCTCATTCAGTCAAGTACCCGAGCTGGACTTGAGAACTTGGCCAATACTTGCCTAAATTTAATATCTCAGTGGGGTGATCGTAACCGCCTAACGTTTGCGCCACATAAAACCTATCAACTTCTACTAAAAGGTAATCTTAAATCATTGCCTACTATTAAATTTAATAACGTTCCCATTAAAAAACAGCAATCCGTATGCTATCTTGGTATGATCTTAGAAAGGAATTTTTCATTTATAGAACATATAAAAATAGTTGGTGAAAAAGCTAAAAGGAACTTTTATGCCCTAACTAGAATATCGAAAGCAACTTGGGGTCTATCATTCCTAACTTTAAAAACTATATATGGAGCTACCTACTTAGGATGTATGTGCTACGGTGCACCTGTTTGGGCCGATAGGGCCAGCATAGGGGCGGCACGACGTAAACTGCTTCAAAGTCAACGTTTGGCATTGATATTTTTATGCAAGGCGTATAGAACGGTCAGTACTGAAGCCTTACCGGTACTGGCAGGTGTACTTCCAGTCGACCTTGAGGTACAGCGACGTGCTTCAATGTACTACTCCGCGAGGGGGGAGGCCATGGACACTAATTTTGTTACACAACGCGACTTTAATAAAATCTCTAGATTATTTAAACCTCAGACTGAAGTCTGGGAGGACCTCTTATCCGAATGGCAAAGTAGGTGGGATAATTCCATCAAGGGCCGGCACCTCCATCTATTCTTTCCATCCGTTGGCGATCGGCTGGCTAGGACGTGGCTGGAGGTTGACCACTGCGTTGCCCAATTTCTCACAGGTCATGGCAACTTTAAAAGTAAACTGTATTCTTTTAAACTTGTTCCTTCCCCTTTGTGTCAGTGTTCTACATCGAACTGTGAATTTGAACAGTCCGCACATCACATCTTGTGGGAGTGTGTTCTTTGGCAGAATGAACGCAATATTATGTTGGATAGTGTACAAGTTACATCCGGAGTCGTTTATTATACGGACCTTGTAGAAACTAGAACCAATTTCCGTGCGTTCAGGCGCTTTTGCCATACCTATTATTGGAATCAATTGTAACAGCTAATACCTACTTAGGACCCATTAACTTAATCAAATTTTATTCCGTGGTGTTTGGCAATCTGGGCTTCTCCCAGTTGCAATAATGTCCCTTTGTGCCGATTGGCCTAGTTCTGTTCTGTCTCCTGCTTGTTATGGAGGGAAGTGGAAAAAATATCTTTTTTCTTACTCCTCCGCTATTCTTTTCTGATTAATTTGTTGCGGGACCCAAGACAGTTGAATCGTTTCTCCGGGACTCGTCGAGCTTCATTGCTCGGCGTTTTTCTGGCGGTCGCCACTGTTGATTCTGGCTTTCAGGAGTTGCAGTGGTTGGGAAAAGTGTGGCGGGTTTGTCCCATAAAAAAAAAAAAAAAATAGCGCTTGACTGCAATCCCGCCTGATGGTAAGCAGTGATGCAATCGTTGATGGTAAAGCGCGCTAGTTTATTAAACCCATTCACTTAAAAAACGTAGGGAATAGGAAGGAAGACGGCAGTTGAGCGAGGTGGTGCAATGTTAAATCCAACAACACGACCAACGATGCTGCGCCAGAGGGAGATTGATCTGGAGACCCTCCACGACCAAATTCCCGGCACAATAACACTTGGCGCATCGTACACAACTTCTCAGACCCGTCCTCCGTACGGCTTCACCGGACATCATGCCGGAACACGACGAATCGCTTGGCGGCAAGACTTTGTCTGGTGGGTGGTAACTTCTGCCGGCAGCCGATGTGACTTGTACATTTTATACTTCTTAAATTATGTGATTATTATTTATTAATAGACAATAATTATCATCATCAACCTTTTTCGCGTCCCACTGCTGAGCACAAGCCTCCTCTTTTACAGAGAAGGATTGAGCGTAATCCTCAATGCGGGTTGGCGATTTCAGACCAAAGTTCAGGTTTCCTGTTTTTCTTTACCTTATCCATACTAATATTATAAATGTGAAAGTGTGTTTGTTTGTTTGTTTGTCCTTCCTTGACGCCGTAGCTAAGCAATCAATCGACATGATTTTTGGCATACAGTTAGTTGGAAAGATGGAGAGTAACATAGGCTACTTTTGGTCCTAAAAAAACATCAAGTTCCCAAGGGAGATTACTGGAATATTTGTATGTGTACACCAAACATATCCTTACTAATATTATACATCGGAAAGTGAGTTTGTTTTTACTACTTTCACGCCATAACTCCTGAGCCGATTGCTTTGAAATTTTGCAGACGTAAAGTTAGAAGTCCGGATTAAATAATAGGGTACTTTTTATCCCGAAAAAATTTGATATTCCCGAGAGAAATCTAAAACGCGCGATATAACCGAAGTTAACGCTAGCGAAGCCGCGGGCGGAAAGCTAGTAATTTATAATTCTTAAATAATCCATACTAATATTACAAATGCGAAAGTAATTGTGTCTGTCTGTCGCTTACGCTTTCCCGCTTAAACCTCTCAACCGATTTTGATGAAATTTGGCACAGACAATCTTTAGACCCTGAGAAAGGACATAGACTACCCTAACCGAAATACACGGGGGCGAAGCCGCGGGCGGAAAGTTAGTAATAAATAAAATAAATTTAATTCGTGTGAATTTGGTTTACATTGCATGTCATTTAATTCGTGTCAATTCAGTTTACATTGCATGTCATTTAGGCATAGAAAATCATAGATATGCCTGTAGTTGAAAGCTCCGGTCTTCTTTTGCATTTTAGATATTTACGTTGAGATTGTGACCGAGTCCCACTGCTGAACTGGACACCAACAAAGTGCCACCCCATGGGCCAACCATTATAAAAGTGGTATTAAACCAACAGCTTTCTATAAATACTATTAGAAAAACGTGTTTGTCCGTGACGATGTATGCAACCTGACTATCGGCTAATTATCACGTCCAAGGCGGCCGATAGAGATATTTTTGTTTTTTTACTGCTTATCCACTTAATAACATTCTTCACGCTGTGGAATATAAAGCTGTGGAGTCGCATATAGGATAAAAAAAAATACAGACACGAATCCATAAGGTCAATCACAATTTGACTTAACTTCTTGTAGTAAAAGGTCCTCATACACTTTCCTGTTAATTTCTTACATCGGAAATTACACTTTTTATTTTATTTCTTTGTTAGTCTGTGCTAAATAAATGCAAGTATTTATTTTATTTTTATTAATTATGGGACAATAAACAGCTACTTACAATATAAAATATTTACAAACAGTAATATAACATTATTATAACAATATTGCAGCCCACTGCATTATCCGCATCTTAACAATATAGGAATACGTTAAAAAGAGTGCCACTAGATGGCTTAATTAACTAATTAAGAAACATTTGAACACAATAAAAACAATATTAAATTTTAAACAATAATGAATAAGTAACTGGGATATATTCCTTATTATCATAAACAAAAATAATACCAAAATAATAATAATTGACTTATTACAATTCTTAATAAATATATAGAAATTAATTAAAAAGTAATTAAATTTTGCATAAAAGACACACTATTTCTCCCCATCATTAGACAAAATTTTCAAAACATTAGATTCAAATTTCGATTTGGAACATACAAACATATCAATGTCAATGAAGTTGCGATTATATGATTCTACCATACGACGAATAGGGCATCGCAATCCTGAATTAGTCCGACAGGTATTTACAGCAAACAATGTACCTGCACGGACACTACGCTTATTTACAGTACGAGGGACCACATAACACAATTTACTTGTGAGATCAATGCATTCGAAGTGATTATGAATGAAACCATGCAGTGTGCTGGCCTCTAGAAACTTACGCCTAGACTCTAATGGTAAGATATTATATTTGCTAATTAATTGTGAGTACGTCAAACATCTTTTATAGCACCTACGAAGAACCTTACGCTGGACCTTCTCAATCATATCTACATATTTATTATAAAATGGTATTTTCTTTAATTATTTTTTTATAAGTAAGTAGGTATACAATTATAATTCAGTGTGGCGCTGCATCCAACTTCGCAACATCGAACAATTCCACCGATTTAACTGAGAATACACCTGACGCTCAAACCCAACGCCATGGCAGCCGGAACAGTGCTCTTAGACTCTCCGTACATTATTACCACTAGGTGGTCATGATACCAAATATTATAATCTACTGGACACTAGGTATATACTAATTTTCAATCTGATTCATGATAATTTTACAGAATATCGCTAATCTATTGCTTCTTAACTTTGAATTTGTCTGCTCAATAAAATAAACAAAAGCAATTAATGTTCTTGAACTGTCAAAATGAAACTCATTGCTAAGTAGGTAAATATATTACTCATTACCCCGCGGGTTGGCGATAACAGTGGTCTATCATTAAGAAATATTTAACATTCAAAGTTTTTTATTTGGATAGAATTACCTATAGACTACTTAAAAGAAAACAAAATCTTACGTAAGTACCTCAAAATGCTCATCTTCGACTCCTTGATTTCTCTGTCCGCACCCTAATGCCCTCGTCGCCAGCGGTCATCGGGCGGAAGTGTACCAACACCGTTCATTTCAAGCTACAAACTTACTCCCAGATTTTTTTTCCACTTACCTCTTCCCAGAAAGTTTATGGCTTTGAAAAAAGCAACACAAAAAATCTGATCTCCATGCCCTTTTTCTATGGGAACGCTTCCTTTTAGAATTCGAAATGTGAATTTATTTAGTTTATCTGGAATGTCATTGTTATTTAGTGCTATATGTAGATAGGTAACCATTATATTAGAAAACAGTCTATATTATGTGAATAAAAAATTAAAACTTAAACATTGTGCTAAGAACTACCTATTAGTAGTACCTCCTGGGCATTTTTTCAATTGGCAATAAATTGTTTATTAAATTCAAATTCAACTCCATGCTCGGTGGTCCTTGTACACCGTCCGTCCAGAGCCGAAGTTACATTATTCACGACGTTACGAATTAAAGTAGTCTTTACCTGAACTTAATAAAAGTATCATAAGTTATTGAGTTTTAAAGAACCATTTTTTTTTCTGACTGTACAACTATGCACCGATTCCACTAGTAACAGAGATTGATTAGCTAAAGCGCCATCTATTACAACTTAAACACTACACTACAAGTTGCTCTAACCACTAATTTTAAAACATTTCGTTTTACTCGCCAGATGGCAATAGAAATAATTTTACCAACGATTGCAAGATGGCGCTATACACTAAAGTGTGTAGAATTGGAAACGCTACAAATATTTATCCCTGCTGATAGATGGCGCTAATATTATACGGCCACACAGAGGGTATGGCATTCATGCAAGATTGTAGCGTTATCTATGTCACTTTTAATTTAGTCGGTTAGTAGTAAAAGTAATGGAGTCAATAACAGACAAAGCTCGTGTCTATGGCCCAAACGAATCGGTCTGGCAGTCTGTTGCCGCGTTTCTATGAAAGGTGGATGTGTCAGTTGTCGAATCGGATTCATCGTGAAAATGCTGTGAAAGTGTTTTTTACATAAATTAGTGACTGAAAATTGTACGGAATAATAAGTTTGAAAGCTGAGAACCAAAGTGAAGTGTTTATTTGTGATTTTTAGTGGACTTTTATGTGTTAAATCGTGACGTAAAGCTGTAGATTGGTGCGATTACTTCGAGTTCGCCGGCTTATCGTGTTGTGGTGAGTATATGATCGATATTTACCCCCTTTTATTCTTCGTTTGGGTTCCTTATTGTTATAAAAACTGAATGTCGTACGTTCATAATAGCATGTGATTCAGGTAAATCGAGTTATTTAGTTGTTAATCTTCGTAATTTCGAAGTATTAAACTGTATTCTTAATGTAAATATGTTTGGCTCAGTCGGTTTTGTAAAAGAAGCTCTGGTTATTGTTTATATAGCTGCATTACCTATTTTAAGTTCCGGCCAATTACATGCTCACTGGAAATGCATTTAATTATTATGCATTAGTTTGGATGTATCAAGACTGTTTACATGTATAATTAATTAAAAAATCTTATTTGAACTAAGTAAACAATATGGCTAAGTGCATAATTGCTTGTTACTAGTTAAAATCATTTTTATTTCTTTTAATAGCTAATTGACATACAGAAATTGGAACAATATTTTTGTAAGCACTGATCATAAAATGGTGTTGCATACATATTTTGTTTAATTGCGATTAAATTTTTGATAATTAAAGTAAAACCATTGAGAGTTAGCATAAATCACATCAATTTTAAAAACAATCTTAAAAAAAAAGCTTACTCAACTTAGTTTTTGTTCAAATTCTAGTTACTTACCATATTCAGGCTGGTGGTTGGTATCTTATTATATCATAAAATAAAATTAGTTAAACCTTTTTATTAGTTTAATTCTTAAAAATAAATGGCAGTAAGATTGGAACAGTCCTTCAGTCTTCAAGGCCAGTCACCAGGCAATACATTTTAGGGTAATAAGTTCTAGAGCATTACATAAACACATTACAAAGTGGTTTAATTATTGAAGTGCAAATTTCTTTTATCTGGTTGTGTTTGAATGTTGTTGAAATGAAAAAATTTGGTACATTTGTAGACAGTAAAATATCAGGTACATTTGTCTCATCAACTGGAATTTAAATAATAATGTGCCTAACATGTTCTTTTTTAATTTGACTAAACCGTTTTAGGCCTTATTGCAGACTATATTTTTATGTGCTCACTTAATTTGTAACTTAATATTAGCTATTAACATGTAGATCCTAGTTTTAAAACTCCTTATATCCAAACTACAACAAATAAAAATACAAAGTAAAAGTTGGATAAATTAAATTAACATATATACATATAATATATCATTACAATAAATTATAAAATGTCAAACTGTAATATGTAGAACAAATTTTAAAAAAAGAACCAACCAATAATAATGAATTCAGCGTTCAAATAATAATTCTTCCCATTCTAAAGAGTCTTCATATTTATAATCCATTCCAAAGAGACCCCACTCTTTGGAATAGAGCTGTCATCAGAATACATGTGGTTGTTTTTCTTAACACTCTCATTCATTATATGGGGTGTTACACTCAAGAGTTATAATTAGATCAAAACAAACATAATTTACTAGTTGCAATTAAATACATCAATGGGGATTTAACTATGATAAATAGCTATGGTGTTTGATACTTTGAAAATAATTTTACTGAAGATCTTTATCATGAGATATGCTCAATAATTTTCCTAAAACTTAATACTTTTAAGTTTTAGGAAATTTATTGAGTATATCTTGTTTTTATTATAATTGATTAGTGGAAATGGAATTGCTTAAACAAAGGATTTCAAAATTAAATTTTTTACCAATGGAGAGGGCTATGCTTGGGGTTTCACTGCATAATCAAATCAGAATTGAGGAGATCTGCAGTCGAACGAGAGTAACCGCCACCGTCCGAAGAATTGCAACACTTAAGTGGCAGTGGGCTGGCCACATTCCTCCTTATTCATAAACGCTGCTTAAAGTTAACTAGTGATTAGCAATTCTTTAACCATATATTTTTGGCCTTTTAACATTACTTAACCTTTAATCATCCTTTATGAATAAACACCACAGTGTTTTAGAGGGTTTATTCATAAACAATGTATGTTTAAACAATCGCTAATTACTAGTTAACTTTAAGCAGCGTTTATGAATAAGGGGGTATGCCCGTAGGACCGATACCCGATTGGGCCGACAGATTCTCGAGTGGTGACCACGCACCGGAAGACGCAGCGTGGGTAGGCCCCCGACAAGGCGGACCGACGACCTGGTGGAAGGTCGCGGGAAACCGTTGAATACGGGACGCGCAGGACCGGTCTTTTTTTGTAACGGAAACTCCTACATACCCATACCTATTTTTTTTTTTGTTTGGGATGGGAAATCAAATGACCTCTCCCGCTTTGGGCGCACCGGAAGGGCGTGTCAGACTTTTACTGACTAAACCCACCCGTGTTTCTTCACTTGCTTATGCGTCGGCCAGGGCCACGGTTTCTTGTTTAACCGACCCGCAACCCTGACCCAGGAGGCATCGGTCTTCATGGACCCCGTCACGAAGTGCGCTCGCGTGTGAAACATGACGCGCCGTTGACTCGGGCCTAGTCCTTACCGGGCGGCGAGCTGCCCAGTGCTCACCGCCCGCAGGCCCGCGCCTGCGGTGGCAGAGAGTTTGGTGTCGTCTCCCGACCAGGGCGTCTCCTGCGGCGGCTAGTGGGGTGAGGGAGCTGGGATTCCCGCTGCCTCACGCGCTCCGCCTTCTCCTTTACCAGCATCACTGCTTCGCAGAAGGAGGTGACGGCCTGCCATGCACTCTCGCTCCGGACCATGGCCTGGACCAGGGTCGGACGCGAGAGATCGCCGCTACGAGGACACAGCGGTGCTCTACCCAATGCTATGCTTCACCGTGTCCTCAGGGCGATCCACACAATGGTGACACCCTAGCGTCTCCTCCCGCCTTATACGGAACAGGAACCTCCCGAAACAACCGTGTCCGGTGAGGACCTGCGTCAGACGGAAGGTGAGGGCGCCGTGGCGCCGCTCTAGCCACTCCTCAAAGAGGGGACTTAACGCCGCTATTGTGGCGTGCCCAGCACTGGGTTGCGACAATCGCATTCTCCATGTCGCCATGGGATCCCGCCGGAGCTCTGTCCGCCGTACCGCAATTTCTCACTGCAGCGGAGTTATGCCCCGGCGTTTTCTCCTCTCGCCACTCCCACATGTGGGCGAGGGCTTTGGCCTCCAAATCCCAAGGCGACAATCCGGCAAGGAGGCTCGCTGCCTCAGCAGAGGCCGTGCAGTATCCCCATGACCCTCTGGGACGCGGTCAGGCATCGGGCTGGTCGCTTCCTTAGCGACCGCGCCCACACCGGTGCCCCGTAAAGGGACTGCACGATACCTGAAAACCAAACTTAGGCTAAAGCATTAACCAATATTTTCTCAATCAATGTGGAACAGTTCAATCATTCCATATTTGAATCTTGCTTAGATAACAAAACATGTCAATCAAAATAGTCTGCTACAATTAAAATAATGTTTACGTCATTATTGTCTATGGCAAGCGGTATGTACACGCATAAAGGTAGTTAAAAATGACTCATTTAATAGTAATGAGTATATAATCTCTTTGCGTCGCATGAGTTGTTGTCAATTGCCTATCTGAATTAACGCCATCGTATCCTCGTTATAATATTATACTATAGTAGATTGATGTTAACATGAAACCATTTCGTTCTTCACAATCAGTTCCTTAAAAGTCGCTATTAAAAGTAACGTTCAATTTTAACGACCAGTGATGGAAAACAAATCGATCCCTTCGGATCGAATTGAACTGTTTATACTCCATTTAATCCTATCCATCCGGCTGTATTATGTATTATATACTAAGCCTACGCTTCACGGAATAAACGCCATCAAGACATTAATTTATTGGGTCTGTCTGTGTCATACTTATTCAACCATCGTTCATTGCCCCTCGTCAGACTTTTCCATGGAACATCCTTAAATCTGTTCTTTAACAAACTCTAAACAAAAAGCACTGTGAACTACATCAAA
The DNA here is from genome assembly GCA_037179545.1 of Sesamia inferens. NCBI lineage: Eukaryota > Metazoa > Arthropoda > Insecta > Lepidoptera > Noctuidae > Sesamia > Sesamia inferens. The sequence goes on from CM073950.1 coordinate 17,367,305, forward strand.
AGATCACAATCTCGATACAATTAACTATTCCTAACATGTGGAGGGCAACGCCCTACCCCGTTCACAATTTTTCCCCTGCGATCTTTATGATTCTTTAGGGCATGATCACACATGCGGCGACCACGTCATAAATACGTATCCAAACAATGCTATCGACACATCTGGAGCGTCTGAACGTAGTGACGTAACAGCACTATAAAACATGCGTATCTTAGGTACTTTGCTGTAAGGGAACAGACACACGAGCTCGGGAATGGTGACATGGCAATTTTATGGCGACGGCGTTGAGGTGTCGACATATGGTAGAGATTTTCTGCAGTGTCGTAATGGTAACGTTTCGACGAAACGTTTATTTATCTAGAGATTTTTTGCTTTGAATGTTAAAAGAAAAAGCTGAGCAGTATTTCCATTTTTTTTCCTTGCTGGGATAATTATCGCTGACTGCGGAAAACACTGATCATCTTGAGAATAGACAAGCAGACCTAGTTACTATTTTAAGATCGATGACTGGCTAAAAGTGAATCAGAGCGGACATCGTTTTGGAAGTAGTTAACTAGCGATGACAAATATCAAATACTATTAAACCTTACCATCTTAGAAAAACAAGACGATTACAGGTTTTATTGCGCTGGCTGACACTCTTGTAAAAAACAAACTCAGATTACGTAAAAGCCTAGACGGCTAATGTTCCAGTTTACCATGTTAAGAAATCAATCAGAAGAAAATTATTTACTTACCGGAAACTATTTGCAATAGACGACGCAAATGTAAACGCTACAATTGTTGTCTCCTCAACTATAAGAGCTTCTACTTTCAGAAACGACAAAATAACTAATTGAATGAAAAATTACCGGTTTGAATTCACCGACAAGGGGACAATGTCATATCCTAGTCTTGACACAGCCTTTCGATTTTCATCCGGCTTTTTCCAAATCGAAAATGCAGTTTGACACATTGAAACGTGCATCGTTTCGAAACGATGATCTCAAAGGAGAAAAGGATTGTAATCTCGGTCATTGTCATTCAGAACGGATCATGGTACTTACAGCTTTTACCGCCTTCATCACGGCGGAACATGCCGTATATGGGGAGACAGTTTTAGTAAAGTTTGTTTGTCCAATGTATTACGTTGTTCTTTCATTTGGGCAAGATGACTTCATTGGAGGTGAGAAGTTGAATGGTTTTGACAATATTGAAGAGAGAGTTTGAAAAACTAGGGACTTTTTTGGTATCGGTTTGAATTATCATATAACATGTTGCACCATATCTGGTGTTACTTAACAGAATTAGGTAGTCCCTCTATGAGCCTGCGATGATATTGGTCGGTCAAGTGGTTCCACCATTGGAACTTCAATTACCATTCTTCCTATCAGCCGTGTTGATTTATATGTATAATACCACCGTGTTCGGCGATACGGTCAACGGGAATGTCTACATCAATCGGGGATTATCGCACTTGGATGGTGAATATCTGATTCTAACCGGCCGTTAGACAAAAGCCTATTTGACCACACAGTAACCAGGTCATTGTTTACCAGATCTTTTGCGTCATGTTTTAAGCAAGTAGCTCTCGTATTTAAATTCAGCCATATTCATAGGTCGACATGACAAATAAACCGATCATGTGGAAATTATACGCTAAACGAGTCAGTGAACTCGAATAAAAATGGAGAATGCTAGTTGAATGAAAATAATGCGTTTATCAATGTTGTTTTTACTTATTGTGCTGAAGGATATGTGTTAAGTTGCTGGAAAATAAAAAGCAAAGCACAGTCTTCGCAGTATGATGTAGATGAAATGACATGACTATGCTATCACAATGATACAATGTTTTTACATCAAAATAAACAGCATAAACTTATGTAAATTCACAACCAAGAAAACAATAGAATAGAATCGGCACAATCTTGATAATGTAACCTCTGTTTTCTGTTTCTGCGAAACAGGCCAAGTGCGACAGTAAACGGTGCACACCGACCAGCCTATCACGATCCCTGGGAGACATTGAAAATGTTCCTGTTGCAGAAACACACGTGGGAGGCATCGTAGGTCAAGCAGAACTGGGGCAGGTGTTTAAAATGACCAGCCTAACAAGAGCCACTGCATTTCGCCAATTTATTCTCATTGTTATAATCAGGGGGGATCTTATAATGATGGTGGTCGTTGACAATAACAATACTGCAGCAGCAGTAATGATAACGACCATTGCATCAGGGGTCATTCAATTGTTAACGTTTGTTGTTTGTTAGTTGGGTGGCCCATTCATATACAAATTGGTAAATTACCAGTTTATTGTTTTACATACATAATTGAAATTGTGGAAAACAGTTTTTGGGAAAGCATCATATTTCTGTTTGGATGATTTGTTATCTCTTTATTATCTTATTTTGTTATCTCGAATGAGTCGTTTATGAATCCTGTCTGTTACTCTTGTGTTTTTGCGCAAGAGTTAAAAACTTCATAAATTTAATATTCTACCGTAACGTGTACCGTAAGTACTTTTTTGAAAATATTGCATGTGGTAAGATAAAACGTATCGGAATTATTGTATAAATGATTTCTATTTCATCTATTTTTTTTTCGTCCATTTTCCTCCGAATTTTTATATGTTCTAATGATATGCTTATTAATGTAGCCATGGCTGATTGCTTGTGAACATCTCTAGGTACAATTATGGAAGATGGTCGCAAGCCCCGTTACTCTAAACGGTCTAGATGCGACACGGAAATTGCTTGAGGCGAAATTCTTTACCGAAAACTGCATTCCGATAGCACTGCAACCAATACTGTCTCAAACCCTTTAAAAATTCTTATCCCGTGCCTTATTGGATAACGGTTCACTATCGAACACTTGATTCAAAAGATTTGGTGACAAATTGAATCGATAAGGAGTAATTCTGGTTTATTGCTCCTATGACATGACATCATTTTGTATTTGCCATCAATTAAAATTCACTTTAGCTGACACACTACATCTATCCTTTTACTTATTGGGTTAGTTTACATTCGTTTTGGTCAATTTGCTTGCTACTGACAAATTTTTATCATGTTAAGAACCAATTCATTTCTCCCAAAACCCTTAAGTAATTCTTTACTAACTTTTCTCAAGTAAACTGTAGCTTCATTAAATCGCAAATTAAGGTCACTAAATACATGTGATCCATGTTTGGTTGAGAAACCGCTGATCCTAGATAAAGCACTGTGACGTTAACTGTAGGTACTAGGTAACCAATAATGGCGTCATTGTGGTCAGAATGCCCTGATTGTGTTTCGTTCCAATGGCCATTTGGAGCTGCTTTAATGTTTTCGGCTTTTGGGCGTGTAATTAACAAAGTATTGAAATGTATAATGGTTCTATTCAAGTACTGAATTATCTGCTTAGCTTTTTCCCTACTATCAGCTTTAGCGTCCAGTCTATGCTTGTAGCTGAACACCAGTACTTTAGGAGCGACTGCCCTTCTAACCTCCACAATCCAGTTACTGAATAAGACGTTACCCCATGGCAAGACTGGTCGTCAGACTTACGCGTCTTTCGAGTTGTAGGTCATAGGATCGAACCCAAACAGGCGTTTTACATAAGCTGCCTATAATATTGAAACTACTGGGACATATGCCTCATTTCAGTGAGAGGGAGTGGGTCCTAATCTTACCGTTAACCGTTTTATTTTGTGTAAATTATTCCATCACCACTGCTCTCTAAACGATGAAGGGAAATATCGTACATGTGACAAATACCTAACCGCACTGGACCCGTGTCGTCCTGCCTGCTAACTCTCACTGGGAGGAGGCGCGTGTCGCGCGAATATATAAGCAATTATAGAGGAAATTAAGGCGCTTTCTTGTCTTATCTTTATTTCCATAAGCATTGCTTGTTTAGCTCTCTCAACTTTCTCCAACGCCTCATCAACACCACCATCATTTACAGACCGACTTCTGTTACTGTTGGTTATATACAGGGTGTATCTGACATCGTAACGCAAACTTCGCAAGAAGGCTACACCACATGCCACTAATAAAATTATGATAGTCATTTATATCGTTAATGAGCGGTTACAGAAATAACAGTGTTTAAAAAAATGTGTCGGCTCGGCTTTTGAACGTTGCAAGCGTGCCGCCGCGCTTGTTTATGGGTATGACGTTGACCCCTGATGTGAACTCTATTAAATTAGCTGATAAGATAGTTTTTCGAGTTTTGTTTACATTGCCCTTTTTTGTGTAGTTAGCGAAATAATTATTTTTTACTTGTTCCCTCTACATGTTCCCGTGTGCGATTTGATATGTTCAGAAACTTGTAATGTTGTTAATCATAGTATAAGGACTAATTTTGAAGTTCAAGTTTAGTTCCACATACACAATAAATAGTATTCTGTTCTTTTTTCTTCTTCTAAATTCATACTCGTGCAATCTGCTCCCAAATTTGGTTTTGACATAGATATCACTGCGAATTTATATTTAGATATTTATTCACATCATTGTGAAGTTAATTATTGACGGGTATGAATTTAAAATCTGTCTTAATTGTAGGATTACCTGATTATCACGTTAATATAAACTGCATTAGTGCACATCATTATTAAATGTCTCCCGACAGTGGATTTCCAATGCACACACGATATATACCAATCTTCACGTTGGATGGACATAGTTACGCGTAACGCTTAGTAATTAGGAGTTTTTATTGGAATGGTTCTGTATCTGTGAGATACTGTGCGTAGTTTTTATAGGAATGGTTTTTATGGTAGATATCGCATTTTATAAGCAAAGGAGCTCCGTTACTATATGTCGGCAAAAGTAGATTTTCATAAAAGTAATAATTCTACTTCCTACTAATGTAAACAGTTTGTTTAGATATTTATGATTTGCATTGAACGCCTAACCGATTGAAAATGAAATATGACACACATGTAAGCTAATTTCCTAATAGGTTAAATTTTTTGTTACATAATATATTATACTTAGTCCATACTTGAAAGTATTACAATGCATGTCTTATGCAGTTGATTTGAAAGTAATTAAAATACGCAAAATCGTATTGACAAATGCCTCAACTTTATTCATTGGTTGAATTCCACAAAATGTGTATTAAAATTAATGTAGACTTTTTAATGATTTTTCGAAATTTTAAGTTATTATGCATGTTATTTTGGTGATTCTATTGAGATATGCTGCAATAGGAATTGTTAATAAATAGTTAGCATGTAAAAGTCGATAATCATGTAAATAACAGGAGATTTGTTATTTGTGTTGTTTTTTAAATACTGTGAATTCTGTAACCGTTCATTAACGACATAAATTACTATCATAATTTTGTTAGTGGCATACAGTGTAGCCTTTTCGCGAAGTTTGCGTTACGATGTCAGATACACCCTGTATATATGAGGACTTAACAAAAAACATCTTACCTTAATCTGGATAAACAAACAGTAAAAGAACAACATGACAAAAAAAAAGATAGCCCGAGACACGCACAAGTAGAGGCAGAAACGGCCTAAGTATAAAATTTAGCGCCCATTAAAAACTTGCGCCCGGACTGCTAAGTAAAATATACGAGTAAACACACAGCATACGCCGGGAGTGGCTAACATGTGTAGGATGTGGTAGCAAAATTGCCGAAATATTGTGGGAAGAAAAGAATTAAAATCATGATCAATGAGGTTATGTTCGAAGCTAGTCACTTCAATATTTGCTTTGAAGCTTCAACTAGGGTCGACGCAGTACTTCTTTTACTTCCATATGTGATCAACCTTTATCGCACAGTTTACTTCCTTAGATCTTTATTTTATTTTATTTATTTATTTTATTAAAATATAAACCAGCGCTTGACCGCAATCCGCCTGATGGTAAGCAGTGACGCAATCGTTGATGGTAAAGCGCACTAGTTTATTAAGAGATCTTCACAAGATCTGCAACCATCTTTTGTTCTGATTACAAAATAAACTAAATCTCTTCGTTTAAGGAAATTCTTTTAATCGCTTTTCTTAACAAGCCGTCTTGCACAGCTGTCACTGTCTACATTTTTTACGGACAGCGATCGTTCCGGCTTACGGATTTTTGCATCAATTCGCAGTCAACTAAGTATTGCACATTTAAAAATCATTAGAACCGGTAACGGGGAACGCCAAACGCGAATCTAAGAGTATATTGTACATATTAGCAAATCGATGTTCTAACTTAAAGATGAAGTTAAATAATTTATTTTTTAAAAGGCACTTTTGAATGCCGAAATTTATGACTGGACAATAGACTCCATAATCACTCTTTTAAAATATTTTGCAGGCGAAAGGCCAAGCAGCTAAGCGTTTAAGGCCCATCTTGAGAGACACCTGAATTAACTGTTCAATAAATGTGCTAAAATGCTAAATCTGGAAGAGAGTTTCACTATACATTTCCGCCAACCCTGACCTCCACCGAAACTAAAACAAACCACGAGTAAGAAAGAACTTTAAGTTTAGCAAGTGTTAGTTAATGTGCACTTGGTTTTTCCCATGAGCCCCGACACTAAGCACCTCCTCATGAAACTATTTCTCGGGACCCTTCTGGAGCTATTGATCACTTTTGCAACATTAAAAATAATGTTTTTTAAACTTTTATGAGTTTCTCAGTGAAACATTTGTTTAAAGATTTCTGATATTTTAGTCTTGAGTGGGTTTTAAATGTTCCTTTAAAGGTAAATGGCGTGTTTGGTGATCTGCTAAAAGCGAACTTATTAGATATAGTGCACTAATATTAGTTCGAACGCAAGAAAGTAAAAGCTTTTACTTTCTTGCGTTTATTTTCTGAAATCTTGGGGTATTGTGTGATTAAGAATACGTATTTGATGAGTCTGTGCTTAAATACTTTGTGGATAACTACAACTCGTAATAAATATAATATGTAGGTTTTAAGTATATATGGTTTATACCTTATTCCTTGGCCTTGCCTAGGTAAGTGCCTTTTTTTCTGGAAATATAGTTTTCGAATCCTAGAATTTTTTCCTGGGCCTTATAAGAAGGCTCAAAGTCACTCAAAGGGCAATGGAGAGGGCTATGCTTGGGGTTTCACTGCGCGATCGAATCAGGAATGAGGAGATCCGCAGAAGAACGAGAGTAACCGACATAGCCCGAAGGATTGCAACACTAAAGTGGCAGTGGGCTGGACACATTGCCCGTAGGACCGATGGCCCGATGTGATCGACGGGTTCTCGAGTGGCGACCACGCACCGGAAGACGTAGCGTGGGTAGGCCCCCGACAAGGTGGACCGACGACCTGGTGAAGGTCGCGGGAAACCGCTGGATGTGGGAGCCGCAGGACCGGTCGTCGTGGAGAACCTTGGGGGAGGCCTATGTCCAGCAGTGGACGTCTTTCGGCTGAAATGATGATGATAAGTTTTTCAATATAATATATATTTATATATACTAATGCTCTTCATGCTAAGTATTTGATAAATATTGCCTCTTTTTTTATCAAATTGTTAAAATGGTCGGTCATTTCTAAGTTGACACGAAGATATAAACGTGACATCAACAATGTTACCACATAAGGCTTGATACAAGTTTAAAGCCTTGGTGTTGGAGTGACAGGCGACAAATCGACAGTTGAAGTCGACATCGTGATTTCGAGGCTCCAATTGCGTTTACGAAACCATGAACTATTGTGAGGCAGTCACTTGTATGTGTGGAGGTGTTTCGTTTAGACTTCTTCATGTCTTCGATTAATCATCATCTTCATCATCATCAGCCTCTACTCGTCCACTTCTGGACATAGGCCTCTTCCATGGCACGCCAACAAGCTCGATCCTGAACAGTTCTCCGCCAGCCACTACCAGCCACCATTTTGATGTCGCCGCTCCATCTCGCCCAATTCCATCTTACGCTCCATTTACCGAGACGCGGTCTCCACTGTCTTCAATTAGGGAACGGTTTTTATAAATTGGAATGTCTAAAGGTCATTTAATTCAGTTAATTGTTCTTCTTCCTTAAGGTTATGCTGCTGCTATACCCATTGTGTCGCCACCTAACACGTATGCAGAGTTTAGCAACCCAATTTAAAAGAATCCTGTATAATACCGCTTTGAGGGTTGATTATACTTTAATATAATGTACATGGTACACATAATACTCGCACTTATCTATACTAATATATAAACCTGAAGAGTTTGTTTGTATGTTAGTTTGAACGCGCTAATCTTAGGAACTACTTACTGCCAAAAAAAGTATTTTTGCCTTATCATCATCATCATCATCATTTCAGCCGAAAGACGTCCACTGCTGGACATAGGCCTCCCCCAAGGTTCTCCACGACGACCGGTTCTGCGCCTCCCGCATCCAGCGGTTTCCCGCGACCTTCACCAGGTCGTCGGTCCACCTTGTCGGGGGCCTACCCACGCTACGTCTTCCGGTGCGTGGTCGCCACTCGAGAACCCGTCGGCCCCATCGGGCATCGGTCCTACGGGCAATGTGTCCAGCCCACTGCCACTTTAGTGTTGCAATTCTTCGGGCTATGTTGGTTACTCTCGTTCTTCTGCGGATCTCCTCATTCCTGATTCGATCGCGCAGTGAAACCCCAAGCATAGCCCTCTCCATTGCCCTTTGAGTGACTTTGAGCCTTCTCATAAGGCCCATTGTTAGCGACCACGTCTCAATTCCATAAGTCATCACTGGCAACACACACTGGTCGAAGACTTTTGTCTTGAGACACTGCGGTATTTCGGACGAGAAGATTCTTCGTAGCTTCCCGAAAGCAGCCCAGCCGAGTTGGATTCGACGATTGACCTCTTTCTCGAAGTTGGACCTTCCTAACTGGATAGTTTGTCCCAGGTACACGTAACTGTCAACAACTTCGAGAACAGAGTCTCCAATCTTTATAGGAGTCGTTACAACATGGGCATTAGACATGACTTTCGTCTTGCCCATGTTCATTTTAAGACCGACTCGCTCGGAGGCTCTGCTGAGGTCTGCGAGCATTGTACTCAGGTCCTCCGCGGTCTCAGCCATGACTACGATATCATCAGCAAAACCGAAGGTGTGTCATGTACTCGCCATTGATGTTGATGCCCAGTCCTTTCCAGTCCAGAACCTTGAAGACATCCTCCAATGCAGCGGTGAACAATTTCGGGGAGATAACATCTCCCTGTCTGACACCACGCTGCAGAGGTATTGGTTTCGAGGTCTGGTCCTGTATTCGGACTGACATGGTGGCGTTTTCGTACAAACCCTTCAGCGCTTCAATACACCGTTAGTCTACTTGGCTCCGCTGGAGAGACTGCAGTACAGCCCAGGTCTCGATCGAATCAAAGGCTTTTTCGTAGTCCACAAACGCCAAGCAAAGGGGTAGGTTATACTCCTCGGTCTTCTGTATAACCTGCCGTAGCGTATGTATGTGGTCTACTGTGCTGAAGCCCTTTCGGAAACCGGCTTGTTCGGGTGGCTGGAAGTCGTCAAACCTGCAGGCGAGACGATTCGTGAGGACTCTCGAAAACAACTTATAGACATGACTCAGAAGTGAGATGGGTCTGTAGTTTTTCAAAAGGGTGTTGTCACCCTTTTTGAAAAAGAGTACCACCACACTTCTGTGCCATGCCTGTGGCGTTTTTCCCTTGACTATGACGGAATTAAATAACTTCTGAAGGGCCCTAAGGATCGGTTCACCACCCGCCTTCAGTAGCTCTGCCGTTATTCCGTCATCGCCCGGCGCCTTGTTGTTTTTAAGCTGTTTCAGAGCCAATCGAATCTCCTGCAGGCTGACGTCCGGGATATCTTCGGTGTAGTGTCGGGTTAATCTTGCTCTAGGGTCTTCAGCAAGATTTAATGCGGGTTTTGTCGTCGAAGTGTAGAGCTGTCCATAAAAATTCTCGACTTCCCTCAAAAGCTCGGGCCCGGACGTTATGATCCTGCCGTCGTCAGTCTTCAGCTTGCTTAGCCGGCTATGCCCAATAGTCAGATCCCTAGCGAAAACTTTAGAGCCTCTGTTTCGCTCTATGGCCTCCGTTATACGCTCGGTATTATACCGACGTAGGTCGCGCTTCAGAGACTTTGAGATCTGCTTATTGAGCTGCCGGTATCTGCAAGCATCACTTGACGAACGCAAAACCATCTCACGTCTATCCTCCATGAGCTCGAGAGTGTAGTCCGAGAGCTTTTTAGTTCTATTTGTACGGCGGGTCCTAAAATACTTGGTCCCGACCGTACGGACAGCTTCTACGAACCCGTCATTGTATTCGTCCACGTCACCACTTAGGCATTCGAAGCGATTTTGGAGCTCGAGCTGGAAACCTTCGGAGTTATGGATCTGGATGGGTGCTGGCCGGAGCGTAGACTTCATCAGGCGAGATCTTTCGGACACTATGTTCAGATTCAATGTGCCTCTGACCATACGGTGATCGCTGCCGCATTTGAGCGAGTTGATCACTGAGACATCATTGAATATGTGCCTTTTTGTCGTCATAATGAAGTCTATCTCGTTCTTAGTGACCCCGTCGGGACTGATCCAAGTCCACTTTCGCTGTTCGCGCTTCTTGAAGAAGGAGTTCATCATAAAGAGTCCCTCCTTCTCCATGAAGCCAGCTAACATGTGGCCTCGGTAATTCCGTCGCCCAAATCCAAAATTTCCCAATCCGAGCTCTTCACCGCTCCGTTTTCCAAGTTTGCCTTATGATAGCCCATTAATCCAGAAACGCTTTAGGCTATATAACACCACGCTGCGATCAATAGGAGCGAGGCATATAAAAAAAACATATCGAACCTACGCGGGTGAAACCGCGCGGCGCAGCTAGTTATTTATACTCTGACTTATTTCAATTCATTCCTACAGGTCATAATACGAATTCTAGTACTATAAGGCGCTGTTCTGATCACTTTCCTCTACACCAGGACTCTGATCAGCAGAACACAGCCTTCAACTTTAAAGCTAAGTTTCAACGACTTAGTGACACCTTAATGAATTGAAATCAGTATGAGTTCAAATAATAATTGGAGTATATTGTGTACATGTATACATGTATACAGTACATTACAATACCAGAAGAAATGAGACAGTAAAAGGTACTATTCCTTTAATAGTATATTTATGATAATTCATGTTTTTTTTGCTTCAAACCAAGTAACGCTTTTACGACTTTTCAGAAATAAAAACTTCCCCATAACTTAGTATCTACTTAAACGAATAAATAATTCTAAGTATTAATGAAATGAACTTATCAAAATAAGGAAGTACTTGCTTTTATCCTTCGCTTCAATCGCCTTTTCTGCCCTGCCCTGATTAACAACCGAAGTAATTTATTCAACACGTCAATCATAAATTTCAACGCCTTCATTAATTAAGCACTGAATTGTCCACACAGAGAAGACGTTAATTATTAATTAAGAAAATTAATAAAACATTCTTCTACATTCATAATAATTTTTAAAATAATTTAGATAAGTACGGAATTGGCCAGATGAAGAACAGCTGTGTCCTCTTGTGTGCTAAATTTACTAACGAGACTAGACTTATTTCAACTCTCTTGTAACAGCTTTTAAAATCACTAACACGGTGGTTGCACTACAGCAAATAATGTGCCAGAATTTCAAGATTCGCCGGTGGATGACAAGAAACGTTTTGGTTACATTTTTGGCATAACATCGGCTGCCGGCAGAAGTTACCACCCACCAGACAAAGTCTTGCCACCAAGCGATTCGTCGTGTTCCGGCATGATGTCTGGTGAAGTCGTATGGAGGACGGGTCTGGGCAGTTGTGTTGCGATGTATGCCGGGTACGATGCACCAAATATTGTTGTGTCGGGAGTTTGGTCGTGGAGGGTCTCCAGATCAATCTCCCTCTTTCCACATCCTTGGTCGTGTTGTTGGGTTTAACATTGCATCACCTCGCTCAATTGCCGTCTTCCTTCCTATTCCTATTTTTTTTATTTTTATTAAATAGGCACTTAATAAACCAGCGCGCGTTACCATCTGTGTCGGAAAACAAAATCGCAACCAATCGACCAAAGAGGCGATTAGTAAGAAACAATAGCCCAATGACACGGTGAAAAAGAAACAGTATTACAATTTAATATGTTTTAAGCGTATTAAGTAAAGTAGTCGACCGTGGTGCCAGGCCGGCCGGTGAGCGCCCGAAATCAGATTATTTCTTTGACAAATTTAACGAGCCAAAAATGATTTCATATATTCGTGACACAAGCTAAGCATTTTATTTCATTTGAAAGGCGACGCTGTTAAGGGCATATGGTGTGAATTGATTTGTATTTAAATTCTTTGTTTCTAGATTTTTGTTGCGTTAAAAGGTCTCGGTTTATTTGATGTGTTGTTTCTGCTTTGTGATGGCATCACGGTTTTTTTGTGACCGGTGTGGGTTATAATTGTTCGTTATAAACGGTTAATACATTCCAACACTAATAGGGTGCCTATCATCATCATTATCATCAACCTTTTTATCGTCCCACTGCTGGGCACAGGTCTCCTCTCATACAGAGAAGGATTGAGCGTAATCACCACGCTTGCTCAATGCTGGTTGACGATTTCAGACTTTAAAGTTTCCTTAAGATGTTTCCCTTTACCTTGTAAACAGTCATAGGTGTGTAAGATTTACTTAGAAAGTACCTTACCGTACCGATTGCTTTGAAATTTTGCAAACGTAAAGTTAAAAGTCCGGATTAAATAATAGGGTACTTTTATCCCGGAAAAATTGATATTCCCGAGGGAAATCTAAAAAGCGTGATATAACCGAACTCCACGCGGGCGAAGTCGCGGGCGGAAAGCTAGTAGTATTATATTATTTAGAAAAGTTACATTGGCCTGACCTGGAATCTCACACTTGAGAAGCTGGTGTTTTAACCACTAGGCCACCACGACTGTACCTATCCTATCGGCACAAGCATAATCTATCTGTAATGTTCCCACGGCTGCGATGCAGAACTCTTCTAGTTGAGAGGGAATGGGCGTCATCGTAATCGCGTTATCCCCTACGCTGACCCAGTACGGATTGGTAGTTGTCACAGTCTTAAAATTCTTGGTTCGAGAACATTTTTTTTTTAAATAATTAAGCGCTAGTTTATCGCTTGACCGCAATCCCGCCTGATGGTAAGCAGTAATGCGATCGTTGATGGTAAAGCGCGCTAGTTTATTAAGAGTCTATTCACTCAGAAAAACTGAGCGAATAGGAAGGAAGACGGCAGTTGAGCGAGGTGATGCAATGTTAAACCCAACAACACGACCAACGATGCTACGCCAAAGGAAGATTGATCTGAAGACCCTCCACGACCAAATTCCCAACACAACAACATTTGGCGCATCCTACCCGGCATACAACGCAACACAACTGCTCAGACCCGTCCTCCGTACGGCTTCACCAGACATCATGCCCGGAACACGACAAACCGCTTGGCGGCAAGACTTTGTCTGGTGGGTGGTAACTTCTGCCGGCGGCCGATGTTATGGCCTACCACCGAGAAACATACCGGTTATCTCCTGGTTTCCTTAAGTGTGAGCATTGGTTAAATTAAACAAAATAAACTGCCTGTCTGAATTCGAACCTACCATCTACAACTTGGAAGTAGCGGCTGTTAGTTACTATATGCACCTCTACTTATACCTCTGCCGACATCTAGGTTTTTTTATTATATTTCAGGTACAAGTCTTGACACGTTTATGCAGTCCGAAGTCAACCAATAGAGAACTAAGTAAAATTCTTAGATTATTTAAGTAGGTACTAAAGTCAGAAACATACGTCAAAATTGAAAATTAGCATCAGACTTACTGGAAAAAGGAAACTGAAAAAGAATTGTTTTTTTAACATGCAAAGTACACAAAGTAACGTGCAAAAAAGGCTTTCTCTGATTTTAGTGTAACGCTGCCGACTGTCCATTCCATCAGCTGCCGAGTTTCTACATGCAAATATGCGAACAAAAACTAGAGCTGCAGATCTAACGGTTTGTTGCGGACACCAACAAAGCATTTGCGTTTTCTTTAATCACGATTTCATGATAAGAGAACATGATAGTGACTATCAATTACCTGCCTAGCTCGTTGATTATATCGGTTGGAACAACCCACTGCTGAGCAAGGGGTTCTAGCGCCTTCTGGCTGGTTGTTTTTATTACCACAGCTCATCGGGTGACAGACAAACGTGAGTAACCCAGCCCCATTTCAACTTAACTATGCAACTACAAGCTCGTCCGTACTTTGTATGCAGGCCAACATTTGATTAACCGTTTCCAAACTATGTTGGTTTTAGCTTTGATCTAAATAGATGCGCTTGACTTAGTATGCTGATTACTGAGTGACTACAATCCGACCTCTGCAAATCTCCTTTCGAAGACCAAAGTGAGATTAGAATGATCGTCGGGTTTTCGGTCCTTCCGAGACGCTTGTTCTCTTGGAGATGCCATTAAGTACAGTAAAAATGCCCCTGCATATCACAAAGATCTTTGAGTAAAATCCGTTGTTAAACCAATATAAACTCTATTAATCCACATTTTCGATGTGACTATTGCAGCTTACATGTAGGTAACACGTGCAATAATAATTGTAGTATTCCGCAGTCGTTACGGCGAAAATGTTATCACATTATGTATTAATAATGCCACCCATTAAGCTTTATCTTTATGAACTTCGCACATTATTTAGCAATTCGCACGTGTGTTATTGATTGAAAAGCGATTATCATGGTTAAAGTTATGAACCGCATCGAATAGGTGGATGTGGCGAAGAATAGAGATGTAGGAAGATTTGCATATAAATGTGCGATGCTTGATCGTTAGAAAAATCCCAAAAGTGGGATGAAAACCGTACGTAGCGATCGACTTAGAAAAACGTATATATTCAATTTTTAGATATCGTATTTTTGGACATCAAGTTAAATCTCTTTGTGACATGTTAAGGAAAAGCAGATTTGGTTTAAGTTTGCCACTATATGGTCAAACAAGGATAAACCGATGCAAAACCCAAAAATAATATATCTGGACCTAGGGAAAGGCTTGCTGCATGTACCGGTATCGACAGTACTGGCAGCCTGCCACAACTGCCCCACAGCACAATATTTAACCCACCATATTTACGCCAAATATTATGTTAAGTACTTGAGTAGTATATTAACGCAAATTGTACACACATTGTTTACATCAAGTTCATGAGTGTAATTTTATGCATCTGTGTTAAGGACGAAAAAGATATAAAACCAAATTACTTGCGTGACTTCTAATTACTGTTTAATAAACGTAAAATCGTGCGGATTCGGGCTCATTTAGAATCAGAAATATCGAAGAAAAGACGTCCTCCAGCGTGGCCCATTCTTTGTCACAGCGACGAGGCCTATTTCCCAGCATTCAGAACATTGTACTCTGATTATACTCAACGTAACATCTAAATGAATGTGCTATGAGTATTCATATTAACAATTACTATGCTATTATTATTGTGTGTACAATAGTACTGTTGCACTATTAGTGCGATTAGATGCTACTTAGCTTTAATTTTAGTGTTATAACTGAGGGCCCATAATTTAAAACGTTCAAAATCTAGTCTGTCTCATTTCGGCGACAAACAAATGTCAGAAACTTGTTAAAATGTAGGAAAATTTGAAGTATTGCTTGACAGATTCGAGAACATGATCAGACGATCATTACGAGAATTACCCCTCTGGTGACATCCATCTTTGTGTTCTCAATTGCGATTTGATGAATTTGCAAATACCATTGCACTTCAAATTAACAATTACCAACTCTTTATAAGCCGTTGAATTTGAAATTCTGAATCATTGTTCTTTAAAGCCTTTACAGTTACTTGTTTACTGTTGAAAGTATCAGTTTTTGCAATCTCATTGACACATTTCGTTACAAAACCTAGACTTCGATCTCGGATTTCTGTACAATACAAGTCTAAAAAGAACAAAACCGCGTCCGTCTTTGTTTCGTCTTGGTGATAATTCCCGATCCCATCTGGGAAAGAATTGGTGAAAATGTTCGATGTCTCTAAATCTTCAACAGATCCTGAGTGTACCCGTGTCGGAGTTTAATCAAGCGTTAAGACCGGTTCCATACCCTTTTAATTCTTCCATTTGGCTTCCAGACAATTCCTTTTCATATAACATTTTAGGTATCAAAACCCCAAAGTCTATTGTGTAACTTTCCTTTATAAGGTAGGTATTATTTAAAACTTCGTACTTTTAAATTACTTAATTAACATAATAGTCACGAATAAAGCCTTTAAGTACCAATTACGCCTGCTGCCAAGTTCACTTGCGCGAAATTGAATTTAAGAAAACATTACTTCAAAACAATGAAGTTATTGTTCAATGTCGACCTCGGAGGTTCCGATAAATCGTAATAAACTGACAGAGTAATTTCCTATTCTAATAAAAAATACATTTACTTTAATATTAAGGCTTGGCCTTAGACTACTAAATCCTTTCATTTTCTTCAGATCTTTTCAAATTGCTATAAAAAGCAGTTACTTTCGGCGTGCACATACAAAAACCATTCCATCTTTCGAAGTTTTATAATTTTCAAAATTTCATTGCTTAATGCAGAAATTTGCGAATGCGTTTCATGCATGACTCAATTCCCAAACAGATTTCTCCAAATTGAATTACATGAACTGTATTTCCCAAATGGCTATTACAAATCATAAAGCCATCAAGGACTCTTAAATGCTGCGTAATATATTACTTTCATACAAGAAGTGTGGTCTGTAAATATATTGTATCGTATATATTGGTAAAAGGTTTATTTATGGCCATTCGCAAGTTCGTCATCATCTCGCAAAAAGGTCAAATCTGTTCTTCGCGTTGGTGCTTCCATATTTAGCTGGCCCGCTCCCACTGATACTTAGCGTAGCGGTAACTTGTCTAAAATAAATTTCTAATTTTTGACAGAACTTGAAACTGCGTTTTAACTGATATACTTTATTGTATTCCTTTCTATGTATATAAATAAATATGTCGTGATTTTATAAACTTTCCATATGTTCTTTGTTTTGATTGAGTTAGTTATCAATGTTTTAGTAGTTGTCACTAAATGTCATTATTTTTATGTGTCCTTACTCAATTACTCGTTCAACAAAAAATTTCGTTGTTTCCTTCATCAGTCCAATATTTATCAACCCACAAACTTAAACAAATTCCTTTACCAAAATCCAATTCTAAAAACACACCGAATCCTATCTCCGCATTTTAATTTGTTACCAAATACGATAAACACGGTTCTCACAAAAACGAAAAGCGTAAAACTAAGCCGCATAACGTATGCGATCGCGGTCTAATTCGGTGGCATCGCTGCGCAAGCGCATGCACTTGATAGATGAGTCACGGTCGCATACGGCCACTGCACTCTGACTGAGGTTTTGTTGTGATTGGGTATACTGTTATAAGCTCGCGTTGTTATGTATGTTACTCGTATCATCAGGGACCGTTCATTGGTAGGATTTCTGCTTGTGTTCTTCTTCCTCAGTGTTCTTGAGGGATTAATGATTAACGATTTTCTGAAGTTTTTAGTTGGATAGCTAGTTTTTAATCGATACTATATTCTAATGTCCCAGTTTCTAGAAATAGATATTGTTATTTATATTCGAGCTGCGTAACTTTTATCGTTGTGTAAAATTTTCTGTTAACTTTCATCACATATGGTGAAACTGTTCATTGGCCAGCATCAAAGTTACATGTTCTCTCAGCGGCTGTTAATCTCCCAAGCAAACAATATAAAAATAAAATACGCTTCTTTAGATAGTAAGTTTTAGGTCGCTATTAATATTCAGATCGAAACAGAGCTTAAAATCTACTTCGACACTCTTATTATTCCTTATTGTGTCTTCATTACGCATTCAAACTCATGCTTCCAATGACGATCTACTTAAAAGAATCTTTGTCGTTGTAATAAATTCTCTGGGAATCCAATTTCACAGTCTCTTACAAAGATCCAAAATTGTTCTGATTGGGATTCGTCTCGCTTGATAAATAGTAAAAGGCTCACTATAAATCAGTGGTTGTTAGAAGCGGAAGTGTCTGGGATTCAAACCAACACTTGATAGAATACATGAGGGTCGGATGGTAACCGTGTTAAAATAAAACTATGCTCAAATAATTGAGTTGATTCTGACTCGTGACGCTATAAAGGATATGCTTCGTTGGCTATCAAACCTAAATGTTGTGAGGAAAATGGATTTATCGGATGTATTGCTTTCAAAAGGCTATAAAAGTTTCAAAGCTCGTGTCTGTTGGGGACATTAAGAGAGTACGGCTTTAAGACTGAGATAAAGAACTGCATGTATTGACGACGCATTCAATTCACTGGAAATTGGGAACGTTCAATCGTAATACATAAGGTCAAAAAGGTAAGTTCCTCTTAAAATTATAACCGTTCTATTTTTTTTTAAATCTGGACCTATTTATTAGTTCCTTACGTTTTTCTTATTGACACTCCATCTAGCTTAACCTAATAGACATACTGAGCTTATTAAGGTGAAAGTGCTGTCAACAGCCCAGTCCACAGCTTGTATAGTTTCCTCGGGATGATAAGCAGCAACATTCTGAACTGTCCCATTACTTTCAGATCAGCGTGAAAGTTACTAAATATTCAAATGTATTCAAGAGAAGTCTGCTGCAGCCCGACGGAATTTCTTTGGAATATCTCCAGATAAATCCAAGGCCTTTGTACGTACTTGGTTTTTTAGTTTTCACTTTAATGACCAGATTGAATGACGCCGTTACTGACATATTGTTTTCGAACTAAACGCAAAACCGTTCCTCTCCATTACCCAAAGACTGACAAGGACCTCTGTTATAATATTAATTAATAGTCTCGTCGAGGCGGGCTGTCCCAAATGTCAGATGTTTTGCTACACATGTCTATGGATTATTCAACGGTTCAAGAAACTGTAATAGTGCGAGTAAGATCGTGTTCATTTTGTAAGCTATGATTGTGAGATTCTTTTCAGAATATATATGTTCGATATTGACGATAACATCAAAGTATCTGTATATGTACTTACATACTCGTATAAAGGGTGTATCTGACATCGACGCACAAACGAGTACCATGGATCCAGTACAAGATTCTGAACCCCCCCGTGGTTGAATTTTTCGTCGGCTTTTTCATGATTAACAAAAAAATATATGTAGCTTTTTCACTTTAGACCGTTCATAAATGCTATACTTTTATAACCCAATAAGATTTTAAAGTAAACATTAATGAATTCGCTAATTACACAAAAAACCACAATGAAATCCAAACTCGAAAAACTATCTTATCAGCTGATTGAGTTCACATCAGGGATCAACGTCATACCTACAAACCCGCACGGCGGCACGCTTGCAACGTTCAAAGGCCGAGCCGTAACTTTTTTTTAATCACTGTGAAATCTGTAACCGTTCATTAACGACATAAATGACTATCATAATTTTATTAGTGGCATGCGGTCTAGCCTGTTTGCGTATATTTTGTGCCCTGTATATTTGCTTGCTCCTTATTATCGACGCTGATTGTGATATTATTATTAACTTTTAGATATTGTTTTTGTAAATCTGTTTGCGTTCTTAACCTGGGTCAAATATACTTATTTTCTTTCTTATGTATTTCTTTTCTTTCTTATTCTAGATAAGCTTGTAGTCATTCAGTCCATGTAAATAAATAAATCAGTCCATGTAAGAGAATATAATTATGTTTTTGGAAAATCATCTCCACTGCGCTATATTTTAAGAGCAGTCAAAAGTAAGTTATGTTCACATTAGTTAAAAGATCTCAAAAAGGTCATGTTAATTATGCGTCGTGCAAATTTTATTTTGCTCTAAGAGGAGAGAGGTCTGGAATCAAAAGACTAAAATGTCCTCGGTCCTTTCTACCGCATTGGATGTTGAATTTGCATAAATTTTAAATTTCGCTGTGAATTTCAACTTGAATTTGGAGTAAGCCGTATTTTTATTACGTGTCATCTGGGTTACATTTATAACCGGGTATTCGAACACTTTTCCGGGACTTTCTGAAATTTTTATCTTGCCATGGCGAGGTTCAAATTATTTTTGTTATAACCGAAACTGTTATTGAGCCTCGTTTGATTTATTGCGCAAGTTCCGGCAAAATGAAAATTTATATGTAAACGGTGAACGTTTTGTAGGAATATTTTATGTCTACAAAATAAAACAAATGAT
Source organism: Sesamia inferens (assembly GCA_037179545.1). Classification (NCBI taxonomy): domain Eukaryota; kingdom Metazoa; phylum Arthropoda; class Insecta; order Lepidoptera; family Noctuidae; genus Sesamia; species Sesamia inferens. The sequence continues at coordinate 17,387,413 of CM073950.1, forward strand.
ATTCTTATTATTCAATAATTCAATAAGCCTAATTGAGAATAAAGCTAAATATAAACACACAATTACGGAAGAATTGTCTTCAAATTCCCGCTTTTAGATTGGGAGGACAAACAGCTAAAAAAAAGGCCCCCATAAGCTTCAAATTAGCCGTGACACCTCTTTTTCCTGTCCTCTGTCCCTTCAAGCATTTAGCCTTTTTATTTGTAGAACCTAACAATGTAATGGCAAGCTTTGATCAAACTTGATTACCAACACAATTGATTGAATTGATTCTCAAAACCAATGCTGAGTCCTGCGTTTTAAAGTAAAACAGATTGTTTGTGAGTAGCACTGTCTTTGAATATCTTAAAAACAGTGTTTTATGAGGGCATTAACGGCACTCAGCAGTATTTATTGATGAGTTCAAACATTGAAACTAACGTCAGACCAGTGAGTGTCAAAAAAGTTGGGTTTGGTCGTTGCCCTCGACTGAAAATCGATAGAAGTTCATTGAGGGGAAGGCCATCTTGTATTATGTTATGGAATTGTTTTGCAGAATGGCAGCCTATTGTTTGTTATGTTTTAGTTGGATTCGATATTGTGTGTGATAGGGTTATTGACTTACTGGCTGCGATAGGCTGGTAATGTAGTTTGGGAATCGACGCATTACTAAATTACTTGCATCGCTATTTTGGATGACCTACCGTTAGGGTAAGCTTTTGATATTGAAAAATTATGGCAGGAGCTTCTTCTACAGCACGGATGCCAGCTCTCGATGGTCGGCCATAACATCGGCTGCCGGCAGAAGTTAGAACCACCCACCAGACAAAGTCTTGCCGCCAAGCGATTCGTCGTGTTGCGGGTCTGAGGAATTATGTTGCAATGTGTGCTGGGTACGATGCAATCTAGCGCATCGTATCCAGCATACATTGTTGTTGTGTCTTTTATATTAAACAAACTGCATTACTCTAATAGACAGATGATTTTATTATCCTGTCTGGGCAGAAAAATTCGATAACATTACTAAGAAATCAGTAACTAATTTTCGTCTACGAAATCTACTCGTAAGAATAAAGCTAAACCAAAGACGGTCTATGGTTAATGTACACACATGAATGTATTATGATAAACGGATAGTAAACTAGTCAATGACAAGAAAATGGCAACAGAAGCAGGAAACGAAGAATACAAACACAACAAATAACTTCATTTAAATTATGAGATTCACAAGATATAATTCTTCGCAGAGAATGAACATGTAAACAAAAGAAAACTTATTAAATCTGTTGAAAACAAAACAGCTGGCTTAGATCGAAATACATAATTCGTATAATTGTAATTTGTACCATGTTTTTGAACAAGTTGAAATTCAATTGACTATACAGGCGCCTCTAACAACATTGATCGTCCACAAAAAATGGGATCACGCAATAATGGATGAAACACGTGGGTCAAACCCCTTACTTAAGCTCCCTTTAACGTTCAATAATAGACCTTACTGATGTTAAAATAAGGGTGGTAATAATGGTAAGAGAGGAATGCAATACGAAACTCCCCTTCCACTATAATTACTGCAAGCAATGCAAGTGTTGGGTGCAGCGGATCGATAGAGCTGCGAAATATTGTTGTTCCCGGTTAGGCAGTACGTAATTGGTAACTATATGTACTCGTATGAGAATATCGATTTCTGTTGACATTTAGATATTTCGTCTTTAATATAGCTGAAGTTTATTGGAAATGTGTTTTGATACATGTCAAAACACATTTCGAATAAATAAGACTTTTCTTAAATATTGCGTTACATCGGATATTTTGTTTCAAATATCCTTGATCGATGACAGGAAAAGAACTTAAATAATGGGTAAATTTGACTCAAAACCTATGGTGTATGACACATTCATGTTAGATTAATTAAGTGTGACTCAATATTATTATTAATTAAACGATAGGTACACTGTCAAATTTCCTGTAATGTTTAATGTTAGTCGAAAATTTTCGTGTGAACCTTAAATCTGTTTTTTTTGTGAAACATTTTATGCTCTTAACATTTTGATTTACAACTAGAATGTGATTATTAACGTGATAGATTTCACAAAGAAAATCATTATTATAATATTCCTAATGCTGAATTTTTTTAGTTTTTTTTTTATTTTAATAATTATAAACTAGTGCTTGACCGCAATCCCGCCATTATTACCATATTACCATCATTATAGTTCCCGAAAACTTAACACAACTGTAATTCTTGCCTTTAATAATTTAGTCACAGCGTTAAACGTCCTCGAAATGGCGACAGGAGTATCGGACATAGCTGGAGCATTATGGATCTATTGAATGTCAAGCGTGCATCAAGATGATTGACAGGTACAACAAGCATTGCTGACTCCGGAATAAATACAGAGTGGTGCTGACAATACAACAATAAATTAAACATCGTGTACCTCAACACATTCCCAGTCTACCCATAAAAAATCATTTAAATATATATCCATTAGTTTAGACACAGGAAATTATTTTTCATTTTTCACATTTTCTACATGATGAACATGTTGATAAGGAAGCGCTTACAGGTTAATGACCACCGCATCCTGCGGTACCAAACTTTAATAATAATGGCGCGAAAATAGCAAGTCGATACAGGATCACGCTGTCGCCGATCGGAGGTCAGTTAACCAATATTTTTAAAGGATGTTCTATTCAGTTTGCAATTTATTGCGATTTAGTTTGTTCGAAATTTTTTTTTTTAGTTTTGAAGCAGGAGTTTTTCTATGGTTAAGGATTATTCCTATGAACCAGCATTGTTCGTGTTTTCATTTATTGTCGTATTGTTAGCATCACTCTGAATAAGGTTAATGACCTTTGAAGTTCCATGCAACAATGATTGCCGGGTAGACCTTAGCTTAGGAGATAAAGCTACATTCGCTTTCCTCGCAAAGGTCATAAAAGGTATCTAGTTAGTAGCATTTAAACAAGCTCTAGTACAAACAACGATAAAACAACAATATTGGCAACACTATAGATTTAATGTATTTAGCTAATGTAATGACGACAGCAGGTCAAACTACCAGAAACTGTCAAATATTCCCAATCAACCTTGAGCCGTAATACTTTAGAGATAAAGTTGAAAATCTAATAAAGAAATCTGACAGATTGTAGTAGCTTGATGTGCTGTCCGTTGTACAAACAAATACAGACATTTAGAATGCTTTTGGACAAACTAAAAGTATAACAACAACACGCAAGCAAATTTAATGCTCTAGTTTTCAATGAGCAACTAAGCGATAAATTACATTGAAGGTTACATGTACATATTACGAACTCTGCAACAGAGAGAGCAGATATAATAATTACATGGCCTACGAGCTGTATAAAAGATAGCAATACTCAATTTTTTTATTATAATTCGGCTTTAGGAAGGCCCAAAGAAATGCACGTCGGTAAACTAAAGCGTAGATTTTAGTAATAATTTTGCCAAAGTCAGTGTGAGCGTACATTAGAGTAATTACTTTGCTATTCCGCCATGTTATAGCTTTGAGTCACAGAGGTGACGTGATGACTCTTTCGTATTAATAATTTCTAATGTAACCTCTTTTTGAAATTGCTTAGTAGGTAAGTATAAGGCCAGTAATATGGGCCCGTGGTTTGTTTCTATCATTTTAGCCCAACGCTAACTGACTCACAGCAAGAGACCTAGCCGTTACGCAACTGAAGAATTCAGTCCGTTTTTTATAAATATATATACTAGTGCTTGAATGCAATCCCGCCTGATGGTAAGCAGTGATGCAATGTTGATGGTAAAGCACGCTAGTTTATTAAGAGCCTATTCAGTGAAAAATAAACTGAGTGAATAGGAAGGAAGACGGCAGTTGAGGGAGGTGATGCAATGTTAAACCCAACAACACGACCAACGATGCTGCGTCAGAGGGAGATTCATCTGGAGACCCTCCACGATCAAACTCCCGACACAACAACAATGTATGCTGGATACGATGCGCTAGATTGCATCGTACCCAGCACACATTGCAACATAATTCCTCAGACCCGCAACACGACGAATCGCTTGGCGGCAAGACTTTGTCTGGTGGGTGGTTCTAACTTCTGCCGGCAGCCGATGTTATGGCCGACCATCGAGAGCTGGCATCCGTGCTGTAGAAGAAGCTCCTGCCATAAAAGGGAGCTTAAGTAAGGGGTTTGACCCACGTGTTTCATCCATTATTGCGTGATCCCATTTTTTGTGGACGATCAATGTTGTTAGAGGCGCCTGTATAGTCAATTGAATTTCAACTTGTTCAAAAACATGGTACAAATTACAATTATACGAATTATGTATTTCGATCTAAGCCAGCTGTTTTGTTTTCAACAGATTTAATAAGTTTTCTTTTGTTTACATGTTCATTCTCTGCGAAGAATTATATCTTGTGAATCTCATAATTTAAATGAAGTTATTTGTTGTGTTTGTATTCTTCGTTTCCTGCTTCTGTTGCCATTTTCTTGTCATTGACTAGTTTACTATCCGTTTATCATAATACATTCATGTGTGTACATTAACCATAGACCGTCTTTGGTTTAGCTTTATTCTTACGAGTAGATTTCGTAGACGAAAATTAGTTACTGATTTCTTAGTAACGTTATCGAATTTTTCTGCCCAGACAGGATAATAAAATCATCTGTCTATTAGAGTAATGCAGTTTGTTTAATATAAATGCATATTTATATTTTCGCCAACAGTCATAAAATACACGTCCATTCTCGGACGAAGGCTTATCCCAAAATCCTAGAACACCTGGATTCAATTTGATTTCGTAACGTATGCAAGTGTAAACTATCCATAAATCTACTGCATATACTGCATATGTTTGTTTCTGAGCTTGAAGTACTAACGAAATATCGTCTGTTATCCGATAATGTACATGAATATTGTACTTTCAGTTTCGTAATTATGTATTAACATACTTTGTACCTAACTTTTTATTTTGTTGTTGTAGTTGTTTAAATCAAATCAAATCATCTTTATTGTAGACTATAGGTATACATCATAGATACAGGTGATCATCATCGCCATCCAACGGAAGTACATTGTTACCTGTGGATACAAATTGCTTCTCAATAATTAAAACCATTTTCTGAACATTTGTCCATTATCATAATACGACTCAAAACAATTCAATTTCTACTGCATTAAAACATTATTTGCTTTGTTATACGCTAATCGAATCATATTCGTGTAGGTACGGTACGAGGTTGCGACCCCCACAATACTCGTTCTCTTCAATTATAATACAAATATTGCCGTGAGCAACACAGCCGAATCGGACGTTTGTCTTACTGTTAATTTAAAATCCATCTGCTTTTATTAACTTAACATTGTACGTGCTTGTATTATATTTAACAATCATTTTATCCACTGTGTTCAGCAAATTTTCTTATTATCGTTGTTCTGTTTGCAGGAAATGCTGTTCGATTCTATTCGGTAAGTTTAATATTATTTATAACTTTTCTAATTCTATCGAATTTCGTCTTAAATATACACTCCTTAATTAATAATTTGCAAAGGGTGTCCTAATTATTGTATTTTATTACAAATGGTAAAACCTTTTAATTAAGACCAAGCAGCAACTAGCCTCTAATCTTCTTAACGTTTACCCCAAGAATGCTGCCTGAATTCGCTTTGAAAATTTATACAACCCTAATAAGAATTTAACACAAACAAATCTCAAACTCATGAAAGCTCAACATCAACGTTGGGCCGCTCTAGATAAGTGTTTTTGTTTTATTTTATGACATTGTTTTAGATTAACTTTTTGATTTTAATGACAACCAATGGGGCAAAAATTAGGTCTATCTTTCTGCCTTACTTGAAGTTTTAATTGTTCTAAATGCAAATGAAAGCTAATATTGGACGGGGCTATGTTAAACAAGTTAAACGCTTGGAGGAATGTTGCCATTTTCTGTTTAATTTAACTTTACGTACGTCTTATTATCCATCATAAATGGGCTGTTCTACATAGCCTTTTATAATAATAGTCATGTATTTCACTGAACATTGGCCGCCTACGGCAGTTTAGTTAATGTACGGTAACTTACTCCTTTATTCCATTTCAACGAATAAACATTACACATATGTCTGTTCACAATCAATTTGTTTTGCCTTCTGCGAGCACGCCTCCGTATCGAGAATTTTAGACACAATTCTAAAACAAAACAAAACCTCTGTACTCGAACATTTCTGTGTAATTTCATCAATTAAAGGCATAATAAGATCCGTGTCCATCTGACACTTGCGCTTATGTCGCGATTGTCTTCATCTAGACCACATTCAAAGTTTATTCTCAAAGAACTGTTATTTTCTAGTCCACTGCACCTTAGCGATGCTTGGCTTCCGACTTGGAAGTGGGAGTAATAAAAAAACCCTAACTAGCTATGAATGACTAATTGATAAAGGGGGAACAAGTACTTCTTCACAACCGGTGATTTTGTGTAGGACACACACATACATAATGTTCACGAAGACTTGAATTGGGTTAAATGTCTATTGTAAAATTTGTTAAACATATTATGGGGGCACTGATGTCACATAAGTTAGACACAATTATAATCATAACATTTACAATTGATAAATCAAATTTCTTTTCTCTCATTTTATAAAACGTTGCATTTGTTTCCGAAATGTGAAGAATTTTCTCAACGAAACAAAGTAAAAATGCAATTCGCAATCCGATTTAAGTTTCAAATCTTTTCTACGAAAATTTAGCCGGCTTTAGAAAGCAACAACCATACAGTTTACTTAACATCTGTGACCAAACATACGTTCTGTTACTTTTATATGTGAAATTTATTCAAATAGAAGTCAGTGAGAATGTGTCCAAACAGTAGCTTCAATGAATGAATCGCTAGATTTTTTGTTACCGTTGGTAGTCCCGTAACGAGAATGTTACAATTTCCTAGCTGCTATTAAGATTGCCTTTGTGATAACTTATATTATATTATGTGTAGTCTTTCATACTTTTGTAGACCAGCGAAGTTTTCTGGCCTCGCACCAAAATGTATTTGGGCGTGTCTCTCCCGTTCCTAGTTTAGCTTTGTTACTTAACCTCAGATAAATGATTTGTTTCTTTAAATTCTCCGTTTAAAATTTTATTTTTCAAATTCTTTGGAGTTCGAGAAGGAATTTATTTCTGTTCTCTTTGTTTAAGTAGTCGTGGGGGCACTCCGGCTCGACGTTTGAAAGTTGTGTACCATTTTTAACGTCAGTAGACACTACCTTTCGGACAGTTAATGTATTTTTCTGCTAAAATGACGTAAAACTTTACGTTACCTCTCTCATAACAGTGTTACAAGTGATACTGGTTAAGCACAGCTTCCAACAGATTATTAAGTATCGTATAAACTTGTTAACTTCCTTCACACTGTCCAATTCAACCCCTAAACTTCAGGAGAAACCTCATTTTGTATGCAAAATGCAGTATTCTGTGTGAGTTGCGTCGTGTATTCTCCTGAACTATTGATTCCATATTCTATTTCGGCTTCCATTGTCTCTTGATTACAATATGAGCCAGCATTGTACAGAATCATGAATACTTATATGACGCAGTGATTTCCCTTGTCTATCATCGTCCACATTGCTGTCATCAAGAGTCTTCTCACTCTTCAACTCTATTGAAGTAACAATAATACATTTTCCGCCATCTTGTCAACTGCCAATAACGAAGTAAACAAAAGTAGCTTATCAACAAGGAAGCAAACTAAACGGTTTTCTCATTGCGAAACAGTGAAGCACATCATATAGCACATTGTTGCTGATATAACATGGCGCCGTGTTGAAAACAATGGCTTTTTAGTCACGCCTTGAAAACTTTTCAAAGCACTATAGAACGTTTACGTTGTGGTAAGGCTTGGGTTCACATGCGATTTAATATTGATGGTGTTACGTTAGTAGCACTGTAATCTCTAATGACTAGAAAGATTATTAATTTATTAAAGAGCTTTCTATAAGAACATTTCTTTTTATTTTGATGATATTCTGCAATAAAAATTTTATATTTATGATTGGTTTTATTTACGATCTATTGTAGCATTATTACCAGGTAATTACAAGAAATTGGAAATGTTCTAAGACACATTCAAGCTTTGTCTTTTTTGTTTTGGTCAAGTGGTTAGATAATATATTGAATTTTTTAGACATTTATTTCTCAAAAAGAATAAATACATTCAGTTATAAATATAAGTGAAGGAATGTATTTATTCTTTTTAAACTATATTTATTTTTCCTACAGTATTAAGTAACAAGAAAAACTTAGATATCGTTTCTCTATGACAAGTCAGTAACACACATATACTATAATATTTGCAAAAAAGGGGTATTATAAAATCACAGATTATTTAGAAGACAAAAAATCTTGGGACTGAGCTGCTCGCTCTGTTAAGCATTGTTATTAAGCAATATGCGTAATTATAACGTAAATTATTGTAAACATTTTCATTTTTAATGTCTGGACTTATAAAAGACGATGATCCCTAAGTTTGTTTCGGCTATTTCTTCTCAGAGGTAGTGAGTTAGGAAATGCCGGCTTCATCTAGTTAAAAAAAAAAAAAACTTATGACATGTGAAAGTGATCAGTGATTCCACTTGCTTAATAAACGGTTTCATTTCATTTCATTTTTGCTTGTATTACACATAATCGTTGCTAAGTAATAATTAGCGTCTGTTTAACTAAACATTTTTGTTGTTTGAAAGAAATATATCAAAATGATAAAATGGTTCAGGACCTAAATATATTTTGTTCCGTGGTGTGGTATATGTTTAGGTCAGCGGATCCTGAAACATATCGCATCATGACTAAATACCTTAGACACGATAATCGTTCATTCGAGATATCACTAACGGTATATTCGCATGCCAGTTCTCGATACATTAAACAGAAAGGTCGGAATCGAATCTCATTACTTAGCAGTCCCAAAGACTATTAAACTGAGGGTAAAGCTAAAAGGATTTTATTTAGACCATTTTACATTGGATAAACTTAGATAGTAAATTCTGATGTGTTATGATTATGACAAATTTGATTTCTCTAAAGATGTGTTAGAAGTGGGTTAACAGGTATTAAAATGAATTTATGTGATTTATGGCTTGTAAATATCCACTACTGCATGTGAACCTCCCTTGACCGCTATAATAAGTGTTCCTACGGAAATAATATATTGCAACGGACTTTTATGCACTAGGTCGTAATTATTTGATTGATTACAGGTTCAGTGAACATGTACGAAGTGTCTTTAATATTGCTAATGAAGATTGGTTTTGTGCTGTACTTTGGTCAATATATTGTCATTTATTTAATTTTAAACACCAGTGAATTTTTAGTAGACATTTGAGCTACGAATTCAACTTCGTTTATGGGAGTTGTGAATTGGTATTACGTCATACTTGGAAACGAAATGATCAATTGTGTTTCCAGTAACAGCTTTTAAAACTGTAAAAGTAAAGTAGAGGCGTCAAAACACCTCTAAAACTCTCACAGCTACCTTCAAAATAAAATTATGATAAATAAAAGTTATATTGCGGTCACCGTAAAAGACGGTTATCTGATTTTGATAGCGGAGTCCAACAAAACAGTGTAACATAAAGCTGAAAAACTGACTGTTGATGATTCTCAGCATTTTAATAGTCTGTGCAGTGGTTCGATATAAAACGGCGATAAATTCTATAAATATCGCCTCTGTTAGCTCCATCGGCCACCCTCCGCGTCGTTAGTGACTCATACATAGGGGTAGATTCAGATATATTAATAACAGAGCCGTATCTGATATTTACCTTTTTATAAACTAAAAGAAAATTTAAACATATGCAACTGATTGATTATTTTTACAGAAAAATAATTATTGAATGAAAGCCATAGCATAAAAAAAGACTGCCGTCAATATAATATATTCGCCTAAAATGAAAACTTACGTGTCATGTCCTCATAAACTGCCGACCTCCATTTCCTGAATAGCTACTGCACCTGTACTATTGCCAATATCGAGGGCTACGTCATCATTTCGATTATTCAAATGCTTTTTATACGAGGGGATGTAAGGGTAGGTCCGGGGCTTGACAAATTGCCCTGAAGCCAGACAGGGGGCTGTAAATGTGAGCATGCTAGATATGTAAGACTGGGGTCTCTTATAGCCTTAGGGAGTGGATTTCTCGATATATTTATTGGATTTAATGGGACTGCTACTGTGGGCTACACAGTTTTGGGGGCTTCTTACAAGATTTATAAAATGAAACGAAATGTTTTGAAATCCGAAGGCGGTCATGATATTATTGACATTGCAAAGGTTGAAAGGAAAGATTCTTTTATCATATTTACATCTAGCAACGAAAGCAAGTCATAAATATTTCGAGTTTCTACACAAAATTAGCTTTAAGAGCTCTCCTTGTCCACCCACGCACAAAACTTGCTTGTAAAGAAAATTACGAAAAACTTTTTGTTGCATGTAAGGTGCTTTCTGTACATTAAAAGGTTGAGTACCTGTTGGTTCTAGAACAATACTACATTGAAAATTATAAAATACATGTGCAAAATAAATATAACACTAGAAGCGTTAGGGAACGTAAACTTATGCGACCGCCAGTAAAAAAATACTATACTACACTGTTCAACAGTAATAATTATGAATGGATAAGAAAGGATAAAAAATGTGTAAAGGAACTTTTAAAAATAAATTAAAGACAATTTTCCTTAAGGTAGTGGATACGAGCATTTGAACCAAGTGTATCAAGTAAGCGCTAATCCCACCGACAAATTGTTACGCAGTTTGGTGCGTTTATTATATATAAACAATTGTTGGTCGAAATAAAGCATTTATTTATTTATTTAACTTACAATTCATTACTAATACATTTCATTACTATACATTACACCATTCTATCACTAACTACAACTTTGCTCTCGCCAATAACTTCTTATCTAAGTCTCTTCGGTAAATTTTGTTTACGACGTTAGTTCGTTCTAGCTAAACAAAAGCCTTTAGTTCTTCACTCCAGACTGTCGCGACGGCTTCAACCTTCCCCGTGTTGCGTTCCCGTTTTTCATGGCCTTAATAACTCCCCCTGCCTAGTCAACAAGGGCCCTTTCCTTTTAGAACTAACTATCGACTCTTTCCAGTTCATGTACAAAGTTCATTTTGCTTTAACAACCAAACGTAATCACAGACATTGACGCCGAAACAAAGAAGGTTGATCTTTAATGTAATGATATTTGGTTTCCGTCTCGTTCTTACAGTCGTACAGAAAACGTAATGAAAAATTGGTTTAGTTGCGCCCCGCGGTGCCACGTTGGGCACCAGTTATGAAGTGTCGAGGGACAATTTATGAGCTGAACGTTTGTTAACACTTCCTTAGCAAGACTTTGTTTGGTTTTAACGGAAATTATTGAAAACATCTGTTTAATTTAACTTTGCCCTTTTGTCTTCAGAAGTTAAATTATCACTATGTCCCAGTTTGTAAGACTCGATTCGTCGTCCATTATGAATTATTCCTACAGATTTGTATGTAAAGAGTATTATTTAATCAGTATTTAAAACGGTCTCACTACGAGCGTTTAGTGAATTCGATTTAACTAAATTGCATGTTACGAAACAATTGCAGAAATTTTCTCTTGAGCGCTACTTTTGTTTTTTCTTAGCTAGTTGTTGCTTCATCTAGTTCCAAGTCTATTTCTAATGGTTCTAAGTTTATTCATGTACCGCCCTTAGTGTGTAGGTACCCTGAGTGACGACGCACCGCGAGCGCATATTTCATGGCTCATTCCATTTATTCAATTCGTGTCGAGTCAGTTCGTGTATTTAGATTTTTATTCGCGGACAATGAAGTGAGATGTCGCAAATTAATTTTTAATGACGATTTTTCTTGCTGAAGATTTTATCACAGCAGTGATGGACAAGCATCTCATTTGGTTATCCAAGTACCCTGGCCATAAAAATAACCAGTGAAAAAAATCCCAAAAAAAAATCATCGCTGGATCGGTAAAGAAACTGTTCCTTACTACATTTGGATTTAAATATTACAACTACTTTACGCATAAAAGTGCACCCGTTGACAATTTTGAACCTGCTTGGAATAGTAAGCAGGTGATATATTTTGTATTCCCTTTTCCATTCTGGAACAGAAACAAATATGCGAGCGAGCATAACTTAGTTTTACTTGAACGACTTACATTTTACTTCTTTTACTTGTTGTACGGAAAGGAACAAACGTGAGAATTATTTAAGATGACATCTAGTTAAATACTGTTATAGTTACGATCTGAGGGGCGATTCTCTTAATTTTATAAACGTCTAGGTCTCAATCTTTCAAAACCTCTAATTTTCTCAAATTTATGGCCTTGATTGTCGCTGGGATGACAGTCTGACCTCAGCCTTAATCTATCAAAAATGCCTCTAATTTCCTAAAATTTTTGATATTGATTGTCGTTGAGATGAGACTACATTTTGATCCATTTTTAATTATAAGAATTGACCTATAGACTTTTCTAGTAATAAATCATCATCTGATGAAACCTCAGCTCCATATCTAGTATAGAGATTCTGTACTAGTCATTATTACTCCTTTACCACACCCTCCTATATCCCGAACGTGTCGTAAATTCCTCAGTTATATGGGTTTTGTTGGTTTTACTACAAAACCACGACATGGTTCAGATATGTTATCCGTATGTCGTACTACATTTTAACGCTTTGGTTGTTAGACGTTGGTTCGAATCTAATATTCTTTGTAAACAACTCTGAAGCTGTCGCAAGAATGGTATGATATATCTCTTTTATTGGATCTTTATTGGTTTTTAGCAAGAACAGTGTTGGTAAGACTTCTGGGTTCTTAAAGTATTGTTAGAACATCAGCACTCCGCGGTTTCACTTGGGAATATCTGGATAAAAATATTTCATGTGTGTTGTATTAAGCTATGTTACTGTAAAGTTTCATCAAAATCTGTTTTGTACTTTGTGCGTGAAAGGATCAACAATCATCTAACCATCGTCCAAATTTTTGCGTTTAAATAATACAAGCGGTCGCTCGCTATTTCGTTCGCATGTAGTTAGTTATTATGTTCCGCTCCTATTGGTCGCAGCGTGATGTTATATAGCCTAAAGCCTTCCTGGGTTAATGGGCTATCAAATGCAAAAAGATTTTTTCAAATCGGACCAGTAGTTCCTGAGATTGGCGCGTTCAAACAAACTCTTTAGCTTTATATATTATTAAGTATTAGTAGGAACAAGATTAGGTGGCTTACGATTGAGATTTGGTCAATTTTAAAAAAATATGTAATATTCGTCTTTGTTTAGTATTTTAAGTATTCATTTAACACAAGCGGCCACTCTTTCGGCTCCAACTAAATTATTTAACTGTATGATCCGCATTGAACATCCGATACTGGCAAAACTATGAATATATGCATCTAAAACGAGAACATTATACCTACTAGCTGTTTCCCGTGGTTTTACCCGCACAAGTTTTAATCTATACTAATACTAGCTGCCGCCAGCGACTAAGTTCGCGTGGAGTTAGTTATACTCCGCTCCTATTGGTCGCAGCGTGATGTTATATATCCTAAAGTCTTCCTGGATTAATGGGTTATACAACGCAAACAAACTCATCAGCTTTATATATTAGTAAACATATAAAGCTGAAGTTTGTTTGTTTGTTTGAACGCGCTAATCTCGGGAACTGCGGAGCCGATTTGAAAAATTATTTTTGCGTTGGATAACCCATTAATCCGGGAAGGCTTTAGGATATATAACATCACGCTGCGACCAGTAGAAACGGAGCATATAAAGAAAACACATCGAAACCGGCGCAGCTAGTATGAGAATAAAAACTTATGTGTTAATCTTGGTTATAAACTATCGGTATACCAAAATTTCACCCAAATCAATTCAGTAGTTTTTCCATGAAAGATAAACGTGGAATTGTTACAAACATACCTACCTATAAACAACCTTTCACATTTATAATACGTATTAGTAGAATTTCCATATTACCTACTCAATATCAGTCAATAGCGCGATAAAGATAACTATTTCAATATCGGGATAAGCATCAAAAGATATGTACACTCAAATAATCTTATGATAAACAAACATTCGAAATATCAATATATTTGTTTAATCTTCTTTCAATAAATAAATAACTGAGACTAGATCGAAACCTTACACTTACCAAGCACAAAGGTACTAAAACCTTTCTCGTAGCTAGCAAAAATATACTTTATCTATGTAATAAAACAGCTTATATTAAATTCATGTTCCACTTTAACGTAAAAATCTACGTAAAATTTAATATTCAAATAGCTTCATCCCACCGAGAATTATGCAATGCACACGACATTTTTCAAACAACAAATGTATGAACGCGAATTAAATAAAAAAAATTCCATATGGACGGTAGTCTGCTAATTAGCATTCCCGCAATAAAATGTAACATAGCGTTAAAACCGCAAATAAGTGAATATTACCTTGTTTATTGGATATTTCCTGCTTCGTTTGGGATGTAGGTGAACTGTGTTATTAAGTGTCGTAATTTTTGCAACCACATTAACATTTAGTAGCAAAAAAAATGACACTTTTTATTCCTGTAAATATATACCACCACGTAAACGTGCACCTGCCGGTCGAGACAACAATCTGGCAAAAGTCAAACTCGGAACTTCATTAGATATACTACTTAATGACGTTCGGAGTTCGCATTTCCGCATGCGAAATCATCATCATCATCATTTCAGCCGAGAGACGTCCACTGCTGGACATAGGCCTCCCCTAAGAATCTCCACGACGACCGTTCCAGCGGTTTCCCGCATACGAAATATCAATCAAATAAAATCAATAATTTGGTCTCAAAATGTACCTAGTTGAAGGTTGGGTAACATCTATAGTCGGCCTATCACTAATTTGTTTTAGATTTTTTTTTTTAATTTATAGGATTTATTTTGTAGTTCCTGATCCTGCGCAGTAGTATCGTTAATGTATTTAATTATTGTCCTCCCCATATATAGTTCAAAACCTCTTGCTTCGTCCAAGTGTCTGGTGTTATACACTTCTCATCAAAAAAATCAAAACAGCTTACGAGTTTATGTTATGTGATGATTATCAGAAATAATACATATTTAGAAATATATATGTCATATGTTGTTTAATAGTGAATAAAAAGAGGTTTTAAGATCCTAATGTTAATATTCTAAATTCAAATTAAATTTTCATAGGATTCGTATTTGGTAACGAGTAGGTAATTTTTGCCCTGTATAGAGTATGAAGGATATCAATTAAATAATACATCTAAAGGAAAACAAAACTAGGAAAAAGTTAATTTAGTAACTGGTATTCCCTCCCCGAGCTCTTATGACTGCTTCGGACTTGCTTGCGACCGGATGAGAGTGATAATCAAATGTTGAGGCATTTCATTCCATTCTTCTTGGATCACATGCTGTAGCTGGCTGAGTGATTCCGAGGCCGAATTTCTAGCACGAACACGTCTCTTTAATTCATCCCATAAATGTTCGATGGGATTCATGTCCGGGCTTCTTGCTGGCCATTCCATAATGGAGATACCGACTTCGGCAAGGTAATCTCGTACGACGCCCGCGGTGTGCGCCCTAGCATTGTCATGCATGACAGGCATCACGTGAAGCTCAAGACACTGTTCGACGTACCGATGACAGTTCAATGCAGGCAGACGTGGCCCAGACACGAACACTAGCTCTGTCTTATTTTCAGCGCTGATTCCTCCCCAAATCGTCCACAAACCGCCACTGTAATTGATCTTTTCTTCAATACAGCATTGTGCAAAGCGTTCTCTCTTCTATAGACCTTGTTCCTTCCGTCGTTACCATATAGCATAATTTTACACTCATCAGAAAAGAGGACTTTGCTCCATTGGACGTATGCCCAACTTAGGTGCTCACGTGCAAAGCTAAGCCGTGCTCTCCGATGGTCTGCAGTTAATTTCGGCCCATTTGCTGGTTTGTGCGGTACCAATCCACATTTCGTGAACCTTCTAATTGTAGAGTTACAGCCACATCACGTATAACATGAAGCTGCTGCTGTAGATGAAAAGCGTTAAGGCGTCGATTTCGTATAGAAGTTGTTACAATAAATCGATCATCTCGCTCCGAAGTAACACGATTCCTGCCAGATCCTGAACGACGTGTGAACAAACCAGTCTCCCAATAGCGTCTGTAGACTCTATGAACCGATGACAGGCTTAGATGCAATCTTTCAGCGACAAAACGCTGACTAAGTCCAGAATCCAGTAATGCCACCACTTAGGGCGGCCTCTGCCGGTGACGTGACCATGTTTTACAATAAATAAAAACTTTCAGACCTGCCGGAGCCCCAGCAAACACAAAAAGAACAAAAACTTTCAAGATAAACACAAAATTTTAGTTTACAAAGGTGAAATGTACTCTAACTCTAAACACACTTGTTTCAAAACAGTGATACATTTCGTTTGTAGATAAATAAATGAAATTCTCATTTTGAATTTAAAATTTTCGCTTACATTTTTAATGGCCAAACTGCCAGCTATACATGTGTTTTTTTGTCATGGAATAAATACTCTTTTGTGTAAAATTAGGATAGATATCATAAAAACGAAAGTGTTTCGATTTTTCTGATGAGAAGTGTATTTATCGTCATACCAGTCTGGAAGGGTCGGTATTGATCATAGGCCTAAGCACTTGATTTCCATAACGGGTAGGGTGGCTTGCATCCAATAATAAATCCATCCTATAGTATCAATTATGCTGTAAAATGATCTGGGTATTAACTAAGATAACCATCGTCAAGGTCCTATGCTTGATTTCAATAAGTTACACCCTTAATCGTGAATGTTTTGATTTTCTTACTGTTTTAAGTATTATTCTCGCCGTTAACAAGTGAATAAAAAGGATAATTCTTCTTCAATCTCCAATTTATCTGAAATTTTGCTTCGATCAAAGTAACATAACATCACGTCTTGTATCAACCCGCCATTTTCTTTTCGCTTACAGAAAGGAGAATATTATATTAAAGCTTCGCCTGCACAATATTTCACTGTCACATCTGGTCGTTAAACTCCAATGCCAATCAAATCACTTTCATTTAAGCGTACATATCTTATATTCTTACAATTACACTGGTATCCGGTTTTAATATATTTTGTCTTCTATTGACCTTGTTTTTCATCTGCTGTCCGTTTTAGCCATCAAAAGGGGGCTATCTGTTATTTCCCATGGGTGTCGTTTGAGAAGACTAACGGATTTTATCAGGTAGATCGATGACATACTCGCTAATATTTGAAAGATCTTTGTTTTCTTTAGAATCACTTTCTTGTATGCATTATTAAATATGAAGTTATCTGGGTACATTTTGAGTAGAATGAAGTGGTGGATATGTGCCTGATTTAGCAAAAGTTTTCGAAAATCAAACCTTCACATCCATCTAGTACTTAGGTAACATAACCATTTCCTAAATGGAAAAGCTTATGTCTTTGTTTGTCTAATTCTCCACTATTATGACTACTAATATATTCGTAATAGATACTGTATATTCAAACTACGCTAATATTGTCTTTAGATGCTCATAATTTGTCAGACATAACACATACGCCATTTCTCTTATGATCATTTCAATTCCTTCTGTCATTAGCATAGCACGAAAATGGAAAGTTGTATGATCTAATTGCTTATTTTAAGTTGTTGTAAAGGCTTGTTGTGCTAGCTTGAGATTAAAAGAGCATAAATTAAAAACCTAGTTTTCCGAGGCAAAACGGTAATTCCTACGCGGTAGAAAAGATTATGGTTAGTAATTTATACTAACCGTACTCTTCGTGTTCTGTCCATAACGTTTTAATTTTTCTGCAGTAATCGGTGGAGTGTGAAAAATATGTTTTTTCTCCGTTTCGCTTACGTGTTTATCAGCTCGGATCATTTTGACATTTTTATCAGTATGCCAATCATTGTTTCAAGAGTTTGCTGTTTAATCTTTCAATATTGTTCCTTGAAATTTCACTCATGAATTCAGTTTTCTATGTGGAAAATTAATCAGCTCATTGACGCTATAAATTTTGCTTTTATTCGGAATAATAAAAGTCTGTGATGTCCTAATGCAGGGCAAATCTCTACTGTCTTCCCACATTTTAATTTTTTAAAGCTGCTAAGGATCTGTTCTTGTTAAATAAGTTTAGCTCATTCCTCTATCTCTGTCAACTATAATGTGATCTCAAAACTACATTCCATCAGAGAATGTCAAAGCACAATGTGGTGTGAACGCGAAGTATCAATGTTGATTTCACTTGAACTTGTATTGGCAAAGTGTCTCTTGTAGTTAGTTCGGAACTTCCAATACTGTGACCTGCTGCTAATTGCATAAGCTGGTAGTTAGGAGCAAAATTTTAAGAAGTTTTGAAATGCACATGTTCTTAGATGCATAAATTCAACCAAAATTTATTAAATCTAGTTTTTTAGGCCTTGCATAAAAAAATAATTTTATTTCTGTTTCCTAAGGCGCTAAAAGATATAGTGAAATATTCCAAAACACGAAAATACAAGGATAACACTGACCAATAAAGAAGTTACATGTGGAGGTGATACAATATAGTCCATAAAAACGACAAAAGCTATTTCAATAACCGCTTTTTCTGCTGTCTACACCCGCCCGACTCGACTCATATTGATTTTTCGTTAGTCACGTGTAATATATTTTTTAATGTACACATTTAGAACTACTTTTCTGGGATATAATTTAACATTATTCAGCCTTAAGATAGTTTACACGAACGCCTCTAAGAGATGTCTGTCAGCACAATGTGACGGGGTTTCGCCAACTAATGCCTGCCAGGCCCACGGATTGTTTGAAAAGATATCGTTAGCCCTGACACAAACTGACAGGCTTTTGCGCTCCGTCTAGAGTGGGAAAAGGCATTAACACAGAAAGACTTACCGTCCAAACAAAGGTAGGCTGGAAGCCGAACCTAACAATTGAACGAAAGATCTAGGCCGATGACACAATAGGCTTTTTTGTGAACGTACCAAAGCTGATATTAAAATCTTTGTATAGAACAAAACTTGAATATCCTGCTTAAAATATATCAGTCACATTTGATTTTTATCTAAAAATATTGCTGTAATCTCGTCTCCCATGAGATCCATTATCAAAATAACTTTAATCCTTGTGACATTTCTTAAAGTTTCTGACAATGATAGGTTTACACCATTGTACTTTACAAGTACTTATCGACTTGAAATGAGATCGTGGAAAGCCGATCCACAACCGTATTGCGCAAACCTCAAGTAGCCTGGGGCAAGGGCAGGGAAGTCCATCTTTGTTGGACTTTCGAAACTCATAAGTCTCCGCTCCTTGAATAGCTGGCTGATCAGAACTTTAAGCTACTGAAGCTGACAACGTTATTACTGAACGTTATGAAACTAATAATCGTTTCCTTTATTCAACCTCAAAATAAGGTCATAGTATTATATTACGTAGGTACCTAAATAAATTGAAAACAGTCTTTCAATCGAAAATTAAAAAGGTCTTCTTCCAAGTTTTTATTGCTGAATCGGATTTCTCTTGGCTACAATCACGCTTGATGGAAAGCGGTGGATGAGGTCTATGATGGAACGAGCATACCCAGAAGATGGCTGTTTACTCTTGCTTTGAAGGCAGACGGGTTCAATGTGGAATCGAACACATTCTCTGGTAGAGAGTTGCAGTCCTTCGCTATAAGTATATTGAATGTGAAGGAGAAGAGTTAAAAGGCTAGGTACGGCTGGTTGGGATATCAACTAAGTCTGTCCTTAATTTGTGTTTTCGGGGAGAAACCTTCAAATGGCACTCGACCTCTGGGGTCGGAGAGTGTGAGATTTTTACCTCACTAATACAACCACATTGATCGTTATACTCCAGTAAGCTTTTGCTGTAATGCCAATAATCATAATGATGGGGCCGGCGGGTTCGCAGTGTGGGTAGGCCCCCGACAAGGTGGACCGACGACCTAGTGAAGGTCGCGGGAAACCCCAGGATGCCGGAGGCGCAGGACCAGTCGTCGTGGAGATCCTTGAGGAAGGCCTATATCTAGCAATGGACGGCTTTCGGCAGAATTGATGATGATGATGCATGCCAATAAACACATTTTTCTTTCTTTCAATTACTTTTGCATCGTTACGGCCTATATCCAAAACCATAAGAAGAGAGTTTTAAACATGAGCATAATTGTATTATGTTTCTTACACGTGATGACTTCCAAAAGTAGCATTTTACCTGTTGCTATGCCTTTCAACTCACTAAAAGCCGTATGTACTATACACTGAAAAGCCAAATGCTTAAGTTACTATTCATATGTTCACTAAGATCTTCTTAGAGTTTAAACCTTAATGATGGTCTTCAAACAGGCGTCTTCAGTAGATGTTTTCATTTTTATTCTCATGACAGAACATTTAGATTTAGGGATTTGCTTATCTATAGTAATATTATTAGTAAGGGGTTATCTTTGGAACGAAATTTTACTGTACAATTTCTTCGAAATTCGTTCACTTGTGGGAAGCTTGTGGAGTGTCGCCGATGCACAGTATTGCCGGATGTCTTGGGATTTACTTTTTTATATATAAACTGTCATTTAATCAATAGCCATTACCTTGGTTATTGTGGATGGAGATTATAAAACAACACCACAAATAAATGGGTTAATTTATCAAAAACCAGCCATGTGCGAAACGTAACTTTGTAGTTTATATTTTCTCCCATACATATACATCAAGGCCAAATCTCTTACTGTTATGTTTGTAATCAGAACATAATATTTGTATAATAATTTAATAATATAGAATAACGATTTACGGACAATTTCTTTCTTTTTTTTTTTTTTTGGTGCTGTGTGACCCAGCATTTTGCCATCATATAGACATTTAGCATAAATGGGCGTGACGTTAATTTAATTAGTTTTTTGAATAGCTATAATAATTTTAACTTTATACATAAATACCTGCAAACGTTCCTGAAACAAAGAATCTTGGCATTGGCAGACAGACAGACGGACCGCTGGACAACGAAGTGATCCAATAAAGGTTCTTTTGTATTCCTTGTGAGTTATGGAACCATTCAATATATAAATGAAAACAACTGTCATTACTACGTATAAGTCAAATAAATATTGTCATATACATATATGTACATATTTTACACAGTTAAGCTGTTATTTCGAACTTCATACCTACGTCTTGGGTATTTTGGTATAGTTAGGAGAGTTTGGGAAGCAAGTTTGTGCTAATGAGGCCTTGGTTGTCTACTGGACTTACCTACATGTATATAGCAAACCGATCGATGAAGAGCGTACTAGTGGGCGCTAGTTTTAATACGACGGTTAGTAGATGATGACAATTAATGTAACTATGCTAGGCAAGGC
The DNA here is from genome assembly GCA_037179545.1 of Sesamia inferens. NCBI lineage: Eukaryota > Metazoa > Arthropoda > Insecta > Lepidoptera > Noctuidae > Sesamia > Sesamia inferens. The sequence continues at coordinate 17,408,801 of CM073950.1, forward strand.
ATTGATAGCGCTGTCAAGACTGGCCCATGAAGAGCTGGCGAGACGACCTGGACTCATCATGCAAGGTTCGAGGTGGCTCTGGAAAAGAATACCCGGAAGGCTTCAAAGAGGCCAATGCTCAGCAGTGGGTCAGAGCTGGATAATAAAAGTTGGGGTTTTCACTGTAGCAATACCACATACTATATATACAAAATTATTCAGGAACCATCATAAATAAACCAGACATTAATGTGAACAACTACCTTTTACACGTTTTAATAAACAACCCGTATCCTCCCGTGGATGCCATAAGAGACGACTAAGGGAACTGTTACCTATGAAGCGGGCAGCAGCGCTTCTCCTGTGGAATATCAAGTACTGCGATCCCCAACCCGCCTGCCAAGCGTGGGGATTATGTTAAACCAATAAAAGCCTTGGGGGAGGCCTTTGTCCAGCAGTGGACCAAGAATAAATAAATATATATAATAGAGAACTTACACAAAATTTAACAATGCTCAAGTCCGCCTTTGTAACTTTTATAATAGAAAATAATATAAATAAGTCCCCAAGAAGACCTCGGTGGTAGGCCATAACATCGGCCGCCGGTAGAAGTTACCACCCACCAGACAAAGTATTGCCGCCAAGCGATTTGTCGTGTTCCGGCATGATGTCTGGTGATGCCGTACGGACAAAGAGATTTAAGATAAATAGAGAGGGCATGTGTCAAAATCGCATAGAAAAACTGTGATCCCATGTCTCAGTTCCGCCATCTAGTACAATATAGCAAAATTAGATCGACAATTGGAGACATCAAAATATTAAAAATGAAAAAGTTTATATAAAATATATTCAGCTATTGCCCGATAGGTGGCCAGTGTGGTCTATGTTGCCAGATCCGATTTAATACCCTAGTATAATTCAAATCGGGTAAATAAATATTGAAAAGTAAACAAATTAAGTTAAACTAGTCTTGTACAAACATCAAAAACTGTTTTAAAATTTTATTCGCTACTATTTTTTTTTTTATTCCCTTTGGCATGACGCTGCTTGCGTATTGCCATTTTCGTGCTACTATTCATTTTCCGTGACACCATCTTTTTTTCTTTTTTTTTTAATAATTATAAACTAGCGCTTGACCGCAATCCCGCCTGATGGTAAGCAGTGATGCGATCGTTGATGGTAAAGCACGCTAGTTTATTAAGAGCCTATTCACTCAGAAAAACCGGCGTCCTCCGTACGGCTTCACCAGACATCATGCCGGAACACGACAAATCGCTTGGCGGCAAGACTTTGTCTGGTGGGTGGTAACTACTGCCGGCGGCTGATGTTATGGCCTACCACCGAGAGGTACTATTGGTATTTTAGATATGTTTTGCTTACGAATTAGTATAATACTCAGTTTATTGTGATTTTTGAGTATAATAAACGTTTTAGGCCATAAAGCGCATTTTGTTTTGCAATTTTTGTTTGCTTTTTGTTTTTAGCAAAATTATTCATTTCACACGTTTGTTTGCAAATATTTTTAAATGGCAATACTAAAAATTGTAGTAGGGTTTGTATCATTTCGATATAAACTTATCGATAATATTTAAAGAAGTTTTCGCATTTTGATAGTTTGAAACAAAAAAAAATTAGGAAGCAGAAAATTTATAGGCAATTTCAATGTTTACAGTTTTTTATTTATGTGATTCGTGTAATATAAGTTTAAAATTGCTGATTTGTACTGAAAATCTGAATTGTTTATTTTTTTAATTTATAACTAATTCATTTAAGCAAAAATAGTTACCATTATTATTTATACACTGCTGCCTTCAAATAGGAAGGTCATTTATGCCTTTGCGAGAGAACTCTGAGGATCTAGACTGCACAAACTGTGTGAAAACAGAACTGGCTCCTGGGAAGAAAACTTCTTGTCGCGCAGATAATTGTCCAAATCACGACAAAAATGGTAGTGCACTGGAGCAAGGTCTGGCGAATAAGGAGGATGACAAATAGTTTCTAATTGCAGTTCCTAAAGGGTCAAAATGTTTTCTCGTGCTGTTTGAGGTCTCGCTTTGCCATGGATCAATAATGGTAAAGATCGATTCATGAGTCGGAGCTGATTTACTGTTATCTGCGTAATGTTCTAACGTGTGGAAAAACCTTATTGTAACATTTTCTGGCATAATTTTAAGCGGCAGGAGAGTAATAATGAAGGGTCAGAGCAAATTTACGAAGAGACCGATAAAATTTACGACGGGATGATTTTGTCTTAGTGGCATTTCTATTGAATCTATCAAATATGGCTTGCATTTTTGCTGTAGCTTTAAGAGTGTTTGCCATATTTTTTTGATGTTAAACTTTTTCCTATGTGGTCAAGGAAATCCTTTAAGTTCAATATTTTACGCTTTAAACATCTTTTTTGTTGATGTAGTTTCTTAATTTTAGCCTGATGATGCACTTTTTGTTTTTGTAACTTTTCAACTTGTGCCTTCAGTGCAATTTTTCTTGAAGTGTCGAAGATAGACTTAGAGTCTGAAATTTCAACATTGACTGGTGTAGCAATTCGAGTAACTTCTGGATTTATGTAATTATCCTGAAATTATAAAAAAGTAAGTCGTGCTCGCATTAATCTATACTTAGCTTGAAAACTTGTGTTCGATCAACAATAATTTTAGTGATAATAAAAATATATTTTTCTTATTAACATAAAACTAAAAAAATATTTTTGTTCGCATCTTGTTCAGCAACTGGTTGTGTTATAAGAAAGTTTTTTTAATTTAAACATAAGTTGCAAAATTTTACTAAAAAAAAGTAATTAGTCCGTCAGTCAGATTTCCAAAAAATACTAGACACGTATTTTTTCTTTTTTCATGTAAACAAAAAATGAAAACGACACAGCGCGTTGAAAACTCGTGTGACGTCACTGCACGCTACACTTTTTAGCGGCCAGTGACGTCACCAACCACCACTCCTGATCTTTGATGCTCGTTGGTCATTATAAATAAGTTATGTAATTTATGTGCTTATCCACTTAACCGTAAATATTATCTCAATTTGTACGGTTAAGTGGAAAATTACTGAATTTAATAATGTTACGGGCTAGGGGTACTAAAATACCGGTTAAGGGTTACGAAGTTTAACGAAGGTACAGTCGATTGTAGGCAATGACAAGTAGAATGTTGTTGACGTAGCACCGAAGTCTTCACTTACGTCCACGAAGTCCGTATTGTAAACACACAATAACACTACAGATGTTACTTCACGTAGTACTCAATGTTTTCGTTACAGTTGTCGCAGTAGGTATTCTCAAAGATCGCTTCTTAAGTATCGCTGTTTTCGTCTCGGTAGTCAAGTGCAGACTGACTGGGCGCCGGCGTCACGGCGCTATATATAGGCCAGCTGATCGAACATTCCAGAATCGTCTAGACGTAATAATAATAGCGCATAACTTCGAGTACATTCAGTAGGTACCTACAGTAATTCCCGGAAACGGGTTTCTAGAAATTTCGATGTCGTCACTTAGTTGACAAAATTGATAAAACCTGTACCATTCGATAGGCCACCTTAAGTCTAGGAATGCGTTTTTATATTACACCTATACGATGTCTAGATCTCGAGTTATAGGGCTTAAAAGTTACACACTGCATGTCAAGCGATATTGAACCTCATGCCCTCGACATAAGGTGCATTCGTAACAATAATTTACTAATTCATATCTAGTACAAGGTACCGATCCTTTTTATTTTTTATTTTTTTTTTATAAAATTATAAACTAGCGCTTGACCGCAATCCCGCCTGATGGTAAGCAGTGACGCAGTCGTTGATGGTAAAGCGCACTAGTTTATTAATAGCCTATTAATATCCTTTTTATAAATTTGATCAACCGGTCTTTCCAAAGTTTCCATAATTTCGACGAAGCAGACGGATGCCAATTTTCTTCTCAACGGTCTATCTGGATAAATCGTATCCACTTTTCACGTACAACATTATTTTTATCCGGAAACCTAAAATAACAAAAATCTAGGTGAATGAATAGTACTTATTCATTAAATTTTGTTCATTAATATGACATGATTATGTTCAAATAGAGTTAACAACAAATAAACTTGAAATATAGAAATATTTTAAGTTTATTTAGCTCTATTTTAAATGTCAATAAATCAACTTAATAAATATTATCGATAACTACATCGATAAACAACATTACTACATCTCTACAAGAAAATAGTAAAAGTACTCAATAATAGAGGGCGCTTATTTCAATAACAGAAAAGTTTCTAGATCTATTTAGGATTTTTTTAAAATTTTAATTACAGAGAAAATACAAATAATTCATACGAAAATAATCTGAAGTTAGGTCCAGTCGTTTTACCATAACGAGATGTACAGTAACGCAATGCACAACATGGCATATTTCCTTAGAAAATGTTTATTCTTAGTGGACACAAATTACGTCTTGACGCTCAGGGGTACCACAATAGACTGAGCGACATTTAACCAATTTGTCATAAGTATTGGATTACAATTTTGTTCGTGATGTCCTGTCTATTGTAAATATAATTTTAATGTCTTTGCGTACGGAGGACGGGTCTGAGCAGTTGTGTTGCGATGTGTGCCGGGTACGATGCGCCAAATGTTGTTGTGTTGGGAGTTTGGTCGTGGAGGGTCTTCAGATCAATCTCCCTTTGGCGCAGCATCGTTGGTCGTGTTGTTGGGTTTAACATTGCATCACCTCGCTCAACTGCCATCTTCCTTCCTATTCGCTCAGTTTTTCTGAGTGACTAGACTCTTAATAAAACTAGCGCGCTTTACCATCAACGATCGCATCACTGCTTACCATCAGGCGGGATTGCGGTCAAGTGCTAGTTTATAATAATTAAAAAAAAAAAAAGATTCGCTTAGACGTTGCATTAACAAATTGCATAAAACTCCTTTACAAATACTCTAAAATTTAAGTAGCATATTACTTGGCAGATTTTTGAGACGAAAATTCAAGAAAACAGCTTAAAAGGAAATGTAATGCACCATTTTGTTTTAACTTGCACAAGTCCGGCCGGTTTTAAAACTTCAGAATATTTCGTCTCCACAATTTCATGAAACCAATTCTCCATTTACTTCTACTTTATTATTTATAGGTTAAAAGGTATAAAATTCACTTATATCCATTATTAAGGTAACATTCACGAACATTCTAAAATGCTATAATTTTTTCTGAGATACACACATCAAAAGTGTCTAGGGATCAACATATATTTTTGCAATAACTTTTCTCCTGATTGATATTAATTAAAATTTTCTTTAAGGTTTCATCAAATAAAGTGTTTTCGTTTGTCACAGTAACGATAAACCAAGTCACCTTTGCATTAATAAAGAAATTTGTCATTTTCCTAATAAAGGGATATTTGACATTTGAACCACTAACACAAAAGTTCGAAAAAAAGACTGAAATAACAGTTTTCTCTAAAATTTTATTGGGTAACTTAAATAATTAATAATCCGTGTTTCTACCGCGAACACTAACAACACAAGAACATCGGTTTGGCATACTCAAAATGAGTTCATCCAAATCACGCTGTGGAATGGCCGCCCATGTTCGTTGCAACAACAAAAAAGGTCTTCTTGCGACTGGATACCCTCCATATTCGGCAGAGCTCTTCTCTGTAGCATATCCCATGCATGCTCAATCGGGTTCAAGTCTGGCGACTGAGCAGGCCAGGGCAGGACATTGATGTTAGCTGCGGCGAGAGTCTGTCTTACAACTCTTGCGCTGTGCGGTCGTGCATTATCATGCATTAACTGAAATAAGGGACCGATTTGCACTTGTAGAGGAACGATGACGTCTGATACAATCGTCTCAGCATAAATTTGAGCGTTGAGGTTGCCTCTGATCCAAATCAACTCAGTTCTTCCGCCGATCCAAATACCCGCCCATACCATGATGGTTCCACCACTATAAGGATGGACTTCCTGGCAGGATTTTAATCACTGTTGGCGTCCAGGGGTTCTCCAGTGTCGTATACGTCTTGTATCCGGTCTCATACCAAAACGAGACTCATCAGAAAAGCACACGAAACGCCATTGTTCTTCTGCCCAATTTCTGTGTTCAAGAGCCCATTGATATCGAATCCTACGATTGTGCATTGCTATAGGTGGTACCCGTAGCGGTCTTCGGGAATGAAGGTTCACTTCATGCAAGCGGTTTCTGACTGTTTGGTCGCTAATTAAGTTCCCTGAAGAGTGATGAAGCCTCACGGCTAACATCATGGCGGTTATTGTTGGAGCTCTTCGAGTTAAGATTTGAATGTATCGGTCTTCTCTCCGTGTGGTGCAGCGATACCGTCCTCCATGGCGCTCAGCCACGGTACCAGTGCTTCGGTAACGTGTCCAAAGTCGACTGATAACACTCTGACTTGTATTCAGAGCTAAAGCCACAGTACGTTGCCGGGAACCAGCTTCTATCATTCCCACGGCTCTGAGCATTTCTTCCCTGCTTAAATGACGTCGCCGCTCCATAATAACGTTGGTTTTAACAGTAGTAGGGAAACAGTAGCACTAATAATGTCTTCAATGCGTTGTATGTTTTTATAGGGAAAATATTGACAGCTGATTTTCATCTTTTACTCGAATTTGATTCACAGTTCCTGATTCAAATTATGAAATGCACCAAAAAGGATCCATATAAATTTATAAAATCACAAATTTATTACAAAGCCACATCTCAATCTCAAGAAATCCGCATAAAAATGCTTGATCCCTAGACACTTTTGATGTGTGTATTTCTGTATTACTGGGATTCTTCTTGTACCTAGCGAGTTTTGACGTACACAATTTTTATATACAAAAATCGATCTCCGAAGTATACGGACCATACAAATATTTGTTCGGATACGGAAATCGAACGGCAAACCGAGCAAGCCTGCATTATGTTTAGGGTCTCATTCCATTTCCGCATGTCACCGCCGTTGAAGATGTCATCCTGTTCAAGTAAGCAAATAATTTGGTGAAATCCTCCCCCTGTTTCGTCACGTCAAAGTATTGATCAGACTGAAACATTTACCTGAAATGCTTGTAGTGGTATTCTGTACAAAGCTCAGTGTAAAAACGATGGACTACTATTGATCACTTCGGATTGACATTAACAAAATTTCTCGGTAAATTTTTTACATAATATCATCCTCATCATCAACCTTTTTATCGTCCCACTGCCGGGCTCAGATCTCCTCTCAGAGAAGGATTGAGCTGTCACCACGCTTGTTGACGATTTCAGACTTAAAGTCCAGGTTTCTTCAAGATGTTTTTCTTCACCTTGTAATCAGTCATTGGTGTCCAAGATATACTTAGAAAGTACATATAACTTAGAAAAGTTACATTGGTACTTGCCTGACCTGAAATCGAATCCGCACACTCATACTTGAGAGTTTGGTATTTTAACCACTAGGCCACCATGACTACACAATATACTAATAATTACATAATATACTGGAGTTTAAAACACGCCTGTTTGGCAAATATGGACCGAGCATAGATCACCGTGTAGGCTCTCCGCTCACTGGATTTCAGACTGTTAAGTATTTGCTGTCTCGCTGTTATCCTTCGCCGCAAGCCTCCTATCGCATGTCTAGCCATTCCCCTCCTACATTAGGATCGACTTTCAGTCTGGATGCACCTGTTTACCAGTGTTTTATATGGAGCTTTCGAGGATCGACAGCCTGAAACAACCAAGATTTTACTGTGCCCAGGGGGTGGAAGGATCTCGATATGTAAAGATGATGATCACCCTTCCAGGCACCGTCCATTAGTGTAGCTTAATCTGAGTGATCAGCCCGAGTCACGCACCTCTGCTTCACTGTACAGGTGTATCTGACATCGTAACGCAAACTTCGCGAGAAGGCTACACCGCATGCCACTAATAAAATTATGATAGTCATTTATATCATTAATGAGCGGTTACAGAAATAACAATGTATAAAAAAATGTGTCGGCTCGGCCTTTGAACGTTGCAAGCGTGCCGCCGCGCGTGTTTGTGGGTATGACGTTGACCCTTGATGTGAACTCTATTAAATGAGCTGATAGGATAGTTTTCGAGTTTTGTTCACATTGCGCTTTTTGTGTAATTAGCGAATTAATTATTTTTACTTTAAAATTTTTATTGGGTTATAAAAGTATAGCAATTATGAACGGTTTAAAGTGAAAAAGCCGACGAAAAATTACACCACTAGGGGGTTCAGAATTATGTATTGGATCCATGATACTCGTTTGTGCGTCGATGTCAGATACACCCTTTATGTTCACTGGTGTTCAAGATTAATTTGACTTTCATTTACATGGCATGAGTTTACATACGCAATTGTAAAGGAGCTTGTCTGAGAGCACAAAATAAGTTAAAGCGACCTAACATAAATTAGCGTCCAACAGTAGCATTAAAACAACAACGCAGTAATCACTCAATCTCAACCTGGGACGCAAATTACCCCGTTGAAACCATAATGCGTGTACGGGCACGCGCGCCGTCCATGAAGCAATTGGAAGATTGCCCCGGGGTCTCGTCTCGAAATTGAGCGGGCAGTAGTACCAATCTGTCTAAAGGGCTTCAGACAGAGTTGTACTAATGGACATGAGCTCAATGTTGAACAACTGTAAGATGTTAAAAGAAGACCAACGACCTGGTGAAGATCGCGGGAATCCGCTGGATGCGGGAGACGCAGGACCAGTCGTTGTGGTCGTCCTTGGGGGAGGCCTATGTCCAGTAGTTGACGTTTTTCGGCTGAAATGATGATGTTAAAAGGATATGGCTTCAGTTTATGTACATATGTATATAGCTCTAAAATCGTTATATCGTTTTGACATATCACCATGAGATATTGTTGGGGCTGTCTTGGTTTTGCAGTGAAAACCCACACGGTGTACATCAATCAATGTTGCAGTGATTTCGGGTAGCTCTAACAGTATTTTAGCTACACTGGCCGACCATGTTGACGGATCTTTCCACTGGTCTGATATTTTTTTTTGGTTATAGTAGTGCTTTACCGCAATCAAGTGATGCAATTATTGATGGTAAAGCACGCTAGATTGTTAAAATTTCATCTATTCGGAGCAAAGACGGGTCGCTAGTAAAGTGACCATATAAGTTACATATTGGACATGCTTTCTTAGTAACTACTATAAAAGAGTTCATCATCATTGACCTCAGACCTATGACAGTTGCTCTTCTTTCGGTATCTGCATGTTGTCATACTAATTGGAAGTTTACTAGCTTAGTCGGCGACATGATATAGTTTAATGTGCTCTTAATGGTGTGAGAAGTAAGGATTTAGCTATTTTTAAACCTACGAAGTTAGTCGAAATGTTTGGTTAATTTAAAATTTCTGCCTAGTGACGTTGGCTGATTGAACATGCTGTAGGCAAATAGATGCCGTATTTCAGATTTTCATTAACCCATTTCGTTTATCAGACCATTTTCCGATAATGATGAACTGAATATCGTAATTAAGTTTCGACTACATAAGTATATCGCTAGAATACATTTCTGTCTTATCGTATAAATGTACAGTTTTAACTTAAATAGTCGATTTTAAATCAATTAAAATATGTAGCTGTTAAACTTGCACTTCTCATTATAAACTTAATAATACAATCAACTCTCTACAATTTATCCGTATCTCCGTTCCTTTAACTTGTTTTAATAAAAGCGTAGAGCTTTGCATTAAATATTTTTAAGTCTTGTTAATTTGTAATCCTCCATTTAAGTTAAACCTACATTATTGAAATCCGTAGTTTCTAATAAATTCCCGTAAGCGCTCGCACCATACGTTTTCCATTATGTAATGCATCTGCTGCTCACAGGGATTCTCCTTCGAAAATACGAATTCTGCTCACCTATAGGAATGCCTATTATATTTATTTTTCCCTCTATAGGTTAAAAATAGCGACAACCTTCACAATAGAAAAAACACAAACGAAATCCCTATAGCTACAATAATCTATCGATATCTTAAATCCCCTAAAAACTCCAATAACGAGAAATAGCAATAGAAGACATTATATGGAAAATTATAAAGTTCAAGGAAATGAGAAGTGGGGATGGATAGGGTATATGAAAAAAGAAAAGAACACAAAATTACCAAGTCTAATAATAGACCGGTACCCTCAAGACATCATAATAAACCGAGGTAGACTATCTAAGAGATAGGAGGATGACCTCAGGAACCTAGCGGATCTAACATGGACTCGAACAGCAAGAAATTGGCCAGAATGACTGACAGATCTTTAGGTTTTTAGAGGCGGCCATTGTCGGAAGAAAAGTTGAAAAATGGCATTTTTTTAAATCATACAACAGTTAATAACTATAAAACCGGGCAAGTGCGAGTCGGTTTCGTCACGTTCACATTCCGCCCTTCGTACACAAGTCACCTGCCACCTGCCCACTGCCACTTCAGTTTAGCGACTTGCAGAGCTATGACGGTGACTTTGGTTCTTCTGCGGATCTCCTCATTTCTGATTCGATTACGCAGAGAAACTCCGAGCATAGCTCTTTCCATTGCCCTTTGTGTGACTCTGAACCTTCGTATGAGGCCCATTGTGAGCGACCACGTTTCAGTTCCGTAAGTCATCACTGGCAACACACACTGGTCAAAGACTTTGGTCTTGAGACACTGTGGTATCTTGGACGACGAGAAGATGTATCGTAGCTTCCCGAACGCATACATCGATTATGTATGCGTTCGGGAAGCTACGATACATCTACGCATTCACCGAGGCATTCGAAGCGATTTTGCAGTTCGATCTGAAAGCTTTCGGGGTTTTGGAGTTGGGTTGACGCTGGACGGAGCGTAGACTTCATAAGTCGAGAGCGTTCGAGCCTAATGTTGAGGTTCAAGATGCCTCTAACAAACAATACGGTGGTCAATTCTTAGTAATTAATGATAAACTTTTCTTAAGTAATTCTTAGTAATTAATGATAAACTTTTCTGAATGTACTTTCTAAGTATATCTTGGACACCAATGACTGGTTACAAGGTGAAGGAAAACATCTTGAGGAAACCTGGACTTTAAAGATCCTCAAGATTTAAGCAAATTTACTTAAAACTAGTCAAATTGCTTCAAACGAGATTTAAGTAAAGCTTGAGTTTTCAGTCAGGTTCTGTAATACGGACCTAAGTCTGAAATCGCCAACCCGCATTGAGCAACCGTGGTGATTACGCTCAATCCTTCTCTGTATGAGAGGAGACCTGTGCCCAGCAGTGGGACGATAAAAAGGTTGATGATGAATGCTATTAGGTCTAACCATACAAAAACTTTAATGTAAACAATGATCATGAATGATGAATTGTAATATACATATATTCAGCTGTTATTATGTCTCTATAACTGAAAATAGCATAATTTGTCAATTTCTAAATTTCAGAAGACAATTGGTCTTGTAACAAAACACTTCTATTATAAAAAATTGTCTTTTTTTACATGCTACTCATACCCCACCCACAGCCATCGAAAACATACATATTTCAAGTTGAGTTTTTGAATATAAACCAGTACAATTTTAATATTTACTTTATTCTTTATTTTTGCTTCATAAATATTCCTATCAATTTCAGAGTACAAATACAAAAGCCAAAAAATATACTCATTGTTTTCACATTTACCGGGTTTCAGATGAAATTGATGTGAGCCGGTTCACTGTCGCTTAAATTGACCCTGGCAACAAAAGTGTTTACTCAATTTTGCCGATATTCAAAGCTGTTTTGTTCAAGCAATCTGAAATAAACTCGCTCGATTAACCACTGTTTTTATGAAAAACTTTTCCTTTCTTTATTGATATATTTTCCCTGCGTAACTATTGACTGCAGGAGTTTGAAGTGGCTGTATAGCAATATTGCTAAAGTTTACTTTTTAGTTTCCTGATTTTCATCACTTTTTGAAGGCACTTTCTTCTTTCTCTACGACTATTTCTTGTTACATAGAGGTGGCCACTGAAGAGGTAGCATAATTCTTTCTTTAGAAACAATTGAATCTCACTGCTGGCCATAGATTTCACTCTTCTGCAATCAATTTAGCCTATTACAGCCTCTCTATTCCAGCCACCTTTTTAAGGTCGTCCTTCCATCTATCTGGGGGTACTTCCATTTGCCTTCTGTCGCGTAAATTATTGTAAACATTTTCATTTTTAATGTCTGGACTCGAAAAAAGACGATGATCCCTGAGTTTGTTTCAACTTTTTACATGCTTTTTATTAGTTTCACTTGTATGTTTGCTTGTCCGTCTCTAACTCAAATTTTTTTTTCAACCTTACCTTACCTTATTTTGTTCAGGGAAAGTATTTTTTAGTTTAGATTTAGTTTTAGATTAGAATTTAGTTACTTTGGTAACGCATCATTACGAATTTTAACACTTGCTATTCTGTCAGTTGGAGATCAAGAAAAGTTTGGTAAAAACAAATTAACACCACTTAAGCGTTCGTGTTATCCGTATATTATTTAAAAAAATATAGTTTAAAAATCATGCTTTTAATGAATATCAAACTAAAAAGTTAAAAATAATTTTTAAAAAAGCGTGAGGTGCTTTGTGCCATAATTTTTGTATATTAAGCACCTCACGCTTTTTTTTTTAAATTATATTTAACTTTTTAGTTTGATATTCTTTAAAAGCATGTTTTTTTTAGTTTTTTAAACTATATTTATTTACAACTTTTTAGTTCGATATTCTTTTTTAAAGAATGATACGAACGAACGAACGTATTGAAAACCGTGGGACATTTTATAGTAATGAGCCGCTCACTCGTAGTCCAGAGAGTTAGAGGCGGACAAACAAACAAACAAGCAAGCAAGCAAACATACAAGTGAAGCTAATAAAAAGCATGTAAAAAGAATATCGAACTAAAAAGTGAGAAAAAAGCGTAAGGCGCTTAATATACAAAATTATGGCACGAAGCGCCTCACGCTTTTTTCTCGTTTTACTAGTATTGTTTATACTATTGTCATAAATTAAATTTTAAAATTATTTTTAACTTTTTAGTTTGATATTCTTTAAAAGCATGTTTTTTTAGTTTTTTAAACTTTTATTTTCTTTTTAAATACCGGCTCCATCTAGTTAAAAAAAATATGACATGTAAAAGTGATCAGTGATCCTAATTGCATAATAAACGATTTCATTTGCCGATGCGCCGTCTCCACTAACAATCGCAAACTTCTACACTTTAACTTAAATGAAGATCTATCGTATCTATGAACTCATTCTACAGTTCCAAAGAGGCCCCACCTTTCCCTCTAATCTTACAAAAAAGGCACTTCATCGTTATCTTAGATAAAAACTAGTAGCTTATCTAAACTGTCCAGTAGTGACGTAATGTGGGCCTCGTCGCGTGGGCGGGGTTCGGTTCTCGACCTTATTACTGACGTAGTTTTGACACACAGCTGTAAAAAATACTCATGGCGCCGTTAACCTAATGGCGGTGCTAGAGTGATTGAATCAATGAAAGGAAGAGTGAAAGATTGCAGAGGAGGAGATGATTTTAAGTGGCTCGATGTTTTGTAGTTGTTCTTTGAGTGGGTAGGTTACTGATGTTTCGTTTGTAATTTTATTAATGTGTCTATTTATAAGTCTGTTTTCTCTTGGATATATATTCTTCAAAGGTGACATAAACATAAACCTATTTGGTTAAAGAAATAGAAGTAATTTTAAAGATTTCTTCTTGGTAGTTGGATTCTTAAACATGATTATCTTAAGATCCTGCAGTTTATTTATAAACGTTGTTTAAGTGAAATGACGTCAGAAAAATATGATCAAACAGTCGCTATTCATGGCTTAAGCAACGTTCATTAATGAACCCCCAAGTCTCTCGCGGGGACCACTTGTAACATGTTATGTTATTGTTTCAGTAAATCATCATTATTATCAACCTTTTTATCGTCCCCCTCCTGGGCACAGGTCTCCTCTCATACAGAGAAGGATTGAGCGTAATCACCACGCTTGCTCAATGCGGGTTGGCGATTTCATACTTGTAAGTCCAGGTTTCCTCAAGATGTTTTCCTTCACCTTCAGTCATTGGTGTCCAAGATATACTTAGAAAGTACATATCACTTTAGAAAAGTTACATTGGTATTTGCCTGACCTGGAATCGAACCCGCGCACTCATACTTGAAAGGCTGGTGTTTTAACCACCTAGCACAGGCATCCCTCCTAGCACAGGTATAGCTTTTACTTAAAAGGAGGTTCCTACGTAAGATTTACTGTAAAAGATTGTACATAGTTTCGAAATAAAATTATTTATTATTTTTTTTATCCTATTATTTAGTGCTATCAAATTATAATCTATCCTACACTATATCAATTGAATACCTGCGTGATGTGAAATTAGAATTAGCAACAAGTTCTAAACTATAAACACTTAACTCCACACAGTACCTATAATAATGTATTTATTTGTAAAAAATTTGGACCGTACACTCTGATACTATAAATATAAATTTTACAAATTGTGGGAAAAGCCAGGCTGCCAGGGCCGCGGAAAGAGATATCGAACAACCGGCCCTGGCAGCCATAGGCAAGAAACTGAACACGGGGTGGACTTTAGGCAGTAAAATTCTGACACGCCCTTTCGTTCCGCCCAAAGCGGGAGATGTCATTTGATTTTTCTTGTACTATGAAATATAAATATTCATTTCTCATTTTTGTTTTGTTATTAAAGTTTTTTGTGTCATGTTTACCACAAATAAAGTTTTACTTTCTTTATATATAAACTTATACTAAATATTCTCACACTAGCAGGCAACAGCTATCCCACGTCATTTACAAAGTCCCCGAGCTATCCACGACGTACGGAAACGCACCGTTACTTGATTACCGTATCCGGCGAAACATTACCAACCACTTCAATTAACCACGAATCGAGTAAGACCTTTAACTTACACCTGTTCGACATTTTGGAAAAGAAATACCAAATTACTTACGTACACGAGGTTTTTGAGGAATTTTTGCATTGCTACTCAGCTAGAAAAAGCAATTTATTCCAGTTGAGCTTCAAATGTTATTGTATCTTTAACGTCATCCATATTTGACACACTCGACGTAACACAAAAATATTTTAGAAACTGCTCTCGTAGTATTTCTCGTCTATATACAGTTCTTAGAACCAACGTTCGGTTCGCCTTTGTATGTAAACAGACTTGTTCGATTTTTTACACTCGTTCATCAGTCCTGTCATCGGCTGTCAATATCGTGCGTCGACGCCTAGACATGCGTGCGCGCAGTTCCGTAGGATGTGACGTAGCTACCGCAATAGCGGTATGTCACTGATCGTTGCAAGTGCTCAATGCTCATTATGTGCTCGACGTGCGTTGTAAACGGTCGTGTGTGATGCATATTTGGTTAAGTTTTTTGTTTCAGATACAGTTTTATTAAAATGATTTTTAATGAAAATATTAGATTATTCCATAGATCACTATGGGAGCTTTTTGACAAAATAACTTCATTTTACTTACAGTTCAAAAGTCCTTGTAATAGGGATGTATCCAAGGTATAAAAATCAAAAAAATAATTAGTCCGTCTTATAGATAATAAAGAAAATTAAGACCCGTATTTTTTATTTTGTCGAAATTACCAAAAACTACTGAGATATGGCGTATTAAAGTTACGGGGTGGGGGCTAATTACACGTATACGTGAACAAAATATACCACGGCGTGACGTCATGTGACATTTCAAATCAATATATGTATCTTTCTAAGTATTTGAATTAAAGAAAAATACGTATTCAATATTTTTTATAAATCTATCTGATGGACATCAAATTATTTTTTTAGGATACAACCCAATTGGTTTGCTTGAGATAAATGCTTTGATTTTGAACCCGTTTTTTCTACGGCACCAAGTCTGCCTCTGTACATTTATGTAGAGGAAGTGTTAAACAAAGTAATAAATAATTGTAAAAATTATTATTGGCATGGATTACTTGACATATGGGTAAGTACTTCAAAAGTTAAATAAAAAAAAAACTGGGAAATGAAATGAAATCGTTTATTAAGCAAGCAGGATCACCGATCATTTTACACTTCATATGTTTTTTTTTTTTTTAACTATTTGAATCCGGCATTTCCTAACAGACTACCTCTGAGAAGAAATAGCCGGAACAAACTCAGGGATCATCGTCTTTTTTCAAGTCCAGACATTAAAAATGAAAATGTTTACAATAATTTACGTTATAATTACGCATATTGCTTAATAACAATGTTTAACAGAGCGAGCAGCTCAGTCCCAAGTTTTTTGTCTTCTGAATAATCTGAGAATTTATAATACCTACCATACCATACCCTTTTTGCAATGTTTGGCCTTTATATAGTTTTTATATCGTTTAATGGATAAGTTTCGCATGTCCATGGGAAGCTTGTTGTAAAAGTGTATACAATGACCCATGAACGAGTTGCCTACTCTGTGGAGACGAGTGTGATGTACAGCAAGTGTGTTTGTTCCTGGTATTTATATTATGAACATCGCTTAATTTCTTAAAATTGGGTTCGAAATAAACTTATTTTTAATCAATTTCTAAAACCAAACAATGTTTTCAAATACACATTGTTTACTTATTGCTCCATTTTGGGTGAGAATCCATCCGGTTAAATTCACTGATAACTATGGAATAATCAGTTCCTGAAATTTTTAAAATTCGTGAAGTCGCATAAATTCTCAATTAGACAAAAAGAAAGTGAACAAAATTCAAAACCTGACATTTGTTTTCCGTCCGCTATTACGTGAAATGGCTCATATTTTAAATATATCTAATGATTTATCAACTTGGCACTTAATAAATTAAGTAATCGACAAATTTAACACACTTCTTGATATCGCCCACATGTGAAATGAGTTATCTGTCTGTCTGGTCCGCTGTGTGTTATGAGGTCAAGACTGAACACCCACAAGCAAAAAAGTTAGTAATGACCATTACACATGGTAATATTTAACCGAGTTTTATACCCTGTTTTGGGAATCGTTTTCATAAAACGTCAATTTTGTAGACGGTCTCCATATAACATTTTGTAAATTATTAAATTTATTATTGATTTTATTTGAACGAGTTTATTTCACACTAAAGACATACAGATTCAAATTATCGTCATTATAATCATTGGCGAATTTGTTTCAGCCTCTGTTGCGTATATATATGTAGGTTTCCTCACTGTTGTGCCATACTTTTCTGGTCTGTGCGAGTTTCAATCAGGTCTTCTCCGGGATCCTTTCTATAGGTCGTCCAGTCTCTCCCATCTACCGACTCTCGGCAAATATTCCATTATTCTGGATGTATCCCTGATAATTAATAATAGGCTCGCCCTTATTATAAAAGACACGACTAGCCAAAACTGCCAAAATATGGGTGGACCTACTGTAGGTCACCTCCGCCTAACCCTGCGGAGAAGTTGTGACGTTGTTATTCAGTATCATAATTATCCCGAAACGATATTAGTTAGTAAACTTTACAACTATTGTGTTCTTGCAAACAGATAAAACTATCTGATAACTAAGTATGTATAAACATACAAGAGGTATAAACATGTCACAATATGTTACATAATACCACCCCTTCATATCCTGCAAATAATATTGTAAGTTTGTCAAGCACAGGATTGTATATCTATCTTATGTGTATTTAGAGAAAAGTTTTATTCTAGTTCCCCTAAAGACTAATTGTGTCGCTTAATACTTTGGCCAAAAATGTAATTTTAACTGGGTAAGGTAAGGGTGATGATCTATCAGTGTGAATTTCTTTCCAATCCATTCAGTAGTTTCAGTGTGTAACTGTAATAAACATTCATTTTCATATTTATAATGTTAGATAGGATTTAATAACTTACTACTAAATAGTAATACTAATTTAGTTATGTTTCTGGTGTTAGTTCAATTTGCTCTTTTTTTTTCATAGAAAACTGAGATCCAAGATAGACACGGAGAGTTTGAAGAAGTTTCCCATTATAGGAGAAATAATCATTTAAACGAAAGCCGATTCCGTCAAAATACACAATATCGAAAACCGTTAAACCGTTAAAGGTACAAGATTAGTAGAATCGTCAATATCATTGGCAATAATCCTTGAAAACGTAACAACATTCAGTAAACTTGGAGTTTCAACCAACAACATGTTTTGAACTGCGTCGAGTAACGTAGAAACGTCGTCTTGGGAACGATGGAAACTGTCTGGAAGGTGGTTGGGGTGGCACCGACACCCCTCATTCCGCCTTGTACCCCGTACGACCTTTGTCTCGTGCGTTTCCGCGTTTCGTATCCTGCTACGCATCCTGTACGATCGTTATATTGTAGAAATTCAGTCCTTTGAAAATTTTAAATTTTATGCTCCGAGCTGTATATTTTGTTGTGCTTATATAAGAAGATATATTTATAGGAGCGAAGAATCTACTAGTTGCTTGTCTACTCTGTTGGATACTATAGTTGTTATTTTTTTATTTTGTTTTCAATTACAGCATGTATGCAAAGCTCTGTGATAGGCTTTATTAAATACGAAGCAGCACAGGGACGTTAAGCCGCAACCTGCTATTATGTTACCACCATTAATCAGTTCATAAAAAAGTGCAACAGCTTGTTTTAAAAACCACTGAAAATCGTTAAAGGCATGTGGGTTCTCTACCCTAATTGCGTAATATACTATTACTATCAATTTAAATAATTTTTAATCATATTGCTAATCCATTGCTTCATATTTTCAAAATGTATCTGCTCAACTAATGATGCAAAATAAATATTGCTGTTGAACTGTCGAAATCTATTGCTAATTACAGTATGTTACGCAATTACCCTGCTGAATCACGTACTGTTTCCATGGTGACAGGTTGTGCATCGATGATGCCACCCTTTTTTTTAGAAATGGAATTCATCGAATGACTTCTCCCGCTCTGGGCGGAGCGGAAGGGCGTGTCAGATTTTACTGGCAGCTGCCCTGGCAGGCATCAATTTTTTTTTATAAGTTATAAATTAGCGCTTGACCGCAATCCCTCCTGATGGTAAGCAGTGATGCGATTGTTGATGGTAAAGCGCGCTAGTTTATGAAGAGCCTATTTACTCTAGAATTGAAGACACTCAAATTGTAGTGTGACGGAAACACCGCCGCTGGCAAATTGTAATAATAATGAAATAATGGCCCCCGTCACCAGGTGCTGAAAATTGTGAGGTATTTAACGCTTCCGCGACATAAGAGTAGCGTCCGTGGAACTCTTCGGGCCGCCACCTCGGGTCCTGATGTTTGTGGGGCGACAGACGTCCCCGAGTCTGTCACCCCTGGTTGCATTTAGGGGGGTCTCCCTCGTGCTAGGACCAGCGTGTTAAACTAGGCTGACGCCGCTAGGTGGTTAGCGCGCAGCACCCAGTCGTACCCGATGTCCCACAGATGGCCTCAGGACCGATCCCTGTGAGACACCTCGACATCTCGCTAATTCCACCCGTATTTGTTGTGTTATGCATTATCGTCATGAATTTTGTTGTACATAGCCTAATAAATGGTTCGTTCCTATGTTATAAGGATTGTAAAGTTTTTTCTTCTCTATAATGAGTATGTCAATAAACCCATTCTTTCTTTCTTGTTGTTGTCTGTGGTTTAACTAAAATATTCTAAGATCTAGTTGAATATTTTTATATGTTATTTAATACCTTTTACTTTAATCTTTCTTAACTTTGTAATGTGCGTAATAAATAGTGTAACTTTCAGTACACGAGGCAGAATGTTAACACCTTATCTCCTTGCACAAGTTGTCAGTGTTTACTATCCCCCTAGTTTCTAGTCTCTAGTGACGGATTAAGCAGCTTCTACCTATTGTACATTATCTGCTACATCCTGGTGCTCTCCTAGTCCATTGTCACGAGTCATTTTACTGGAATGAGTTGATAATACGCCAGTAGGGTTATTTCTAGAATACACGATGACATACAGAGCGTATTGCCAATTTTGGCTTTTCGTAGAATGGCAAGTCTACTTATACTGGAGATATATATCTTGATATATCATCGTGCGTACCTACATATGTATTTTAGTAAGAAAGGCAACTACTAAAAATGGCGCAGGCCTAGTTAATTGACGAAACAAACTTATAAGTTACTAGCTTTCCGCCCGCGGCTTCGCCCGCGTTAACTTCGGTTATATCGCGCGTTTTAGATTTCTCTCGGGAAAATCAATTTTTTCGGGATAAAAAGTACCCTATTATTTAATCCGGACTTCTAACTTTACGCCTGCAAAATTTCAAACACATGTGAAAAAAAGATTTATTGAGTAGATAAAGCGTGAAGAAAACAGTTAAAGAGGATCCCGCGGGAACAGTAGATACTTTCTTCCGGGATAAAATGTATCCTATATCCTTCTCCGTACCACAGACTAAGTTAAAGAGGTAACAAACATATAAATAATTACACTGTTAGTAGCCCGCCCGTGTTAATTTAGATCCCACGGGAACAGATAAAAGGTGTCCTATGTCCTTTCTCGTTCCGCAGACTATGTGTATGCAAATATTAAATATTATTAAATAATTATATTGTTATTTCTTGCCCGTGGCTCCGCCCGTCGTTGCTCCGTCCGCGTTAATTTCGATCCCACGGGAACAGTAGCTACTTTCTTCCGGGATAAAATGTATCCTATATCCTTCCCCGTACCCTAGACTATGTGTATGCAAATTTTCGTGATGATCGGTGCAGTAGTTTAAGCGTGAAGAGGTAACAAACAAACAAACAAACAAACACACTTTCGCATTTATAATATTAGTTGGGATATGTAAGGGGATGATGTTATTTTTGTCATAAATTACCCGTTGTTTTGCTCCCTAATACTCAAAAATTGGAGTCCACCACTCGCCGGAAGGCCCTGAAATTAGAAGATTGTGAACTGAAGCTTTTCTGGTTTAAATTAGACGAGTACAATTAGCTACGCCATTAGGCAATGAACAACAATGACAGCCAACCTTCCACAACCTTCGAATCAGACCTAGAGCAATCGAGGAATGGTGAGGAAGTCGAAAGATACCAAATGAATGTTGTCTCCCTTTCTGAATACCTGCCAGTCCCCTGGGTGAAACCCTTCCTCTTCAAATAATCCCTTAATCGTCCCTTAGGTACCTTTGGGAGGGCTTACTTTATTTTAAAGCTGTATATTAAAGTAACATTTAAAATTACGTATACTGGTCCAATTTATATTTGTAATTATACTCATTTTGTTTAACAATTTGTTTCGAGGTTGAATACTTATAATTTAATTTACGTTTTACAATGTAATTTCGTATACATAGGTAATTTGATGCGTGATATGATTGATTTGTTTAACTCTAGCTACTGCTTGCGACGTTTTCTGTTCCCTCGACCCACACTGTGACCGTCATCTGCCTGTACGGTCTATTTTTTAAACCAGTGCTTGACCGCGATCCTGAATGATGGTTAGCAGTAATACAATCATTGATGGTAAGGCGCACTAGTTCATTAAGAGTCTATTCAGCCTTTAGCCTTGAAGACACTTACATTGTAATCAGACAAGAAGACGAGCTATGTACGCGGTATAGAAGACGAGGTGGAAGGCTTCGTCCGGATCGTAGCGATGTCAACAACGTAAGGGTGGATACTAGCCATACTCTGGGTTGTTCGATCATGGAACGGTGATGGCGGAATTATCTCATGTAATTCCCTCGTACACTCTCCAAAATGTATCCTGTAGAACACTGAAAGGCTGGCTACCCTACGCCTGTGTTCCAGGCTTTGAAGATTGTTCATATTCAGGGTAGCCAGTTAGCCTCCTCGCACGCCTCTCCATTGAGTCCAAAGTAGCCAGGTGGCAATTTCCTGCATCAGCCCAAATGTGGCTGCATTACTCCACACACGAATGGACCTGCGCTTTGTATAACATTAGAAGCTGTCCCGGAGTGAAGTACCGGACCTTTGCAATAACGCTTATTTTCCTTGCAGCCATTTTGGCTTTGGACTCAATGAACCGCCTAAAGTTTAGGTTTGAGGAAATCTCAACTCCAAAAAACTGAAAATCAAAAGTCATTTATTCAAATTAGGCTGAGAATCAGCTCTTTTTAAACGTCACTATTATATAAGACAGTCCCGCCAAAAACGCCCGCCCTTCGTCACTTCCTAGTGCTTTCGCTGGGAAGAAGAAGTAACGGTACAAACTCCCCAGCAGCATAGCTGTCAACAGTGCTGAAGGCGGTCGATGCACTCCAGGGATACATTCCGAAAAGTAGAAGCCAAGGTGAACGGGCCTGTGTTTTGGCGGCGTTAAATGTCACAAGATTGGCTTCTTCCTGGATCTTCCTGGTTTCTTTTTTTTTCTACACGATTCTTAAGGTTCCATATTAAATTAGTTTGAGCGTCCCTCAAGACTTAAGCTACCTCGTGCAAAAAGAATTGGAATTGGAATCCGACAGGTTGTTCCGGACATTACTACGTTCAAATAAGCACGCTCTTCAGCTTTATTATCAACATAAACTTTCGCATTTGTAATATTAGTGTGATAATAATGTCTCAACAAGTTGCTCCTAAAAATGATGATAAAACAATAAATACGTTGTTCCTATTTGTTATTTAGGCATTAAGACTTGTTGTTTACGCAATCTTTCTTTAGTTTTCCTTGCTTTGCAAAATATTGTATTATTTGACCTAGTTTTTTACACCTGTCTTGCTTTTAAGCTTTCCTTTAAAGCCGGTAACTTAGTGATATTACATTTTTTATATTAACCTTTATACTTTAACGCTAACTATGGACTTCTTGTTCCCTTAGGAAGGGAAGCGGTTCGTGATGGCTATCACAACCATCCTTTCTTTACGTTGATTTTTATAAGTGTAATCATCGTAAAGGATGATTGGTTCAATGTACTGTTGTAAGGGACCAGCATTCAAACTGCGTAACACAATCCCAACCCGAAGAATTTGTAACAAATTGCTAATCCATTGTGTATTTTAAATTCAAAAATTCGTCTGCCTGACAACGTAAACAGAGAGTGAAATTAATTTATTTATATCTTTGGTGGTTCAGCTCCAATACAGTTCTGGTGATGATAGCAGGGAGGTTTAACTGTCCGTATATCGAACATAAGCTTCGCATTGCTTTCATCATTTCAGCCGAAAGACCTCTACAGCTGGACATAATCTCAACGACAACCGGCCCTGCGCCTCTCGCATCCAGCGGTTTCCCGCGACATTCACCAGGTCGTAGGTCCACCTTGTCAGGGGTCTACCTACGCAGCATCTTCTGGTGCGAGGTTGCCACTCGAGAACCCGCCTGCGGCTTCGGTCCTACGCGCAATGTGCCCGGCTCACTGCCACTTAAGTGTTGCAATTCTTCGGGCTATGTCGGTTACCCTCGTTCTTCTGCGGATCTCCTAATTTTGCATTGCTTTACTTTGTGGAAATTATTACATCACCACTGCTCTCAAAACGGTGAATATAAACATGACAGTGACATCTACCAAACCGCAATGACCCGCGTGGTGGTTTACGGTCCAATCCCTTATGCCTATCCTAAATGGAATTTCATATATCTCTCGAGTAGTAAAAACTTAAAAGTGTAAACGATTCTTACACGACAACGAACGAGGCAGACATGCATGGTAAGTAAACATGCCAGTCAATGTCGTTTAGAAAATATCCTGGGTCGGAGTATATAATGAATTCTAGGATAGTTAAACACAAAAGTAGACAACTGCCGAAACACTGATCGACATTGTAAACGACGAGTTTTGTCTCTAATGGTTTCCGAGTCAATTAAACTTCCATTTCTAGAAACTAGGTTCGAAACATTAACCAATATAATTCTACCCTTTTCAGTTAGCCACGAAATAAAATGAAAATAGAGAAAATAAAGCAATTAATCTTCTTCTTATCAAACAAATGTTGGGACTTATCGTTTAATATTACCTACTCGAAATTCTGAAGCTAAAATACATACTTGGCAGCTGAAAACGTGATGGATTAACTTGTATCAAATAAACCAATCGATTTGCAATTCTCAGTAATATTCAAGCAAAGGAATGAACTCAAAGAAATGTTTTAAGGATTGAATAGTAGTAACTTTTTTTTTATTCATTATAAACTAGTGCTTGACTGCTATCCCGCCTGATCGTAAGCAGTAATGCAATCGTTGGTGGTAAAGCGCGCTAGTTAATTAAGCATATTCACTTAAAAAATCTTAGTGAATAGGAAGGAAGGCAGCAGTTGAGCGAGGTGATGCAATGTTAAAACCAACGATGCTGCGCCAGAGGGAGACAATAACATTTGGTGCATCGAATCCGGCACACATCGCAACACAATTGCTCAGACCCGTCCTCCGTACGGCTTCACCAGACATCATGCCGGAACACAACTAATCGCTTAGCAGCAAGACTGTCTGGTGGGTGGTAACTTCTGCCGGCGGCCGATATTAGGGCCTACTACCGAGTAAGTAACTGCAGAAAAATTGCAGCAAATCTTTACTACATCATTATCAACCTTTTTATCGTCCCACTGCTGGGCACAAGTCTCCTCTCATTCAGAGAAGGATTGAGCGTAATCACCACGCTTGCTCAATGCGGGTTGGCGATTTCAGACTTAAAGTCCAGGTTTCCTCAAGATGTTTTCCTTCACCTTCAGTCATTGGTGCCCAAGATATACTTAGAAAGTACATATAACTTTAGAAAAGTTACATTGGTACTTGCCTAACCTGGAATCGAACCCGCACACTCAAAAACACCAGCCTCTCAAGTATGAGAGGCTGGTGTTTTAACCACTAGGCCACCACGACTACTAATCTGATCTAATCTTTACTACGCACGTAGGTAAATCCTACAGTTTCACACAGTTGCTTGTAGAACTTGATTTGTTAATATCAAAACGAACTGCCTTGAACAAACATACATACATTCCTACTGCTGTAGAAAAATTATACTGGCATTTGCAAAATTACTTGGCAACGAAATCTGAATAATTTCGCTCCAAAATATTTACTAAAATATACTTCTCCAAGTTTTTAAGTAACTATTGCGTTTCACATAGTAAATTAAAAAGTAATGTCTCATGTTGCATCTATGACACAACTTATCTGTAAGTATCAAAACTTATTAACTCCACTATGTCTGAATGAGGGCAAAAGTTTTTTCTTCAAGAAAAACGCTACAACTAGAAAAAAAAACTTTTGTCTCTGTATTACTGACTTGTAGGTCTGAACTGTACCTATTGACCATAAAACGGACATATTTTTTGACTTGATGTAATGAATTGTGTTTGTTTTAATTTCATTTGACATGTAATTTATATTTATTTGACTTGACAGTGTGTTAATATGTAGAATGAGTTGGTCTATTGTTATTGGATATTCATTAATTTTTGCTTTTGTTTGCATGCCTTAGTTAAGGTAGTCAGTATAAGGATCTTCTAAAAACTTAATATCTGTATTTCGTACCTACTTTCTACGCAAATAAAGAACTATTCTATTCTATTCTTGATTGCTTTCAGGAATAGACCACGTTAATTGATACCTGTACAAGTGCTGTTCTGCGAAGAAACCATTCATTATGGCTAAGTCTTTTTAGTAGATATTGGGACTTGCAAGATTAGTATTGTCAGCTACTTAACAATTCTTATTTTCCAGTACCAATATATACTTAATGAGCTGTTAAAGTCGTCTTTCCTTCGAGTCTTAGTTCACACTTTGTTATGTAATTGTTATTGATGTATTAGATTATTCCTCTGTCTTCTATTCCACCAGTTATTTCTGCATGTAGTCACGTATACAAATTCTCTTCATCCTTCATAATATTCTTGTTACTTTGTTCTTGCGTTTGATGAGCATAGACTCGCATCCTATTACACGGGATTCGAACATAATAAAGGGTGTCTCTGACATCGACGCACAAACGAGTACCATGGATGCAGTACATGATTCTGAACCCCCCACAGGTGGAACTTGTCGTCGGTTTTTTCCTGATTTAAATAAAAAGATATGTTGTTTTTTTCACTTTAAACCGTTAATAATTGCTATACTTTTATAACCCAATAAGATTTTAAAGTAAAATATAATTAATTCGCTAATTACACAAAAAACCCAATGTGAAGAAAACTCGAAAAACTATCCAACAGCTGATTTAATAGACTTTCATATCAGGGGTCAACGTCATACCCACAAACACGCGCGGCGGCACGCTTGCAACGTTCAAAGAGTGAGTCGACGCATTTTTTTCAACACTGTTATTTCTATAACCGCTCATTAACGATATAAATGACTATCATAGTTTTTATAGTTATGTTAGTATTAGTGGCATGCGGTGTAGCCTTCTCGCGAAGTTTGCGTTACGATGTCAGATACACCCTGTATACATAATTATGCTCGAATCCAAAATGTGTATGAAGATAAAACTCTGGTCATACACCGACAATGCATGCGTGATGTATGTGTGTGCCTCTTCTATATTCTTTTTCAAATCATCATGATGTAATTATTGCTCCCAAGTAAAATATCCAGTTTTAGCGCTTTCATCAATTTTGTGGCCGAAGCTTCGTTCCGAAACAATCAACGACCATTTCAGTTTTACTCGTTTTGTTATTGACACAATTGAAATTTCGTTTCAAAAGCTGCATCGCATGGCCTCGATGCTTGATCGATCATTGATAGAGATTCCAAAAGCACTTAGAAATTAGAATAAATTACGGATTAAAAAAGTCATAGGGACAGTGCAACGTCCCGGAAGATCTTAAGATTTTCTAATCTGGCTCTTCAAGAAATTAATCTCTAAATTCTTTACCATTAATAAGATCAAAACCTCCGAGTTTTCCAAATTAAGCCCTTCAATTTGTTTTCCGGTTAGTAGCAAGTCAAACTCAATTTAAATGGACCATCTTTGATACAATTTGCCAGTTTGACACCAAAATACGACGAAAACTCGTTTTAGCTTTTATACAGTCTATTACTGTAACAACACGTTAGCAAATAATACTTTGACTTATTGAAGTTATATCTTGATACCTAGTATATGCTGTAACGGGAATCAGGCAATGTGTATATCAGGATTTTTTGTTTTGTAGCTAAAGAAGACACATGATAAATGTTAGGTTAGCTATTCGGTACAATGCCACAAAGACGATTAGGTACATGACTCCATACATTACAACATAACGCTTGTACGCTTCGTAAGATTAAGCAGAGGTGAACCATTAGTAGGTACCACCCACATATCACCAGTTAATTTCAAGTCCCATGCAATAAAAGGCGATCCAATTACCAGGCACAAACGGGCTCGGGCTGCGCCTGACGAATTCCATATGGAAAAACCCACACTACCCGATCCGGGAATTGAAAACAGCAATAGCGTTTGAGGCCACTAGAACAATGAAGCACAGCACTATTTATCTGAAAAATAGTTTCATTTGAATTGGACACACATATTCTAAGAGTAATTTTATTATTTTTACTCATATAACCTTAAGGTTATAGACTATTTAACTAGCTGGAGCTCCTGTTCCTTTGAAGTCGGTAGGAGGCTTTGTCTTGATAATTGGTTTGCAACGCATCTGGATTAATCTGAACGATTACTGTATTCGAAATCAAATGCATTGATTTGATTAATTTGATTTTGATGCGTTGCAAACTAATATCTAAAATGAATGTGATGTTATCCTAAGAGACAGATTGCTTGTTTACTAGATTTGTCTCAGACGAGAGCTTGATAATTAGGACCCGAATGAATATTTCTAACATATGTTATCTTACTTTCTCGGTGGTAGGCCATAACATCGGCCGCCAGCAGAAGTTACCATCCACCAGACAAAGTCTTGCTGCCAAGCGATTTGTCGTGTTCCGGCATGATGTCTGATGAAGCCGTACGGAGAACGGGTCTGAGTAGTTGTGTTGCGAAGTGTGCCGGGTACGATGCGTCAAATGTTGTTGTGTTGGGAGTTTAGTCGTGGAGGGTCTTCAGATCAATCTCCCTTTGGCGCAGCATCGTTGGTCGTGTTGTTGGGTTTAACATTGCATCACCTCGCTCAACTGCCGTCTTCCTTCCTATTCGCTCAGTTTTTCTGAGTGAATAGGTTCTTAATAAACTAGCGCGCTTTACCATCAACGATCGCATCACTGCTTACCATCAGGCGGGATTGCGGTCAAGCACTAGTTTATAATTATTAAAAAAATAAAAAAAATATCACAGTACATAATATACTAGTATTATCTTTTGCTCTAATTTTAGGATTCACCTTATCTTTTGCACGTTCCGTCGTAAACTCGTATTGCTTCAATTAAGATTGCCTTAGCTTTAGTGCTTAGTAAGTAAGATAGCCTTAGCTTTAGTGCTTAGGATTTCATTATAGACAACAATAATTAGGAAAACTATTCCAACTTATTTTGGTCGTCTCAAGATCCCGTAGCCAAAGCTGCGGCTGACGGTTTTGATTGCAAAGCACTCTCTCAAGTTCAATCCAGACCAAAATGTTGAAATTAAAGGATAAAGAAGGCTCACTTTGGGAACAAATCAAAGTTATCTTTCTTAGGGCCTAGTAGAAATCTTACCTTGGGAATAAATTTCTAGTTTAACCCAAACAAAGACTGTCACTCGTCAGTTTTGTTCCACTGATAAAAAGATTATTTCATAACATGAGCCTTTAGAGTAAAAAAAAAGTTGCATCAAATCCCGTTGACAATTTTCAACCATGATTTATCCATACAAATATTATAAATGTGAAAGTGTGTTTGTTTGTTTGTTTGTCCTTCCTTCACGCCGTAGCTAAGCAATCAATCGACCTGATTTTTGGCATACAGTTAGTTGAAAAGATGGAGAGTAACATAGGCTACTTTTGGTCCTAAAAAAACATCAAGTTCCCAAGGGAGATTACTGGAATATTTGTATGTGTATACCAAATATCCTAATATTATATATCGGAAAGTGTTTTACTAAGCCGATTGTTTTGACATTTTGCAGACGTACAGTTAGAAGTCAGGATTAAATAATAGGGTACATTTTTATCCCAGAAAAAAATTATATTCACGAGGGAAATCTAAAAGCGCGATATAACCGATCTCCACGCGAGCGAAGCCGCGGACGGAAAGCTAGTTTATAATATAGTTTAAAACACGCATACGAATAACGTTTGAAATGTTTTTTTTTTTTATTTTTAAAGGCTGCAAAATTTCAATAAAATTTGTCCGTATAAAGTGGGGTGTTCAAAGGATTCGGTTACAAACAAACAAGCAAGCAAATATAGGTACAGGTGAAGCTTATTAAAACATGATAATAAACATGTCTCTTATGTGCTCTGATAGTATTCATAACATTCCTTTAAAAACATACCTAACAGCATTAAGTTCCCGTATTTGTATTACATACTGCCTGCATGACTAATACGTGTTTCAACACTTTTCCGACATGTTTACTCAATTCTAACTCACTTTTGTATCGACATAGAACTCGTAAGGAGTCTCTTCAATAAATACTAAAGGAAACGAAGGACGAGCTACTAGCGCCATCTGGTGCTATTTATTTGAAACTGCAAGCATTTAACACTCCTCGGAGATTCACAGTAACTTGGCTAGTATTTACACCGTTGTTTAAGTAAGTAAAATCTTTTCCTTACGCTTATAACTTTTGAGATAAGTTTTCCAGAATACATAAGCCTTTTTCGGAGTACCTAAGGGCTGGTCACCCATTTTGAAATTTAAATTTTATTGTCATACTTTTAAGTTATATTTTCCATTCTTCGCATATAAATTCCTTGCCGTGCCGTGTCGCCAGTGGGCGTTGGCCCTAAGTGTGTAACTACGTTGTAAGTTGTAACATTAAATACAACCACGTACAAAATTCTTTTAAACAATTTCTTCAAGTACAGATTCATCATATATTGAGTGACCGTTAAACGCGTTTTTTTCTACACATTTCTTTGTCAAAATTGGCCTGTGTATAGTTTGAACATTTTATTACAGCATCAATGCAAACCAGTGCAAAAATCTTATCCTTAAAACGCGAAACCAACCGGTTATCAATACAATTATGTATGTCCAAATATCACTTACAATTCATACTCACCCTTTTAAACCCACATAGACATGTTTTATCCCTTTATTTTTATCTGTAGGAAACACGTGAGGTCAACCAAAGTCGTCATTTCAACCGGACTAGGGTTAATGTTCAACAAACTGTGAAATTTGGTTCTGTTGTGCTATTATATCTGCGTGTTTTAATTCGTATCTGGTTTCGCTTGTTTGTCATTTTATGCATTTTGGAGGGTAATTTTGATTTAAGAGATCGCAAAGGAAATCCAAACAGCCGGATTGGAAATGTCGTACCATAAATTTTTTCTGGATGCGAATTCATCATATGACCTCTCCCACTCTGGTCGGAACGGAAGGGCGTGTCAGACTTTTACTGACTAAAAACCCTCAGACCCTCAGATATTACCAGGATCCCTAAGTTAAAAATAATTGTACCTACTCTACAGATATCATTCTGTATGACGGGTTTTGTACGTCATCAGAGAGCTGACGAAAGGAATGAAAATTAATCTGGGTTTCTGTTGCCCGACACGGTGAAGAGGACAATATTTTACTTTATCTAAGTAAAGAATTTTGTTGTATTGTTCAGATATTATATAGTAAGATGGATATCACGCAGTCCATTACTCGAAAAACTACATTTTCCACTTAGTGTGTGACCGTAACTTAGGATGAAATAACGACACATTTCTGTGAAGTTACAATATTTACAGGGTTGTAATATTATTATAATAACATTTTTAGAAACTCGCAATATTTTTTAAATTCTTCTCCTTCCAATGCCTCTTCAATTCTGAAGGTTAGGCGTCAGCTTCTTGTACTCTGTCTTGTCAACCGCCAGTCGGAACAGTTTTTCGACGGAAGTAAAGCCGGTCCACTCCCTGATGTTTCGGAGCCACGATTTGCTCTTTCCTTCAGCGCGCCTCTTCCCTTCTATCTTGCCCATCATGATCAGTTGGAGATTTTTTAAATAGACTGTAAATAACTTTCGGAGGACATTGTATCTAATACTTTCTAAGTTTCTTTTAAGCCACACACAATCCCGGTTTGAGAGAACCCTTTCCGACAAATCTTAACCCTGCTTTTCAATATTTAAATTCTTACCTAATATGTAAATAGCCTTCATTGTTCAACCCCATATTTCGCCCACATAATATCTATTTAATATCAAGTTCCATCTCAACACGACACAGAGAATTTCACCAATAAATTAACGCCCGCAGGCCTTAACCCCTAAACTCCCTTGCATTATTAATTATGTGTTTACAAAGCCAAAACAGACTACGTAAATAATCAGCGAAACTGCTGATTCGTAATTTTACGGCTGTTATTGGGATAAATATTGCAGTAACAATCGAACTAGACAACGCCATTTCGGCAACGTTTTAAAACATACTTTTTCATATTAATTCAGTAAATTTTAGTATGATAAAAATCTTTTTTTTTTTCACAATCCATATACCTAGTTTATTCTATGTTACGGGTTTTTTCCGCACAGTCATTCCATTCGGTGTGTGTGTGACGTATACAATATGTAAAGAAAACCCTGTCCGATCCGTAAAGGTATTGTGAGGTATCAATAACTGATTCTTATTATTCGTCGGTCTCCGTGGCGCAGCGGTCAACACGCCTGCCTGCGACGTGGAGGCCCCGGGTTCGATCCCCGGCCAGGTCGTGATGGAAAAACGATCTTTTCCTGATTGGCCTGGGTCTTGGATGTTTATCTATATATGTATCTATTATAAAATATAGTATCGTTGAGTTAGTATCCCATAACACAAGTCTCAAACTTACTTTGGGGCTAGCTCAATCTGTGTGATTTGTCTGTATTTATTTATTTATTTATTTATTATTTATTTATTCTACTAATGGATACAAAACCGGGATATACTTAAAAAAAATCCCCCTAAAAAATAAATATTATTTCGCAAAAAGAGGTAACTTAATACATGTGCGTTAAGCACCCTTCCGCGAGCGGCGGGCGGCAGGGCACGCGGCACGTGGTCGCATCGCTATTCGCTCATAATAATACCGGTGTTGTCATTTTTTTTTTAAATTACCAAATTTCGGTGAAGTTGGAATTAATTCGCGCGAAAAAAAGATTATTTCTTATTATTTATGACGTTTATGAAGAATATGACGTGTTGCGCCAACCCTAAATTAGGGTAAAGGCAGGAAAATGGTAATGGTATCTTGAATCATAAAACTCTTTTTGCATAAAACACTGCTTTACATAACATAAATTGATTAGGCAAGTACTAGCTAAAATTACAATCAACGCCTAGATGGCGTTAATTGTAATTTTAACTAGGAATGATAGGAACTACCAGTCGTTTCACACGTGCAGCCTGTGGACCACCTACACCCAGCGGTCGTACAGCGACTTGCGCGTACTGTACGGTAAAGTATTCAGGGTGCTCTTGAGGTTGACGTGGCGCTGTAGCGCGTCAGGGATCTTTGCGGAAGCGAGGGTCGACGGGTTCGTCGCGATCATGAAGAATCTTTGCGCTTCCATTCATGATGGCGCGCTTGCGCTCCTCCTCCAATGACATCCTGAATGTGTTTTCAGACCGGCGCGCGGCGGGACTCTAAGGGACGGGTTGATAAGAGTCCAAACCCACTTCAGTTTATTTATTACTAACATTAGGCTAAGCTTTACTTTCATTAACCATACATGTTTATTTTATTTGAAATAAAATGTTTGTACAGTTCCATTATACCAATCGATGTATTCATTCACTCACAATTATTTTTTGATTTCGCGGTGGAAGTTCACTTCTGACAGATGACTTTTACCGGTCAAAACTACCACGGTGTTTCGCCTATCTATGGTCGGGGGTGCGGGATTCGCATAAACTTTCACCACACCCCAGATAGTCCTCGATCCGCTATTCCTCAGCGGGTTCTCTCTCTCCCTGAGACCATTCGCACAATGAGTCGTTGTGATACCAACTCGGGCCTGTCCATTCGAACGACGGGGTCCCTAATCGTTTTGCGCCCTTCTCCGGCGCCCGTGCGTCTCCTAGAGACTGGTAAAGAAGATACAGCTTCGCTCTCCTGCTCGTCGATAGGAAACTGAGTTTGCACCTAGCAATTCTTTAACTTCAACATGACACAACAGTGTTTAGCAAACACTTTACAGAACATTATTGTGATACTCCATAATCTTTACTTACCCTTAAGTTACACACACATTTATGGCTTCACATGCATGTAGAGTCACATAAAACACTCGTTTTATTTTTATCCCTTTCAGTATAATATAAAAGTTATAGTCATCTTTGTACTGTTCCCACAATATTGTCCATTGGAAACTTCAATGTGTAATGGAATATTCGTAGTGACGGTTGAGTATGCGAGGTTTTGATGCTTAAGGAGTCAAATTTGGCAAAGCTCGAAACTATTTTATGAACGGGTTGGTTTCATATTCCTGATAGTACAGAAATTATACAACATTTCAAATATACGGTTCATGCGACTGCATTTCCATAATTTTTTTCCGTCCTCTCAGAACGTTAACAATAACGGAGATATTTCAGAAATGTATGGAGCCTGGACCAGCACATTGTACAGTTAATGCTAGGTATAGTTACGCTATAGTTAACTGTTTTAATGTTAATTTCCTATATTTTGGCTTAGTTTTTATACAGATTCAATTTAACTCGGCCAAGGAGTGCAACACAACTACTAGTAAATGTGGTGGTCAGCAATAAGCGAAATAAGATTTTGGCAGTGATATTTGACTGACGTGTCATGTATCTAAGGCTATCGTAGCTATATTATCTATCATATGACTGCGAAAAAAACAAAACATGAATTCCGAACATACGGCCCAATAAATAAACACAATCAACTCAAATCAACACTTAATACGAACACAACGGGAAAATAGAACTGTTAAAGTCGCCAATCAAACGTCATAACCAGTGTCATGGCTACCTTAAAGGGTTATCTCACTAAAAAAACCGTTTCAAATTATTAATTATATATACTTGTATTTTTACTCAAATTAATTTAGTAGTATTTTTTATGAAAATCTTTTATTTCTTTCCTTTTTATCTATACAACGTGTAACATAAAGGGTATATAATACATACCAAGGGCATGGCATCTTTACATGATATCGGAAGGTTTTCAACTCATAAGAAAATACTCAAAAAATTTATACAAAATTTTCGGTTCCGTGTGTTTCTTAAATTCAAATCATAACAAACGTGCACCACACCACATACGTTAATAACTACTCGTTACACGTCATATTACTTGGAAAAATCACGATAAATGTCTTCAAAAATTCTGTGCGCCTAGTAAGCTAGTAGCCTATCACAGGCGGTGTTTTTTCTCGTGACTTCCTAACATAAAGAGATAGGATTAAAAAACCCTTCCAATATCGATTGATATCATGTTAAGATGCCATGCCCTTGGTATGTATATACCCTTTATGTTACACGTTGTATAGCTTACATAGTGGTGGCCCAAAATGAAACATCTCCTTTCCATACACTTTTTAGACCCGCAAATTACAAAAGTAATGACGTACTTTTCGTCTCTTTAAAAAACTAATGACGTACCTTCCAAGCACGTATTATAAACAGACCGATATCGTCTGTCTACTGTGTTGTGTCTTGAACACGAGGAAGACACCATATTCATATATTTACTTCTACAGCATGTTAAGAAAACCCTGTCCGACCCGTGAAGGTGTTGTTAGGTATCGATAACTGATTCTACTAATGGATACAAAACCGGGCTAAACTTAAAAAAAAAATCCCCCTAAAATAATAAATATTATTTCGCAAAAAGAGGTAACTTAATAATTGTGCGTAAGCACCCTTCCGCGGGCGGCGGGCGGCAGGGCACGCGGCATGTGGTCGCATCGCTATTCGCTCATAATAATACCGGTGTTGTCACTTTTTTAAAAATTACCAAATTTCGGGGAAGTTGGAATTAATTCGCGGGAAAAAAAGATTATTTCAAAATTCATTTGTATTGGTACTATGATGATTACGTAAAATTTTATATTATATTTGGTCATGTGTTTACCTAACCTTTATTATCCTTATGGGTCGGACAGGGTTTTCTTAACATACTGTATAATGAGATAAAAGTGTTACGATGGCTTAAAGTTAAAACTACAGGGTCATTGGCCTTGAAAAAAGTATAAATATAAGGAATATGGTCGAATATACTATAGGTAAAAGTGTTTTTATTTTGTTTATATTACTTTGGATCTTCTTAATTTTGTATTCACTAAAATAATGTCATAGTGACTTGACAATATTTTGGGTCATTTCAGGAATATGAAGATTAATAATGAAGTTCCGGCAGGAAAAACTACATGATAAGAAGGAAGAAGAACTCACTTCAACTAAGCCGTCCTTACCTTCATTATCAACCTTTTTAACGTCCCACTGCTGGGCACAGGTCTCCTCTCATACAGAGAAGAATTGAGCGTAATCACCACGCTTGCTCAATGCGGGTTGGAGATTTCTGACTTAAAGTCCAGGTTTCCTCAAGATGTTTTCCTTCACCTTCAGTCATTGGTGTCCAAGATATGCTTAGAAAGTATATATAACTTTATGAAATTTACATTGGTACTTGCCTGAACTGGAATCGAAACCGCGCACTCATACTTGAGAGGCTGCTGTTTTAACCACTAGGCCACGACGACCACAGAGAGCACAGGCGCAGAGTAGCCAGCCTTTCGATCTTCTATAGGATGCATTTTGGGGTGTGTGCGAAGGATTTGCATGATTAAATTCCCCCATCTCCGTTCCACCATCGGACGACTCGTCGTACGGCAAGTTTCCACCCTTATGTTGTTAACACCATTACCATCCGGACGAAGCGTTTCGCCTCCTCCTTTATACCGCGTACATCGAGGGACTGGAACAGTTTGCCAGCGGCGGTGTTTCCGTCGGACTACAATTTGAGTGTCTTCAAGGCTAGAGTGAATAGGCTCTTAATAAACTAGTGCGCTTTACCATCAACGACTGCGTCACTGCTTACCATCAGACGTGATTGCGGTCTAGCGCTAGTTTATAATTTTAGTTAAAAAAACCATATAATAACTTATAACTACCAAAAATCTGATTTATAATGATACTACTAATGTATTGACATAACGACACATACATTAGTATACACAGATTAACTAAATGCTAACAATTGGTACAGAAATCTGTATACAGATATTGTGAACCCAGCCTCTTAAAGTAGGAAAACCTGTTTCTTAAGAGGGGATTCTAGTGCCGAGGAATTTGGAAAATAGGTATTTGAACAAACTACTGCCATCGCGCTGCTTCCAACCTCTTTCGGTAAAGTGCGAAAAGGACAGTTCCAGCTCAGGCTGGTTTTACCTACAAAAACGTTGACTAAAAGACGTTTCGTATTCCGCTGTTTTCTTTTTTAAAACTTATCACGTTTGTCTAATAGTCATTTGAACATCACGGTAAAAATGGGTTATCTTTCGCGATTTTGAAGTATCGTATTTCTTTTATTAATTAAGTTTCGGAAAAAATCAATGATAGGGGCACGTATAATCACGGTGTAAAATTGTAGAAAAAAAAAATGCTCTAAAAGCATTATCCACGAAGAAAACAGCGGAATACGTTTGTTTAGTGAAAGCACCACTAGAGTTCCCTCTTAAGAGACAGTGCTACTTATAATAAGATTTATACGTACAACTTAACAATTAACAATTTATTATATTTGAAATTAGCGAAAGCTGCAATTACGTGCATAAGCCGAAGTCGTAAACGCCATTTTTTGAATAAACATCCAATTTTATCATCCCACTGCTGGGCACAGATCTCTCATACAGAGAAGGATTGAGCGTAATCACCACGTTTGCTTAATTCGGGTTGGCGAGTCCAGGTTTCGCCAAGATGTTTACCTTCACCTTGTAATCTGTCATTGGTGTCCAAGATATACTTGGAAAGTACATATAACTTAGAAAAGTTACATTGGGACTTGCCTGACCTGGAATCAAAACTGCACACTTGAGAGGCTGGTGTTTTAACCACTAGGCCACAATAATTGTATAACATCACGCTGCGACTAATAGGAGCGGAGAAGATGAAAAAAACTTATCGAAACCTACGCGGTGCAGCTAGCCTATAATAACAATAAAATATTAATCTATGTACCTTATACAGAATATAACAAAAATAGACCAAATCAGTTGCAGATAACAGATACTTACTAGAAAATATCAATAAATAACATGGTACATTAAAAGACTAAGGAAACTTAAAGTAATATCACAACCTGAACCATATCTATATTAATACGTATATAAACCTGACGAGTTTGTTTGTTTGTTTGTTTGTTTGAACACGCTAATCTTAGGGACTACTGGTCCGATTTGATTCTTTTTGCGTTGGATAGCCCATTAATCCAGGAAGGCTTTAGGCTATATAACATCACGCTGCGACCAATAGAAACGGAGTAAAAAAAAGACAACAATACATCAAAACCTACTCGCGGCGCAGCTAGGATTTAATAATTACTATATCACATGCAAACATATGAAATTTCAATATTCAGGTCACGATGAACTGATAGACATGACTGTAGCCGCATTGCCAATAGATGCAGCCGACAGGTAATTTGTGCAGTCCAGATTCACTGAACAGCCGCAACGGAAGCCTTTGTACCATTCTCTTGTTGCGGTGAAATTGCAAAATTGAACGGTTCTATCTGCTCTTTCAAAAGCTGTTTGGTTATCAAGAATTGTTTTTTTTTATGTCCGTGAAGAGAAAACGGTGGAATAATAGCTTTGTTTGATTTGGTTAATTGGTATTCTAAATTGTATCTGAATTGTATTGTGAAATTCTAGAATACGAATGAAATATTATGAAAATATTTGGAGAAGTGATTAATTTTACTACTTTAATTAAACGTTGTATTATACTTCTTAGCCTATTGGTTTTGCGAAATTCAGTTGTAACGACTGAAAGAGCCAGGGAATGGCCTAACCATTTCATAGTCGGCATCACCTAACCAGGACACCATTTGGATTGTATTATTATAGCGATGTGACCACGTGCCGTGTGCCTTGCCCCCCGTCGCCCGCGGAAGGGTTGCTTACCGCACATGTATTAAGTCATCTCTTTTTGCGAAATACAATTTATTTTTAGGGGGATTTTTTTTTAAGTTTAGCCCGGTTTTGTATCTATTAGTAGAATCAGTTATCGATACCTAACAATGCCTTCACGGATCGGACAGGGTTTTCTTTACATATTGTATATACGAGTATCATTAATAAAATAAACTGTTTGCTAACGAACGTAAGTAACTAAATGCAAATAATAATGGCCTACTATAACGCATGGTTAGGTTAACATATCTTTTGTCGGTACATGAAATTCTTCAATGAACAGTGTTGGTTTATTTGGGGATATTTAGAAACTTCGTGCATTTCATTAAAACGGGACACTAATGAATATTTACGCTGGCTTACGTTTGTAACACTATCAATGATATCATTCTTGTACAATCTTAGGCTGGAACTGAATGGCAATTCTCGTAAGTTTAAGAAAGTTCACAGTATGATCCTAGACCCAATTTGTCAAAAAAAAAAAAAAAAAAAAAAAACGATTCGGACGAAGACGGTTAAAAATTTTTGTAATTGCCCTTTTCATTTTAATCTTTTTTTTAGATTTTTAATGTTTAAAATTACCGGAATTGGTCTTAGAAACGCTAAGAGACGCGACGACGACGAAATTCTAGGTAGTCTATGAAAATTAGGTTTCATCCAACTATCTAGTGGCTTTTTTCGTCGGTACGTCATAACTTCCTTCATACTTTATCAACATACCTACATAAATAAGGCATCATTTTAAAGCTTTTCTGGACCGCTACATCAGAAAAATATACCAATTCCTCACATTTTAGTGATTTTTCGAAAATGTACGATTGAAAATCAAGGAATTTTTCAAAGCGTGAATGTGCGAATACTTCGCACAGATCACCTAGTTAAAATCTTAAATTTACTCTCAGAAAACGCACAGCAATAGTTTCTTATATAGGTAATTAACAATGGGAACTAAAGAAAGATGGCTAAATGAATCGAATGGACTAAATAGGGGAAGGGCTCTTCATTTTTGCCGATAGTAAATCACATCGGACACACGGCTTGTCCTAAGATAAAAGAATTTAGAAATTCAGACTTTCCACTTTGATCTTGGTGAAACATCAATCGGCCTTGAAGAAAGCTTCGTTAAAGAGCTGTCAGCACATCGTGACGGGATTCACGAAGACCGCTGCCTCCTGGTTTAGGAGGTTGGTCTAAAAACCGTGGCCCTGGCGCACAGGCAAGTGAAGGAACACGGGTGGGTTTTAGTCAGTAAAAGTCTGACACGCCCTTCCGCTCCGCCCTGTGCGGGAGAGGTCATTTGATTATTTACCATCCAATACATAAAAAGGGTAAGAACAATTCGTCGTTAACCGAATCCATCATCACCGATAATCGATGTTTTTTTTTTTAAAATAGCATTGTATACTGCCAAATTTTTACCCAATAATTTCCGGTTTTAAACACAATAATACTGCGTTCGTGAACTATATTTCATATTGTTTGCTTGACAGCCTCCAAGAATAAATAGGGTAATGTAGTTAACGACTAGTCTGTCTGTCTCGATACGGAGCAGTCTAGCTGATCTAATTTCCTTGCATCTAGGTTTAATTAAAGTAAGTGGATTATGCTTGAATAGAATACAATGTCTTAAATAAGTCAGACACGTGTGTGTGTGCCACAATAAGACTCCTCTGTCTGCCTTCGAAGATTTTCGGAATATTTTGGTCATAATGCCAGAAAGGATGGAGATAACCTCGAAAATTTAATGGTTACTGGGAAGGTGGATGGACGACGTTCTAGAGGTCGCAGTCCAATAAGGTGGACTGACCAAATTCGTTCATCTCTGGACACCGGCCTGCATGATGCTATACTCGTGGCCAGGGATCGTAACAGATGGCGAACTATTATAAAGCAGAGGATAATTCCACAGGGACATTACGACCCTCAGTAATGAGGAGTACGACTTAAGAAGGAGGAGGAAGTATAGTTTGTAAGATGTATCAATTTCTTGTAATCAGCAAAATGTCGGTCGTATAATTTTTGTTTTTTACAAATGACGACCTCCCATATATTTTTTTAGTGTCACCACCGTTTATTGTTTATAATACTCGTAAAACAACAACTGATTCATCGTCATTTTTAACAGATACCTACTTTAAAAGCAATGCCTTTCATTGGGTTCTAACACTAAAATACTAAAACTTTAATTTTGTACATTTCAGATCACCTAAAATATTCCTTATCCGCCTTACCCTTACGAAAATTTTAATTTCTCAAATCAACATTATTAATGTTTCAATAAGAGGTTAGACAGTTATTGAGTTCAATATTCATTATATCAATTCGAATCAAATCTAAACTCATTTTTTCAAAATACGCAGAGAATAAGTAGTAAGCACTTTTTAATGTCAAAATATAGCATATTTCAAATTTTTCGTACGTTAATAGTCTCTTTTGCTTTTTATAGTCATCACTGCTTACCAACGCGCAGTATCTTATAATATTAAAAAAGACTATGTTTAAACTGGTAATTATACACAACGTTTAAATAAAAGATTAATAATTCTTGACATAAGATATGACCTTGCATTTCATATGTATATCTTGCCAAAGTACTAGTAATCAAAAAGTCTTTTGGCAAAAGACTGGGAATAAAGCTGGTGAAATTGCACTACATTGAGACAAGCTGCCAATTTAAAGCTTGCTAGTTTATATAGGAAAGAAAGTACATTTATTTAGTACGAACTAAAACAATCACTGCGCAAACAGGGTTGTTTACTTAATCTGTTTTTCTTCTCTAATCTTTAACAAAACATAATGGCCAAAATTAGGTGTTAAGTGCGAGTACTCCTACTAGTAGTCTAGTATATGACTTAAACACTGTTCTACCAAAGTTAAAATGTAAATAAGAGTTGAATGTTTAATGTTTAGCCAGAAGAAACAGTATTAACTATAAGAATAGCAAGGTGCCGTGCAATTGAATAGGCAGTCCAGCGGTGATATAGCCGATGATGATAATGTCGTCATCGAAAACCTATATCACAACTGGACTGTCTCTGATTTGACTGATCTGACCAACTACAGATTTGTAACCGTTCTGCCGTAACACCGTACTTAATCGTGATAAATAGCACAATCTCTAATCAAAGAACATATAAATCCTAACATAGCCTTCGTATTGATCCTAATAGACGCGGATATTCTTAAAATACTTCCAAGTAAAATTAATGAATATGAGTTCAAAACTAAACAAACTGATGATTAAAATTATTTCTCTTTTCCAGGTATGAACTCCATAATCTGCCATGAAATAAGCGATAAACTAAAGCATGTAAGTTTTATGACTTCGAGAACTGTAATCTACTAACATGTAGCGAGAAATTGCGGGCGAAGTAATTTTGTTATAATTTAGTATCGTACTAAAATATTTCCTACTGCTCTTTTCTGTCTATATGAAACACAACATTCCATGTACTGAAATTC
Organism: Sesamia inferens; assembly: GCA_037179545.1. Lineage (NCBI taxonomy): Eukaryota > Metazoa > Arthropoda > Insecta > Lepidoptera > Noctuidae > Sesamia > Sesamia inferens. Next base: position 17,450,307 of record CM073950.1, read on the forward strand.
TCTCCTTGGATGTAGCATAATATGCGTAGTTTTAAGGGTGTGAAAGTACTCATAAACTTACATGAGTTGTCTCCGATACGGGAGCCAGCCAAGGAATTAGGTTATCAAAATAGTGCAAGTTCGTTGGTAAAATGATAGCTATAAACACTTTGTTTATAGCTATCATTTTACCAACGAACGAATAGCAATGGAGTGAGTTAATGGTACCACTAATCTTATAGAAAAACATTGCATATGGTTATGGTAAAATTCATGATTCAGGTATTATATTTATTATTCATGTTTGGTGGTTTTCGAAACAAGCTAACGAGAAATTAATAGATGAAAAATTCATTGAAGCTAAAATGAATCATGCATTTTGAAGTCACAAAGGTGAAAGTCGTGCCCCCTGAAAGGTCGTGGCTTTGTGAAGAACGATCTTCCACTTCGTTCGTTTCCCGGACTATCTAATTATCTCCGGGCGGTTGTAACAAAGTACCCAGTGAGCGAGGTTACTTGGTCTGGCCAGCTGTTTGGTGAAACACAACATTTCAAGTAACCGAGAGTCCTTTGCCATTACTTGGACAAATCAGATGGGTAGTACAAAATCCGTACCACACAATTCATATCATTAATTCGCAATGTTATACGAGTACATAGAAAATGCAATCAAGCCCTCCGAGATCGGTCGTAAACATATTGTGTTTGGGCTGAGTCGGCTTTATGGGTTGCAGGACAGGATCGGTATTAGTGATTGTAATGCGGATTGCATAATATTTCACAGATTAACAATAATGAATAATGTTTATCTTATCTCCAAAATTACATTTCAACAATCACAGATTAGATAATGGTATTGGTAATAAGTATAACAAATTGTAAGAGTAGAGGAAGACTAAAAAAAACAGTAGTTCGTATGAAACATGATACGACCAGAAATGGAAGGGAACAGAAATAATGAGATGACCGCTGGTAGTCATGTAATTTGGGAAGATAAAACACCTGTTGCTGCGATCCCAGGAAGAAGACGTTTCTGGTCATGTTGACATGAAACAGGGTTTAAAACTTTGACTTGGAAATAATTTGACGTTTGACAAGTTATGACTTCAAATAATCGACAAGTACACCGAGTCTTTAGTCTCTGTTCATTTTCTTGCCTTTGAAAAAGTGACTGTGCCGAGGTCGAGGTCAAAAGCAGACCAATTTCGCTCGAAAAGAACTTATCATAGAATTGTCTTCTTGTCTCTGAGAGTCACTAAGACAACTGAACAACGGCAAAATGAACAGAGATCGCCCTATGGAAAACGATGGAATCCTCCATCATATTACGCTTACTTGTTCCACTATTTACACATTGCACATTACGACGTTTATTATGAAACATACTAACACTTCTAGTGAATGAATCTTCGGTGTAATCTGATATCCATAAATTTACCCAGGATAAAGCAATTTTCAGAAGTTACTGATGCAAATGGTCTACCTTTGGATAATTTAAATTAGCGATTCACATACAATTTTAACCCAAAACCCAAAGTGGCGAAATGTATACCCGAGAACAGCTCTGCGTGAAGATGCCTTCACGATTTTTTTTTTACTTTCGATAAAATATACCAACACTATCCATTTCCACTCAGCATTCCCCATTACCCTTCAGACTAATGTTCCTTGATGCGCGCTTAATTAACTCGTATTATTTTTGGACGTGCACAAAAATATAGCCGTTTACGTGACAACGCTTTCACGCGGAGATGGGTTGCGGCCAATTTTGCGGCCAGGTGTACATCAAAGGCCCCAGTACGGCCCTGGCTGCCTCAATTTAGTACCTACGTCCTCAAAGACAGCTTTACCTGGTTGTTAATTACTATTCAAATATTCAGTGGGTATACTCTTGATTTTTTTAGACATATGCTAATTTTGTTTTTATTTTTGGGGAATTAGATTATTTTTAAAAACACAAAACGTGGTAAACCCTTTCTAAGTTTCTATTTTAAGAAACACGTCTCGTTTGAGTAATTGGGCCCTGTTTCATGTTTAAACTAACTAGTAGCTAACACGGAAACGTCTTGATTCAAACAAATATTTATGGAGCTTGAAGTTCTTGCTAATCGGATTGTTTGTGCATGTGAGATTCAAGTATGTTATGTTAACGGCTCTAAACGTTCATCTGGCTGACGCCAGGCAATAAGTTGGGCTGCCGAATATCCTATGGGGGTATTCTTTTTAAATCGCTGACATCATCCAAAAAGCAACCAAGCTTAACTGATATTGCACCCGGCACCCTTTCCGCATGGCGAATGAATCACAGACCAAATCTAAGTAGACCAAGAAGATGGCGGTAACAGCTTGACCGCTGTCGCCTATATACAGACTTAGTCCACACTAGCTCAAGGCAGAGGGGAGAAAAGGAAATCGTTTTATGTGTCTTTGCTTTAAAAAGCCCGCCCGGCTTGGGTGGAGCACCGCCGTGTCCTCGTGGCAGATATTGGCTGCAATCCTTCGCGTCCGGCCCTGGGCCAGGCCATGGTCCGGAGCGGGAGTGCATGGCAGGCCGCCACCTCCTTTTCCGAAGCAGCGATGCTGGCATAGGGAGTGGCGGAGCGCGTGAGGGAGCGGGAATCTCAACGCCCTCACGCCTCTTGCCGCCGCAAGAGACGGCCCTGGTCGGGAGACAACATCGGACTCCTGGCCACCACTGGCTAGGCGCGGCCCTGCGGGCAGTGAGCAGTGGGCAGCTCGCCGCCTGGTAAGGACCAGGTCTGGGTCGACAGTGCATTGTGATTCACGCGCGCCTCAAAGAAATGTCAGCACATCGTGACGTGACGTGACGGAGTCCACAAAGACCGATGCCTGGGTCAGGGTTGCGGGTGGGTCAAAAGAGAAACCGTAGCCCTTGCGCACAGGCAAATGAAGGAACACGGGTGGGTTTTAGTCAGTAAAAATCTGACACGCACTTCCTCTCTCAATTTAAAAGAAATCTACATACACATAATATACATATAATCTACTACTGAGAGATGCATTTTGTATTCATGCGTTTTAGTTTATTTCTCCAAACTCTTGAGATAAATTCCTTGAAACAAAACGGAAACTGATCTTAAGGAAGTATTTGTCAGATTTTACTTCTCAAATTACGATAAAAAGGTTTTAATTTTATAATTTCATCATCAAGCAATATGCCAATGACATTGGCCACTAAATAGTCACAATATTGAGGAGCATTGCGAGTATTGCGACTAGTTAGTGTCCAATATACTGGTGATTAGGGCTATTGAGTTAGGAACATCTTCATAATGCCTGCCGTCTCAAGAGCTACTCCTGTGTGCTAATACCTCATAGTCTTGAAGTACTGCCTCTTGAGGACTTGATCACAGCTTGTGTAGGTCTATTAAACCTTCGGCAGGCAACAATTCTACACCAAGATATCCGAGTATGAAAATTATTATTAAATCTTCACACATTTGACTCAAATCCATTTCATCAATTTACCCAAAATTAGAAGACACAATCACATAAAAATACTCCAAAAATATATTGCATTTTGTAACTTAGGTACCTACTCAAAATATATCAGGGTTCAAATTTAAAACATCGAAGTAGTTGATAGGCGAACAATAAATCAATAGAACTCGTATACCACGCAGTTGATATGTGGCATCTCTGTCTATCACTGCAAGGGGGTGAGTTGTATTTCCAGGAATACTTATTGTTAGTTCCAATGCACCTCTGTACTACGTGAAGCAACTAGTGTCGAAGCGGCGTATACCAACCCCCAAGGAACTAAAGGCTCAAACTGCATTCATATTACAAACTGAAAACCAAGCGTATTTCAAAACACGAAGGTTTATTTAGTGTTGGCAGAGAAGCTCCGGGTCCCGGATGACCGGAACTCGTGCTAGACCGTGCAATTATTAAGATTCATTCACATTATGCGGATGTGATTTATTACAATATGGAAATATCCACCTGAACCGTTATTTTTCGGTTTTAGTTTCGCACTTGTGAATATGCGTTTTTGTCGTTATTGGTTGCACAGCAAGCATTGCAACTTTGGAAAGAGCATCATTTGTTTCTGTCTGTGAAGAGGTTTTTAAGCTATTGCATAGCTTCTATCGCGGGCCTTGAGCGCGGGGACCGAATCCAGAAATTCCGTAACGAAAAAACCTCACGCTCCCCACTCCAACGGGCACGGAGGTGTGGCTTGAAGGCCCGTACATCGTCTAACGTCGTTTCAGTTCGGCAGTCTTCGGCACGGTATGTTTGTGTGCGTGCGACTACATCTTTTGAAAACAATTTATAGATTTTCAAAAAGAGCATGCATATTGCAGGGCGCGAACTCAGTTCTACACACTTGCCATGTTACTGATAATCGCGATGTGCTAAACTTGCGATTAATTTTCTCTCTGAAATAGGTCTTCTATAGAGATATGTCATAGACGTCATCTACGTTGCCATGGCTACCTTAAAAAAATTTCATATAATTAATTATTAAGTACTTTTATTCAAATTAATCTAGTAGTGTTTTTATAAAAAAGCTTTTTTTTTTAACGGAAAAGCTAAGATGAATGTCACGCTAATTTTTCATTGGACTTTTAAATTATTTATAGTGTTGTTTACTAAATAAAAGCGCGTGATTTTATAGAGTAAAAAGTGCTCACGCGGCCGTTTTTTCAACTGTTATTGGCGATATCCGTCATTATTGTGAAATATTTTTTTAAAGAATTTCTATAATTTGTTACACGTGCTATTGGCAAAATTGTGGTATCTATCCACAGGGACCAGATCAAGAGTTGTTGAGTTGAGTTGTACAGAAAGATGTCGGTGAACAATGTTAATACGAGTGCATTTAAGTGTACGAGTTGTAATATTGTTATCTCCAAAACGAAACAACGAAAGTTTAATAAAAATATGCTCGTCGGCTTTTTCTGAGGAAGACATTGATGAGGCAAAAAAGTTATTGTTTGTTTCTACGAAGACAAGACAAAAACATGTATCGAGGCGTAAGAACAAAAAGCAGAAAGTCCTAAAATATACGATTACGGTGTTTAAAATCACGGATCCCGAAAAATCCCAGTTTTTGTGGCATATGACCTTCACAAATTGCCACCAGTTTGCTTTGACTACGTAGAACGTACGTAAAGAAGTTGATGAAGGATTTATTAATTCTACGGTCAGATGTTAACGCAATCAGAAGTGATTATATTACTAAAGATCAGCTCGAAAATATTAAATTGATAACAAATAATTCGACACCGACGCCGTTCATCATCAACAACCTTTTTATCGTCCCACTGCTGGGCACAGATCTCCTCTCATACAGACATTGCTTAGCTTCTTTCTATCTCTTTATCAAAGTCGAACAGAAAACATTGAATATAGTTTAGTCGCTTAATCGTCACCATTTTCGCACTCTTTTGATGACGTTGCTGGTAAAAAATAAATAAATTACAAAACAGAAAGAAAACTTAAATTGATATCAACGAAAAAAAAAACAAAGGAAAAATTACTGTATAAATAAAATAAATAAATAATTATAATTGCAAGTTATAGTTGATAAAAAAAGGCTATGCAATAGCTTTACCGCGGCAGTCTCCGAGTGCCACACGCCTTTTTTTTTATATATATATTTAGGAATTAATCTCTAAAACTACTGCTTATATTTGAAATAAACTTTTTGTTTTTGATGGCCCAAATTTTGATAAAGGCAAATTTTGTTATTGGACACACTGCAATGCCCTTACAAGCTGAGCAATTTAATATAAAAGGTTTAGAGTTACGAAGAACAAGGTGTAAAGTTCACTCATCCTCCATAGAAAAGGAGGGATCCTCCGACCAAACGGGTGTTATGTCTGGCGGGCCCTTGCCGAACGGTTGTTTTTTGATAATGGTATGCTGGGGTAAACTCTGCTTGCGAGATTTAGAATCTGTCTGACGTTCGTATGAGGCGTTGTTCGCATGTGGCTTTTTGTAGATACCCTTAGAAACAACGAAGTCATAACAGCAGTGTTCACACAGATGAAATCGCGGTAAAAGAAGCAAGTGGCTAATATTATGCATATTATTACAATAAGTTGCCTTAGTAGCCTTTCAATAGAAGTATTATATTCCTTGTTGTATGTATCTTCCAAAACCTTTTGTGTCTAAATCTTGTCATTTGTGCCGGTTTGATAGAATTTCACTTTTTCAAGTAACAAACACGAGTCGTCCTAGACTTTGTGTTCGATTTTTAGATCACTTTCCATCGGTTGCAGTATGTTTTCTTTCGTCACGACTTTTTTTTTTTAACACATTTAAAAGTTTTGCACTTGCTATTGAATTGAGATTCTGCAGTTAGGTTGGGTTTTACACTTTCTTGTCACGAAAGTCTTCTAAAGTTTCGTCGTTACTCATATCTTGAAACCTTGTTGAAGGTCTGTTACTTGCAGTTACAAAAGTTTAAACTTATCAGTCCTTGTGTTAATTGTCTTTGCCGAGCTGAACTTTTAGTGCATTCTGAGTTCGGAGGATATTTACTTTTACGAAGAAAACTTAATTACTTTACTATCATTTAATTTTCTCTTTTATACATTTGATAAACTTGTCTTTATCTAACGGTCGTCAATGATTTTTTTTCCTTTTTTTACCCTTCGTGTTCCGTGGGCACAGTTCTATGTATATATGGTCTAGGATTCTAGGCACTAAGTTGCATTACATTTCCGCCTATTTGACATTGTAAGCGTATGAAAAGCGAGTAAACACAAGTTGCCGTTAAACTTGTATTTACTCTTGTAATTTAATTTTTATCCGATTTCTGGTGTTTCAAAATGTGCTGTGTCATTATTGCAAATGACGAGATGTCTAAAATAATTGGCACGTGGTTATCAAATATCTCTACAAAAAATGTCGTTCATTATTTCTATATATATATCCCTGGTAACAATTTGCGGTAGTATGCACGGACCCTTATTTATTACAGCGTACTGTGATTTTCACTATGTTACTTTGGTACGAGGTGCGTTGGGGGCAGCATCGAACGGCCCAGGCAAATCCTTGCAGGCCAGACAGCTCCCGGGGCTAATAGCTCGCTGACTGTCGAACTTGCCTGACATGTGCAGTGCTCAGTAAATACTCATAAAATATTTTAAATAAAACATCATCAATTTTACTTTACACTAAATCTAAAGTTATATTCTCAAAGTAATATAATGAAAATGTGCAGTGATTTGTGCGGTTTTCCGAAAGTTTTTGTGTGCCTTAGTGTTTTTTTTATATACATATATATATATGGTGGAGTTTCGTAATGAATGCCATCTTGAAATTCAGTTTAAGGATTTTAAATTTAGTTTTCTTAGTGTTTAGCCTTTCCTTCCTGGAATAATGTTTCACACAACAATTATAATTAAAAATAATTAAAAACTTTTGTGTAGTTAATAAAGGTTGAGTCCACTGGTTGGAGCAGTAGGCTCGACTTATTTTATGTAGAAAAGTTAAACAACAGAAAATTTCTCCATCAGTGTATTGTAAGTATATTGAAATGTGTTGTAAATCTTATCACAGTAATGACTTGTCGGGTAATACGAGTATAGAGAAGTTACTGAATTTTGCACAGCTTTGCGCGGTGCACATACATACCATCGGTTGTTGGTAGTGTCCTTTAGAACTTACGCAATTTAGATTTTTATTTAGAATTGTGCTAAATTGTAATCTAATAATATTTTACTTTGTATTTTGAATTCTTTTGTATAGTACCAGGCTGTGAGTGAACTGTTGGGCCTTGTCCCCGTTGTGATGATGTTCCTATCAAAAATCTTTATCCGTTTTCTGAATCTCCTTTGTTCTAGATCTGTAACCTCTAGAACAAAGAGCAGCAAAGAGCCTGGGTTCGCGTCTGTGCGCCGCGCAGTAAGCTAGTGCGCATTGCCCAGCCTGAATCTAGGTCACCTAAATGGCTAGGACCAATGAGAGAACCACTATCACCGAGTTGCGCAGTAGCTGCTAGTGCCTTAAATGTCCGAGATATGGTGTGTCAGTTAGCTCACGAATACCTCTGTGAACAGCACCGTATTTATCTGTATCATTTGTCATTAAGTACTAAGTAACTTATTACTTCTAGAGCATAGAACATTCTTACAATATTAAAGAATTTCAATGGAAGCAGTGTTCATACATAGATATACATAATAGTTACAGTGATCTCGAGTTATTATTAACCCGGCGTCTGTATGGTAGAAAATTGTTACACCGACTGTCAAGTGGGTCAAAATTACCCTGAAATGTAGAAGCCTCTATTTTGTTGAACTTTAAATATATAATAAATATATGAGTATATTTTAGTTAGAACACTAATTTTAAGGTTATGCAGCAGAAATAAAAGGCAATTTAACTAATCGTAGCATCTTTGTTTGAGTTATGAAAAAACATACAAAAATAATCAACAAAAATAGACATCCTCAGTCTCGTTACTATAAAATAACATAAATGTTCACTTATAATCTTACAATTATCGTTTTGGTGTAGTTGAAAACGAGATCTTTGAAACTTAAATCAAAATAAAAATAAAACAGTCCTAAGTTAGTCTCATTCTTGCAACATATCACAGCACTCTTTGCAGTACGGAACAATATGTTCGGGACAAATAAACTTGTGACAGTTTGTGCATGTATGCGTCGTTTTGCGATCTTTTTTGGCTGGGCAAACTTGACACCTTTTCCGTACACCTTGTACTTTTGCAGGTGGCTCCTCAGATGGTTCTCCATCAAGAAAATCTCTGATTCTCTTTCGCGTTTCTCTCGGCAACTGCACGACGTCTTGGCGAGTATTCAAGTGGTTATTTACGAGAGCAAGGCCTAACTTTTTGAGGAATTGGCGCCGTTTTACAATTTGATTATTATTTTTATTATGTATTATATATGCATTTATTGCAGACATATTCAGCACAGCATAAAATATTGTTTTAGGCCATTTCTTCGTGTTACGGCTAACGTTGTATGTGGAACAAAGTTCGTCAGCAACATCAACCCCGCCTTTAGTCATATTGTAAAAGGTGTTAATTTCAGGTTTACGCTTTTCTGCTGTCGACTCATCAATTGTTGCATCATGGTGAAGACTGGACATAAGTAATACCACTTTGTTTTTTTTTAGGGATATGAGATACAATCGTAACATCATTTTGTAAGCTCGCTTTCTGACGAAATTCCACTTTTCTCTGAATCAGATTGCTCTAAAATTGCTAAAATACCCTGCCGCTCACATTCATCACGATCCATTTTAAATTATAACCTACAAATAACAGAATACGGAAATTATAATCTTTTTACACTAACTACTAAAATGGCGCATAATTGTTACATTGACTGTATAGTTGGGTCATATTTACCTTTTTGACGTTTGCGCACGTGTAACTCCCGGTGCAGTCGCACGACAACTAAACTGTGGCATAAAACAAGAAAGGTGATGTCTTAACTCCAGCTACTGAGAAGTACGGCAACGTCGCGTTCGATTCTTAAAAGATACAAACAATTGAAAATTGCGCGGGTCATATTGACCCAACCATACAGACGCCGGGTTAATTATTTAGTACAACAGATTTCTTCTTTAATTTAATACTACGTTACGAAATAAACTAAACCTTTTCGATTATTAAAATTAAAACTGTCATCTAGATCCGCCATATTGAATCGTCATCTAAAACCCATGAAATTTCGCACTGATCGCAGGCGCACTAGGTTCGCAATGTTTCCAGGTCAACCCAACCCCTCCCCCTCCTACCACTATCCTACCCGATCGTGGCCTCCATTTTGTTTTTCATTTGCGCAGTGCGCAGTATACTTTTAGATCCCCTTGGAAATCGGATAGAGTTATTTTGATATATGTATACACATAGTGTTATACTTTCATTGAATATTGTATTGGTATTTTACATGTAACTGACTACGACTGTAACTTAAAATATATGCCAGGTTCTGTATCAATCGATATGTAAGTAGGTAAGTCATTTATTTTGCAAATATGGGTACAGTACATGGAGATAGAGTGATAATCGGTAGGTTCAGCCACATTTTACCAACAGGCATGCAAAAATTATAATTTGAAGCTAAACATACTGGAAATTTATACTTAGACTGCATGTACAATTGAATAATTTGATGTCATAGCTTGATAATAATGACATAATAATGTTACAATATGCAGAAAGAAAAAAAATGTGCAGCATGTTACACACAACCCAACACTGTCATATTTATCTAGCGAAGATTTGTATTGAATAACAAAAAATGATGAAGATGTTGAATCGAGTTTGTGCAAGTCTCCTGTGCAGCGAGCAAACAATAGCCTTGGCAGTGTTGCGGCTGACTGTCCTGCTACAGTGCTTTCTGTGGATTAGGGTATTTGACTAAAAAAAAAACTAATTAGACCGTCAGTCAGATTTATTTCATATGCTCGTAAAAAATGAAGACGGCACAGTGCATTGAAAACTCGTGTGACGTCACTGCACGCTACACTTTTAGCGAGCAGTGACGTCACCAGCCACCACTCTTGATCTTTGATGCCTTTTATATTGGTAAATTTTTATTGATTTGATGAAACAAAGTATAAGTATTTAATATTTTTCTATAATCTGAATGACGGACTAAATAGAATCAATTTTTTTTTTACCCAGGAAACAGCCCTATTATCTAGTACATTCATTATAATGCCCATTTAAAGACATTCATTTGTTTTTAATTTATGGGTGTATTACAGTTTTTAGGGACATTTCTAACACTATCAAAATTTTCATTTTGAAAATAAGAGGTTTTGGTAATGTAAAACAAATAAGTATAAGTATGTTACGGGCTAGGGGTACTAAAATACCGGTTAAGGGTTACGAAGTTTATTGGCAACGAAGGTACAGTCGATTCTAGGCAATGACAGGTAGAATGTTGCTGATGTTGCACCGAAGTCTTCACTTACGTCCACGAAGTCCGTGTTGTAAACACACAATAACACTACAGATGTTTCTTCACGTAGTACTCAATGTTCTCGTTACAGTTGTCGCAGTAGGTATTCTCAAAGATCGCTTCTTAAATGTCGCTGTTTCGTCTCGGTAGTCAAGTGTAGACTGACTGGGCGCCGGCGTCACGGCGCTATATATAGGCCAGCTGATCGAACATTCCAGAATCGTCTAGACGTAATAATAATAGCGCATAACTTCGAGTACATTCACTAGGTACCTACGGTAATTCCCGGAAACGGGTTTCTAGAAATTTCGATGTCGTCGCTTTGTTGACAAAATTGATAAAACCTGTACCATTCGATAGGCCACCTTGAGTCTAGGAATGCGTTTTTATATTACACCTAGACAATGTTTAGATCTCGAGTTATAAAGCTTAGAAGTTACGCACTGCATGTCACGCGATATTGAACCTTATGCCCTCGACATAAGGTACATTCGTAACATTGCCCCCTTCCTAGTCGTGCTCGTCCCGAGCATGATTTGAACCATAATAGCGGGCTAGACGGTCTACGTGTACGATCTTCAGCTTCCCTCTAGGTCCTTTCTTTATCCGGTAGGTGACATCGTTTATCCTCGTTACTATCGTGTACGGACCCTCCCATTTGGCTTGAAATTTCGGACTCTTTCCTTTTCTCCTAATGGGATTATGTAACCATACCAAAGTTCCCTCTTCAAATCCGGGCACGTTAGCTTTGCGGTCGTATCGGATCTTCATTCTCTCACTGGTTTTCAGACCATTCTCTCTCACTAGCTCATGTATTCCATCTAGTTTACGTCGGAGGTCGGCCACATAGTCGACGGCTAGGATAGGGGTATCGGGGGGTGTTCCGGTTAGTGCATCTATGGGTAATCTAATTTCTCGGCCGAAGTTGACTTTCGCCGGTGTAAAATTTGTGCTATCATGTGTTGCAGAGCGGTATGACATTAAGAAGAGTGGAATGTATTGGTCCCAATCCCTCTGGTGTTCTTCAACTACTTTGGCCAAATGATTCTCTAGCGTCTGGTTGAATCTTTCGACCATTCCATCTGACTGAGGGTGATATGGTGTTGTACGAGTCTTATGTATCCCGAGTAGTTGGCAAACCTCTTGAAATAGTAAAGACTCGAAGTTTCTACCCTGGTCAGAGTGTAATTCCAAGGGAACGCCAAATCGACAGAACACCTCGTGAACTAGCTTTTTGGCGACGGTATGAGCTTCTTGGTTGGGTACTGCAAAAGCTTCTGGCCATTTGCTGAAATAGTCTTGCATGACGATGATATACCTATTCCCTTCTTCAGTAATAGGGAACGGCCCAGCTATATCGACAGCAACTCTTTCCCATGGTGCACCAACATTGTACACTTTCAGTCGACCTCTGGCTCTCGTTTGCGGTCCTTTTACTGAGGAGCAGGCTACACATTTCCTACACCAGTCCTCTACGTCTTCGCGGCAATGAACCCAATAAAATCTTTTTCTCACCTTCTCCAGAGTTTTCTTTACTCCTAGATGTCCTCCGGATACTCCGTCGTGCACCTGTCTTAGCACCGACGCGACCTTATCACAGGGGACAACTATCTGTAAGGCGACCTCCTGTCCACTAGGTGATTCCCATTTCCTCTTCAGAACTCCATTATCAATTATCAGGCTGTCCCATTGAGCCCAGTAACTTTTTGCTGTTGGGCTAAGCGCTGATATTTCACTCCAAGCGGGCCTCTGGCCACGTTTCTTCCATTCGATTACTGTCTTCAAGTCACTGTCTTCCTTTTGTGCCTCTTCCAATGATCGATTATCCCAATCTTCATCCAAAGCGTTCACCTGGATAATCCTTACGTTCTCTGTCTTTTCCTGTTTGTGTTCTCGGTCCTTACTCCCTGATGTAATCTGGCGAAAGCGGTCCTTTTGTCTTGACTTTTTCTCGAGGCGCTTCTTCTTACGCGCCTCGTCCTCGACTTTCTTGTCCCGCCTTGCTTCCGCCGCACTCCACGACTTTCCGCGCGACCGCTCGCGCTCTTGTTCTCGCTTGCCGGAACGTTCGCGTTCTCGGTCCTTGACACGTACCCGCTCTCGTTCAGCGGGTCGCTCGCGGCGCCCACTCCGATCACTCCGCTCGCGCCAATCGACGCGCTCGCTCGGGCGCTCGGGCTCGACCTTGGCGTCGCGCTTGCGCCACAGCAACACATCTGCGTCTTTACGTGCCCAAAAAGCACTTCTTCCCTTAGCCTTCCTGGGACAATCAATTCGAATGTGCCCCTTTTCGCCGCACTCATAACAAGTTGGTCCTCGTCGGGCTTTTATTTGTGCGGTCACTTTTCGAACACGGTCGTCTTGTCGGCCATCTTGACGTACAGCTTCCACCTCCAGAGCATGTGTCAAGGCTGCCTTCAAGGTCTGATGGTGACCCAGACGTACTGCAGCTCTGACTTCTGCATCTCGAATCCCATCAGTAAAGAATCGCAGAGTAGTAGCGTCAATCAGTCCCGGTGTTGATGCATACGCCTTGCGAACCAAACGTTCTATTTCCGTTGCCCACTGTTGCAGACCCTCACTGCTCTTCTGTATGCGGTCGCGAAGTTGAGCCCTGTAGACATGTTCGAGGTGTTTCTCTCCATATCTAGACTCCAACGCTTCTAACAGACAGGCTAGGGTATTGCAATCGCCGGAGATGTTCTCGAGGATTCGTACGGCATCACCACGCAAAGCAAGCATAAGGGCCGTTAGTGCTTGATCGTCGTCCCAATTATTGCCTTTTGCAACCTTTTCAAACTGTAGACGGAAGGCCACCCATGACGTTGTTCCGTCGAAGTGAGGTACTTGGAACGTCGGCAAAGCATTGGGTACAGGTACCACACCTTTAATACCTCCTTTCTGCACAGCTTTATGGAGAAACTGTATTTCTTTCTCACACTCCATGATAGTACTGTCCAGTTTCTCTAAACGCGCATCATGTTTGTCTATACGAGCATCGTGATTGTCTATACGCGTATCTTGATGGTCCATACGCACTTCTTGTTTGTCTATGCGCGTATCTTGCTGGTCCATACGTGCATCTTGTTGTGCTGTTTTTACTCTAAGTTCGTTGACCTCTTCTTTGGTGTTTTCCCATTTTTCGTTTAATTCTAATACCAGTTGCTGGGATTTATCTATTTTTACCTGGGTTTTTTCTATTTGTGCCTGGGTTTTTTCTATTTGTGCCTGGGTTTTTTCTATTTGTGCCTGGGTTGCTGCCTGGGATTGTTCTATACTCAGCTTTATTTGCGCCGTCAAGTGAGCCAGTAACGCTGAAAAATCGGGTCCGCTGGCTCCGGGAATAGTGGTGGTAGTAGGCGCACTCACATTAGTCCGTGTTACGACGGCCGCATCTTCTACAGGTGCAGGGACACCAAGCGATTCTTCCTCTTGACGTGCCAAATCCATCGCTGCTTGTCGTCGCGTGCGAACTCTTTCGTCTTCCCTTGGCGTGACCGGCATTCCGCTTCTGACACCAATTGTTACGGGCTAGGGGTACTAAAATACCGGTTAAGGGTTACGAAGTTTATTGGCAACGAAGGTACAGTCGATTCTAGGCAATGACAGGTAGAATGTTGCTGATGTTGCACCGAAGTCTTCACTTACGTCCACGAAGTCCGTGTTGTAAACACACAATAACACTACAGATGTTTCTTCACGTAGTACTCAATGTTCTCGTTACAGTTGTCGCAGTAGGTATTCTCAAAGATCGCTTCTTAAATGTCGCTGTTTCGTCTCGGTAGTCAAGTGTAGACTGACTGGGCGCCGGCGTCACGGCGCTATATATAGGCCAGCTGATCGAACATTCCAGAATCGTCTAGACGTAATAATAATAGCGCATAACTTCGAGTACATTCACTAGGTACCTACGGTAATTCCCGGAAACGGGTTTCTAGAAATTTCGATGTCGTCGCTTTGTTGACAAAATTGATAAAACCTGTACCATTCGATAGGCCACCTTGAGTCTAGGAATGCGTTTTATATTACACCTAGACAATGTTTAGATCTCGAGTTATAAAGCTTAGAAGTTACGCACTGCATGTCACGCGATATTGAACCTTATGCCCTCGACATAAGGTACATTCGTAACAAGTAGCAAGTATTACTCTAGAAAAGGATTTCATAAAATTTAAAATTCAGACCTTCGCGTATTTGCTTATTAGAAAAAATACAATTTTTAATTAAATTTATGTCATATCAAATCATTTATATTTGCTTAGGTGAGTTACATTATAAAAAGTTATTTAATCCATGTCCTACCCTAACAGATGTGCAATTTTCGATTACAATAAAACTGTTAAAGTATTTTATACAATTTACATTAGTTTAAAATGTATCTATTAATCGCATTGTCTTTAGTAACATCGGTGGTAGGCCATAACAATGACTGCCGGCAGAAGTTACTATTACTACCCACCAGACAAAGTGTTGCCGCCAAGCGATTCTTGCGAGGGCGAGTCTGAGCAGTTGTGTTGCGATGTGAACCTGGCACGATGCGCCAAATTTTGTGTCGGCAGTTTGGTTGTGGAGGGCCTCCAGATCAATCTCCCTCTGACACAGCATAGTTGGTCGTGCTGTTGGGTTTAACATTGCACCACCTCGCTCAACTGCCGTCTTCCTTCCTATTTACTCAGTTATTTCGAGTGAATAGGCTCTTAATAAACTAGCGCGCTTATCCACCAACGATTGCATTGCATCACTGCTTACCAACAGGCGGGACTGCGGTTAAGCACTAGTTAATAATTAAAAAACAAAATATCAAACACGTCTATTCTCACAATGTCCCAGTCAACTATGTGATAAAATTTATAATCTTGTAGGTACAAGACAACAACATTGTTTACGCCAGGTGCGTTCTTACAATAGTTCTTGATCAAAATATTATCATTAGCTACATACCGTTCTGTGATCAAAATATAATATATATTTTCATTCCCATGATTCATGTGCTCAGCTCCTGTCACATACTAAGACATCTCCATATCTATCTCTCTTTTTAGATCACAATATTCCACGGCTTAGGGCTTTCTTTCCCCTCTCCACAGACAGCTGTCCATCACATGCCTTGGTATACCTACCGCAATACCGTTGAACACATAACTGTTACAATGGGCATGATGACAATTATTGAAAATGTGTTTTAAAATATTCTTAGGTTTCTACTATTTCTAAAAAATATAATATTTCAGTAATTTATAATATAATTAATGAAAAAAATGAAATTTTAATCAAACGTTTATAAATTCGCGCCAAAACGCAGTCACCGACGTTGACATTTGCTGTGACGTCAACCCTCAGTAAACTTATAAACATTAGAGTCAAAGCAACATATAAAACATTTTAAATATTATTTAAATATGAATTCCAAAGGATATAAGTGGTGTGCGGTCCCTCAGTGCACTAATACGTCATTAAAAACCCCTAACAAAGTGTTTATTTACGTGCCAAACGATAAAACGATGCGACATAAGTGGCTATCTCTGGCACGGCGAGATCCTAAAGCTGTTAGTCTTGATACTTCTATTTATTTCTGTGAAGATCACTTCGACGTAAGTTATAACGTTATTCTATGCATTCATAATATTCTGCGACTTTGTTTTACATACTACAAATTAAAAACAAGTTTTTGGTAGTAAATCTAACCTCAAAATGAATAGAACTTGTTAATCGACTCTATATTCACCATTGATTATTGATTTCTTTATTCATTTTCCAGTTGCCAAATGATATGGATAATTTTATGGAATTCCATATCATGGGTTCTGTGTCGAAAATTCGTATGAAACCGGGTTGTATACCCACTAATTTTGAATGCCAAGCAGATAGGAGAAAACGAGCATCTGATATCACCGAACGACCATATTCTCTAAAAAAACAAAGACAGGCATTAATTCAAGAATCTATAAAAGATCTGGAACATAAAAGTATTATAAAAAAACCTTTAGAGTTTGAAGAGACATCATTTAGAAGTTCAGGTACCTACCAACCAATTTTTATATGTATGCTTCTTTGTAATGTGTAAGCATAACAACAACTAAAAGAACTAGAAAGAAAAACTAAGTATCCCTAAGTATTATTCTGTAAATTGTATGGCATATTAATTGTAGTACCTAATTAAAACAATATGGGTAAGTACCCATAAGTACACATTTTGTACCTCACATGTAAAGTATAAGTATACTTTACATGTGAGGTACAAAATGTGTGTCCTAATATCTCATATATGTGCATCTCATTATGGATTACCTTTACAATCAAATCATTTCTTTGAGTTTTAATTATGGGGTTATAAATTACAATAGATATTAATTAATGTGTTTGCTTTTCAGCTGTGCATGGAAATACAGAAAGTATTACACAAGAAAAAAATAAAACTGCAAATAAATCCATCCAAGTTTACATAACACACAAATTCAGGAGCAAAGCCGTTCAAACTGAAGTTAATATTAAAAACCAGATGACATCGCCATTGAAACCGGATCTCCAATCTGTCTCTACATCGCCGTTTAAGATAACAAGATGCACTTCCCAAATCAAACCAACCACATCAAACATATACAAAAGTTCAAGAAAAATATTTGTATCTGAAAACCATTCTGATAGTGATATTTCATACACACCCTCCATTACACATGGAGAATCATCACCAACTATATCTGTTCAAACAAAATCATCTTCAGATTGCAGTGAGTTGATACAAGATGATAAACAGAAAGAGTCAACTCAAATGCTGCAATGCACATTACTAAGAATTTACAGAAATCCCCGTTTTTATATAGGTGTACCTAAAGATTGTTATCATTTAATAGATTTAATTGAAAAAAATACAAACATTCCATCAGTTCATTTACTCATGTGTTTGAAAAAAATTAGGCTAAATAACTCATTCAAAGAGCTTGCTGATGATTTCTCAATTACACCAAGTTATGCTAGTAAGATATTTCTTAAAAATATTCCTTTGTTGGCTAGTGTAATGCGTCCTTTCTTGGTAGAATTAGATAAATGTAATATAAAAAATAATTTACCAATGGCATTTAGGCATAAATATAATCAAGTAAGTTGCATTATCGACTGTTTAGAGATAGAAATACAAAAGCCTTCAAAAGCTTTAAATCAATCTCTCTCCTGGTCAGAATATAAAAAAGCAAACACTATCAAATATCTTGTGTCTTGCACACCAAATGGTCTGGTGAATTATATATCACCTGGGTATGGAGGTAGAGTAACAGACACATGTCTAGTGGAAACATGTGATTTTATTAAATGTTTAGAACCAGGTATGTATGTAATGGCTGATAGAGGTTTTAAGCATGTAGAACCATATTTACTGAAACATGGGGTAAAATTAATGCGACCTCCTAGTGTTGTAACAGGGGCTAAACTCTCAAAGACTGAGGTGAGGATAACAAAACAAATTGCTAGTTTAAGGATACACGTAGAGAGAGTGATTCGTCGCTTAAGAGAATTTAGCATATTGAAACCACATGCATGTGTGAATCACAGTCTAGTTAAAGTTCTGGACGATATTATAACCGTTGCCTGTGGTTTAATTAATTTACAGGATTCTTTAGTTAAATAAGTAACCTATTATTATTAACCTCTTTTTGAATTATCATGATTTAATTAGGAAAAAATAAAAGTACAAATTAACTTTGTTTGTTTTATTTACATATTATGAATAACTAAACAACACTTTGGTACAATAGTGGGTACACATTATACTTCCATGAATGGACTAAAGCTAAAATAAATTCTGAAACATATTTGTCATCATATTTTACAGGAATTATATTTACATTTTTATTATTTATATTATAATTGCAATCAGCAACACAGAAGTAGCCTTTGTGAAGACCAGACAAATACATTTGTAACTGCATCTGTGCATAATACTTCTTTGTTGGTTTCCCATTATCAACATAATTTTTGTAAGTCTTACTACTAATTGGACATTTAATTTCTATGATACTGTCTTCACAGACCCCATCTGGTGATCCTGCTATCATGGGATATTTTTTACTGATAAATAGGCCACATTTATTTATTGTTTTTCCAAGTTTAGTTGAAACGGTTTCCCTTACTTCTTCCTCCAACATTCTGCCACGTTTCATGGCATGTGTGTCTGGAATTCTTCCACCCATTATCAGAGCAATCAATGTTCCATCACTGGTATTGCATCTGCTAAATTCATATGCGCGTGAAGCAGTAATCCTGCCATATCTTAGTTCATACCAAAGACTACTTTGACTTTGTAGTCTTGTTTTTTCTTCAATAAGTTTTATGTCTGCATCGGTTAACACGAGTTTTTCTAAAAAAGTGTCACAGGATTTTTCCTTATATTTAAATACTAATTTGTGCATAGAGAATGTAATCACTATATCAGGCACATAATCTTCCTGAAATTTGATCAATTCACAATTGTGAAGTTGCCTTTTCCTTCCTTCCTCAATAAACTTCTCTAATACTACACTATTTGATGGCAAACTAGGCTTTGCATTAGATAAATCTTTTGCTGTCAAGTATTTTATAGTAGTCCCAACCCTCGACAGCTTAGATTTCATCCAGTAGCATTCAACTGACGTAACGGATGGTTCTTCACTCCTGCGATGCACCCACATAAGAAAAGCCACGGCATGTTTGCAGCCTCCTTGTGATGCAACACAGTCATGGCAATCCACCGTAACAACTCTTTCATTGACTTCATCTACTATTAATGTTACTCCATATAACTTTCCATGGACCTTGTGTTCTGGACAGATTTTTGACTTCACCACACACAGATGGCCATCGCGTTTTAACTGGACATAGCTTATGGCATCATCTCCGTACGATGGCCTGGAGGATCTATAACAAGAAATCGATTTGTAAATATAGACAGTTACATACTTAATCGTAGGTTACATACACAAAACATATTCTCATAACGAAAACATAACCTCAAATATTAAATGTATCAAGTGATATTTTACAAAATATCTTCTAAATTTATAAAAATTCATACAGTAATAATAGTACTTACGCTGCAGTTTTCACGTTTCTGAATTCTGCTGAACAGAAATCTTTGTTTGACGCCAGGAACTCTCCCAGCATTAACAAATCCACTCGGGGCAAATTAGAACTGTTTGCCTTAGTAAATCCTAGTTCCATGGCTTAATTAGTTAATGAAGTAAGCAAAAGACCGATACAGATCTTATGATACCACTTTTGATCAATTTAAAGAATGTAAAAACTCAAGAGATAGTCGAAACTCGAAATAAATTCGGCGACAGTGACAGTATTTACTGAGGGCTGACGTAACACACTTTGATTGGTGTTTTAAAAAGCATGGCGGATGTCAGTATTTTGTAATTTTATTTTCTAAAATAAAATAATAATCTCGTCTTAAATCTAAAAATGGAGATTTTTTTCACAATACAAACACAATATTTAATCAGATAAACACAATATTTTAATGATTCTGTCTTACTGTCATCTTGCCCATTTATCATACGCGCCACTAAAAATAACTCCAAAAATTTTATATTTTGCAATTTTGTAAATAAAAATTGCCATGAAAAATTAAGGAAATGGCCTTAAACATGTAAGTAACAATCACATTCTCAACGCAAACTGGACAATTCAATGGCTTTCTTTTTGACAATTCAACAACATTTTTTGCGTCATTTACGGTATTGGGCAGACGAGTTTGTGAAATATTCGAGTACTCATTCCTTGAAATTCATTCGGATTGTGATAAAACTGAATTACGCAATCGGGGCGTTGTGCTTAATTCCGTTACAGAAAGTTACGTTTAACCGCACGGTTAGCTCAGTGGATAAGCTAAGCTATTGACTGCTGTGTTGCGTGTCGCGGGTTGAATTCTCGCACGGAACAAATATTTGTATGACCTACAGTAATTGAGTTGTATCCTAAAAAATAATTAAATGTCGATCAAATATATTTATAAAAAATATAAGAAGATAGATTAGAAGAGGAGAAGATATGTTGATTTGAAATGTCGCATGACGTCATGCCGTGGTACAAAATATACCACGGCGTGACGTAATTAGCCCCCACTCAGTAACTTTAATACGCTATATCTCAGTAGTTTTTGGTAATTTTGACAAAATAAAAAATATGGGTCTTCATTTTTTATTATCTATAAGACGGACTAATAATTCTTTTGATTTTCAAAGATTCAAGAAAGGATTTATTCCTTGGATACATCCCTAATGTTCCGTGTCTGGATGTTTGTGTATGTGAGTTTATATGTTTGTAAACGCACCCACGATATGGGAGAAATTCCCAGTGTGGGGCAACGTTCATCATCATCAACCTTTTTATCGTCCCACTGCTGGGCACAGGTCTCCTCAGAGCAGGAGTTGTGGGGCAACGTTAATATTAAGGAAAAAAACGAAAGAAAGAAACCGAAAGTCAACCAGGATCTGAATAATTTTGAAGGATACTTATTACTTATCTAATGCTTCATATGCTCATAAAATGTTATTGCTAAACCACATAAATAACGCAATGAATATTTTTGAATTGTCAAAATGAAAGCTGTTTTTATTGTTAGTGTTACGCTTTTACGCCGCTGGTAAATTACAATTGATATAAAACTTTTCTCGTAGACTACAATTTAATATCCATTAAATTGACAAGAAGAGCATTCGAAGACTTATAAAAACTCTCGTCTTAGTTGTTCGTAAACTTGCAGTTTACTCTGCAAGCAATTTGCAAATGTCTAACTTTAATTTATTTAAGCTAAAAGGAAAATATTTGATCAAACGACTGTTTGCCTTTGCTTGCACACTGGTTTTATTATACTGTACCTTTTAGTTTATAAAACTTACATGAGGACCAGTTACCAAAATAATGATTATGATAACAATACAACGATTTGACTCTGTGATTTAAACCTAAATCCCAACATTACTACATAAACAATAAACACGTCTACATATGCACAATACACACACACTACTTATACACATACTCACATAAATATATTAAATCACACTAATTTTTTTATAAAATTTGTATAATAAGGTATTTGACTAAAAAAAAAACTAATTTTTCCTTCAGTCAGATTTCCAAAAAATACTACAGTTTCTTTTTGTTTTTTCATATAAACTAAAAATGAAGACGACACAGTTCGGTGAAAACTCGTGTGACGTCTCTGGACGCTACACTTTTTAGCGAGCAGTGACGTCACCAGCCACCACTCCTGATCTTTAATGCCTTTTATATTTGTCAATCTTTATTGATTTGATAAAACAAAATATACGTATCCAATATTTTTCTATAATCCGAATGACGGACTAATTAGTTTTTTTTAGTCAAATACTCTATTGGCTAAAGATTTTGTAGTGGGACATGTTCTCCCACGTACGATTACATACATTATTACAAGCGTGTACTTCGTCCACTATTTATCTTTAGTCAACTTATATGCCTGTAACTATATTGTCCTCTTGGACAGCATAGACGGAGAACCCCCTTCCTTTATTAACTTGTTCTGGTCTACTGTGTTTGTGGACCAATCCTTTTTTCATAGGTGAGATCCTAGGTTTTTCTTAATTATCATCACAATGGCATTTTCCTCGTCTCTGAGGTAGCTTTAAACTTTTGTTGACAGTAACGTAACGTAGTATCGATTACTAATTCGTACAATTATTAATACAGACGTGGTTTCTCATAAAATATTCTTTAAATGTTTAAATATAATCCCGAAAAAGTGTCACTAGTTATTTAGTCTTTTCATAAGTGTCCATCTGTCCATATGTCGTGGTGGCCTAGTAGTTAAAACACCAGCCAATGTAACTTTTCTAAATATATCTTGGTCACCAATTACAAAATGAAGGAAAACATTTTGAGGAAACCTGGTTTTTAAGTCTGAAATCGCCGACCAGCATTGAGCAAGCGTGGTGATTACGCTCAATCCTTCTCTGTATGAGAGGAAACCTGTGCCCAGCAGTGGGTCGCTAAAAAGGTTTGATGATGATGATAAATGTTCATGTTGGTTAATATGAATTAGAATATTTTGATTATTGTATACCAGCATATTACTCTTCCACTGCAGGGCGTATGCCCATTCTCATTTATTTTATTTTATTTTTAATAATTATAAACTAGCGCTTGACCACAATCCCGCCTGATGGTAAGCAGTGATGCGATCGTTGATGGTAAAGCGCGTTAGTTTATTAAGAACCTATTCACTTAAATTGATCGAATAGGAGGGAAGACGGCAATTGAGCGAGGTGATGCAATGTTAAACCCAACAACACGACCAACGATGCTGCGCCAAAGGGAGATTGATCTGAAGACCCTCCACAACCAAACTCCCAACACAACAATATTTGGCGCATCGTACCCGGCACACATCGCAACACAACTGCTCAGACCCGTCCTCCGTACGGCTTCACCAGACATCATGCCGGAACACGATAAATCGCTTGGCGGCAAGGCTTTGTCTGGTGGGTGGTAACTTCTGCCGGCGGCCGGTGTTATGGCCTACCACCGAGAAAAATGTATGTAGAGAAATCAAGATCATTGACGCTTGCTTAAGACGGTTTTTCGATTTCAAACAAATATAAGTCCAGGTATGTTCAAGATGTTTGTTATCTTGCACTTCACCTGCTATTGTTGTGATTGTAAAAGTGTAATAACATGATGTAGTGTTCTAATTATGTACTTTATTGTTGGATCTTAATTTCGTGAAGTCTTAATTGTGCTAAGCAAAATTGTATATTTTTTGTTTTACAATATAATTTGTAATCATGTTATACAAGTTGGAGACAACAGTAAATTAAACTTCTTATATCTAATGAATTTTTCAAACTGAATACAAAGTTTCAAAAGTTTAGTCATTAATTAAGTTGAAAATAGCAATAAGTACCCAAAGTCGGCCCTTCATTACAATTTAGTTTGTTCAAAAGAATCACGTTTTTAATTTCGATGTTACAATTTATTTAACGGTTTCGAAATAATCTTATGCTTATAGTATTTTCTTTGTTTTCTTTATTGTTCTCTCCACTTAATAACGCCCAATTCTATAATATTTACCTATTTTATATCATATGCTTTGATTACATTAACCTTAATACTATATTATCCACTTTTAACTCAAACGTCTGTGTCAATTTAAGCGGGTATTTAGTTGTAGGGGTATTTTATTACCCTGAATCTGTGGGCTGTGGAGGTCAGATTGGCTGTCGCTCAATGTAAGATACTGGGAGGCAATCTCACTAAAATAATTCAACCAAAACAGAATTGGATCGCAACCAAAACATAACTTTTATTATGATACGTATCGCGCTAACCTTTTGACAGATGGTTAAACCATAACTGGATCGCAATTGGAACGTAACCGCTGTCAAATGTAAAAGTTGATACAAAGCTAACTTTTTCTTGCCACTTCTCAAACTTACGTCTAAACTATTAGATTTACTTATAATTTATTTAGTTTTATTTATTATATCTGACGAAATTTATCACTCATACATTGATTTTACTTTAATCGAAATTAAAACTCCAGCGCGATACGAAATGTGATCGAAACTAAACCATAACTTTAACTGTATTAGATACAAACAAGAGTTGAACTTCTCCTGTTTTATTTAACGCGATTACACCCTCTGGTACTGATACTACACAGGGACCCGACTTAAACATAGTACACACCTAAGCTGACTGGTTAGATATAGTATAAACTAAGAAAATCAAATGTTTTTAAGCTATTGCATAGCTTCTATCGCGGGCCTTGAGCGCGGGGACCGAATCCAGAAATTCCGTAACGAAAAAACCTCACGCTCCCCACTCCGACGGGCACGGAGGTGTGGCTTGAAGGCCGTACATCGTCTAACGTCGTTTCAGTTCGGCAGTCTTCGGCACGGTATGTTTGTGTGCGTGCGACTACATCTTTTGAAAACAATTTATAGATTTTCAAAAAGAGCATGCATATTGCAGGGCGCGAACTCAGTTCTACACACTTGCCATGTTACTGATAGTCGCGATGTGCTAAACTTGCGATTAATTTTCTCTCTGAAATAGGTCTTCTATAGAGATATGTCATAGACGTCATCGACGTTGTCATGGCTACCTTAAAAACTTTTCATATAATTAATTATTAAGTACTTTTATTCAAATTAATTTAGTAGTGTTTTTATAAAATAGCTTTTTTTTTAACGGAAAAGCTAAGATGAATGTCACGCTAATTTTTCATTGGACTTTTAAATTATTTATTGTGTTGTTTACTAAATAAAAGCGCGTGATTTTATAGAGTAAAAAGTGCTCACGCGGCCGTTTTTTCAACTGTTATTGGCGATATCCGCCATTATTGTGAAATATTTTTTTAAAGAATTTCTATAAAATATTACAGAAAGATGTCGGTGAACAATGTTAATACGAGTACATTTAAGTGTACGAGTTGTAATATTGTTATCTCCGAAACAAAACAACGAAAGTTTAATAAAAATATGCTCTTCGGCTTTCTCTGAGGAAGACATTGATGAGGCAAAAAAGTTATTGTTTGTTTCTACGAAGACAAGACAAAAACATGTATCGAGGCGTAAGAACAAAAAGCAGAAAGACCTAAAATATACGATTACGGTGTTTAAAATCACGGATCCCGAACAATCCCAGTTTTTGTGGCATATGACCTTCACAAATTGCCACCAGTTTGCTTTGACTACGTAGAACGTACGTAAAGAAGTTGATGAAGGATTTATTAATTCTACGGTCAGATGTTAACGCAATCAGAAGTGATTATGTTACTAAAGATCAGCTCGAAAATATTAAATTGATAACAAATAGTTCGACACCGACGCCGTTCCTCATCAACAACCTTTTTATCGTCCCACTGCTGGGCACAGATCTCCTCTCATACAGAGAAGGATTGAGCGTAATCACCACGCTTGCTCAATGCGGGTTGGCGATTTCAGACTTATAAAGCCCAGGTTTCCTCAAGATGTTTTCCTTCGCCTTCAGTCATTGGTGTCCAAGATATACTTAGAAAGTACATATAACTTTAGAAAAGTTACATTGGTACTTGCCTGACCTGGAATCGAACCCGCGCACTCATACTTGAGAGGCTGGTGTTTTAACCACTAGGCCACCACGACAAAACAGTGGGGTATATTGAAAAAGAACCTCTGAGTCTTTGAGTATATTTCGTGGTGCTCCCTGTGCGCCGTTTCCGAGTCAACGAAATACCAGTTGGTGAAGTCATAAGGATACTATAGCTGTCTTGCCTGCCCCTCAGTGCCCGGCCGGTCTTGCGATTGCACCGAAACAGCACACAATGACAGAGATTATAAGTAATAGCATAGACAGACCTTACGGAGGAATTGCCCTATTGTAGAGGAAGTCCGCTTTCTCAAAGGTATCAGTGTTGTTGTGTAATAGTGATCGTTTAGTTCTCACACGGATCGTTTATTTATTTATTTATTTATTTTATTATTTATGTACACACAATAAAATACATAAAGATACAACAAAATGAAGATCTGAGTACAAAGGTACTGCTTATTTCTTAAGAAATTTCTTCCAGCAGACCTGCGAAAGGAGAAGTAAAACAGAAATGTAGACAATAGTGTGTAAGAACAAGGAGGAAATAAAATATGATAACTATTAAAGTAATAATATTAAATATACCTAAACATATAAACCTAAAATAAGTATATAAGCCAAACCAATAAACCAAAAATAAGTACATATACTACTTAAATAAATACATAATACTAAAATATAAAAATATGTATAAATAATAAACAAATTCTCACAATATAGAGGAAAGGTAATGCTCTTTTAATCGACGCTTAAAATTAGAAATAGTGTTTAAATCACGAATGTTAGGCGGGAGTGAGTTCCACAATCTTACAGCATGTACAGAGAAGGAATAGGAATAGTAAATCGTTTTATGAGGATGAGATTTAAGGATGGATCTTAGGTGTGATCTACAGGGTGCGTCGCTAGAGCGCGCGTAAGAAAAACGCTCACGCAGGTAGGAAGGATAAGACGGGTTGTGTAAGATGTTGAAAAGGAGACATAAAATCCTAGTATTCCTGCGAAGGCGAATTGGGAGCCACTTGAGTTCCTTGCGAAGGTGAGAAACATGGTCATACTTACGAAGACCGAAAACAAAGCGAATGCACAGGTTTTGCAAGCGCTCAAGCTTGTTTAACAGCTCCTCAGTAGCATCCAGGTAACAGGCATCGGCATAATCTATAATCGGCTGAATAAGGGTTTGTGCTAAAGAAATTTTAGTCTTCAAGGGCAGAAGACCCTGAAGGCATTTCAGTGAATGAAACGAAAAATGTACCTTTCGACTGACCTCACTGACCTGAGCACGCCACGATAGATTGGAGTCTATGACTACATCGTTCTATGTTAGTTTTCTCATTTTACATGCTTACTGACTCGAGTGATAATATAATAGATTTCATGGGTTTTTTTCTTTATTTCTTTATTTTTTGGCTTCGCACGGTTTGTGCATTTAGCCAATGCCACGTAATTATGAATTATTCATGTCGAAAAAGACGGCCGCGTGACCCGTCTTACGAGTGAGGTTTGGGACAAAGTCATGATGTGGCCACTATGCAGCGATATTTCACTGTTCTTTATGAACTATTTACTAAATGCACTTTTTACTACATAAATCACGCACTTTTATTTAGTAAACAACACTATAAATAATTTTAAAAGTCCAATGAAAAACGAGCGTGACACTCAGCTTGACTTTCCCGCCAAAACTCAGGGTGCTGATCACGAAAATGATTTCATTTTTGAAATCCAAGATGGCCGACATCATATTTCATGACATTCTGACATGGGTGTGATAACGAATATGACGTCATTTTTAAGCTATTGCTTAGCTTCTTTCTATCTCTTTATCAAAGTCGAACAGAAAACATTGAATATAGTTTAGTCGCTTAATCGTCACCATTTTTCGCACTCTTTTGATGGCGTTGCTGGTAAAAAATAAATAAATTACAAAACAGAAAGAAAACTTGAATCGATATCAAAGAAAAAAAAAACAAAGGAAAAATTACTGTATAAATAAAATAAATAAATAATTAAATTGCAAGTTATAGTTGATAAAAAAAAGGCTATGCAATAGCTTTACCGCGGCAGTCTCCGAGTGCCACACGCCTTTTTTTCTTCTATCTTTGAATCTAACTCTTTCCATTGTCAAACGATATAACATGTTGGTATTTTAGTTCATTTCTTAGTATGGACTCAGCAATTTACAGACTATCCAAAAAAGTACTTATTCCTGACCCCTGTAACCAACTGCTAAAACATGACCCTTTTGTAAATAAAACTCCGATATCCCGTATCGGTATTACATATATTATATCGTATGTATTACGAAGTCTCATAATACAGAATACAGGTTAATTGCCAGCTTGTAAATGTTTATTTTTTATCAACGTAACGCAATCTCTATGTAAACAAAACTAAAAAATGTTTATCCTCCATTTGAATAAAGTCGGTCAAAGTGAGCGCAGAAAAGGTATAGTTACCTTCCTATTCTACGCTCGTAATTTAGTTTCCAAACATGTAAACTAATGTGTTTTGAGAATAATAACTTTAGTATATGTTCAGTTCAGTGTTCTAAAAATTGAAAAAAAATAATAGTTCGTACCTATAGTGGTATATGAAATCAACTTTAATATATACGGGCATAAAGTTGATATTAGTTATTAACATCAAAATGGAAACGAAGATTTGAATGTGCAATATAGGTATCTGTATTATTTCTGGAGTCGCTTGCGCCGTCTTCGCCACGCCAGGTGCGCTCGCGCATCTGCCTGTTCGCGGAGATCGCACGTGTGAGTTCGCCATTGTACTAGACATTTTATGCATATTCCGCTGTTGTAAACATTCTTTGTTAGTTGTTTATATATTATATAAGAACTGCTATGGTGAATTTGTAAGACAGAATAAAAAAGTTCCAAATACTGGGGAAATCAGTAGGCCTAGTATGAGTTTTCAATACGAAACTCGTTCGATCGTATCGAGCGCGTTTGGCGCTCTCATTGGTTGAGAGTTCTTACGACCTTGAAGCGGGCCAATCGCTGAGTCAAACGCGCTCGATACGATCGAACGAGTTTCGTATTGAAAACTCATACTAGGCCTACAGATAAATACAATTCAAAATCATAATACGACTAAGTTACTTAAATCATTTAACAAATATAATTTTCTGACTGGTAACAATATAATTTACACAGAAAGCATTTGAAATCTAAATAAATAAGTTAAGTACGCTTCCATTTTCATTGTAGTTTTATAATAATTTAGGCATAAAGAAACAAAAACAAAATCTTAATTTTCATTAAAATTCTATAAAACTGTTAACAGACTCGGTCCTCATCAAAGTGACGAGCAAATAAATGTTCCATTATTTTTCACGTTAGTTTATTAATTCTGGAAACAGATATAAAAGGCAAAGGTTGTTTGATTTTTATTTTCTAGCAATTTAAATTGCGTCGTAATAGGTGACTAAGGAACTCTCATTAGGGAAGTGGGCAGCAGCGCTTCCCCTGTGGAATAACAAATTACTGCAATCCCCAACCTGCCTGCCAAGCGTGGGGATTATGGCAATGCCTCCCAATGGAATGGGGGGAGGCCTTTGTCCAATAGTGGACCTGTATAGCCTGAGAGGAAGAAGTAAGAATCCTGTACACGACATTCACCAAGGAACATGAAGACTGATATTTATTGGAAGTGTTGTTTAGGTACTTATTTTTAGTTTGACAGATGTCAACATTTTAACACAAACTTTTGTAGTCATTCAAAAGTTTTTCAACCAAGTCAAGATCGTTCTAAGAGTCACTTTAATATTCATTTCCCAATTTACAAATGGCCAAGTCAACTACCAAAAGTCCGGTTAAATACACTGTTCAATAAAAAAAACAGGGAAACACTGTTCGCGTTTAAATTAAAAATCGATACGATAGATACTTACCCCTATAGATTTTCCAGTCTAGTGAATCGGCACCATAACAAACGGACATTAGGGTCGACGGACGCGCGCGTGCCATTATTAAATTCTCTGGACTTTACTTTATTGTTTTTAGTTTGGAGTTTTCTATCTATAATTGGTTCTGTTAAGTAATACATGTAGAAGAACTCTTAATTGCACAAAATTATAAGTGGAAATAATTATTTTTATTACCTTCGTCAAAATCCTGAGTGTTGAGTGTGAACGTTGATCAGTAGGCCTAGTATGAGTTTTCATTACGAGACTCGATCGTAGATATCGAGCGCGTTTGACTGACTCATCGATTGGCCCGCTTCTAGGTTGCAAGAACTCTCAACCAATGACAGCGCCAAACGCGCTCGATACCGACGATCGAGTCTCGTAATGGAAACTCATACTAGGCCTACTGCTGTATTTTTTTTTTATTTCAACCAATTCAACCAGGTTTCAAGTTACAGTTAATAGATGCATGTCCTCTGTATCATACTTTTCAATATGTTCGGTAATTGATCTTTTTTATAAATAGCATGCTGTTCTCTTTTGGAATTGGAATTTGGAAAATTTTCTGAATAATTACATCAGCCAAATATATTTATTATAGCCTTTACTAACTAACCTCTGTACACACGGCTACATCAAACTACATTTAACACATTTTGTGCACCGACTCGCCCGGAGAGTCCACGTAAACTCTCCAGGCGATTCGGTGGAACTGAATGTGTATTTAACTTCTGATTGTACAAGAAAAGAAGTGTTCAATGCTAGTTCAGCTAAATCTGGAAATGTGTAGTCCGATGTATAGTCGTGAATACACGGTCTGTTTTCTAGATGTAGTGAAAAAATGCATGTTGTGTTTTTTATTTTGCTCTTGCTAAAGTCACAGAAGTGACTTTATTGTGTGTACAGTTTTATATCCTGATATTCTCAAGTCAACTAATTAGAGACATCTAGTTGAATCCTGATTCCAGCTCTAATGATCAATTAGTCTTTTCTCCGAGCAACACACGGTTTTGTCGTACTTATTGACTCTGCAAAAAATCTCTAATCCGTTATACGTCTCATCAGAATCATAAACAGCTTTATCTGGCATATCCGTTTCCAGGTTATTTCATGCTTATGACGGGTATTGTTGCAACATTGAAATTTGGTAGCTTTATATTCCTATTACAATGTTATAACAACATTTATCGTAAGCTACCTCCCGAGTACGTCTTCGTGTCTTATGTTATAACTTTGGATACATCGCAGCGAAAGATTTAAAGATTTGATCTGCCTGTTACAGGTGGGTTAGTTTTAAAGAAAATTACAGTTTTTTATAGTCTAGTGATGCCGAACCACGCGACCCTCACTGCGTAACTCAGTGTCAGTAGCATTAGGAGTCCCTTTGAAGAATGTAGCTGATCCGTTGGTCCATATATGTCTGCTCGACAACGTAAATGAGCCAATGAATATTGGTGAACTGCCAAAATGAAGCCTCTTGCTACTGATTGTGGATTACGCAATTACACCACGGAAGGCACGTTTGCAAGACTACGTTTGTATCTATGCGTTTTTGTGATCACATCGAGTGCTTGGACATTAAGAATGGTAGCAGTAATCCATGCTGACTTGTAAACTATACAGTATGTTAAGAAAATCCTGTCAGACCCATAAGGATAATAAAGGTTAGGAAAACACATGACCAAATATAATATAAAATTTTACGTAATCATCATTGTACCAATACAAATGATTTTGAAGTAATCTATTTTTCCCTCGAATCAATTCCAACTTTCCCGAAATTTGGTAATTTTAAAAAAAGTGACAACACCGGTATTATTATGAGCTAATAGCGATGCGACCACGTGCCGCGTGCCCTGCCGCCCGCCGCCCGCGGAAGGGTCCACGCATATTTATTAAGTTACCTCTTTTTGCGAAATAATATTTATTTTAAGTTTCGCCCAGTTTTGTATGCATTAGTAGAATCAGTTATCGATACCTAACAACACCTTCACGGGTCGGACAGGGTTTTCTTAACATATTGTATATCATTAATTGCAACGTTTACCTACCTCTTTAGACTGCGTTTTATATTAATTTTAACATACGATATTGCGTCGATGCTTCTCAGCTCATGGTGGTGATCCACTATGATATTATGGCGCTGTTCTCTAAAGTTTCGTCATCACATCATGGTGGCCTATTCAACATGACGCACAGTCAACCTGGTGAGGCGGCCGACATCTTCGTTCAAAATTATCGTTCTAACGTTACGAGTCCCTAAATGTAGGTTTTTTGTGTATTGGTTCTATCAATTCAGATCTATTTGTGAAAGCTAAATGAGATATATTCGCATTCACTTGTCTTTATTTGACCATTAATGATTTAAAAAATTGTCTTCGGTTGTGTTGTTGCCAATTGCTAGGCAGTTAAATTTCTCCGAAATTGTATTATATGTTTTTTGTTACAAGAACATCTTATTATACAAAAAAAAATATTTAACCTCAACTGAGTTTCGCTGGCGTATACATATATAATTAGTTAATCCTTTACTATATATAATGTAACAAAACCGCTTGTCATACTCGTATACTTTTTAAAAATATATTTGCTTTGTGATGCATTAATGTTCCTATAAATAGTGATGTTTATATAATTATTATATGTGTTTAGACATTAGTATTTATATGTAATACATTTGTGTATTTCTATGACATTAAGCAAAACCGTTTCTTATACTTGTATACTTTTGAAAAATACATACATTTGCATTGTGATGCATTTAGCCTTTTTTATGTTTATGATTGAGACGTTCCCATGAGTAAGTGATATTAATATAATTATTATTTGTATTTTTTTTCTATGACATTAAAGTTTTGTAGTTATAGGCCTATCTCGTTGTTGTCGTAGGATATTTTTATAGAATTTTCTACTACTGAATATTTCATTGCTGTTTTCATAATCCTTTTGGAAATTTTAGCAAATATATAATTTAAGTTAAATATGGCTCTAAAATGTTCAAATAAGTATTTAGATTTAGATTGTGTTTCTTTTTGTTTATTTTTTTTTAAATTGTTGGGACTTTTATTTTTGCGTTGCCTGTATTATGATGCATTTGCGGCTTGCCATCTTTACAATTTATTCTCTTTCATTTAGTTAGATAGTGATATTTCCTTCTATAACATTCAAGTTATGTATGTAGTCTTCAGGAAAAAGCAATTTCTTTTTGATTCAAGTTACAGTCTTCAAAACCGTTTTCGTCTTTACCCAAACTCCTATTTTTATTTTGATGACTTTTGCCTCTGTACCTTCAAGAATTCATGCTTTAATGAAACATTTTTACTCTACCCAATTGATGTCAGTTAATTCGACCCTATTACTTGAGACTTAACACGTTGGCGATATGTGGATGTAGGTATTATAGATAACGTGCACCTCTACCTAACATTTGATAGATTGCAATAATACATATTATCTTATATTTTATTCCATAAACTTTCCACGACTGTTTTAGTCTTTACTTGCATTTTGAGGAGTGTGCGAAGGAATTGCATGATTTAATTCCCCCATCTCCGTTCCACCATCGGACGACCCGTCGTTCGACGAGTTTCCACCCTTACGTTGTTAACACCATTACGATCCGGACGAAGCGTTTCGCCTCCTCCTTTATACCCGTACATCGAGAGACAAGAACAGTTTGCCAGCGGCGGTGTTTCCGTCGGACTACAATTTGAGTGTCTTCAAGGCTAGAGTGAATAGGCTCTTAATAAACTAGTGCGCTTTACCATCAACGACTGCGTCACTGCTTACCATCAGGCGGGATTGCGGTCAAGCGCTAGTTTATAATTTTAATAAAAAAAAAAATAACATTAAGTATTATACTGATAGCCAAGACATATAGATTAAATTAAAATGGTTAGCCATTTCAAAATATGCCCTAAGCACTTGAGGAGAGGAACATGCATTTTGGTTATGGAATGATCGGGGTTTGTATTCATTTTGTGTATAGTAAATTTTCTTTACTAATGAATTGTCTGCTTGCTAATCAAAATTACTTTGTAATCGATGCATATGATATCAAATAACGGTAAAGGCTTCAAGGCCAGTCCTTTGTTGATGTTCCATGAGGTTGACTGACCTCGAGCGGTTGGCGTCGCGACCCACGCCCTTTTTACATTTTTAAACAACAAAGTGGATAAAACCGAATCACAACTTTTTAATATCAAACTCATATGCGTAAAATGATCGATAAATTTTAAATCTCAAAAGTCCAGTATACGATTCGTTTTTATATCACCATTAAACTGTTATTAAAACGGTTGGCAAGTCATTACTGTGCGTATGTTTAACTTTTTGTAGGTACTAACTGTTCAAGCAAATGTATTTGATGCTTGAGTTAGCAGAGCAAAAAGATTGTCATGGTGCTTGGTTTTGTTACACTATGGTAAACTATTTGCTTTACTCTTTAACAAATTGATGGTAATATTTGCTTTGTTCATTAATACGGAAAGTATTAAATTGTTACCTAAATTCTATTATGGTGTCAAAATTCACCATATTCACTCTGCTTACCTCCAACTAAGCAGAGTTAACTATATTGTTTTTAATATTTTATGGTGTTATTGTAAAGATAACAGTAAGGCCATTGTTCAGTATAATATAACATCATAAAGTATTCAAAACTACGTCATTTAGCATCTCTGAAGTAAAAAAAATAAGTTAGGACCCCGCTGAGTTTCTTGCCGAATTCTTCTCAGTTGTGGGTAGGCTTACGAATCGGTGGTCGAGTCTTTAAATAATTTTAAAAATAAAATATATCTTTTTAACATAAGTATGTTTGTTTCTTTTATTCTCATGCTAGGGATCCCCACTGGTTTCATTATGACGTTAACTTAACGAGTAACAGAACCAACAACACAGACACACAAAGTAATAAACAAACCTATTTCATTTTTTCCATAATTAATTAATTTTGATTTGAAAACAAATAAATAAATGTTTGGGACACACAGAAAAAACAAATAGTATAGTAGTAATAACAAAAAAAAAAAAAAAAAAAAAAACTTGCATGAGGCCAAAAACCTTTTCTGGTATTCTCATTCGGCCAACTACGAAAACGTACCCAATTTGTCTGTATCATAATTACCTACATTATTCATGGACGTGATCCATGGGGTGGCCATTTCAGAACTATGGATATAAAATCTACCTCTGCATACAGCTTACGCATCGTAATACATGATCATATACATGATATGTATGCGACACAAAAACAACAAGACAATAAGGAAAAGCAAACTCCATATTCCTAAAACATCCTCACGTCTTAGACAACACAAACTAATTACATTATGCAAGACGTAGACTTTGGTTGTCTGGCAGGAAAATCAATTACTGTCTCCGAAACGTTGCGCGAGCTACAGGGAGTGCTTATCGGCCGAATACTGAAAAGCCACTCAAATATCTGAGACCCGCTTAAACTTTTGAGCAGCTCCTAACCTTCAATTTCGTATACACAAACGTCAATTATAAGCGTCTGTTAAAAATAAGTGCAACTTGAATTAAGTTGTGCTCAGAGACCACTCAGTGAAAAAGTCGTATACAGAAACGCTACTCAACGTTATTTAGCTGTCAAATCAAATGTCAAACTGATTTGAGCAGCCCTTAGATCTGAGAGTGGTCGCGAGGTCCCTCAAATCAAATAAAAGTTGTTAAAAAGTTTGTAAACAGTGGTAAAAATGTCTCTATCGTCATTGTCTTCACTTTCGGATCACGAAAGCCCAACCGTGAGGCGCAGAAATGAAAAGAAGCTGGATGCTTTTCTAAAGTACAACGACGTGGAATTTCGTTCACGGTTCCGCATCTCAAAAGATACCGTATTGTATTTGGATTCAGTTTTCGGTAACACAATAAAACCATTAACAAAAAGAAACCGAGCCATACAACCAGTGGACCAAATACTAATTACTCTACGGTATTATGCGACTGGTAGCTACCAACGCGTAATAGGAGATATTTTTGAGGTCGAACAACCCACGGTGCATCGAATAGTGCATAAAGTGACCGCCAAAATAGCGAACCTAAAGTCTCATTATATAAATATGCCAACACAGGAAGAATATCCAGTTGTGGCAAATGAGTTTTTTGCTATAGCAGGATTCCCAAGAGTTGTGGGAGCTGTGGACTGTACACATATTAAAATAAATTCTCCAGGTGTGTATTTACGAAGTTTATTTATTATGTTCCCAAATTGTATGCTTGATTAATAGTTTTGTAATATTACCATTTATATAACCTAAAGTTGTGTAAATGTTTCTACTGAAATATAGGGCTCCAGTAAAGTAGGTAATTACTGTCTCACAGTAAAATAAATTATTATTATTTTTCAGGAGGTGCCCAATCTGAAATATATCGGAACAGAAAAGGATATTTCTCATTAAATGTTCAAATGGTATGCGATGCAAGATTGAAGATAAGGAATGTAATCGCAAGATGGCCAGGTTCTGTTCATGATAGTACCATATTTAATGACTCACCATTGTGTGCTCAATTAGAGCGTGGGGATTTTGGCACAAGTGTAATTCTTGGGGACAGTGGATACCCATGTCGACCTTATCTACTTACCCCATTATTGCACACAAGAACAGCTGCTGAAGAAGCTTACAATCGGGCTCAAATAAGCACCAGGAATCCTATAGAAAGACTCTTTGGTGTCCTTAAAAGGAGATTTCCTTGCCTACAAACTGGAATGGGGCTAAAAATAAAAAACATTCCACCAATCATAGTAGCGTGTGCAGTGCTACATAATATTGCCCTCTTGCAGTCGGATATATTTATGGAGGATGATGACCCTTTACCTTATTATGAGGAGGAATCCTTGGGTCAACAAATTGTAGGTCTTGAGACCAATCAGAACTTTTTAGTAAGGACTAATTTAATAAATACACATTTTTCCTCTTAAATATAGTTATATTAGTGTAAATTATTATATAGATTTCACTATTTCAAGTTTTGCAGTCTTCGTTTCCAAAATTGCATTTTTGCTTTATATATATTATTTTCCATTTTGTTTTTATTTATCCAGTATTTTGTTTCTAATTTTGCATTTTTGAGTTTTGTCCGAAAATATTGTTGTTTTATTGCATTTTGTGATGGTTTTATTCGTCCTGAAAAATGGTATTAGTAAAATATTATTGAAAATCTCACATCACTAGCATAAAGGACAATAATGTTACATAATTACCAGCAGAGTATGATGTTGAAGGTTTGTTTTTTTCTCGGGGTATGGCTGTTGCAGCTCTCTGGTCATCTATCAAGGTAATTGTCAAGCAATTAAGATGCTGTTCATAGTAAAATTAATTGATTTAATAATTGTACAATAAAAAATTATTACCAGCAATACTTTTTGATTCAATTGGTTTGCTATTGTCCATTATGGAAGCCATTGTTGCATCTTGGTTGTCTGGAAAAAAATCTGTATGTGAGTAAAGAATACACAATAATAAGTATAAAATAAAAAAATGTACCAATGTTGTGAAATGGCAAGCAATTGAGATGCATTTTAATAGTAACACTAGTTTAATAATTAATACAATAATTAAAAACTTACCAGCAATACTATTTGATGTGACTGTGCATGGTTTGGTATTATTTGTTATGTAAGCCACGGTTGCATCCTGGTCTTCTGGAAAAAAATCTGTATGTAAGTATAGAATACACAACAATAAGTATAAAATAAAGAAATGTAACAATGTTGTGAAATGGCAAGCAATTGAGATGCTTTTTAATAGTAACATTAGTTTAATAATTAATACAATAATTAAAAACTTACCAGCAATACTATTTGATGTGACTGTGCATGGTTTGGTATTATTTGTTATGTAAGCCACGGTTGCATCCTGGTCTTCTGGAAAAAAAATCTGTATGTAAGTATAGAATACACAACAATAAGTATAAAATAAAGAAATGTAACAATGTTGTGAAATGGCAAGCAATTGAGATGCTTTTTAATAGTAACATTAGTTTAATAATTAATACAATAATTAAAAACTTACCAGCAATACTATTTGATGTGACTGTGCATGGTTTGGTATTATTTGTTATGTAAGCCACGGTTGCATCCTGGTCTTCTGGAAAAAAAATCTGTATGTAAGTATAGAATACACAACAATAAGTATAAAAATAAAGAAATGTAACAATGTTGTGAAATGGCAAGCAATTGAGATGCTTTTTAATAGTAACATTAGTTTAATAATTAATACAATAATTAAAAACTTACCAGCAATACTATTTGATGTGACTGTGCAAGGTTTGGTATTATTTGTTATGTAAGCCACGGTTGCATCCTGGTCTTCTGGAAAAAAAATCTGTATGTAGAATTTATAACAATAAATAAATTAACACAAAAATAAAAACAAAATGTACCAATGGTGTGAATATCTGGCTCTGCTGTGTAAACATCGGATTGTGTAAGGAGTTCTGGTTCTGTATCACCTATAAAATAAACAAGAATGTAATGGCTTGTTGATGTCAAATGTATTAGGATATAAAGTACTACACAAACCAAAATATAATGCAGCATCATCATAGTAGTTAGCTAATGGTTGAATCTGAGGAGCAGCCATGGCTAATATTTGAGCATCTTGCTCAGAGAGTGTACTCTTGTAGGTTCCACCACCAGTGCGATTAATTTCTTTCTATAAAAAATAAAAGTTATAATTAGAAGATATCCTGAATTTTAGAAATATTTAATTTAAACAAAACAAACCTTATCAATTGATGCCTTCTTTTTAATATCTTTGGTGATCTCATAGTACTGCAACCGCTAAAAAAATAAAGTGAATAAAGAATCACTTGTGTAAATGATCATTTCAAGATATCACAAAAACAAACTTACATTTGCTGTGGCAATGTTTTTTTTAGATCTCTGTTTTATATTTTCATATAAGTGACGGAGCTGTTGCCAGGTTCTACAGCCACTCACAGAGACAGCATTATATTGCCGGCATAGTGTTCCATACTTCTCGCTTCTTTAAAAGCATGTGAGCGTTTGTTTCCTTATTTTCAATAATATTTTGATTTCTGGAAGGAATTCAAAATAATAAATATTATATTCTTTCATTTAAATATTCTTTGTGTATTTCAAACTATTTTTAGTGAACTATAATTTAATCATTTGATGTATTAAGATAACTTTTTTTTTACT
The DNA here is from genome assembly GCA_037179545.1 of Sesamia inferens. Lineage (NCBI taxonomy): Eukaryota > Metazoa > Arthropoda > Insecta > Lepidoptera > Noctuidae > Sesamia > Sesamia inferens. The sequence continues at coordinate 17,489,398 of CM073950.1, forward strand.
ATAGTTTAGATGATGGGATATTTAATTTTTATATTGTATCTTTATTATTTCTAAATTGTTATTTATAAAAAATGACTGTAAAACATGGAGCACTTTTATGAAAAAAAAAACTATCTATATACTAATTTAACCAAGTTTGCAAACAAATAAATGATTTGATTTAAATGTTTTTGTATATTATTTACAACATGACACAGTTTGAAATTACTTAAACTGAAGATCTGAGAATCACACAAAACTTCGATGGCACGTCGCAATTGGGACGAAGCAGTCTCTACTTTGCTTAATCCCAATTGCGCCTCTGCGCTACGGCTTCCTCAGTTTCCGCCTGACGCAAGTCCTCAGCGGATCGGACGTAGATATTTCGGGAGGAAGACATGCACCAGGACGTTGCGGTTAAATGATTCTATTTTCATTCTTTATTTAGGTACTTACTTCTTTACGAGTTCTAACAGCATATCTTTTTCGGCAGGCGTATAATTACTTCCGCGTTTCTTCTTTTCCTCCATCGTCAATTAACTTATTAAATAAGGAATCACCAAAAGGTTGAAGATTTTTACTAAATTATAGTAATTAGAACTTGATTCAACATTAACATTCGCGCGTAAGATAATTGTAACGTTCCAATCAACGACAACAATATTAGCAAGTAAATATTATTTTCTGATGTCTTCTTTTGATATTTATCTCATTTCAATATAAATAATTTAGATCATAATGCAAATTATACTTCTAATAGCTGTTAAATTTCAACTAATTAATAAGTTTAGAAAATATTTATTCAAAGAACACTGCGTAAAAAGAATACAAGACGTAAGCCAAAATAAATTGTAACTGAGAACGTGCTGAGTATCATTTTTTTCGCAGAATGTTGCCATGACGTAAACATTTGAGCGCTGCTTGCTTGATCACGGCATCCAATTGCTTGAGTAACGTTTGTGTATACCACTTAAAATTTGAGGGATGCTTAACTTTAAGTAGCCTTTAGGTGAGAATGAGATTTGAGTGGCTTTTCAGTATTCGGGTGTATGTCTAGTAAAAATATTGGTCTACTCTTAACCGGGGGGGGGGGGGGGGGGGGGGGGTTATCCAGTAAGTGAGGTGTAGAAATCAGATAGTCTTTTTATATAAAGTACTAATATTCAGATGTAATCTGCAAATCGTTGGGATAAGGCTAGGGAGATGATGGTGTTGGTAAAAATATTAGTCTGCGGGTCCGAAGTTTGATAACTGGCTGACTTCACTGGGTACGCTGGAGTGGCTGGAACATCAAGACTAGCGCTGGATTAAATGAAGTCTTTTCTCTCACAATAATATAATAATAATAAAGCTTTATTTGAAATTTCTTACAATAAGGTTAAGTGTTACTTATGAGCTAATATTTTAGGTACTATGATTAATTTGTGACGTTATTGTATGAACCCCCTTCGGGTGAAAGCCTCCTCCAAGGTATTCCATCTCTCTCTATCTAAAGCAGTATTCAGCCAGCCTTGACCAGCTATCGCCACCATATCGTCGGCCCATCTGGTGCTTGGGCGGCCTCTAGCTCTGGTGCCTTGCGGCCCGTTTCATCTTACCGACCGTAAGGTCCATCTGTCGTCTGTGTATCTTGCTAAATGGCCGGCCCACTTCCATTTTCTTTGTAAAGCAAAGGTTGACGCGTCGGTTACTTGTGTCTTGTTACTGCCTTTTCTCCCATACGTATCGCTAACCTGAAGGTCTATTATCTAGGACCGTCAGCGAAAGTATGCGCCCATCCGAAAGTATATGTTCCGTCAATAAAGTAAATTAACAGATAAAATACTTCGGTAGGAACCACGCGAACGAAGTCCCTGGCGGCCGCTAGTAAGTAAGTAGCGTGTGTAAGCGAGAAAGTACACTCCCTAGAGAAGATAAAAGTTAAATCTTTTCATGATAACATGACCTATATGAGTGCGGCTTTATCTTGGAAAAGTCATGATGAAAGTGCTAGTTCTTACAGTCCCAGTAATGATGGAAATGATAACTCATCAAAGCCCAAGTCACGGTGAAAATTGTACCTAACAGCAATGAGCTCTTAAGGCGAGATACATCTAAAAGTAAGAACTAACCCGCAATGCAGCAAACAATAAATAATGAAACATATCACATATATTTTACATAATTACGACATGCTATTTTAATAAATCGCCCTGGAAGGTTTACACGTAAATTTCCCTTTACCTCAATTAATTCCCTAGCTAATGGTAAATTTTGCAGCTTTGGATCATTGGTAACCCTGCATGGACCGCAAACTGCTAGTACAGTGCTTTTAATTCTTTGGCATATTTGTTGATTTCTATTCTGGTTGATGCTTCTTCAGAAAGTCGGGTGCGTAGTATGGCTAATAGTGCTTTTCTGTAAAAATCTCATCGAGAAGTGCTTGCTGAAATGACCTTGGAGTGAGCAGTTATCCCACCCGATGTTAGGGATTGGCATTGTTGCAGTATTTACAATATGCATACATAATGCGAACTACGCGTCATGCTGACGTCACACAAATCCTACATCTTGTAATCAGAATTTACCGTGCAATTAGCATATAATTATGTGCACAACTGCCTAATGATTCATTCATTGGGCAGTTGTCCGCCAGACACAGCACCCATCCGGTCAGAGGATCCTCCCTTGTCCTTGGAGAATGAGTGAACTTTTCACTACTTCCTTATACAAAGTGGTGCTGATAATACGACATTAAATGAAAACACGGAGAATCCTGGTTCATAGGAATAATTCTAAACCATAGAAAAAAACCTAGCAGAAAATTTTTAATAAATTAAATTTAACAAACTAAATAGCATAAAATTGTAAACGGAATGAAACATCCTTTAAAATATTGGTTCATTGACCTCCGATCGGCGACAGCGCGGTCCTGTATCGACTTGCTTTTTTCGCGCCTTTATCGCGGCGGTCATCAACCTGTAAGCGCTTCTTTATTAACATGTAGAAAAAGTGAAAAATGAAAAATAATTTCCTGTGACTAAACTAATGGATATATTTATAAGATTTTTTATGGTTGGACTGAGAATATGTTGAGGTACACGTCGTTTAATTTATTGTCGTATTGTCGTATTGTCTTCACAATTTTGTATATTGGCAGATTAGTTATAACTTTGCATACGCCTGTATTTTAACGATGCCATTTGTACATAATAGTAATACTGATGCAACAACGGAAACGGAGCAAAAGAAAGGAGTATGCTAGTATTTTTATTTATTTCTTTATTTTTTGGCTTCGCACGGTTTGTGCATTTAGCCAATGTCACGTAATTATGAATTATTCATGTCGAAAAAGACGGCCGCGTGACCCGTCTTACGAGTGATGTTTGGGGCAAAGTCATGATGCGATATGTCACTGTTCTTTATGAACTAAATAGTTAGTAAATGCACTTTTTACTACATAAATCACGCACTTTTTTAAACGTAAACAACACTTATAAATAATTTTAAAAATCCAATGAGAAACGAGCGTGACACTCAGCTTGACTTTCCCGCCAAAACCCAGTATGCTAGTATGTAAGGTGACGTTCTGTTGTTTCTGCCTACGAACTCTAGGAAGGTATGAGTTTATATTATACAGTAGGTACATAGAAAGCTTTATACCCTTTACTTAAAAAGTGTAGATTTTTCAAAATATAATAATACAGTTTTACTTTTAATCTCGATCGAGCCCGAGACTCCTTTGGCTCTATTCCTCAGTTTCAAAATTTGCCATCCACTATCACATGCAAATTTTACATCTGTTTCTAAATGCCCAGTTTAAAGTTTTTTCAACAAATTTAATTATACTTAAAGCTTGGTCATGGAAGCTAAAGACAAGCACATACAAATCTATGCCAGGCAAATAAATTGGAGATTTAAAAATAACAATGTTTAAATTCTTATGTAAATTAAATTACTTAATGAATTTTGTGAAAACTTTTTCGTGAATTCATCACTATGTATCACTCTATCTATATTAAATTAGGGTTTAAATAAATTAGAGATTTTCTACCTCCTTACGGAAGTAATAAAACACTTGTTTAAGTGCAATTCATATGTTCAGTTGAACTAAACACACAGATGTCAGTACTAAGTACAATTGTTAAGAAGATCAAAGATTTTAGCTCAGTGAAGACATTTCAAATGTAAGTGAATTACAAGAAGTACATAGTTACTAGTACATTTGACAGTGGTGAGTAAAGGATGTTACTGACCAGACCATATATGATTGTTTGAGTACCTCGTCTGCATGAAACACTGAAGCTGAAGAATTTATGACGTTGGTTACCGACGAGTGAAGGACTAGTGCTGCAGATTCCCATCCTCATCATCTCAGCGTTAATCCTAGTCGCATCCGAAACTTTTCAATTTTGGAGCCTAGGGTCCACTTTACCAGTCTAACTGTTGATTTTTGCTAAACCTCGATATTTTTCGTGAAACGACTGCCGTCTGACCTCCACAACCCGAAGGCGATATCGAGGCATTGCAGTTATACCAATTTTGCACTTTTGAGGGCTCTAACAACCCGTAACGACTGCCACTAGATGTTCGTAAGGCATCCGGGACTAAAGGCTTAACGTGCTTTCCGAGGCACGACCGCAGATTCCCATCCTATCTCAGTTTAATCAAATATCAATTCTTTCTTTCAATGAAAATTTAGTTTGTTTCCGAGTGACTAGTACTATTAAAAAGCCATAAAAATGTTTGAAGTTATAGCATGAACTGAACTTTATTGCGTGGGAATTATAGTTATTTTTTCAATAATTCATATTTGTTGACGTTTTGGGCGAATATGTCGCAATTTTTATATATATCACTGCTTTTGGACCTGTATTTTAGAACAAGCTTCTGCCAATCTTCTTCGTTCGCTAATATCTTGTTCTCTCAAGCCACCACATCATATGCCATCGCCATTACCCTATTTCACTGTGACAGTTTAGCAATTCCTTATTTGGAAACCACGGATCTGTTCCTAATAAAGAGTATTCTATTCTATTCTTAGAGAATAAGGTCCCTCACCCCCCTATTGTCGTAGTGTGATCTTAACATTCTTAACCTATAGCTACCCTCAACAATTAGGCTATTAAATGCAAAAAGAATTTTCAAAATCTGACTGGGGATTTCAGAGATTAACGGTCTCAATCAAATAATGCTTTATTATTAGCTTACATATATGTATTATAATAACATCATACTTGACCCGTATGAAATGGATATTCTGGACTTCTATTTCTGTCATATTAATACGGGCCTTACTTCTATATTAAATATAAACGAGCCTGTATTCAATAAAAGATGTGATGGTATCTTTATAAAAAAATACAGGAAATATTAAACTATCCATGTCAATATTTATGCTATTACTGGTCATAGGAAATACATTAATATGTGATCGGAAAACTTTCAAAGAAACAAACCCTCTTAGCATTCACAGTAAGTTAGATGCAAAATTAAGCCTTAATTAGGTATTATAATGGAATCGGATGCCAACATCCTTTTGTACGTTTTATTGTTATGCTAAGTTATAATCGTTATAAGAATTGCTAACAAGGTCTACACGTAGAGAAATCAACACATAGTTAATGCATTTGACGTCACATTTTTTACTCATAATCATCATCATCTCAGCGTTAATCCCAGTCGAATCCGAAGCTTTTTATATTTGGAGTCCGGGGTCCGCTTTACCAGGCTAACTGCTGATTTTGGCTTAACTTCGATATTTTCCGTGAAGCGACCACCGTCTGACCTCCACAACCCGAAGGCGATATCGAGGCATTGCAGTTATTTAGTTAGACCAATTGTTTGGACTTTTGAGGGCTCCAACAACCTGTAACGACTGCCACCAGATGTTCGTATGGCAACCGGGACCAACGGTGTGCGTTCACGCAGCGGAATGTTGTTGAATTTAAAGATTTTAGCTAAGCGGATATTTAGTGTTTGACGTGAATTCACCAAAAACTGATTTCGGTGGGCGAACGTTGTCCTGGCGGAATTTTTTTAATCCATAGACTTTAGAAGAAAAGAGATGTGTCCAAGAATTAGTGTGTATTTGTGTATATATGAATAAAATCAGTGCATGCATAAACTTCCGAGAAATTCAAGTTTCCGCTACGCAAACGATTGGCCATTAGCAAGTTTTCATATAAAGCGCTTACATATAGAGCTGTAGATTTTTACTTATGTTGTTTTGAATTTGTTTATATTTGTTTAAAAAATAGATTTAGAAAAAATCGTAGGGCTTAAAACGCGAACGCACACGACCAACGGCTTAATGTGCTTTCCGAGGCACGACCAAACCAGTGCAAATATTCATATTCATGCATACAAATATTTGCACTGTGCGGGGATCGAACCCGCGCTTCCCTGCGCAACGGCCGCGTTTGCTACCGCTACGCCACGGAGGCTGTCACATTTTTTACTGACATCGAAAAATGAGACGTGTTTAGTATTAACTAAACAAAAACACAAAAAAAAACAGAAAAAATACAGAATAGAATGACAAAAGCCATTAGGCTTTTGTCATTCTATTCTGTATTTTTTTTTAAAGCCTAATCTATTCCAATGTTGGGCGAAGGTCATCCCCAAATCTTTCTTTTCTCGCGCCATCTCCGACCAGTTCTCATGATATGTACGCGTCCAGGTCCTATCGCGCCATCTCTTTATGAGCCGGCCTTGGACTATGTAAAATTACTTCATTAAAATTAATTTGTGAGTAGAGGAAGCATTTGAAAGAGTATGTACCTTTGAGAAGGCTGTTGCCCAGTAGCGGGCATGTTAGGCTGCTGCCTCGAATCTTGCGGGCAGCGGGGCGGCGGCGGCAGCGGCGCGGGAGTCAGGCAGGCATCGAAGACCCGTTCTCGAAACTAGCGGGAGGATCGCGCGTCACTATAGCCGCGTAGTGTTGTGTTCACGATTGTGTCGACGAGATATTTGTTTTTATGCGCGAAAGAAATGTCTGAACAATGGCGGCAACATCTTTTTGATTCAAATTTATTCCTAACGCTCGATCACCGCTCACTGCCCGCCCGCTGCCCGCAAGTTTCGAGCGTGAGGGGTCCATCGCTCGCTGCCCACCGTCGCCCCGCTGCCGCGCCGCTGTTTTCGAGAACCGGTCCGTTTGATTTTACGTATAAAATCCTGCCGCTCACTCGCCGCCGCCGCCGCCACCGCCGCTCCGCTACCCGCAAAATTCGAGGCAGAGGCCTTATAATTCATGATGTTAAATTACTTTAAGGTAACGAATGGTGTGTATACAGACATGATAGTTGGAGGTAGATAGAAATTGACAAAATATACAGTAACATTGTGTTTTCTGGAAGCCTATGAATTTCGTCTATTCTTTATGGGTGCTAATTATTGCAAATGATTCTCATTGTCAGGTCCTAAAAGAAATACGTCATATTAAAAATCATTCTGTATAGGCAGTAGGCACAGTGACTTACAAAAGCTGGTTGTCTTCTTAATTTTATTACTTCACTGGCCATGCCACAGAATAATTAAAAATACATAAAAAAAAAACTGCAGGATTGAGGGTAATACGAAGGTTTTTAATTTTAAATAAGTTAAGGAAAAAAACTGCAGGATTGAGGGTAATACGAAGGTTTTTGAATTAGTTAAGGAAAAAAGCTGCAGGATTGAGGGTAATACGAAGGTTTTTAAATAAGTTAAGAAAAAAAACTGCAGGATTGAGGGTAATACGAAGGTTTTTAAATAAGTTAAGAAAAAACTGCAGGATTGAGGGTAATACGAAGGTTTTTGAATTAGTTAAGGAAAAAAGCTGCAGGATTGAGGGTATTACAAAAGTTTTTTAATTAGTTAAGGAAAAAGCTGCAGGATTGAGGGTAATACGAAGGTTTTTAAATAAGTTAAGAAAAAAAAACTGCAGGATTGAGGGTAATACGAAGGTTTTTGAATTAGTTAAGGAAAAGAGAAAAAAGTTATAGCAGTTCAAATATTTGTATCACTGGAATCTTAAGTTATAACTTAAGTGTGTCATAGTTGAAGTTTGTATACTATAAAATAACTTTTGGGGGCCACTGTAAATACAGTACAACTACTAACCGCAAACAATAATATTATATTATTGCGAGATAAGTTTTTAGTATTATATTTTTAAGCAACTTACAATACCTTTATAATAAACAAAATTAGGCTACAACCAAAACAGCCAAGTGATTAATTCGACCGCCCTATTGTGTTGATGAATTTTATGGAAGAAGTCTCAGGCGAACTGTTTATTACCTACTTTGGTTAATATTTTGGTAAACAGACGGAAAATTTCCAGCAATTTTACAGCAATAAGCGTAATAAGATTTTGAGAGCGACATTTGATTGGTGTGACGTGTATCTTAGGCTATCATATCTATATTATGCGAAAAAAAAAACCAAAACATGAATTCCGAACATACGGCACAAAAAACAAAATCACTAAAAGCTCCGGAACACAATCAACTCAAATCAACACTCGCCACGAACACAACGGGAAAATAGAACTGTCAAAGTCGTCAATCAAACGTCATAACCACGTCATGGCTACCTTAAAAAAGGGTTATCTCGCTAAAAAAATGTTTCAAATAATTAATGATATATACTTGTATTTTTATTCAAATTAATTTGGTAGTATTTTATGAAAATCTATTATTTTTTCCTTTTTATCTGTACAGTATGTTAAGAAAACCCTGTCCGACCCATAAGGATAATAAAGGTTAGGTAAACACATGACCAAATATAATATAAAATTTTACGTAATCATCATAGTACCAATACAAATGAATTTTGAAATAATCTTTTTTTTCCCGCGAATTAATTCCAACTTCCCCGAAATTTGGTAATTTAAAAAAAGTGACCACACCGGTATTATTTTGAGCGAATAGCGATGCGACCACGTGCCGCGTGCCCTGACGCCCGCCGCCCGCGGAAGGGTGCTTAACCCATATTTATTAAGTTACCTCTTTTTGTGAAATAATATTTATTTTTTAGGGGGATTTTTTTTAAGTTTAGCCCGGTTTTGTATCGATTAGTAGAATCAGTTATCGATACCTAACAACACCTTCACGGGTCGGACAGGGTTTTCTTAACATACTGTACCTATAGTGTACATAGTGGTGACCCAAAATGAAAAATCTCCTTTCCATTTTATTTTCATGCTAAGTTCTATTTGTCACAATGAAATCCTTTGCTGTGTCGTGTCGTTCGTGGGCGCCAGGCCTAAATCAAGTTGGCCCTATCCGATTCTGTACAAATCTTACCATGAAAAGTTACGTGAATTCAACATCAACATAAAGCAAACATTTTCTTTTTTAATGTCTGGACTTGAAAAAAGATGATGATCCCTGAGTTTGTTTCGGTTTTTCTTCTCAGAGGTTCCTAGTTCCATCTAGTTTAAAAAAATATGACGTGTAAAAGTGATCAGTGATCCTACTTGCATGATAAACGTCTCATTTCAGTGAGCCGTCAGTAGTATTATTCCATAGCAGTAGTTGAAATGACAGACAGTAGTTGGATTGACGGGCAGCTCACTTCAGCTAAGTATTTACAGAACCGATCGACAGAATTCGTCTATGAAATTGGCCTAGCACTAAAATCGTATCAACTGCAATCAACTGTCAAGAATAGAGGTCCTCTTTTTTAGGTTTTGCATTTGTGATCTATGTTTAGAGGATCGCACGATCACATTGATCGATATTCGATGCGGTACGAAAGCCTATCGACAGTGTGGCTACCATAATTTTTCATTACGAAGACTCGATCCTAGGATCGCTTCTAGGATGTAAGAACTCTCAACCAATGAGGGCGTCAAATGCGCTCGAGGCGTATGATCGAGTCTCGTAATGAAAAGTCATGGTAGCCACACTGATACCTAGTGAATAGGTTGAATATTTCTAGCGGATGGAACAAATACTATGGGTCGGCTGGATGGAATCATGGATGGAACTATAAGCGCCATGACGCACGTGTTGACGTCCAATTGAAGGACTGAAGTGAGGAAAGAAAATACAATTACCAGAACATGATACAGCCAATAGCACACCAAGCTTTTACAATGTGTCAAATTTGTTTATTTGATTTTCAACTTTATCGCTAAAGCATTCAGGCTCAAGATTAATTGGGAATATTTGACAGTTTCGGGTAGCTTGACCTGTTGTCGTCCATACCTATGACTAAGGTCATGGCTTCGCGTGAGCAGTGGGCAGCTCGCCGCCCGGTCGCGGACCAGGCCCGAGTCGACAGCGCATTGTGTTGCACGCGCGCCTCAAAGAGATGTCAGCACATCGTGACGGGGTCCACGAAGACCGATGCCTCCTGGGTCAGGGTTGCGGGTTGATTAAAAAAGAAACCGTTTTAGCCCAGTCATATTAGGGCTTTCACCTCGGAATGAAAGATAATAAGCTGCAAATTGGTATGAACCTTTGTTTTGTCATTCTAAATGTTGTCTCAAAAGTCACAATCGTTATCGTGTCCGCGTCTCAAGATATTCAAGGTCAAAGGTCACAAAAATCGGTTTTTCGCGAATATCTGGCTTCCTATCGGTTAAATGAGATTTGCATTTATTATAAAAGTTGTAGGCTATAAAATTCCCTACAACTTTTGTTTAAACTTTTTTTTCATACGACCAACCGTTTTGAAGGTAGAGCGCGAAGAGTGCACATCGTACAGTCATATACGGCCTAATGCAAGGTCAAGCGTGAGTTATGGTTATCAGTACGTTATAAAGTCAATTATTTACTTGGAAATTATAATTATTAAACAATGCCCATTATTTATGTACTAACTATTAATTATTTATATTTAATTAAAGTAAGTAACTTGATTATTTATATATAATTATTCATATTTAACTATTTAAGTATAAAATATTATTAATTCTCGATTATATATTTTAGTTTTATTTTAAGTTAAAATGATAGTAAGAGTATATATTTTACACATATTTTTATTTATTATTAAATACGGCATAATATACATTTATCAAAATGTGAGTTCAAATATCAAAAGTATCTTTGTTGATTTTAATTGTAATGAAATTGGAAATGGAAGCTAATTATCTTCTTCTTCTTCGTCGTCTTCTTCTTCTTGTCGCTCAAAAATGTTCGATTCATTGTCATCATCCTCATTATCTGTCATGTTCATCTCCAAACCTTCCAGAATATCGGGATCATATGTATTTTCTTCATCGGGATTACTTGGATACAGTGAAGCGTTGAGGCAAGCTTGTCCGTTGCACTGGCCGCAAGCTAAAGAACATTGTAGCCCTGATTTTCTGCATCCACAGCGGGAACCACAACCATTTTTGCAATTGCAAAATATTACGTTTAGTAGTTCGGCTGGTGCTGGAGGTGTAGGTATGTAGGTTAGGTAAGTAGCCTACAAACTAAAATATATAATCCAGAATTAATAATATTTTATACTTAAATAGTTAAATATGAATAATTATATATAAATAATCAAGTTAATTACTTTAATTAAATATAAATAATTAATAGTTAGTACATAAATAATGGGCATTGTTTAATAATTATAGTTTCCAAGTAAATAATTGACTTTATAACGTACTGATAACCATAACTCACGCTTGACCTTGCATTAGGCCGTATATGACTGTACGATGTGCACTCTTCGCGCTCTACCTTCAAAACGGTTGGTCGTATGAAAAAAAAGTTTAAACAAAAGTTGTAGGGAATTTTATAGCCTACAACTTTTATAATAAATGCAAATCTCATTTAACCGATAGGAAGCCAGATATTCGCGAAAAACCGATTTTTGTGACCTTTGACCTTGAATATCTTGAGACGCGGACACGATAACGATTGTGACTTTTGAGACAACATTTAGAATGACAAAACAAAGGTTCATACCAATTTGCAGCTTATTATCTTTCATTCCGAGGTTGACCCCTTTTTTTACCTAATATGACTGGGCTATTTCCCTGGTGCATAGGCAAGTGAAGAAACACGGGTGGGTTTGAGTTAGTAAACGTCTTACACGCCCTTCCGCTCCACCCAGAGCGGGAGATGTAATTAGATGATTACAAGAAAAACGTCTTGACAAAGAAAGAGATATCAAAATGCCTATATCATCTTTTATTCGTTATTTATGATTAACATAAAGGAACTAGGGATCAGATCAAGATCTAGCTCATTGTTCTGCCCAAATTGATTCAATGAATTGGGTGTACTAGGTCACCTTAGTTCACAGAATTGTGTTTGTAATAGCGGTAGAATCGGTATTGTTGTACTATATCGACAAGCTCCTATTGCTGACAAACAAGGAACAATTAATGTGTGTGGGCAATTAAATTTATAATTATGATAACTGAATTTCTGAACGGCGTCTAATACATACATATAACAAGAATACGCTAGATAGAAAGATAAATAGAATATTCTTTGTTATGTATACCCTATACATTACAGAACATAAATATGGCCATAAAATATATAATAATGATTAGCTATGGTAACGCAATATTTTAAGATAAGGTATTTTGTAATGTTGGTAACTAGGTGGCAACGGCCGCAAGCAATTTGCGTAAAATATTCCATCACCTCTGCTCTTAAAACGGTGAAAGAAAACACCGTGAGGAAACCCTCATGTCCTACAACCAAAGTAATACGAAAACACGGAAGAAGGAAGAAAATTATTAAAATACCAACCGTTATTTCTATACCAAAATGAATATCGGTGACCCAGATTACAAGAAAAGCAGAAATCTCACTGTTGCCAATCTACTAAGTACTTGACGTGGACATATTATCTGAATTAGTAGTCCTTATTATTCCGTTCCCATGTGAATTAAAGATTAAGTTTCATAATATTAGTGAGAGGAAGCTTATACCCAAGATATAGTATATACAATCTAAAGACCACACAATCTAATATCCTTTTACAAACTGTGTCAAGTCATCTACATAATATGCAGATTTGTAATGTCTAAACTTCTAAACATTGGTAATGAAATCGTAAAGTCTTTGAAATATTTTATTTTGATCGCAAATTCTCTCACTCACAATCCTATGCAATGGCGATCCGAGACGACCTGGAGTTAGATCAAGCGCAGGACCAACGGCTTATCGGATAAGGCCGCCCATTGTGTCACCCTTTGTAAAATATTTATGTTTCTGTAATCTATATGGTGTACATAATAAAAAGTATTCTATTCTATTCTAACGCACGGGGGTATCGCACGGCCAACTTTCAAACTCCGGGCTGTTCCTAATGAAAAAAAGCCAATAGGTCTTTGATACATCGCTAAGGACTGGGTCCGGGTCCTAAGCCACGCATGTCACCAGCAAGGCCTCAGTATTTTCCCTGCAGAACACGAATTACCAAAACTTTTCTATTATTTGCAGGTACTCAGAAGTTCAAAGCCGCATAACAAATCACAGTTCTACGAAAGGCAAGTATGCTTTACGCTACTTTAATGGGCACTCAATCGAATCAGATTCCCTTGATGCTCGTAAACCATTAACGTAAACACTTGACTGCTCAGAATTACCGCTAAGTATCAACAGTGGTGTTAAAGCCACTTTATTTTTATCGCCACGATAGTAGTAATGGTGAACATCGATTTGTAGGACAACAAATAGTGTTGTATAAGAGCAAATATTCAACTGATCCACAAAAAGCCCTGTTTTCAAAAACGTTTCTTAACTTTAAGAATTGATTATATTTATTTACTTTTGTTTCACGTTGGTTCACGATTAACATTTTGGACTTCTAATAATGCACACCTTTGACCTTTTATCAAAGTAGGTCGCAGTATTTCAGCTGTCCAAAGTTACCTAGGTACCTTGTAACCAAAAGGAACAAGTGCCTGCAAGCCGCATTGGTCGCAATAACCAAGCTAAGAAATCCCGTCTAAATGATTCAAGTTGTACGCAGTTAATTATTTAGTATTTTTAAAATACATAAGTTATTTATTATCTTGTTGAACAGTTCCAAATGTAGGCACGACGTGTTATAATTCGGCGTACCAAATAAATGGAGTGAACTTGTGTTAGGTGGATGTAGTGCGAGATCTGGAAGTTATCCTGGATACTAAACTCACATTTGTACCTCATATTGAGAACATAATCAGTCGATCCCAACGTATGCTTGGATTTGTCATTCGTAATGGGAAGGTATTTCAACGCCTAATTACTAAATTAGTTTTCTACAATAACCTTATAAGAAGCATCCTGGAATACTGCAGTGTGATATGTAGGCCTCACTACGCAATCCACTCGCTGTGGAAAGAACGAGCCCAAAAATGGTTTATTCGATACCTAGGTATTCAAAAGGAAGGCAGGCTGCTACAAAATGAGTACCCTGGAAGCTCGAAGGGAAGTCGTGGATTTAAGATTCCCTTAATAACTGCTCAATAACACAATTGACTGCTCACTATAGGGATGTTTCCTGGGTAAAAAAAAATTGATTCTATTTAGTCCGTCATTCAGATTATAGAAAAATATTGGATACGTATATTTTATTTTATCAAATCAATAAAAAATTACAAATATAAAAAGCATCAAAGATCAGGAGTGGTGGCTGGTGACGTCACTGCTCGCTAAAAAGTGTAGCGTGCAGTGACGTCACACGAGTTTTCAACGCACTGTGTCGTCTTCATTTTTTATTTATATGAAAAAAGAAAAAATACGTGTCTAGTATTTTTTTAAATCTGACTGACGGACTAATTTGATTTTTTTAATCAACTACCCTAGTCGGTAGGTTCAGCTTCAGAGTACCACGTAGACCACGTCGTAAACCCCTAACACCCTTAGCTCCACCTCTTCGCCATATAGTGCATGGTGCTTATTCACCTATGCGACAGCCTCCGTGGTGTAACGGTAGCTAACGCGGCCGCTGCGCAAGGAGGCGCGGGTCCGATCCCCGCGCCTCCTTGCAAATATTTGTATGCATGAATATGAATATTTGCACTGGTCTGGTCGTGCCTCGGAACTACTGTACTGTACTATAGAATGGTAAAGCGGACCCCAGACTCCAAAGCTGAAAAAGCTTCGGATGCGACTGGGCTTAACGCTGAGATGATGATGATGATGATGGCTTAATCACCTGTACCTCGCATGTGCAAACTGATAAACGAACGCAACGATCTGGTTGACATCCACGCAGACTCAATATCGATATGTCAGACGTCATTCGTATTAATCAATTCTATTTTGAATCCAGTATAGTCTGAATATAGCTATAATTCAAGTCTTGATTAAATTACAAATAGCACTTTGCATGTACACAATAATTCATTTGTATCATCATCATCATCATCATCATTTCAGCCGAAAGACGTCCACTGCTGGACATAGGCCTCCCCCAAGGTTCTCCACGACGACCGGTCCTGCGCCTCTCGCATCCAGCGGTTTCCCGCGACCTTCACCAGGTCGTCGGTCCACCTTGTCGGGGGCCTACCCACGCTACGTCTTCCGGTGCGTGGTCGCCACTCGAGAACCCGTCGGCCCCATTGGGCATCGGTCCTACGGGCAATGTGTCCAGCCCATTGCCACTTCAGTGTTGCAATTCTTCGGGCTATGTCGGTTACTCTCGTTCTTCTGCGGATCTCCTCATTGATGATTCGATCGCGCAGTGAAACCCCAAGCATAGCCCTCATTTGTATGTAATGTGTAAAATATCTGTAACAACTGTTGATGAACCTGAATGAGATTAGAAACCCCATAGTGGGAATGTTTTAAAGTTTACAAATAATTATACATCATTATACTATTGGAGCGTACAATAATATTCACAGGAAAACAAAATCAAAACTACTTGAGTTACGATTAAATATTGCCTTATTTAAGCGCATGAACGAAATGTTTGCAGTGTCTTGAATGTGCAATTGAAACTAGTAATGACAATAAAAGTATTAGGAATGACGATATGCAAACCAGAATTGCCCTAATTCCCTTATAAACTAACATTTTGCTAATCCATTGCTCCATAAGTTCGAAAATGTGACTGCTCAACAACATAAATAACGCAATGAATGCTGTTCAACGCTCAAAATGAAACTCATTTCTACTGATAGTTACGCAATTACCTTGCAGTTCCTTATGTTGGATTTCCGTTTGTAGAAAATAAAATTGATATCTTGTAAATATATGGGTAACTTTCAATGTCAAATCAATTATTTGAAGTAGACACTAGATGGTGTAAATTTACAAATATACTTGATTCTAGGTGAACCTTCCAAAAGAAAATTTCATATGAAGAAAAATGGGCAAGAAATTTCATAGTTATTCTCCATAGGCACCATGTTAGGACTGTGCCAGCTGAGAAAAAAACATTGTTGTCTAATAAATATAGAAAATCATGTAAAAAAAAACTCCTCTTGAAAGTCTAATTGTCGGTTATTAAGTTCCAGAGACCAGTAATGACGGTTTCTTCACAAATGAGGTGTGATCGATAATCCTACTCATGAGATGATGTCATAACAGACACCGGTTTGTTGTGCCGTATAACGCTAGCTAAAGATAGAACAAGTTACCTCCTGTCGTGACTGTCTTGTTGCGATGTAGATGATGTATACCGAGTGACAGGGGCAACGACGCGCAAATTCATCATTGATAGACCACATGATTCTAAAAAAGACAATATATTCGTTGGTTATTAAAAAAAAAAAGTAAAATAGCTACCTATGCAGGCAAAGTGAACGCCTAGCTCAAGTTTTCTTTGAAATCTGTATTGAGTCCATGAAAACAGGTTGCTCGTCGATGCGATCCTGTATTCTGCATATACAATCAGCTTCCTACAGTGTAGTGGTCGCTACAGTGTCCCGAATTTACCAGCGAATGACGTCACGGAAACGTTATTTATGAAAGTAAGTTTCTATGTTTTCCTAGAAACTCCGTAAAATCAAACTACGCTGCTATCAATTTCATGAAAGCCGTCACTGCGGCCACACACTTCTAGGAAATTCTTGATTTAACTAACTCTCCATGTTATAAACGAAGCAACTTAGCAAGCAAGCATGATTCTAAAAAGGGTAAAGAAATCACGTAACCAAAATAGACTTTAACTTCCAAGACAATACAGCTAAAATAAAACAATTTGGTAACAAAATCAGAATTCAGGTTTAACAAAGAAATAACAACCATGAGAAAGAAAGAAATATCTTTTGTTTATCTTTCATATCAGACTTGGTAAAGTTAACCGGCGCACATCAGAGCTATGAATATCATCTTTATTACTAAGACTTAAGAGGCACTGTGACAATCTCAAATTGTTATCATTCAATGTAAGAGAAAATCTTTTGCTGTTTTTATATAATGAAAAAGGAAGCGCT
Organism: Sesamia inferens; assembly: GCA_037179545.1. Taxonomy (NCBI): domain Eukaryota; kingdom Metazoa; phylum Arthropoda; class Insecta; order Lepidoptera; family Noctuidae; genus Sesamia; species Sesamia inferens. The sequence goes on from CM073950.1 coordinate 17,506,676, forward strand.
GGTAACGTCCCAATTTTGTTAACTACCGCGTGGTTTTGGTACTTTTCGGCACACGTAACCTTTTTGGATTAACTTTTGTGGAGGTTGTAAAGCAACACTCAAGGATGCCTCGCATTTATTGGTACAAGTATATTTAAAGCTGATTGTTTGAGGAGGAGAGCAATGGTGACCTAGTGGTATCGGACGCGATTTTCAAGTTGTAGGCCATAGGTTCGAACCCGATCAGGCGCATTACTTTGTGTAAATAACTATTTGAACACCAATGCTCTCAAAAACCACGAAGGGAAACATTGGGAGGAAACAATGTTATACAATATGTATAAAAAACCCCGTCCCACCCAAAAGGATAATAAATGTTAGGTATATACACATGACCAAATAAAATATGAAATTTTACATAATCATCATAGTGACAAGATTAATGAATTTAGAAATAATCTAATTTTTTCGCGAATTAATTCCAACTTCCCCAAAATTTGGCAATTTTTTAAAAGTGACTATACCATTTGTTACTGAGCGAATAGCGATGCGATCATGTGCAGCCTGCCCCGCCTCCCTTCACCCGCGCATGAATGTCTAATGTGTTGCCAACCGCACATGCATTAAATTACCTCGCTTTTTCGAAATAATATTTATTTTTTTAGGGGGATTTTTTTTAAATTTAGCCCGGCTTTATTAGAATCACTTGAAGATACCTAACAATACCTTCGCGGATCGGACAGGGTTTTCTTTACATATTGTATAGCCAATACTTCGAAGACATGTGACATTTACCAACCCGCACTGGGCTCGCGTGGTAGATTAGGGCCCACTCCCTCGCACCTAGAGGTGGCCTGTGTCCCAGGAATAGGAACAATAGGCTGATTATATGTAAACTGTTTAGTGTTTGTGGCATGAGAAGATGTTTTGAATTTGTCTTGATATGTTAAGACAGACTTAAATTCATACTTACAGCATTTTCTAAAAAAAAAATTAAAATTTTACTTGGTGAATTACAAATAGGTAGTTGACTAAATTTGTTATTGACACCACTACGATCCGGACGAAGCGTTTCGCTTCTTGTTTTATACCGCGTACATCGAGGGACTGGAACAATTTGCCGGCGGCGGTGTTTCCGTCATTCTACAATTTGAGTGTCTTCAAGGCTTGAGTGAATAGGCTCTTAATAAACTAGCGCGCTTTACCATCAACGATCGCATCACTGCTTACCATCAGGCGGGATTGCGGTCAAGCGCTAGTTTAAAATGAATAATAATAAAAAAAAATTACTGATGTGAATTGTCTTGTCGCAAACTTATGATGAAGGGATGGTGTTCAATTCTGGTTTGAGGAACCATACAAGCTAGAATAATATATATTAGTTCGAAAGTTAAAGGGAGTCCAATCAGATACTAAATAATCGTTAACTGCCACAAACTGTATTGGTCTTTGAGAAAGATCGTGTTTGACAATAGACAAACTACACATATTACAATGACATAAGATTATGATTTGTTTGCTTACTTAAGATTCACATTTTACCCACATATGCTGGCTTCGACAGATCTCATAAGCATGATATTACGTATGTTCTGGATGAATAATGTGCTACGTGGTAGGAAGCGAGAATAATCTATTCTATGTAGGTATGTGTCAAGGTTCATACTTATAATCTTCGCGGAATAACGGCTATCTCTAGTTCCGTCGTTTATAACTGTCTTCACCTTCAGCAGAGATTCGTCCTCATATGCAGTATATTCGCCATCATCCATTTAACTGTACATCTGTAAAGTCGAGATATTGCTCAACTTTATCTAAAAGATAGGGATCGTAGGCAGTCGTTAACGAAGCGTTCCCGGTATTATGAGTGGAAGAAATCGCGTAACATCATTGTGAAGCGTGTGATTTCAGACACATCGAATTAAAAAATATAGTTAGAGCTATATTGAAAATTAATGTATATTCTAAAGCCTCTGGATGTTAATACAAAAATAATGAAACATGACACGGGCTAATTCAACTTGATTAACCCAAGACAAGGTATAATATTCAATTAGAAAGCCAATTCTTGCAAAAGTCAAGCGAGAATAAAACACCAAAAATTTGTCTGCACCGCAAATTTTATAGTGCCTTCTTTAATTTTTGGAAAGCGAAACTTCACGCAAATGGAAACATTTTACTACTCAGTAATCCAGTCACATTTCCCAAACGTTTCAAGCATACCGAATTCCTTAATGAGGATAATATAAACTCCATTGTTGATGCCCATAGGATCCTCAGTATCACCATACATGCGATGCGGTGATTAATCGCTAGTGACACACCTGAATATATTGCGATGATTGACTATTGTTGGCAAAGTGGCGTCTGTTGATGGATTATGATACTTAGTACACGTGGGTATGATTCATCTGGTTTAATAGCTTCAATTAGCTTCAATTCACCTTTGCTGCTACTTAGCAGTTTATAAGGAACTATCTAATTTTGTAAATGATCAATTGATTTTCCTTTGTTATTGTCTGGCGTGGACATTGCGCAATCAATTTCGCGTCTATTAAATTCAGTAGGTACTTGGGTCAGATTGCACAATAAACCAATCTCGTAACACGTAGATTTATGAACCGATTGACTGGTTAAACCATAGTGATGGATTTTAAGCTCGGAATCATTATCATCATCAACATCAATCAGGGGATCTCCACACCATGTCCACCATGTTTGAGATTTTGCACCGCGCGCGGAGATTATTGATACCGGGCCCGCAGTCGCTTTCGTTCAAACTGGTGTTTTTCTTATTGCGCGATAGGTGGCGCCAGCGGTGCGTAGGTGTTGTCAAATTATGGACGAAAAGGGTGGGCCTAGGGAAAGTATCTCAAAGCCTGTTCACAACTGAATACCAGTATTTTAAACGGATGCCTGCTTGACCTCCACAACCCAGTTACTGGGTAATACTATTTCCTAACTTCTGACGACACCTAATGACTGTCAAATATCTACAAATAACAGCCGTGACCAGCGGCTTAACGTGATTTCTGTGAAGATGGTCACCCATCTATAGACCAACCGCGGCAAGCGTGGCTTAACCTTATCAATTGAACTGTGCGGCTGATATTATTTTAGTCACGGACCGATTTAAAATGGAACTTAGTGTGATATTAAGTGAATTTACGATCTAAGATTATAATATTTAATAGAATACTCTTTATTATGTACACCATACAGATTACAGAACATAAATATTAAGATTTTACAAAGGGTGACACAATGGGCGGTCTTATTGCTAAAAGAGATCTTTTACAGACAACATCTAGATGGAAAATATACCTAAAACAACTTCCACAGGTACACTTATCACAACGAACGTATTAAACAATACAAATGACTTCCAACAGTCCTATTTAAAAGCAGTAAAAACAACTGATTAATAACTGCCCTTACAAATTACTAGCAGCGCGCCACCGGTAGTAAATCACGGCCATCTTGGTATGCCAGTCGCGGCGAGTGAAAACAGCGTCCGCGCCGCCACTGTATTAGGAATGCGAGTAAAAGTATCCAGACACGGCTGTAGAGGCGCCATGCTACTGGAGAGTGGGAGACTATCCAGTACCATAAAGTCAAAAGAGATGATAATTTGAGAAGAAATGTAACGTAAGCAAGGGCTTTTAATACCAGTCTTTTATTATCCTACTGCAGGGAAAAGGCCTCTTCTACAGAAAAGGCAAGAACATTGATCAGCACGCTTGCTCTAGGTACAATCTTGCGCTTTTCGGCTTGTATTAGCTTTCAACTCAAATTTCATCCCGATAAATTCCTTCACCAATGTTTTTAATGTCCACGATAAAGTTAGAAAGTATATTTCAAATAATACCTCTATGCAGAAACTACGTATCTATAATTTAAGAAGTTGACTCCAGTAAAGTAGTTCAAAGGAGGAGAGGTTAGACGTTCGACTAAATGTTTTTCATCTATGTAAGATGAAGAACATTTTGTCGTCATATCGGCTCCTAGTAACATTGATGAAGGACTGAAAGAAAAAGACATTCTGACCTGGTGTGTAATTGAAATATTATCAGAAAAACCAAATCTCATTAAAGTGTAGATAACAAATAGCGGAAAGAAAGGTAGAGTTCTGAGGTACCTATGATATGAAAAATAAGGTGAGGTATGATAGGAAATTATTGCGTGACGTAACATGGTTGATAGGGAAGAATGGAAGAACCAAACGTTTTGCCAAATAACATGGCACAACGACAGAAAGATGATATTGAAACAGAAACCCTAATTCAACTTACAGCAAAATTTCAAAGCCCCAAAACAATAAGCGTGAGATTAGTCATGGTTAATTATATTATTGTTTCATTTATTAAGGGCATGTCAATTGATACGTAGCCTTGAACTGCTAAACTCATTATTGTAGGTACACGAGTACATCAAGATCGCGTGCGCAGCTGATATATCAATTAAATCCGTACTAAACTGACGTAAGCATATCAATTCAATTATGACATGCTGTACTATATTTGAGTGGAATCATTTGCGAAGAATTTTGGCTAACGCTATGGAAAGGTATTTTTATTACCGGATACTTTACGAATATGCCGTGTGGTGCCAGGTAAAATATTTAAAAAAATTGTCGGGAAGGAAACTAAAATGTAGTTTCAATGGAATTCTCGTGTTCAATTATAATTATTTCACAGTCGCTGTAGCGTCAATTTCTATATATTTCCGATTTCGAAGACTGCACGTTCAGTTTTACCCCATTAGTCTTCACTCTGAACGGGATCCAGTCATCAGATTGTAATCATCATCATTCTCTTCCATTGTCTCAATATACAATATTTGAAGTTGACGCAACATGACCTTTTCATTATAGTTGTAGTTATCCCGTTTCTAGCCATATCATCGTAATAATGGTGATGATTTCAAACAGGAATTAGTCGCGTTCGTTTAGTTAATCAATGTCACCTTACTTATAAAACAATGCACCAAGGATTATGTCACGTTATTTTTGCACCGCATTTACTTTCGTTCCATTCAATATGCTGGGAACACGTGCTAAAATGGTTTTGTGTCTTGAGTGATTAGTTTTCACCATTGCATACAAATATTACAGTGTAAGTTATGCTAAGCCCTGCCTAGTACTACTAGGAAGGATGGTTATATTAGGTCCTTACATATGAAATTGGCGTTTTGTCGTACTGGCCACTTTGATCTCAAATATCTCCTCTTTGGTTTAGAATTCCATATTAAAATTCATACAGCTATTTACTCATAAATTTGTGTCTCAAAAATCGTATTTCTTTTGTTTTTTTTTTTCTTTTGGTTTTTCTCTGCAATGACGCAGAGAAAAACCAAAAGAAAAAAAAAAAACAGAGTTTACAAAATGGAAAATTTAAAATTTCGATTTCGCGTTACTTACGAATATGAGTTCCGCCGTGGCACCAGTGCTGCAGAAACGGCTCGGAGAATTAATGATGTGTATGGCAGTGGTGTCGCTAGAAAAAGCACTGCGTTTTTAGTTCCAACATTTTCGTTCTGGAAATTTTAACCTACAGAACAATCCCTGTGGACGGCCGGAGACCAAAGTAGACAGTAAAGAATTGAAGGCTATTGTGGAAACGGATCCATCGCAAACTACGTCCGAGTTAGCTGCAGGCTGCGGCGTTAGTGATTTAATCCACTTGAAACAAATTGGGAAGATAAGTAAGCTCGACAGGTGGGTACCTCATGAATTGAGTGAAGCAAACCGACAAACGCGCGTCGACTGCTACGTTACATTACTGAATCGGCACAATAATGAAGGCATTTTAAATCGCATCATTACCTGTGATGAAAAGTGGATACTCTACAACAATAGGAAGCGCACATCGCAATGGCTGAAACCCGGTGAACCATCCAAATTCTGCCCCAAGAGAAAATTGACTAGAAAAAAGTTATTGGTCAGCGTTTGGTGGACTAGTGCCGGTGTGGTGCACTACAGCTTCCTTAAATCTGGCCAGACTATTACTGCAGATCTCTACTGTGAGCAGCTCCACATAATGATGAGTTTATCCATCATTATGTGGAGCCGCTAAACAACCGAGACTGGTTGTTGGGTTTAACATTGCATCACCTCGCTCAACTGCCGTCTTCCTTCCTATTCGCTCAGTTTTTCTGAGTGAATTGGCTCTTAATAAACTAGGGCGCTTTACCATCAACGATCGCATCACTGCTTACCATCAGGCGGGCTTGCGGTCAGCGCTAGTTTATAATTATTAAAAAAAATATATTAAAAAAATAAACGACTTAAATTCCTTCCATACAACACGCCAGATTCATATGTAAGGAACTAATATTAATATATAATTTAAACTTCAGGTAAATCTTTTAGTACTGGATTCTAGTCGAATGTAGCAGTTTGCTACGACGCCCATGTGTAAACATGAATAAAAATCCAATTTGGTCTCTTCTACACATTAAATCTCAAAAAAAGCAATTCATTACAAAAGTTCAAAATAAAACGATTAAAACAAGAAAAGTGATCAAAGAAACGAAATTGTCCAGCACTTTTCTAAAAACTTTAGTTAGTAACTTAATTAGTGTAGCTATTAGAAGAAAAAATTAACTATTAATTCGTCCATGAATATTGTATAGTAACGTTACGTGCCGTGCAAGTAATTATTAATTGGGTCGAACGAAGTTGCTGTGTATTAGTGTAGTAAGGTTCTGAAGTTAAAAACACGTTATTGAATTTTAATGAATTTTTTACAAGCTTGGTTTTAGCAGGAATGGAAATGAGTGCATGCTTTGTGTACTCTAAAGAGCGTTTAGAATTACACATGCTGTACCATTTAGTTCATATCTCAAAAGGCATCTCAGGCAACCTCTATGGAGGATTTGAAAAGTGGCAGATAGATAACCAAGCTTAGGTACTATTCCTAGCAAATGTACCAAACAGCCATAGAAATCGTTTCCGTAAGTCGTTTCGTTCATCAATCGGCGACAGCAGCTCGAGGGTATTGGTTTTCGACCACGTACATAACCTCAAATACTGCCTGATGGAACCACCCTGGATGAAAACTATAAATACTACACGAACCTGGGTTTTCATTACAAAGAAAGTAAAAGGTTTGTTTAATTGTTTCATTCAACTCTGCTAATAGCTTCAACAAAGTTTCTACGCTCAGCTTTAATAGACCATTCAGCTGCTTCTAGAATAAATAGTTCTCTTCCAATGTTGCTAACATTTCCTCTGAAGATGAAAATTCTTGGAAATAATTACTAGAACATTAGTTTATGTATTTTGAAAGTTTAATAGCTTCATTTACGTTTATTTGTGCTAATTAACGTTTGTTTTATTTAAATCTATCAAGATTACAATCTTATTGTTGGTCATTATTTAAAATAATCGTTTGCTAGTTACTTTTACACTTCGTGGGTATGAGAATAAAATTCTAGTATTTTGCTTCTTTATCTTCTGCGATAGATGCAAGATTGGCATTCAGTTATTTTGATTGCCCATTTCAATGAGGTTCCCAGCAATCCTAACATGTGTCATGGACTCATGGTAAGTTAAGTTTGACATACTGATCATAGAAAGCGTTACACCACTATGGAATATGGCTTGCTCCATTATATTAAAAGCTGTTGGTTTCACGTCCAACATCCAATAATCATCATCATCATCTCAGCGTTAATCCAAGTCGCATCCGTAGCTTTTCAGCTTTGGAGTCTGGGGTCCGCTTTACCAGTCTAACTGCTGATTTTGGCTAAACTTCGATATTTTCCGTGAAGCGACTGCCGTCTGACCTCCACAACCCGAAGGCGATATCTAAGCATTGCAGTTAAACTAATTGTTAGACTTTTGAGGACTTCAACAACCCGTAACGACTGCCACTAGATGTTCATATGGCAACCGGGACCAACAGCTTAACGTGCTTTCCGAGGCACGACCAGACCAGTGCAAATATTCATATTCATGCATATAAATATTTGCACTGTGCGGGGATCGAACCCGCGCCTCGGAGGCTGTCAACATCCAATAATCATGCTTATGTCAATTCACTTCATGGTGTCTTTGCTAATTATTAAGAAATATAATGAAACAGAAATCACACCAACTAAGGCTAATCAAAATCAGCAACGCTTCCATTAAAACCGATATCGGGATATACATATTTCACAACAAATTGAAATTTTCACTGGAACTATAAAATTGTGTTCCTGAACACTTGTTCCAGAATTCTACATAGTTCAACAGTGTTTACTTTACCGGAACTGGGTGCGGGAGGAGGAGTCTACCCAATTTCTTTTTTGTACCTGGTAAATGGAACTTTTTTAATTGGTTCTCGATCGAGAAGGTCGCTGGTCGTGTCAGCCATTTTTATATTTGTGGCCTTCGTGTAGCTACAGCGTTTGTCGTTTGACTAGCCTAGTTTTGTTTTGGCCGGTTTTTGGTAGAATTCGATTTGTTAAAGGTTTCCTTTCCTAGATTAATTGGACTTGATTTACTTAATTTCGGGGTGTAACGCTTCTTATCTTGTTATTTTATCATCACCTGTATTGAACGGATTTATTTATGATATGACGGCATGTTTTGAGGGTAAATCAAATATCAAAGGTGAACATATGCGGAATACAGAAATGCTCTTGCGGAAGATACTCAAAAACTAAAAATACATAATCAGATTATATAAATTTGATGAAAAGAAACATCATGCAAATAGAAATACTACAGAAAGGAAAGTTTATTTGTTTGTAAAGGGGATCTCGTAAAACCGGCTTGCTACCGAAGGGATCAATCGGTCATGAGAAGCTAATCCCGAAGGGTCACTTATAGTTACTACGGAGTCGACTGATGGCGTGTAGCAGAACTAAAATGTAATCTTTTTCTTCATACGTTATAACATGAGTTATACAGTAATTAAAAGCTTATTATTATGTACCTGTACTATCCTACGGCACGGCAAAAGCCTTTCTCTTTTGCTATTTTGGGCCAGTCCTTAAAATGAAGTCCAGTTCGCCCCTCCAAGTGGCATTGGCAAGTGTGCTATTGTAATTATTCCCACTGTTCCTTCTAAATTGGACAGCACTAGTAAATAGTCCTAACTTCTTAATTGACTATTGACTAATGCCTCGTGTATTGCGTATGTCGTAAAAAGTTGTAGTAATTCATTTGACTGCTCAGGCTGAACAAACTGATGCACAAAATCATCATCATCATTCCATTCGGAAAATATCTACTACTGGACATGGGTATCCCAAAAGCACTTCTGTGCTTCTCGCCTCTGGCGAACTACTGCTGCCTTCACATGGTCCATCTTTTGGGTGGTTTTTTAATACAACGTCTCCAGATACATGGTTGATGTATTTAAATGCACTAAATTAGACATAATATTAACGTGAGCATTTCTAACTGTCAGCCAGATTATATATAGGTACTGGAGACTGTGCAGGGCCCCATAAATAGTAAATAAGATGCTGCTAAAACGGATGTGTTGATGTTGACTCGGATTTATCTTAGCTTACATCTCTACACAGCCCTATACAGTATGTAGATTAAATTTTGATGTTAAATTATTATATTTCATGTTTAAGATTAGGATAGATCATTTTATAACCTTGCTAGACAGTTTTATTGAGGCATTAATGATAGAAAACAATAATTTGTTCGTTTTTTCTCATGTAAATACTGTTTCCATCAGATTATTTGAAAAATAGTTGTAAACATTTGGTTAGAGACTTATTCTAATTCAGCAAAATTATTTGATTACCACGAAGAAGTACTTCCAAGCCCGTTTCTGGGACCGACCGGATGATAAATGACGTAATCTACCCGGACATCAAGCTCTCAATGTCAACTCCTCCACTTCCTAAAACAAACAAACAAGCTAATAAAAATCTCTTCCTTACTCCGATTCAATATTTCTGTCCTAAAGAATCTTAACTGTCGTTTCTGACTCAAACAGCACGACTAACAGTTTTACTACTACACTTCCCACGGGGTAAATAAATCTCTCTGACATTTATTGATAACTCGGAACTACTAGCGACATCTGTTAAAGTAACACGCGTTCACTTTCATCGTACCTATCAGCTGGTCGGCGCGCGAGTTTTGCGTTTTCGTAGAGCTTTCATAGATGGCGTTAGTAGTTGCAATGGTTTAAACATAGATAATGAGAATTCGATGCAATGACGTTTGTAATTCTTAGGGTTGAATTGCATGGGGATTGCCCTGCGAACACGGTGCAGCATACGGTGGAGGTCTGCCCGGCTTGGGCGGAGCACCGCAGTGATCTCTCGCGTCCGGCCCTGGTCTAGGCCATGGTCCGGAGCGAGAGTGCAAGGCAGGCCGTCACCTCGTTCTACGAACGAAACAGTGATGCTGGCAAAGGAGGAGGCGGAGCGCGTGTGGGAGGGAATCCCAGCGCCCTCACGCCTCTAGCCGCCGCAGAAGACGCCCTGGTTGGTAGACAACATGGAACTCCCGGCCACCGTAGGCGAGATTTTATCATCATACTCATATGGTTTGGCCACTTAGAAGACACCTTTTTGACCTTGTGAAGGCTACAAAATTCGTCTGGAGGAGTGAAGCGCGTGACCGGTCTAAGTGAAGATATTTATGGGAGGTCTTGTCCAGTAGTGGACGTCTTTCCTCTGAAATTAATATCATGAATGGCATTCAAACACCAGATTTTAAACTTGAAATCCTATATTTTATTTCTTTACAACAATAACTATGAATGTTTTACCACATCTTAACTCCGGACCGCCAAACCTAAGCTGAAAATGCATAACATTTAACATCCATTAAACAACTTAAAATTCCCTGAAACTTTGAAACATTCGAATGCTAAAATGTACCATTTCTTAATATCCCTTAAGTAGCACTTCCCCCTTAAGTATCCCCCAAATATAATTGCAGCTGCAGCTTGTAAGATAATTTCGTTAGCAAGGCTTGTAAACTGTTAAATTGTTTTAGCTGCTTTTGTAGCTGAAACAGATTTATCGCTCGGCTTAATACAAATGGCGGACGATAATCAAGTTTAAACTGGAACCGCTGATCAGAGCATGATATACCAGAAAGTATATACATAATGACGATTCAGACAACATCATCTACCCAATGGAATGAATGCTATATGGATCATGTAAGAACATCATCCGGTTTTATAATCTCTTTTTACTTTCTGTACTAGTTACAACAAATATTTTTTTTTTCTTTCATTTTTTATATTTACTCTTCCTTGAGGGAACTAAAGCTTATTCCGTCCTTCCATCTTTGTGTTTCTTAGTAAGAGCATTGGTGCCTCAAGCGCCTTGACTTACGAGTTGTAAGTCGTACCCAGGCAGGTGCTATTTTAGCTTGCTCTTCGGGGACGGAAAATAAAATTGATAAACTGTTATCGAACCGCACCTTACAAAATTTTCGTTTCGGTGCGGTTACTGGAAGTGCTCAGATCCGGAGGGTAAAAGCGTAACACACTATCAGTAGCAGTGGGTTTAATTTTGACAGTTCAACAACTTTCATTGCGTTATTTACGTTGTTGAGCAAACACATTTTCCTAACATATGGGGCAATGGTTTCGAAATGATTCCAATTGTTAGTAATAGTGTGTTAAGCAGTTAGGGTGCTGATTTGGACAATTGTGATTGAAATCAGTGCTCTGAGTGGACCTAGCTTTACTTTCTGACATAATTATTGACTACTAGTGTCTTAATTGAAGACTAGAAGCGCCTTGCGTCTGCATCCACATAAGTTTTGATCCTGGGGAAATATTGTGATAAAAAGTAACATGTCTATAAATTCTCGGTGTCAGCCAAAAACCAAATTTCGACTGGATTGGTCCAACCGTTTATGCGTGACAAAGTAACAAACAGTGTGCGTTTAATAGATTTCTAAAACCATCGCATTTATAATATTATGGTAAATATTTCCTTTTCTTGTATTTTTTTTAGCTTATACAGCAATAATTAAATAGTTTCATCGCCAGTCTCAAAGCGGTGAAAAAAAACACTGTGAGGAAAATGACATCTTCTAGAACAAAATTTCAAAGACATGTGACACCTACCAACCTGTGCACTGAGATCGCGAGGAAGTTTTTATAGCCTACTATACCTTTTTTTTTTTTGTTCGCGATAGGAAATCATCAAATGAGGTCGTGTCAGACTTTTACTGATTAAAACCCACCCGTGTTTCTTCATTTGCCTATACTACCAGGGCCACGGTTTCTTTTTAACCAACCCGCAACCCTGACCCAGGAGGCATCGGTCTTCGTGGACCCCGTCACGATGTACTGACATTTGTTTGAGGCGCGCGTGAAACAACGCGTCATCGACTCGGGCCAGAACCTTACCGGGCGGCAAGCTGTCCACTTCTCACCGCCCGCAGGCCGAGCAGTGGGACCTTTGTAGTCTGATTATGCAGATGCCTGTTGTCCGAGTTTTGTTGGTCAGTAGAAAATAGACAAGATTTTGTCCTGTTGAGCGGATTCCCACTCATCGTCCCTTGACACATCTTCCTTCTATGATTCCTCAGTGGCGAAAACGTGAACTTTCTTACCTGGCAATTCATTGAATCCCTTATATATTAGGCTTCATCTTCTAGACGTGATTGGATAACGCGATGCGAATGCGAAACCTTATTTCGATTTTATCCCCAAGGAACTACCTATCCGGGTATTATGGGAAAAAAAATTCAACCTTCCGTTTCCATCATTCGTTGACGTAATGTACATATACAATGTTATATTCACTTAGATTTTTGAATAAACTGTGTGGTGCAGCGGTCAACACGCTTGTCTGCGACAAGTCGAGGCCCCGGGTTCGATCCCCGACCAGGTCATGATGGAAAAACCATCTTTTCCTGATTGGCCTGGGTCTTGGATGTTTATCTATATACGTATCTATTATAAATATAGTATCGTTGAGTTAGTATCCCACAGCACAAGTCTCGAACTTACTTTGGGGCTAGCTCAATCTGTCTGATTTGCCCATATACAAAAAAAAAAAAGTTAATCTTTTTATACTGATTTCGGTTAATTTGACCTTGTTGATATCATATAGGTAATGATTTTGCTAATGCCAAAATAACAGTTTTATACAGTATACTAATTACGTATGAAAGTACATAGTCACTGTACTAATAAATATTTTTAAGTTGTTTTCTCTGTCTGTGTGTTTGTGTCGGCTAACCTCCAATTTTGTCGGGACTTCTCTAGCAGATAGCTGATGGTATAAGGAGTAACTTCGGTTACTTTAATTTAAGCAAAAGAATTAGAACTTCTGTACAAAAGAATTAAATTGCCTGACAGGTAGGTAGGCCATAACATCGGCCGTAGGCAGATGTTACCACTCACCAGACAAAGCCTTGCCGCCAAGCGATTTGTCGTGTTCCGGCATGATGTCTGGTGAAGCCGTACGGAGGACGGGTCTGAGCAGTTGTGTTGCGATGTGTGCCGGGTACGATGCGCCTAATGTTGTTGTGTTGGAAGTTTGGTCGTGGAGGGTCTTTAGATCAATCTCCCTTTGGCGCAGCATCGTTGGTCGTGTTGTTGGGTTTAACATTGCATCACCTCACCCAACTGCCGTCTTCCTTCCTAATCGCTCAGTTTTTCTGAGTGAATAGACTCTTAATAAACTAGCGCGCTTTACCATCATCGATCGCATCACTGTTTACCATCAGGCGGGATTGCGGTCAAGCGCTAGTTTATAATTATTAAACAAAAAACATTCAATTTGTTTTTTGACATGCACGCAAACTAATTCGGGAGCACATATATACATATTTTTTTTTTAACGGAATGTAACATTTTGTTAACAAGCTCCACAAAAATTCACATTTTTAACTCCAGCCAGTGAGAATTTCACCACCACATACAGAATTAACTCAGGTGTAGGTGCATAACTAGTTAATTAAACTAACTTTATTAGCATACTGCTGTCGCCTCGGAGCATTTAATTAAATCACGTTTTCCACTGCTTTCAGTAACTTTTTTAACTGACGATTCTTTTTTACGTATCGCCTTGTTAATTGGAAGTTGTACTAACTACTAACTATGTAGTAAGTGTTGACTCAATTTCAAAAGGAATCGTGAATGAATTGATTTCATTTGTTTTCCTGTTTTTGCTAACGTTGACAATGTTTATGATGGTGTTGGGTAAACCTGTAAACAGATATGACATTCATTATACAGGGTGGCAAGCATCCTGTATACTTTTCGCTACAAAAGAACCTACATCATTTGTCAAGATACCGTTGACTGAAGGGAAATATCGAGTGAAAATGACGTGAACTTAATGGTGTTAAAGCTTGCTATTTACATTATCTGTGGAAGTCTACATACATAGAGCTAGCTCCTTCTTTGTATAAAGAGAGTTTGTATAAAGTGTGTCCTGCTTGAACTAGCTTATTTGATGTAAATATATTTTTTTAAATTGTGAACATTTTAATTTTGCATGCCCAATAATTGGAGAAATATGGCTGTTCGTATAGATATGTACGACCATGACTTACCCTTATTAGCAAAATAAAATATCTTTATCTTTATGCTTTGCGACAAGTAAAGGCTGCAGGGTTATTATGTAACACACTATCAGCAGAAATGGGTTTTATTTTGACAGTTCAACAACATTCATTGCGTTATTTACGTTGTTGAGCAGACACATTTTTCGAACATTATGAGCAATGGATTGGCAATATGCTTTAAGATGATTCCAATTCATAGTAATAGTATATTACGCAATTGAGTGCGGATATACTAATAATATGTATAAAACACAACATGAGCGATAAGGCCAGCTGTTATATCAGCTGCCCAAATAGATAGATAGCTAGTTGAAAATGAAAATGAAAAATATTTTATTCAAAAACTAAGTTGGTACAAACAAAATTGAGGTTGACCTCTCCTTTTAAGTTTGAAAACACTTGTGCCTAACTTGATTACATATTTCTTAGCAACTTAATTAAATTGAAACCAATAATTAAGAAATACAGATGTGAACTAAATCTATGTGAGCGCTAACTAAAAGTAAGCACGTGTGTGTGCAAGCGTAAGTAAGTATTTCTGTGTATGGTGTGTCTGTATTTGTGATTGGACTGTGTGTGTATGTGTGTGTGTGTGTAACAATTTATTTATATATGTATTAATATACACACGGACATACCTATATTTGAATTTACTTTTTCTTTTATTTGTTTACTTTTTAATTATTATTATTATTATTTTTCTTATATTTATATAACAAGCGTACACCTGATATATGAAATATTACTACCTATTAATTACAACAAAACTAGCTAATAATATGGACAATCATATTAGTTAAGTTAAATAAAGTCCCGTCTAATAGGCGATGAGCCTGTTGCCACCAAATAGCTGCAGCGGAGAACGCAAGATGGTAAAACCCCCGAACTGGAAGTTGAACAGACCTTAATGCTAATAATACTCAGTGGTAGCCCTTGCGACCACTTGATCTAGGCATAATGGAAGCAGTAATGCCTGCCAAGGAGGAAGCGGAGCGCTTGAGGGACGGGCAATCTCTGCGCACTCACGTAACTAGTCGCCGCAGGAGGCGACGGCGACGTCGCAACGATCTCTTAGCCGCCTTAAGCTGAGGCTACAATAGGCCGCGACGCGACCTGCGACACATTGCGATTAAAACAAGTATATGGCTACACCATACATCAAATATTACTAGCGATCTTTGATTTCTTTATGCGATAGTAACAACATTACTGAAATCACGGCATCGGCTACATCAACATATGAGCGAAATTGAACCGAATTTATTAGAAAAATTCTCACTTGCACGACTAGTTCAATAGTGCGGCTAAATATGCGTGTGGCTACATTATGCGTATAGTAAACCGCGATGGATGATTTGATCGCATTCTAAGGAAACTACCGATTCGTTGTTGAGCCTGTGTACTGTAGCCATGTCATCGATGAATTACGCCGGAATTTCGCTTGTAATGTAGCCATACCATGTTTTTCTCGTTTCGCTTTTCCAGTCGCATCGCAAATCGTTCCCTACTGTAGCCTCAGCCTGAGGCGCGGGGTTGTGAGCGTCGAGCAATGAGCAGCTCGCCGCCCGATAAGGACCAGCAGGGTAATAAGGTTGTTTCCTGGGTAAAAAAAAAGATTCTATTTAGTCCTTCATTCAGATTATAGAAAAATATTGGATACGTATACTTTGTTTTATCAAATCAATAAAAATTGACAAATATAAAAAGCATCAAAGATCAGGAGTGGTGGCTGGTGACGTCACTGCTCGCTAAAAAGTGTAGCGTGCAGTGATGTCACAGGAGTTTTGAACGCACTGCGTCGTCTTCATTTTTTTTTATATGAATAAAGAAAAAATACGTGTCTAGTATTTTTTGGAAATCTGACTGACGGACTAATTCGTTTTTTTTAGTCAACTGCACTATTAGGGTGCAGGCCCGGTTCGACGGCGCGTTGTCTTCCACGCGCGTCTCAGAGCTGTCATCGTCATTGTGACCGGGTCCACACGGACCACTGCTTGCTAGGCCGCGGATTGTTCCAAAGAGATACCGTGACCCCAGGCACAGGCAAATGAAGGAACACGGTTGTGTTTTAATCAGTTAAATTCTGACGCGCCCTTCCGCTCTGCCCAGAGCAGGAGAGTTCACTTGATGATTCCCCACCCAAAACAAGACACAGTTAATGAACTAAAAGTGGAAGAACTAAAGAAACGACAAGGATAGAAAGTAAGCTGACCTTTTTCAAAAGTTCAATGGCAGAAAGACAACTAAATTACTCATACGTCAGCAGTTTCTTACGCTAATTATGGTCTCTGACCACGGGTTATTGACCTCAAATAGCTAAAGACCACCTTGCTTTTCAATAGTGATTCGTAACTATAAAAAAATACTCACAATTACAAATTTAAAGTAACACCGGTAGTTTTAAACTATCAGAATGTTTAACAAACCTGTAGGCCTAGTATGAGTTTTCAAAACGAAACTCGATCGTCGGCCAATCGCTGAGTCAAACACGCTCGATATCGACGATCGAGTTTCTTAATGAAAACTCATACTAGGCCTACAGCATATTAGTAGAAGATGTCTATACTTATTTTTGCTTTCCACTGAGTTCTAAAAGTACCTAGAGAGAGGATATGGATTGTAATTGACCAAACATCGGTTCAGCGTCAAGGTTTCGACGGAAAAGGACAATTACCGGAAGTAAGAATAATAGGAGTGTCGATAAGTCACGATTTTAAAGCTTTCTCTCGGCGCAACGCGATTTTTTTTAAACGATATAAAAAAGTGCTTAACCGTGATCCTGCCTGATGGTAATCAGTGATGCAATCATTGATGGTAAGGCGCGTTGAAAACATGTTGTAATCAGATGGGAAGACCGCCGCTGGCAAATTGTTCCAGACCCTTGATGTACGGTATAAAAGACGCAGCGAAACGGTTTGCCCGGATCGTAGCGGTGTCAACAACGTTAGGGTGGATACTCGCCATACTACGATTACAATAATTCTTATGAGAACTAAATGTAGATTGTTATACTGAGTCTTTAGCACCCACAATACCACACTATATTCCAAAAGTATTAGGTACTAGCAGCATCCAGCAGTTTAACTGCATAATATTCGATCCCGTAATAATCTAATATATAAAATTCTCGTGTCACGGTGTTCGGCTTTAAACTCCTCCGAAACGGCTCGACCGATTTTGATGAAATTTTTTGTGCTTAACCGGTATCTATGAGAATCGGCCAACATCTATTTTTCATCCCCCTAAATGTTAGGGGTAGTCCACCCCTAAATTTTTTTTTATTTTTTAGACAAAATTTTTAATTTCTATTTTTTTATGATACAACATACAAAAATACATACAATCCCCAATTTTCACCCTTCTACGATCAACCCTTATTCTTTAATAGCCATTTTAGTAATTTAATCTATTATTTATATAGCAAAACAACGTTTGCCGGTCAGCTAGTATCAGAATAAAAGTATTCCATGTATTAATTCTGGCTATAAACTGTTTGTGTGCCAAACGTCATTCTGTAGCGGTGCCTACAACGCAACATGCGAACAACGCGTCATACTGACGTCACGCGAATCCTGCATCTCGCAATCAGAGTTTTCTGTGCAACTAACACGCATACAAGTTCACCACATAAACCGGCGGGCAAAGTGGCCCACCAGACAACCAGTCTGGTTGGAGGATCCTCCCTTTTCTATGGAAGATGAGTGAACTTTACTCCCTCTTCCTCATTCCTCCACAATCCAAATCCATTTAGTAGTTTTTGTGTGAGAGAGTAACAAGCATCCATTCCTACATCCATATGAACTTTCTGCATTTGTAATAACATTACGGAATAGAAGGATAAGTATAACATAATACAATTATGAAGCATTCCTTCTGGTATTTTCAATAAAACCCTAAATTTAATCTACATTAAGTCATCTTAAATCTATGCTAATTTCAAAAAGCCTGGGCTTTGTAGGGACAGAGGAGTTAGCGTACCCGTTTTAATTAAACTATGTATAAATACAGGTCCCTATACGAAACCTGCTTTAGTCTTCTTTAGCTGCTAAGACTCGCCCCCTATTACATAAGAGTTTATAAATAAGATCGAAATATGAGTGTACTACTAAAAATAACATTGCGATATATCTGCCAAAAATGTAAACAAATGTGAGTTTATAGAAAAACCTACGTTTATTCTCACACAGTAAAGTTCAGTTAAATTTGAAACAAATAGAAATTAAATATACCTCTGTTACACCAATAGACTTAAGGAAGAAGATTAAGAAACATAACAGTACGTCTTGTAAGTTGTAATCTTCGAAGTTTTAGACAGATCACAGAATTATCTAAGTATAGTAAACCTACAATCACATTCAACCTGCCCCCTATTCGGCGAACACATTTTTGTCAAATGATTGCGACTAGTTGGGATCGTTTGGACCGAACGGACCAATGGGCGGTCCAAACGATCCCAACTGATCCCAACTTGTCGCAATCATTTGACAACAATGTGTTCAACGATTAGGGGGCAGATCAATTAAATTCTATCATCCAGCAGATCAATTTTTACTCGGTGGTAGGCCTCACCATCGGCCGCCGGCGTAGTTACCACCCACCAGACAAAGTCATGCCGCCAAGCGATTCGTCGTGTTCCGGCATGATGTCTGCTGAAGCCGTTTGGAGGGCGGGTCTGAGCAGTTGTGTTGCGATGTATGCCGGGTACGATGCGCCAATTGTTGTCGTGTCGGGAGTTTGGTCGTGGAGGGTAGCGGGATCCGAAGCACGGTTTTCCGCTGGCCGACCGCAGGTAGTTGGGGGCCCAAGTAGTGTGCCAGCCACACATGAAAGGCTGCCCCGCCAACTGCGAAAAATCCCAGGGTGGCCCCATCGTGCCGGTTGGCGACCGGACGAGAGGACCCGATGGCGATCCCTGGGGGGGTTCGGGCGTCCCCGCAGTCTCCAGATCAATCTCCCTCTGGCCCGGCATCGTTGGTCGCATTGTTGGGATTAACATTGCATCACCTCACTCAACTGCCGTCTTCCTTCCTATTCACTCATTTTTTTTTTTTCAAATGAAAACGTCAAATAAGAAAAGTAGGTGTGTACAGCGGGCGCACGTCCTCTCTTTCAAAGTGCACCTCTCTAATATTCGAGGTCTGCACTCCAATCTCATTGCAAGTACATCACCACCTTGAGACTGAGAAGCCCCATCTACTTTTCTTGACGGAGACCCAGATCAGATGTCCGTCTGATGCGGCATACCTCAGCTACCCGGGATACGCATTGGAGCACCATTTCCTGCAGCGTGCCGGGGTCTGTGTGTATGTCCGCAATGACATTTGTTGCCGGCGCCTCCGTCACCTCGAAGACCCTCATTTCTCGTCCCTATGGCTGTTGGTTGACACTGGTGTGGACAAAATTGTTTACACTTGTGTCTACCGATCGCACAGCGGTGATCAGGAGACAACTCGTTTATTTGACCACCTCAGTGAGGCTGCTGACAATGCACTGCAGCGGCACCCTGACGCACACTTCGTCGCTCTGGGGGACTTCAATGCCTGCCATCAGGACTGGCTTTTCCCGTACCAGAGGACCGACCACGCTGGGAGAGAAGCGCGAAACTTCGCGCTTTCAATGGGCCTTTCCCAGCTGGTAAAGCAAGCGACTAGGGTGCCTGATGTAGTTGGTCATACTGCCAATTGTCTGGACCTTCTGCTGACCACTGATCCGGACAGGTGTGTTGTAACAGTTTCCTCACCGTTGGGAACTTCAGACCACTGTCTGGTGAAGTCTGTGTCGACCTTCTCCCCACCAGATCACGACTCTCGTGGTGAACGGCGAATGTGGCGATACAGGTCAGCAGACTGGGATGAGATGCGCCATTTCTTTGCGTCTTATCCTTGGCAGCAGGTCTGCTTCTCTTCTAGCAATCCGTCGAGCTGTGCGGATGCTATAACCGATGTGGTGCGTCAAGCTATGGAATATTTTATTCCCTATAATGACGTGCCCGTCGGTGGCTCGGCTCGCCCATGGTTCAATGCCGATTGTGCCCAAGCCGAACAGCGTAAGCACACGGCATTTCTCATCTGGGTTGACGCTCGTGACCGCGGAGCTCCGGATCTAAGCTCAAAGAAGAGAGCCTTTAACCGTGCTGCCAAGTCCTACAAAAAGGCACTAAAGAAGGCTCGCTTCGACCGTATTACCCATATTGGCAACAAGTTATCTGCGCAGCCTTCCGGTAGCAGATCTTTTTGGTCCCTTGCCAAATCGGTCGAGGCTAACTTCTGTCGGCCCTCACTGCCTCCGCTGGTTAGGTCTGATGGAACACTGGCCCATACGGCGAGAGAGAAAGCAGGTCTCTTTGCATCTCTCTTTGCCCATAATTCGCGTCTTGATACTGGCAGTGCTACTCCACCTATTTTACCCCATTGCGGTACTTCAATGCCTGAGGTTCGCATTCGGAACAAGGAGGTTCTGAGAGCACTGTGTCGTCTGGACGTGAATAAGGCTAGTGGTCCGGATGGTATACCAGCGATTGTTCTAAAAGCATGTGCGCCCGAGTTGTCTCCTGTATTGACACGCTTGTACCGCCTCTCATTTGGGACTGGTATAGTGCCCAAGTCCTGGAAGCTTGCCAACGTGCAGCCCGTGCCCAAAAAGGGTAGTCGTGCCGATCCTACCAACTATCGGCCGATTTCGATCACCTCCATACTTTGTAAAATTATGGAGCGTGTATTGAACTCGCGCCTCTTGGCATACCTGGAAGGTAACGATCTCCTCAGTGACCGACAGTACGGGTTTCGCCGCAATCGGTCAACTGGGGATCTACTAGTGTATGCCACTCACTTGTGGGGCGAGGCCCTCGAGAGAAATGGGGAAGCGATTGCTGTCTCCCTTGATGTCTCGAAGGCCTTCGACCGGGTATGGCACGCTGGCCTTTTGAGTAAGCTTCCAGCGTACGGCATTTCCCCTAGCCTGACTGGCTGGGTAAAAGACTTCCTGACTGAACGGTCCCTCCGAGTTGTTGTCGACGGATGCTCATCTGAGCCCATGTCGACTAATGCCGGTGTTCCTCAGGGGTCTGTTCTCTCTGCAACTCTGTTTTTGCTGCATATTAACGATCTGCTGATGCCCGGTATCTATGGGTATGCAGATGACAGCACAGTTGTGGAGAGATACCTGCCGGATGCTCGGGCTAGTAGGGAATCAATCCGGTCTGAAAGAGAGGCCATGGTAGAGCGAACGAGTGTTGCACTTCAGGCAGTCTCCGAATGGGGCAATGCCAATCTTGTAGCATTCAATGCCGCCAAAACGCAGGCGTGTCTCTTCACCGCCAAAAGGAGCCCGTTCACCTTGGCTCCTACTTTTCGGAATGTATCCTTGGAGTGTACCGACCGCCTTCAGCTTTTGGGTGTTGAGATTTCCTCGAACCTAAACTTTGGGCGGTTCATTGAGTCCAAGGCCAAGGTGGCTGCCAGAAAACTTGGTGTAATCGCAAAGGTCCGGCAGTACTTCACACCAGGGCAGCTTCTAATGTTGTACAAAGCACAGGTCCGTTCGTGTGTGGAGTACTGCAGCCACATTTGGGCTGGTGCTGCTAAGTGTCCTGGCCACTTTGGATTCAGTGGAGAGGCGTGCGAAGAGGCTGATTGGTGACCCTGATTTAACTCGAGTTGGTCTCCAAAGCCTAGAGCACAGGCGTAGAGTAGCCAGCCTTTCGGTGTTCTATAGGATACATTCTGGGGAGTGTGCGAGGGAATTGCACGATTTAATTTCCCCATCTCCGTTCCACCATCGGACGACCCGTCGTACGGCGAGTTTCCACCCTTATGTTGTTAACACCTCAACGATCCGGACGAAGCGTTTCGCCTCGTCCTTTATACCGCGTACATCGAGGGACTGGAACAATCTGCCGGCGGCGGTGTTTCCGTCGGACTACAATTTGAGTGTCTTCAAGGCTAGAGTGAATAGGCTCTTAATAAACTAGTGCGCTTTACCATCAACGATTGCGTCACTGCTTACCATCAGGCGGGATTGCGGTCAAGCGCTGGTTTATATTTTAATAAAAACAAAAAAAAAAAAAAAAAAAATCATCATCAACCTTTTATCGTCCCACTGCTGGGCACAGGTCTCCTCTCATACAGAGAACACTGTATAGAACAGGTTAATTATACACAACTTAATAAAAATATAGGTGGAAATACACATGTCATTGTTACTAAACTTTCCGGGGTTGATAAAATTTTCGTGTACAGGTGACATTATGCTGAGTGATGACCGTTATGCGTGGATATGACGCGAGCTTTCCCCCGTTTTTGTGTTCTTATTTGCGTAATGTGTTTCTTTCTTTTCTTTTTGTTCCTTTTTCCGGTAATATAAATTTAGATCGGTCTTCACAATGGTTTTCCAATGAGACATCTTCAAACAAGCGAGACTGTCGTACCACAATTTATCGAAGTTTATAGTGAAACCTCTCGAATTGGTCTCCTCGCATCTTTACGAGCGTTAAGTCCAGACCGGCGTTAATTGTAAAATTAAGTCATTTCTTAGTAACTGTCAGTCTTCGACTCATTCATCTGAGTCCAGCCAAGGCTGACTGGCGAACGACACCCGGAATCAAACAGATTGTGTGGTTCAAGCTGAGAATTGCAGCGATACTAAGTTTTTTATTTATTTATTTTAAAATCCAATAGTGTCTCAGTGATGCAAAGGCCTCCTCACTCTCCTTTTTTATAATTATTAACTAGCGCTTGACCGCAAGCCCGCCAGTTGGTAAGCAGTGATGCAATGTCAAAAAAAATGTTAGATGGAAACACCGCCGCTGGAAAATTGTCCCAGTCCCTCGATGTACACGGTCTTTTCACCTCTCTCTATCTAAAGCTGTCAAGGGCCAAGAGAATTAATTATTGAAGGAGTGAAGCACAGCTTGGTATTTTTATCTATTCTCTGATACTTAGTTGTTACGCGTATTTTTTTTTCTTTCAGTAACATTTATGTTAAGCATCCTCAAAAGCCCATGCATAACCTATCGTGCTCCCGTGCGGTTAAACTATAATTCAATGTTTAAGACCCTATAGGATGTTAAAATCTTAGATTGAATTTAGATAAGTTTCATTATCAAAATTAATTCTATGCCATAGGCTCTCCGGTCACCTTTTATTAGTGTTGCAAAAAAACCGTTTTTTTTTTCTAATGTGAAAATAAACCTGAAAAAAACTGTTTTTTTTTCTGGATCATGTTTTTTTCAAGAGCATGAAATCTGAAACTGTTATGGTATTTGCTATTAAATCATTAATACTTAAGAGTACATAATAGAGTATTAGTTTTATTCTTGAACCTACGGTACTTTTCTGATAAAATAGTAACAAAATTTCATAAAAATATTGGCAACATTCATTGATATACAACAACAAATGAAAAAAAAAATTTAGTTGTGAATTGTGATTTATTTAATATGTTGTATATGTTTTATATTAATTTATAATTGAACTAAAACATAGGCTAGAAAAAAAAACGTAATTTAGAAAAAAAAACAACGACGCTAAGTTTTTTTCATGTTTTTTTTCAGGAAAGTAGAAAAAAACAAATTTTTTTCATTTTACATCAGTACCTATTGTTAAGACCTCAATACAGTAAAATGTTGGAAACTCTGCTAATGACTTGGTCTTCGACGCTCGCGCGCACTTGTCAATATCATAGTTTCCAACATTTTACTGTCTTGAAACATTATATTAAGTTTTTACACCTTCACGGTTACACTTTCACAGTTCACCTGACTATTATTAATAACCTTAGTTAGGTCCTTAATACCTATTATACCCTATTTTTTTCCAAGACGATAAAAATCGTCATGCGGTATGTAACCTTACAGTTATCGCTTAAAACTTATGACTTGCACCACCAAATAGTTACATTTATCACGTATTCTTCCGGCCGGCATGCGGCAATGTAACTGATGCGTCGCTAACCGAGTTAAGAGAGAATTAATTATAAAATCACACTGATTACGCGACTAATGAATAACTGTCTTTAACACAAGCATTATGCATGTAATGATTTTAGTTAGCAAATGTATTAGGTAGTCGATTTTACAAAGTTATTGTATGTAAAAGAGGTAATAAATTAAATTAAATGCCCGTAGGACCGATGCGACGACGCATCGGTAGACTCAGTGTGGGTAGGCCCCCGACATGTGGACCGACGACCTGGTGAAGGTTGCGGGAAACCGTTCGATGCGGAAGGCGCAGGACCGGTCGTCATAGAGATCCTTGGGGGAGGCCCTTGTCCAGCAGTGGACGTCTTTGGCTAAAACGATGATGATGAAATAAATTGTATTCTTACTAGTGTATAAACAACTACTATATTCTTGATAATATAACCGCTAAAGTGTGTAGGGATGGGTGGTTGATTGCTACAAATTCACGCTAAAACCTCTGTATGGATTTTGGATGTAATTTGGCACACAGATTTATTCTTAGGATTTATATAAATATCGCAATAAAAAGTATATGAATCGTAACTTATGCAGGTCAAACTTAGTCCAGCTAGTCAAAAAAATTATAATAAATACTAGTAATACAATACTAAATCTAAAGAGTTTTTGAACGCGTAAATCCTTGGAATAATTATTGTTTTTTTTTTCCATTTGATTTTGACCATTTTTAGGGTTCCGTAGCCAAATGGCAAAATACGGAACCCTTATAGATTCGTCATGTTTGTCTGTCCGTCTGTCCGTCCGTATGGCACAGCCATTTTTTTCCGAAACTATAAGAGCTATACTGTTGAGACTTGGTAGGTAGATGTATTCTGTGATCCGCATTAAGATTTTGATGCAAAAAAAAATATGTATATAAATATCGGGGACTCCCCATACTTAGAACTGAAACTCAATTTTTTTTTTTCATCAAACACACACGTGTGGGGTATCCATGGATAGGTCTTCAAAAATGATATCGAAGTTATTAATATATTTTTTTTTTCTAAACCGAATAGTTTGCGTGACAGACGCTTCCAAAGTGGTAAAAAGTTGGTCCCCCCCCCTCTAGCATCTAAAATAAGAAAATGAAAAATCTAAAAAAAACATATGATGTACATTACTATAAAAACTATCAACGAGAATTGTTTTGAACGAGATCTAGTCAGTAGTTTTTTTTTAATACCTCGTAAATCGTAAATCAATAGTAAGGAACCCTTTGTGCGTGAGTCTGACACGCACTTAGCCGGTTTGTTTGCGAAAGGCTAAGCTGTAGCGTAGTAATACCGCGAGCGGTGATACGATGCAACGAAGTCGAAAGAGAGAATAAGAAATTTTACGCAAAGAAATTCGTAGCGAAATGCTCATTTTAAATATGTTTGTCCTTGTTTATTTTTTTGCCGTGTATGTAAGTACAGAACAATGAAGATTTTAAAAATAATAATAATAATAAAAATCTAAAAGCCACCACACGAGGCCAGTGCGTGTTGGCAGATGTCACATGTTTTGGACTTTATGGTTCTGCGATGTGCCAACTTCTTCACAATACCATTTGGATTGAATTGTAGAAAATGTTATGAAAAATAAACAACGGAGACGGTCTAATGCCATTGTAATGTTTCACTATCTGATATTTAATCAAGTGATAAGTAATTGATTAACTAAATTGTATCAGGACATCCTGAATCAGTATTAGTTGCTTTATCCAAACGACTAGATACATTAGGTACATTTAAACGATGAGCCATCAGCACCCAGCCATTATTTATGTGTTTTACCACGGTTTGGTGGGCACCTTTGTCCCCCCTCCCATTACTGTTAGTTACCTCGTTGTTATTTTCGTGACGCTTACTTAAACGCACAATGTTGCGTCACTTTTATGTATTTTAGATATATCAAAAATAAAACCGATAATGTTTTTTTGTGTCATTTATATTACTAATGACCAATCACGTCCTATTTATAGCATTTCAAGTGTTTTACATACCCACTTAAATGAAACAAGGCATAAACCGAAAAAAGGAGGCGGCTAACATGCAAAGATATAGGACTTTGTTCAAAAAGATGTAAATACATGTCTACCTTGAGGATCCAGCAAGCCCAGATTATTACAAACATGCCTTTACCATTCGCTTGGGGGCAATAAAAGGAAGTTATGTAAAGAAACAACTATATCTGCTGTAAACAACCAATAAGGGAGAACAATTTCATTTATTCATAGCGCTGTATTATTCTGCTCGGCGTAGTTGTAACTTCGTACGGCTATTGTATTCCGCTCAGTTTATGAACTGAATATTTCGGGTTCTCATACCAACAGAGCAATTTTCTTTTTCGCTCAGCCCTAACGGAATGATTTATTGTTTCAGATGCCAGCGATGTAGACTGAGCGAGTTGAAAACATTGGAACGCTAAAAAAGTTTGACGTATTTCTGCACAAGTGAACATTTTCCAAATACCCATCCTTGTTTTTGTTGTGACGTGAGCTTTGAGTGATGTTCCAAATTTGAAATGTGCGATGGTGATTGGCTTTTGCGCCGAGTGTCATTGTGATTAGTGATGTGCTGTGTCGATAGCGGCTATCGTTAGTCGTCAAGATGGCGACAATGGATCTTACCAATGAGGTGGTCCGCTTGCGGGTCGAGCTGGAGAAGGTGTCCACAGAGCGGGACATGCTCCTCTGTGAAGTCTCCAACTTGAGGCGGGAGCTGGAACTGAGCGAGTTAAAGCACTTGCAAGATGACGTCAGGTGAGTCATGTTTACAATTATTTAATAAAACGGTCTCGGGAGATAACTTTACATAGAAGATAGCATTCCGCGTATAATCTTTGTACCTACATAACAACCGTTTCCAAGCAAACAAAGGGTGCCTACGTCTTGTGGGTCCTTTCAAAAGCTCGACAGTTCGTCGGGGACCTCTCATGCCACAGACAATGATGATGTCTAAGTGACGCGCTGAAAGCCAACTTCTATTTGTTAGTATGCAATGACTTAACAATATTTTTATATGCCCATTTATGTCATTATATTATTCAAATCATATTTAATGATGACACATGAAGTGTTTAAGCTGTTATATTCCGTATTTTCTTGAAAACCATAGAACTTTAAAGCTACTGTTATTTATAAAGACGCTGACATTATCAAAATATTGGACGTATACAAATTATGTAGATAGCCAAAACCAATCGACCTTCAGAAACCGCTCTTCCTCACTCCTTAGCCCATATCCACACACGTGCCTATTACTCCCATTGTTCGGGAGGTTTCCGTCGGCGGTGAGTCAGTGACGTCAGAAGGTCCTCCGTGCTCTTTCAAAAGACCCTTTTACACGAGTCGACGTCGAGTAGCGTATAAAGGAGACGTTGACGTGACCATGTATCTTACGAGTATGTGGGACCTCTATTTGGAACGACGTCATTTATAATATTTGATCGTGAGTTTTGATGGATTCGTGCAACTTTTTTAGAATAGCGGAGTTATTGCGCAACATACAGTAGGAATTTGGTTAAGGGTGAGACCAAACGAGCGTAATTTTGTGAGTCGTGAGTCGCAGAAATTCTGCCTGGCAGAAATTCTGTTGGGATGCCAGACGAGCGCATTTTATTCAGTTATTATCGTTTATAGCAAATGTTTGTCTCGTGCAATGGAACCGTTGATAATTTTGTGTATTTATGAAGCATGTTTAAAAGACAAAGTAGTAGATAATGCCAGACAAATATCCTAGGTAAATCATGCTTAATAGTGAAACACTCATGCTTGGACATTTCCACACGCAAACTCAATTCGGTCCGAATAATGCGTGTGAATCGGCAGACAACTCATTTTGCGTTGCCAGTGTGAATGAAACAGGACTTTTGTATGACACCGAATGCAGCAGAAATTACGCAACTCAAAACTCAAAAATTTACACTTGTTTGCTTTAGCCTAAATAGGCTTTCAGTCTAACAGTTCAACAAAATTAGGTTTAAAGAAAACAACTGTTTTTGAAACGAATTTTAAAGTGTTGTAGACGCACAACACAGGAGCGATCGTTGTGGATATTTTTAGGACAAGCTTATTTTCAGCAGTTCACGTCTTCCGGCTTATAATGCTGATGATTATACGGATTGTTTGTTAACGTTTAACGATAATTGGAACTTATTTGCCAAAAAACACTGATTTCTTTAAGTTATATGCCAGGTACATGAGGTTCTACACAATCCGGTTCGTCAACAAAGATGAAGCTAGTCAATTAAAAGTTAGTTGATCTGTTAAAACTAGCGTCAAGTTCAATTTTATGGCGGGCAGGACTCATCGCGACGTCTGTCAATCTGTGTTGTTATTCATTCATTAGAGCGCCGAACTAATCGTATGTCTGAAGTTATTATGGAGCAGGATACGCCCTTTGGAAGAAGTAGACAATCTAGTGCTTAGGGAGTAATTCGCTTTCATTGTGATTTCTAGGCAAACATTGCGTATTGCTTTTAGCCTTTCTAATACCTCTTAGATTATTATTCCCTTCTTTAACTGAAGATAGAAGAAGTAGGTAGTTAAGGTTAAAAGAAACAATTACAGCATTATACTCGTAATTACCTACGGTAATACTATGTAAGTAAAGGTTATAGTTTAAAAATAATAACAGCTTGTCACTTGCCAGTTAAGAGTGATTTTCCTCAGCTGAGTCATTGCCTATTGCATGGGAGAATACTGCATAATAACATGCATTGTGATTCTTCATTTTCAACTTAAAATAGCTCTACTATGAAGGATATTATTTCATAATAATATCATTACCTACTAGGTAAATAGACATACCTACCTATTTACCTAGTAATGATATTGATTCATGTGCAAACTTAGGTTGAACAGAAATAAAATCCTTTATAATCCTGATCAACTTCCGCCCCTCTGAAATTTCCTGATGCACTTCACGGGGGCTCAAGACTCAGGAATTAAACATTAGTGCATAAATACTAAGGTCACGATTGTAGCTTGCTGAAAACTAGTATATATCTACTTACCCACTCATTTTGAAACAAAGGCTTTAGCATAAACGATAATTATTTTAAAGCGTTTCAATATAATATAATCAATTTAATTTGTCCCAAAAGACCAATTGGGCAATGTTATTGTCACGAAGTAGCAGCTATGTAATTATAGGCACTATTTCGGTCTGCTAGATACTGTAATAATTCCAGCCTAGAACGCTCCACTGGACGACAAAGGCTTCTTCATACACAGCTGGCACGAGCATTGATCAACACGCTTGCTGAAGATAGATTGGCCAACAGACTTATATTAACTGTACGTCCAGTTTCCTCACGATTATTTCATTTGAAAATGTCAATAATGACCAAGAAGAATTTTGAAAGTATGTACATTATTAGCATAACTTTTGAGACCTTTTTCCTTTATTTTGGGGTTAGCATATATGCAGGTAAAAACAGTATTTTCCATGGAGCGACTGCTTATCTAAATGAACTGAACACTATTACCCAGTTATTGGGTAAGACTGGTTGTCAGAATTTCGCGATTTTGTGCCCCTTTGACAGTTGTTATCGGTCTGATAACAACTGTCAAAGGGGCACAAAATCGTCATATTAAGATCTTTGGTACTTGCTCTGATTACACAACCCATAATCTCATGCATGTGAAGCGAAGCCGTAACCACGGAGCCATATACATACATAATGAACACGTATTTCCGATTCCCACTTTATATCGTCAAAAATTCACTTCACTTCCCCCATGAAAACACATCATAACATTCTCCACATTTTCCTTAACTCCATTCCACTTCAACAATTTTACTGTACCACATACTTTACGTGTACATGTATATTTTGCACGCTTAGTAAAGCTGATTGCACACAAAAATGCCAGTTATGCCGCATTATCGCTTGTATTACGTGACTGGGCAAGATTATCTGTTTATGAAAAGCAAACGAAGTATTGCTAACACTAGACACTTTAATACATCGGCTCTGTTATCTGTATCTTCATACTTATTCTGAGCATCAAAATTAATCTCAATCTAGTGGTTATAGCCGGCCATATTTATTGTGGAAACGATGACTGTTGGGGTGGAGGTGATCTTGAGCGGAGAACGCGTATCGGCAAAGTTATGAAAGGACGCCCTCAGGCTGGAGCGACGATTTTTATTGGGTAGCAGCAGGAGGACAGTGACGGAAAGGTTATAAGCTGATGATGATGAGAATTTCTTATGTATGGTGGTCTTTATCATAAGCCGGATTATATCTATCATTATGTTGGAAAACGCGAAATACACATAAGCAATAAAAATCGAGCTTTGTGAAGCTTATTTTATCTATTGACTTTGCTTCCAGTGTTATTTATTTCTGATGCTACTTTATCACACTTAACACGTAACTTATATCACGCCTGTAATCCCCCGAGGATTAGGCAGAGATGTGCCAATACAACCTATACCCACGTTTCCTCGTCCATTTACATATGTTTAGGAGTCCCGTGTAATTGGGGGAGCCTTATTACCATCAATCAGTTAGGACACTAACTGCATTTTCCATATAGTGTAAAGGACTTAGGCGCAATGAGAAGTCAATTTTCGTACTAACATAACTTGAAAGTGTGATTTACCAACTGGTTCGTGCTCGTAATGTGGAGAAGTTTTTAAGGGCCTTAACTGTTCTATCCGCGCTGCAATAAACGTGGTTTATGCATACATGCATATTCGTTTAAATATACAGTATGTTAAGAAAACCCTGTCCGACCCATAAGGATAATAAAGGTTAGGTAAACGCATGACCAAATATAATATAAAATTTTACGTAATCATCATAGTACCAATACAAATGAATTTTGAAATGATCTTTTTTTCCCACGAATTAATTCCAACTTCCCCGAAATTTGGTAATTTTTAAAAAGTGACAACACCGGTATTATTATGAGCGAATAGCGATGCGACCACGTGCCGCGTGCCCTGCCGCCCGCTCCCCGCGAAAGGGTGGTTAACGCACATTTATTAAGTTACCTCTTTTTGCGAAATAATATTTATTTTTTTAGGGGGATTTTTTTTTAAGTTTAGCCCGGTTTTGTATCCGTTAGTAGAATCAGTTATCGATACCTAACAACACCTTCACGGGTCGGACAGGGTTTTCTTAACATACTGTATAGTAACCACACTTTCTACTGCCCTGTGCGCTGTCACAGATTTGCATAGTTACCACGTGAAAGTGAAACCATAGAGCCGTGCTACTATATAACGTAATATGTCACTATACAAATGGATATTTTATAAGCGTACGTCATTGTATCCGTCGTCACGGTAGTTATAACAAGAAAGTGTTACAAATAGGACTGAACAGTAATCATAAAACGTTGATATTTATCTCATGGCATGTGTAGATCATAGTTTGCTAGTAAATTTATACAAGAAATATTGAAAACACGGTTGGTGTAGTGGCTGGTCGATCGACTGTTACTCTGCGTATCGCGGGTTCGATTCCCGCACGGAACCAATATTTGTGTGATGTACAGATATTTTCCCGGGTCTCGCTGTCTGTGTTTATGAGTTTAAGTGTTTGTTTGTAAACGGACCCACGATCAGGAGTATTTCCTAGTGTGGAAATAAGGTGTAAAAAAGAGAAAATATACAGTAAGATATTCTGGAAAAGATTTAAATCCCATGGAATAGGATGCGAAACTATTGCCATCAACTGAGCATAAATCCAGAGTCCGAGCGGCTAAGTAGGTACATAGAAATTAGGGGAAAACCCTGGCCAAGCTGGAAATCCAGCCCAGAGCCATATGTTCAGAAGTTGACTTATGATACAGTCATATCATGAGTTATGCATTCATTAGTTTGATTTCTGACAAACTGTATTTAACAGAACTGAAATCCTTAAACTGTTTTTCGAATATTTGACACCTACATATATAATAATTGACTATTCAATACACACCAGAAGATAAATAGGTTAATAAATTGCCTTACATATTGAGACATTAAATTATTTACAAAACCTTGTGATTTTAGTTATAAATATTGCTTGACCGTTATCGTGGGTGTGTACAACCAATAAAATTAATTCGACTACCCACTTTTCAACTAATAGATCTGTACTCATTGTGGAAAGTGTAAGGTAAGAAACAGAAGGTGTGCCGATCATAAGAAATAAAGAAAATGCGTTTTTAAACAGCGTACCTAAATTGGAATTGAAGCCAGGCCGACACACAGCATAATGTCAGATAACATCTGACGGTGAACTGCAGCTACAGCCAACGAGTGCCTTAAACGTGCTCATCCAGTAAACATTACAGTCAATAAAAGAGATAACTATCCAAATATTCTGGTTGGATATTCGTATAGTTAAAGATTAATTAGCAAAAAACGGACGGATGTTGTCCAATCAAACTTATGAGTAGGTATCATGTTTTTTATCGTGGGGAAATCTTCATGGATACCGATCTGGGAGAAACGGGGTGTTATGTCGAACTCTTACCTACTTAAACCCCACTGCACCTTCCAGTACCACGAGTCAAGGGTCTGAGAAGTCCTTCTACATTCAACGCACCCCTGACTGAATGCATAGTTACCTACTTGGGAATGATCAGTCCCAGAACTGCAAGTCACAAGACGCATTATGGAACATTGTCGTTCGTATTTAAACCAGTTGCGAAATTAATGTCAAGGGAGAATAAAATAAAGCTGATCTGTAGGTTTTTTTTTTAATAATAATTATAAACTAGCGCTTGACTGCAATCCTGCCTGATGGTAAGCAGTGATGTAATCGTTGATGGTAAAGCGCGCTAATTTATTATACCCATTCACTTAAAAAAACTTAGTGAATAGGAAGGAAGACGGCAGTTGAGCGAGGTGGTGCAATGTTTTTTTTTAAACCCAACGATGCTGCGCCAGAGGGAGATTGATGTGGAGACCCTCCATGACCAAACTCCCGACACAACAACACTTGGCGCATCGTACCCGGCACACATCTCAACACAACTGCTCAGACCCGTCCTCCGTACAGCTTCACGATTAAATACCTACGGTATACTTGTGTTAAATGTACTTTCGTCTTTAAATCCACAAACGTGAAGGAAAAACGTAAACAAAATGACGCAACGGCCACAGAAGAAACGGAACGAATTTTTGCAGTTTTTCCTATCCAATAGAGACTTGATTTATCGAAAAAATTGTTTCATACAATAAAATATCGTAGCTTTGAAGGACTTATTTTTCTACGTGTATTTATTCAGTCCCTCATAGGCCTTCTGCGTCCTTTTTGTGTCGTGCGAGTACAAATTGTGGCAACGAGACCGTCCGCCCACAAGTATGACGTCATAAGGCTTGTTCAAAACGTGGGCAGGTTACTTTATTGCGTCATTCGTTACGACCTTGCTGTATCGGTCAGTTGGATTGCTTTCCGATGATTGATTCAGTAGAATGCTGTTGTTCCGTTTAACTCTCTTATGTTTTCCAAAAGTACCTAATTATTATTTCACCACTAAGTACGACTGTTCCACTACTCACATCTCCTCTCCGGCTCTGGGCAGAGCATAAGGACGTGTCGGAATTTTGCTGACTAAACCCACCCGTGTTCCGTCACATATCTCTGCGCCAGGGGCCACGGTATCTCTTTCGTACTATCCACAGCCCTGGCAGACACCGTCCTTAGTCGAAGTTACTACCTTAATTTCGGGCTTCAGTATTTTGTCTATGGCCTGCTCAAATGTCCTGTAAATCTGGTAGCGTCACGAGACAGATCGTTGAGCTCCCTAAAATGTAATATGTTTTTTTTTTCTTCTATTATATCTGAAAGGAATAAAAGCAAAAAATTAAGCAAAGTTCATTTAATTACAAAAAGAACAAACGTACGGACCTCTGGATAATTGTCCAAACAAGCCACAATGTTTCATAAAAAATGTCAATACAAAGAACTTTGTAATGTCACGAGCATCGATATCTCAACATTTGGTAAGAGATTCAGATCTTTTGCGAATTTATAATCAGTGCTACCTTCATCTATGACACATTGCATAAACCTATGGGTTTTAAAATTCTATAAAAAAAAAAAATAAAGGAAGAAGTCGCCTGTGAACAAAGGTGCTTGTATACATACTTTGACTGTACATTATTGAGGTCTTGTTTCATTCCTAATGTGAAGTAGCTAATAGGTGTGCCTACCAGAGATTTGCAAATATGCCACCCACATACGGACGGCCTTGCCAGACTCGGCACAGTTTCCAACCCAAAATATAATCACAACTTGAGAGTAATTTAACTAGGTGAGTGTCAGTGAAACACGAAGGCTTTTTGTTATTGAACTGTAAATGGCGTTATAAAGGACAGATTTTGTGAATACGTATTGTATTCTTAATATACACAGAGTTACTAGTTGACCCAGCAAGCTTTGTTTAACCAAATGCATTATTTCTACGAAATACTTTACTAGAATTGCAATTATAAACAGGAGTTGATCGTTGCAGAGTGAACATTTAAGATGGTTATTTTTAATGCCACATTATAAAGAAAAATGTAAAAGAAATGTTAACTGACCACTTTTATCACTTAGGAGTAAGAAAAATAAATAGTAGATGTTTCGCAGATCTACTGAATTTATAATATTTCATAAAAATCCATCAAGCCATTTCGGAGGATGTATTGATAACTAATATTGTTACACGAGAGTTTTATACATAATGTATAAGAAGATATCTACTTTTCAAGAGATGAGGTTGAGAAAAATGTTATATTAAAAGATCTCTAAACGATTGTAAAAAGTGACAGATTTTGTGGAATTGAAAGATTGATGGAAATTATTAGTGCCTTAGGTAGCTTGCGAAATTTATTTGCTTAATTAGGTACTTTTTTGCATTTTGCAGTTCAATGTCAATATGTATGTTGACTAAAATATATATATATATATTTAATAATTTATAAACCTGCGCTTGATCGCAGTCCCGCCTGATGGTAAGCAGTGACGCAATCGTTGATGGTAAAGCGCACTAGTTTATTAAGAGCCTATTCACTCTAGCCTTGAAGACACTCAAATTGTAGTCCGACGGAAACACCGCCTCTGGCAAATTGTTCCAGTCCATCGATGTACGCGGTATAAAGGAGGAGGAGGCGAAACGCTTCGTCCGTATCGTAGTGGTGTTAACAACATAAGGGTGGAAACTCGCCGTACGACGGGTCGCCCGATGGTGGAACGGAGATGGGGGAATTAAATCATGCAATT
Source organism: Sesamia inferens (assembly GCA_037179545.1). Lineage (NCBI taxonomy): Eukaryota > Metazoa > Arthropoda > Insecta > Lepidoptera > Noctuidae > Sesamia > Sesamia inferens. The sequence continues at coordinate 17,542,318 of CM073950.1, forward strand.
CATGAAATTTTCTATAATAAAAATAATCGTGGCATGCCAATAACTAATTGTCAGCTCAAAACGACAGTTTAACATGCTTAAGTTAACATAGTCACTACATTCGCAGTCAGATAAAAGCTCTTTTCTTTTTCTTACATAAATCTTTAAAAGTCTAACAGTACCACCTCTCAAAGCCTAAGCTGTACTTAAGCTAGTTTAATCTCGAAAGTAAACAAGAAAATTCATTAATAATTCCGACTCTAATACTACCTACTTTGTCGTCTACCTGTCTTCTTACAAAATCTTAATACCAATATCGTATAATAACTTACAACATAACTTAAAGTCAGACCATTTATTAATGAAGCATTAACATTATGATAGAATGTTGCAACTGAACATCTTTCTACGGCCCACGACCTTCTTCTAGAGCCAGTTGCCAAAGACTGACCTCCGCTGTCGTCAGTCTCATCGCCTTTTGTGCCTACTGACCTCACCGATTTCACAACATGGTTGATCTATGCACGGTGCAAATATTGCATTAATTCGGAATATTGCAGATTAACAAAACTAAAAGCAATTTATCATATCTGCTTCAGAAACTGCTATATTATTCTAGTAACTAACCTTGAAATTACAATTTTGGGTCATCTTTATTGATGAGACGAAAACTAACATCTTAAAATCACAGTATCGAATATTCAAGATTCTGTCTGTATTATTTTAGTTTAGGTACTTATTCTTCTAAACCTTTTCTCGACCTGTTTCTAACTCAAACTCCGTAACAGATGTTGATTTTATTTTAGGTGAAGCACCTGTTTTCTATACGCTAAATTTTCTTTTCTAAGATCTTGTTTTTATTAGCAAAAAAAGATATTTTTATTTTTTCAACGTTTCTGAAGAAGACGCAAAGCGTCCGCAAAGCGTTTTACCGATGATCTTTGAAGTCATCCATAACATTACTGAAACTCAATCAAACACGAATCAAAAGTCCAGAAACACGGCATCTCAAACAATACTTCCATAAATTGCCCGGAGCTTAATAAAACATTATGTTACTCCGGAGCGGGGTTCGTCAAAAACATTCCCTTGGGGTTCCTCCTTTGCCGTAAAACAGGCGAAATAAGCAAAATGCCCACGAAATCATAATAGTAGCTAATATGCCCGCTTTGTGTACAATTTTCTTGTTAAATTAACTTTGGCGTATTAAATGTTTTGTATTCAGGATCGTTATGAGTTGCTAACTATGGTGGGTGGAGGTTGAATGTTTAAGTATTTATGTAAATACATTTATAACGCCAAACCCTTGAGGGGTAGATGAATCAAATAAGTTCTTCAAAACTTTGTGTAATTGTTTAGTTATTTGATTCAATGTACGATGGGTATGGTATTAATGGTTGTTTGCGTTTATTATAATGTAGTCTACTTATAAATATTTCAATATGACATTTCGTTAAAACTCTCTGTTTTAACGAAGTATCCATAATGATTAAACATTTAATTTTATAACCTATTGTTAACCTAACCTAACAGATTGTTGCAAATTAATATGCATTCGGCCATAACCTTGATTCGTTACTGCTGTTTTAGCCCTAAATTAATTTACTTCCTTCGCGCTTCCCATTTATGGAAGCACACTCACCTTTTAGACAAAATGGACAAAATTATCAGGCATACATTAACTTCGATTTTAAATGTGGCCATGGACGACCGAGCTTGGGCACAAGCTACTCTCCCGATTCGTATGGGGGGCCTCGGCGTCCGCAAAATTTCTGATATTAGTTTACCGGCTTTCATATCCTCGGTCCACGGCACTGATAAATTAATCAGGAAAATTTTAGCCCCCTCACTGATTAATTTTGATGTGCCGTTCTTCTCCGAGGCTATGGATTCCTGGAGAATCACTTGCCCGAATACAGATCCACCCAGCAATCCATCTTCCCAGAGACAGTGGGACGAGCCGCTCTGTAGAGTAGTACGGAACAATTTACTTGTCTCGTCTGCTACTGATGCGGAGCGTGCGCGCCTGCTAGCTGTGGGAAGGTGGGAGTCGGGTCTTTGGCTTCATGCACTACCTTCGTCGAACATAGGCACTTTGTTCGACGACACCACTTTCCGCATCGCTGCTTCCTTACGACTAGGAGCTCCTTGCTGTTCTCCTCATCGCTGTCACTGTGGTGCAGATGTCAACAGCCTCGGACACCACGGCCTGGCTTGCAGCCGAAGTGCGGGTCGCTTAGCTCGGCACGCAAACATTAACGACATCATTCGACGAGCTCTTGTCACTGTCGGCGTTCCAGCTGTATTAGAACCTAATGGCTTGGTGCGCGATGATGGCAAGAGACCGGACGGCATGTCCTTATTTCCTTGGAAGATGGGTAGGCCTTTAGTGTGGGATGCAACGTGCGTCGATACTCTTGCGCCATCCCATCTTCCTGGATCGACGTGCTGTGCTGGCGTTGCTGCTGCGGCTGCAGAAAACCTCAAACGGCGAAAATATAACAACCTTATCGGAAATTATATTTTCGAGCCGTTTGGGGTTGAAACTCTTGGGCCGTGGGGTCCGAGTGCTCTTTGTCTTTTTAATGAACTGTCCAAGCGGCTTGTTGACACTTCCCGTGACCCAAGAGCTGGCTTTTACCTTGGCCAGAGACTAAGCATTGCCATTCAACGCCGCAATGCTGCCAGTCTCTTGGGTACATTACCAGTCGACAGCGATGATGACGAATTTTTTGATGCTGTATTGTAATTACAAATAGTTTTAATTAGGGTAATAGCTTTATTTAGTAATTTGTATTTATTTAGTTTTATAAGATTGTATATATCAATATGTTGAATAAAAAAAAAAAAAAAAAAAAAAAAAAAAAAAAAAAAAAAAAAAAAAAAAAAAAAAAACCTATTGGGAGAGATTTAATGTTGCTCTTTAGTAATATGTTATTCAACCATAAAATAAACCAGTACTTGGTTTAAATAAGCGAATATTCAATATCAGTTCAAATAAAATGGTGTGAAAGATCGAAAAGCCAGTCACTCGTATTAGGACCACACGAATCAAGTAGACCTTCCTTCAGGAAAGAGTAAATAGTGGAGAACCTGCCATGAATAGTAAATAACATTTATTCCCTTACCTGTATTTCTTTTATTTTACTTATATTGTACAGCATTAGAAAGTACATAAAAAGAAATATGATTTTTAATACAAAGCACATAATGGGCCTTATCTCTTCCTGCGTATTCTTCGAATTGTAGCCAGACATTGGAATAACGGTAGGAGATTTATAATTCGGAATGTAACATGTCGCTTTCAGGAAACCAGGTTTTAATTACAGCTTTTAAATTTCTGTAAAATTGTGTTAACCTTTCGGCTGCACTTACAGGGTGACAGAGACATTGGGCACTCCACAATAGCGGCAGTAAGTTCCCTCTTTGAGGAGTGGCTAGAGAGGCGCCTGGTAATAAGGACCAGCTCCATAACTGCGTAACTCGCCATTACTCTTTGTTGGAATCATTTCGAAGCAAATTGCCAATCCATTGCTTCATATGTTCAAAAAATTGTCTGCTCAAAAACGTAAATAACGCAATGGATGTTGTTGAACTGTCAAAATGAAACCCTTTGCTACTCATAGTGTGTTACGCAATTACCCTACTGTAACGGAGTCCACGAAGACCTATGGGTCAGGGTTGGGGGTTGGTTAAAAAAGAAACCGTGGCCCTGGCGCACAGGCAAATGAAGATACACGGGTGGGTTTTGGTCAGTAAAAGTCTGACACGCATTTCCGCTCCGCCCAGAGCGGGAGTTGTCTTTTGATGATTTCCCATCCTGAGCAAAAAAATGGTGGCAGAGACATTAGATAAAAGTTTTTGCCTTTTTTTTTGCAAATTCATATGTGTCCCGGTTGCAAATAATATAAATATAGAAACAGTCATAGTTTGCCAATTACAAAGCATGCAAGTTTACAATTAAAATAAATATTTGCTATTCCATTAAATATTATTCTAGTTCATCATTTAATATTAATTATAGTATCAATGTTCAACAATTCAATAAATAAAATAGTTCTAATAAAATAATTCGTCTGTCAATAATACCATTAATATCACAATTTCTAATAGTTATTAATTGATCATATATTAAAATTTGATTACACTGTTGCAGATTTCTTATTGGAGATAAAAACTATTACGTATTATAAGTATATGATATACTCCAATAAGAAATCTGCAACAGTGTAATCTAATTTGTCTACTAAATAGTCCGTAAAATTAATTCTATTTTATACATTTTGAGTGAGAAGCTAATTGCATTTTTTGTATAAAAAAGCATTAAGCAGCTTTGACCACACACGTCATCAAAAAATTGTCTTACGTCATTTCATGCGCAATAGCATTTTATCTCGTTTTTGATAAGAGCTATTAAGCAGATATTTCATAATGCATGATATCATCTTGATTATATCATGTTTAAAATTTTTGCAGCTTTTATGTGCATTACCAATTTACAACCGACCATAACTGTGAGTTGATCATTTAAGCTGAAAGGCTTTCACCACTAGCTAAGACCTCCCCAACATTGTCACTTCTCTTATCCACGCATACGAACCGTGTCATCATTATAATAATAATAATAATAACGGCCTTCAACGGGTGGGTCATGCCGGTTTTGATGTACTCTTTCGGCTTACTTAAATGGACTCAGACCGAACTCGACGCCCTGGATAGAAGAGTCCGTACACTGCTGACAGCAAACAGGATGCATCACCCACGATCATCTGTGATGAGACTGTATATTCTGCGGAAGTGCGGGGGTCGAGGCTTTTTAAATGCGAAGACCCTCCACAACCGAGAGGTATGCAGTCTCAGAGAACATTTTTAAAAACCGTAGTGGGTATGCATCATGATGTGGTCACAGTAGACAAGGGGCTTACCCCGCTATTCATGGCGAAGGAGAACTGGCACAAGCCTATAATTTACATACTTACCGCAGATGACCGCAAGATGGTATGGCAAAGCAAGGAACTTCACGAGCGATTTTATCGGACTCTTCATGAGCCCGATGTTGACTTTTTCGCTTCCGTATCCTGGCTACGATTCGGTGACCTTTTCGGGGAAACTGAAGGTTTTGTCTGTGCAATTATGGACGAAGTTATCTTGACGAATAACTACCGGAGATATATTATGAAGGACGGGACGATTGACTTGTATCGGGCATGTCACCATCCAGGTGAGTCCATTAGACATATTATCTCTGGTTGCTCTCGATTTGCTAACGGCGGGTATTTGCACAGGCATAACCAAGTAGCTAGGATCGTCCACCAGCAACTTGCTTTGAAATATATAATTATATCGGAGATCGTCGATATAATTTTAATAGAAGTTGCTGTTTTGATTTACGTAGTAGAGGGGCGAACGCTTGTGACGTTATTTTGTGATGGCGTCACATGGACAGAGTCTCTTTGGAAAGTGGGGTTCGTCGAACGGTCACTTTGCATCGAGACGCGGACCAAGGCACTTCTCCGAACCGAAACTGTCGGTTGCCTATTCAAATTGTTATTATGAAGATTGGAGGGTATATCTACACGTCGTGCTTCAATTCAAAACTCACCTACGAAATGGAACCTTACCACCACACCAAGATGCTGTCGACCCTACCGCTCTGCCGTCGCTGTCTCCGACTTATACTTGTAAATTCTGAGGCACCGTATTATAAGTATGTGCCCGACCCAGTTCTTGAAAATGACAATGTCACGTTATTCTGGGATCGCTCTATCATTACTGTCACGACTGTTGTTGCCAATAAGCCTGATATAGTGGTGATAGATCGATAATCGCGCCTCACAATGAGTGTCGATGTTACCATTCCACATGACGGGAATCCCGTGAAAGCTGAGAAAGAGAAACAAATTAAACATCTCGACTTGGCGCACGAGATTGTTGACATGTGGAATGTAAACTCGGCAGTCATTGTACCGTTTGTCGTATCGGCCAATGGTTTGATAGTCAAGAGCCTCGCTCGACCAACATCTATTGAGGCTCTCGTTAGGCAGTTGGATCAAGGGCCAGATTCAAAAGGCAGTACTCCTCAATACAGCCCGCATCGTCAGGAGGTTCCTGTCTCTGGAGCTCTAACCACCGGTAGTCTGGACCCCGCTCCCGCCATCGATGGAACACAATTTTTTATATTTTTAAATGTTTTGGTAGGTTTTTATATAAATATTTAAAAATGTAAAGCGATATGTAGATATGGAAAAATAAAGGAAATAATAATAAATAAATATATACGGACAAATCACACAGAATGAGCTAGCCCCAAAGTAAGTTCGAGACTTGTGTTATAGGATACTAAGTTAACCGTACTACATTTATAATAGATACATATATATAGATAAACATCCAAGACCCTGGCCAATCAGGAAAAGATCGTTTTCCATCATGACCTGGCCGGGGATCTATCCCAGGGCCTCCACGTCGCAGGCAGGCGTGGTGATCGCTGCGCCACGGAGCCGACAAAGACATGAAAGGACATAGGCTCCGTGGTGGACCAAGGATCTCCACGACGACCGGTCCAGCGCCTCCCGCTTCCAGCGGTTTCCCTCGACCTTCACCAGGCCGAACCGTGTATTACTTCTATTTAATATAGAAATGTCTATAAAAAAAACGGCTGATCAAACTGACGTTTCCTCATGAAGCAGCGGGGTGCGGGAAGGGTGGATGACTTGATACGAGAGCCCAGTAATTCGTAAACTTCTGACAACTATCACCCCTCCCGCACCCCGCACTTACCTCAGGCACGGTCTATAGAGTTTTTGTCTTTCATGGTCTTCCGAACAACAATATGTCGCCTTCAGATTTAGTTCCTCGTTTTTTATTCATTATTTCCTTCCTTCCACAAATATCTGTCTTTAAGTTATTGTCTCCAATCCATTTTTCCTCGCTCTGATTAATGTATACAGATCCATTCTGATTAATTTTATTGTTGACGAATGGATCGCTCAGGGCCTCTTTGTCCACTTGGTCATAATAAATGAAGCCCAAACAAAACTAATTCATTTCCTGCGTATTATCGTTAGGATGTATTGTGTTAACTTATATCATATTTCAGTCAAATAAGATACCTTCTTCTTAAGGGAAAGAATTAAGACGGATAAATGTTGTGTAATTTACCTTATTTCGATATAACTAGGTAGTAATTAACTAAAGTCGTGGTACCCTAGTGGTTAAAACACCAGCCTCTGAAGTATGAGATGCGGGTTCGATTCCAGATCAGGCAAGTAGGTACCAATGTAACTTTTTTAAGCTATAAGTGATGACTTATGGGATTGAGACGTGGTCGCTAACAATGGGTCTTATACGAAAGCTCAAAGTCACTCAAAGGGCAATTCAGAGGGCTATGCTTGGGGTTTCACTGCGCGATCGAATCAGGAATGAGGAGATCCGCAAAAGAACGAGAGTAACCGACATAGCCCGAAGAATTGCAACACTAAAGTGGCAGTGGGCTGGACACATTGCCCGTAGGACCGATGCCGGATGGGGCCGACGGGTTCTCGAGTGGCGACCACGCACCGGAAGACGTAGCGTGGTTAGACCCCCGACAAGGTGGACCGACGACCTGGTGAAGGTCGCGGGAAACAACTGGAAGCGGGAGGCGCTGGACCGGTCGTCATGGAGAGCCTTGGGGGAGGCCTATGTCCAGCAGTGGACGTCTTTCGGCTGAAATGATGATGATGATAAAGTTATAAGTACTTTCTAAGTATACCGTGGACATCAATGACTGATTAAAAGTTGAAGGAAAACATCTTGAGGAAACCTGGAATTTAAGTCTAAAATCGCCAACCCCCATTGAGCAAGCGTGGCCCGCGGCTTCGCTCACATAGAAATCGAAAGCAATATTTTTATAAAACTCTTGGACCCCGACATGAACATAATTCCTTTTCCATTTAGTCTTCTTTTTGACTTTTTTCCGCTTGCTTTCCCCCTAAGGGTAGTGGCGTGTATTTTAATTAGCTTGTAATGTTCTTTAAGAATTAAGACGATTCCAGACATTAGTTAAAATACTCTTCAGTAATTAGTTCTATATAAAATATTAGCCTACCGTTATCGGGAACAGGGTCCAATTAACTTTTTTTGTCATTATGTTAGTATAGATTAAAACTTGAGCTCCAGTAATATCCCGATTTTTATAAACTGTCTCTTCAGAACAATTACTTCATAACTATTCAGCTTCATACCGTACGGATGACAGCGGGTCAAGTTGCCCCAAACTGTCAAATATTTCCAAACAATCTTGAGCCTTTGTTGCTTTAGTGATAAAGTTAAAAATCTAATCAAGCAATAAGACATATTTTAGTAGTTGGATGTGCTGTCGTCTGTAGTTTAAATATTTCGTATTGATGTTCAGCCAGGAGTAAAAAATTATAATTATTACGAAGTTAGGAAACAAAATACAACTTTTCTTTCAATGCGATCGAAATTACCTTTCCCGGTAACGAGAGCACAAAGTTCTCTGGAAATAGGCAAGTCACAGTAAAGAATTTGATTTATTTACCCTAACGACTTTGAGGTAAAAAAATATAAGTAAACTCCTGTTGGGACTCTTTCTCTTGCGAGAAAATCTGATTGTGTAACATACGAGGCTGCTTTTTCGTACAGGGATAAAACGATATTTTCAGTTGGTTGAGCAAGCAGTCCGCGTTCTATGCATCATATTAATTGGCACAAACGATTAATCTACGTTAACAAATAAACATGAAAAAAAATATAGAATAGAGAACGGAAACAACTCACGCAATAAACACAATTGGTGACTGTTTTTTGCCATGTTCTGGCATCCATTACTTAGGACAGATTAAGAGATCAATAACTTGCATATATATTCAAATATTTATTTTGGCATAAACTTTACTTCCATCGTAATTAGTTAAGAATCTATTGCAGTGTTCATAATCTATACTTAATATATAATCTATACTAATATATAAAGCTGAAGAGTTTATTTGTTTGTTTGAACGCGCTAATCTCGGGAACTACTGATCCGATTTGAAAAATTCTTTTTGCGTTGCATAACCCTTTAATCCAGGAAGGCTTTAGGCTATAGCATATGTTATATAACATCACGCTGCGACCAATAGGAACCGAGCATATCGAAACCTACGCGGGTGAAATCGTGTGGCGCAGCTAGTCACAGATAAAAATAGAATGGGTATTCTATTCTATTTAAACTTTTGTGAATTTGATTTTTGAGTGTAACGTGTAACGTTTTATAGTTATCCATAGAAGTTTTGGGTTTCAATGAAATTTAAACTTTGTTTTGTATAATATGACATTTATATTGTTGGTCGAAAACGTGAAAATTATTTCAATTGCCGAGTAATATAGACATCAGCTTTGAGACATTTTCCTCTAGCATCCATGTATAAAATAAGACGCATAATAAAAAAATGCTATCATTGATAAGGCTGCAGCGTTATCTCCTGATAGGGTTCCGCCCACTTGCACTGACGTCTGGACACACTGACACATCCACCCACTTATTAATACAGAGTTATTGATTTTGTATAACCCGACAGTTTCTGCACAGTCTAAACGTAATACGGATACAGGACACTGGAAAACTTATGGAGCATTTCTTGTGATTCCCTACTAAGAAACTCCAGTGAAAATAAACAGTGTGTTTATGTAGATCTTGTTGTTTAAGATAAAAATGAGTGTACAAAGTATGAAGATAAAAGCTAATAATTTCTTGCCGTTTGTGTGTGCTACCGAGGAATGTGAGTGCGGTTATAGAAGGTAATTTTGTTTTTATATTTTTACTTGTCTCAAGTCTGGGACAGGCTGGACTCAGAAGGTGGACGACAGTTCTGTGGCGAACAGGTCTATGTCCAGGAGTGGACAGCGATAAACTAAGTTCATTGGATGATATATATATTTTTTTACATAATTCATGAAGATCGTTCTGTTCTGTCTATATAGCAGATAACAAAAAAAATAATCAATACTATACATATAAATCAATCTCCATTAATAAATCCGCAAATCCCCCGGTCGCTCGATCACCGCAGTGAGATTTAACATAGATCCAACATGTTTATTTCATTACTTCATCTCCTATCTCGGCTTTTTTTATTTCCGTGTAGAAAATTACTATTAGCATGAATGTAAAGTAGATAATTTTGTATGTTCAGCGTGTTCAAGTCAGTCTTTTGATCCTATTTGTGGTCTTCGACGTGCGTGTATGTAAAAAAAACAAAATAGTTAAAACACAACTTACAGGCGTCTTCTCATTCATCGTGATCATCATCAGTCTACAGTAATTCACTGATGGACATCATAATCTTTTTATCGCTCTACTCCTGGGCACAGGTCTCCTCTCATACAGAGAAGGATTGAGCGTAATCACCACGCTCAATGCGGGTTCGCGATTTCAGACTTACTTAAAGTCCAGGTTTCCTCAAGATGTTTTCCTTCACCTTTTAATCAGTCATTGCCATCCAAGATATACTTAGAAAGTACATATAACTTGGAAAAGTTACATTGGTACTTCCCTGACTTGGAATCGAACCCGCACACTCATACTTGAGAGGCTGGTTGTTTTAACTACTAGGTCTCTCCAATTGAACGTCTCTTCATTTAGAAATTTAGAACTATTATTGGTAACTTGAATCTAACTGCTACCAGATAACTAACAAAAATAATCATCACCCAGAATCAGGCTGGGTGATAATAATTTTCGCAGTATGGCTATCTCTGCATCGTCTCCATACACAAGTGGGAAAATGTTAATCCAATCAGGTAAACTGGGGCTACATTGACAGAATGGCTTCAGTCAAGATAGCAGGGTATGCTTCTTGAAACATTATATGGATGTTTCTCTGCTATTTGGAAATTCCTCCATACAGTGGTGTCCTAAGCATATTTTATGAAATATTGAGAATATTTGTTAATTAAATGAAGGGAAATAGCATACTAAATATATATCTTAAAAAAAAAAAATGGTTGCCTGTAAAGTCGGTTTTACGGGCGAAGATTTTACGTGACAACGTCTTTTTCTCGGTAGAATATTTATTGATATGAATATAATTAAATTGCACAATAGGAACAAGGAATTGAATGAAAATAAGAATTGCACAAATTTTAACTATAGAAATATATTTTTTAGTTCGGTGACTCATCGTAACGTTACCGAGCGTTACACTTTTTCATAAGTGACTCCCAGCCGCAACCTAATTTAAGACGTTGTCACGTCAAAAAAATGGTTGCCTGTAAAGTCGGTTTTACGGGCGAAGATTTTACGTGACAACGTCTTTTTCTCGGTAGAATATTTATTGATATGAATATAATTAAATTGCACAATAGGAACAAGGAATTGAATGAAAATAAGAATTGCACAAATTTTAACTATAGAAATATATTTTTTAGTTCGGTGACTCATCGTAACGTTACCGAGCGTTACACTTTTTCATAAGTGACTCCCAGCCGCAACCTAATTTAAGACGTTGTCACGTCAAAAAGCTCACACATTTTCCCCGTTGTTTTTTAGTTATGGACGATTTTATGCAAAACCCTGACAGGGGACTGTTGTAACTATCCAGGGGAATGTTTTAAGGACAAAAACGAGTATTTTGGTTTATTAATCAAAGTCTTTATTTTTCTTTATCGTTTTTAAAATATTTAATTTATAGGAATAAATCAACAGTATTAAAACAAGTTTTACTTATGATAGTGACTTTTCTTAGAGCTAATAACATTTGTGTTAAACTTAACAAAATCAACTTCTTAGTTCAACGGTTTTTAAGACTAATGGTATAACTCTAAAGTCAGTCTTTATAATAATAAAAAATTAAAATATAAACAAAGAAAAATTACTACAACTAATCATTTATCACAACCAATATTTTAGGTTAACATAATACTTTGAAACAATTGTACTTTTGAACACACTAAGGTTATATTAAACTTAAAAACTTATATTAATTGTAAACCTTAACATTGCACTTCAGGCAAAAAAGCTTTAAATTAACTTATTTCTGAAAGACCGATACAAATATTGGAAAATAATAAAATAATCTTCTCCCTTTTTGACTTAGATCTGGATTTGGTAACTTCTCCAAAATTTGGTCAAAACTGACACCAGAAATATCATTTTCGTCCATTTTAAACTTGTGGCCCTTATTATCACAAATTTTCATAAAAGTTACCGTTAGTTCGCCTTCCTCATTATCTACCCGATTAATAACAGCAGCATAACGATATTCGGTATTTCTGACGTTAAACTTGACTAAAACATAATCACCACTCTTGTATTGCTGTTGGCTGACTGTACTGGGCCCTACAGTATTCTCAAAATCAGTGTCGAAATTGTCACACGGTCGCAAAATTTCATTTTCTGTAATAATGTTAGTATCTGGCGAGTTATCCGCTAGCTTGGTTTCGCCTTCGGATTCCGAGTCTGTGTAAACGTCCTCAACACGAAGTTTCCTCACTTGGTAGTTCATAACGCCTAGATTAAAATGCTGACTCTCTTCTTCACAAGAGCAGCTTAAACTTTTTATAAGTTTCTCGGCACCTTGCGGTAATCCCAAAGGGCATCGTAATATTTCACCCTTAATTTGATGTATTTTGAGGGTACCCTTGAAACTTTTCAAATTCTTGGCGTCTTACTGAATATCATTACTTAGTAATATTATTAATTGCATCAGAATCAATCGTAAACATTGTAATTGCAGGACATCTTTGCTGCACAGAATCAATAAAAGATTCCAAACTGTCAATGTCACCTCCTGTAGCAACTATGGCATCTGCAGTTCTTTTGCACGTAGCTTGAGTCCTCCATAATTTATATTTTTTTACTATTTCACCAGATACAACTTTCACGAAAATATCTTTCTCTTTTCGTTTTTAAACCTGCATAGTTTTCTTTTAATTGTTTATTCAATACTTCCCCGAAAAGTGCTCTTTTAAAAACATCTTTGCGTGTTGCTGGAGTATCACACATTCTTATTAGTTTTGTGTTAGGTGTCTCATCAATTTTGCTGTTATTTCTAACTTGTTTTTCCAATCGTTGTAACCTTTTATTATATTTTTCCATTTTTTGTTTGTATTCCAGAATCTTAAGGTCTTTTTCTTTCAGTATCTTTTCACGTTTCTTTTTAGCATTTTTCTTTCTTGCTGTAACTAATGCAGTTTCTGATGTTCTTAAAGGTACCGGAAGTTCTTCCATTCGATCCTCTGCATCTGGTGTATTTTCCCTCAAAAAAGTATTGGTTATGTCTTTCATCGCTTTTTTCTTTGCACGATACTTAGAACAATGCTCTTTCCAAGTCTTTTTTAAAGCCTTATGCTCACGACGACTCATATCCTTAACTAATTTTCTCGCGCCTTTTTCTTTTGATATTTCCGCCTTTCTTTTTCTTTCATTTCTTCTTTTTTTTGAGGGTCATTTTTAAGCCATCTCAAACGTTCAGCTGTGCGTTTTTGTTCTAATAGTTCTTCTCTTGTTTTGGGTGACTTCTTTTTCGGTGCCATTTTTAGATAATACCTACGAAAGAGACAATAATGTTAATGATCATAGAAGCGTAGTTTGGCATATCATTCTTCACAAAACCTAAGCAAACAGTCCCCTGTAGTATGAACAGTCCCCTGTGCAATGAGATGACAGGGGACTGTTGGCCAGGGGACTGTAATTTTTTCATAAATATTTAATAAAACAAAATCATTTAAACATATCAGATTAACGAAACAGACGTGGCTCCATACTAGATAATTAATTATTTTGAACCAGTTGTCACTATTAAAACTGTTACAAAAGTAAAAAAAAGGCTTACCAGTGGACTGTTTCCTCTAACGGACGAGACGCGTGGATCACTAGCAGATGCAGTCGTCACACTTTTTTAGTGGCGGCTGCCCTCTTAGCTCCACAACCGAACGAACTTCACACCGATTGAATTTCATTTCACGATCTAAATGTTTCTCGCCAAAACAAAATTTGACTTTAGCGCGGTTTTCAAATTTTAACAGGGGACTGTTTTAATAATTTGAGGACAGCATTCGCACATAGATATTTTGAATAAATTATATTGTAAAAAATATCAATTGTGAAGTATAAAGATACTTAATGTTATTTTTATGTATTTGGATATTTTTTATTCAATTATCAACTGCAAACAAATTAATATTGGTAACAAGACTTGTAATTCTGGAAAAGGGACGTACCAGGGGACTGTGTTTTGGGGTGTTTGGGGTTAATTTATTCAAATATAACATTATTAAATTACTAAATAATCTGTGGCGTGCTAAGAATGCATAATACTATGTCATTATTGATACAAAAAGCTGAGAAATATTAAGATTTATTACATAAAATTAGCTTGGGACAGCGATTTTGCATTTAGTGGAGAAATGCCCATATCACTCCATGCTCCATCTCCTTTTCTGTCCTTCTTGAGTTGCAATCAAAGTGACCTCTGCCACTGACAGTGTTGTGGGAGTGTTTCGCGTTTTAAGCACGTCAAAATTTGAAAACAAGATTGAGTAGTGAGTGCGAATACAGGATTTATAATAGAGTCGTGTCAGCGACACACATAAGACAGCCTATGGTCGAACACAGCAGGACCTAACTCAGTTTAATTTTTAGGTATCAATCAGCCACGTGTACGTCTAGAAAAAACATCGAAATTTCATTATGATATTAATATATTCTCACGTAAACTTTCCATAAAGAATGTTGATGAAAACACATCAAAATCCTTTGAGGAGCTTAGGAAACCGACGCAGTCTCAAAGACAGATCCAAAAAGTGTCTTCAATTTACAAAATGTAAGACATAAATTTTTATGTACCTGCCACGTAGTATTATGTTTACGTAATACTGATTGAAACCTGCTTGTACACAGCTGGATCGGTAATGTACCTTCCGGTGATATAAGACACTTAAGTTACGCGTCAAAGCCTAGTCTACATTGGTATACTTAGTGGAGTTTTGATAACAACATTTGGATTCGGTGGAGAGGCGTGCGAAGAAGCTAATTAGGAAACCAGATTTGGTTCAAAACGGTCTCCAAAGCCTGGAGCACAGGCGAAGAGTAGCCAGCCTGTCGGTGTTCTATAGGATGCATTTTGGAAAGTATGCGCGGGAATTGCATGACTTAATTCCCCCCTCTCCGTTCCATCATACGACGACCCGTCGTATGGCGAGTATCCACCCCTACGTTGTTGACACCACTATGATCCAGACGAATCGCCTTTGCTTCGTCTTTTATATCACGTACTTTGAGAGACTGGAACAATTTGCCAGCGGCGGTGTTACCGTCTGTCTGCAATTTTAATGTGTTCAAGGTTAGAGCGAATAAGCTCCTAATAAACTAGGGCGCTTTGCCATCAGCGATTGCATCACTGCTTACCGTCAGGTGGTTGCGTCAAGCACTAGTTTATAATTATAAAAAAAAACCGTAATGTATAGGATTGACTCTTCCCCTACTTACTTAACATAAGGCTTCATAAAGTCCATCCTATGTCACATAATGTACAAAACAATTATCATTTTCTGGCCTGACTTTGCTGGAGCTCTGCTTGTATGGAAACAGGACTTCTGGTAGACATGGGGAGCCATCAGTTGTTAAAGTATAGGTACATATAGTATTTATTGCCAATATTGTTTTTGAAAGTACATCATCATTTTATAGAATTTTATAGAAAGAAAAAAAAAATATAAAGAGGTGCAGACACCGGAATTAATTCCAAATCTTGGATTAGTGCCCCCGATATTTTTTTTTTTTTTTTTTTTATTGCAAATCACACAGATTGAGCTAGCCCCAAAGTAAGTTCGAGACTTGTGTTATGGGATACTAACTCAACGATACTATATTTTATAATAGATACATATATAGATAAACATCCAAGACCCAGGCCAATCAGGAAAAGATCGTTTCCCATCATGACCTGGCCGGGGATTGAACCCGGGGCCTCCACGTCGCAGTCAGGCGTGTTGACCGCTGCGCCACGGAGACCGACATTGCCTTTGCCTTATCTTGATTTGAGGTCGACGCCGCAACATATCTTCCATTCTATTTATTAGTGTACTCCTTTGTTTTTATATCTTTGACACAGCACATCCATAGTTTCTTTGGACTTTCCTAATTCCTTCGCATGACATCCCCATATTCTTTGTAAAACAGATTATTGAAAATCGCACGAAGTTTTAGGCTATGGTCCTTTATACTCTCTATTTGAATCTCCTCTTTCGTTCGGGTTTCTTCAATGATGGCTTCATGGTTATTGATTTTATTCAGTTCTCTACTACCTAAGCTAAACTATTTAAACTACGTTTAATTTGCCTTTTAACTGGCCTCCATCGCAACATAGGTACATCGAATCTTGTTTTGCCGATGCTTTTAACAACAGTTAATTACTTGGCCAATGTAAACTAAGCCTTATAAGTTATGCCGAGCTTCAACTTTTATGTTAAGAGATTACTTTACACCATAAACGTTGTTGTAAGACGTAATGCTGTCAGAAATGGAGGCTTAACTCTTGGTTCGTTTAATTTCCGTGTCGCTAGCAAAATTGTTCACGGTTGTGTAACTGTTGAACTTGTCACGGAGGTTTAAAGACCAGTCCATGGTCCAGACTTTTATAATAAAAATCTAGTACTTTTTAAAATCATTCCTGCCTGTACAGGGTGGCATGGAACATCAACGCAGAAAGTCTACGCATGACTCTAAACCCCAAAATGTAGACATTTTTCATAGAGTTATCAAAATACAATCATAGAAAAGTGTAATAATTATAAATGCTGTTGAAAGAATAGACAAACAGATTTAAAAAAATGAGAGATTGTGGAGTTCAGAAACTAACCATGGTAAAAGTTTTCCGAGTACCCTTCTATCCTTTATGCTCATTTATATCTTATACCTTATTATTGAAGGTCAGCAATGTATTTTTATTACTTGTCCTGTGGCTACATCAGCTTTTCAATTTCCTCCGTGTTTTCTTAACAGTCATCGTTTTCTTTCTCTCAGCATCTTCTCTGAAAACTATTCTGGTACTTAATTTAAGCCTTTACACAGGCGGGATGCTGTCTACAGAGTTGCTTCCCTCGGGTACAAAGGAGAAATTAAAAGTTTAGCAACTTGCGTTCTAGTTTATATGTTGAAGAGTTGTTGTGCAGTTAATATCAAGAAGTTTGATCAAGGGACACAGATATAGATGAATCTATTTCCAGCGTCTCCGAGGAAATAAAAAGTTCAGCAACCGGAAACTATTTAATTGTTAGAAACGTGGAGACCTCGATATCTTTTTATAAATAATGCTTATGCTTGGTTGGTTGGCTTAATTTTTTATTACATCTATACAAATAAATAAATGTGATACCTACTTATCCACTTAGCCATACATATTGGGATAATGTTTATGGTGAAGTGGATAAGTACCTTAATCGCATAACTTATTTGTAATCAAGTATATTACACGCACTACAATGTTTGCGACCTACTCTGTGCAATTTTGCTTGAAAATAAGAAAAAATGTTCAAAATCTCATGGAGATGTTAGTTTCGTCGAGTAAAGGGTAGGCGCAGTCTCACCTTCAAATTGTGATAAAATTTCGATTCCTGATAATTCCAAATTTCATTTAGTAAATACTTGAAATTAGATACAACTCTGTAATTAATGCAGTTTTTTTCTACCAGAGCATAAGGCGCTTTATTAACGTGACGTTTTTTATAAGCCTTGCGAATCTTACAATAAGCATCTCTAAAGCGTCAAAAAGGGCACTTTTAACTCCCCGCTAACACACTGGGAAGTGGTAATGTCTACCTAATTTAAATAAATGGCTTGATTTTGACTGTTGCTGTTGTGGGTGGAACTAGTACACTAGTAAATCCAGTTTGTGGTAAATAAATGTCACGTTTCCTAAAATTTGGAGTGATGTGGCGGCAGATTTACGTTATATATTTGGAAAAGTATCATTTAGGAAAAACATTAACATGAAATAAACGCCAGCGACCACGAGACTCGTAAAAAAGCGTTCATGCGAATGTAAGCAAAATTGATACTTCGAAGTTTTCGTCCGCAGAATATTTGCAACAGTACCGTTGGGAAATAATTAATGCACCATACCATGTGGTCTGAATTTTGATTGTTAGTTACGATCACGAATGCGCCATTCTCGAAGATTCTGTTATTCGAGACAGTTGTGGTACAGTTTCCGCTAGGAATTTTTGGATTTTTACACGAACGCGTTGGTTTTGTAGGTGTAATAAAAATGCTTTGACATACTTATGTAGGGAAGCTCTTTTGATCTATAATTGAAGAGTAGTAACAGTTTTTTTTTAAATAGTGCTTGAAACTATATTCAAAACTCACCACTAAAATATCGTTAAGCACTTTCGTCAGCCTGTAACGTTCTTATTGTTGGGACACGTGGTCCAATTCGGTACATGTAAAATTATATACAAATTGTTTGGTTCTAGTATATGTGGTTATAGAGGCATGAGGAACGGGGTGTAAAGTTCACTTATCCTCCATAGAAATAGGGGATCATCCGACCAGGCGCGTGTTATGTCTGGTGTTAAGTTGTATGTATGCTTATTGCACGGTAAGCTCTGCTTGCGAGATATAGAATTCGTATGTCGAAAATTTATTAATATATATTTTACAATTCCCTGAATTCTTGAAGAACCATTCACTGAATCAAAAAGGACAGAAAAAAAATATGCTCCAAATTCTATTAAATTTGTAGATTTTATGGAAATGCGTAGGCTAAGTTGAATTTGATCTAACCATTAAATCTTCAATGGTCGATTTTACATAATCATAATTCATGAATTGAATCTCTATCCGAAGCTGTTAAGTCCTTTATGTTCTGATTCGAAAAATCAGAATTTTAAAGTATATTAATTTGTCTATTATATTACCTATTCATAGTTAATCTTTGAACATCATTTTCGGAAGGAATCAAGTGAATTTGTTAATAATTTTATAAATTGCTACTAACCTGTCCGTAAAAAAGCTTATTTCTATGATAATCTGGGATCCTGAAGATTTATACATAAGGGATTTTTCTGTATCTCGAAGTTATGTTTTATTCAAACTCAAGACTTCTTTATTACAAAGTTAAATGAGAAATTTTGTGGTTCACAAATATATAAAGAATACTATTGAGATAAATGTTTATGTAGCAGTTTAGGTCCGCCTTTCTCCATTATGTAACTTTATAACTTCTTTGAGGATAGTTCATTTTACGGACATGATGGACAAACTACAAATGCACTAAAGTTTTATGTCCCTTGAGACCAAACTGTGGTTTTACACGTTGCGGAAAATGTAGCTTAAGCACAGTTGTGTGCTACTGCGGTCAATATTAACTAGTTTTAAGCCATAAACGAGTTAACTAGTACAGAATATACTAATGAACCTACACGCATAGCATTGGAATTCCCAAGGCAGGTTGCTAGTTGGGAAAAATAGGACGTGGGTGCCAAGGTTATAGTCGAATGTTGGATTGATTCTGATATTGATTGGAGATATAACGCTTAAGTATTTTAACATTAGGTGGCTTATCTGATCCATACGATTCTTAAATAAAAGATTATTATCAGATGGAATGGTAGGACATATCTTCACTAATAATTGTAGTCCAAGGGGGTTGATTAAAAAAGAAACCGTGGCCCTGGCCGTCGCACAGGCAAGTGAAGAAACATGAGTGGGTTTAGTCAGTAAAAGTCTGACACGCCCTTCCGCTCCGGCCAGAGCGGGAGAAGTCATTTGATGATATCCCATCCCTAAAAAAAAAGGCTGGAGTCTGACCAGGATGCTGTCGATGGCCGATGCAACAGACGAGTCTTGGAGTAAAGGCCGCGTATCGGCAATTGTAGTGAGAGATTAACAAGGTGACTAGAACAGACTGGAAGACAAAGAACAGGTTTTACGCACCTTAAGATAGATCTATGTACAGCAGTAAACTGAGATTAAATCAACTCGGCCTGAGTTGATATAGAGAGTAGGCAGAAGGTAGGTTTAAAGGCGGTAGAAAGGTAAGTAACGTCTTGAACAGAAACAGTATTTTTGGTCATTAAATATTACAGGCTCAAGATCATAGAAAATTCAAATTAGCTCTTTATGATTGCTGAGCATAACCTATGAATATGCATAAATATTACTTTAGAAGCTAAACATTTCTTATTATATAAAATAATTCTTATAATATTCTTCTTATTTTATATAGATGTACATCTAAGTGTAGCGTGAGAATTTTTATTTCCTTTTTAAATATGTAAATTATAATATACCTAAGATCTTACTACTCATAAACGAAATATTTTAAGAGATAGGTATTTTCTTTCTTCTTACAAGTTGTTTCTGTTAATTAAAAAACCATATAAATTCACATTCATTCTTTTCTTACCCCCATTTGTTGTATTCCACGAAAATTTAAAAAGTCTTTTATTTGACGCTTTAGCCTTATTTCCATATCAGCTTCTTTATTAAGCTTTCTGTCTCGAAACCCCATACATACATACTCCTGGATGTAGGTATAGACGTTCCTTAAGATTCGTCAAATGCCAACGACCCTTGATCCTTACCATCACTATGCGTAATATGTGTAAAATTAGAGGTTCTCTGATGCGTGACGTGTCTAGTTTCAGGAATGTCACGGTCACAGACACAGGGGTACTATCATCAAAAGGGCACAAAACAACCCCTCAGTAATGGAAGGGTTTGTTTATTTTAAGGTCCCCGAATCATCTGTGTAGAATACAAGTGAATCAAGTTACATCTACTCGAAAAAAAGGTAAAACGGGACCCTATTCATGAGACTTCGCTGTCCGTCTGTCCGTCTGTCTATCACCAGGCTGTATCTCATGAACCCTAATAGCTAGACAGTTGAAATTTTCAGAGATTATATATTTCTTTTGCCGCTATAACAAAAAATACTAATAAACATAAAAAAAAAAATATTTAAGGAGGGCTCCCATACAACAAACGTGTTTTTTTTGCCGGTTTTTGTTCCATATTAATAATGGAAATAGACGCTTGAAATTTTCACAGAATATTTGGTTATATATTAAAATTAAAAATAAGTACTTAATTAAGTAAATTAATTTTTTTTTTTTTTATATACGGACAAATAACACAGATTGAGCTAGCCCCAAAGTAAGTTCGAGACTTGTGTTATGGGATACTAACTCAACGATACTATATTTTATAATAGATACATATATAGATAAACATCCAAGGCCCAGGCCAATCAGGAAAAGATCGTTTTCCATCATGACCTGGCCGGGGATCGAACCCGGGGCGTCCACGTCGCAGGCAGGCGTGTTGAATGTGTTTTTTTTGCTGTTTTTAAAGATAACCCTACGTGCGCGAATTTGACTCGCACTTGTTTATGTTGTATTTCTGTGTGTGTTTTTGGCATGTTTTTAGGTGTTCTCCTTTTGTCTGAAAACTTTGAGTTTATTATGACTACATCACATATGACTAAAATCTAGTTAGCCTTCCCAGAAATGTTAATTCAATCTGTCCTAAAATTGAATAATGGGCGAACCTGATCTGCGTTGTTTGTACTTGGTCTTAAATTTAAAGAACAAATTACTAAGAATTGTCTTGCTAATAGATCTCCATTATCGTTTTTCTTGTACGGACTAAAATAACGTTGCTTAATTTAGAGAGGCCAATGAGATTTTGTACAAACATAAGAATGTACAGACGTAATTACGCTTCAAACTATTCGTACATACATTGCTAATCCATGGTTGAGCAAAGTCTTTGAACATATGAAGATATGTTCAAACACTTTGTCTGCTCAACAACGTAACACGCGATAAACGTTCTTGAACTTTTAAAATAAAAGCTGTTCCCGCTATTGATGTCTTACATAATTACAGGAATCGATACACAATGAAACCCGGTTTCCTTCTTTTTCGACCCCTTTCGAAATCCCATCAACAAAAACTCAATCAACAAAAAACAAATCACTCAATCTCAAAAATTCTTGTTCTGGTTAATCGATACTTGCACATAGAAACAGTAACTAAACACAGTTAAAGGCCTCGCTATCATCAAAGCACCGCTCGCCGTTAACATACAGCGGTTACCGTCCAGTCCTGTTTAGTGGAACGAGACTTGTATGATAAATAAATGATGGAATTAACTGCTGGCTCTATAACTTGATATTCTAGCAGATTATGTTTGATTGATAGTGATGTAGGGTAACTGATTGTGTTCTAGTTGACTAATACATGCAGGAGCCTTGTTCCCATGGGGTGGGCAGAAAGGTCACCTTCTACGATCATTGCATACTACTGTGAAGGGATGTCGAACAGGGTGTTAAGTTCCCTCATCCTCCATAGAAAGGGGAGAACCCTCCGATCAGATGGGTGTCGTGTCTGGCGGGCCATAACATCGGTAGCCGGCAGAAGTTAACACCCACCAGACAAAGTCTTGCCGCCAAGCGATTTGTCGTGTTCCGGCATGATGTCTGGTGAAGCCGTACGGAGGGCGGGTCTGAGCAGTTGTGTTGCAGGGTACGATGCGCCAAATGTTGTTGTGTTGGGAGTTTGGTCGTGGAGGGTCTTCAGATCAATCTCCCTTTGGCGCAACATCGTCGGTAGTTTTCTTGGGTTTAACATTGCATCACCTCGCTCAACTGCCGTCCTCCTTCCTATTCGCTCAGTTTTTCTGAGTGAATATGCTCTTAATACACTAGCGCGCTTTACCATCAACGATCGCATCACTGTTTACCATCAGGCGGGATTGCGGTCAAGCGCTAGTTTATAATTATTAAAAAAAAATATGTATATATACCTAGATGCTAATACATAAGTATGTATATCTTGTTGGTAATGCATCCAAAGTGATGCGAATCTACATCAATCTGAGACTAAAATCAGACACGTATACAAAAAAACAAATGATATTAGGTACCTGTTCTGTAAAAACCAAGACACGTAACGAATAAAATTACGCTACAATACAGCACAGCTTATCTTCAGGTTTAATCCGTCATTGATATCCGTGTCCGTCACGTAAATATTAAGTAATTACTTACATATACGTAATCAACCTATCATGTTCAACCACTGTCGGGACCCAGGCCTCCTCTCGGTGAAACGAAGTGGGTCATAATCTACCACGCTGGCCCAGTGCGGATTGGTAGATGTCATGTCTCTAAAGTTTTTAGCTCAAGGACGTGCCGGTTTCCTCACGATGTTTTCCTTCACCGTTTTGAGAGCAGTGGTGATGAAATGATTTACACAAAGTAATGCGCCTGACGGGGTTCGAACCTACGACCTACGACTGCAAGTCACGGTAAACACCAAAGGGCTACCGCTGATCTCTACCAAGTAATTAATTCTTATGAAAAGAACTGTTAAAATGTCTCATTCAATGTATCGTGGTCGAGTTTTAAATGTATGACGATGTTTCTGTTAAATTATACAAAAATATATTTTGTTTTAAACACTTACAGCCCTCATTGACACTTGTTTTAAAATGAAACCACCATGTCACCGTTTCAATGTTATCTATGTATGTATGTAGTTCAAACGCTCGAATGAGTTTAAAGCATTCTATGTGTGTTATTTTTCAGTAAGGTAAACCGATCCACCTGCCATAGCTTGTTACAATCAAACGAGGCACATATTTATGACCAAACTCGTATGGATTCCACTGTCCACCTGTTAGACTAAACAGACACTGGCCAGTCACGAACTCACGATCTGTAGGGTGGCTACTCAAACGGGTAACTGTAGCAGTGGGTCAACCGCAGTCCGCTGCGCCGGAGTCGCATGTTTTCAATCTTTCGAATCACTTAGACTTACTAATACATGCTTTACATTACTCTGCAATTAACATGAGCAGTATCACCACCTGATTTAAATTTACCCAAGACTAAATCTTGGGAAAATTTACTTGAAGTTAATTGTAGAGTACATAAAATAGATATATATTTATTTGTTGGTCCTTTAATCCGATATATAATCACCGAAAATGAAGTAATTTCGTTGTTATTATAGTTAAATATCTATACTATGTCGATATTTAAAACTGGTACTACAATTAATGGCAGCCGATAAACAAATAAAAACAATTAATATGTCGCTTGACATGTTCTATAATGGTCAATAAAATGTACAATGTTATTTAAACCCACAGTCGCATTCGGTCAGCGCCGGACCGGTTCACAAACGACCTTGCGTCCGCGCACGTTCACTTACTGATCTATAGATTGAGGCTTCGTAACATTTGTTTATTGGTCATTTTGTACCGATATAGTGACTGGTCTTTCGATCGCTTTTCCACAATCCCTAAACAGACTTAAATATTCGGATTATAATATCCTCAAATTTACTTCTCGTTTTGTTTGTTTTGCAAATCTTTTTTCGTGCTTAATGCCTTGCAAATTACCTCCATGAGTGCGTGGGTGTCATCAGGCTTATCACTGTGCCATTGACCTTCGTAACCAAACAAATCACCTTGAGGTTCTATTGTACCCGATTCACAGTTGTTCCAGGCTGTTTGCATAAAATGACGCACGGACACTTGCGTTTTGTATGACAGCTGGTGATACTGCTCAAGTTTTAAGGCTTCATAATAAATGCGGACAGGAAGACCAGATGGCAAACGTTTACAAAGTTGTCCTGAGGCATGTAACTTTGTCATGTGTTGACATAACGAAGAAAAATGTACTGCCGGTATATCTGGTTACCGCTTGCAACAACCCACTTTATTGCCAGTCAGATATGTCTGCTTTTCCCTATCAATATGTACGTGTTTACTGTCCATCGAGCAAAGAAACTGCCCGTCTCTTAGAAAGCATTTCTTCAGTCTTTCAGCAAAAACAGCGCTTTTAATGCTTAAATCCAACGGTTTTATGCGCAAGAGTGTTGCTTTCTCTCAAGCGACGCGTCGCTGACTACACATGAACCAAGCCAGTCGCTCACGGCCGTCCAGTGAGGCCGCACGCGTCGGTGCAACAGAAATCCGCGAATCAAACAGTGTTGGCGGGACATACAGCCGCCTTTACGTCAGTACCAGTGTCAAAGTGTCCACAGTGCAAAAACAAATATTTTGTGATTAAACACTTGGAACATACCAAGGTTAGCAGTGTTGTGTTGCAAAAACAAGAGGATCTCAAGTGTATATATTTTTTCTACGCCATCGTCACGCGCTTTGAGTCGTTTTTTTTATGTAGGTTCCTTATTTATTTTTCTGCAATTGTATTCTTAATTATTTTCCATTGACGTAAGGACGTTCCAGTAAGATGATTTCTCAATTCATTATTATCTTTGTTATCAATTTCCAGGTGTCTATACGAGATTCTAGATCAAACTCTAGTTCAATTTTTAATTCATGACATTTTAGAAATCAAGCTTGTTTTGTATGGAAGATTGTATGCGTCGCTTACCTGCTTAAAACGAGATTTAAGTAGGAAGCTGTATCTCAGTACCAAATCACCTTGAGATCCGGTATCATACACATCTGAACAGTTGAAAGTGAAAAGAATTTCCATAAATCTGTTCATCAAATGAGTTACTATTTAATTGCTAACCATCTAATGGTTTAGAAAGGAAGTGAAGTGAGAATACAAATAAGAATTTAGATACACAACAACTCAAGAAGACTGCATACAAAATCTAAGTTTGAATACACTACCTTGATAAGTAACTGTCTCAGTGTTCAGTTATTAATTACTTTTAGCTTGACATAAACACGTAATGTATATATTATCATAATTATAATATCGTCACGCAAAATAAACGTGAAACTGATAAGGGAGTCATTATTGTTTTGACTAATAACACACTTTTCCGCGGAACTGCAACGCCCAATAGTCGTCTATAAAATTTGTCACACAATCATCTCTGAGATAAATTCTTTATCGATTTTCTCACGGCTTATCAACGCTATAATCTAAAATACGTGAGATAACAAGACCGAAATCATAAGTAGAAATACATATTTACAGAAAGTTATGAAAATAGGTCAGTTTTGATACAGTCAAGCAACGAACACGGCTTAGAGGAAAGTGGTCGAAATAAAAGTATCAAAAAATCAACAATTCTCTTTGAAAAAGTGATATCTTTTGAGAGTTCCAACTCAAACAATTTCTGAAACAAATTACACCCACAAAAGACGGCTCCTGCGAGGATTTTACTGCTCGGTTAACTTAAAGATTTGGGGTATAAAGAATCCTCAAAATTATTTCTTTCAGTGTTTTAATATAATATAACGACTGTACTTTTTTACTCGTAAGGAAAGTTAGCGTTACTTGTTGCAAACATTTCGTTGGTGTAATCAGGCTATGTCCAAAAATATTATTATGAATGTGTACCTCTTAAGGATATTAATTTAACTGTCTGCTTCACAACTTAGTGTCGTTTTTCCATATACGCAACATCAATTTCAGACACATTATCTTTGTTGAATCTCGAACGTATTTGACGTCATGTAACTTGTTTAAAAATACTGGTACCATTTGCCTTTGTGTTTCGGTTGCGGTTATTACGTTCATGTGGCCAATTTTCCTCATCTCTATAGTCGAAAGACATAGTCGTGATTTTTCGTAACAACCCGTTCAGTCACCTCTTGGACATAATGTTTTTCTTGCTTTACATACTTTCTAGTTGTTTCTGCCATAATTAGTAGTTTCCCATCAACAAATTGTTTGTTTTTAGCCCGTGTTTTATGGACACATATTCCCCATGTATGGTGTAATGTACCTTGCCTGTTAAGTTTCTGCCTGAGTTTCATATTGCTAATTGATTTATCGTCACGCTCTTTTCCTTTATAGGGTAAGCGGCACCAAGAACTCCGTTATTACTTGAAGTTGTGTATTTATGAAGTCTTTAACTTCGTTCTTCCTTAAGGAAAAGTCCGTGAAACTGATTTATAGCTCAGTATTTAGTACCCAAAATAAATTTTCTTAGGTATATCCGCAATCTGTTGAATTGAATGAACATGTATCATTGAATACTTTTTTTGCTTCCGACTTTTTGTTGGTTTCGCTGATGAAGCTGGATGGTCACTGATGACACTAATATTCTCATAATGAATGTCCTTAATAATGTATTTATATAACACCCTATATGTTTTTGAGGAGTGCCAGAATTTAGTATTCTTGTTCTACCAAAATTTACGCGTTAGCCGTTTTCAATTGGCTCATCTGGATTAAAACCTATTCCATTCTAACTATGAGAAGTTTTATAACATTTCTAGTACAACATGTGATATTCGTTGTCCAGGATCATTATTTCCGACGGTCGCAGAACAAACATCGAAAAAACCAGCATCCGTAGAGACGGAAACCGTTTTTGTTCATTTATTTGGTAGTTTTTAATAATACAGTTTCGTCTCGCTCTGTGGGAGTTTCAAATGGATGCCTTTGGAAAATATCGTCGTTTTGTTTGGACGACAAACGTGATGATATTTCATTTAATTTTGTAACTTCTGATTACGAAATTCACAATGTTTCAAATGGTTGTATCGTGATTGAGAACTTCTTTGTTTTGTAACTTTTTCTTACAGTAAGTGGAAATAGTTTTATTATAAAAGGTATCTTTGAAGTTGTTACTTTGCTTATTGTTAAATTTGCTGGCCATTTTGTATTAGGAAAGAGCTGATTGTCAACTGGTGCGATTGCTTTAGACTACGTTTTAACTCTTGTTGTTACACTCCATTTCTGTTACGATCTCATGTTCTTTCATGTTCACCATTATAAAAACAGTTTTTCCCAAGTTTATCATTTTAAAAACAATGTTTCATAAAGAATGACAATAAAATCTCACTCTTAACCTCAGATTTATTTTTAATACCACTAAATGCGTCAGGTGTGATGTAAGCGTAATATAAAAGTCTACTCAAGCATAGGATGATGTCCATGCCGCAAATAAACTAGTTATGCCCGGCTTTGAGCAAAAAAGAAGTAATTTTCTGTTGTCATTCAAATAATTTATCTTTATTGTCAAAATCCACAGTTCATTAAATATAATTGATGAATAGAGTATGACATGAATTAGTAGTAGTAGCTGTTTCATCATAGTTTTTGAATACAAAATAGGTACATATTTTGTATTTCCATATTTTCATAAGAATATAATGTTGTAACTAGATTATGGATCGGAATATTTAAAGTTATTATTGTAAAGGTTTTGACGTTCAGTCGCCTAGTATAATCGATTATTCGCTCCTTAAGGCAGCTATGGCAAGAAGTGACCTTTTCATGGTTCACTATTCTTAGGCATATCGCTTTGACCACATTTAAACAGTTAACCGTTTTATGGTCATTTAAAATTTTCCGCACAGTTTCTTATTTGTATGTTTTAATTTATTCTACATGTCTGTTAACATTACATGTTACATGTATGTTATGTCATCTATACTATCTACATACCCTTAGACTTGCAGTTATATTTTGACCGTGAACTTAATATATTTACTCAACAACAGTTGATAATAGAACACCAGCTGCCGTAGGTGTACAATGTACAATTAGTGCACTGTTCATATCGTTTCCGTCTTTTTTGAGCCCACTCCTATTATTCTCTTAATCACCGCCATTGTTCTTTTATGGTAAGGCACATTACCTAACGTCTTTTGAGCCTCAGTTATCAAAATGAGGTTTTATCTCAAAGAAAGCGCCCTTCATGTTAATTAAGAGTCTTGCTCCTGCCAAGTCCGCGTTTAGCTTTCTCTTAATTTTATGTATATTTTTATATATTTTATGTTTTATATTAAATGAAGTAACTTCGCGTTATTATATTTTTATGTGAATTGGAATTCCTGGTGGATTTTACATATGCTTTCGGAAGTGTACATACATTCACGCTTAATCTACCGCTTATATAATTGGTTTGAACATTAATAGTAATTGCAACAGTTTCCCGATACGTTTTTGGAGTATTGATTGTAAAATCGATACAGCTTTTTAGGTGAATTTATACAACAATGCAGTATGCTTTTGTGCTAATGTAATTAAATAGTGTCGTTATTGAACTGGGAAAGCACTTATTGAGGATGGACAATATACCAGTGGTATCGTGTGAATGTTACAATTACCATTGACAATGAAGTGATAGTGATGAATAATCAGTTCAGACTTGGGTTACATAATTACAGAGAAATGCTTGCACTCCTAGATAGGTCCAGTCCAATCTGTATGCTGCTTTCATCACAAGACACACTACATGGCCCTTACATACTCTGATCAATATTATTTGTGGTTTAAAAGTCCCTTAAATTTCTTTCGCCATTTCATTTCCGTAGTCACATGGAAAATGTCGACTCATCTACCTGTTATTAACTGATTATGTTTAAAAAATCCATGTAAAAAGTCGCTTTGTCTCGATAAACAAAAGAGCAATTATCGTTTGTGGTGTAAAATTAACACTGGACTTTACCTATTCGTCATTTACTTCAAAATAAAGTACTTGTTTGATTCTAAAAGCATACAGCATCCATTTTCTTGTTGAAGCGAAATGGCTGCCACTAAGTATTTAGGCACACAAAGTGACATAAGTATTTAAGACGTCAGAACTTAAAGTAGTGCTACGCGGCAAGTTTCTTGAAGCGTTGTCCTCTTTCTAGTTGTTCATATTAAAAGTTTGTTTTAGAGTTAATACAGGTTTTCTGGTCCCCGGGTAAATGTTTATTAAATTCGCAATGAATGTGTGTCAGGATATATGAAAGCTGTCAACGTAGGGAAAGCAAAAGGTGTCCATATATGAGCCTCAGCCTATAGAAGTACACTGCTGGACAAAGGTCTCCCCCAAGGCTTTCATTGGGGAGGGGTCGCCATAATCCCCACGCTTAGCAGGCGGATTGGGGATCGCAGTAATTTGATATTCCACAGGAGAAGCGCTGCTGCTCGCTTTCCTGGTGAGAGTTCCTTGATCGCCTCTTACGATACCCATGGGAGGATATGAGATGGCACTATTATAAGCCCGGTACCATAGTTAAACACTGGCAATACTTGGGCATATGGTACCAACCAATTATGTTTTTAAATCAGCCTCCGTATAATATTATACTTTTTTCCATAAAGTGACTAGTTTGTAAAACGAGGAACATATTTAGTTTTGATATACGAAATTTAATTTATGTAAGTTTTTTTTTATTTTAGTCATGTTGACGTCCATACCGGACGACAGCCAGGTTCGGAAGTATTCACGGATTCCATGGTGACAGTTTGAGCGCCCATATCTCTGACTCATACATACAATATGTAAAGAAAACCCTGTCCGACCCAAAAGGATAATAAAGGTTAGGTAAACACTTGACCAAATAAATATAATATAAAATTTTACGTAATCATCATAGAAACAATTCTAATGAATTTTGAAATAATCTTTTTTTCCCACGAATTAATTCCAACTTCCCCGAAATTTGGTAATTTTTAAAAAAAGTGACAATCGCGTGCCCTGCCGCCCGCCGCCCGTGGAAAGGTTGCTTACCGCACATGTACGTTACCTCTTTTTGCGAAATAATGTTAATTTTTTTAGGGGGAGTTTTTTTTTTAGTTTAGCCCGGTTTTGTATCCATTAGTGGAATCAGTTATTGATACCTAACAATACCTTTACGGATCAGACAGGGCTTTTTTTACATATTGTATATGTCCCTATCTTTAATCACTATGAAGCCCGGTAGGAATGAATGGTCGTCTAATTATGATAACGATGGACGGCTGTGTACCTTCACAGGTTAACGAATTATTGTTAGAAAGATACAGTTTACCGTCCACATCACCATGATAAATATCATGATCGTCCTACTAAGGAAATCTCATGAAAATTCGGAATACGTAAGGCTTCCTGTATACGACGCCGGAACCGCACCGGCGCCGGACCGCAATATTGTGTATTCGCATCATAACCATGCCGTAGCCGCATCGCAGCCGCACCGTCGCCGCGTAAAAACCGTATTGTATCCGTGTTTATTAATAAAGCAGCGATCACAGTTTAGTATAACATTGTCGGTGTAACTGTACAGACTTCACTGTTATTGAAGTGAAACTTCTTTACGCACGCTTGACTTGGGGAGTAAGCTGGCGAACGCGTGACGTAAGCGTTACGAAAAGTGATCGGGTAAGGCGAACGGAAGTTAAGTGGGGGATATAAGCACAGAGGCGCCCGTGGCGCGAGCTTGGTACTACAAGGTCTACGAGTTTCTTTTTTTTTCAATAAAGATAGAAGATCTATGCAAAAAAATTTTTTTTTTTTTCAATAAAAATTGAAGATCTATGCAAAAATATTAATTTACCAATGAAACCATGAAATAAATTTAAATATTTATAGAAAATTAATATATGTAGGTATATGTGTATACATGTATATAATTTGTACACACATATATATATAGTATATATACATACAGATGGAGCGAAAGAAGTTTCACTTCAGTCGTGTGGTCATAAGCACACTCGTTTTTTTTTTCGTATCTATATAATGTTAACATTAAGTAAAAAAAAGAAATTTCTCATTTAAAATTACACAAATCTCTTGCCATGCTTTTATATTTTTTCTTTTATCTTTATAAGATTTACTTGTCTTATCCCATAATACCTCCCTTTCCTGCACTAAATTAATCAGTAACTCATAATCAAACTCCACCATGTTAATAAAATGCCTGAAGACACACGTGTGGACATCTGCGCGGGCGACCTGTCACTGAGCGTCTTGTAATGTCTACAAAATGGCGGCGCTCTGGCGGTCCGGCGCCGACGCGGCCGCGGTGCGGCGGCTGCACGGCCCATGAGCAATTATCATTCGTATACATATAACTGCGGTACGGCACCGGTGCGGTTCCGGCGTCGTATACAGGCAGCCTAAGTTTTTTTCTGGGATGTAATCCCCCTTGTGAGGGTTGTCCTTTAGTTTTAGGGATAGGGGGAAAAAAATATGTTTTTATTACACTCATTTGTAAGGATTTTTACTCGTTCCGTCAAAGACTGCATTGAGCTGATGGTCCATGACCGTGTGCTGGTCGTTGCTGAGTACTAGTGCCTGCGTTCGATAGTAAGATTGGGCCAAGTGTTATGATCTATTTAGAATGGTCTCAGTAGCAGAACGGAGTCTAGATTTGTAGCTAGTTGGTAGGGCTTGGCCCCTATTATATGGAGGTTTAAAAGAACCGTTGAAAAGTGCGTGCAGAAATCGGTAAAAGCGGGTGCTGAAATACAGATATGATGTTATCGTTGGTACGGTGGCCATAAAATCAAAAGTGTAAGGTAGTAATAAAAATATTCATAATAACTTCGTCTTAAATTCGTAATTCTTAAATCGGTTAAATTCGTCTGTAAACTAAAGATTCGTTACACGGTGCAATTTAATTGCCTATGGCTTCAATTAAGTTGAAGCAACAATAAAAGTTGCCTTTTCTAAACACCATTTAGACTTTTAGATGATGCAAGTCATTTGTTGCATCAATTTTATTGTATGCCATATGCAATTAAATTGCACCGTGTAAATCAGCCTTTGGAATAAAAGACAACTCTGTTTTATATTAAACAAATATTTATTTGAAGACAATTAAGTTGATTTCAGAGTGACTAGTGAACTATTAATAGGAATAGAATAGAATAGAATACTCTTTATTATGTACACCATATAGATTACAGAAACATAAATATAATGATATTACAAAGGGTGACGCAATGGGCGGTCTTATCGCTAAGAGCGATCTTTTACAGACAACCTTTGGATGGAATACTAAGGGGAATTAGAGAGAAATAGTGTAGGTAGTCTACAGTGTACTATATACATAGATAAGCTATAAGTTTTTGTAAACTAAATTTTATTGTCTAGGAATTAAGTATTTAGTAGTTGCCAGCGGCGGTGTTTCCGTCTGACTACAATTTGAGTGTCTACAAGGGTAGAGTGAATAGGCTCTTAATAAACTCGCGCACTTTACCATCAACGATTGCATCACTGCTTACCATCAAGCGGGATTGCGGTCAAGCACTAGTTTATAATTTATATTAAAAAATAAGTTATATTTTCATTAATGCTAATTTGTTTACATTTTTGTAAAATATATTACGAACAAAGGATAGGTGGTTGATCCCTGGCCACATGTTTAACCTCTTATCATTTTTATGGTGTGCCTATGCATTAAAAACACACGCGTTCTATTATCATTATTGTTTATACTATTTTTCCCTCTATGTTCACTCATCCTCTATAGAAAAAGTAGGATCCTCCGACCAGACTGGTTTTGTCTGGCGGGCCACTTGCCCACCGGTTAATGTCGCGAACTTGTATGCCTGCTACTTGCACAGTAAACTCTGCTTGCTTAAGGATTCGCTTGACGTCAGTATGACGCGTGGTTCACCAATTTGTAGCTGGCATGGTAATGGCGAGCAAAATACTTTTGTGCAAGTTATACGAGTATAGATGAACGCCAAAATAATGCGAAGTGTGAATCTTTATCGAGTAGTAACCTTAGTATGAGGCCCATAGAAACACGGCTTGTGAAGTAAAAATGATTTATATTCCCCATAGATCGTCATTAGTGTCGTGTGTTGCCTCCGTGATCTAATTGTGTGATACGTGGTCGCAGGATGGTAACTGTGCAAAGAAAGACTAGTTTGAAAGCTAATGTATGTCAACAACCAAGAAGTTTTAACAAAAACTGCTAAGAGGGAGTTAGAAAATTGGCTACTAAAGGCAAATCTAAAGAAGATTAAAATATAAGCGGAATTTAAATTACAAAATCAAAAACATTTAGGCAATCCTTCGAAACAAAATCCCGCTAAAGAATATAAACGACACTTCACTTTATAGTTCAAATCTTATTAGGAGCACCAAGACAAGATAACGTCTAGGTTAACATTTGGACCACAATCGGATCAACCGCCATCCTAAACAGATGCAGGTACCTAACCAAAGGATGGAAAACAGAGCTCGTCAACTGTTTTCAGATGCTGTCATCCACAGACCCTTTACAAACGTCATGCGCCCACGCCCAACGTGGGCATTAGTTGGCAATGTGGGCGAACTCCCTCGAGAGATACTGACATTCCGCCTGTGCCGACATGGGCTTAATAGATTTAAAAAGTACAATGGCCGTTTTTGTAAAGTCTGGTTTGTCTTCAGGGAAATTTAAATGAATGTAGTTAGTTTTTCTAACTTGTTATAAGCACGCAGCCAGGAACTTCTTATGGCACTTACGGGTATTACAAAATTGAAGTTTCTGAAATCTATAAAAGCACGCGTATATGTGTAAACAAGATATTAATTGATGTTTAAATACCAGAATGAAAGTAATTGCTACTGAGGAAATGAAGAAACTTATGAAAGAAAGTTACGAGGGTTCTCATAGTTGCAAAATAAGGAAGCAGGGTGAAAGTAAAACGTCATAAAGCGTTCTCCAATCTGAAATCTGGAGTATAAAGTACTTAATATAAAAGATAACGTGAGTTCAGGAGATTGTGAGAACAACGGAAATAATATATAGGTATAATACATGTAGCAACAGAAAACATTATATAAGAATGTGTTGACAGAAAAGTCACAGGTTCTCAACATACAAAATAAACATAACATTATTTAAAATTCACGCTATATTTTCCGTGAAAGTGTCATTACGGGCATCGCGAACGCAGGCACTCGATTCCGTCATCTGCCTTTCTTTACTTGAACTATGCAAATTGTGTTATTATTCGGGGTGCAGTGTGCGTAAAATTTCAGACAGTTCAAAGTCCTTTCGATACGGAAAATAATAAAGCGGCCGGTTTCTGCCAGGAATACTAATTTTGAATATCGACGAAGCTTTTTATTCTTACACAACGTCGCTGCCATGAAATCGGAAATATTGTCCTCTATACTGTCTATATAGTTTGCAAGGGGCCATTCATTTATTACGTAAGACTATTTTCGCTAGTTTTTGACCCCTTCCCCCCCTATTATAAGAAAAAATAAGAGTAGGCCGACCCCCTCCCCCTGTTAAATATTTATTACGTAAGAATCTAAAGGAAAAAAAAAACAATTTTTTTGAGTAACAATTTTTTTTTAGTAAGTTTTGGAAACTTTTAATATCTTTACCGTGATTCGCCTTTGCCGCTTTCCAAAACATATTACAATCTTCTTGGATTTTTTGACCGGAACGTCCCGAATACGTATAACATTTTTTGTATGCATCAAATAACCTTTTATATAAATCGGCGTTTGACAAGGAATCCATGATTAAAACACAATAAAGACACAACACTATACTACTGACACTGGGCAATTGACATACATCAATAAAAGAAACTATTCGCACACTTCAATAATTCAATTACTATTTAATTACAATATTAAAATCATTAACGCAATAAACGAGTATTGTTTACGCAAGCAAGTGACGACTAATCCACACAGACCCGCACCTCCCGCACTGCGCCTCGGGGGAACTCCCCGCTTGTGTGGATCCGTTGCCATGGAAATGGATATTGTACCTATACGCATACGCAAATCTCGGCACGCGCGCAGTGTCCCGCGCTTTTTAAAAGTATAATTGCAACATTGCGCATTTGTGATCTTACGTAAGAACTATCAAGACTCCCTCCCGCCTCTTTGTAAGAAAAAATAAGACATGGCCGATACCCCTCCCCCCCTAAATCGTCTTACGTAATAAATGAATGGCCCCCAAACTGCTGTTTTAATATTTTACTGTGCAGGAAGGAAGTGACTTTTAT
Organism: Sesamia inferens; assembly: GCA_037179545.1. Lineage (NCBI taxonomy): Eukaryota > Metazoa > Arthropoda > Insecta > Lepidoptera > Noctuidae > Sesamia > Sesamia inferens. The sequence continues at coordinate 17,577,960 of CM073950.1, forward strand.
GGATGCTTGTTTCTGTATTATATTTTAAGTGATCAATAAGTGCTGTTAACTTGTTACAGTTACAAATGTAAGCCTCTGGAACGGTTTTCACAGCTTGACAAAACACCGCGATTTCTTTATATTATCTATACTAATATATAAAGCTGAAGCTGCGTTTGTTTGTTTGAACGCGCTAATCTCAGGAACTACTGGTCCGATTTCAAAAATTCTTTTTGCGTTGGATAGTCCACTAATCCAGGAAGGCTTTAGCCTATAATATAACATCACGCCATGACAAATAGGAGTGGAGCATAACTAACTCCACGCGAACGAAGTCCTGGCGGCCGCTAGTGTTACGTTGTTCGCCGTCAATTCCCTTGGTCACAAACTAAATTCAAAAACAGAGCATCTTTCTCTTTCTAGTTCATTAATAAAAAGGACAAATTTTAGTTTAATCCTGTCTAATTAAGATAAAACCGTAGACTATTTCGTCGAGATTAAAAAAGAACATGTCAACTATCAGTTTGACGCTGACGAATTTGACTATAGACTAAACTTAATAAAAAAAGTTCTTAATTACTTAACCATTATCTATGTATTTACGAATTATAATGACACTAGGACCCCTAGGAGCCTAACAAAAACCTTCCAGAAAAGGTTCTAAATTATCATAAATGACTTTAATTTATAATCCGCTACTCCTGTTTTAATATTTTACTGTGGGTAAACAGACAAAAATGTAGGGCCTTTTTTGGATGCTCGTTTGTGTATTTTCTTAAAGAGCTCAAGGTCATGATGTTCTAAAACCGTGGCCCTGGCCGTTGTACAGGCAAGTGAAGAAACACGGGTGGGTTTTAGTCAGTAAAAGTTTCGCACGCCCTTTTGCTCTACCCAGAGCGGGAGAAGTCATTTGATGAATTCAAAGATGTTCTACTAACCTATAATATGGTTGTTGCGACCGCAAATATTACGTTGTTCTTCGGCTGCCCAGTTCGCTTCTTTATACATATTTCAATAGATAACCCATATTCAAATACCGTGAACGTAGTAGATGTTACGATAACTATGTGTTTGTAACACATATTTCAAATCTCAATTCATTCCTTACGTTTATCTGAAGTCTGCAACATGTCCGTGTTAAATAAGCATATAATCATCAACACCAAGTTAGTTAAGGACTATTAATCACATACAAAAGCTATGACGGCCTAGTCTGCAAGCTTGAGACACTCATTAGCCAATCACTGGCTGTTGTAACCCACAGCCAAACGGACAATGGCCGATTTGTTACATTACGTCACAACTAGTAGCATAGATGGCGCTCTCACTTTCACCCAACCAATCGGTAGGCGTGATCGAGTCGCGTTCGAAAATATTTTTATTTGAATTCCGAACCGTTTAGTTTATAGTTTTTGCAATGATTTCTTCATTTGATGAAAGTTTGTCTTTGGTTAAAGTTTGACATTAATTTTATTTTATTCCTTTTTTGCGTTAATTATGATTTTTATTACATAAAATGTGTTTCGAAGCCAATTACTTTTTGATAGTTTTTAATTTAGTTTATTTAATTATTGTTTATTGTTATCGTCAGTAGCTGCTGCTGGATTGCTAGAGACGACACCTTTGACATTTATACACGTTTTAGAAATCTTAAACTTAATAATCACCCATTGCAGTTTTAAGAGGAAACCTTATAATTTCCTTATCAGAAGAATTTAATGCCTCGTTTTTTTGCCAGAGGTCGAAGCATCACGACCTCGGTTGAGGAGTAATCGTGAATAATAAATCATTACCTTGCTATGAGATTTTAAGCGACTTTAAAGTATTTATCAAGGATGATTTAAATAAATTAGTTGGCAGCATACTTGCCGACCTTTGAATTAATTTGTTGATAAACTTGACAGTTTATGCGTCAGTTGCTGTAAAGTTTTACAAATATTTTATATTAACATAATTATCGTAACTAGTAATAAGTTATATACCTTCTAAATTAAATTATTTTGGCTGTTTATTTAGCTATTGCAACTTCGTTTATAGATACATATATATGATTTATCCATAAACGAGGATAACATTTTACGACGCATATCTGAAATAACTAACATTTCAATACTTGATTAAAGATTTATTCTCTATCGTAACGCCTGAGGCAGGAGAAAGTGACTGCTAATAAGTGCAATATGCTCTTAGTTTTATCAATAAGACACGAAATTGGATAAACGAAACGACTTCGTATGTTAAAATTTAGTTGTATTAAGGAAAATATTTTCATAAATTGATGTTACGTAATAATTGGCTCGTAATAAAAAAAATATTCTTTTCTTCTTTCTTCTAAAAAACATCTTCTGAAGTATTATGTCGAGATAACAATTCAAGTCGCCAAAAATAGTATCATAGATACTTTAATTTTTTTACCTCTATGCATGCCGAACGCATCACGTCTCGTCAACACGGAACCATGGTTGAGGTCGTTGCCGGTGTGACCTTCCACGACCTCGGTGGCTCGCCGAACTTACAAACCAGTTCCTGACCAAGATATGTAGATTCAGTAGCATTGTTGGACCGATCGGTCTTGTGGGAGGTGGTTTTTATACACCTTTACCTACATTCATTTTATTGACATAGGCTTTGCCCATTATTGGGAATATTTCTGTTAGTTTTTGCAAATATGGTATTTATGGAAAATTGTCATGCCTTTAAAGAGGAATTTATGGTTACGAATTTCTGCAACAACTTTAGGTAAATTATGTACTATAATGTCACTTTTCCTGTAGGGACTTATCTAGACAGCCTATCTAGAGATAACACATGGAATATTGCTTTGTTCCTATTTCCAACAGTGTAATGGTAATATGTTTTTATTCAATCATCGCCACCAAAGTGTAGTTATATCATGCCCATCGCCGTTAAATCGCATCTCCCAAGTCAAGTCGACAGCAAACTATTCTCATCTATAAGTGAAATATAAATTAGGCAAAAAACAAAATCGCAACCTTTCTTTCACACATGTGCTTTTGCGACTATAAGTAATATAAAACAAGTAAGTAAGTTTGGACTTTTGCAGAGTTGATGACAACAGGGTCGCCCTTTACTAACTGGGATCTCAACATCGCTGGGTGTTCTATATGTATACCTAAATGAACTGGGTCTGCATCCCTCAGGTATCACAGACGTGATCTTATACATACCTACATGGTTTACGTACATAACTCTATTGTCAGGAATATTATGCCTATATTATTTCAACTAAAACATGTAAAGTTATACCATGTTGATGTAGGTGTTTCGTAGGCGCTGAACTAGTTACCCGTCACTGTTATACCATTGTGGATTGAACAATAAACCTTATAGCATGTCTTTACAAATCGTTACAAAATGTCTTGATAGGAAATCAGAGAAAAAAAAGTCATAATTATATGGCGGGGAAAGACAATAGTAAAATTGCTCGGATTGACAACATATTGCAGAGAATAATTATGGTTATGATTAATGTTGCGGATAAAAGTGGAAATGTGGAAAGATAATATAAGAACAACTCGTTACAAATACTGATAAGTTGTAAGTTCATAGAGATACATGGTGACTACAGATCAAGGTCTAGTTTCAAATCTTAAGTGGCAGAACTTAAGATTGAGAATTAGACACTGTTCTGTCGGGCAGGACATTTTTTCACAGAATACATTACTATAGGGTTTAAAGGTTCTGAAGGAGTAATCGTGGATGGGAAGACATAACCAACCTTGGAAGGCCTTTCACAAGGTGATCTTAAGAAAGCCGCAGGAATCCAAACAAAAACAGTGGACGTTTTTCGTTGGAAATGATAATAATGATGAAGACAGTGTCTACGAGTCTAGATTTTAATCCAGTATTAAGATAGCTTTTGGTGATCAAAATGGTTTGACACCCATATATCTAAAATATTCACAGCAATTTCAAAGGTTCCCAACCTTATCCTTGACTAAACATAAGTTTAATATGAGCAACGTGTGGGTTTACAGTAAATCTACTTATTATACGGTTAGCATGAACGGCAGCGTGTCTTATTAGCATTTCATCTACCTCCATATTGCTAGCATGTTCAGCTATGAAACCTAAATTTAAATAAGATATGCATGTAGGTACTGTGCTTCCATCTCTGGTACCTGATATGCAATCTTTTGTAGATCAAACGATGGTATTAAATTATACATAAGAGTACATCAGTATTGTGGACTGATATCTTGATAGTGTGCGAAGATAATAAAGAATAGTTACTAAGCAGAATTAATAGAAAGTTGTCATCATCATCAAGTCCTATCGTCCACTGCTGGTCGGTTTATCTAGTATGAGAGAAAGTCGTAAATCAGTAAGAGCAGATTCTGCTCAGAAATCGTTTGTTGTTACAAATCAAATGAATAGATGCAGAAAGCGAAAAGTATTACATTTAGAATCTCCTCTTGCAGTTTTTGTTGAAAATGTTAAAAACAGTTTATTACTCTAAATTGAAACGCGTAACCGAAACCAAACTGAAGCAAAAGAAAATTTCGTTACTCATAGCATTGTAAAATATAATTTGAAAGTCATGGGAGGCTTAGTTGATGTGGACGAGGATTGCAATAAAATGGCTAACCGTATCAAAGAATAGCGTAGTAACGATTCAAATACATTTCTTTTTGTTTCGCCACACTTTCCATAATGGAACGAACATAATTCTGCGGCAACGGAATTTATGTAAAGATATAAAAATGTGGAACAGGTCCATTAAAATTACGAGGTGAATTATTGTGCGGATATAGGTACCTACGGTTCATTTAATTACAACACCGTTGAAGTGTCTAATGCAGTTCTCGGTAATCCACTTTCATTTCTACAACTGCTAACATAAAATTGCCCTCGATTGTATTATAGGGTCCCGAAAACTTGATATTTTTCACTACTTTTCTTCTATATATGTATACATCATTGAAGTCCCTTTTCGTATCTGTCTGTATTACTGTGTTGGTTTTTAACTACGCAACGGATTTTGATACGGTTCTAATCATCTTTTAAGCCGGGCATTTTTGAGAGATAATATATGTATGTCAATATTAAACGTACATTTTATAAAGAAACCTCGATCTTGTTATCAAATTGTATAAATCGTGTGAACCAGAGCGAGTTTCTAGTTCACTGTAAATAATTTAGGATATATGGAGATAAGATAAACCCATAGACAATTTTGCATTACTTACTTTGTTTATAAAAAAAAAGTCCATGCTTCCCATACTGATATTATAAATGCGAAAGTAACTCTGTCAGTTTCGCTCGCACACTAAACCGGCTTAACGGATTCGGATGAAATTTAGCACACAGGTAGACCTTGACCGGGTAAGGACATAGGCTTCTTTTCAACCTGAATCACAGACGAAGTCGCGGGCTAGAAATTGCTTGCAATATTTCTTTAGGACGTTTAAAATCAAATGGGGCAAGTAAACAAACACCCGTAATAATGTAAACTAGCTCAATATCTGTTGGAACATTACCTTAAAAGGCTTATTTTTGCCAGAGATTATGTTCGGATCAATACATTTCTTTAGGTTTTGTTATAGTTATGTAAACAAAAAATGGTTACACTTTCCTTTGATATTATTTTTTATAACTATGTTTATTTCTTTAGCTGCCCCACATTGGTATTTATCACCTACTTTCGTTATCTTTTTTGTGACAGCTACGAGAATTCAAGAATGTTTAGTTGTGTATAACATATTTCGATTTATTTTGACAAGTTTATCTCTTTTCTATCTTTGATATCTTCTTTAATATTTCAGATTGTTGTATTGTTCTTTTGACTAGACTTTTTTATGCCATGTGTAGTTAGTTTGAGAATAATTGAATTACGTTAAAAAACCATACATACTTATATGTATTAAACAGATATAAACAGTAAGCAAGTTTAGGAAATCCAGCTACGGTCTGCCTGTTCATTTAAAGTATGTTATATCATTAGCTACCTAAATCGTTGAAAATTGAGGGCAAAACAATTTCAGTCTTTTTGAAAACCAAAACAACTGCATATTTCATTGCGTCACCATCCGGTGGTGTTTGATAAACAACGATCACCTATTCCAATGCAACTGGAAACAGTATGTACTTACCTATTTAAACATTTAGCCCAGTTAGGAATTACTTTTATATATTCCATACTACCCAGAAAAACTTTATTTACGTTACTTCGTAAACCCAAACACGTAATCAACATAGCACCTTAGGTTGCGAGCACGCAGGTGCCCGCGATATGGCGTCGAGTGCGCATGCGTGAGATTCGGGTTAATAGGCTGCTATTTCTGTTCTAACGCTCGTCGAGTGCGGACGTGCCGTATTTTGTGTATGGTTTATTTAGCTTTTACCGTAATACGTAAAGAAAGTGTTATTTAATGGACTACCTGATGTTTACACTTTTTCGTAAGCTTTAACTAATTAAACTTTCACTACCTATATTAGATTATATTAAACTATGACTGTTTTTGCGTGACTCAGAGTTTTTATGATTTTTGAGATGTACCTACCTATTCAATCATAGGTACAACATTGATGACATCTACTTAGAGCATTAAGCATACGTTCTAAAGTTTTGATGATTATATGAGATGTTGCTAGAATTGCTTTTACAATTTATAAGTAAACCTACTTACAGAATAAAGCGAACTCGCAATTTGTACTGACGCTTAAACTTGAAAGGGTGCAAAACACATTAAATTTTTTGAATATTCATGAATTTTCAATTTATTAGTGCCCGCTATAAATCGATTTTCTTTACCAACCTTTTGCCAGCAAATATCAAGAATTTGCATTAGACTTACGTAGCTTAGTCTCTTTTTGATCAGTTAGCTAACTTATAGCGTCCACTTCCCGATTCTAAAGTTACACAATCATATTGACCCATACCTTTATAGTGTATACCATTTTATACAACAATAGACAATTTAGGAACTATATTGCTAAATTTAATAGCACCCTGTCTATATATATTTTTTCTGTTACACAATTTAGTATTGCGAGCTTCTCATGGCTGTTACGCGATTTGCCGGTGTCAAGTGTGAACTAAAGACAATAAGAAACAGTGCGTGTGAAAGGGTCATTATTTTCGTCTTAATGTGCAGTTGTAAGTTGATTGTTATCATCAATGTTATCGTTCCTTTAACAATTAAGTTATTATCTTATGAATTTATTATGTTTGACACAACACTCGTTTGACTTAACATTCTTATCGCTCTGATAATGGGCTTTATTCAATTCGTTATTAAAATCGTTGTTGGTTTTCTTAGACCTTTTTGTTCAAGAAACTTCCTTTTTGCAAGGCGACACGCTGACCGTTTATTACGCTGAACTTATTGAATTGTAATGACATTAGCAGCTATGACTGATTCAATGTTAATTATTTTGTCATTTCTACCTTCTTCTTTAGCAATCAAAATTGTCATCTTAACAAAGAATGAGATCGATAGAGACCTTTATTGATTCGACTGTAAAAATTTAAAACTTCAAACAAATCATTTTACTTAGTCCAATTTAAATCAACTATGGGAAGTAATTGAGCAACAAGCACTTATATTATCAAAATACAGGAAAATACCGTGTTCCGTGCATTCACGTTATGAAATCAATCGGCATTCTGTTAATGTTATACTTGAGTAATAACTTCAATAACGTTCTAATTAAATCGATATCTACATAGAATCAATATCGATTGCATTGGATCGATCAAATATCTCGGCTAGGCTTCCTTGGACTAGTGACCGTGTTGTTGTCAGGTGTGACTTGCAAGAGTAAATAAGCTCTACATTGTACAGTAACAAGTCTCTCCAATACTGTCGAGTGATTTATGCATTCATCATATTCTCTCATTGGAATAACTTGCTAATCATTGTTTCCTCAATGCGATTGTATTATCATTTGGCAGATAATATATCTAGTTGGCACTTCACACAAAAACTCCTTTGGGATTTTTTGTTTCAAAATTCTCAGTGACTATTCTTACGGCATATATCGAAGATTTCATAGCTTAACTCTAATTAGTTATCTGTTTCCAAAAAATTCACCTCTGTCTTTATAATTAACTAGCGGCCGCCAGCGACTTCGTTCGCGTGGAGTAAGTTATGCTCCCCTTCTATTGGTCCCAGCGTGATGTTATATAGCCTAAAGCCTTCCTGGATTAATGGGCTATTCAACGCATAAAGAATTTTTCAAATCGGACCAGTAGTTCCTGAGATTAGCTCGTTCAAACAAACAAACTCTTCAGCCTTATGTATTAGTATAGATTTAATCTGACAGCTCGGTATAAGCTAACTTCTAGTTTCCTTTGTTTAAGTCACTTTATATTTGATAAATTTGACAAGCCTCTGTAACATCCATTATACTGTTAGTAGGTAATCACAGTATAATGGATGCTGCAGAGGTAAAGTGTGATGTGAATATTACTCACAACCTAATCACAAGGTCAAAGTATATATAAATGGGCATTTTGACCACCTTGACATTTCTTACTTCCATATAATTAACATTATGTTACCTATCCTTCACATATACATCGGGCTTCAATCAAACTTTTTATACTAGGGTTGTAACGGAAGCCTTGTTAGCGGAGGCGGAGGCAGATGCGGAGGCGACGGGTCTCACCTCCGCGGATGCGGAGGTTAACGGAGACGGAGGCGAAAGTAGATATAGAAAAAAATTAAATTTATGGTTAATTAAAACAACATTTTTATTTTTAATATGTACATTAATAGTAGTACACTTAGTAAAAAAATATTACCTTCTAGTAATGAAAATTAAGGAGAAACAAATTGTATTTGCCACATTCCCGTCTCGCACTAATTGATTCTTGACCATTTCGCGCTCAAATACGGCCGGATGGTTGTCGAGCGTCGCAGCTTGCGCGTTATTTATTTTATAAATACGTAAATAAACCTCCGTTATAACTCCGCAAAAATTTTGCGGAGGCAGAGGCGGAAGCGAAGATACGATTTCTTGCGGAACTTCCGCAGTAACGGAAGCGGAGGCGAAGCTCCATTACAGCCCTACTTTATACTTCATTATGAATTATTATTTCCACATCACGAATTGAAAAATGTTCAAATATTTTCCCAAGAGTTTACTTAATGAAGCATATTTCGGCAGGTCAGTGGAGTGCAAGGCCGTAACTAGTGGCTTCTTAGATGTTGATAAAATGATTAGTTCAGGTCTTGGAAATGTTATTATTATTTATTTATTTATAGTTAGCTAAAGCGGTACAAAACCAATTACTTTAACTAACATAGAAGCAACCTATTACATTAATTAACTTAAAAACGACTACTACAACCAACCAGTTTGCGGATTAATGGAATAAGCTTATGGGTATATTCCATCCATCCGCAAACACGTCACTTTCAGGGTTGGCCATCAGAAAGGGTTTTTATTCTCACTTTTATGGCTTAACTGCGTCTGTCATTGCAGATACATATATGATACAAGCTGCGCTTGCGACCGCGTAGGGATCATATGGGAATATAAATTTCATCCAATTCCGTTCAGCAGTTTTTGCGTGAAAGAGTAACAAACGTCCATCTATACTCACAAACTTTCGCAATAGGGATGTATCCAAGGTATGAAAACCAAAAAAATAATTAGTCCGTCTTATAGATAACATAAAAAAAAATAGTACCCGTATTTTTAATTTTGTCGAAATTACCAAAAACTACTGAGATATAGCGTATTAAAGTTACGGAGTGGGGGCTAATTACGTCACGCCGTCGTATATTTTGTACAACGGCGTGACGTCATGCGACATTTCAAATCAATATATCTTCCTAAGTATTTGAATGAAAGAAAAAATAAAAAATACGTGTTCAATATTTTTTATAAATCTATCTGATGGACATTAAATTATTTTTTAGGATACAACCCAATTATAATATTAGTAATAAATTTTGAATATTGTTCATGCCAATTTTTCACCAACTATGAAATGATGATTGCTTGATATACTTCTGACTATAATTATTTTTATCTAAAGTATACTAAATTATTCTGCCTGCTTGTGTAATCTAGATATCACCATGAACTTGTCAGAGACTAGTAACCATTCTAGTAAGTTCTGTACCTACAATAGAACCTACTACTTACATGACTCATACCCGTATATGTATATGGCACTGAATGAAACATCATACAGCTACCATTTTGGAACCATAACAGAACATGGAGATACTAAAACATTAGAAACTCCTCCTTCGACTCCATATTTATCATTCGGTATTTCCCAATGATAATTGTCAACGAAACGTCATCAACGACTGTCATTGCTCTGTCCGCCATTGGTGACAACGCTCAGCAATCATTCTTATATTTCAATGGTCTTCTTTTGGTATTTTGATCGTAAATGACTTTTATGGTGATTTTCATCGTTTTCTTTGTTTATAATAATAATCTCTCCTCGCCGCGGTTTTCTTCTAAGAAACTTATGATTTGAATTGCAATATAAATTTCTATTGCACAGTCTTAATTAATTAATTTGTATTGTGCACGTTACTGTGTACTCAATTATAATTTAATGTTACTGACGATAATACGTAGGAACATGATTCAGGAAGGAAGGATATTATTACAGCAGAAAATATTAACCGCTTCAGTTGTCATTCAGTTGCGCTTCGACGAAATAAGATTTTTTCCTTTGGAATAACAATAACAAAAGTTCGTAACATTGTACCTATTCTGGGCTAGTTGTCAAAGACGTTTTTGAATTGCATTTTGATGAATACATTGTAAGAGCAATTAAAAAAGAAAAAACTAACTTTTCGGAACTGAATATTAAAGGACTTTTTGCTGAAGCGGCATGTAAATGTAAGTAGGTAATTCCAACATCATAATTAACATGTAGTTATATTTTTAGAATGTAATATTAAATACAAGCACCATGTTTGAAAAACCATTTACAAAACAATAATTACATATGTACACGTTTTCCATTTAAGCTTCACAAATGTTAAGTAAGTCTTTACTTGAAAATCACGTATTTTGAGATTACACCTGAGTTTATAGTACCTATATGTGACTTTAAACAAATTATATACAATTTCTAATCTCCGAAGAAGTATTGATTCTATCAAATGCACTTACAGTATTAAAACCGAAACGAATTATCCTTCACACAATATTTAACAGTCGATGTTACAGCATACAACATACAGCAAACCATACCAGTATAATTTAATTATCAGCCACGTTTTCCCTGCGCGAGCGCACGCGCACAGTCGCGTGAGCGTCGCAGACGCAGCGATTCGGTCTACTTGCGACTTTCAACTGTTTACGACCCTATAGGCTGAAATGATAATTGCTGGTTGAGTTATGAGTTAAATGGGATATGGATGTGAATATATATTTGAAGATGCAGCACACTATTATAATCACTTAGATGTTAATATGAATGTTTTTTTTATGCTTACGTGAGATGTGTGTGAATCAAAATAATACGTTTCTGCTTGAAGGGTTCGTGGCAAAATAACAACAGTCGCAGGGTTGGATCTTTCAAGGTTAAGCAACGCTTGCTGAGGCTAGTCCAAAGATGTGGATGAGAGAGTGAGTGTGAGATGTGTAGTGGTGGATTCTTTACTCTTCGACAGTCTTTACGAGTCTAAGCCCGAAAATCTCACAAACAGCTTTGCCAAGAAGAATACTGTTAAATGAATTGTGGAGGACACCTAAGCGGTTGCTGCATCTAAATTACTGTAGGCCTTGTATGAGTTTTCATTACGAAACTCGTTCGTCGATATCGAGCGCGTTTGACTCAGCGATTGGCCCGCTTCAAGGTCGTAAGAACTCTCAACCAATGAGAGCGCCAAACGCGCTCGATATCGACGAACGAGTTTCGTATTGAAAACTCGTACTAGGCCTACAGTTATACGGGTATATGCTGTTAGACTAGAAGTCTACCCAACATAGCTTTCCCAAACTATTGAGGCGTGAACATCTTGGAATTACCCAAAGAAGTAAGAAGTCGTTAATTCACAAGTAACTTTTTGGAAAATCCTAAAAGATTTGAGTAAAGTTAAACTGTAAACAATCATCAGAAGGAATATCATAACCACGACGCCTACGTAATCCCCCGAAATATTAAAGAAAGGAAAGATAGAAACAATATTTATAATAAATCGTTCAAAAAAAAAAAAAAAACAACAAGTAGGTGTAAACAAGCATAAAGCAAAGGCAAAACAAAGCCGAAACACGGGGTGGCGCGTTAAGTAAAGAAGTACCCTATAGAGTCACATTTTGCCATTATCTATGTTAAAGCCCCAAGTAATAGGGGCGAGTTTACTGCCACCTTATGGCAAAACAAAACGGTTGTATGTAACCCAACTAATATAATTAACGTGAAATTTTAGATCTAAGTAGTTACTTTGTCACTCAAAACAGTGGATATGGATGAAATGTGACTCATTAATGATTTTTAACGAGCATTAATCGTATAGGACAGTATTTTACTGATTTACCCATCGAAATTTATGCGGGTAAAACCGCGGAGCTAGCGTTATGATATAGTAAACTTGCAAGCTTCACAAAAAATGAACACAAACTCGCTTCTATAGCAAATCCATTAGCAAATCTCTTGCAGCTATGCCCGCTTCTTATTTGCTTTCAAATAACCTCCTCGTTGCGATGGTTGCAATTTCACATCGCCTAGATCGTTAGTGTATCTGCATAAGATCTTTCACATGCGTCTGCTTGAGAATGTATTATTTATTTTTAATTGCTATTTTCTAAATGTTGTTGATTGCCTCCTGTAACTTTGTTTTATAACACTAGGCAGAGGTGAACCTATAATTGGGGCGACCATTGCCTTCAGCCGTGCACTAAAGACTCTGCGACAGATAAACTTTGTTTTACGAGTTAAATAGCACCCATACTGCGTATCTCGCCTCTTACAAACAATTTGAAGCATATTGCTGATCCAATGCTACATATGTTTCATAAATGTGTCTGCTTAACAACGTAAATAAAGCAGTGTATGTTGTTGATCTGTTAAAATGTAACCAATTACTCTGCTGATGTTTTTGTTTACTTCATTTGTATCATAATGTTCTTGTTAATTGTTACCATAACTACTCATTACAATAACTGGCAACCATAGAAAATGCTCTAGTAGGTACGGACGACACCAGGTCAATTTCAAATTCAAAAATTTCCAATCAACCTTGAGCCATAACGCTTTACCGATTAAGTAAATCAGTCAATTTTTAGTATCTAATTGTAGCGAAAATCAATGTCAAAGATTTGTAAAAAATGTAAGGAAATTTCTGTTAATATTGAAAGATTGCGACTGAGATCAAATTGTAGTGTGACAGAGCGTTGTTAAAATTACGAAAATGTGCCTCTAGTATCTACTTCTAGCGTCTGTCTTAAAAAATATTTAAGCCACATGCTAATATCCCCACATACTCTGTTTGTTTTGTCTACATTCATACATCGTTAAGTCGCACTGCTGGGCACAGGTCTCCTCTCATACAGAGAAGGAATGATACATTACTTACTAGCGTCGTAGCGTGATGTTATTATATAGCCTAGAACCTTCCTGGATTAATTGACTATCCATCCCGAAAATAATTTTTGAAATTGGATTAGTGCTTTCTGAGATTAGCGCGTTCAAATAAACAAACAACCTCGTCAGCTTTATATAGTTATTAATATAGATTTTTATTAAAATGTTGTTTGTGCAACATCACCAGCAATACGGTCCTTTCTAAAATCTTCCATTACTTACCTACAAATTAATTAAAACCAGTTTTCTTACAAGCCAGACTAAAGAGGTGATCGCACTTGTCTATAAATAAACTACTTCATTCATTATTATTGATAAACCTAATGTTCGTTTTATGACAGAAAATGAATTAATTCCACAATAAATTATGTTTAGATAAAATAATTTACGGGTCTATAACACATTACACTATCTTCGTAACGTCGGCTGATACATAAAAATAGTTTAATTGGTTTTTGTTGTCACGGACCACCCAGTAATAAATTTGTATTTTTTTATGTTTATTAGTTATTTAACGTGTTTGAAATAGTGGAGTCGTTAAGATTTTTTAGATCTGTTTTTGAGGCAGTAATCGTATATTGTAATTTGGCTCACGAATAGACTATAACCTAGATGAAAACATACATTTTTATCTCGATATTGAGACTTACGCAGTTGAAACTGCGAGGCATAGCTTGTATAGAAAGTGTTTTTAAAATATACACCATATAAGATCAGCTAGTACCTAATTTTATAATAATTATGGTGTCATAAAGGACGGTGTAGGTTTGTATTTTGTCATCAGAATAACTCTGATAAAAGTAAAAACAACATTTCAACCATTATCGTTATAACAGGAAAACCATAACGTGTTTGCAGACCCAAAACACGCTACCGACGCCATCAAAAGGTAAACAGCTGGCATTCTACCTTGAAAATTAACTTTGTTCAGTACACCCACGGCAAAATTTATTCAACTATAAACCTTAACTTGTAATCAATAAAGCATTATTTCGATTGAAAAGGGTTCATGTTAATTATGAACTGTAACAATATTATGGACATGGCAATCTGTGCAAATAATACAAAGTAGTGCTGTGCAAACGAGTGTTTTTATTCGATCCAGATGTTACTACGATTATTTCAACTAAAAACAGCTAGAGAATAAATATTATGGTAAAATAAACCTAACATAACGCCTGCAATTCCCGAACAGTTTAGCAGAAGTGTAGATACACTGACATTTTGCCGGTCATAAAATCAGACTTCTGTTTAGAAATTCCTTGTGAAAAAGCCAATAATACTCTACGAGACAAATCCTCCCCACTACACACCATAAAGAAACTGAGAATTGTAGTTAATCTAATATGTATGGATGGTAGGCCACATAAATCTCATCGTCTAGGCCAATGGAATAACCTAAAATGTTGCATAAGTTCACGGATGCTGTATAAAAATAAAATTGCGGAAATGGCGACGGCAGATATCCTCAATTTCCGCTAAAGTCAGAGAGTCAACTGTGAATATCAAAAAGGGGCATTTATTCAAGCATGCATATTAATACGTCGAGATTTAAACTTATTATATTCTTTTTATTTTATTTACCACACTAGCTTCTGCTCACGACTCCGCCCCATCGCGTCGCATTGAATCGTCCGTCTGCTTTATTACTTCGTTTTCTATTATCTGATTTTCTTCTTTTAACATTGCTTTTATGGTTTGCAACCTGATATTAAATAATTACCCCATTGCCTTCCTCAAGAGTTAATAATTAAAATTAAAAATCCAAAAAATAATTTTCAAATCTGACGGCTAGTTTCAGATATAAACAAACACTTCAGCTTTATTACCTTAGTATTCAATCTATAGAAGATTATCATCTCTAGACTACACACAGGCAGCCTTAATAAGATTCAAAATGGCTCTGATTGTTCTGATGTGACGTGAAAAAGAGATTTAATGATACGCTACAATTTCTTGGTCTACTATGAGTAGTTGCCTGGTCATTGTTTGCAATAATGCTAATTACGCGAACCGATCTATTGGCTGAAGGATTATAGTTATCTCAAAACGCCAAACGTTGATTTATTTGATCGATCGACAGTCACACTAAAGGTATTTGAAAGTCAATCCATATGATATCAGTTCAGTATTTATGATATAATTATCCAGATATCGACTTTTACTGCAGCATCTCGTTCACACTCGAGTGATTTTAATCAAATAATATTCCAGTTAATCACATCACTATGCATTCACGGCCATGTTTGACCAAGCGTTGACATGTAATTTTACACCTTAACCTGTTTAAGGTAAGGTGTTAAGTTGCCTAACCGTGTAATGAGATATCTCAGATCTTTGTACCTTAGATGATGAAATGGTATGATTGCTAATACTGTTAGTGTATGGGTTCTGGTGTTGATTATGTCTGCCAATTATTATTGATTGGTGTGAAACTTGGAAAAATGTACTTAATAGATAATCAAAATTGATGTTTTGTTTAATCAAAATCTGTCTAGACTTTCAGTGTAATCCGATGCAGCTACACCGGATTATTAGGGGATTATTAGGACCCAGTAACTGGGTTGCAGAGATCAGATAGCTAGACGCTATGTAAAACACGGGTGTCGGGTATTCAGTTGAAGACCCGTCAGTGATAATGTCAGTACGTATTATTATGGGGCCTAGGATTTTCAAGGTTTCAAGTTGTGCTTTCATCACAGCCAAATGAGTAGTACTCATTTCCGATATTTTGAAACAGAGTTACAATACTAACAATTCTACGAATGTAGTCACTGGTGGACATAAGGTCGTCAACATGGATTCAAACAAACAAATACTATTGTGTAACTTTAGAAGCAAATTTTGAGGAGTTCGTTGCGTCATTTCTTCCCAGCTAAAGCACTAGGAAGTGGTGAAAAGCGATTAGATCGACTGTCTTATGTAATTGTGACGTTCAAAAAGTGTTAATTCTGAGCCTCATTTGAATAAATATCTTTTGATTTTCAAACAAAATACACGTCTACAGCCGACGTCCTAGACCGAGGCTCGTACCCTCGAGCTTAGCTTGTAGTCACTTAAACTAATATAAATCCCTGGCTGGAAGCCTCAATACATTGAAGCATCCATAGGAGGCATGCCCAGATAAACAGACGACAAATACATTGTCACGCGGATCAACCTAACTGCTAGACGCCATTCCCAAAAAAAGAATAAATGTCATATTCAATAGAGGTATATCTAATTAATCTCCATCAAGTCCGGTTCGCTATATTTATTTTTATTGCTTCATATCCTTATCTATATGGCTATAACAATAAACAGGTTTATAATATTGTATCACAGTTGCATAGCAACATCTTTACATAATATTCGATTCTGCAGACTATTTGGCACATCAATCTGTCAAATTTCCTTAATAGATTCTCAACTTTATCGCTAAAGAAAAGGTTGGTGATACTTGTCCAGAGTACATAATCAGCCTATAATTGTCCCACTGTTGGGATACAGGCCTCCTTTCGGTGAGAGTTAGTGGGCCGTAATCAACCACGCTGACCCAGTGCGGGTTGGTAATGTCACAACTGACATGTCTTCGAAGTTTTTGCTTCTATGACATGCCGGTTTAATAATTTACACAAAGTGAAGCGCCTGATGAGGTTCGAACCTACGACCTACAGCTTGTAAGTCGTGGCTGATACTACTAGGCCACTGCTGCTCGTTTGCTGCTTGCTTTCCAGAGTGTTTTAATTCTATAGCCACATTTATTGTGTAGTAGTGGGGATGATACTGAGAAATTCTAATAACAACCTGAAAATAAAGAAAAATTAAGACGCAAAGAATAAACACAAATAGGAGAAGTTTAGAAGAAAATACGCGTCACATTCAAGTAAAACAGCGATCGCTCTGTATAATGCTACGAGGCTATGACCCTATGCGAAAGAGAACCGCAGCGGTGGTTGTTATCGTCATGACGTCAACAGGGGCACTATAAAATAAGATATAGCTACTTTGCTGATACTTTTACATCAATATAATCAGTAAACTTCCACGTACATAGCTACAGTATGTGATAATTACACGATACACTTGATTTGATTTCTTCATCAATCACGACATAATCCGCGGTTAAGTTCGCAATAATTAAAATTATAATTAAATCATACTTCACTGAAAACTAATTTTGTACATGTTGTACACAAAGTTCGTGCAAAATTATATTTTGAAAACCAGTTTGTAAGTTCCAAAACATATTTATGCTTAAATAATAAATCAAACAAATGTATGACTTATTTGAAAGGTGTTAGATTTGAATATCGATTGCCATTTTGATATGCAACAGTGTAAAATAACTTTTATCGGTGGTTACGTTTGGTCTCTAAGTTGCACAAACGCGTCCATTGTTCGGTTGTTGAATTTTAGTCTTTATTGATGGTTGTATAAGATTTGTTTTGAGTTGGTTGTTTGCTGTGTAAGGCGGCGACATCTCCGTTGCGGCCAGTATCGCTCTACCTGATTACACTTCAATGTGACATAAGCTAATGGATTCCAAGTTATAAACGGGAGCGATTTTTAAGCATCACCTGTTGTCAGTCGCGCTCTTTTGGTAAAGGGCTTTCATTCACTGTTCTAGTAAATCGTCCATTACAGAAACATTTAAAAGAGGTACACTGTGCCATTCCACCCATAATATTTCATACAGTTATTTTCGAAATACAGGGATATACGGATGTCCGCGGGACGTGGCTAGTATTATACAGTATGTTAAGAAAACCCTGTCCGACCCGTGAAGGTGTTGTTAGGTATCGATAACTGATTCTACTAATGGATACACTTAAAACAACAACCGGACTAAACTTAAAAAAAAAGCCCCTAAAAAAATAAATATTATTTCGCAAAAAGTGGTAACTTATTAAATCTGCGTTAAGCACCCTTCCGCGGGCGGCGGGCGGCAGGGCACGCGGCACGTGGTCGCATCGCTATTCGCTCAAAATAAAACCAGTGTTGTCACTTTTTTAAAAATTACCAAATTTCGGGGAAGATGGAATTAATTCGCGGAAAAAAAGATTATTTCAAAATTCATTTGTATTGGTACTATGATGATTACGTAAAATTTTATATTATATTTGGTCATGTGTTTACCTAACCTTTATTTTCCTTATGGGTCGGACAGGGTTTTCTTAACATACTGTATAGGCTGTGAAATCAACACGCCAACTGAAATTACATTACCTACACGGTTCAAATGTATGGAACAGTTTTTTTTTACTTACATGACGAACGAAATATTTCTATGCGGGTTCAAAATCATGGCTTGAAGCCATGATAACAGGCCGATAATACTTTTTCGTGACTGGCAACATTGCTCACATATACGTCCAGCACTAGACAGCTTGATTAAGGAGATTGATTAACGAAACATTTTTTATTACTGCCACTAATCTTTACGGTAAATTGAACATATTTTTCACGCTTACAACTTAAACCACGACGAAATAAACCTTGATTACTTGCGAAGGCCGGTTGCCAGCCTTTAACACAACTCAACCTTTCAGTGACGCTCCGTAATAGTGTTGGCGAAAATTATTTAGTATAATTTTTTTTTTTCGTGAAATGTGATTTTGGTTAAAAATAAATAAGAACGAAATTCAAATAGTGTGTAATAAATACATATGTGTTTAGTGCTTCGAAAAAAAATCATGATGATTTTCTCTCGTTAAATAGACCTTATGAAAAATAATCGAAATAATTAATTTTTTAAAGCATCTGGAACATTTGCATAACTGAAATATATATATATATATATATATATATATATATATATATGAGAATTACTTACATAGTGCTTCAAAACAATAATGGTGATAAGTTTTCCTATGGTAAAATATTTTTTGTTTCTATTACAAACTGAAAAAACTGTTTCCCATGTCGAGGTCGTGGTTATATTATTTTGATACTTCGTATCCATGTTGTGAGATCAGTAATATTTTATACATATGCAACATGAAGAGAAACTGCCTCTCGATTTTGACCGTCAAAACTTTCTTTAGTCATATTGCTTTGACATTATTTCAGACTATCACTGCCATCTAATATTTTAATATACAAAATACTATACTAGCTTTTGCACGCAAATTATTCCGTACTTATAACATGGAATGTCCTATGATACTCGGCAATACTATTATTATATTACTTACGATTAATCATTTTCCATTAGCGAATCTACATTTAAATTCTCAAAGCTTACCTCTTTAAAACATGAGTACAGATTGCTACTAAATATGACCGTATTTATAATCTACTAGCTTTCCGCCCGCAGCTTTTCCCGCGTGGAGTTCGGTAATATCGCGCTTTTTGGATTTTTCTCTGGAACATCACATTTTTTCGGGATATAAAGTACCCTATTATTTAATCCGGACTTCTAACTTTATGTCTGCAAAGCAATCGGTTCAGTAGTTACGGCGTGAAAGCGGAACAAACAAACTCACTTTCCGATTTATAATACACACATCAAAAGTGTCTAGGGATCAAGCATTTTTATGCGGATTTCTTGAGATTGAGATGTGGCTTTGTAATAAATTTATGATTTTATAAATTTATATGGATCCTTTTTGGTGCATTTCATAATTTGAATCAGGAACTGTGAATCAAATTCGAGTAAAAGATGAAAATCAGCTCTCAATATTTTCCCTATAAAAACATACAACGCATTGAAGACATTATTAGTGCTACTGTTTCCCTACTACTGATTAAAACCAACGTTATTATGGAGCGGCGACGTCATTTAAGCAGGGAAGAAATGCTCAGAGCCGTGGGAATGATAGAAGCTGGTTCCCGGCAACGTACTGTGGCTTTAGCTCTGAATACAAGTCAGAGTGTTATCAGTCGACTTTGGACACGTTACCGAAGCACTGGTACCGTGGCTGAGCGCCATGGAGGACGGTATCGCTGCACCACACGGAGACAAGACCGATACATTCAAATCTTAACTCGAAGAGCTCCAACAATAACCGCCATGATGTTAGCCGTGAGGCTTCATCACTCTTCAGGGAACTTAATTAGCGACCAAACAGTCAGAAACCGCTTGCATGAAGTGAACCTTCATTCCCGAAGACCGCTACGGGTACCACCTATAGCAATGCACAATCGTAGGATTCGATATCAATGGGCTCTTGAACACAGAAATTGGGCAGAAGAACAATGGCGTTTCGTGTGCTTTTCTGATGAGTCTCGTTTTGGTATGAAACCGGATACAAGACGTATACGACACTGGAGAACCCCTGGACGCCAACAGCGATTAAAATCCTGCCAGGAAGTCCATCCTTATAGTGGTGGAACCATCATGGTATGGGCGGGTATTTGGATCGGCGGAAGAACTGAGTTGATTTGGATCAGAGGCAACCTCAACGCTCAAATTTATGCTGAGACGATTGTATCAGACGTCATCGTTCCTCTACAAGTGCAAATCGGTCCCTTATTTCAGTTAATGCATGATAATGCACGACCGCACACCGCAAGAGTTGTAAGACAGACTCTCGCCGCAGCTAACATCGATGTCCTGCCCTGGCCTGCTCTGTCGCCAGACTTGAACCCGATTGAGCATGCATGGGATATACTACAGAGAAGAGCTCTGCCGAATACGGAGGGTATCCAGTCGCAAGAAGACCTTTTTTTGTTGTTGCAACGAACATGGGCGGCCATTCCACAGCGTGATTTGGATGAACTCATTTTGAGTATGCCAAACCGATGTTCTTGTGTTGTTAGTGTTCGCGGTAGAAACACGGATTATTAATTGTTTAAGATACCCAATAAAATTTTAGAGAAAACTGTTATTTCAGTCTTTTTTTCGAACTTTTGTGTTAGTGGTTTAAATGTCAAATATCCCTTTATTAGGAAAATGGCAAATTTCTTTATTAATGCAATGGTGACTTGGTTTATCGTTACTGTGACAAACGAAAACACTTTATTTGATGAATCCTTAAAGAAAATTTTAATTAATATCAATCAGGAGAAAAGTTATTGCAAAAATATATGTTGATCCCTAGACACTTTTGATGTGTGTATTAGTAAGGATAAAATGTTCGTTAGCTTTTGTTTCATGTTTGCAAAACAGAACAGCTTCTCAATCTTTTGAAATTGCTTTAAACTTTCTCTGCTGTGTTAATTACATTTTTACGTTCTTATATTCGTCATTCATCTTTATACCATCCATAGAGTCGTTCAAATGTATGTATTTCTTCGCACTCAGTAGTCTCAGCTGACAGTTAATGGATTCTCAATTGTTTCTGTGATTCCGACATACGACCGGTTAGCTGCGTTATTTTGTAACAACACTTAAGGAATAATTTGGATGACAGGCTTTTATTAATTTGCACTGCACCCGGACCACACAGAGTCTAAACAATTTCATCCATTTGAAAATGGATTTCACCCAACACATGGAATATGAAAATAAAAACCATATACAACATCTCATAATTAAACAAAAACATTCACACTTTGCAACCAAAACAATCTTATCGGCCATAGCCATTTCTGTTAAATTAACCCTGACTTTCTCACAATCACGTTTCTACACGTGACTATTAAAAATAAAAATGGCGATTAATTATCAGCTGATTGAACAATTGACATAATCCAACGGCCTTGCAGTAACTTCCCCGTTTCACTTCGGTCATTTTGACCTGAATCTAGCTTTGCACATGAATTGGCTTACTTAATCATTGGAGGTAATTGACACGCGATTTTGTCTTGTTTTTGCTGGTGACCCTCTTTCTAGAATTGCGCTAGTTTTTTGTTGTTAGCAATGCGTGATGTATGTTAGTAATAATTAAGATAGACGCAGCATAGCCTTTATTTGAAGTTGTCACTACATTGTAGTGGTTCAGTAGTTTGAGTATGATCAGGTTTGTCTTTGGTATTGCAGTTTGCCTTGGACGTTATACGACACGGCTCTCTCATCATTCAGACGACAGACGCAACTGTCCTTGCGACACTGCCAGAGTGACTGTCACGAGTCACTCATATCCGACCTTTTCGGTCATTCTTATAACGCCATAACAAACTTAAACGGCGCCATTAAATGCGTCTTCTCATTTATTAAAATCAACATTTTAGATTACGTCCTCTGCTTGCTCTAGTTCAAGCTTCCTTCCTCCAGTTTCTGTAAAAGCTCTCTTGCCTATTCATTTTTACTGCACAAACTTTCTCCATAAACTTTTGTATTCAGCGAATATATTGCACTTTGAAAACACTAAACTTACTAATTTATTAAATTGTTTAATAGTTTACAAAGTCATTTAATTTGTGTTAAAATAGTATTTTTATCTCTAAGATCAAATAACTCTAATCTCTTAGAAAGCCAACCAAATTCCTTTTCTCGAACCTTTCCGTGCATATCAGATATTTCTAGGAAATCAATGTAGGGAAGTATTTCTAGAAGCATGTTTTGTAACAGTTCAAACCAATAAAACATGATTTCTTTTGATCAAGGCTTGTGGAGGTGGTAGCTCGCTGTCCATATGTTATTTAATTGGATTAGGTCATCAAAGAGTTCTTATGATTTTTTAAATTTTTATATTACCACTGTTATGGATTCGTTAGTAAGTGAAGGCGAAGTCTCGTTATTAAAAACGCTCCAAATCTTGCCGTCTTACTCAGCTTAGCGACAATCAGTGTCAAAAACTTAATGAAATTAAATTAAAAGGATTTTTCACAGATAAGAGACTGAGATTAGAATGCAAACGTTCTTAAAAATATAAAAATGGTCTCTGTGATATTATTTGCCAAATTTATAAAGATATTTTTGACGTGATAAAAAATTAAGGCATAATTAAATAAGCGTTATTAAGGGTTTAACGCTTGAATCATAAAGGAAAAATCGATCTGATTTGCAGACTAGAGTTCAACGCTTGATTTATAAAGGAAAGTTCGATCTAAACGGGGCACGGTATCAGTCACAATTTCCTCTCGCAAGTTTGTTAAGATCTTTTACAGCTAGTAAATTGTACCTTCTCTCCACAGGCACCCATAAAGTATTCAAGACAATAGTGTCGACATTACAACAGATAAGGTTACTAAGAAGCTTACTAATAACGTTAAATATCTCAAGAAATGGCTATTGAGGTTAAACAATTCTAATCACAAGTAGATCCTGAACTATACATGTCTCAGAGTTTCAATGCCAAACAAAATTAACACTTAAATTACAAAACACAATGTGCAAATTGGAGTGTCGAACAAAAGAGATTTGCCCCATAACAAGATACTGCTGAAATATTCGGTCGGTTTTACGAGCTGTTGTACATGCCTGATACATTTGATTTGGGTAATTGTGGTTAGTGTCTGTGACGAATTACGGATGCCCTCGATTAGAGGAAGCCCAGTTTTGTCGAAATGTCTGTAGTTAAATTTGGATTTAGTTATAAGGTAATTGATACGTTTGTGATCTGCGCAGGTTCAGTAAAGCCGATCTTAAGGAACAATGGGTTCTTGAGCAAATCGGGATATTATTTCCAATAACCCAGTTCTAAAATTTAAACTGTCGGAAAATGCACCCTAACCCTAATTGCACATAGTACTACTATTACTATCAATTTGAAGTATTTTGATTATTATCCATTGCTCCATGTGTCCTAAATTGACTCGGTCTCTGAATTTCGTAGTTTACAACTATTACTGTTTCCAAAAACTCATCTGGTTCTTTTCTAAAAAATTCAGCACCGTCTTCTCCACCCCCAAACTTGTAAATCACATGTTGTACTTTATTTCCACCATATTGGATTTCCAAAGCATCGTAGTGAGTGAATACTAAACCGAATCCAATAGTAGGCCATTTGTCTACATCGTTTCAACCGTTTAGGAAAGCGGTAAAACACTCTGGTATACACCAAGGCATAAAACATTTCCATTCTTATAGCCTCCCTGTTTCTGGTTTTCTGGTCAGACGTTATCCTGAATTAGGACTGCGAAATTGACTTGATTAATCGGGTTCTCGAGTTTATTGATGGATTTGGGCACTATTTCAGTATATAGGAGATCTTGAGTATAAGAAGTATGTTACGATCGTTGCACGTGGCGTTTGCGTGTTATAAATCCTTCCGACCCCTGTAGGGCTCGATAAACGATTGTTAATGAAAATGAAATTGAAGACCATTACTGATGCAAACATGATCACAAAAGCAACGGGGTTGTAGCAAATAAATGCGCTGGATATGACAATACACATATACGACGTAACAATACACGACATTACATAAGTATGACACACACAAAACATGACATCGAAAAGACCTTTGTTTTGGACATAAAAATAAAGAACTACAAACAAATGCACTAGTTTTCACTTTCAAATTCACGCGCCGCTGCTCACAACAAACTATCAAAACAGAATGTAGGCGTAGTAAATACTAAGTTTTTGTTTTTTAATGATTCTGGGACTGAAAACATAGGCTTTAATGTTATAGGACAGGTTCCACTCGTTTTTTAACCATTTTTATTTCACATCTCGAATGAAACCATTTCAATTAATATTACCTATCATAAGTAATTGCCGGCGCGTGTGATTAAGTAAAAACAACCGCGGCAGTGGCGGTTCCGTGGATCTCTTAACATACTTAGGACCGTATTATAGGATCGTAGGTAGGGCTGCTTGAGCTCCGTGATTCGAACGCACGTCCAGCAGTTCATTCGAGGATCTTTGAGGGCAGGCGTTTTGGGTCATCAGGAACCCGAAAATTTACCAGTCTTACTAAGTGATATCGCACATATTACCCAGTAACTGGGTTGTTGAGGTTCGATGGGCAGTTGCTCCATACTGGTACTGATGCGTCCCGTTAAAGTAGCGAAGCACATATTTGGGGTAAAGGTTGAACTGGTTACTGTCATGTCATGAGCTAGGTCTGGTTTCAAATATGTCCCCTGAAATCAAAACCTTCAAGTGCTTTTTTTACCTTCATATGCCTACTTAACTAAACTGAACTGATCCAAGAAAGGAAAAAGAAGACCCTATACTTACATATCATTTATATTAAATGTAACTTCCTAAGAAAAAACATTAGTTTGACCTCAATCCAAAACTTATAGGTTCTGATATATTATTATTTCCTACAAGTAGTATAATGAGCGGTAATATTTATTCAGTAAGGCCCTTCGTACACGGCATGGTTTCTTTACGGTGCAAATGCGACATATAATCTGCACTGTAAAAATAAAACGTGCCTGTTAACGAGTATAAATCGCCACATAGAAATAATGTGTTCAGCAACAAGCTTATCGTTTTTCTTGCCATGAAAAACTTAGGTTAAGTCACCGTGTGCAGACACAATAGGGATGTATCCAAGGTATGAAAATCAAATAAAAATAATTAATCCGTTTTACAGATAATAAAAAAAAATTAAGACCCGTATTTTATATTTTGTCGAAATTACCAAAATCAACTGAGATATATAGCGTACTAAAGTTACGGAGTGGGCATGCGACATTTCAAATCAATATATCTTCCTAAGTATTTGAAAGAAAGAAAAAATAAAAAATACGTGTTCAATATTTTTTATAAATCTATCTGATGGACATTAAATTATTTTTTAGGATACAACCCAATTGTCAGTGTTATACGGATCACTATCGAAATTTGTACACAATTTTTTCTACGGCGCGGTTGCGATGCGCTACTGACTTCGTTTTGTTCTTGTCGTATTCGATCGAATTTTGTCGGCTTTAGATCAGCAGTTAGTATTAGCCGATCGTATGCGTCCACATCCTATAGAACTTGATCGGCTACATCCGTTATATTACTAACTTTATTAATACTTGGATGCAGCCGATCGATTAACTAGTACGTACTGATCCGATGGAAATAATCCTTTATATGCCATACTATAATGAAACCCTGCCGTGTACATGGGGCCTGATTATCCCGTATATCAGGTTTTTCGTAAGGAATAATCAGTTTTTGCTTATCTCGGAATGTCCGAGTTAGATTGTAATATATGCCAGCCGTTTCGGTAATCAGCGCTGTTGTTCTCTTTGAGACGTTCAACGACCTTTCCTGGTATTGGATAAAAATGCTTGTAAACTATACCAAATGTTGGCAGAAATTGTTTTTGATCTCGTTCCTTCTAAACATTTTTCTGAAATCTGCTTAATGTTACTCCTGAAATAGTAGATATGTTTATGAAGCTGTAAACAACACTTCAAATTTAAATCAGGAAGCCCAAATTAAAACTGAAAAAAAAACATTACTCATGCATCAACACAACTATAAAAGGAGCATTGTTATTCATAGTAAAAAACGTTTTAAAACAATGAAACGAATTCATTAATAAAACAGGAGTTTGGGCGTGCGTAATCTTTTGTGTGGAGTAAATTGAGACATGTTTCACTAGCTCTTGTATTATATATTTTAATAGTTGCTAATTATCTTGTTTCAACTATTTAGGCCCATTATTTCTTTTAATTTATATGGCACTGTCTTAGTTTTGCCCTGGAACTTGACCGCGTGATTTTTTTTTTTGTACCCCCGGCATCAAGCGCGCGTCGGGTCAACCGCCCGCGCTTTGATTATAATCGTTTTGACTTGGCATTTTTTCTGCCTTTGTTTCCTTTTGGTAGGCTTCAGGTATTGAGGTATTACATGCAAAGATTTTTTTATTCAAATATAATCCAAAGATTTATGCGACCAAAGAAAAAAAAAACACTTTTTAGCTTAATTGTAGATAATATTTTAATAGAAGATACATAATAAATAAATAATAAATATTTGTACGCCTTTCAAGGCGACACATAGTGCAACTTATCTTGTTTTTTAAATACCACCTTATAACACCTATGTGTACAAATAAATAAATTTGAATTTGAATTTGAATAATTAATAGAAGTATACATTTGCAATTTCAAAAGAATTACACCAAAAGCAAACATACCAGCAAAAATGTAATTCACTCATGCACGATAAAATATCATACCTACATGTAAAATGCGTTAAAAAGTTTGGAGATGATATTACATATAATGAAAAGGCAATTTTAATTCAAGACTAGCATCGCAATTGAAAGTCCAGATGAATAAGAGAAAGTTTTCTGCAAGTCAGAGATATGTACTTATAATAATAAATTCTAATCCTAGTCATTTGTCTTCATTTTCCATTTAGTGTCTCGAAACGGATCTAGTCACGGTGTGTAGGATTAGAAACGTGGAAAACGTGAATGACATCACTCACTTCTGTCATATTACTATTTACAGCACATTTAAGGTAAAAGACACGAAATAGACGATAACTGTTGAACAAACACAATAGTGTTTCATCAAAATCAGATTTCCAAAGAATACTAGACACGTATTTTTCTTTTTTCATATAAACCAAAAATGAAGACGACACAGTGCGTTGAAAACTCGTGTGACGTCACTACACTCTAGACTTTTTAGCGAGGAGTGACGTCACCAGCCACCTCCTGATCTTTGATGCCTTTTATATTTGTAAATTTTTATTGATTTGATAAAACAAAATATACGTATCCAATATATTTCTATAATCTGAATGACGGACTAAATAGAATATTTTTTTTGTATCCAGGAAACATCTCCATTTCCAGTCGACAGTCGATACTTGAGAATAAAAGCCACTCGTGAGGACAATGTTCTCAACTTATATACGCTATTTTGTCAATGTAAGACTTTATTTGATTGTAATGGGGAACTATATTGAAAAAAAATAATATTTAGGGTATTGGAAGATATTTTTACGCAACAAGGAATTTCATAATAAGCCTATATCTAATGTTGTTCCCATCATTTCAACACAGGCCTGCAATCTGCGAGAACAAGTTGGCTTCAACCTGCCACGCGGGGGTAAACAAGGAAGTTCGTCAGTCATTGATTTCGAAAAAAAAAACACCTACAATTGAGAAACATCTTATTCATTATTCATGCCTAAATAACATTACATATTCCCTAGGAGCTCGAAATCTTACGTAAGAAGTCCCAATACATGTGGAAAGACCGAAATCCTGACGAAGCCAATTAATCCAAGGCTCTAGCTAATCCGAGCATCTGATATCGGTAACTTTATTTACGCCCTACCTGTTTCGGATACGACTTGAGGTTCCTTAAGGCGCCTTAGAAGCCTTCAAGGGCCTGACGATGCTCCAATTTGCATTATTTTGTTCTTTTATCTTTTTTTCTGTATAATATACTTTCCACGGATTCTTAGTAGACATCACTTTGAGAAATCTGATATTAAACGAGGATTACATTTTTCATAGCGGTCTGTAGAAATTGTTTAGATATAGAAAGTAACAAAAAAAAGACTAATAAAATATGGCGGGTTATCACAGCATCCAAAAGCATAAAGGAGAGAGCAGGCATAGCAAAGTATCTTAGTTACAAACTTTGCATAAATTCCAATATCTCTAATAGTGAAAATATCTTTCGACCGCTATATACATGGGTCATTATTTAATGTTGGTCAGTATTTCATGCCAGTCATATTTGCTGTATGGTATTGTTCAAGATGGATGTAAAAAATCAAAATCAAAAAAAGATTGTTATGTCTTTCTATATTATTT
Source organism: Sesamia inferens (assembly GCA_037179545.1). NCBI lineage: Eukaryota > Metazoa > Arthropoda > Insecta > Lepidoptera > Noctuidae > Sesamia > Sesamia inferens. The sequence goes on from CM073950.1 coordinate 17,607,012, forward strand.
CGATTCGATAATCTAGACTTGATGCGTTGCTTTCTCACTGTTCACAGTTCTTTGATGTCTTAATATAATGAATTGTTTTATGATTCACTTCTGGACTGGTGGTTAAATTTTCTTCTTCTTATATCTTAGGTTACTGGTTTAGTTTCTATGTATGTATATACATATGTTTTATCGAGAGTTTTATTGTTTAAAAGCTTTTTGCCTGACATAAATGTGAACACCTCTTCAAAACGAAAATGATAATTCATTACCTCATCAGCATGGTAACCACAAAAGGTTCGTTCAGTTTATTTGTTGGTTTATATCGGGTCTCATTACGAATACAATCGTGTTTATCGCTAGCAATATCAAATTATGACCTCTGCGTGTTGATGGCGTTAATTATACCATTTTATTTCGTTTTTATAGATCCATTATTAAGAGTGTAACTACAGAAAGGAAAAAGTGTACAATAATTGGTAAACTTGTAAATACAACAAAAATAATAGATCGGCAGTTACAAACAAAGGCTACGTTTGAACTTGAATCTTTGAAATATAAAATAAATCGAAGAACGACTGATGGAAGTGATTTAAATGACGATAAATGTATAAATAGTTGCGTTTTGTGAGAAATGTGCGTTTGATGTCCAAAGTGGCGAAGTCAGAGTCGCGAGTCGTGCTCGTGGGTGATGGAGAAGGTGATGGATGCTGCTCCTGCGCTGGCATGAGGATCGTTGACCTTGGAGGCGTGTTGCTCGAAGCTGCGAAGCTTACCAGATCTTGGTTCTGTCAGAAGCCTGGATACGGGTGAGTTGTCTTGATTACGATGAACAGTTTTAATTTTAAACGGTTTTTTGTTATAATCTTAACCTAATAAAACCTCGATAATTGTATTAGTACACACCAGTCTGGCCAACAAGTATTAAAAAATATTACTGTCAAAATATGAAATATGCACTGACAAGTAATTAAGTCATTAGAACTTCGTGGTTTTTTGTGAGAATGGTATTTGTAAAAATTTCAACGGGACTTGTCGGCATGGCCGTACACCCAAACCCACATCACACCCTGACATCCCTCTATGGAAAAATTCTCAGGATCCTAAGTAAGATGCCCAAGGAAGCTGCTTACCGCAAATATACTGAAATGATTGTCAAGGAGAGAATGAATGTCTTAAGGGAAACTGACAACGCTTTCGATTTAGAAGTGAGGATGAACTGTGGTCAAGCTGAAGAATTGATAATCCAGGCGGAGAATGAGTTAAATTTAGCTAGAAAAATGCTTAATTGGAAACCATGGGAACCACTGATTGAGGAGCCGCCGACGGGCCAGTGGACATGGCCGCCTATGAAGGGTGTTTAAGTTTTTTTTTTCTGTTACTGCTTTTTTTTATTAATTATTAAATGATCATTGAAACCGATGCTTTATGGATTTCACGTCTTAAAGAAAATCGAAGTTTCAGTGGACTCCTTCTAAAGGTTTTTAGGAGTCCACTGAAACTGTTTGGCCGATCAACTTTTATTAATAACGCTATCATTATTTGCCAATAAACTCGAAACAGATCCCAATTCAACGGCAAGTCAAGGAACTAACCTCATCATTCGAATTCCTCTCAAAGAATATTACCTGTTAGCAAACTGAAAATTCGTCGAGTCATAATTAATAAAATTCGGAAACTTTGAGAATTCGAAAGTTCTTATTTACAAACGACAGGGTTACCACCTTCCTTTCGCAAGTACTTGGGATACTTTAATTAAACCTCTACTTCAAACTTGATTATGAAAATGCATCAAAGGAAATGAAATTGTCATTTCCCCGTTTTGTCTAGGTGTTTCCATGACTCAAGTCACCCTCAAGTAGAGGGTGACTTGAGCAAAATGAATAATCTATTATTCCTACTCATTGAAGTGAAACTTGTACAGACAACAGTAGGCCTAGTATGAGTTTTCAATACGAAACTCGTTCGATCGTATCGAGCGCGTTTGGCGCTCTCATTGGTTGAGAGTTCTTACGACCTTGAAGCGGGCCAATCGCCGAGTCAAACGCGCTCGATATCGGCGAACGAGTTTCGTAATGAAAACTCATACTAGGCCTACAGCACATCAAGCTGCTACAATCTGTCAGATTTCTTTATTAGATTTTCAACTTTATCTCTAAAGCATTACGGCTCAAGCTCGATTGGGAATATCTGACAGATTGGGATAGCTTGAACTGCTGTCGTCCGTACATACATATACCTGGCGTAGTTATTATTTAAGGCAAAATCTCTCAATGCGTCATCAGCCTTTTGTGTTCCCACTGCTGGGACACAAGCACTGGACCATAATCATCGAGTTCAGTTCGGGTTAGTAGATGACACATGTCTTGAATTTATGATTCTAGGCCATTTTTTTTTTTGTTGGGATGGGAATCATCAAATGACTTCTCCCGCTCTGGGTGGAGCGGAAGGGCGTGTCAGACTTTTACTGACTTAAACCCATCCGTGTTTCTTCACTTGCCCGTGCGACGGACAGGGCCACGGTTTCTTGTTTAACCAACCCGCAACCCTGACCCAGGAGGCAACGGTCTTCGTGGACCCCGGCCCGATGTGCTGACATCTCTTTGAGGCGCGCGTGAAACACGACGCGCCGACGACTCGGGCCTGGTCCTTACCGGGCGGCGAGCTGCCCACTGCTCACCGCCCGCAGGCCCGCGCCTACGATGGCTGGGAGGCCATGCCGTTGATTTCATTTACCGTTTTGAGTGCAGTGAAGTGGTCGCCTAGTGATATCGGCTGCGACTTACCTAGTTGTAGGTCGTAGATTCGATCCCCGTCAAGCACTTTCATCATCATCATCAATCAACCTTTTTATCGTCCCACTGCTGGGCACAGGTCTCCTCTCATACAAAGAAGGATTGAGCGTAATTACCACGCTTGCTCAATGCGGGTTGGCGATTTCAGACTTAAAGTCCAAGTTTCCTCAAGATGTTTTCCTTCACCTTATAATCAGTCATTGGTATCCAAGATATACTAAGAAAGTTACATTGGTACTTGCCTGAATCGTGGAATTGTGTTTTAAACACTAGGCCACCAGGTGTTTCAAGCACTTTACGTAAATTATTGCTTTACCACAGCTCTCAAAACCATGAAGGGAAATATCATGAGGAAACCGGCATTTCCTAGACGCAAATAAAACTTCGAAGACCTGATATCTACCAAACCGCACTGGGTCTGTGACGTAGATCACGCCCCGCTCCCTTTCGCCGAGAGAAAGCCTGTGTCCTAACAGTGGCGACATTGTAGGCTCATTTTGTTTATGTTTAAAGCGTCTGCCTGATTCGAGTCATCTAAGAATGCATATGCCGTACCTGTTATCACTGGCCAGTACAACTCAACAATGAAATCACATTTGTAATACCCTTACTTCGTTGAATATCACAGGCACTTAACGGACAGACAACCGACACGTCTACTCTCGCCTGTGGCTCTCGTAAGAATGACCGACGTGGTGCGCTCGAGACAGTGCTTGTCTGTGGTCAATGATAAAATGCATACACTACAACATTCAAACACAAACATATACCCTGATACTTGACACACCCTTCAGAACACGTTGTTCTACAAAATCCTGTTTAAAACATAATTGTCACTAAGCCTTTGTGAATATTACAAAGGCTTCAGCATGCTCATCTCCCCGCGATCCCTTAAAAGAAATGTGGAAATGTAACTTCAAAATGGCGCGTGATGCTCAGGTCTTTGTGGTGGCAAAGTGCATTATGTGCTCAGGTACTGGTAGAGATAAATGCACTATCATAATCCAACTCGAATGATAATATATTATCGTGCTGAAAATATAAAAATCGATTAAAATACATACATATACTTAACGAGCATGACACACACAAGGAAAACTGTAATTATAATTTTAGTTATTTTGCCGTGAAGTAATTTAGTAGTTCTTACTTTCATATTCCCAGTAACATCATAATCATTGACAGACTTGTTCCTTCTACTGAGTATAGGGCTCATTGTTTTGGCATGCTTTCCTGAGGGCCTAGACAAAGTACACACGCTTAGTAGCGTTTCTAAATCTACGATCGATAACGAAGTAGCGTTATTGTCGATAGAATGCTAGACAAAGTCACAAGTTAACGCCAATCGCTGATTCTATTCGTATCGGAGAAATCTTGCTCTGTGGTTAGCGATCATTTACTTAATCCTTCGCTCTTCGACGACAAAAAACACTTGACATTGAAAAAGCGCGCGCGGAGTTTATTTTGATAATTGTGATTTGTTTACATTTTAAGTGTTTGCGGTGTTTAATTGTAAAGGATATTAAAATGTAAGCACTTTGCAAGTTTCTAAATGTTACAGAACTAAAAGTTATTTAAAAATCATAATGATATTCATTATTTGAGTGACCAAATTTGTTTCAAGTTTGTTTATTAGTTTGTAAAAGTAATTTTTAAATCCTTCTTTTAAAGGATGGAGTTCTATTCACCCCGTTTTACGGTAATATGTAAAAATAGAAGTGCCACTTACTTTTGTCTCAAAGGGCAGTTCTCGAGACCCCTCAAGTTGGTCCAGCGGCGAAGATCACGACAAAGCTTACGAAAAGAACGTTTATCAAACCGATATCGGTTTTGGAAATCAGTGTCCGTGATATCCTCAATTCTTTCAAAGCCTCGCCCGTTATAATCTATCTTGTCACCGGAGCCATACTTCTTCCCATAATAATCGTAATGTATGCATATTTCACAATAAACAGAATGTAATCACAAATAAAATAATTCAAATCTAACAAAATAACTCGCACACAACACACCTCAAGCAAACAGCTGACCGACAAACCGCCATTTGCTAGCGTTATCTACAAGGTCCACCCGATAGAAAGAAAGCGTTCGAAACGAAACGCTCCCTAGCGTCAACGATTGTCGAAATAAGCATGTTGTCTAGCACATTTCTATTAGTTTTCGATGGTCACGTGATTTTTCTCCAGTCTCATTCATTTTTTTCCTTTTCTACTTTCGTTGACGCCGATAGAATGTTACTTTGTCTAGGCCCTCTGGTCTGTGTTAATCTTATTCATCAAGAAGCTAATAACAATCCGAAGAAAATAGCTAAGTCATTGCTTTATTACTGGAAAACTCATATACTCACCAACGTATACATATAACACAATGAAAGTTGTTCAATTATCAAAACGATTGGCATTGTCATTGTACATATGTAGGTATATGACGTAATTACCCCACAGGTATTGCCCTCGATCTTTTGTAGATCGTCCACCCAGTTATTAGATTACTAGTCTGACAACACTTCTTGTACTGTGTTACTAATGAATATGTCTATGCTATGTCTAATAAGTATTCTCATACCAACACATACTAAATTTAAGTTACATTCCCAATCAAAAGTTGGCGTTAGGCCATGCCAAATACATCCCTAGAATAATCCTAAGTAATAACTTCTACCACAGTACAAACATCCAGTTTCCTGGTGTAATATTTAAGACAAAAACTTGGCAATTGTTTGAACTGGCTGCTAAACGTGTTATTACAAATTCAGGAAGGATTGCAAGAAGCGATCGCGGCGCCTTCAAAGAGGAACGTTCTATTATATGTATACCTCGTGTAGTCAGAAATCGCATCTTCAGTCTAACATGAGACATGACCCAGATCGGACACATGTAGTTCTTGTCATCTTGATCTGATATTGTAAATCCACTCTGACAAACCAAACCGCTTCCCAGAAAGGCTTAGTTTGCCTAGTAGTCTGGACGTGTGCCAATGAACGCAGCTAAGTTTTAAAATTTCATAATTTCACGCGGGAAACAGAAAACTTATCGCAAGAGCTGAAGAAAATTCAACGAGGACGAGTTGGAAGTTTGATATTTTCCCTATCTATATTACTTAAATAAGACTTGAAAAGTAGTTATTTGTGTTTGCTTCTTATCGTTTATTTTGCTCTCGTATTTTGCATACAACTGCTATAGAACAAATACAGACGTCGTAGATTACAATACGACTTTCAAGGTCCTTACGTAATCAGAATGTGTGATATAATCGCCGAAGTACTAGTACACAGTACTCTCCAGCCGTATTTTTTTTTTTGGGACAAAACCCGCCACACTTTTCCCAACCACTGCAACTCCTGAAAGCCAGAATCAACAGTGGCGACCGCCAGAAAAACGCCGAGCAATGAAGCTCGACGAGTCCCGGAGAAACGATTCAACTGTCTTGGGTCCCGCAACAAATTAATCAGAAAAGAATAGCGGAGGAGTAAGAAAAAAGATATTTTTTCCACTTCCCTCCATAACAAGCAGGAGACAGAACAGAACTAGGCCAATCGGCACAAAGGGACATTATTGCAACTGGGAGAAGCCCAGATTGCCAAACACCACGGAATAAAATTTGATTAAGTTAATGGGTCCTAAGTAGGTATTAGCTGTTACAATTGATTCCAATAATAGGTATGGCAAAAGCGCCTGAACGCACGGAAATTGGTTCTAGTTTCTACAAGGTCCGTATAATAAACGACTCCGGATGTAACTTGTACACTATCCAACATAATATTGCGTTCATTCTGCCAAAGAACACACTCCCACAAGATGTGATGTGCGGACTGTTCAAATTCACAGTTCGATGTAGAACACTGACACAAAGGGGAAGGAATAAGCTTAAAAGAATACAGTTTACTTTTAAAGTTGCCATGACCTGTGAGAAATTGGGCAACGCAGTGGTCAACCTCCAGCCATGTCCTAGCCAGCCGATCGCCAACGGATGGAAAGAATAGATGGAGGTGCCGGCCCTTGATGGAATTATCCCACCTACTTTGCCATTCGGATAAGAGGTCCTCCCAGACTTCAGTCTGAGGTTTAAATAATCTAGAGAATTTATTAAAGTCGCGTTGTGTAACAAAATTAGTGTCCATGGCCTCCCCCCTCGCGGAGTAGTACATTGAAGCACGTCGCTGTACCTCAAGGTCGACTGGAAGTACACCTGCCAGTACCGGTAAGGCTTCAGTACTGACCGTTCTATACGCCTTGCATAAAAATATCAATGCCAAACGTTGGCTTTGAAGCAGTTTACGTCGTGCCGCCCCTATGCTGGCCCTATCGGCCCAAACAGGTGCACCGTAGCACATACATCCTAAGTAGGTAGCTCCATATATAGTTTTTAAAGTTAGGAATGATAGACCCCAAGTTGCTTTGGATATTCTAGTTAGGGCATAAAAGTTCCTTTTAGCTTTTTCACCAACTATTTTTATATGTTCTATAAATGAAAAATTCCTTTCTAAGATCATACCAAGGTAGCATACGGATTGCTGTTTTTTAATGGGAACGTTATTAAATTTAATAGTAGGCAATGATTTAAGATTACCTTTTAGTAGAAGTTGATAGGTTTTATGTGGCGCAAACGTTAGGCGGTTACGATCACCCCACTGAGATATTAAATTTAGGCAAGTATTGGCCAAGTTCTCAAGTCCAGCTCGGGTACTTGACTGAATGAGCAGTAGGCCATCGTCTGCGTAACCAGTAAGTGAACAGCCGCAAGGAAGCGGGATCGCGAGGAAGTCATCAAAACCCAAATTCCATAAATAAGGACCGACAACTGAACCCTGAGGACATCCCATGGTTAGTGCTTTAGTACTAGAAAAATGACCGAGCTTAAGTACCGCGGAACCGTTTATAAAGTAAGAGTAAACGAGATTATATATGTTTTTATAGCAACCGCGGGTTTTTAATTTTAACAACAGCATAGGCCACCAGGCGTTATCAAAAGCCCCAGAAATATCCAGGAAGATCCCAATTACGTACTTGTTTTCGGATTGGTTAACGGTTCTTCTGACAGAAAGCGCCGCGTCGACTGTAGATTTACCTATGGTGAAGCCATACTGATTATTATGGAATTTTGGACCGTTCGGTAGTAAACGTGGAACGATGAGGCGCTCAAGAAGTTTACCCAAAGATGGTAGAAGTGTGATAGGACGATATGACTTCGGATCATCCGGTGGTTTGTCACCACACTTTGGTATTATTCGTATGAAACCGCGTCGCCATTTACGAGGAAAAACGCCTTCAGCAATGCATCGGTTGTATACAGTTAAGATGGCATCACCCGCTGTTTTACACGCTTCTTTAATCATCCTATTAGATATTTTATCTTCACCTGATGATTTGTTGACCGGTAGTTTTCTAACAATATTTATAAATTCGTCATTAGATGGTACGTCTGACATTGGTGATTCAGGTGGCACAGGAGCCCACGCTCTAATCTGTTGGTGGTAGTCGCTATCGTTAGCCGGTGAATCATCAGGGATAAGTGTATTAATTAGCACTTCTGTTGTTTTTTCTATGCCTGTGGTATGCTTATCATTGACTTTAATGTTTTGAACGTATGCAAGGTCGACCGATCTGTTAGCTTTAAATTCGTGATATAAGGGAGACCACGGACCCTCCCTGTCAAGTTTATCAACGATTTTTCGCAACAAGTTACCCTTAGATTTTTCCACCGATGCTTTGTAGCGTGACTTGGCAACTCTAAAAACATTTAAAGCGAACGTAAGAAGATCTCCAGTAATCTTTCGGCTCTTGAGTTTATTTAACTGTCTACGCGCTCTGCGATATCTTTTACGCTGTTCAACTAAATAATCACTCCACCAGTCACATCTACGAATATTGGTCATAGATCCGCGACCAATGGCAATGTCAGCACAGTAGGTAAAGGTTTCTGACATAATGTCAGCACTTTCTTCGGCTGACAGCCCGTCCCGAGTGAATTCTTTGGCGTGACACGCAAAAAGCGAGCCGAAAAATTCCCAGTTCGCGCCTTTACATCTATATCTGAAATTACCGGGAATATGAGACGGACCCAGAATATAACCAGGAACAAATTCGTACACGATCAGGCGATGATCACTACAAGACGCGTCCGGTAGGACACGCCACCTATCCAAACGTACGTCGGCACTTGAAAGTGTGACGTCAATACAAGATTCGCCCATTTGGCTGCAGAAAGTAGGTGGTGCATCAGAGGTGTTATGAATCGATAGGTTCATCTCAGCAATGAAATCCTCAACAGCGCAGCGTCGTTCGGTATCGGTGGCCCGAACCTTGCCATACCACAGAGACGATGACGCGTTGACATCCGCGCCAACGATAACTTTGCAGCCCGCGAGTGACCGCAAGACATGACGGAGATTATGTATATGAGGAGTAACAGGATCTGAGTATTGAAAGTAACAGCTTACAACGAATACTTTAAAAGAAGTTGATGATACTTCGGCAACCGCACAGTGTGGCGTCATGAGGTCACGTAAAGACGTTACCGTAAAGTTAGAAGACCGCGCAACATAAATTCCGGCTCGTGCCTTGCAATCCAGTTGTACTACCCTGTGACGTAAACGTGAGTTTTGATATTGTTCCTGAATGAGTACAAGGTCTAAGTTGTAGTCAATAATTAATTTATCTAACTCTGATGTCGCCACCTTATCGTTGTGAAGGTTTAATTGCCCTATGTTTAACCTATCCATCTTAATTAGTAATTAGTATGTAGGATAAGTTGTTCGAGTTTTAATTTATAGGTACCGCACTGGTCCGACCCGCATCTATGATCATAGGGTTTTTTAAATCGTTTACATGCCGCGCAAACCGGGGTAAAATTCAAATCGCCCTTATGCGGGCAAACATTGGTTTCGTGAGCCTCGGAACAGACAGCGCAGGTTGGTGATTTATTAGCGCAATGCTTTTTAACATGACCGAATTGTTGACAATACGCGCAACGAACTACCTCGATATCATCAACAAAACGGCAAGTGGCCCAGTCAATAAATAATTTATCCTTGGTAGTCACAAGATGTTTACGTACCTCAGGTTCAATTTCTATGCCTATCCATTTCCGACCGGTATCGGTAGAACGCCTACGGACTATTTTGGTGGATTTAATGAAATCGTCTTCTTTTATTGGCAACTCATTTTTAATGTTTTGGCGGTAAATAGCTTGCAAAAAATTTTTGTCTTCCATTGAGGCGGGAATGTCCTTAACTAATAGACGGGGGCGGCGACCCTTTGGTTTTTCTAAGCGAAGACCCGCAGACTTTATAGCATCTACCGATTCTAACTTTTTCAATTGGTTTTCATTCGCTACACGTAAAACAACCCCCGATTTGGCGGTTTTTTTAATACCGACTATTTGAAACCCATCGTCACTCGGTCTAATCGCCTTCATAAGAGCTTGTTTAGTGGCGGATGATGACGCATAGTCAGCTGATCGCTCTTGGGTCGGATAGGCGACGACACAAGGCAGAGGCACTTTTGATTCAATAGCGGGGGCAACTTTAGGTAGCCGCAGTTTCAAAGAATCTGCGTACGACATTTTATTGTCCTCATTAATGGTTTTAACGCCGGATTTTAATTTAATTATTTCTAATTCGCGCTCGGTATTAGCAAGCTTGGTTTCGTTACACGATGATTTTAAGGCTAACAAAGACACGATACTTGTGACTCGTTGAGTCATATCCATAATAGCTGATTTATTCGCGACATTTATACGAGAACCGTTATCGTTAACCAGTTCGTTGATTTTGGCCAGGTACACAGACGCCTCCGAAACTAAATCATAATAATTGTCACTGTTACTGCGATTGGAAATATTTAATGTAGGCGAGGACTTTTCGAGCGAGTCGGGAGCAGTTTGTAGACGTTTCGACCGATCGTCTATTAATTTGTCGGTCGGAGACATTTCACAAAACAGACGCTTAGCGGAGGTTTGAGTTGGCGGCGATCTAAATGTCTTATTATTTCTACGGAAGATATCTCCGCCACGATCAGGCGGATCATCATTGTAAGTTGACATACCTAATTAATGAACAATAAAACAAATCTAACTTAACGAAAAGATAAATAAAACTAGTGAGAAGAAAAAAAAAAAAATTTACGTTACCCTCACAAAAAAGAAAATAAATGTACTCACCGAGATTGATTGATTTACAGTAATTACAAAAACAAACACTAAAAATAAACTTACGATACCAAAACTAGACACAAATTAAACAACCCAGAAAGAAAACACCAGCCGGAACTGATAATCGGAACACGATATTCGTAAATATAACAGGAGCGTATTAACTTCACACCACACGGCGCGGGGGCGCGAAGGGAAGTGTAGCCGTATGTCAAAACCCTACACCGAAGTGGCCAACTGAACAAATATTAATACTCTAAAAATATAAAAGATTGCTTAGGCAGCGAAAACAATTACGGAGGATTTTAAAATTCACACTCGCTGTATTGTGCTCAGTTAAAAGACTGATGATGAAAGCAACAGCTCCCATTTTATTTTTAAAACCGCGCAATCACGGCCTCTCTCAGTCATAGGCAGGCATTGCCCAGTCTAATAACCTACAATTTTTCGCAGGGCCCAGAAAGTGGGTCGTTTCTGCAACGAGCGCGCGCATTCAGGCGTATTAATCAAGTCGGTGCAACTGAATAGAGGATCCCCCAACTCCCCCAGTTCCCCCCTTTGTGACAATGGGGGAATGTCGCGCTCCATTTGACAAATAAACTGCACTTGAGACACTTAGTGCCCCGCTGCAATTCAGCTAGTTTGTTGTTTGAATTGTTGTTTTAGGGAGTCGTTCGTTCGTTAGACTTGTGTAATTTGTAAATTGAAGCGCTTTGATTTTTGTTTCTTGCCTTCCTTTTACGATCTATAGAACTACCTTGGACTGACTCACAAAAATTAGAAACTTCCAAAAAAGCTGGATGAAAGTTCCAAAACATATAGCGTACAGTAAAAAAAAAAATCTTAATCAAACCTCATTTTTTCAAACTAGACTGAGAATCAGCAGTTTGTACGTCAATATTACATAAGATAGTCCCCCCAACGCCCGCCCTTCGCCACTCCCTAGTGCTTTCGCTGGGAAGAAGAAACTCGGAACAAACTCCCCAGCAGCTTTTTTTTTAGGATGTTAGCTACGCATGCTGTTGACACATAAAAGCTCATTGTAAGCTGTTTTGTAAGTTACTCCAGGCATAGTTCCACGAGACAATACTGGCGGGGCGCCAGCACAAGAGAGCTTAACGGACTAATTGGCAAGCTTTATCGCAAAAATTAAACGTACAATAAAAAATTACGACTCTTAAAATTGTGTCGCTAGACACTGAATAGAAAATCTTTAGGAAGCTCTCCGTTTTTATTGCAAAGGATCGTAAAGCCAGTCGTATAGATCTTTTAAGACTTGACTTCTGAAGGCTGCAGGTATATAATTTCCTTCGCAATTTAGTTTAGTGTTTCAACCTGGCGAAAACTGAAGTTCTTTTTCAACAAGTGTTTAGGAAATTCCTCTTATTACCACTGTTAATACCATAAGGGAACATTTGATATGATTAAATAAAGCCTGTTTGTTGATTTTCGCAAGAGGTTTCTTGGAATAAATGACAATGAAGTTTATTTCTGATCTCTTACATTGTTCTTGATTTGGTTTCATAATGTAGCAGGTATTTCCTTAAATACATAATACGTGAATGAATATGATCTTAGACTCAGTCGTCGTATTAACAACGGAAGTAATTATAATATTTAAATTAATTAAAATGAGGCAACTAGTTCTTTAGCGAATGCTAATAAATAATATTCCATGTTAATAATTAACATACCTAGTTTATCATATGATCTTCGCTTTTATGGCTATAACATTTTCAAAATTTTCACAGTATGAAACAAGACGTTTGTATTACAGTGTCAGGGTGGTCTTTGGCAGGTGCAATCATATAATTTCGCTTACCTTGAAATATTAAAACAATTTGGATTTAAGCAAAACCACTAGGTATTATTATTTCAAAGAAAGAAGAAGAAAGAAAATATATTTATTCAGCCCAGACTTAAAGACACAAATACTTAACTCAAAACTTTAATACTACTGTAAAGTAATACCGACCGCTGTATCGATTAGCATAAAATTTTTCACCAGGGCCCTTTGAAACCAACGAGAGCGTTAAGGAACGATTTTAGAAAAAATCATCCTACCAAGGGTTCAAATAGAAATAAAAGTATCGAAATTCACGATTTATGGCGCTTTAGTCACCAAAAACTAAACCTTTTTATCGGTCTACTGTAAGTACTATGAAGAGCTGATGAACTCTTCAGGATACCGGGAAGTATCAATTAAACCACAGTTTACCACTTATATTTTAATACTTGCCGCCTACGCGATTTTACACGCTTATGTACCGATCCCTGGGAATATCGGAATAAAAATCACATAGCCTAAGTTACTCCTTATTACATCAGCTACCTGCCCATAAAGATTGGTCCAGCCATTTCATAGATTAGCCAGAATAGACAAAATAGCAAATAATGTTATTTTGGTGTATCTACATTCATGTAATAAAAAACGGTTATTTCAATATTACATACTTCAATTTTATTTATATGTTTAGAAATCATTCTACAACATATTTTACATTATTTATTTGGCTAATCTTAAATTAACTTTTTTTTAAGTTTATAAAGTAGAGCTTGACCGCGATCTCGCCTAATGGGAAGCAGTGATGCAATCATGATGGTAAGGCGCGTAAAAGACGATGCGAAACGCTTCGTCCGGATCAAAGTGAGCTTCATACTTGTCGTGGGGGTTGCGCGTAACCACCAAATAGGCTATAGTCCTCACAATACCAAGTCTTGGTATTTAGGTACATTTACCAATGTTACGTTACGGGTTGTTGGAGCCCTCAATAGTCCAACAATCGGTCTAACTTCAATGCTTCGATATCGCCTTCGGGTTGTGGAGGTCAGACGGCAGTCGCTTCACGGAAAATAACGAAGTTTCGCCAAAAAATTGCAGTTAAACTGGTAAATCGGACCCCCCAGACTCCAAAGCTGAAAAAGCTTGGGATGCGACTGTGGTTAACGCTGAGATGATGATGATGACCAATGTTGACTACTGTGGAAGTTATCAGCAATGGAGTTTACTTCAATGTTGTATGCGGAGTGTCATTTCTATTAGCTCTGCAGAAATGCTGATGGAAATCTATCAGTAGAGTAATTGCTTAATACACTACCAGTAGTTAATGGGTTTCATTTAGACATTTCAGCAAAATTCATTGTGTTATTTAAATTGTTGAGCAGACGCATTTTCCGAACACATGGAGTGGAGTGGAATGGGTAAGCGATATGCTTCGAAATGATTCTAATTAATAGAGTAAATGTGTTCGCAATTAGGGAGTTGGTAATAGAAAAGCGTTAGAGGTTGAGATATTGCGTGTGTGGTTAGGATATGTGGTAGTAAATTATAGAAACTGTAATATTGTGGCTTCATTTCGTTCGTAAAATCATGATTGTTTTGTTGTAATTGTGTAAAAGAAAAAAGTCAAGAGTGGTTGTGAGGCACCAAATCCTATATGAATATGATCTTTATCTTGATCTCGTCTGATGGAAAGGGATGGATGATGTCTATGATTGAACGAACTCGTTCAGGTTTGTGGTTTCCAGCTGTAATCTATGAACCCAGAATCCCTAAAGCTATCGAGAGAATTCATAACCGTATCTTCAGTTATGAGCTAACCGAACGAAAGAAACATTGCATTTATAGAAAATGAACGAATAAGGATTTCCAGATAATCCTATAAGTAAACCAACGTATCTACATAGTTGAAAATCTCTCGATTCCGAACCGGATCGCTTGTCAGGAAATTGGCACGTCTCTCCATCAGTGATTTTAGCGGGAGCGGTAGGAAACCGCTGCATCACTAATACCGTTCACAGCGTTAATTTTCCTAGCTACTAATACGAAGCTTCTAATGATTTTATGCATGAGGCGTTTTGTTTCAAACATTTTCGTTTTGCGTTGGTGGAGATAGTCTGAAACGAGATTTAAACGGTTTTCCTTCTCACCACCATTGATCAGTAAGTTAGCTACCTATTTCTAATGTTAAGGAGTATTTATTGTTAATCTTTCCTTATTGTATAATTATAGAATCTTATACTACTTTATTTTTGGATGGGAAATCATCAAAGCCTTCTCTCGCTCTAGATGGAGCGGAAGGCCTTATAAGACTTTTACTGCCTAAAACCCAGCGGTGTTCCTTCAATTGCCTGTGCCAGGGACCACGGTGTCTTTTTCGAACAGCTTACGGTTCCTTATTGTATAACTAAGATCAAACAGTTGCTGTCAAAAACTTTAGAAGTTTCAGGCAATGGAAGGTGTATAGTTTCGGTGTTTTCGTACTGACAGTCCCTTTGTCAGTAGGGTTCCGTACCCAAAGCGTGCCAACGCCCTATATCTAAGTCCCGTCCGTCTGTCTGTCCGCGAGTTATTACGTTCCATGAGATAGAACACATATTATATACTTATAGGTAAGCAGTTGGAATTTTTCACAAAATGTGTATTGCCGCTATAATGAATCAAAAGAAAGTTACGAAGGGTCACCATTCCAGAAACGTGTTTTTCAGCGTTCTCAGCTTTTGGTATGTAACCCTTTGTATGTGACTTGACCCGGTTATTTTTAAATCCAATCAACTTTATCAATAGTTTTCTATAGTAAGTGGTTTATTCAAAGTGTTGGTCCTTCCAATAGACGACGTGGTCCTCGAGTCCGGACAAGGATCACCTTTTCTGCTCCCGAGTGTTGTTACAGGCGTTCAGAGGGTCTTATCAGGAGGGACAAGGAGTTAACAAATATTTCTACAGTCTTACTTGTACAAAAACCTGACATTAATAAATGTTTTGAAATATATTTTAGGGTGTACTTGTTATTTTTGTGTCAATAGCGTGCCAAGGGCTAACTATAAGACCATTTTATAGTTCACGTGTAAAAAAGAATCAAACGATCTGGCTGATCTTTGTGCATGTGTATGTTAGGGGTTTTCCCAGTCTAATAGGATGCAACTAAATGCCAGTACTTTACAGGGAGCGACTGCCTCAGTTCCACAACCCAGTGTTTATTCAGGGGATCCATGTCGCCGCTGAATTATTCAAATTTTAGTTTCACACTGGCAACTGGTCCTTTGTGCTTTGTGTTACGATATAGAAGTTTGAGCTTGATTTTAGCTAGGCTTTTTTATGTTATCTAGTATATAATTATTAACTAGTGCTTGACCGCAATCCCGCCTGATGGTAAGCAGTGATACAGTAATAGTGAGTGTAATCGTTGATGGTAAAACGCGCTAGTTTATTTAGAGGTGTTCACTCAAAATAACTGAGTGAATAGGAAGAAAGACGACAGTTGAGCTAGGTGATGCAATGATAAATCCTGAGGGAGATTGATCTGATCTAGTATATTTTATGTTCCTTAGCGACATTACCCTTTAAGTACTTTTACTTAAAGGGTTAACACAGTGTTCATGATAATTACGGCAAATAATCGAGCAGTTGTTACAAACTGTCATAGTGTTCTTCAAACCGACTTTTCCCGCCTCAAGCGTCGAATTGATAACAATTCTTCGATACCACCTCAATTATCAAGTTCCGGTTCAGACCTATGTTCCGTTTTCTAACCACGCGTTTCAATAGCTATTATTTAGTTATTCAGCAACCTTAGATATCTAACTATACAAAATTGTGGTGTTTCTAGAACTTTCTCTGTATTCGTGACGACCGCTGATTGATGTACTCTACTGCTAAACGAAGAAACATGACGTTTCAATCGTGAGTTCCTTGTCATACTAAATTGTGTGAAAGAGTGATTTCTGCTTTTATTGGGATATTGTCTTTAGACTTCAACATAGATTTGTTAATCTAGTCTTGTTTTAATTGTTGGCTTTGTATATAGGTATCAACATAATTAGCCCATAATGTTCTCACTGCTGGAACTATGGTCTATTCGAGAAGTCCATTCAGTTCTATCTATCAGTGCGCGTTGGTAAATTTGACCTTTTTCGATTTTTTTACTTTGGGTAATTCAGGCATTTTATGATCATAGGATTATTTTACGATTAAAACTTGAATGTACGTGGAGTCAAAATCAAAATTTCTAAATACGTTCTCCTCCTTAAGCACTACTCTTTGAAATGGACAACTAGGTTCATATTTCTTTGCTTACAGAACCCTTGACAATTCAAAATGCCTGTATTTTTTAATTATTTAAATCGTTTTTGTTCTGCTATTAGGACCGAAGGACCAATATTTTAGAAGATTTTATTCGCCAAAAGTTCATTGACTACCTAAATACGTTACCAGAATTGATGTCATTTTATACTAAAAGGAAATAACCTATTGGCAATATAAACATTCTAACACTTAAGCAACCAGTTTTTTTATCAGGGGTTTTAATATGTATTTGGGTTCAATGTTCGTCATTACAATTAGAAAGTGTATTTTATATTATCGTTTTGTGTTTGCCGGAAATTCGATTAGAATAATAAATTTTAATGTGAGTTTATACTGTGTATTAGGTAAGAAACTACTGGGTTGAAACATCGCATTTGGGAGATTTACAACCTACGTTTTAGAATGAGCGATTAGCCCTCAACTTCCAGGTTCTTCGAAAATTCAAAAGTGCCTGTAAAATTAATGCTACTAATTTCAGTTTTTGAGTTTAGGAGGAGGATCTAAAGTGTCGGCTGTTAAAAGTAATTCCTTCTATAAAATAGTAGCATCGTCGTTTAACTGGATCACTTGAAACGTTAGTTATCAGCGACTGCCTCTCTTCTAGATACATGAGATCGATGCAGATGGTAACCGGTAGTGACCACTCGATAAATGTTGACAAATGTAATGTGTGAAAAGCAGGCGTAGGGCCGTAGGGCGCGGACGTTTTGGGGAATTGCCTTATATATGCAATTTTGCCGTTCAAAAGGCGCTTATTCTTAAGACTGATTTACACGGTGCAATTTAATTGCCGAGTTGCATCGTCTAACTTTTATTGTTGCTTCAACTTAATTGAAACCATAGGCAATTAAATTAGCCTTTAGTCTAGTTTAAAAAAACAAATTTCTGATTTTTTAAAACTATATGTCTACAAATAAACTTATAATATGCGAGTGTTTTGTCTGATTCATTGCTGCCAAAATAAAACAATATTAATTTCAGTGAGGTGATTCCACATTATAACAGCCACAACTATGCTATCAAATATTTGTATAAAAATATGCTGTAACGTTATGATTAATTACATTTATCTTTCATAATATGTATTATTTTTACATTATGCACGTGTATTTAGACTGCAAGGTGATTGTATTGCAAATTCTTTAATTATCTTCTGTCATTGTAATTTATTAAATGTCAATATAGAATGTGGACAATCCTATTTCCTATCACATAATCAGCCTATAATTGTCCCACTGTTGGGACACAGGCCTCCTTTAGGTGAGAGTTAGTGGGCCGTAATCTACCACGCTGGCCCAGTGCGGGTTGGTTGGTATCACATGTCTTAGGTATTTTTTAGCTCCAGGACATGCCGGTTTCCTCATGATGTTTTACTTCGCCGTTTTGAGAGCAGTGGTGATGAAGTAATTTACACAAAGTAAAGGGATGGAGTTCGAACCTACAACTTGTACCTAATTCGCAGCCGATGCCACTACGCCATCAGTCCTGTCTTCCTATCGCAGGATAGAAGATTACATTTTATTTTGATCCTGTCAAACTAAGATATTCTATAGATAGTTTCGAATCGATTTTTTTTTTTTTAATAATTATAAACTAGCGCTTGACCGCAATCCAGCCTAATGGTAAGCAGTGATGCGATCGTTGATGGTAAAGCGCGCTAGTTTATTAAGAGCCTATTCACTCAGAAAAACTGAGCGAATAGGAAGGAAGACGGCAGTTGAGCGAGGTGATGCTATGTTAAACCCAATAACACTATCCAACGATGCTGCGCCAGAGGGAGATTGATCTGAAGACCCTCCACGACCAAACTCCCAACCTAACAATATTTGGCGAATCTTACCCGGCACACATTACAACACAACTGCTCAGACCCGTCCTCCGAACGGCTTCACCAGACATCATGCCGGAACACGACAAACCGCTTGGCGGCAAGACTTAGTCTGGTGGGTGGTAGCTTCTGCCGGCGGCCGATGTTATGGCCTACCACCGAGGAAAAAAAAAATTATAAAAATGGCGATCAAAAATACATCAATTTACGTCAGGCGCGGACCAATTTAAGGGAATCGGGTGACTAAACTATTGGATTTTAGGTATACATATCTATGATTGTATTTTATATGCAGTCTTTGAACATGGACACGGAAAGGAAACATTAATATTTTTTTGGCTAAATATAAGTAAAACCCTTGACTAGGTTCGAACATTTGGTGGTCGTGGTGGCCTAGTGGTTAAAACACCAGGCTCTCAAGTATGAGTGTGCGGGTCCAATTCCAGGTCAGGCAAATACCAATGTAACTTTTCTAAAGTTATATGTGCTTTCTAAATATATCTTGGACACCAATGACTGAAGGTGAAGAAAACATCTTGAGGAAACCTGGACTTTAAGTCTGAAATCGCCAACCCGCATTAAGCAAGCGTGGTGATTACGCTCAATCCTTTTCTGTATGAGAGGAGACCTGTGCCCAGCAGTGGGACGATAAAAAAGTTTGATATTTATGATAATAATGATGAAGTTCGAACATACTTGTACCTAAAATGAGAGAATAAACAATTTCCACACAAACGTGCCGCTTACCCTCCTACTCACCTTCCTTACTGCTTAGTAACTTAACGCAAACTAGCAACTAAGCAGTGGGAAAACTATTTTATATCATAGTTATAACAAGTTGCTTATCTTCAGAACTACCCACCTTATTACCCTACAAACATTGAGTTACCTACAAAGTAGAATTACTTTAATGGCCCTGATTCCCTTGTACACAAACTAAACAAAATTTAAGAGCAGTACTTCTTTTTCTTTCTATTTCATTATGAAAAGTACTAAAGATAATTAGTCTAATTTAGTCCTGTCAAATTGACGACTAAACTGTCTATGGAGCATCTTAATTTGACAGAACTTATGTTATCTTCTGTATTTTTCTAATGGGTCAAACTATAGGGATGTATCCAAAGTATGAAAAACAAAAAAATAATTAGTCCATCTTATAGATAACAAAAGAAATGAAGACCCGTATTTTTTATTTTGTCGAAATTACCAAAAACTACTGAAATATAACGTATTAAAGTTATGGAGTGGGGTCTAATTACGTCACGCCGTGGTATATTTTGTACCGCGGCGTGACGTCATGCGACATTTCAAATCAATATTACTTCCTAAATATTTGAATGAAAGAAAAAACTTAAAAATACACTGTTCAATATTTTTTATAAATCTCTCTGATGGACATTAAATTATTTTTTAGGATACAACCCAATTAGGTGCAGTGAGTTTTTTAGTTTAGTTTGGGAATCGGTGTCATTATATACAGTATGTTAAGAAAACCCTGTCCGACCCATAAGGATAATAAAGGTTAGGTAAACACATGACCAAATACAATATAAAATTTTACGTATTCATCATAGTACCAATACAAATGAATTTTGAAATAATCTTTTTTTCCCGCGAATTAATTCCAATTTCCCCGAAATTTGGTAATTTTTTAAAAGTGACAACACCGGTATTATTATGAGCGAATAGCGATGCGACCACGTGCCGCGTGTCCTGCCGCCCGCCCCCCGCAGGCGGTAGGCGAAGGGTGGTCAACGCACATTTATTAAGTTACCTCCTTTTGCGAAATAATATTTTTTTTTTTAGGGGGATTTTTTTTTAAGTTTAACCCGGTTTTGTATGCATTAGTAGAATCAGTTATCGATACCTAACAACACCTTCACGGGTCGGACAGGGTTTTCTTAACATACTGTATGTATGATTAAATTTTTGGTGATGATTAAGTTAGGGATTATACATATTTTGAAGCTAGAGACGCAGAAGTTAAATATTTATATGATCTACAAGTACTTATTCCGGGTCTGGCTATTACAGAAGTAAGTAATTAGTACAGAAGAAATTCCTAGTGTGGGGCAACGTTTTCTAAAGAAAAAGAAACAATCCCTCGTCTCATCTAGAAGATTCCAAAGTTCTTCTAAAGTCTCTACAAGCACGTCTTGTCGATTTGCGAATGCGTTATTGCAATGATGCTTTCCGATTCCATTTCACACAGGCGCGTTTGTATCTTCTGATATTCCAAGTGTGCGTGTAACTAATACTCCACGTCATTATCCCCGTACTACGTTATTAAAGCAGGTACATGAGTAATTTAGCATGTGTCCTATTACAAAATGTAATGAAAACAGATATTGCACTAACGCCACCACGACTATTGAAGCATTTCATATAAAAAACTGGTATTATTGATGTATGAATGACAAATCATCATTCTCCATACTTCTCTATTAGCCGTCTTCCTAACCATATCATCTTCACACAGTCGTTCCAACGTTTCTTTGATCTTCCTCTACTCTTATTGCTCTCCACATCAAATCATCAGGGGATACCTACCGAATCCAATATGGAATACTAACACTTCCAGAAGTTCAAAGTCTTCTTGTTTAAGGTTGCAGTTTGATTATACAAGAAACCGTGGCCCTGGCCATCTCACAGACAAGTGAAGAAACACGGGTGGGTTTTAGTCAGTAAAAGTCTGACACGCCCTTCCGCTCCGCTCCCGATTTCTCATCCCAAAAAAAAGGTCTACATCCATCCCATTTCGATGTTATCGGAACTATACCATCTTCGATTTGTGCAATTATTCGATAATAAAGGGTATTATGATGATTCATAACAATAATCTATGACACATCAAGCTATACGTTTTCAGTTTTGACCGACCTTTGATTGTATAAGTTTTTTGTACAATCACAAATCAGATTTTTCGTGAGTTTGATTTTAAATGTAGTTCAGGTGACTAAGAGAGCGCCTACCATCATAATTATTATACAGTTGACCCTCAATGCTCTATATTATCCTATGTCAGGACCAAAACAATCACAAACTTAAGCGAGATAGACAATCTTTCAACTCTTTTGCTCTCAAAGAGGCTTCGTATACAGGAGTTGCAAAAGCGTCCCAAAAACGTCGGTGTAAGCAAATATTTAACTGAGATAGTGACAATATTTACTAGAACGAGTTACAAAAGACCGGGACAGCTACAAGGAAAATCTTGCCTTACTCTGATACTTGAGACTAGTCTTTTGAACTGAGTTGTCGTTATTATGTTTATTTTAAAGTGAAGGAAAAAGCAATTCTGTATTTTTATTTAACGAAAAGTGTAAATCACATCTATGCCAGGTTATACTGTGAGGCTTATCCTTATGTATGTGTTTCGTATGTAAACTGTATTTTTGTGTAAATATACGCAATTAAAATGAGATAATTACAGAAATTTTGTGTTCTTTTTAAATTTCGATCCTTCGAGCCGACTCCTTTTATTTTCCAAAACAACCTCTTTAACCAATTCTCTCCTTGTCCACAGTTTCTCTCAGAAGGTAGACGAAGAAGAGGGGACGGGTGGGGTGGCTCTTCATCCTCCCGACGGCTTCTACACCCACCAGCACTCGATCCACGCCCATCATGCCCACACTGCGGAACCCGATCGAGGATACATGGAAGGCAATCGATATGTCACTGCAGTTCATCGTCCATTACCTGGTAAGTATTTTAATACACCATAATCAACCGATAATGTTCCCAAGTATAAGTGTGCGGGTTCGATTCCAGGTCAGGCAAGTACCAATGACTGAAGGTGAAGGAAAACATCTTGAGGAAACCTGGACTTTATAAGTCTGATGTTCCCACTATTGGAACACAGGACTCCTTTTTTCAAGAGGGTCCGAATTTACCCCGTGGGCCCTATGCAGGTCGGCAGATGCTTACACTGATTGTTCTTTGATTTTTCCTCTTGTAGTTTTAATTTGTAATTGTTTGTTTTTTTTTAACTCTAAGCCAGTACACACTATGTAGCCAGGCATATTATACGTTACGGAATTGCATCGCTGACAGGGGTATTCGGCACTGGTGCAGCTACACAGAAGCTAAACTTACCATTCGGGAACACCGTTGGAGTTGCTGAACCTTGGAAAAAACTGTCTTTGCATTGTGTAGATTCAATTTCTTAGTATTGTATAATAGGGTATTTGACTAAAAAAAACTAATTAGTCCGTCAGTCAGATTTCCAAAAAATACTAGGCACGTATTTTTTCTTTTTTCATATAAACAAAAAATGCAGACGACACAGTGCGTTGAAAACTCGAGTGACGTCACAACACTGTACACTTTTTACTGGCCAGTGACGTCACCAGCCACCACTCCTGATCTTTGATGCCTTTTATATTTGTAAATGTTTATTGTTTTGATAAAACAAAAAATACGTGTCTAGTATTTTTTGGAAATCTGACTGACGGACTAATTAGTTTTTTTTAGTCAAATACCCTATTGCATGGAACACTTGTGAGCACAATGTACTTGCTGTAAAGCATCTATTTGTTGGGTTAGTCTTTTATTGACTTGATTGTGCTATGGCTGTTGAGAGTATGTCATGCTCACTCAAATGTCTCGCTGGTGGTGGCGTGTGTGTTGGATCATTAGGTTCCCTTCAATATGGTTGAGCTGAATGATGCTGATCCATACGTCATGTTCGTGAACGGACGCCGTCAGAGGGGACTGGTCATCTCTTAGCTGCTACGGCGTATTTTAATTTCTGAATTGTTGTTTTTTCCATAATGGACGCTCTCAGCGTACAATATACAGGGTGCCAGGGAAACGCTTCCGAAAACGAAGACAGGTGATAAGGCTAGTGATTCTCGATACGATACCATCAAAAAATGAGGATTTTTTTTAACAATTTTACTTAAGCATTTTTCGTACACTATGCTGTGGGAACAGTTAAATGAGTTAAATGAAACCATTATTTGCGATTAAACATTTTTTTTTTCTTTACAACTCTAACAAGCTATGTATTCGTAAATACTTATCAGCTGACCCGCTCGGGTCAAATACCGCGTGCGGTCACCGACATCGCGACTCGCTACGGTTTACCTTGACCTTGACGCGCTTAACCTTGAGGTCCATATCGAAGGTACTTAGATAAAAAGACAATAGTTTTAAATTGATGCACTGTCGTGAATTTAATAACAGTTTTGTATTATGTCGATAATCGATAGTAAATGAAATAAAGTAAAAGATCGCTGACATCAGCTGTAATTGACTAAAAAATTTTCATCGCATGTACAGGTGCGCCCGTGAATCAATTGAATTTGAACTTTATAACAATGTAATTAAAGTCACACGATGCGTGCTCGTTTATTGCAAGAACTGGATCCTTCATTTAGTAAGTAAACCTAATCAATTTAAAGTGAATAATTAAATTAATTGAATCTAAGAAACCAGTTAAATCTTATTTAAAAGTTAGAAAATGAAAACAGTTTGTAATAAAGCATAAGTACAATTTCCTAACAATTAAAATGAATTGATTTCTGATCTCGTAATTATTCTTTTAGCATTTTCGCCTCTGTAAACACACCGCTTTTGCCGCGGGGACTCCCCAGTCCCCCAAAGCGTTTGATCTTCATAGTACCTCTTTAGTTAATAATAGTGTTCCTTACGACTCGGTTCGTGAGCTTGTGCGTTACGTTTTTAACAAATTATTTAATTATTGTTTTGTTAGTTTTAAATTTGTGTTTAGTTATTAGGTATTGTTACGTTTTTAGTGCTGTTTTATTCTTTTTAGTTATAACTTTTTGTTGTTTTAAACGATGCCTGAGGCATACGTGTACAGTGCTCGTGAATATGGTCCGTCAACGTATGGGCTGGTATTTTTAATGGACGAATTCTAGGACCAGTGTTTCTACCGCCGCGCCTCAATGGATCAGCATATCTTAATTTTATAAATGGACATTTAAATGATATGCTAGACAATGTGTCTGTGGCTGAATTTCTTCGAGCATGGTTCCAGCACGATGGCACTCCACCGCATGTTACGCGTCCCGTCCGCGAGCGTCTCACTGAGCTTTTTAATGACTGCTGGATCGGAAGGCTGGGGTTCACCCGACTTACGCCATTGGACTTCTTTTTATGGGGGTATGTGAAAGAAAGAGTGTTTGATCGGGAATGTGACAGTGCTGATGAAATGCGGGGCAGAATAGTGAGTGTTTTTAATAAACTACGTGAAGAATGTGTTCACGGATCGACACAGCGACGGGCCCGGCTTTGTATTGAAATGAATGGAACTCAGTTCGAGCCAAACCTCATAAGGTCGCAAAGGATTTAGACAGGTACGTAAAATGCCTCTGTCAGCTTTTTACAATGGACTACAATTGCGATTTTGAAAGTGATGTTTGTAAATTGCGTATAAATCGGCTCTTTTCGGCGGCGGCTCTTTTAAGCGCGAGCGCGGTAGTGCGACGTCGCCTTGCGTGTCAGTGACCTCACGTTTCGTACGCTATCCAATGCTTGTTTACGAAATATGAAGTCTTGAAAATAATCAATTTAAAGCGAAAGGTTATTGGTATCCGTTTGCATTTAGGTTGTATATAATCTACGTTCTGGCTTCGGAAGCGTTCTCCTTACACCCTGTATTTCTGCATCGTTCTCACACGATTGATTTCAAAATGAATGATGTAATCAAATATTTGTATCAATAGCTTGATAATGTAAAAGAGTGTCCATGGAGTTTCTTGCCCGTTCTTCTCCATAGGTACCTACTCTTTGGAATGGGCGACTAGCTTCACCTTACTGACTGACCGACCTTCTGACAATTCAAAAGTGCCTGTAACTGGTTTATTTGAAATAAATGCTTTGATTTGATTTGATTTGAGATCATGGTTGGATAGGTTTCTTCACAGTGTTTTCTTTCACCGTTTTGAAAACAGTGGTGATAAAATAATTTACACAAAGTAAAACACCTGTTTGTGTTCGAACCCATGACCTACAACTAGTAAGCCAGGGACGGTACCACTGGGCCACCACTGATCCTTGTATTTTCTTTACATATATTGTATTGTATATACGGACAAATCACACAGATTGAGCTAGCCCCAAAGGAAGTTCGAGACTTGTGTTATGGGATACTAACTCAACGATACTATATTTATAATAGATACAATCAGGAAAAGATCGTTTTCCATCATGACCTGGCCGGGGATCGAACCCGGGGCCTCCACGTCGCAGGCAGGCGTGTTGACCGCTGCGCCACGGAGGACAACAAGCCATACAATATTTTCTTTTGAGGAATAAAGCTTTATTTATTTATATTATTTATGTACACACAATAAAACGCATAAGGATACAACAAAGTTAAGATCTGAGTACAAAGGTGCTGCTTATTTCTTAAGAAATTTCTTCCAGCAGAAATGCGAAAGGAGAAGTAAAACAGAAATGTAGACAATAGTGTGTAAGAACAAGGAGGAAATAAAATATGAATATGATAACTATTAAAGTAATAATATTAAATATACCTAAACATATAAACCTAAAATAATTATATAAGCCAAACCAGTAAAACCAAAAATAAGTATACTACTTAAATAAATACATAATACTAAAATATATAAATATGTCTAAATAATAAACAAATTCTCACAATACAGAGGAAAGGTAATGCTCTTTTAATCGAAGCTTCTTGGAATTTGTGAAAAAATTCGAATAAATTCAAATATTTTACTGAAATATGCACAATAGAAACTACACGTTAGTTTAAATGCCATAGGTTATCGGTAAATGTATGTCTTTAGAATCGCTTTCAACACTTTGACAGTTAGCATGTTTGATAAATCTGTGTTGTCTGAAGTCGCAACGCCTGACAAAGCCCTAAGTGACAGGCAGCATTGAAATAACATCTTCTATACTTGTAAACCCACAGTACACACTACAGTCTACACTGACTGCCCTATGCTAATCTTGTCTTTCCACTCCTCATGTTCATAGCGCTTTCGCCAGCGTGGTAATTGTAAATTATATCATGAGAACATCTTACGTGCATAAAAAGTATAGAATAGAATACTCTTTATTATGTACACCATATAGATTACAGAACATAAATATAAAGATTTTACAAAGGGTGACACAATGGGCGGCCTTATCGCTAAGAGCGATCTTTTACAGTCCTAAACAAGGCCATGATCTATCTCTGTACTAAATTCCATCAAACTCCGTTCAGCCGTTGAGGCGTCAGAAGGTAACATACAAATAGTTGCTTTCGCATGTTAATGTAAATATGGAAAATATAAATGAACCTCATATAACGTGATTCCAGCTCTAAACCACTCGAACTCGTCATGCTCGTCGGCGTCGAACGCGTCCACAGGGGCGGGGCTGTGCGTGGGCGCAGCCGAGCCGGCGCCACCGCTGTACATCGCCGCCCCGCCGGAGGGTTTCGGACACGCCGTTCATACAAACAGGTCAGTGGAATATAATCTCGTAGATGTAGTCGCTTATGTGAATATTAGCGGTATGGGGGAAGTCAGTTGCATTTGTATGTATGTATTTGTAAATATGTGTTCTGGGTGTTGATTTTAGAGATTTGTCCAGTGATTAATAATGTCGCACATTTTCTTGCAATATTTGTAAATGTTTATGTGTAAATATGGAATATACAGGATGAAATTAAATAGGTGCGATAAATGAAAATATCGAATTCACCGTGTTTTATAAATATAGAGCAAATTTAGAGCACGTCATTAAGGAAAAGGATGCACAACGTAGGAGAGCGATTTGGCAACGTTCTCGCGTAGTTTGTATCGCTGGAATGGTCAACATTAAGTAAATACTGCCTTCGCTTTTCAATGCGTTGCCAACTTTCTTCTTTTTCTGAACTCAGCGTACGCATATGAACTTTAAGTTGATATATTAAAAAAAAAAAAAAAGATTTCCAACGATAATTCGTGTCTTCTTGCATGTCAAGAACTTAATTTGCATTATCTAAGGTGATTAAATTTAGGAAATGACAATTTATAATGATTATGTAACAGTTATTGCAAGTCCATTTCGATGTGTCGCAAGTTTTTAATTTCATTCTGTATAATAAATAAGGGAAATTTTGGTTCTTGGGGGAAATCGGTGTTACTAACTAATAATAATTTATGTGTATTATGTTTTCTTTACTGTTTAATTCCTTCCATAGGCGAGGCACAGATGTGTCCATCATGGGCATGGGTTCGTCGGGAATGACCCAAAAAGATCCCACGTTACCCCAAAAAAGGGGTAAATTGACTAGAGGGTATGTCGTGAACCTCAGGAATGAGTATTGTGTGCCCTATAACACTTAGATAACATTTAACTCCTATCTAAACTTTGAAATAAAACTTCCTGTTCCTTCTTTCATAAAAAAATGTGAAAAGTCGTACTTTTTACACCACTGATGCAAATTACATGATTAGGTTATGTTCTACTTTTTATACAAATTAACACAAAAAAAACTTTTGAACTAGATTCATTGAGAAAGTGTCAAACAGCCATAGTTAGCGAATAGTTGCTCAGACGGTAAAGTAGAAGAGACAGTTTATCAATATATACAGGGTGTATCTGACATCGTAACGCATGCCACTAATAAAATTATGATAGAAATTTATCTCGTTAATGAACGGTTACAGAATTCACAGTGTTTAAAAAAAAATCGGCTCGACCTTTGAACGTTGCAAGCGTGCCGCCGTGCGGGTTTGTAGGTATGACATTGATCCCTGACGTGAACTCTATTGAATCAGCTGATAAGACTGTTTTCAAAGTTTTGTTTTCATTGCGTTTTTTTTTGTGTAATTAGCAAATTAATTAATTTTTACTTTAAAATCTTATTAGGTTATAAAAGTATAGCAATTATGAATGGTCTAAAGTTACAAAAACTACATATTTTTGTTTTAATCATGAAAATGCCAACGAAAAATTCCACCACTGGGGGGTTTAGAATCATGTACTGGAACATGGTACTCGTTTGTGCGTCGATGTCAGATACACCCTTTATATGTGTTCCAAAAGGACCACTTAATATTGTGTGAGTTCAAAATCCGACAGCGCGTTTTTGAGACGCACTAGGATGTATTCTCAATGCTCAGTTCTACATAGAGGATTCTAAATCGCGTGCGCCGTAGAACCCTCGCCGGATTTGATATATACATGCGATATTCTGCACTCTACAGCTAATCAACACTTAAACAATTATACTGTCTCAGTTATCATGTGATCTACAACTTAATAATTCTAAAAGTTTTCTCAATTACAACAGCCAATCAGTAATTGGTCCTTCGATACGAAACTTTTGGTCCTGTCAATTTTAAATCAGATAAAAATTCGTTCACCATGTCGACGTAGCCTTGTCCAAAATGTAATTTGTAACAGCTCATAAGTAATTTAATACTTTTAACAATTACCTATTTAATTCAAGTCATGATTTTTAACAATACTTTTAAGGTTCTGGTCCACTTTTACTCATGCTTTAAGTTCATTTAGGTGAATTTAAGATAAACATTCTGATACAATGGTAACTGGAAAATTACTACATTTGTAGTTACTGTCACTTGAGGCTTACTTGTTGACTGACTTAAAACGGTATGAGGTTATGCATTATAAATACATTTCTTTATTGACATAAAATAAGTTACAGAAAAATATGAGACTTACTGAAATTCCTTAAAAGTATTCAGCATTTCAATGAGCTTTAGTGCAAGAATACATTAAGTAACAGATTCATGAAGAAAATTTTTCAAGATTTTCAGAATGAGACGTCATTAAAATGACAAACGATATTTATTTATAGAAAATATTAATAAACTTACTGTCGCTTATATAATGCAGTCGTTGTAGACTTTCCAAGGTTAGATAATATCATTGAAAATAACTACGTTCTCTCATGATTTAACTTGAAACAATATTCAGGATAATAATTTTAGTTTCTTGAATAAAATATTATTGCACAATATCGTAATGAAGGTTACTTATACAGTTCTGCTTTTCTGAACAATTTCAACTTAGGGATATCAGAATCAATAACTGATTCATGGTAACATATCGTGTCAATATCGCGCCGTCTATTTGTATTTCGAAACATGTAGTTGAAGTGGACCTAAACCAGGTTCTAAGCTAATAGCATTTTGCTTATTAATTTACTTCAAAGGTAACTGTTAACAGCATGTAGTACTAAAAGAATAACACGTAATTTGATTCTCAGCTTCTTCTAGTATAGGATTCATTCATTAAATTATCAAGCATCGTCTTTTTCCGACAATGATAACTGTCTATTAGAATTTAGCAAAACTTCATTATAACCTGGTCAATTTAGACAATTTAAATAACAAGAATTCTGACGAGCCAAATTTTGGTGGAGCCCTTGGGTTACTCACAAAATAAAAATTTAAAAGTCCCATCAATTCCATGCGAGCATGGGTTATTTGGGGTTAAAGGTCAAAATTTCAGGGTTTTTGGATTTTTCTCTGAAATGGTAAGTTTACCATAAAAAATACTTCAGATTAAATTTGTAGATCTCAAAATTTTCAACACTATCTCTTTTGTGATAAAACTTGCCGTTTTTGAGAAAAGTCCAAAAAACCTGAAATTTTGACCTTTGATCCAGAATAACTTTCTAAACTTGCATAGGGTTTTTATTTTTTTGTTTTATACCAAGGTCTCCAGCAAACATTCATCTCTCGGAATTAATGTCATTTGACCACCATTTTTGTCTAAATTAATCGGGCTATTAGTTAAATCGTTGGTTCACTTTTTAAATCAAAATAAAATTACAAAGTTTTAACTTAAAAACTTTCTAAAGTCTTCTATTCCTAAAGTTAAAACACACCTGTTATAAAGAATACCTACTTAAAAAATATAAAGAAATCCTTTATCTAGATTTCCGTTCATTTATTTTGCAGATCTATTAAAAGTTAACCCTACATACCAGCAATATAATAATCATCTGATTGAAACATTAACCTGTTTTTTTTTTTCAATCCCGCTTTAAAGGTAAAATGAACATCTGTTATTCAAAAGCAACCGTATTGCAAGCGACAAAACTGTCCTAGTATGCAAACAACTTTATGACCAATCGCTACAAAGTACACAACATTTTTAAATAAAAACATACTCTTTATTAGCAATCAATCACATCATTCCATCTTCATTGTTTACTTGATCACAATATTTAGAGAATCGATCTATATTCTGGCATGGACCATACCTTAAAACCCACCTTGGCCTAACCCTAATGTTCATTTTACCCTCTCGCTCAAAACCCGCTCCATATTCACGGGCAATTCCACCTTCCAGCCGTTATGAGATGTCCCAAGACCTCCTGGATAAACAGACGGAGATCTTAGAACGAAGGTACGGAGGATTAAGAGCGAGGAGGGCAGCTGTAACCATCCAGAGGGCGTTTAGGAGACGACAGCTGTTGAAGAAGTTCAGTGCCATCACAGCGATGGCGAAGGCGGCAGACTCTAACGCTAGGAGGCTGCAGGATGGCCCTGATCATGGGCAACTAGTCAATGGTAATTATTTTGTTAATATTTTAATTAATTTTGGTTTCGAAAAATTCGGAATTATTCTAAAAAGCGGTTAAATAAAAAAACATAAAACTCAAAATATGACCCCCTTTTTTTAGTTTGGGATTGGAAATCATCAAATGACCTCCCCCGCTTTGGGCGGAGTGGAAGGGCGTGTCAGACTTTTACTGACTAAAACCCACCAGTGTTCCTTCACTTGCCTTTAGGCCAAGGCCACGGTTTCTTTCTAACCAACCCGCAAGCCTGGCCCAGGAGGCATCACTTTGAAGCGCACGTCAAACACAATGCGCCATCGACTCGGGCCTGGTTCTTAATGCCCACTGCTCACCGCTAGCCCGCGCCTACGGTGACCCTTTAAAACTGATTTTTGCGAAGAATACTTAAAACATGTTAAGTGTTAGTTTTACCCTTCGTGCCTCTGAAACCTTCATGAAGTCGTTGTTCCCGGCTGTTCGTAGATCTTTAGCAGTAGCTACAGGTAGTCAGAAGTTCAAAAGTTTGACAACCAGCCTCTCCATAGGGTATACCCTATGGAAAGGCTGGTTGTCAAACTTTACAAAATACAGTTACTGGTGAATACTACAGTATTCACCAGTAACTGTATTTTGGAGATCAAACATGCAGTCGTTTCACGTAAAATCCTGGTATTCGGCTACAACCAGGAAGACTGGTAGGCTAAACAGATGATGTTGACTGAAAACGTTTCAATATTTTTAGTGACTTCTGCTGGTCAGAACTGACCACCTAAATCTAAACCCAACGTTTTATATTGCAGGTACGGATATATACGGCAACACGCTACTACAGAAGAGTCCTGGTGGTGCTGAGAAGGTTTTGGCCCTCACTAGGCCCATGCGTTCCATGTCATTACGGGAACGACACGATGTAATGGATATGAGGTGAGGATCTTAACTTCAACTTTATATCTGCCATTTTGTAACTTCTATCTTCGTCGATCTTTGTTCGGAATGTTCCGCTTGAAATATCTTTTGGCCTTGATTGTTGGCTTGTGGAAATGACAAACTGACATACAAGTGACTTCAAAGATCTGGGAATATTGTTTGAACAACTGAAGCGATGCTAGAAGACAAGATAGTGACAACCACTTAAAATGCTCAGGCTTTGTGTAACCTAAATTACGTCGAAATTATTTATAAATGAGCAGCTGTATTATCTTGAAGATGGACGTGGTGTTTTCGTGGAATATTACTAAGAGGTCAACAAGAAATTCAACATTTTTTGGTTCTATTACCCACAAAGCACATACAAAATTATTTTCTATTTATGCGAAACTTGAAACACGTGTCCAGTATTTTTAAGTAAAGAATCTATGTACAAAATTTAAAAAAGATGTGAAATACCGCAAAGTTATGAGCGTGTTATCTTACTTGGTTGTCCCAACTAAAATAAGGCCAATGCTCCGCTCGGGCGGGCGAGCGCGATGCGTTGGCCTCTGGCGTCAACTGTTGCGGAGTAAGCTGCGTGGTGCGCTCGGTAATTACACTGCAACAATTTCTAAATCTATTTGGGAAAAAATATAACATGGTGTAAAAATGATTGGAATCGATTCAGTTGCTTATTCTGAACAAACTATATTCAGGTTACGTAGGAAGTATAAATAACGCCGTACTGATAAAGATTCGTCTTAAGTTTTCATGTTACGTAAAAAGCTCGTAACACGATCAGGGGACCAATAGGCTATTTGACAGATTTATAATTACTATCTTGAATTACTTGGTTGCGGTTAAGAAGTTTACCGAAAGTATTTTTTTTTAAATTTTAAATACGTTTTTCGTAAGAAATATGCCAATAAAAATTCAAAATTCAAATAAGCCGCCGAAACGCTTTATTCAGCAATCTGGCGTCGCGCCATGTAAGTGACGTCACAAGCAAATAAACGATTTTCGGTTCCGCAGTGGTGTTTGTATTTATCTGTTATTTGTTGTTGTTTATCTAATAAAATGGTTTACAAGTGGTGTACTGTACCAGGTTGAACAAATACATCGATAAAACACCTGAGAACACATAGAACAACAACAAGTGCTGATGCGCGTATGACGTCATCGTGACATTAGCCAATCCCGATCGTTTCACAATATGTGGCGCGAGATACAAAAAGTCAAATATATTTTTGTGTTTTTGGATATATTAATGAATTGTTATTATTTTTATTAAAATGACATATAGAACCCTCATTTTATGCATTTAAAACAAATAATCACAAAATGACCACACGACTGAAGTGAAACTTCTTTCGCACCATCTGTATGTATATATATATATATATATATATATATATATAAACACCTCTTTGGGCACTTAGTTGATCCAGCCACGATGCCGTTCATTATAGACTCCACCTTTAGCACGGAATAACTTTACTCCAGTTGCATATTTCTTGGGGGGAGTGGCAACGTCGTATTTTATTTAGGGATGTGGCCAAATATATTCGTCAATTAGGACATATACTCGACAAAAAATTTTCAGCAATTTCATGCATTAGTGGATCCTAACGGCTATATTTTTTGAACCCACCAGGACTTTTTAGCTCTGAATATATTTAAAAAATCAATAACTTGTGTTGATCCATTTATATACTCGCACTTCCAGTAATACTTCTTTTGATCCGATACCTATACCGTAACGGTTGATCAATTATGAATTTAATAAACCTAATCTAGAAATTTTATATTCGCAATGCTCCATACATTGTAAGATCTATATATATTTGTTAACATTTCATGCATTAGTGGATCCATAACGTCAATTTTTTTTAAATGCTCGAAGACTTTTTGGCTGGAAATATATTCCAGAAATCATATACTTTGTTGATCCATTTAGAAAACTCATACTTCGTAATACTTATTTTGTTTGATATGAATTTATTATTTATTTTTAGTATGAATTGTTATTAATAGTTAAAGAGGTTGAATTTTATGTCTAGGGTTTTTATACTTTATTTCTAATTTACCATTAATTTTAAGTTTTTAAACTCTATTCATCGAAACCAATCTAATGGGTCTAAGCACGATATCGCCGCGGTATGTTTTGTGCCGAAAATATTGTGTGGACGGCCTCTCTAACATTCAATGCAATTGACACTGCTTGTATAGACTCCTTTGGTATTTGTATGCGAATACATATTATTATTAAATTTTAATGTTAATTTTTAAGGGTTGAAGTTTCCGTAGCTGTTTTTTTAGGAATTAATCAGATGATTAATTCCTAAAAACCGATCCTGAATGATTCCTGATCTAGAAAGAAAAATTCTTTATTCCGCCCAAACAGAACGCACATTATAATAATAATACACTAAAACAAAAATAAACACATAATGAAGAAAAAGAAAAAAAAAGGCAAAGAAATATAATTTACTAAAAAGCCTAGTACTCAAAATAAAACAATGTTATCTTGATGTCATAACCCGTGTCTGGAGTTTTGGCGGGAAAGTTAAGCCGAGTGTCACGTTAATTTTTCATTGGAGTTTTAAATTATGCATAGTGTTGTTTACTAAATAAAAGTGCCTGATTTATGTCGTAAAAAGTGCATTCAGTAAATAATTCATAAAGAACATTGAGATATCGCAGCGTAGTGTGTAAATTAAACATGTGTACCTCATTAATAATATTTTTGTAAATTAAGAAAGATAAACTCAACCGCACGTTAGTGGACATAAAATCATATTTACTACTTTTTTTTTTTTTTTTTTATTAAAGTATAAACCAGCGCTTGACCGCAATCCCGCCTGATGGTAAGCAGTGACGCAATCGTTGATGGTAAAGCGCAAGGTACTTAGTAATAAAGATCTAAGTACGAGTACATATATCCGCCGAAGTGCGTTTGACATTCTGGTAGATGTTTTCTCAATCTACTCATAGTTACATTCCTACGTGTATTATAAAAATTATTTCACTTAGTCGCGTTATATTTTAGCGAACACCATTACGATACGGACGAAGCGTTTCGCTTCCTCCTTTATACCGCGTACATCGAGGGACTGGAACAGTTTGCCAGCGGCAGTGTTTCCGTCGGACTACAATTTTAGTGTCTTCAAGGCTTGAGTGAATAAGCTCTTAATAAACTAGTGCGCTTTACCATCAACGACTGCGTCACTGCTTACCATCAGGCGGGATTGCGGTCAAGCGCCAGTTTATAATTTTAATAAAAATAAAATAAATAAATAAAAGGTACAGGAACTCATTAGACACATGGAATGTAAATTTAAGCGGCCGTAATTTCGAATTAGGTAGTTTGCGTTTCGTGCCAGCGTCCTAGTTTGAATTTCTTTCGAAAAAAAAAACTAAATTCGAAACATGGAACACCAAGGAGGTAACTAGTAAAAGGTTTTATTTAAATTTCGGACTGTCTTGCAAATAGACACAATATTGAAATGATAAATAGTGGACGCTTTATTGAAAAAAAAAAAACAAAGGAACATCATAATAGCGCCATAGCGTGGGAAAAATAATTATTGTTCATTATTCGTCATTGAACTTAAAAAATAAAATTATGTTTTTTATTTCCTCGGATTGTTTGAGAAAAGTAGTAAGTAAGAGCCTGCGTGATTTGACCGTATATTGCTTAGTATGATACTATTATCATCGGCAGCAGCGCGGGCATTGAGACGAGAGGATTCGACCCCAGGCATTTTTTCTAATACTGGGAATGAACTTATATTGGAAAAAGTTAGTAATCAATGTCAAAATCCTATAAAATTTAAATTGTCAACAGAAAAAATATTTTCTTTTGGCAATTTAAGTTTTTAACAGACTTCAAAAAAAGTAAGAGGTTCTCAATTAGTCGCAACCTTTTTTTTATGTATGTTCACCGATTAATGTAAGAAGCCTGGATCCGTTTGCAAAATTCTTTTTTATTTAAAAGGGTGGTCCCATAGTCACCAGGCTCTGATGATGAAAGACTAGAGAAAGCAAGGAAACTTTCAAAATTTTTAGAGGCAACTTGTACATTTCTAGGTAGTCTAGGTACATTTTTAAATATTTTCATTAAGTATTTTAAAGCACTACAATTTACTAATAATCTGGAGTAGATCTGATGTTGGAGTAGATATGAAGCCGGGAGACAGTTGAGGGAACTCCTCGGGAATTCATAGCAGCTACCTTGTATTTGAGCTTGATTAATTTGTATTAATAAGAACTTTACACTTAGATCGGCTTTAATTGTCATTAGGGCTCTGATGATAAATACAAAGGCTACTTCAGGGAACTCCTCAACGGTTTACAGTAGTTCCCTTGTGTTTGAATTTAATTAATGTATATTGATGAGCGATTTTCACCCATATGGGTTACTATGAAAATCTGCAGTAGATTTGATGATGAAGAACATAGACAGACGAGGGAACTCCTCAACGATCCCCTGCAGCCACCTTGCGTTTGTGCTTTATTAATTTGTATTGATTAGAACTTTGCACCTATGTGGGTTAAAATGAAGGTCTGTCGGTCGTGTCCCTAAATCTGATGATGAAGACCAACAGGAGTCGAGGAAACTCCTAAAAAACTTACAGCATTGAAGTTTATCACTGAAGAACCAGTACCTGCATGTCATGCTTAAGCAACAATCAATTATAATCAAGAAACTGAATTTAAGTTGCGTAATCGCGTCATGTCTAACATTGTTCATACATTCATTTTGACCTCGTAGGAATTTTATAGAAATCGGTTCAGTGGTTTCGTTTTTAAACCAAAATTACGGGTAAAAATAACATTATCCAAAATTACGTCGTTTGTTTACAGGCCTTTTACCAACTATATTAGCATCAGCGTTCATTCTGACCGGATGCAGCTGCACAGTACTTTTCATAACACAAAAGTGTAAAAAAAAACAACCGTCTTCCAGAAAATACTACAACGTAAAAAATAACTAATTTCCGAAGTCGGGTATGTCTTTGGTATTAGTATATTCGTTTTTAGAAACAAAAAAAAATGTGTGCGTGTACTAGTGTACACACGTAAGAAGTGAAATTTCTTAGAAAAAGATGGCGAAGAAGTTTTACTTCAATAAAATAACATTAATAAAGATTAAAACTTAGCGTCCCCAATAGGGGGACGGTCCACAACTAAATACAACACCAAATTTAAAACTAAACTAACCTAAAGATACAGCCTGTATGTCCCAACAATTGCACGCGCCAGCACCAGGTGAGTCAGTGTGGAATGCGAAATGCGGGATGCGGGATGCGGAATCCCTCGGGTTCAGAATGTTGGGCTCTTCCTCCCGATTCCGAAGAGCCCAAACTCGGCTAGTCTAGGACCTCCGGATCCCGAGATAGGCCGCGGGGGGGGTGAGGTGGCCTGGAGAGCAAGTGGGGAGGGGGGTAAGGGAGTGTAGAGGAGAGGGGTGGGGAGGCTAGGTTGAGTCTAGGGGGAGGGGGAGAGGTAGGTGAGGGGGGGTTGTCTAAGTGTTGGGAGGATCCTGTCCACCTGGGGTCACAACATGAGGGGAGAGTGGGAGGGGACAGGACACTGGAATCTCGGAATGTATGTGCTATATGGGTATTGGGGGGTCAGGTACTATGGGGTCAAAATGGGGGAGGTTCCGGCTGCGGGGTGGGAGGGCTATTCAGAATTTTGAAATTCCCAGCCGTTTCCGAGATATCCGGGATTTTAGGTAGGGATATGGGGAAGGACTTCAAGGTGGGTAAATATAGTACGGGATGCGGAATCCCCCGGGGCCAGAATGTTGGGCTCTTCCTCCCGATTCCGAAGAGCCCAAACTCGGCTAGTCTAGGACCTCCGGATCCCGAGATAGGCCGCGGGGGGTGAGGTGGCCTGAGGAGCAAGTGGGGGGGGGGGTAAGTGAGTGTAGAGGAGAGGGGTGGGAGGCTAGGTTGAGTCTAGGGGGAGGGGGGAGGGGTAGGTGAGGGGGGTGTTGTCTAAGTATTGGGAGGATCCTGTCCACCTGGGGTCACAACATGAGGGGAGAGTGGGAGGGGACAGGACACTGGAATCTCGGATTGTATGTGCTATATGGGTATTGGAATTAAGTCCAAAAACAAAGTAGCTACTGTAAACCTTGAGGAGTTTCTGGAACTGGCCTTTGTTTTCATCATCAGAGCCTTAACTTAATGACAGTCACAACTCATCTTGGTGTAAAGTACTAATTAATACAAATTAATCAAGCACAAACTCAAGGTAACTGCTATCAATCGTTGAGGACTTCCTTCGACTGTCTCCCGGCTCCATCATCAGCTACATCAGACCTTTATCAAATTATAGTTCTTTGAAATACTTAATGAAGATACTTAGAAATGCACTAGTCGCCCCTACGATTTTTGGAAGTTCCTCTTGATTTCTCTAGTCTTTCATCAT
Source organism: Sesamia inferens (assembly GCA_037179545.1). NCBI lineage: Eukaryota > Metazoa > Arthropoda > Insecta > Lepidoptera > Noctuidae > Sesamia > Sesamia inferens. The sequence goes on from CM073950.1 coordinate 17,645,705, forward strand.
CAGATCTTGACTAAGGGACCATTTAGAAAGTTTACCTTTTCAAACAAATAAAGAATTTAGCAAATCAGTCCAGGTGTCTGAGATTAATATCTAAGATTAATAAAGTGAACATACATAAAAAACAAAACGGCTGCTTAACCAATCGCTTCGCGCCCTTGGCAAATGCTGCGCCCTGATTGGCCCATTTGAATTGGATCAACAACTGCCCAGACGCCAAAAAGGTGGATTTGTATAAAACAGCCCTTAATTATTGTTATTACTTATTATTATTGAACGTGACGCATGTGGCTCCGAACGGAGCAACATATTTATGGACAAATGGCATCGGATCAACAAAAGGCCCCCGGATCAACAAGTGAAAATGGATCAACAAATTACTACCTATACGGCACGTCTGAGCCACAAAGTGCCCAAAGGGATATCTATATATATATATATATATATATATATATATATAAACACCTCTTTGGGCACTTAGTTGATCCAGCCACAATGCCGTTCATTATAGACTCCACCTTTAGCACGGAATAACTTTACTCCAGTTGCATATTTCTTGGGGGGAGTGGCAACGTCGTATTCTATTTAGGGATGTGGCCAAATATATTCGTCGATTAGGACATATACTCGACAAAAATTTTTCAGCAATTTCATGCATTAGTGGATCCGTAACGGCTAAATTTTTTGAACCCGCCAGGACTTTTTAGCTCTGAATATATTTCAAAAATCAATAACTTGTGTTGATCCATTTATATACTCGCATTTCCAGTAATACTTCTTTTGATCCGATACCTATACCGTAACGGTTGATCAATTATGAATTTATTAAACCTAATCTAGAAATTTTATATTCGCAATGCTCCATACATTGTAAGATCTATATATATTTGTTAACATTTCATGCATTAGTGGATCCATGACGTCAATTTTTTTTAAATGCTCGAAGACTTTTTGGCTCGAAATATATTCCAAAAATCATATACTTTGTTGATCCATTTAGCTACTCATACTTTGTACTTATTTTGATCTGAATAGGTAATTATTTTTAGTATGAATTGTTATTAATATTTAAAGACGTTGAATTTTATGTCTAGGGTTTTTATACTTTATTTCTAATTTACCATTAATTTTAAGTTTTTAAACTCTATTCATCGAAACCAATCTAATGGGTCTAAACATGATATCGCCGCTGTATGTTTTGTGCCGAAAATATTGTGTGGACGGCCTCTGTAACATTCAATGCAATTGACACTGCTTGTATAGACTCCTTTGGTATTTGTATGCGAATACATATTATTATTAAATTTTAATGTTAATTTTTAAGGGTTGAAGTTTCCGTAGCTGTTTTTTTAGGAATTAATCATCTGATTAATTCCTAAAAAAACCGATCCTGAATGATTCCTGATCTAGAAAGAAAAATTCTTTATTCCGCCCAAGCAGAACGCACATTATAATAATAATACACTAAAACAATAATAAACACATAATGAAAAAAAAAGAAAAAAAAAGGCAAAGAAATATAATTACTAAAAAGCCTAGTACTCAAAATAAAACAATGTTATCTTGATGTCATAACCCGTGTCTGGAGTTTTGGTGGGAAAGTTAAGCCGAGTGTCACGTTAATTTTTCATTGGAGTTTTAAATTATGCATAGTGTTGTTTACTAAATAAAAGTGCCTGATTTATGTCGTAAAAAGTGCATTTAGTAAATAATTCATAAAGAACATTGAGATATCGCAGCGTAGTGTGTAAATTAAACATGTGTACCTCATTAATAATATTTTTGTAAATTAAGAAAGATAAACTCAACCGCACGTTAGTGGACATAAAATCATATTTACTACTTAGTAATAAAGGTAATAAAGATCTAAGTACGAGTACATATATCCGCCGAAGTGCGTTTGACATTCTGGTAGATGTTTTCTCAATCTACTCATAGTTACATTCCTACGTGTATTATAAAAATAATTTCACTTAGTCGCGTTATATTTTAGCGAACACCATTACTATACGGACGAAGCGTTTCGCTTCCTCCTTTATACCGCGTACATCGAGGGACTGGAACAGTTTGCCAGCGGCGGTGTTTCCGTCGGACTACAATTTTAGTGTCTTCAGGGCTTGAGTGAATAAGCTCTTAATAAACTAGTGCGCTTTACCATCAACGACTGCGTCACTGCTTACCATCAGGCGGGATTGCGGTCAAGCGCTAGTTTATAATTTTAATAAAAAATAAAATAAATAAATAAAAGGTACAGGAACGCATTAGACACATGGAATGTAAATTTAAGCGGCCGTAATTTCGAATTAGGTAGTTTGCGTTTCGTTCCAGCGTCCTAGTTTGAATTTCTTTCGAAAAAAAAAACTAAATTCGAAACATGGAACACCAAGGAGGTAACTAATAAAAGGTTTTATTTAAATTTCGGACTGTCTTGCAAATAGACACAATATTGAAATGATAAATAGTGGACGCTTTATTGAAAAAAAAAAAACAAAGGAACATCATAATAGCGCCATAGCGTGGGAAAAATAATTATTGTTCATTATTCGTCATTGAACTTAAAAAATAAAATTATGTTTTTTATTTCCTCGGATTGTTTGAGAAAAGTAGTAAGTAAGAGCCTGCGTGATTTGACCGTATATTGCTTAGTATGATACTATTATCATCGGCAGCAGCGCGGGCATTGAGACGAGACGATTCGACCCCAGGCATTTTTTCTAATACCGGGAATGAACTTATATTGGAAAAAGTTAGTAATCAATGTCAAAATCCTATAAAATTTAAATTGTCAACAGAAAAATTATTTTCTTTTGGAAATTTAAGTTTTTAACCGACTTCAAAAAAAGTAGGAGGTTCTCAATTAGTCGCAACCTTTTTTTTATGTATGTTCACTGATTACTGTAAGAAGCCTGGATCCGTTTGCAAAATTCTTTTTTATTTAAAAGGGTGGTCCCATAGTCACCAGGCTCTGATTATGAAAGACTAGAGAAAGCAAGGAAACTTTCAAAATTTTTAGAGGCAACTTGTACATTTCTAGGTACATTTTTAAATATTTTCATTAAGTATTTTAAAGCACTACAATTTACTAATGATCTGGAGTAGATCTGATGTTGGAGTAGATATGAAGCCGGGAGACAGTTGAGGGAACTCCTCCGGAATTCATAGCAGCTACCTTGTATTTGAACTTGATTCATTTGTATTAATAAGAACTTTACACTTAGATCGGTTTTAATTGTCATTAGGGCTCTGATGATAAATACAAAGGCCACTTCAGGGAACTCCTCAACGGTTTACAGTAGTTCCCTTGTGTTTGAATTTAATTAATGTATATTGATGAGCGATTTTCACCCATATGGATTACTATGAAAATCTGCAGTAGATTTGATGATGAAGAACATAGACAGACGAGGGAACTCCTCAACGATCCCCTGCAGCCACCTTGCGTTTGTGCTTGATTAATTTGTATTGATTAGAACTTTGCATCTATGTGGGTTAAAATGAAGGTCTGTCGGTCGTGTCCGTAAATCTGATGATGAAGACCAACAGGAGTCGAGGAAACTCCTAAAAAACTTACAGCATTGAAGTTTATCACTGAAGAACCAGTACCTGCATGTCATGCTTAAGCAACAATCAATTATAATCAAGAAACTGAATTTAAGTTGCGTAATCGCGTCATGTCTAGCATTGTTCATACATTCATGTTGACCTCGTAGGAATTTTATAGAAATCGGTTCAGTGGTTTCGTTTTTAAACCAAAATTACGGGTAAAAATAACATTATTCAAAATTACGTCGTTTGTTTACAGGCCTTTTCCCAACTATATTAGCATCAGCGTTCATTCTGACCGGATGCAGCTGCACAGTACTTTTCATAACACAAAAGTGTAAAAAAAAACAACCGTCTTCCAGAAAACACTACAACGTAAAAAATAACTAATTTCCGAAGTCGGGTATGTCTTTGGTATTAGTATATTCGTTTTTAGAAACAAAAAAAAAATGTGTGCGTGTACTAGTGTACACACGTAAGAAGTGAAATTTCTTAGAAAAATATGGCGAAGAAGTTTTACTTCAATATAATAACATTAATAAAGATTAAAACTTAGCGTCCCCAATAGGGGGACGGTCCACGACTAAATACAACACCAAATTTAAAACTAAACTAACCTAAAGATACAGCCTGTATGTCCCAACAATTGCACGCGCCAGCACCAGGTGAGTCAGTGTGGAATGCGAAATGCGGGATGCGGGATGCGGAATCCCCCGGGGTCAGAATGTTGGGCTCTTCCTCCCGATTCCGAAGAGCCCAAACTCGGCTAGTCTAGGACCTCCGGATCCCGAGATAGGCCGCGGGGGGTGAGGTGGCCTGGAGAGCAAGTGGGGAGGGGGGGTAAGGGAGTGTAGAGGAGAGGGGTGGGGAGGCTAGGTTGAGTCTAGGGGGAGGGGGGAGAGGTAGGTGAGGGGGGGGGGTTGTCTAAGTGCTGGGAGGATCCTGTTCACCTGGGGTCACAACATGAGGGGAGAGTGGGAGGGGACAGGACACTGGAATCTCGGAATGTATGTGCTATATGGGTATTGGGGGGTCAGGTACTATGGGGTCAAAATGGGGGAGGTTCCGGCTGCGGGGGGAGCTAGTAAGGGGGGGGGGGGGGGAATTTTGTCAGAATTTTGAAATTCCCAGCCGTTTCCGAGATATCCGGGATTTTAGGTAGGGATATGGGGAAGGACTTCGAGGTGGGTAAATATAGTACGGGATGCGGAATCCCCCGGGGCCAGAATGTTGGGCTCTTCCTCCCGATTCCGAAGAGCCCAAACTCGGCTAGTCTAGGACCTCCAGATCCCGAGATAGGCCGCGGGGGGGTGAGGTGGCCTGGAGAGCAAGTGGGGAGGGGGGGTAAGGGAGTGTAGAGGAGAGGGGTGGGGAGGCTAGGTTGAGTCTAGGGGGAGAGGTAGGTGAGGGGGGGGTTGTCTAAGTGCTGGGAGGATCCTGTTCACCTGGGGTCACAACATGAGGGGAGAGTGGGAGGGGACAGGACACTGGAATCTCGGAATGTATGTGCTATATGGGTATTGGGGGGTCAGGTACTATGGGGTCAAAATGGGGGAGGTTCCGGCTGCAGGGGGAGCTAGTAACGGGGGGGGGGGGGGATTTTGTCAGAATTTTGAAATTCCCAGCCGTTTCCGAGATATCCGGGATTTTAGGTAGGGATATGGGGAAGGACTTCGAGGTGGGTAAATATAGTACGGGATGCGGAATCCCCCGGGGCCAGAATATTGGGCTCTTCCTCCCGATTCCGAAGAGCCCAAACTCGGCTAGTCTAGGACCTCCGGATCCCGAGATAGGCCGCGGGGGGGTGAGGTGGCCTGAGGAGCAAGTGGGGGGGGTAAGTGAGTGTAGAGGAGAGGGGTGGGAGGCTAGGTTGAGCCTAGGGGGAGGGGGGAGGGGTAGGTGAGGGGGGTGTTGTCTAAGTGTTGGGAGGATCCTGTCCACCTGGGGTCACAACATGAGGGGAGAATGGGAGGGGACAGGACACTGGAATCTCGGATTGTATGTGCTATATGGGTATTGGAATTAAGTCCAAAAACAAAGTAGCTACTGTAAACCTTGAGGAGTTTCTGGAACTGGCCTTTGTTTTCATCATCGGAGCCTTAATGACAGTCACAACTCATCTTGGTGTAAAGTACTAATTAATACAAATTAATCAAGCACAAACTCAAGGTAACTGCTATCAATCGTTGAGGACTTCCTTCGACTGTCTCCCGGCTCCATCATCAGCTACATCAGACCTTTATCAAATTATAGTTCTTTGAAATACTTAATGAAGATACTTAGAAATGCACTAGTCGCCCCTACGATTTTTGCAAGTTGCTCTTGATTTCTCTAGTCTTTCATCATCAGATCTTGACTAAGGGACCATTTAGAAAGTTTACCTTTTCAAACAAAAAAAGAATTTAGCAAATCAGTCCAGGTGTCTCAGATTAATATCTAAGATTAATAAAGTGAACATACATAAAAAACAAAACGGCTGCTTAACCAATCGCTTCGCGCCCTTGGCAAATGCTGCGCCCTGATTGGCCCATTTGAATTGGATCAACAACTGCCCAGACGCCAAAAAGGTGGATTTGTATAAAACAGCCCTTAATTATTGTTATTACTTATTATTATTGAACGTGACGCATGTGGCTCCGAACGGAGCCACATATTTATGGTCAGATGGCATCGGATCAACAAAAGGCCCCCGGATCAACAAGTGAAAATGGATCAACAAATTACTACCTATACGGCACGTCTGAGCCACAAAGTGCCCAAAGGGATATCTATATATATATATATATATATATATATATATATATATATATATATGTGTACAATATATACATGTATACACATATACATATATTAATTTTCTATAAATATTTAAATTTATTTCATGCTTTCATTTATAAATTAATATTTTTGCATAGACCTCCAATTTAAAAAAAAAAAAAAGTGGATTCCCTCGGGGCCAAAAGGTCGGGCTCTTCCTCCTGAATCAGGGGACCCCAAACTCGGGTAGTCCACGACCTCTGGTTCCCGAGATAATCCACGGGGGGGTGAGGTAACTAAAGGGGGTCCGGGGGGATAGGTTTCGTGGGGTTGCAGGGGAGGGAGGGGGAGAGGGGGCAGTGGATTCCCTCAGGGCTAAAAGGTCGGGCTCCTCCTCCTGATTCAGGGGATCCCAAACTCGGGTAGTCCACGACCTCTGGTTCCCGAGATAATCCACGGGGGGGTGAGGTAAGTAAAGGGGGCGGGGGTAGATTTCGTGGGGTTGCGGGGGGTAGGGGGGAGGGGGAGAAGAGGGAAGGGGAGAGGGTGGAGTGGATTCCCTCGGGGCCAAAAGGTCGGGCTCCTCCTCCTGATTCAGGGGACCCCAAACTCGGGTAGTCCACGACCTCTGGTTCCCGAGATAATCCTCGGGGGGGTGAGGTAATCAATGAGGGGGGTCGGGGGGTGTTCGCAGCGTCATGTTCTCGAAGAAATTCATAGTTCTTAATCAATCAAGGTACTTAGTTTAATAATTGAGCTTATGAGGCTCGAAAGCAATTTGTACTTTGTGTCCAATTATCGTATTGTGACGATATCTTCTTCTATACTTTCAATTATATCAGAAATGTTCAGCAAAAATATATAAAACAATATAAAAGCCAGAACAGAACTAAATTTATAAATTATTTGTGCTCTTAGGTAATCAATTGTTAACAAATCTTAAAAATATCCAAAAAATATATATTGCCTTCGGCGAGATGCGAACTCACAACTTCATACTCGACTCAATTGTTAACAAATCTTAAAAAGATCCAAAAAATATATATTGCCTTCGGCGAGATGCGAACTCACAACTTCATACTCGACATGTCATGCAATATTTACATGAGCCAACTCCTTGGTTCTAGTACAGACGAAATAGGACTATACTTTGCTTCCGTTCGCCTTGCCCGATCATTTTTCGTAACATTTTTCGTAACGCTTTCGCCAGTTTACTCCCCAAGTCAAGCGTGCCTAAAGAAGTTTCACTTCAAAAATCTTACTGCCAAATAGCCTATTATGTAACTTGAGTTGAGTAACACGTCATTGATACACATTATTTTGCTACTGTCCTAAAGTTGGCTGTCTGAAAATAGTTCGATGGCGTTGCAGTGGTATCTCAGCAGCGTGTCGATAGTACGTCGATAGTGTCTTGCCGCCAAGCGATTCGTCGTGTTCCGGCATGATGTCTGGTGAAGCCGTACGGAGGACGGGTCTCAGCAGTTGTGATGCGATGTGTGCCGGATATGATGCGCCAAATGTTGTTGCGTCGGGAGTTTGGTCGTGGAGGATCTCCAGATCAATCTCCCTGTGGCGCAGCATCGTTGGTCGTGTTGTTGAGTTTAACATTGCATCACATCGCTCAACTGCCGTCTTCCTTCCAATTCACTAAGATTTTTTAGTGAATAGGCTAGTGCGGTCCAGCACCAGTTTATAATTATTAAAAAAAAAAAAAAAACATATCATTGTTTTCTGTCCGGTCACCACGTATACTAAAATGTGTAACACAAGTTGTATCATTAATTTACCATCAGGCTTCGTGCCCGCTATCTTTACTGACTGAAAGTGGAGGATAGATTTAAATAATTTAACTTCCTAACTATTAACAAACAATTTGGGACTTTATTTTAAGAGTATTATAGTTCAGGTTAATGTGAAAATCGTTACTACAATTTATTTTGCGATTAAGGTGGTAAAAAGGTATACACTTTTATTCCCAAGGGAAATGCTTGGGTTTTTTAGGGATTCGATCAGTAGCTTTTTAATATTTGAAGACAACTGCTTGGGTAAGCTAGAGAGTTTATGTGAGTTAGGAGTAAAGGGTTTATTCGGTAATAAATTATTAGTCAATATTTGGGATAGAATGGGTCACTCCCAAGAGACTCGACAGGGTTTAGTTAATTTCAGTTAGATTTCCTTTATGATGTTGTTGATGATATATCACCCTAATTCTGTTATATGATGGCTAAAAGCATGTCTCGGCAGGCAGATTTATCTATAAAGTGCGCAGTGTTTTACAGTCCCATCCTATTTCACGTTAAACCAATATCAACTTTATCACAATGGATATTAAGTTGATTTCAGAGTGCACTAGCACTGTTATAAACCTCATAAACATGTTCGAAGTTGTAGCTTAAACTAAACTTCACTGTATAGGAGCCAAAGTTATTTTTTAGTAAACTTTTATTCTTCTGTTATCTATTTATGAGTAAAACAAATATCCTTGAGCATCTTGAGAATTAGCCATGATGGGTTTATGCTTTATATTTGATCATATTGCTAACTATATACCTACCAATAAGAAAAAAAAGTTTAACATCCGATTTCTTCAAGGCTCAGAACCAAACTTTTATACAAACTTTTGACACATTCTTTCAATTAAGCGATTACCCTTTTTTTTTAATCTGATATCGATCACTTATAACTAGATATACAGTCTCGAACAAAACTCTTATCAAAAATGACGACAAGTATTAAGCAGTCTAAAGTAGTCAAAATCAATCTGATAACAAATGTTAGTGTGCACGCGCCATAGTAATATTTATTTCCATTGACTTCATACTTTTTGTTTCCAGCAACCACATGGTATGCGACCCTCAGAGCGAGGTGGAGGCCATGGTCGCCAGGGTACAGCAGTCAGCCCATCAAATCCACATGATTGCATCTGATATGCCACCCCTACACCGTGGGGATGCCGACAGCGGGGTAAGAATTATTTACAACTCATTTACTAACAATACTTCCCTTATGAAACTAAATTGTATTGTTGTATTAAAAACGAGAATATTAAGATATCAAGTTTTCAAAGCGAGTATTTTAAACTTTTATTAAAGCAAGTTACGGATCTTTTTTCAATATTCACTCAGGGTTGATGTGCGTTATTGAAATTAGACCTTTAACTTTGTTACCATAGAGTTCAAAATCAAAATTCCTTGATGGGTTAAACCTGAGTCTGAAAATAAAGGTTGTTTTGGAATAAGGCCATTAGCGGATAAGTTCATGTTGTGCTTTATTTAAGCCAGTCAAAAAGGTGACTGAACTGCAGTAGAAAGTCGATTAAGATTAAACCTTCAATTTCTTATTTAAATTTAAATGATGAAATATAAATCAAAATGATTTTGTAATTAAAACTTGCACAGCATTTCTTATGAAAATAAAAAGGTTTTTTTAACCTATAGCTTTCACAAGAAATGTTAAACAGCAGTATCGAATTATTTTCCATCAATTTATATGACATTACTAAAAATGACATTGATTTTTCATACTGAATGTACATATTATACATATATCTCGGTGACGTCACTCTTGGAAACTTATTTCACAATTTTTGCACTTACTTATATTCTAGTAATGTAAATAATCACTGTAGTGTATCGATGATGACAACACTCATACTAAGCTTTAATCAAAGAATGTAAGCAATGCACAGATTAGATAGTAATGGATAATCAAGATTAAACATAATATGTAGATAAGTAGTCAAGTCATAGCTGATATCCTACTTAATCATTACATCGGGGTTTATAGTGGTTTGAAGCAAAATTACATTAGTAATCGATTAACTGTAGTAGTCACAACAATAATTATTACTCATACGGTTTTATTAACGAAATAATTTTAATATAGTGTGGATTTAAGGATATATAATCATTCCCGGGAATTTGTATCGACGCCTCTTCCTCGACCAATTATAAAAAAAGTAACGAACGACGCTTAAATATTATTGTGTTAAGTAGATACTAAAAAAAAAGACTGTTTTGCGAAGCATTACAATATGTTTGCATTGGCAATATATTCCCCAATAATAAAAACAAATATTAATTAATAGAATAATAACTCGTTCATACGCAATAAAGTACATAATATTTTATAACTTTTTCAAATGTTATCTTAATGGTCATTAAAATTAAGTTAATGTATGTTTAACTTATATGGAAGCTAACAATAAATAAAAAAGGATTTTCGGAAGGTTCATAACGTTACTGATAACACATATAAAACAATATTGCCTAACTAATTATTATATGTTATCTGATAACACATATCATTGTTAATTTTGGCGTTGACTCGGTACGACGTCTGTGCGAAAATATTGACCTGTGTTCGTGAAAACGTTACCTATTTTTTTTAGGCTGTCGATTAAAAATGAACCAGTCCAAAAGTAAAGACATTGCTAGGAGTATAGTGAAAAATAAACATGTGATGTTGTCAGAAGTTAAAAAACTGAGACTCTGGGGTCTTTCCGGGAAATACAGAGTGTGTATGAAATCTATCATATTTATTATCCATAGTAATTTTTTTTTACTAAGTATTTAGTTGGTATTTTTTTAGCTTAGTTGTTCCTTTTATTGTGTGTGCTGTGGTCTCCTGTAATTGAAGGATTGTCCACTAAATACTTTGATGTTTAGATCATACCTTTTGTTAGAAATTTAAAAGAAATAAATAAAACTTCTTTATCAAATATAGAAATAAAACTAAAATGAAAACGCTCTGATCCGGCGATGAAAGCGCCTGGACCTTCCTCAACCGATAGCTAGGCGCGTTAAGCGGCCTGGTTAAGTGAGACACCAAGGGATCTGCAATGTCGTTTCACTTATAGAGGTATTCCACTTACCCAGTGTCTCAGATATACAGGTATAAATAAATATCTGTCTCATTTACAGGGGTTCCTTTGGCATTTTTCAAATAAACATCTGAATGATAGTAAAGCGAAACTAAAACTGAAGGTAATTGAAGCTCAAAATTTGTACTTACGTACTTGGAATTAGGTGTAGAATTTGTGGGTAGAATAATAATGAGTAAACCAACAATGTTATCTCAGTTACAGAGGTTAATGCATATAAAATTTACTCACTGTCTCAGTTATAGAGGTAACTATGATGATAAATCGAAAGAACAAATCCCAGATATAGAGGCTTACCTCGTCCCACTAACAGAGGTAATTCAGTGCCAAAGTGTTGGGGACCTGCATGAGTTCCAGTTATGGAGGTTTATCACTAATTCAGGTCCCACTTAACCAAGTTTCACTGTACTTTACTAAGGGCATACAGATGTATCTGTATCGAGTACTACCGAACCATTCGATTCGGTACAGAAACTAAAACGATAGGATCGGGTTAGTAAAGCGCCTAAGATTATATATAATGGTTAATTAATTATTATAAAATCTACTTAATACTGTTGGCCTGCATTATGCCGCTGCTAGGTAATACCCTCTCTCCATGACTTCCAAAATAAATAAAAGCATAAAATTATCAACATTTACTTAATAAAAATCTGAAAGTCATACATTCATTCACTTACACAGGCAGACTTACTCCCAGTCGCAGGGTGTAAAAACCTGAACTTTTACACAACTGTTTGCCTAACATTTTCCTAACTACGATACAGTAAGCATTCAGTCTAACCGCTTACTTGAATACCAGATTTTTATAAGACCAGAGTAATACGATTCCCTGGAAAACACTAGCTATCATACTATCAGAAATTCAGTGTTTAAAAAGTCACCTTTATTGTTGACAAAGCAAAAGAAACCTTCACTTTACAATTGCAAGTCTTTTAAATCAGATAAAAAAAAAATCTGCTAATTCGTACTCTCTTGATAACCAATAACATTCAAAATGAACGTGCATACAAAATTTCAGCTCCACCGGCTAAAGATATCTGATTCAACATTGAGTTATATGATATCACCCGAACATATATTGCTTGTTAAATAAAAGCTTGTAATAATGTTTGTCTGTTACAGGTGTGTAGCTGTTCCGTGAGCGGCTCCGTCACGAACATATCCACCTCGTCGTCCCACAATGAATCTCTACACAACCATCAATTGCTGAACAACACAGGTCACTAATTCGCTATTAACTTAGATACTCTTTAGATTAATTGATTGTCTCGCGAGATTTAGAGAGACATTTACAATAGGGATATATCCAAGGTATGAAAATTAAAGAAATAATTAGACAGTCTTATAGATAATAAAAAAAAATGAAGAGTCGTATTTTTTATTTTGTCGAAATTACCAAAAACTACTGAGATATAGCGTATTAAAGTTACGGAGTAGGGGCTAATTACGTCACGCCGTGGTACAAAGTATACCGTCATGCGACATTTCAAATCGATATACCTATCTTCATAAGTATTTGAATGAAAGAAAAAATAAAAAATACGTGTTCAATATTTTTATAAACCTATCTGATGGACATTAAATTATTTTTTAGGATAGAACTTAATTCTTGATTTGCCAAAAGACATGGCAATGAAAATGCATATATAAACATGATTCCTAGCAATGTATAATGCTGAATAGCTGAAAATTAGTATTTTGTAATTAAAAAGCTTTAGGAACTTTTAATATCTGCACAACAAAACTTTCCAACTTGAACTATGAACGGTAAGGTATCGGCGACGATTTTTATTGATCATTGTGTTTTTCACTGGTGATTTTGCCCTGAGGCAAAAAGTAGTTAGACTGATAAAGCGGACCCCAGACTCTAAAGCTGAAACAGCTTCGGATGCGACTGGGATTAACGCTAAGATGATGATGTCGATTTTGCGCTAATATACTTGAAGTAGTGTCTTGAAGTTCTTTTCTTGCAATTACCTCATTGTACATATTGTACAATGAGGTAATTGCAAGAAAAGAACTTTGTACCACGGGTTTATAATAGGTACTCCCTGATCTAGTCGTGTCAAATCAAAATAATGCATAAAAACAATTGAGAAACTTTGTTATGTTTATTAGTTGACGAAAGTTATAAGAAAATTTTAAACACTAAACAATTCATCAATGAATATAAATATTACGTGTTAGTGTAAATTCTTATTAACAGAACTGGGGGGCAATCGCGCTAAAATAACCGCAACCTAGACAGAATTGGATCGCAACCAAACCATAACTTTTGTTATGTTTCGTATCGCGTTAACGGTTTAACCATAACTGGATCACAATTGGAAAGTAACCGTTGTCAAATGACAAAGTTGAAACAAAGCTAACTTTTTGTATGCCATGTCAAACTTACGTCTAAACGATTAGATTTACTTATAATTGATTTAGTTTTATTTATTATATCTGACGAAATTTATCACTCATACATTGATTTTACTTCAATCGAAATTAAAACTCCAGCGCGATACGAAATGTGATCGAAACTAAACCATAACTTTAACTGGATTAGATACAAACAAGAGTTGAAATTCTACTGTTTTATTTAACGCGATTACCCCCCTGGGGCAGCCGTTTAGCCATTTGTTTTCTTATTCAAATCCGTTCAGATCTTTGTACGTGAAACAGAAACAACCATACAAACTTACTGGTTAATATTATATAATATTAGTAGAATCGATGTAAGTGAAAGTACGAAAGTATTCCAGAATAATATTTAACCAAAGAAGGCTTTTGTTTGGTTAAAATAATTGTTATACAAGATTCTACGCTTCAAATTTGGTTGGTCAGAATTGTTTACTAAATATTTAATCGTAAAATGTCAACTAACTGGAAAGTATAAAAAGTTTAGCGAAATCCTTGGGAGCCTCGTCGTAACCTTCAAAGACAGCCTATCAATAGAACTATGCAACAAAGTTAATTAATTTGCTTCCGTTACAATAATTATAAGAAACACAAAAAAAAAACTATTTCCTTGTTTATCTTGCAAAATACCTTCAATGTTAGTTTCCAATGCCATTTTTTTTCTAATTTTCGGCGATGTTAATCATCGGTGTAAAATAAATATTGCATTATCTTGGGAGAATTTTATCTTGCGGAGACACTTTCTCAGAAGTAGGCTTGTTTAGGTACTAACTAAAAGATAAATTAAACAAATATACATTAGGACGTGAAATGTTTGCCTTTTTCATCCTATAGGTACTTTTTTTTAATATTTTAAACTAGTGTCTGACCGCAATCTCGCCTGATGGTAAGCAGTGATGCAATCATTGATGGTAAAGCGCGCTAGTTTCTTAAGAGCAAATCGACGGGTCCCAAGAACAAAGTTCTATTTACAAAATTGTCTATTTGCAGTGCGAAGCAATAAAGTTACGCGACTCTATTAAGTTGCAAAAAATAAATAAAATTAATAGAAAATTATGGTGAAAGAAACCTAAACCCCTTTACCATAATTTTCTATTAAATTTCCTTTTTTTTTGCATTTTAATAGATTCGCGTAACTTTATTGCTTCAAGACAATATTGAAGATAGGACTTTGTTCTTGGGACCCGTCGAAATAAGCTCAAAAAAAAAAACCAAATGAATAGGAAGAAAGACGGCAGTTGAGTGAGGTTATGCAATGTTAAACCCACTAGTACGACCAACGATGCTGCGCCAGAGGGAGACAGTGAGGGACTTAGTGTGGAGTCTCTATGACATAATCTATAGTCAAGACGTGATTAAAACTATGGCTTCTAAAAATATATCGATTTACATCAGGCGCCGATAAATGTGAAAGGATTAACCTGATGTTGTCCTTTTTATAACGAAATTGAACTTAAAATTTAGTTCAGTTGGTAAACAAATGAATCAGCGTATTTTTATCTAAGACTAAAGTTTTAACGCATCGTTTCTAAATGCTTCACAGGTCCCATTTACGGCAACCTGCTGTCATCGGGCGGCAAACCGCTGTCGTCTCCGACGGCGCGACAGCAGCAACAATTGGCTGCTATACAAGCCGCAAACGCCAGGCGGCTCCCACCAGAAGTACCTAAGAGGACCAGCAGTATTACACTCAAGTACGTTCAAGGTTTTATCTAAGGCTTCACTCCCTATAGCACTTTGCATTCTTCTGGGATGAAAAAAGAAACACTCTTCTGTCTGTAAACTATGTAAAAATCACGTTGATCCGCATAAGATTTCTCGGTGGTAGGCCATAACATCGGCCGTCGGCAGAAGTTACCACCCACCAGACAAAGCCTTGCCGCCAAGCGATTTGTCTTGTTCCGGCATGATGTCTGGTGAAGCCGTACGGAGGACGGGTCTAAGCAGTTGTGTTGCGATGTGTGCCGGGTACGATGCGCCTAATGTTGTTGTGTTGGGAGTTTGGTCGTGGAGGGTCTTCAGATCAATCTCCCTGTGGCGCAGCATCGTTGGTCGTGTTGTTGGGTTTAACATTGCATCACCTCGCTCAACTGCCGTCTTCCTTCCTATTCGCTCAGTTTTTAGTGAATAGGTTTTTAATAAACTAGTGCGCTTTACCATCAACGATCGCATCACTGCTTACCATCAGGTGGGATCGCGGTCAAGCGCTAGTTTATAATTATAAAAAAAAAGATTCACATTTTATATGCAATAACGATTTTAGTCTTTCAAGGTCAATATCAAAGAATATGTGATAAAGTGTTGATGAAATAGGATAAAGATGTACAGCACCGCGTTCATCTATAATAGTCTACACTTCCGTTGAAACGTGCCGAACTGAACTTAAAGGGAATCGGCGCCATTAACATTGTACAGATTATAACATTATCTGTTATCTCAATTTTCGTCATTCCGGAAAATTATGACCTTCATAATAAGCAATTATGACCTTAATAGTAAGCTTAATAAGTCGTGGTAGCCTGGTGGTTAAAACATCAGTAAGCCTAGTATGAGTTTTCAATACGAAACTCGATCGTCGATAACGAGAGCTTTTGGCGCTCTCATTGGTTGAGAGTTCTCACGACCTTGAAGCGGGCCAATGGCTGAGTCAAACGCGCTCGATGTCGACGAACGACTTTCGTAATGAAAACTTATACTAGGCCTACAGCCTCTCAAGTATGAGTGCGCGGGTTCGATTCCAGGTCAGGCAAGTACCAATGTAACTTTTCTAAAGTTATATGTACTTTCTAAGTATATCTTGGACACCAATGACTGAAGGTGAAGGAAAACATCTTAAGGAAACCTGGACTTTAAGTCTGAAATCGCCAACCCGCATTGAGCAAGCGTGGTGATTACGCTCAATCCTTCTCTGTATGAGAGGAGACCTGTGCCCAGCAGTGGGGCGATTTAAAGGTTGATAATGAGTAAGCTTTATTACTTAAATTACGAACTAAATATTAAGGTTATTAAATGTATATTTTTTTTGCTTCAGTGCTGAAAGTCCCGTCTCCTTGCGTCGTGCTGAGTGCGGTGGTGCCGTCGTGCGTGGCGGTTCCATGTCCTCAGTCCAATCTTCATCGTCGTCCTCCTCTCAGGAACATCGCCATCATTACCATCAACCCTACCAGCCTAGGGCTCCGGTTAGTATTATTATTATTACTTACTATTGTATAAAATTTTATGTACAGATGACAGCACATCAAGCTACTACAATCTGTCAAATTTTGCTATTAGATTTTCAACTTTATGTTCAAAGCATTAAGGGTTAAGTTTGACTGAAAATATTCGACGGGGTTGGGGTATCTTTGCCTACTGTTGTCCGTATGGCTAAAATATTACTACAGCGTACATAAAACTTTCAGTACATTATTCAGCAGTGGCAGAGACGATCAGTACATTATTCCAGATTCCACAGCATTGAAATTTTTGTTTCTTTTTTGGTCATTAGTAAAGAGTTCAGGAAAAGATTTAATTTGATAAACATAATGGAATAAAAATTTAGGAATGCAGCACCTAAATTCGCGTAACACACTATTAATTTTAATGTGAATCATATTGCATATTGCTAACTCATTGCTCTTTACATTCGAAAAATATATCGGCTCAAAAACGTAAATAACGCAATAGATGTAGTTGAATAGGGTATTTGACTGAAAAAAAAAACTTAATTAGTCCGTCATTCAGAATATAGAAAAATATTGGATACGTATATTTTGTTTTATCAAATCAATAAATATTGACAAATATAAAAGGCATCAAAGATCAGGAGTGGTGGCTTTTGACGTCACTGCTGGCTAAAAACTGTAGCGTGCAGTACCGTCACATGAGTTTTCAACGCACTGTGTCGCCTTCATTTTTTGTTTATGTATATGAAAAACGAAAAAATACGTGTTTAGTATTTTTTGGAAATCTGACTGACGGACTAATTATTTTGTTTTAGTTAAATACCCTATTGTCAAAATTATATTCATTACTACTGGTAGTATGTTACGCAATCACCCTAAATCACGGCACACAATACTCCTGCATTTTGGAATGATTGGCATGCCCATGACTGCAACATCTATAGTATTTTGTATGAGTGAACCTCCAACATCAAATTACTATTATACGACACGTTACGGTCAGCCCGAAGTTATTAACTGTACAAATAAGTTTCCACCGTTTAACAACAAATATACTTTAAAAAAATTAAAAAAAAAAAACATGCTTTTAAAGAATATCAAACTAAAAAGTTAATAAAAACTTTTTTTTCCAAAAAAAAAAAAACAACTGACTTCCAAAAAACACTACAAAGTGAAAAATCACTAATTTCGGAAGTCGGTCTCAAAAACTAATATATAAGTACAACACCAAAGACACCGACTTTCGAAACTAGTTAGTTTTGAAAAGTACTATTCTGCTGCATCCGGTTAGACTGGATGCTGACGCTAAAATACTTAATGAAAAAACTTACAAACGCACTGGTTGCCCCTACGATTTTAGAAAGTTTCCCTTGATTTCTCTGGTCTTCCACCATCAAACCCTGATGTCCTTATCATGGGACCACCTTATCTCTTGGACTGTCTTCTTATCAACAGAAAAAGAATTATCAAAATCGGTTCATTAACGGCGAACAAACATAAAAAAGCATATATACCGATGGAATTGAGTAACCTCCTTCTTTTTGAAATCGATTAAAAATAATTTTAAAATTTCATTTGTGACAATACTAGGAAAATGAGAAAAGCGTGATGCGCTTTGTGCCATAAACGCCTCACGCTTTTTTCTCATTTTTAAACTATATTTATTTTCAACTTTTTAGTTCGATATTCTTTTTTTAAATAATATACGGATAACACGAACGCTTAAGTGGTGCTCATTTGTTTTTATCAAACTTTTCATGATCTCCAACAGACAGAATAGAAAGTGCTAAAATTCGTAATGATGCGTTACCCAAGTAACTAAATTTAAATTAAAAAATACTTTGCCTGCACAAATTAAAGTAAAGTAAGGTTGAAAAAAATTTTGAGTTAGAGACGGACAAACAAACAAGCAAACATATTAGTGAAGCTAATAGAAAGCATGTAAAAAAGATGTCCTCACTAAGAGGTTTTGTTGAAATTGTCAGATATAAAATGTGATATCGTAAATTCGGACATCTGGTAATAACATACACTTAGAGTATTTGTGACTCTGTGTAAGTATCACAATACTTATTGGGTAGTAATAAAATGAGTGACTACTAGTGAGTAAATTACAATTTTAAGTGTCAAAATTAATTAATTTGGGTTATATAATTACTAAGTGAGCGACTGACTTTAAGTGACGAGAAATCAACAGAACAGTATCTTCCAAACATTAATTTGAGTTACTTAAAATACAAATTAAGAAGCTTCATAATTTTTGAACCACTTAATATCTGTTTGAGTGTCAACGTTACGTCCTCCATTTTTTTCAATATTTGGCAAATGTATTTTTTATACTGAGCGGCATTTTATCTTAAATGAAGTGTTCCGAATATAAAAACTACTTTGAAAATACACTAATGAGCAGAGTATAAGGAACTCACATTAAAAAAAAACCTAAAAGGAACCCTCCTCCAGAAGGAGGGATGATGAAAACTTATAAAAAAAATAATTTAAAATAGTTTCTCAAAAATAATATAAATATATATTGTTTTTCTGGCCCTTTTGGTCATAGTTCTAACCCAACCTAACCTATAACAACTGTTTTTTTTGTGGCGGGGCGGGGCTTGGCCCCCCGAGCCTCCGTAGAGGGAATGCTGAGCCGGTATTGAAGTTTCCCTCTCTGTATTTCTAGTCGCTCACTTAGTAATGTAGTCGCTCGGATAAAATTTTAATATATGACAAGGATTAAACACAGTCCATTTTCTGTAAGCTCGTTCTGGATTTTATTTTTAATCAATATTCGTCGTTAGTTAATTTTTTGCTTACTCAAATTCATTCCGCTCAAGTTATTAATACAGTCTGTCATCATCAGTCGCAAAACTATTTTTTAATCACTGGTTTTATAATTCCACATACTTATTTTTGTGCAAAAATGTCAAGTTTTGTGCCGAATAAGCATCATTTGGAATTTGCAACTGAGGCCATTCGATTGCTTCTAGAAGCTTATAGTTAAGCTACTTTAAAAGAAAGAAGTTGTTGTGAAGACCGAAATCGTACAAAGACACGGAATTTGAATCATTATTGGAGGAAGATAAAAGGAAGAGGAAAAACGCGTCCATTACTGCTCCAGATATGATAAAATTATTTTCCTACATGACAATGTTCAAAAAACGGCGGAAACTTATTTGTACACCTATTATAATTATTTGTAAAACCTGACTAGCACCTTAATTGTATAACACATAATCAATCACAATTTGAATCAATTGAAAGGTACTAATTCCTGTACCAGAGTCTCGGTTTGTTCGAAACAGATTTCGTGTTTCAGTCAGTAAAATTCTGACCGTAAAATGCTCCGTCTAGAGAGGGAGAAGTAATTTGATGATTTTCCACAAAAAAAAAACTTACTGATCCATTACTTTATATGTTCGAAAAATGTGGCCGCCCAACAACGAAAATAACGCAATGGAAGTTGTTGAACTGTCAAAATGAAATCCAATCCCACTGTTAATGTGTTACACCATTACCTTGCTTATGAACTATGTCTAAGTTAGCCTGACCACAACATGTCGTGTTTTGAATGTCAAACCTGGGGCATTACCATCAGCTTTTAACATCTCATTCATCAATCACAAAATTAAAATTTTATGCAACTAAAGTCATAGGAAAATAGATTTATGAGCAATAAATATGATATTTAAATTTGCTTCATCCTGTTGGGTTTTAAGACCCTGAGGAAATTAATTTTTTTTAACTTTTAATGATAAAAGAATCATGATCATTGCAATCAATATCAGTAGTAGTCTTCTTTATACGAGAAGAGCTCTTTAAAGTTACAATTAGCTGTTAAAAGTGAGCGGTAACCCCTAACCCCCCTCCCCCTCTTTTAGGAGCCGGTGGTGGTGGCGGGCGAGGGGTACGGGCACGTGCGCACGTCCCCCGCGGCGGGCGGGTACGAGGGGGAGCGGTACGAGGGGGAGCGGTACTCCGTGTGGAAGCGTCACGAGGCGCCGCCGTACTACTCGGTGGGCGCCGCGCCCGCGCCCTGCTGCCGCCCGCAGCACGACCACCATCCGCCGCTCAAGGTGCGCACTATTAGCTCAAACTGGAATCCAAACCACCAGATAGACACTGACGTCAGTCTACGTAGTTTCTGGAGAAGCCGTACGGAGGACGGGTGAACATCGCTTCATAACGAAACGAAATCGAAATTCTTCATCATCTACTTTATTAAGCCTACTCACTCCAAAAGAACTGAGTGAATAGGACGAAAGACGGCATTTTGTATTGTTTGTTTAATGACTATTAAAAATACAGGTGATTGTGTAACTTTACTAAAAATGTATCGTATTGTGTACACTAGCTGGCCTCGCGATTTCACTCGCTTAAGTTTATATCGAAAGTGATTTAATAAAGAGTAACCTAAGCTGAGTTACTCCTTGTTAAATCAGCTACCAGCCCATGAAAGTCTCGTCAAAAAGACTTAATAAAGTAGACAATGACGAATTTCGATTTCATTTCGTTATGAAACGATTTTACATTGACTAGGACCCCTGAGCAGTTGTGTTACAATGTGTGCCGGGTACGAAGCGACAAATGTTGTTGTGTCAAAAGTTTGATCGTGGGAGGTCTCCAGATCAATCTCCCACTGGGGCAGCATAGTTGGTCGCATTGTTGGATTTAACATTGCATCACCTCGCTCAACTGCCTTCTTCCTTCCTATTCACTCAGTTTTTTTTAGTGAATAGATTCTTAATAATCTAGCACGTTTTACCATCAACGATTGCATCACTGCTTACCATCGGGATTGCGGTCAAACACTAGTTTATAATTATCAAAAAAAAAGTAAGCTATTTTTACATAATGAACTTATTATTATGAAAAATGTTACCTTGCATTACCAAAATATGATCCAAACTTGATGATACCACTGCATCCTGATTTCGACCGAATTTTGCCCTACGTAAACGACAAATCCCTTTTTGCACGTTTTAAGGCTTAATGGATCTGCATCAGTTTGTTTCGTGTCCTACCCTTTATGCACTTATTACTATCTACGATGCAGGTATTAAATGATGTCTATATTATTTAGGTAAACTCTATAAAAAATAAGGGTATGCTTTGAACTGTGAACATATTAATACACATACCTAAGTAAGCTACTTAAAACCACAACATTCGAATTCCAGGTATCCGAAACGGTCCGCAAGCGTCAATACCGTGTGGGTTTGAACCTGTTCAACAAGAAGCCAGAGCGCGGCATCGCGTACCTGATCTCCCGCGGATTCTTGGAGAACTCCCCACGAGGAGTGGCCAGGTTCCTCATCACCAGGAAAGGGCTGAGCAAGCAGATGATTGGAGAGTATCTCGG
Organism: Sesamia inferens; assembly: GCA_037179545.1. NCBI lineage: Eukaryota > Metazoa > Arthropoda > Insecta > Lepidoptera > Noctuidae > Sesamia > Sesamia inferens. The sequence goes on from CM073950.1 coordinate 17,667,810, forward strand.
AAACCTGCAGAATCCATTCAATATGGCTGTGCTTGAGTGAGTTTTGTGTAGCGTGTTGTTTTTAGTCTTTTGAATCATATTATGGATAATGTTTTAGTTCCTAAATTAAGACAAAGCCCAGATTTTTTGAATTAGTCTTCTAAATGGCCCCTTTTCATAGATAAATATAGAAATAGAAGTTTAAGCGATAGTAAGTAATAGTTTACTATGGTAAATGGGTTTTAAGAATTCATTAAAATATTTTAACGTTTTATGACCTTTATTCCGAGGCCATTGGTTACAGTTCAAAATGAAGATACTATTTCATGACATGCATAGAAAAATGTTACCAAATTGGAAAGTTATAATGTGCTTTCTTGTACACTATCGAAATAATATTAAAAAAAAAACATAATACCATAAATTTTCTTTGTTCTCTTTCTCTCTCTGACTCTTCTTTAGTTCTGAGTTGGTTAAAGCATCAACTCCTCTTCCAACTTATCCTAAAAGTTACTCATTTGGAACAGGTGCTTCGTAAACGAGCTAGATCTATCAGGCATGGCGGTAGACGTGGCACTCCGTCGTTACCAAGCACATTTCCGTCTCCCCGGCGAGGCTCAGAAGATCGAGCGGCTGGTGGAAGCCTTTGCCAGGAGATATTGTGTCTGTAACCCTGACTTCGTGCAGCGGCTGAGGACTCAGGACACGGTAAGTGTTTGAGCTTGCATTTCCTATGTTCTGTCCTTCTGCTTTACCGACCCCCAATTCTTCTTTATCAACGGCGCGACGGACGAATCGATGCGTGTCGCGTCAGTGTGTGAAAAAGTCCAGCGCCGCGAACGTCGGCCATCTTAACGCACACCAGAAAAATTAAAACTCGTATACGAACTGGATTAAATCTTGGAAAAGTAAGCAAAACCCCCGCAGGGCGTGACTGGGTACCCATTAAACTAAAAAGTACATACATGCACTGTGATTTGTGTAAGTAAATAAAGCGTCAGCCACAGGGGCGGGGTCGGTAAGGGCATACCTATATCACTCCTATGTCCAATGGAACTTTAAGTTCTTCATATCACCTTCCACAGAAAAATCTTGTCCGGGCTTACAACCTAGGGAAGATCTATAAACCTCGCAAGTGGCCTAGGGCTGACGGCTGTAAAAACGCTGTTCAAGTCACGCCAGTTAGTGTGGCCTAGAAGGTTAATGACCTACTCACCCTACTTCTTATCCTACTATTATTCATGCGAATTGTTGATTATGTATGCATGGATGGATGGATGGATCTTTATTACTCTACGCTTTACTACTCTATACATTTGGATGAAATTTAGCACACAGATCGTTTGTAATTAGGAAAAACACATTATATTTATTATTCTGATATTCCCACGGAATCGAAGCTTACGCGGGTGAAACCTTGTTGCGCAGCTAGTTTTATAAACGTGAATATTAGAATGTAAAAATCAAAATCAAATCATTTATTTCAAATAAACCAGTTACAGGTACTTTTGAATTGTCAGAAGGTCGGTCAGTCAGTAAGGTGACGCTAGTCGCCCATTCCAAAGAGTAGGTACCTATGGGAAGAACGGGCAAGAAACTCCATGGACACTCTTTTAAATTATCAAGCTATTGATACAAATATTTGATTACATCATTCATGTTGAAATCAATCGTGTGAGAACGATGCAGAAATATATTGTACGCTAAGAGCGTCCATTATGGAAAACACAAAAAAAAAACAACAATTCAGAAATTAAAATAACCCAATAAATAGATGCTTTACAGCAAGTAGATAGTGCTCACATATGTACATATGTACGTATGTTTAGAAAGAAAGAAATGAAATACATTTCTTCAGCACAGACATAAAGACACAATACATCTAACATAAACATACATCAGGTGGCAACAAAATAAAAAAAAAGTCAAATAGAAAGTAAAAACCCCAATGTAAAAAAAATATCAGAAAATTGTGCCTGGCGGCTGCACCAAAATGAACCAGTTCAGCGTAAATGCCAGACAACTAGTGCCTGACGCTGGTTTTCAACTGAACCTGATGTCAGGTGCCTGATTGGAGAGGTATGAGTTACTGTTTCACGTAAACTACTGAACGAATTTGGACAAAATTGACAGATTGTTTATAACCAGCACCCTAATTACGTAATAGACTATTAATCGGAATCTGCATCATTTTGAAGTAAATTTCTAAAACATTGCTTCATAAGTTCGACAAATTTGTCTGCACAACACTTAAATAACGCAATGAATGTTGTTAACCTGTTAGATTGAACAGAATTTTGTGATTATTTGCTTTAAATGCATAAAATGAGGGTTCTTTATGTCATTTACACGAGTTTTAATAAAAATAATAACAATTAATATATCTAAAAACACAAAAATATATTTGACTTTTTGTATCTCGTGCCACATATTGTGAAATGATCCGGATTGGCTAATGTCACGATGACGTCATACGCGCATCAGCACTTGTTGTTGTTATATGTGTTCTCAGGTGTTTTATCGATGTATTTGTACAACCCGGTACAGCACACCACTTGTAAATCATTTTATTAGATAAACAACAACAAATAACAGATAAATACAAACACCACTGCGGAACCGAAAATCGTTTATATGCTTGTGACGTCACTTACAAGGCGCGACGCCATATTGCTGAATAAAGCGTTTCGGCGGCTTATTTGAATTTTGAATTTTTATTTGCATGTTTCTTACCAAATACGTATTTAAGATAAAAAAAAAAATACTTTCGGTAAACTTCTTAACCGCAACCAAGTAATTCAAGATAGAAATTATAAATCTGTCAAATAGCTTATTGACCTGTCGGAAACTATCCTATGGATGGTTTTTATCCCACGTTATCGAAACTTAGGCTTTTGAAATCGTGGAGCACTTCTAGTAACAAATAAAAGAAGGGTTCTCACTGATATAATGTACCTTCCTCCACAGATATTCGTCCTAGCCTTCGCCATAATAATGCTGAACACAGACCTGCACACTCCAAACTTGAAGCCCGAAGCTCGGATGTCACTTGACGACTTCGTCCGCAACCTGCGTGGGATTGACGACTGCGGCGACATTGACCGGGACATGCTGTCTGGTATCTATGATAGAGTGAAGTCAAGCGAGTTCAGACCCGGCAGTGACCATGTTACCCAGGTAAATAAAGCTTAGTCTACACTGATTTTTAGGGTTCAGTAGCATGGGCGTACCTCTGGGTAGCTGTCCAGAAATCTCGCTGAACATGTATGTCAAATCAAATCAAATCAAAGCATTTATTTCAAATAAACCAGTTACAGGCACTTTTGAATTGTCAGAAGGTCGGTCAGTCAGTAAGATGAAGCTAGTCGCCCATTCCAAACTCCATGGGCACTCTTTTAAATTATCAAGCTATTGATACAAATATTTGATTACATCATTCATTTTGAAATCAATCGTGTGAGAACGATGCAGAAATATATTACGCTAAGAGCGTCCATTATGGAAAACACGCAAAAAAAAAAACAACAACAAAAAAGACTAACCCAACAAATAGATGCTTTACAGCAAGTACACTGTGCTCTAAATTATTGTAAACATTTGCATTTTTAATGTCTGGACTTGAAAAAAGACGATGATCCCTGAGTTTGTTTCGGCTATTTCTTCTCAGAGGTATTCAGTTACTAAATGCCGGCTTCATCTAGTTAAAAAAAAAAAAAAAAAACATGACGTGTAAAAGTGATCAGTGATCCTACTTGCTTAATAAACGAATTCATTTCATTTCATTTCTTGATGCTTCGACATTTAAAAAAGCAATGTCTCAGCGCTGGTATTCTAATAGGGCTATTAGATACTTTCTCTACTTACTAAATATTCTCCTTCAACCTTCCAGGTGATGAAAGTCCAAGCTACAATAGTGGGCAAGAAGCCGCACCTCGCGTTACCACACCGGCGACTGGTGTGCTACTGCCGCCTCTACGAGATCCCCGACATACATAAGAAGGAGCGTCCTGGCGTGCATCAGAGAGAGGTAAGGAGGAATGGATTTATTACAGGAAGACAGAAATGATAGGAAAAAACTGCTCACTACAGGATTCCGTACCTATATATCTATGCAAAAAAATGAATAATAGGTTGTAATGTATGATGGGTACTTAAGTTATTTAAATTCCCCTTTATTCATAAACGTTGCTTAAAGTTAACTAGTGATTAGAGACCATACATTTTTGACGTTTGCACGTCACTTAACTTTAATCTTCGTTTATGAATAAACCCTAATTTCAGCTGTCTAGCTATCACAGTTCGTGAGCTGTAATTCTAATTTACTTATGCGATTATTTATATTTTATCTTCTGCCCTTTTCTTAGTGAAATAGAAAGACGAAGTTGTCCTAAACAAGGGAATTTGCCAGTTTCGGCAGCTCATTCCAAGCTCACTTATCACTGGGAGAATTTCACAAAATCTCTTGACAGTCCACCGTCTAGAGTCACGACTTACATTTCGGTATTTTAATGTCCATCTGTTACGATTAACGCATTTGCTTTCCAGGTGTTCCTCTTCAACGACCTGCTGGTGATCACAAAGATCTTCAGCAAGAAGAAGTCTTCAGTGACGTATACGTTCCGCCAGTCCTTCCCGCTGTGTGGCATGATAGTCAATCTCTTCTCAGTGCCACGTAAGTCGTCTTATATTCAAACACAATTTAGGGATGATCGATATTCGAAAAATATCGATGTCATAATCGAAAGCCTCACATCGATGTTCAAGATTTATCGAAAACTGAACATCGATGTCGGATACCGTCGATGATTTTTGCATTATTAATTAACAAATAAATAAAACAGTGTAAAAGTTCGAAATTTATTAAGAAACAGATCAAATTATTACGTTTCAATATTTTTAGATCATCGAACAGCGATATTCGTCCATAGTCTCGCGCGGTTTAGCTGTGCACCTCGCTGGAATGCGACCCCTCTTCCGCTTCCCCACGCGGCGCCCCGCATTCGTCTTAAGCTCGAAGTATCGATAGCATCTTTGTTATAATGGTCTAAATACAGTTTAAATTCCCTGTTGTTATTATTGTTTCTGTGGAGTTTTTGCTTTATTAAGATTTTGTTTTTTACATTTTCAACACGTTAGTGACGCCTGTTGGTTGCACCAACATTATATTTAAGTCCATATGTATCAATTTAATTGTAAAACCTCATGAGTAAAATGATCTAGTATTATGTATTATGGACGCTTTATCATCAAAACAACCTTTTATTAACATAAAAAAAAAATGTAATTTGTATTGTTTAAACATAATTCTCATTTTTTACAAACGGTACCGTCCGAATGACGTCACAGAGCGAGGTGCACAATTAACTTGCGCGAGTTATAAGTCCCCCCAATGGACTATTATGCGTGTAAAAAACACAATCTATTTTCGTCGAAATGTGACTATATCTAATTGAATGTATTTTTATATTTCCAGACTACCCCTTCGGTATCCGCCTCTCCCGGCGGGTAGATGGACGTCGCCTGGCCACATTCAATGCACGCAACGAGCACGACCGTTGCAAGTTCGCCGAGGACCTGCGCGAGAGCATCGCCGAGATGGACGAGATGGAAGCTATGAGGATCGAGGGCGAACTCAACAGGGGCAAGGGCCGAAACACGGGGAATAATGCACGCAATGGTCAGTGTTTTTACATGAAAGCATAATAAACTTACTTTCGCACTTATATTATTAGATTCTGATTCTGATAATATTGGATTCTATAATGATGATATTATAATAGCGATCCAGGATATAAAAACTTTTTTTTTTTTACAAAAAAAGCAACCGACTTCCTAAAAATACTAATTTTGTAAGTCGGTGTTAAAAACTAATATACAAATACCAAAGACACCGACTTCCGAAATTAGTTATTTTTCACTTTGTAGTGTTTCTTGGGAGACAGTTGTTTTTTTTTTTTTTTTTTTGTAAAAAAAGTTTTCATTTTACATTTTTTAGTTGTGAAAAATACTGTTCAGCTGCATCCGGTTAGACTAGATGCTGACGCTAAAATATTTAATGAAAAAACTTACAAACGTACTGGTTGCGCCTACGATTTTTGAAAGTTCCCCTTTATTTCTCTGGTCTTTCACCAACAAAACCCTGATGTTCTTATGATGGGACCACCTTGGGAATGTCTTCGTTCCAACAGAAAAAGAATTATCAGAATCGGTTCATAAACTACGAAGTTATCCGCGAACAAACATTAAAAAGCATATATACGGTCGAATTGAGTAACCTCCTCCTTTTTGAAGTCGGTTAAAAAGAACCCATATATTTTTCGAAGTATACCCGACTTTTGAACACAGTTTACGTCAGTCCCATCATAAACTAATCTTAAGTTACATAACAAATGTTGTTGTGTCGGGAGTTTGGTCGTGGAGGATCTCCAGATCAATCTCCCTGTGGCGCAGCAACGTTGGTCGTGTTGTTGAGTTTAACATTGCATCACCTCTCTCAACTGCCGTCTCCCTTCCCATTCACAAAATTTTTTTTAGTGAATAGGCTAAATAAACTAGCACGCTTTACCGTCAACGATTGCATCACACATAATTAAAAAAAAAAAACGAATGAATAAATTAAAAAATTTTTGCCTCACGGGACGTAATAGGCTGGGCAAGAAAATTATTAAATATACCTAAGTCTATCCTATTTATATCTAATTCTCTAATAATTTTATTTCTCTCAGACTCGTTTCTGACACACTCCAACAAAAGTATACATACTTAATGTATAAAGCTGAAGAGTTTGTTTGTTTGAACGCGCTAATGTCAGGAACTACTGGTCCGATTTGAAAAAATATTTTTGCGTTGAATGGGCTATTAATTCAGGAAGGCTTTAGGCTATATAACATCACGCTGCGACCAACAGGAGAAACTAGTTCATTAACAAAAACGATTTCTTTCAACAGTAATGGAGAACAGAGACAGTGGCGTGGCTGACGTTGAAATAGATCACCAACAGTGCATGGAACATGTTCATATGCTTGGGTAAGTACACCATATTGTATACGGACGACTGCCGGTCAAACTACCCGAAACTGCCAAATATATCATTCACCATTATTTTCATTTGTATTTTTATATACGAACCCTGAATGTAGTTTGTTCAGAATAAGCAACAGAATCGACTCTAGTCATTTTTACACCATGTTATATTTTTTTCCAAATACATTTAGAAATTGTTGCAGTGTGGTTACCGAGAATCTCTATCCTCTCTGTCGACTTTCAAGTCACAAGATGCTAAAGAAGAGCTTACATTTCAAAAATCAAAATGCCTTAAGAATTTTTGAGTTCCAATTACATTGGATGATTTAACTTATCCGTTTGTTGTTTATGTTAGCGTGGTGGTCCCACCTCCGCCCTCTTGCCCGGCGCCGGCAGCTCCGATGCGCTCCAACCCGCCTCCCACCAGCATCATCAAGAGGAACGTGCTCAGCAACTCGCTCGTTGACATCAACGACCCTGGTAAGTAAATAAGTTAAAAAAAAAAAAAAAAAGATTGTGTTGAAGAAGAATGTGGGGCACATTTGGAATTTCTCCTTTTTTCTTTATTTGGCATGACGCAGCTTGCGTATTGCCATTTTCGAATTTTTTTTTTTCTTGCGTTCGACCTCGATCAATCAATCATAGACAAAATCTCGAAAAAGAGGGCCGCGTGAACCGTCTACGAGGGAGGTTTTAGGCAAAGTCAAGTTGTGGCCACTTTGCTGCGATGTTTCAATATTCTTTATGAATACACTTTTTACTACATAAATCACGCACTTTTATTTAGCAAACAACACTATAAACAATTTAAAAGTCCAAAACTCCACGATAATTTTAATTAGCTGGCAAAAAATGTGAAGGGAAGTTTTGAATTTGGAACGTACCAATTATTAGTTATAAATAATCATATTTTTTAAATAAATAAATCATATTTTTTAAGTTTCTCATACATAAAAACTTTTTATCGCAATACTTTCTGAGCGACCTGGGGCCCTAGTCTGCTGTTACAATAGTGTCAAAATGGTCGCTCAGTGGTCTCATAATGATCGATTTTGACAAGTTTCGTAATCTACTAACAAAATGACGTTATTATGACTTTCCAGTGGTCAATCACTGATACTCCACTCCATATTAATAAATGTTCAAATTGAGTATTTTTTTTAGAAAATAATTTTTATTAACGGGTTTTTTATTAATGGCAGTACGGCAATGTCATTCTATCACCATTCCATTACGAGACGACTGACATAGTTTAATTGATCGAACATTATGAATTTGTTTAATAATAATTATAAACTAGTGCTTGACCGCAATCCCGCCTGATAGTCAGCAGTGATGCAATCGTAGATGGTAAAGCGCGCTAGTTTATTTAGCCTATTCACAAAAAAAAACAATGAATAGGAAGGAAGACGCCAGTTGAGCGAGGTGATGCAATGTTAAACTCAACAACACGACCAACGATGCTGCGCCAGATTGAGATTGATCTGGAGACCCTCCACGACCAAACTCCCGACACAACATTTGGCGCATCATACCCGGTACACATCGCAACACAACTGCTCAGACCAGTCCTCCGTACGGCTTCACCGGACAACATGCTGCAATACGACGAATCGCTTGGCGACAAGACACAATAACAATGATTGGAGAATGGAATCGCGTTGAAATGACAAATTTATAAAGATATCATACCTACTATGGCCCCTGGTATATGCATAGAAACTTCCACGTTTATGATATGAGTACTATTGTGTAAGCAAGATTCCCTGTTGTGATTCCAGTGGCATTAGCAGCAGAGCGTCTACAGCGACGTGGTTCGGTGGGCTCGCTGGACAGCGGCATGTCAGTCTCGTTCCAACAGGGCAGCCGGAACGCGCTCCATGCCACCTCGCCCCGACATCCTAATGAGCAACGCTCGCCAGGTAAACACACACAAAAACTTAAACAAGTGTTTAAGTCAAAGTCAAATAATAATATCGTGTTAATGAGTCGTGGTGGCCTAGTGGTTAAAAAACCAGCCTCTCAAGTATGGCAGTCAGGCAAGTACCAATGTCATTTTCTATATGTACTTTCTAAGTATATCTTGGACACCAATAACTGATTACAAGGTGAAAGAAAACTTCTCGAGGAAACCTGGACTTCAACCCCCTTATTCATAAAAGATGTTTAAAGTTAACTAGTGATTAGCGATTCTTTAACCATACATTTTAGACGTTTGCAAGTCACTTAACTTTAATCTTCGTTTATGAATAAACCCCTTAAACACTGTGATGTATATTCATAAAGGATGATTTAAGTTAAGTGACGTTAAAAGGTCAAAATTGAATGGTTAAAGAATCGCTAATCACTAGTTAACTTTAAACAGCGTTTATGAATAAGGGGGTAAGTCTGAAATCGCCAACCCGCATTGAGCAAGCGTGGTGATTACACTTAATCCTTCTGTGTATGAGAGGAGACCTGTGCCCAGCAGTGGGACGATAAAAAGATTGATGATGATCAATGAGTCGATTCTGAATAATGCTGTAGGCCTAGTATGACTTTTCAATACGAAACTCGATCGTCGATAACGAGCGCGTTTAGCGTTCTCATTGGTTGAGAGTTCTTACGACCTTGTAGCCAATCGCTGAGTCAAACGCGCTCGATATCGACGAACGAGTTTCGTAATGAAAACTTATACTAGACCTACTGATGTCGATAACGTTACGAGTACAAAAAATTCTCGATGAATGACAAAACCAACACACACTTCTTCTAATTATGCTCACAGACTTCAAGTTTGTAAGCAAAATTCATTCCTAAAGTCTACGAAAAAAAGCATAATTTTGGAAAAAGTTTTTTGTATCATAGACTAAAACTTGGGGTATCCTCTATTCTTCTGGTTTACAAACAGCTTTCTCATTTTTCCAGGACGTCTGTTCAGTGGCATCGGTGGCATCAGCGGCATATTTCCCGGACGTATACGCAAGCTAAGCGCATCCGGAATTCCGGATCCAAAGCACGGACAAGTCGGCAAGAGCACCGAAGTCTAAACAATACAACCCAATGGTATACATCGTTATATTTTGAATTTTGAACTCCCATCGAATTCCAAGATCCTGATTGGTCGGATTCAACCCGAACGTCCACGAACGCAATCGGGAATGATCGTTTTTTTCTTTGAATTGTATGGGATTTTGAGCATAAAGACTTGCTCTGAAAGGTGATTGTCGAATGTAATAGGTTGATTATTTAAATGGTCGGGTACCTCAGTTCTAAGTGCCATCTTTATTTTCAAAGCACTCTCTTTATTGTGTACGGGATTGAAATCTTCGTACAAACAGATTTGATTTGTTAAGCTGATATAATTTTACCTTTAAATGATATTCACAAATGATATTATGCATATAATTATAGAAGGGCTGTATTTGGCCCCATGAATCGGATGATGTCCTAGTTTGTAATACTTAGAGAGAAATCTTCAGAAACTATAATACGAAACTAGTTTCCCTGAAGATACTTACATAATTTTAGCGTAAACTCTTTTGTGAATATTGGACTATTCGCATCAATGCCTAAATATGGCATTTTGAGCATTATAATTTTTACGCCAGTAAAAATCTCTATCAATGACTACAATTTTCGACCTTACCACTTCTTAAAGCCATATGTAGCTTTGATTTTGACTGTGACATTGTTGGCTACATGTCACATATTAGCTACATTTGACATTTTGTATTCTAGTGGTTCTGCCAGGGTCGGTCACGGTTATTAAGCATTTGGGGTGGTTTGGATCATTTGTATTTATTATACAAAAAGTGCCAATTTAAATATGGTACTCGAATTTACTAATATAACAATGATACATTTGACTACGATGCGGACACGAAATAACATGGAAAAGAAAATGACATATGTGTTCTTGATTATAATGGCTACTTACATTTATTTATAGTAGCCTAAATACAGTGAGGTTACTTACGCGCTGGCAGGTGACTTTCTTAGCGCCTTGCAATTTCGCCGCCTGGTATGTATTGGACATTATCTTACCACTAGACAGTGTAGTAAAAGAACGCAATGTTGCCTAATACAAGTCAAACAAAAAACAACTTTATTTCAATGTACATAAATATGATTTCAGAGTGACAAGTTGAAACAGTTATAAAAATGTTTGAAGTTGTTACTAAAATTGAACTTTATTCTGTCAAAGTTAAAGTTATTTTTACACAGATTCATAATATTTGTTGACAAAGAAATCGCGAACGACGGAAAGGCGCTAAGCAAGCCACCAGTAAGTCTGTATGTATTCTTAAAGCTAGCATATTTTTCTTCAGAAATAAAAATGATCCGTAGCGTTTCAATCATATTAGACGAATGAAAGGTATTATTCATGAGAGGCATTAGTAGGAAAAACAAGGAATTACGTAATTCAGAAAAGATAATAAACCTCATTTGTAATAAAAGAGGTATTTATAACGAAAATGAAAGGCTTTTCGTATGAATCGAAGATAATTTGGGTCCACATTTTGGATGTAGGAATATTTCTTAGATGTTGGAGAAAACACTCGCTATTCCTGCGGCTAATTAAGATTTTTTCTTAAATTAATAAATTATTGAAATCATTAGTAAATAATTAAGGATTGTAACGATCCGTTATAAAATTATGCGAATAAATAAAATAATTGCAACGAAATTACGCAAATTATTTGCGTAATGTGTTTTATATATTTGCGGCAAATATGCAAACTATTTTTCGTAACTGGCAATGTTTAGTCAGAATTAAAATATTACTTTTTAGTATATTTAATATTACTCGGGAATAGTGAAGTTGTTTTTAATCTAGATAGAGAAAAATGTGGAATTACTGGACGTATACTGAGAGATACTATAATAAGACAAAATTTCAAATTTTAAATTGCGTCAAATCAATATTCGCTTTTAGATTCATGTTTAAAAAAAAAAACCTTCGTTGCATGTTACCAACCGACAAGTATTATAATTATACTTTAATAGTAAAATATAAAAAGAAAATTTTATCTTAGAATTCATGATATTTTCTTTAGAATAATTGTACATACGTTTGGAATAGCAAATGCAATAGAGATTTTAAATTAAAAGTACACAGAATATTATTAATTTCAGCACGCGAGCAATACTTACATAGACATCGCAGTTAATAAATATATTTATAATAAAAATACGAATTTATTCACTATTGTTGATGAATTTTATTAGATTAGGTCATTTGAAGAATTTTAAAATAGGCTAGTACTTTTGTTCCCTGGCGTGAAGGAGACTAGTCGTCTGCATTGGTGCATTTCCGATTGTGTCCATAAAATCTATTAAAAAAAAAGAATATACTTAATAAGAAAAACCTATATCTTCCAAAAATATGTACGATTTTCTGTATTCGACTATATTTAAAGGCTGCTTTTGATTTTATTGTATTGTATTTATACTATGTATTACCTAACGTTACCGATTCGACTTTCCTTGAAATTTACCGTAACTTATAACTATATAGTGATAAGCGTGTAATGTGAATGGTCGGCCTTATATGCGCGTGCGCAAGTTTCTTTAAGACGATTGTGAGAAATGCAGCGTGTTTTCTAATGGAATTATCCAAAATAATTTTAAATTCTAAAGATTTAAATCATAATTTGAGGATTTTTGATTTAGGTAAAGTTAGAGGAATTAATTGGAAAACAGTACTCACATTTTTCATCATAGCTTAATAGTACAATATACAGTACAGTAGGTATAGTAATATTTAATGTGTACAAAACGGTTACTTTGTTTGCTAATTAATATTTCTGACTGCTTTTATGTTTCATCAACCTTTTTTATCGTCCTACTGCTGGGCACAGGTCTCCTCTCATACAGAGAAGGATTGAGCGTGTAATCACCACGCTTGCTCAATGCGGATTGGCGATTTCAGACTTAAAGTCCAGGTTTCCTCAAGATGTTTTCCTTCACCTTGTAATCAGTTTTTGGTGTCAAAGATATACTTATGATTATTTCTATAGATTTTGAACATCCAAAACACGCGCTGCAATTCTTTCGAATCATCTTTTACACAGGCTGAATAAATCTGGAATATTATATCAGAAATATAACACACAACCAAAATTAAACAATTAATCGTGCTCTCGGGATTCTAAACTCGATTTGATAATTCCAGATGTATTCTGCCAGAATTTCTATAAAATTCTAGGCCAGCCATGTTGATAAATGTTGACTAATCTAATGTAGCTACTGTTGACTTTGTACCGGTTATAATAATAATATATAGCCTTGTTGTTTGTACAATTTGATACAATGGTAGTTAGAGAATAAAAACGATTTGTTGAAACGGAGGAAAAGGAATATAACGGACCTGTCTTTAATGAATAGTCTTAAAAAAATGTCCATGTATGGTTAAAATTAATAACGACGTCAGTAACAAATTATACAGAAAATGTATTTGAAAGATATTTAAATTCTGATGTCGATATTAAGTTTAATTCATTCTTAATATTCGGTATATCCAGAATTAAGCTGTCCAATATATTTGATTCTGAATCTCTAAATTCATCATTATTCTTGTGTTTGTTTGTCATTATATCTAAAGTACAGTCGAGCACATTTTAAAATTTATTTTGTTTTTGCTATATGTTAAGTATAAAACGCATCTTCAATATATAACATTTTTGGGATAACTTGTGTTGCCGACTGTACCAGAAAGTGTTCTTCGCATCTTTCCTAGTTCTTAAAAAAAATGTAATGCATGACAAATTGAAAGGAATTGATGTAAAAACGTTTCTTCGTTGGATTTTGATCCTAATGTGTATTGTATTAACGATGTTTTTGAATTAAAATAATTATCCCATAAAGTTTCATCAAGAGACTCGAATGTAATGTTTGTAAGCGTATTTCAAGCGAGATGCGTCTTTATTTTAATAGGGATATGGTATGGTTTTGTAGGGATGTGGTGTATTTCTGTAGCTCGTAATACTTACTGAAAGGCTGAAGATATTTTTTTTTGTTTTTGAAAAGCCATCTTCATTAGTCTTTTATGACATACGTATCTTACAGATTCTATCAAATCATATTATACAATATGACAACAAGAACCCCGTCCGACCCATAAGGATAATAAAGGTTAGGTAAACACATGACCAAATAAAATATTAAATTTTACATAATCATCATAGTAACAATACTAATGAATTTTGAAATAACCTTTTTTTCCGCGAATTAAGTCCAGCTTCCTCAAAACCTGGTAATTTAAAAAAAAAAGTGACAACACCATTTTCGACGGTATTATTATGAGCGATACGATCGCCTACCGCTTGTCCTGCCCCCCTTCTTATAAGTTACCTCCTTTTACGAAATAATATTTATTTTTTTACGGGCATTTTTTTGTAAGTTTAGCCTGGCTTTTTAGGCATTAATAGATTTAGTTATCGATACCTAACAATACCTTCACGGTTCGGACAGGGTTTTCTTTACATATTGTATATCTTGAATAATTGAATTAGATACATTTTTTTATCCCACAGTTTTGGTTGGTCCTAATATTGCCATAATAACAAATGTCAACTGGCTTCTCCTTGCCAACTTTTTATCGAAATCCGTGCAGTGGTTTAGGCGTGATAAAGTAACATACATGCAAACAGATTACTTTTGAATCTATGAAATACACCATATATATTGATTGTGTGAAAACTTGTTCGAATCGCTTCTGTAGATTTCGCTTGACGCCAAAGATGTTATAAATCCTTGTGTTCAATCTCAATGAACGTTACTTTTAAACAATATTCATGTATTGTTTGTAATTAAAAATAAAAATAATTTTCGAGTTATTCGCCTCAATGTGGATGTATTTCTAAGAAGGCAAGTTTAGTTTTATTCATAATTATCATTAAAAAAAAAAACTAAATCTTAATATTTTGGATATTTAAATATGGCTAAATTCTTAAACATTTTCCCCCTTATCCATAAACCTGGTTTAAAGTTAACTAGTGTTTAGCGATTCTTTAACCATACTTTTTGACCTTTTAACGTCACTTAACTTTAATAATCGTTTATGAATAAACAACAGTGTTTAAGGGTTTTATTCACAAGCGATGATTAAAGTTAAGTGAGGTTAAAAGGTCAAAAATCGCAAAGCACTAGTTAACTTTAGCGTTTATTAATAAGGGGGTTTGTGTGATAAGTAATTTATATTTGATTAAAAAATCTTACACTTGATTTTCATTGCTGATTATGAAAACATCACTAAAATGTAAATTATGAATAAAACTACACAAATCTTATGATAAGTTGTAATAGAATTAAGTGGTTTTCAGTTATGTAACATACACCTACTAACTTATTTCTATGTATGTATATTAAAGAGTTCTTTCTAATATATATCCTTTGGTTAAAAGTTGTTAAAAGAATAGATTTTAAGCAATAACGCAATTGCGTCTGCGAATTGTATCATATTAAAGTTGTTGAGAGTTGCTACAACTAAGTCACTTAATAATAGTTTTATTTAAAACATAAAACGATGAGAATGTATTTATTTATTAAATATGAATTAACATTCATGAGTAGTTTGCTGTTTTATTTCTTTTTTTTTCAACCCTTCAAACAAAGGCACATGACACAAAGGCATAAGGCTGTAAGTTGTTAAGGATAAGAAATATTTGAGTTTTGTGAGGACTGTTCTTTTATTCAAGGCAGATCTTTTATACGTCGAATAAAGAAGAAGTCTACATACACAACATATAGAGGTGGTTAATATAGCGCCTAGCGCCATTCAATAGCACGCTATTTCCTCGTAGCGCATAGCGCACGCTAGGTAGGTGGACGTTACGACGCTATCACGTTATGACGCTATGAATGAAATTGATTGAATGTCATCGCGTTTGAGCGCTGTGGACTACTGACGCCTATGTATGTTTGTTGTCGCAGCACGCTATTTTAATCGCGCGCGATCTTGCTTGTTAGTGTTTGTAAATATTAGTATAAAATTCTGTTGCAAAACGAAGTAGTGACGATGAGTGTGTGCAAAGGTAACTCTATATAAAAATATCTAATCGCAAAGGTGGTGGTTTGCCAATTTGGAACTTTTTTGAAAAGTCCGCAGACGGCAGCAAGACTGCTATTTGTAATTATTGTCGCCGACAGTTGTCCATTAAAACTACTACAACCAATTTAAAGGCTCACTTAAAGCAAAAACATATTACAGTGTATAATATTTTTTTAAATTGTTCTAATTCAGAAAACAATTCTCCCTTAAGATCTGAAAATGTAAATATGCTTTTATAGCACGCGGTTTGTGTAACGAAGAACGATATGTAATGTAACGCGCTACGAAATCTAGCGTGTCGCAATAATTATCGCGCCTGCTGGACGCACACGTGCTTTCTTATTTATAGCGCGCTAGAAATTAATAGTTTATAGTCTGTAGCGTGCTATTGTTTTATAGCTGTTTTGAACAACTCTGATATATACATAAGCATCCTATAATGTCCCCACCTCAGGTACCTACACGAGCCTCCTTTCAGCGAAAGGGAATGGAAAATAATCTATCACGCGGGCCCAGAGCGGGCTGGTAGATGTCACGTCTTCGAAGTTTCATGCCACTAGGACATTTCCTCACGATAGTTTCTTTCAGCGTTTTTAAGAGCAGTGGTGATGAAATCATTTACACAGTCTAAAACGCCTGACGGGGTTCGACGCTGCGACCAACTTTTATGTCGCGGCAGATACGCGGGAAACCGCTGGATGCGGGAAGCGCTAGAGCGATCCTCGTGCAGAACCTTGGGAGTCCTATGTGGACGTCTTTTGGCTGAAATGATGATGTTGATGAATAATCTATGTTTGAGGCAACTACCAATGTAGGTAATCAGTAGCAGCTGAATACTGTACTATTTTTAAATTGCCCGCCTGATGGTAAGCAGTGATGCAATCGTTGACGGTAAAGCGCGATAGCTTATTGAGAGCCTATTCACTCTAGCCTTTAAGACATTTAAATTGTAGGCAGACGGAAACACCGCCGCTGGATAACTGTTCCAGGCCCTCGATGTACGCGGTATAAAAGACGAGGCGAATTTACATGCTTCGTCTGCCTGTGTGACCTCCACAATCCACCAGTTACTGGGTGATAAAACGCTACCCTTATCTACGTCTATGGTATTTACAGAATAACAAAATTACCTCCATATAAAAATATCCATAGAATCACAAAAAGTATCCATATAATTTTAATTTTGATAGCGTTTTTTTAAAGAAAGGGTCACTGGGAGATAGTATTGAAAACTGTCTTTTTTTCAATATTTATAAACTAGCGCTTGACCGCAATCCCGCCTGATGGCAAGCAGTGATGCGATCGTTGATGGCAAAGCGCGCTAGTTTATTAAGAGCCTATTCAAACTGAGCGAATAGGAAGGAAGACGGCAGTTGAGCGAGGTGATGCAATGTTGCACGGCTCCCTGTCGTTCAGGGTAACGCAGGTACTGTCGGGGCACGGCTGCTTCGGCAAGTACCTGCGTCGCTTGGGCAGGGAGCCGGACGCTCGGTGCCACCACTGCGTCCAATGCGGAAGGACACGGCGCAGCACACGCTTTCCGAGTGTGTAGCTTGGGAGGAGCAGCGCCGTGTCCTCACAAATGAAGTAGGAGGCGACCTGACGCTGCCGGCAGTAGTGCGGAGGATGGTCGGTAGCGCAGAGTCGTGGGACGCGGTGGTGTTCTTCTACGAGGACGTGATGTCGCAGAAGGAAGCTGCGGAACGGGAGAGGGAGATATCAACTCCCTTCCCGGGCCGCAGAAGACGCACCGGGCGCCGAGGAAGGGCGGATAACGCCCTCTTCCGCCCCCCATGAATGGGTCCAGGGGCGAGGGACATGGGGAAGTCCCCGCCCCCCTATTGATGGACCCCGAGGCGGAGGCGCGCGCGAGTGTCGGCGCGCGCCTTTGAGGTGATGCACGGGGTAGTTTAACACCCCACTACCCTGTGCAGGAGAGGAGGCTCGGACAGACCGGGCCAGCACGAGGGTGTGGGGCCGTGGACGAATTTAGACTCCCGCGGCCCCACGCGTTCGCTCGTGATAGAAGAGATACCGGGGTGGTTTTAGTCAATAAAAGTCTGACAGACCCCGTCGCCCACCCCAGGGCGGCGGACATCCTATGAGGATTTGCACCCCGGAAAAAAAAAAACTTCTGCCGGCGGCCAATGTTATGGCCTACCACCGAGAAAAAACAACACAAATTACCTTTCTTGTTTTAAAACAAATCAATTCCACTCCCCCCCCCCCCCATTCGCTCAAGAATCCGAATGTATAGGACTGTAAAGCCGCAATAGATCTGAAGCGACACAACAGCACTTGTGGGTACTCGCCCCTCTAAGCCGTGCTTAGCTCCGGAACGAACCTACGACCCGCGGTATACGTATGTCGATCGTAGTAAACGTCATGAGTTTTCTAGGCAGGTGGGACAAAAGATGTAGAGTCGGCATTTCAGCATAATACTAAAAAGTTTAATAAGTGTTTATTTCAGTACATCTAGGTATGTTAAATTTCTTTTCAAAGGTAGTATCTTCTCTATACTGTATGTACTCTAGAGATCCAACTTTGGAAAAATATCCTACATGCATAGTAGTGCATTGCAGTGCATTTTGGGGAGTGTGCGAGGGAATTGCATGATTTAATTACCCCATCTTCGTTCCACCATCGGACGACCCGTCGTACGGCGAGTTTTCACCCTTATGATGTTAACACCACTACGATCCGGAGGAAGCGTTTCGGCTCCTCCTTTATACTGCGTACATCGAGGGACTGAAACAATTTGCTAGCGGCAATGTTTCCGTCGGACTACAATTTGAGTGTCTTCAAGGCTAGAGTGAATAGGCTCTTAATAAACTAGTGCGCTTTACCATCAACGATTGCGTCACTGCTTACCATCAGGCGGGATTGCGGTCAAGCGCTGGTTTATAAATTAATAAAAAAAAATATACCAACACAGAAGATCCTATTTGGAGTAAGCATACTTTAAGGTTGCTCGAACCAGCAACCAACCAACAGCAACCAGCGCCTGGCAGGCGTTCTATCTTATGTAAATGATTTCATCACCACTGCTCCCAAAAGTGTGAAAGAAAACTACGTTGAAAATGATGAGCAAGTCTTAAACTGAAAAAATCCAAGCTATATGCCTCCTTCAACCCACAGTACACCGGGAGAAGGCCTGTGAATATTTACACTACTGGGAAGCATGTTAGTTAAGTGTAAACATTTTAGTTTGATTATGCTTATCAATTTACGTAAAGGGTAAGGTTTTAACGGTAATTACTTATAGAACCATGAAATAAACACTTTATTACTCGGTGGTAGGCCATATCGGCTGCCGGCAGAAGTTACCACCCACCAGACAAACTCTTCCCGCCAAGCGATTCGTCGTGTTCCCGGCATGATGTCTGGTGAAGCCGTACGGAGGACAGGTCTGAGCAGTTGTGTTGCGATGTGTGCCGGGTAGGATGCGCCAAGTGTTGTTGTGTCGGGAGTTTGGTCGTGGAGGGTCTCCACATCAATCTCCCTGTGGCGCAGCATCGTTGGTCGTGTTGTTGGGTTAACATTGCACCACCTTTTTTTTTTTTTTTTTTTTTTTTTTTTTTTTTTTTTTTTTTTTTTTTTTTTTTTTTTGCCGGGGTGGAAATCCTCATAGGATGCCCGCCGCCCTGGGGAGGGCGACGGGGTATGTCAGACTTTTACTGACTAAAACCACCCCGGTGTGTCTTCTATCACGAGCGCGCGTGGGGCCGCGGGAGTCTAAATTCTTCCACGGCCCCACCCTCGTGCTGGCCCGGTCTGTCCGGGCCTCCTCTCCTGCACGGGGTAGTGGGGTGTTAAACTACCCCGTGCATCACCTCAAAGGCGCGCGCCGACACTCGCGCGCGCCTCCGCCTCGGGGTCCATCAATAGGGGGGCGGGGACTTCCCCATGTCCCTCGCCCCTGGACCCATTCATGGGGGGCGGAAGAGGGCGTTATCCGCCCTTCCTCGGCGCCCGGTGCGTCTTCTGCGGCCCGGGAAGGGAGTTGATATCTCCCTCTCCCGTTCCGCAGCTTCCTTCTGCGACATCACGTCCTCGCAGAAGGACACCACCGCGTCCCACGACTCTGAGCTGCCGACCATCCTCCGCACTACTGCCGGCAGCGTCAGGTCGCCTCCTACTTCATTTGTGAGGACACGGCGCTGCTCCTCCCAAGCTACACACTCGGAGAGCGTGTGCTGCGCCGTGTCCTCCCCGCATTGGACGCAGTGGTGGCACCGAGCGTCCGGCTCTCTGCCTAAGCGACGCAGGTACTTGCCGAAGCAGCCGTGCCCCGACAGTACCTGCGTCACCCTGAACGACAGGGAGCCGTGCCTCCTCCCGAGCCAGTCGTCGAGTACTGGCCGGATCGCCTCGACGGTAGCGAGGCCGGCGGTAGGGCGCATAAGCCTCTGCCGCCAGTCCGCCACCAGGACCTGACGGAGCTCCTCTCGGCGCAGCTCGATCTGTCGCTGCACCGGACTGGAGCCCCGTGTCCGCTCTTCCTCGCGCCATTGGTACAATGACGCGAGTACTTTCGCCTCTAGGTCCCAGGGCGGGGATCCGGCCAGGACGCAAGCCGCCTCGTAGGATATCGTGCGATACCCGCGGACGACCCTGACGGCCATCGCCCTCTGCGGCTTGCGCAGAATGGCGAGTGTTCCGGCCGTCAGGTCCATCGCCCACACAGGGGCCCCATACAGGGCCATGGACCGCACGATTCCCACGTACAACCGCCTACAGGCGGCGCTCGGGCCCCCCATGTTGGGAAGCAACGTTGATAGCGCGCCTGCTGCACCCATCAGCTTGGGCGCCAGCCGCCGGAAGTGGGGTCCGAAATCCCACCGGCTGTCGAGCACCAATCCCAGGTACTTCATGGTGAACTCGACAGCTATCCGGGCCCCACTGACCACGATATGTGATCCCGGCGCCGGCGCACGCCGGGGGCCATGGAAAACCATGGCCTCCGACTTGTCAAGGGCCACCTCCAGGCCCAGGCGCCGGATGCGGTTCACCACCTGTGACACCGCAGCCGTGGCTATCAACGTCGCTTCCCTGTACGAGCTCCCCCGGGCAGTGACAAGCGTGTCGTCCGCATAACACGTCAAGTCGGCGCCCGACGGGAGCTCGCCTCTCAGCACCCAGTCGTAGCCGATGTTCCACAGGAGCGGTCCCAAGACCGATCCCTGTGGAACACCGCACGACATTTGGTGCCGACCGGCACCGTCACGTCCCCGATAGATGACGCATCTGTCCTCCAGGTAAGCCCCTACTATGCGGCGGAGGTAGGGAGGCACCCGATGGTATTTCAGGGCCTCCCTAATACAGTTCCAGGGTAGAGTGTTGAAGGCGTTGGAAATGTCTAAAGACACCGCCAACACCACCCCACCCCGGGACACCGTATCCTCCGCCAGGGCTCTCACGCGCATGATGGCGTCTATGGTGGAGCGCCCCCGACGAAAACCGAACTGGCTGTCGTCCAGGTTCGGCCCCTCTCCGCACAAGTGGCCGACGAGGCGATCTGCGATTATACGCTCAAAAAGTTTGCCCGCCTCGTCGAGCAGCACTATGGGCTGATACGCGGACGGCGAGTCCGCGGGGCGCCCCTCCTTCCTGAGCAGGACCAGCTTCCCCTCCTTCCACACACTGGGAAACTGACCCTGCTCAAGGCATGCCGTAAAGAGCCCCCTCAGCTGGGGCTCTAGCTCCTTCAGAGCAAGGACGAGAGCTCGGCCAGGAACTCCGTCGGGTCCGGGCGCTTTATTCTTGGCCCGGAGCCGCGACACGGCCGCTCCCGTCTCTGCTTGCGTCACCACGGGGACATCGGTGCCCTCTTCTTCTGGAGAGTCTGCGGCTGAGGGTGAAACCATCGCCGGGGGAACATGTCCCGCCCGCTCAGGGAAGAGGGTGGATACCACCGCCTCCAGCAGCTGGGGTTGCATACTTTGCACCAGTGGGGGCGCCCAGGGACGCAACTTGCTCCGTACCCAACGGTAGGGGCGCCCCCACGGGTCCCGATCTAGGGACCCCAGCAGCTCTTCCCTGGCCCGCGACTTGGAGTCGCCGATGGCCAGCCACAGAGTCTCCTGGGCCGCGCGGTACACCCCATACCGCGCGGCCTCCTCGACGGGATCTCGTCGACGTCGTCTTCGGTAGCGCGTGTACTGGCGGCGAGCCGCGACGCACTCGACGCGCAACCGCGCAATGTCGTCGTTCCACCAGTACACGTTGCGCCTTGCGGACTGTTGGCGGACGCGGGGCATGGACGCGTCGCAGATCTGCGTCATCGCCCCGCGAAACCGCAGCGCCTCCGCTTCAACGTCGACGGACCCGTCCGTCGCCGACTCCCAAATCCAGGACTGGACTATGGCAGCTTCCTCGAGCAGTTCCCTGTCAAGGCGCTTAAGCGCCCAGCGCGGGCCGTCGTTAATCGGGGCTCTTGGATGGCGGTCGCTCGCGGTCTGGGCGGAGACGTCGAACCGGATATACCGATGGTCCGACAGCGTCTCCACCTCCACGGCGACACGCCAGTCATGAACACGGCTGGCGACAGAAGGGCTAGCGAAAGTAACGTCTACTATCGACCCGCCCCGCTGCCGCACGCACGTGTATACCGAACCCCGATTTAGGACGACCAAGCCGGTCGTCACCACCCACTCCGCTAGCACCTCGCCCCGAGGGTCAGTGACCGGAGATCCCCACGCCGATGACTTGGCGTTGAGATCCCCGAGCACCAGAACGGGACGATGGTGATAGCGGCCCACGACGGTGCCCAACTCGACAAGGAACCGCTCGAAGTCGGCGAGACTCTTGTTGGGGGAGAAATACGCCCCCACGATGACGATGCCGCCCGAGACCGCAGCAACCCAGCCGCGGCCCCGAGACGGGTCGATCAGAGTCTCGCCAATAATGGCCACCGAGCCGTCAATGCATCCCAGCCAGTCGTCACGGGCGGGGATGAAATACGGCTCGGCGACCACAGCCACTTGGATCGACCACTGCGCCATGCTCTGGTACAAAAGATCCTGAGCTCTGGCGCAGTGA
Source organism: Sesamia inferens (assembly GCA_037179545.1). NCBI lineage: Eukaryota > Metazoa > Arthropoda > Insecta > Lepidoptera > Noctuidae > Sesamia > Sesamia inferens. The sequence goes on from CM073950.1 coordinate 17,690,887, forward strand.
TTGATGTTGCCCTGGAGGAAACGGAGTTGTGCCATTATTGACACTCCATTCCCTCGGCAATAGTCCTGGGCCGGGAGTCGGCCGCGGAGCTGTTAGCCTGCGGGGGAGGCGAGATTTCCCCGGCAGGCTTAGAGCTCCTCTTCTTCTTCGCTGTGGCCTTCTTGCTGGCAGGCGCGCCACAGGCCCCTCCGCCCACTCTGTGTCCCGCTGGCTTCCCTGCAGCCGAACATAGGCTGCAGTTGAGCGCCGCGGAACACTGGGCCGCCTTGTGGCCGGGCTGACCGCAGCGATAGCAAAGATCGCTACGGTCGACTTCAGCGGTGCACTTGGCCCGGACGTGCCCCTTCTCCAGGCACCGGAAGCACCGCAAAGCCCGGGGCTGCAGGAGTTTAACTCTCGCTGCAACCCAGCCTACCAGCAATCTGCCACTTGCGGCGATTTTATTCGCCGACGCCACAGGGCACCGAACCCAGACTGCGCCGAGTCCGGTGGCGTCGGTGCGAATATCGCCGGCCCGCACCTTGTCCGGCGGACACTCTCCGCTTCGGGCAACGGCCGCCACCACCTCCTCGGAAGTCACGGACTCGTCCAGGCCGGCAATCCGCACCTCTGCGGTTTTAACCGGCCTGGAAATCCGGACGTCCTCGGGGTTGAGGACCTCCCTCAACTTGGCGGCCAGAGCGTCCGCCTTCTCGGCATTGCCGCTCGCAGCACCAGCTACCTCAAACAGCTTTGCACCCGTGGCAGCATGTCTGATGGTGACGGACTGGAGGCCAAGATCCGACAACTTGATCTTGGCCTTGGCCTCGGTAAGGACCGAGCCGTACGTTACGCCGCACTCCGCAGCGCCACGCTGAAGCGTGAGCGTCACGGCCTCGGAACGCGGGGCTCGCACAGCCGGTCCCTTGCGACCGCTTTTGCGACCGCCTTTACCAGTCCGCCGCGCAGCCTCTGGAGCCACCTTTGCGGTTTGACCAGAGGCGCGCGCTGGTGCTGCTGAGGCCGCCTTGGCGGCCTTAGCGGCTTTGCGGGCCTTCTTGCGACCCACAACTGTCGCCCAGGTCTCACCCTTAGACCCGGCAGTCGTGGGCTGCTCACTCCCAACAGCTCGCTGAGGCGCAGTTCCCGGCGTCCCCTCGGCCCTACGCCGTTTGTCGGCCGCTAGGGGCGGGCGGAGGTTTTCCTCAGGGAGGCGCCGGGAAAGCGCCTCAAGTTGGGCTTTGACCATGCTCCCGCACCGGAGCATGCACATACGGACGATGCGCTCAAGGCACGATGCGCTCAACTCATCGTCCGTACGTGCCGGTCTCGGTGCGGGAGCCGGGGCCACTACCGAAGCGGCATCGGTGGGCGTGTGTCGCTGCTGCTGCTCGCTCAGTGCAGCGACTTGTCGCCGGAGGTCCTCCAGATCATCACGGAGGCGGTTGTTCTCCTCCTGCAACTTTACGACCTCGTCTGAGGTCGTCGTGTTGAGGAGGGTGCCAACCGCCTCCCTGATGTCCTCGGCAGCCTCCTTGAGACCGCGAACGAAGGTGCTCTTTAGGTTGCCAGATTTTGCGGCAACCTTAAGGACCAGGTCCACCCCGTCCAAGGCCAGCCGACTAAGGGCCACCGCCGACGGTTGCCCCCCTTCCGCCGATAGAGCAGCGCGTCGCTCTCGAGCGCGTCGGGCCATTTCCGACACTTCGTCGGCCGCGACGGCTTTGCGCTGCTCCCTCCTGGCGGCGTTGAGCTCCGCCTTCGACCTCCCCAGCGAGGCGCAGCTCTCGCCACCAGGGTCCTCTGAAGTGACCCCCATGTCACTTTCTGCTTCGCTGGCCGCCGGGGTACGCAGGAACCTACCCTGTCCGTCCCTCCGCGGCCGCGAAGCAGTAACTCCCCTGGAGTTTTGCCGACCTCTCCTCGCGGTCGGCACCTTCGGGGCTGGTAGGCCCTCCTCCTCAGACGTCAGCTCCGCCGACCCACTTCCCTTCTGAGCAGGGCCGCGTGGTCGCTTCCTTACGGAAGCCGGTGCACGCGGCCCTTCATCAATAATATTTGCATTTCTCGCATCCATAATCGCATCGCTTCCAGTAGCAATAACGGTAGCAGGGGCCTGGTCGCCTACCCCTGCGCGTTCTTCGGTAACCAATTTACCACTCGCAGGCCCGGAAACCTGCGAGCGCCGGGCGTCAGCCGGATCGCATGACAAAACATTATCCGTATTCTCCATTTTCATTTACGATATTGGGTAGTACGCACATCGCTTCCCCAAGGCGATGCGGCCGCTCTTTTTGGGAGGGTATTAATCCTCCCGAGGCCCGCGGTTGCCTCCGGTGCAGGATATACCGCCCGCTATTCGGTATCTAAAACTAAGTAACTAAAGCTATTTTTTTGTTTTTTTTTTAATTTTAAGTATTTTGTCTTTGGTTTTTTATATTTTGTAATTTTTTTTTTTTTTTTTTTTTTTTTTTTCCCTTAATTTAATAGATAAAGTAAACCTAAACCTAACACTAAACCTAAAAATAACCTAAACCTAACCTAACCTACCCACCACCCGGCACCGTGGCCGTAAACCTCCAATGGCCACTGATGCCCGTAGACCGCAGGTTGAGGAGAAACCCACGGTCTTCTCCAACTCGGTCACGCGACGTGACCCCTAGACCGTGGACTGTCAAGACGGCCCGCGGTCCACACCACCTCACTCCCTATTCGTGCGCTCCGCTACAGAGATGCAGAGCGCAGATAGGGAGCCCTCGGGAGCGCCTCCTCCGCTCCGGCAGAAATTCGCCGTGGACAATAATCTCCTCCTGCACAGTACTCACGAAGAGATTGCTGCCCACGACCAGGGTGCACCGGCCCAGCGTCTGCTCGTCCTCGGGTCTCAAAACCAGAGGACCAGCAGGCACTGAGCACTCGGGGAGGTTTTCTGCCACGCACCCCAACATTGCACCACCTCGCTCAACTGCCGTCTTTCTTCCTATTTACTAAGCTTTTTAAGTGAATAAAATAAACTAGCGCGCTTTACCATCAACGATTGCATCGCTGCTTACCATCAGGCGGGATTGCGGTTAAGCACTAGTTTATAATTATTAAAAAAATATGTAATTATTTTTTGTTTATGTGAAACACTTGTCCAGTATTTTTAAGTACAAAATCTCAAAAAAATATCATGAAAAGTCAAAGTTATGAGCTTGTTATCTTATATGGTTGTCTCAATAAAAATATGGCCAACGTAGCGTCCGCCCGCCCGCGCCTGTAGCGGCGCGGCGCGGGGGTATCCGTCTCACTGTGATCTACCGCCAGCTGTGTTGCGCGCTCGGTAAGCATACTGCAACAATTTCTAAATGCATTTGGGAGAAAATATAACATGGAGTAAAAATGATTGGAATCGATTCAGTTGCTTATTCTGAACAAACTATATTCAGGTTACGTATAAAGTAAAAATTACATTGTATTCATTGACACTCGACAGCTCTACAGTTTTCCCTGTTCTGTACAGTTAAGCGCTTTCCCCGTCGTTCAGTCCAGTACAAGTGACCACGTGACAATAGCCACAGTCTTCAGTGACACCCGACTATCACACTAAATTCGATTAAAAAAAGCATCATTTCAAACCGTACAACAAAAGTAAAGGAGAATTTTCGTAAAGGTAAGTTATTATATTGTTTATTTTTCTTGTTGGGCCAGGTTTTTTATAAAAAAATTATTTACTTAGGCATTATATTAAACGATTGTGCTAAGGGATATGTTTACTCCCACTAGATCATCGGTAACTGTTGATCAAATAAAAGAAATATAATTTATTTTGTTTCCACATGACTGTAAATTATTTTAACGAGTTGAAGTAAATATTTAGGCCTCAAATAGTAGAATGATTACTAACACATTTTTTGAAATGTGCAGGATATCTTGAACAGGCAAAGTAATGAGTGCTGAATTAACATAGGCGTACTTTAGAATAAATAGCATTATTATTGGATTGTCTTCATTCTACTCTCCATTTGTGGTAGGCGAAACATGTCTTCCGTATTCCTTCCAACACCATCATCAGCCTCTACTCGTCCACTGCTGGACATAGGCTTCCTCCATGACACGCCAACAAGCGCGATCCTGAGCAGTTCTCCGCCAGCTCCATCCTTCCATAATCACACTTATCTAATCGTACAATTCACACAGTTCATATATTATAAATTGTTATTAAAATGTAGGAAGTTTCTAATGTCAAATTGTTTTAAAACACTTGTTATAAATTCCCGTTATGCATCTAAAATTATAATTTTCTTGATAAAAATCGATAAACGATCCTTTGTAATAAATAAAACCTCAATATTAACTCCAAGTCCCTAAATAAATAGATAAACTAGCGCTTGACCGCAATCCCGCCTGACGGTACGCAGTGATGCGATCGTTGATGGTAAAGCGCGCTAGTTTATTAAGAGCCAGTTCACTCAGAAAACCTGAGCGAATAGGAAGGAAGACGGCAGTTGAGCAAAGTCATGCAATGTTAAACCCAACAACACGACCAACGATGCTGCGCCAAAGGGAGATTGATCTGAAGACCCTCCACGACCAAACTCCCAACACAACAACATTAGGCGCATCGGACCCGGTACACATCATAACACAACTGCTAAGACCCGTCCTCCGTACGGCTTCACCAGACATCATGCCGGAACACGACAAATCGCTTGGCGGCAAGGCTTTGTTTGGTGGGTGATAACTTCTGCCGGCGGCCGATGTTATGGTCTACCACCGAGAAAAGTATTTTAATTTGACCCATGTGTTATCTAAAATCACTTCCCTATTTATTCATACCTCCGTTTCAATGTCTCATAAAGGAGGCATCATCCTCTGTCACCCATTGCAGCAATCTTTACGTATTTCAAAACATGACACGCCTACTCGGTTTATTTTCTAGGGACCACTATTCATTGGTTTTGATTATAATCAATTTCATTTGAATATCCTAAATATTAAAACAACACAACCAAATAGCACTTTGTATAAAGAACACATTCAAAACATTTTCACTAAAACTGTTGTTAAAAAGGAACACTACATTTATTATTTTATGTTAATTCGTTAAAAATGACCATATTTTCATTTTATTATTAATTAGTTAAAATACAAAAAAAGTTAATCACTTTTAAACACCAATTTCCGAACGCATTTCCCGCCAATTTGCCTGTCAAAACTAAATACTTTTCGGCGGCAAAATGGCGTGCTGTTGACGCGAACAAACCTTCTCGTTGCAACAAGTCAATAGGAATACAACACAAATTATACTCATTTAGTGGTAATTTAATAAACTTAACTAAATTATAGGCATTTAATTCAATTTAAGTGACTCTGCGACGGCGAGGGGAGGGTCATCCACCTCGCTTGAGTATTGTGTTACTTCAAGCCCGGGATATTAATTCGATAATATGATTTTCTTTGAACATTTTCTGTAAATTGGATTGTTGCATACTTACTTCTGATTATTAGCTTGCACTTTTAAGTCCTAACTGTGACTTATAACAACGCTATTTACTAGAAATGCTAATGTTTAAACCGGAGTTTTTTTATTTATTTAAAAAAACTGGCACTTTTACATTCTTAGTCCTCGCGTCGACTCTAGGTCTGGAATGGCAAGAAATGAAATTATTTTTTTATTTAAATAGGACTTTGTATATCGAAAACAATTACACATCATATTATAAATAATTTCATCAGAAAAAACTGGCTATGTGTTACTCATTTCATTGAAACTTCTGAGCTTGCGTTTAACTGGGCTAGCAAGAGTTGTTCAAGCTTTAATAAGGGGAATCCCAATATAGTTAGACCTACTTTTGGACCTGCATACACACGTTTGGAATATCAAATACTATATATACTACTTCCTACTAATAAGTATTATAAATGCTAAAGTTTGTGAGGATGTAGGTACAAATGGAATGGTATGTATATTTGTTTCTCTTTCACTCAAAACTTACAGAACGCATTTGAATGAAATTTGGCACACCAATCAGTTACAATTAGGAATAAAACAGGATAGATTTTTTATATCGATATTCTCACTGGATCGGGTGAACCCGCGGGGCACAGTTAGTGCATAATTAAAGAAAATCAAGTACCTATACTTCTGCAAGTTTTCGCACGTCGCGTCGGCTCATTTTAAAGCTATTTGCTCAGGTTCATCTTTTACAAAATTAATGAACACAGCCAACTAGCTTTGTGTGCTAGTGTATTCTAGACAAAGGGAATAATAGGGTAGTTGACTAAAAAAAAACTAATTAGTCCGTCAGTCAGATTTCCAAAAAATACTAGACACGTATTTTTTCTTTTTTCATGTAAACAAAAAATTAAGACGACACAGTGCGTTGAAAACTCGTGTGACGTCACTGCACGCTACACTTTTTAGCGAGCAGTGACGTCACCAGCCACCACTCCTGATCTTTGAAGCCTATTATATTTGTAAATTTTTATTGATTTGGTAAAACAAAATATACGTATCCAATATTTTTCTATAATCTGAATGACGGGGTAAATAGAATCAATTTTTATTTACCCACGAAACATCCCTATTCTAAAAAGCATGCTACTTCACCCTTTTTAGGCTGTTTAGTTTTAGAAAAAATACGACTCGAGATTTATGTCATGACGCGGAGTTGTTGTACGCAAAATCCAATTTTGTTTTTTTTTTGTTTTATATAATGAACTAGTGCGCAATCCCGCCTGATGGTAAGTAGTGATGCAGTCGTTGACGGTAAAGCGAGCCACTTAAATTGTTGTCAGACGGAAACACCGCCGCTAGCAAATTATTCCAGTCCCTTGATTTACCTAGGTCGTGTAAAAGACTCCAACGTCGAGAAAGATCTCAATCATCGAATCCAACTCGGCTGGGCTGCTTTCGGGAAGCTACGTAGAATCTTCTCGTCCGAAATACCGCAGTGTCTCAAGACAAAAGTCTTCGACCAGTGTGTGTTGCCAGTGATGACTTATGGAATTGAGACGTGGTCGCTAACAATGGGCCTTATAAGAAGGCTCAAAGTCACTCAAAGGGCAATGGAGAGGGCTATGCTTGGGGTTTCACTGCGCGATCGAATCAGGAATGAGGAGATCCGCAGAAGAACGAGAGTAACCGACATAGCCCGAAGAATTGCAACACTAAAGTGGCAGTGGGCTGGACACATTGCCGGTAGGACCGATGCCCGATGGGGCCGGCGGGTTCTCGAGTGGCGACCACGCACCGGAAGACGTAGCGTGGGTAGGCCCCCGACAAGGTGGACCGACGACCTGGTGAAGGTCGCGGGAAACCGTTGGATGCGGGAGGCGCAGGACCGGACGTCGTGGAGAACCTTGGGGGAGGCCTATGTCCAGCAGTGGACGTCTTTCGCTGAAATGATGATGATGATGTATAAAAGACGAGGCGAAACGATTCGTCCGGATCGTAGATAGGATTAACAGCTTTCTAATTTGCTTATGGGAAAAATATATAAACAACTAGCTGACCCGGCAAGCTTTGCTCCGCCTTAACGGCAATACTGGTGATGTTAGTGATAGAAATAACTATAGACCCATTTCCTTGGCCACTGTTATTTCAAAGGTGCTTGACGGTTTGCTTAATACTCAGTTGGATAAATACTTGAAGTTACATGATAATCAGTTTGGTTTTAAGACTGGTCTCTCTACAGAAACAGCTATATTGAGTTTAAAGCAAATTGTCAAGTACTACACAGATAGAAATACACCTGTTTTTGCTTGTTTCCTCGACCTATCGAGGGCGTTTGACCTTGTTTGCTATGACTTGCTATGGCAAAAACTGGAGCAAGCATCAGTGCCAGATGAACTGACCCGTATCTTTAAATACTGGTACAACAATCAGGTCAACGTTGTTCGTTGGGCGGGGGCTTACTCAAACCCGTACAGGTTACAGTGTGGCGTGAGACAGGGAGGGCTAACTTCTCCTAGGCTCTTCAATCTGTATATTAATGCGCTAATAGAGGGGCTCGGCAGCACGCATGTCGGTTGCCATATTGGGGGTGTGTGCCTTAACAATATCAGTTATGCTGATGACATGGTGCTGCTGAGCGCCTCCGTCTGTGGGGTGTCAAAGTTAATTGGCATGGGCGAAAGATATGCTGAAGAACATGGTTTGTTTGTAACACGAAGAAGAGCGAATGCATGGTCTTTCAGGCAAGGAGGTGTCCAGATTACTTCCCCACAATTAAGCTCAACGGATGCCCACTTAAGAATGTTGATACATTTAAATATCTTGGACATTTATTAACCTCTGACTGGAAAGACGATGCCGACATTGAAAGGGAACGTAGGGCGCTGTCTGTTCGTGCGAATATGATAGCACGCAGATTTGCTCGGTGTTCAAGTGGCGTCAAAATAGCCCTATTCAGGGCATTCTGTACGTCCTTCTACACTGGCAGTCTTTGGGTAGATTACACGCAGAAACAGTACAGTGCTCTACGTGTCCAGTACAACAACGCGTTCAGAGTACTCTTGGGGCTGCCTCGCTTCTGTAGCGCCTCGGGGATGTTTGCGGAGGCGCGTGTGGATTGTTTCCACACAATCATGCGCAAGCGGTGCACATCCCTGGAGCATAGGGTGCGGAGCAGCCGCAACAGTGTCCTGAGCGCTTTTGCTGAACGGCTCGACTGCCACTACCTCAACCACTGTCGCATGATTCACGTGCAGAAAGATGTCAAGTTTTTATTTTAATATTAGAATTCGGTTTTTGACATGATCTATTATTTTAATATTTGACATAATTTCTTATTGTTTGATTATTACTGTTGGTTACTAACATTAGCTATAAGTACTAAATTGTTACTAACAAAACTATGGACTTTGTGGTCTGAAATAAATGACTTATTATTATTATTATTAAATTAGGATAATTAGGGTAGCACAAAAGTGTAGGAGAAGTCGAAACAATGAAGCTCATCATCATCATCATCAACCTTTTTTATCATCCCCCCTGTTGGGCATAGCTCTCCTCTCATAAGGAAAAGGATTGAGCGTAATCACCACGCTTGCTCAATGCGGGGTTGGCGATTTTAGACTTAAAATCCATGTTTCCTTAAGATGTTTTCCTTTACCTTGTAATCATTGGCTTGTAACATTTCATTATTAAATCACAATAATTATTACATAGAAGAAATTTCATTTTCTTTACTTTTTGGAGGTGCATGGTACCAGGGTAGCACAAAACTGTAGGAAAAGTCGAAACAACGTTTCCGAGATCACATGCTTTTTCAAGCAATCAGCGCCATCTGCCTGGTTGATGTGTGAATCTAAACCGTCCAGGGCGCCACTCAAACGCATATAGAAAAAATAATTTTAATCGGTCAAGGGGGAATTCAATGATTAAAGATTAAATAAATGTTATATAGTCCAGCCAGCAGTTTCATACAAGCGAATACGTGCTTGTTAATTTGACCTTTATTTTTTAACTGACCAAACAGCTGTGCTTCTGAGGAGTTTGTTCCGCCTCTTTTTATTCTTTTAGTCTTATTTAATTTTGTCATTCAAAAGTACTCATTCTACGCCTATTTGGAATAAACGACTTATGATTTAGGTTACTAAACAATTTCTATAAGAATTGTCGCAATGGGGCCTCATGATCGCTTTAAATTTGCGGCCGAACAGCATGCAGCAGTTCAAATTGCTATGGACTTGGCAAGAAACACGCCGAGGGTGAACGTGAAGTTCTTCATATCTAATCAAAGCCTCATTCCCATATGTTACCAGGAGTGGTCAGACATTGCTTACAATAAAGATTTTTTGTGTCTTAGAAAAAAAAAGAAAGAAAAGTTATGTATTCCGCGCAAACAAAACGCACAGTACTAGTAAATAATAACACCTAATAATAAAATAATAATAATAGTCAGTCTCCGTGGCGCAGCGCTCAACACGCCTACCTTCGACGTGGATGCCCCGGGTTCGATCCCCGGCCAGGTCATGATGGAAAACGATCTTTTCCTGATTGGCCTGGGTCTTGGATGTTTATCTATATATATATCTATTATAAAATATAGTATCGTTGAGTTAGTATCCCATAACACAAGTCTCGAACTTACTTTGGGGCTAGCTCAATCTGTGTGATTTGTCCGTATATATTTATTTATTTATTATCAATATTAATAGTCGGCTAAGGTATAACAGTAAACAAACACATAACCCACACCAATGTCCACGGAAACATTTTGATTTTACAAGAAATAAGGAAACCGACGTATACAGAAGGGGACAGTGAGAAAATGATAAAAGTAAACTCGAAAAGTCACACAAAACAACTCAAGATAGCGTGCCCCGTCCAGATATGGTCTGTGGGCACAATCACGTCACACCAAAATATCAGCAAGAAGCAGTCATCGTTAAGGATTATCAGAAAGTAAATCAATAGCCATTTTTCTAAATTTGTTCTGATTATGAGCGAAAATATCTAGATTTGTAAAATGTGTATTGTAGGTTTCGAATAATCGGCGAAGCGGAGCCCTCACCCCAGCATTTGTTCTACATTGCTCTGTGTAGAATAAACAGGTTGCTCGTATTTTTAGTAGCAATTCTAAGTACCACGTAACGTATTTTATTTGTAAGCTCCATACAATTAAACCTGTTATTGCATATGCCAAACAGCATCATCACCATCAGCAGTGTACGCCTGTGCTCCAAGCTTAATATGTTGTACTGTGTCATCAGATCTGCATAGGAAATCTTGGTGTGGTAACACACACATGACGTGTGGCGCGAAGAAATTTTTCTATTTCTAGTCTGCGCTTGTATTTTTCGTAAAATGCTTTACAAAAGCTTCGTACTTAAAAACGAAAACTTATATAAATGCTGCCCTGATGTCAGAGCCAGGTCTTTCGCCAATAAAGAAGCAAATACCTTGCCTGGCGCTGTTACATAATAGACTCTCATTTATGGAAGTAGTAAGATTAACTCACGAATGTACTTATATGCCCATTTTGACAGTCAAAAACTAATGGACACATTTTGATTACTAATGGACACACCATTAGTAATCAAAATGTGTCCATTAGTAATCAAAATGTGTCCATTAGTAATCAAAACTATTCGTTTGTATTTATAGGAATCGAACATTAATGAAAACTTACCTTATCTATCGATTTAGCCCCAAACAGTTACGAGGTACAGACGACAGCTCAACAAGCTACTACAATCTGTCAGATTTCTTTATTAGATTATCAACTTTATCTCTAAAGCATTAAGGCTCAAGGTTAATTGGGAATATTTGACAGTTTGGGGTAGCTTGACCTGCTGTCATCCGGTCATAAATTTGAGGGCTATAGTTACATGTGCGAGAATTCTTAGCAATTTTTTCAATAAAGATCCTATTGGTCGATACTAATGATGTGTGGCGTCTACAAGAACGCCTCATGCGAACAACGCGTCATGCTGACGTCACACGAATTCTACATCTCGCAATCAGAGTTTGCCGTGCAACTAGCATTCATACAACTTCCTGAGATTAACCGTCGGGCAAGCGCTTACTAGAAATAAAACTAGTCTGGTCGAAGGACCCTCCCTGTTCTATGGAGGATCTGGGAATTTTATACCTTGTTTCTTATGCCTCTAAAGATGGTACTGGACAAAAACTGCGAAGAGCAATGTTCCATTTTTATTTTCCATGCCACCACAAGATGGAGGAGTCATTGGACGGTCGCGAAGGCGGTGCAAGCGCAAGTGGGTTTGACTCCGCAGCCATCTTAAATGATGACGTATCACCGACCACCAGTTTCTGCTACAATATACCGAATCTGTTCAATAGGTAAGTCGTATTCAACTTTTGTCTATGATTACATAATTTAGCGATTGCAATTCCCGCAGTGACCGAGCGGGAGCGACGGATTACTGTTCTAAGTATTTGGAGGTTCGATTCCCGGCACAGGGAAACTAGACAGCGTGCTGCTACAATAGCGACATTAATTTGACACAGCATACAACAAAATGTAATTTTAAAACTATTAAAAAAAAATGTTTATTTCCAGTACAGACGACAGCACATCTAAATACTACAATCTGTCAAATTTCTTTATTACATTTTCAACTTCATCTCTAATGCATTAAGGCTCAAGGTTGACTGGGAATATTTAACAGTTTCGGGTAGGGTGAACTGCTCTCGACGGTACCAAGACTCATACAAGTAACATACAAGATAACAAAAACGAACACCCAAATAAAAAAAAAAAAACAAACAAACCAAGACAACAATTGCACAGGGCAGCGATATGTCTGCCGCAGCATTACTGGATATAAGGGCAATCTAGTCTGTTGGCAATTATCATGAGAACGGACTTGGCTCTGCCCCGCACTCTGTGCATTGGAGACGAGCACCGTTTGCGCTTTGTAGCGTGAAAGCAAAGAGTACCTACGTGCCTCAGCGAATATACCGGAGGTGCTGTTGTGGCGGGACAGTCTGAGCGCTGCCCTTAACACGTCGTTGATCTGGACGAGGATTGCCTACGCCTCTCAGCTTTCTCTCTTTCCTTCAATTCGCTTACTCTTTGTACGCAATTTGCTTTAAACTCATAGATCAATGACCTGGCCCCTTGTTTTTTGGTGTGGATGATAAATCATCAAATGACTTCTCCCGCTCTGGGCGGAGCGGAAGGGCATGTCAGACTTTTACTGACTAAAACCCACCCATGTTCCTTCACTTGCCTGTAGGCCAAGGCCATGGTTTCTCTTTTGACGGCATTAGTCTTCGTGGACCCCGTTACGATGTGCTGACATCTCTTTGAGGCGCGCGTGAAACACAACGCGCTGTCGATCAGGCCCTGACCCTTACCGGGCGGCGAGCTGCCCACTGCTTTCCGTCCGCAAGGCCGTGCCTACGGTAGGCGGAAATTCGATGTTGTCTCCCAACCAGGGCGTCTCCTGCGGTGGCTAAAGGCGTGAGGACGCTGAGATTCCCAATCCCTAACGCGCTTCGCCTCCTTCTTTGTCGCAACAGAAGGAGGTGACGGCCTGCCATGCACTCTCGTTCAGGCCATGGCCTGGACCAGGTCTGGACGCGAGAGATCGCCGCCGATCGCCGCCACGAGGACACGGCGGTGCTTCGCTCAAGTCGGGCAGACCTCTACCGTGTCCGGCGAATGACCTGGCCCCCCTGGCCCTTACAGTTCTGAGGACGCTATTTTAGAAATTGTAAAAAATGTGTAATAACGCCTAATGAAATTAAAGTGATTTTAGAAAGTTAATTTAATAAGGTAGGAGCTTTTATCTCATCGGGGTAACCTATTATGGCAGATGTATGTAGATAAATAAATAAATATATGCTACTAGAACGACAACGAGAAATCGTGTATGTACATGTGTTAAATGCACGTTGTATTTGTGGTACGGACATAATCCCAGATCAGTTGTTATTGGTTTTAGGTCCGTATTCCAGAAGGAAACTCAAGCATTGATCGCTGATTAAACATTAATTAAAAATAGTTTCAACGAATCAAAAGGCTTCAAACGAGACTTAAGTAGAGCTTGAGTTTTGAGTCACGTTCTGTAATACGGACCTTAATGTTCCAAGTGTTTGATTTGTAAACGCATTGCATCCTTCAATAAATTATTTATATTTGCGAGTGGTCCAATGAGCGGGACCGTGGCTAAATCTATACTAATATATAAAGCTGAAGAGTTTGTTTGTTTGTTTTGAACGCGCTAATCTCAGAAACTACTGATCCAATTTGAAAAATTCTTTTTGCGTTGGATAGCCCATTAACCCAGGAAAGCTTTAGGCTATATAACGTCACGCTGCGACCAATAGGAGCGGAGCATAACTGACTCCACGCGAACGAAGTCGCTGGCAGCCGCTAGTAATAAATAATAGCGGCACAGGTCGATCGATCAGGTTAAGCGTCGCTTGCCGCAGTTGGTCTGCGGATGAGTGATCATCTATCACGCGCCGAGACCCCTCTGTGCCTCGGAAAGAATGTTAAGCCGTTGGTCTCGACTGATATTGGTCCATCTTTTGACAGTCGTTACGGGCGTGAATCTCACAACTAGTCTTACCATTATCCAGTAACTGGTTTGGCGATGTCAGATAGGCGGTCCCTCCGTGTAAATTCAGCTTAATCTGGATAGACTGGAAGCCGAGCCGGTGTCGGTCCCGGTTGGTTTCCAGTCTAGGCAAATGATACAGACGACAAAAGAACGGAACAATATATTCCGTATATTTCCGACAGAATGTCGTAGTCGTCGTAGAGGTTGGCTACCCTTTGGGCATATCCCATAGGTAGGCTATTTTCGTGCCACTATTAATAAATAAAGTAGCAGAGGCAGTGGAAGTATCTATGAAGTGGCAGAAATCCTTAGCGGAGGCCTCTGTCCAGCAGTGGACTTCTTGTGGCTGACATGATGAAGATGATGGTGATTTTTTTGAAGTGCTGTCGTCTGTACAATATTTATTTTTATTTTATAATTATAAACTAGTGCTTGACCGCAACACCGCCTGGTGGTAAGAAGTGATGTAAACTTTGATGGTAAAGCGTACTAGTTTATTAAGAGCCAATTCACTAAAAAAAACTGAGTGAAAAGAAAGGCCAGGAGTTGGCTGCAGACTCCTGACTAGCATTTCATCATCAACCTTTTATCATCCCACTGCTGGGCACAGGTTTCCTCTCATACAGAGAAGGATTGAGCGTTATCTCCACGCTTGCTCAATGCGGGTTGGCGATTTCAGATTTAAAGTCCAGGTTTCCTCAAGATGTTTTCCTTCACCTTTTAATCAGTCATTGGTGTCTAAGATATACTTAGAAAGTACATATAACTTTAGAAAAGCTATATTGGTACTTGCCTGACCTGGAGTTGAACCCGCACGCTCATATTTGAGAGGCTGGTATTTTAACCACTAGGCCACCATGACACCCCGACTAGCATTGGTAGTCCTCAATTAGCCTTTCTTTTATAAAAAATGTTCTGTTGAGTATATTGTTTTTTGTGCGGCTAGTCATAAACCGATGCTATTTTTATAAAAATCTATTATCAATTTGCGTGCACTTCACTTCTATATTTGTTCTTTTGATTTATTTCTCCTCAAGTCTTTTTTGCCCTTGACTTTGTAGACTAGTTTGCACGGTATTTTATCATTATGTGCCTTGAACTTTAGATTTTTTCTACGCCCTTAGCTTTTATTAGCAAAGAACTATAGGCCTGTCCAAAATACTTGCAAGAGAATTTATTTGATCTGAGAACCTTCACTAATCTAGGCAAGCAATCTGTGTGAGTTATAAAAGTGTAATTTCAGAGGCAAATATGGGTAAAGAGAGCTACTAAACCGTCACTTAAAATGGTGGTGTATTGAACCATCTTTTTAAATTTAAATATCTAGGGCATATTTTGGTACATGTAGGTTTTAAATGCAATGTAGATGTGAACTAAGCACGAAAAGCACTAACAGAGTATTGGGAACATCAAAGATTCATTAAATTACAGCTGTCCTCGAGTGGAGTCTCGTGGAGAGCTAGTGGGCTGGAATCTATCATGCTGGCTTAGTGCTGGTTGCAGGGGCGTGCACAGAGATTTTGTTGAGGGTATGCATAGATCATCATCATCCTCATTATCAACCTTTTTATCGTCCCACTGGTGGGCACAGGTCTCCTCACATACAGAGAAGGATTGAGCGTTATTACCAGTGTAGTGTTTTAACAGAATGTATTGTATTACAAAAATTATATTATAATACGATTCGGGTGTACCGAATTAGAAAATTATTAGGGTATGCAGTGCTTATATGCCTCTATGGACCGCACGCGCCTGGCTGGTTGGTACCTAAACCTGCCATTCTCCTCATGATGTTTTATTCACTATTTATTTTAAGAGGTGGGGTGATGATTTACTCAAAGTAAAGCGCTCCTGCTTGGGTGGGAATAGAATACTCTTTATTATGTAAACCATATAAATTACAGACATTAATATAGACGTTATACAAAGAGTGCCGCAATGGGTGGTGTCATCGCTAAAAGCGATATTTTAAAGACAATTTTTGGATGGATTAAACAGGCGACGGAGAAACAAGTACCGTAGGTACCTAGTCTGTGGTGTGTCTTTTACACATTACAATAAATATATATAGTATGTTTGTTATGATCAGAATAAGCAACTGTATCGATTTCAATAGTTTTTACACCACGTTTATTTTTTTCCAAATACATTTAGAAAGTGTTACAGTGTGGTTACCGAGTGCACAACACAGCTGATGGTAGATCATAGTACTAGGGGCGTCGCTTCAGGCGCGGGAGGGCGAGTGGTGCGTTGCCCATATTTTTGTTGAGACAACCAATTTTCATGATATCTTTTTTATATATTAAAAATAAAATATTCTTTACTTAAAAATACTGAACAAGTATTTCGGGTTACGCATTAACAAAATATATAATATAAATATAATTTGTCGGTGTCCGTGGCGCAGCGGTTAACACGCCTGCCTGCAACGTGGAGGCCCCGGGTTCGATCCCGGCCAGGTCATGATAGAAAATGATCTTGATCTTCTTGATTGTCCTGGGTATAGTATCGTTGAGTTAGTATCCCATAACACATGTCTCGAACTTACTTTGGGGCTAGCTCAATCTGTGTGATAAAAAAATAAATAATAATAATAGCGTTGTATTAAGCATATTATATTAATAAATATGAAAAATAACAAAAACATAACGATGATGTTTAAGAAGTTTTTTCATCATTTAAAAAGGGTACAAAGATTGAGCACGCCTTACTAACACGGGCAAGTCTTTTCGTAACCTGCTTGGATAGCAAAATATTTTCGCTAGAAATTGTTGGAATGCATTGTGTTGCGGCATCTCTATTCTCAGTTTTACATATGACCCACGAGCCTCAACTTTTAAGTCAGAAACGTTACTACTTTTTACTTGGCTTGGAAAAACCTCATGGATGTTTGCTGCCCTAAGGTGTTTGTCGGACTTTTATCGACTAAAAGTCACCCCAGTGTACCATCTCACACTATGTAAGATCGAGAGTCACAGGAACGTATGATTCATCCCCGAGTGCTCACTGACCCGTCATCCCTTGGACACATTTAGGGAGGCTGGCAGAGGGAGTTGCCACCATTACTCGCTAAGCTGTAATGATTTATGTTAATCCAAAGGTACTCACACAGTCCGGGTGCGATTAAAGAACACCTTTTAAGGCATATTGTCAAGTTATTACTTTTATAATTTTTGGACTAGCATTATTCAAAAGCTGATAATGAATACTCTTCGTTTCCAGTCCAACAATGGATTCAGGATATTGTAGCGGCTGCCACGCTTTTATACTGCGTAACGATAAACATAATGGGATTTATTTATAAACGATGATTAAAATAAGTGAAAATGTTAATGAATAATGAGATAAGGTTGAAATATCATCCTGTGTATGCCATCTATATCTATAGGTACTCATATATAAAGCTGAAGATTTTGTTTATTTGTTTGAACGCGCTAATCTCAGGAAGCACTGGTCCAATTTGAAAAAATATTTTTGTGTTGGATAACCCATTAATCCAGGAAGGCTTTAGGCTATATAACATCACGCTGCGACCAATAGGAGCGGAGCATAACTAAACCACGCGAACGAAGTTGCTGGCGGCCGTTAGTATTTGATAAAAAATCAATCGTTTGAAGATGATAACCTGGCACTCTCTTATTCTGTGTCTCCATGAGCTGCATACGAATAAGCTGAGGCTTAAGCCATTGTTTAAGTCTTACAGATAAACGATTGATAAGAATCATGTCTATCATAATCTGAATGGCATTTAGGTTTAAAGAAACTTTATTTCTCAAAAAGAAAAAAAAAAAAAAAAGAACACAATACAGTTCACTTATATGAGATTTAACATTTAATGTACAAATTATTTCGTCTACTGATGTACTTAGCATGCAGGTAAACAATAGGTAAAACGATAATAAAGCAAAAACCAAAGTGTGGGTAGTTACATTGTGTTCTTTCTCAGGAATTAGCTTATTGATACGTTATATGAGTTCATATAATTTCTTTTGCCTGGGGCTTCTTAGTTAAGTAATAAGTTTTTAGTTAATTACATTTTCATTTAAATATAAATATATTGTTTTGCTTTGCTGGTATTTTGGCGTGGTAGCTGGCATATGGTAAATAATTTCATTGTTGTTGTATTTTATCGTGTTCATCACTATACATAGTATTGTATAAAGACATGTGTTTTTTTTTAAATGAACAGACAGCTGTGCTGCTGGGGAGTTTGTTCCGCCACTTCTTCTTCCCAGCGAAAGCACTAGGAAGTGTCGATGGGTGGGCGTTTTGGGGGACTGTCTTATGTAATATTGACGTTCAAAAAGTGCTGATTCTCAGCCTAATTTGAATAAATGAGTTTTGATTTTGATTTTTGTACATTTACACACAAGTTAATACGGCTGGCCAATTAGAAACCAAGGTACCCTATTAAGTACTGATTATTTACTTTTTGAGCAAATTATTCTGTAGATGTGCTTATGTATGCAACAAACTATAGTCTCAGAGACCGGTGATCGTTTATGTGTTTCATTTTATAATTTTGGTTATAACGTGTGTGTTAGTTTTATGTTGTAATTATTACTTAGGTGTAGTTATTATTAAATAATTATATTAAAATAAGTAAATGTTTATTTTTCTTGATTTACAAGTAGTAGTCGTATTTAATACTTTATTAGTTTGCCAAGTATTTCATATTATGTTGCCAGAGAAGAGAGAGAGTTATACATAAATATATGTACAACTTACATTCAGCGTAATATATTCTTTTAGTTTTCTTTTATAAATATTCATGCTTCATTTGGCAATTTCTTATATAACTGGACCCCTTCGAATAAAAAGTTCTTTTTTCCATATTTTACTGTTCTAGGAAAACGCAGAACTACTTCGTTTCTATTTCTTAGGCTGTGTGTGTATGTCTTTTTTGTAAGTTGAATGTTCGTTTGTGTGGTGTTATCTAAAAACTGTTTTACTAATATGCAAGTATTGTAATTGTATAGTTGACGGAGATTGAAAATTTTAGTTTTTTCATACAGCTGTTTAGTAGGTGTTAGGAAGTCATAACAACATAACCGTTTAATAATTTTGCTTTGGATCCTCTGTGTAATTTCGGTTAGTCTTGGATGGCGATACCCAAATCTCAATCAGGTATTCTAAATTAGGTTTTACTTATGAATTGTCTCAATGAATTGTTGTCTGTTTAATCGTGGTCACGGCTGAGACCCTGGAAGACTTGGGCAAAATGCTCAATGACCTCAGCAGAGCTTCCCAACAAGTGGATCTAAAGATGAAGATGGATAAGACGAAGATCATGTCGAACTCTCATGCCGCACCCATTCCAATTCTAGTTGGTTGCTCTGCACTCGAAGTTGTTGATGAGTATATATACCTGGGACAAACAGTCCAACTAGGTAGGTCCATCTTCGAGAAAGAGGTGTCTCGTTGAATCCAGCTCGGCTGGGCAGCGTTCGGGAAGCTACGATACATCTTCTCGTCGTCCAAGATACCACAGTGTCCCAAGACTAAAAGTCTTTGCCAGTGATGACTTACGGAACTGAAACGTGGTCGCTCACAATGGGCCTCATAAGAAGGCTCAAAGTCACATTCCACTAGTTTCTATGATAAATCCTTTACTGTACAAGCAGTTCGGCTATGGAATGGCTTGCCCGTGTCCGTAAGGCATGCTCAAGCACTGTTTCCTTTTAAAACTATGATAAAAAAAGCACTTCCACTCTCTTTAAACATATTATTATATTTTACGTGCTCTTGTATGATATTTATTAATTAGATGTATAAATTTATTTAAACTAATATGATACACTTAACGTATATATTTATTGTGTAATCTATGTAAATAGTACACTGTAGACTACCTACATTATTTCTTTATCCTTCCCCTTAGAATTCCATCCAAAGGTTGTCTGTAAAAGATCACTCTTAGCGATAAGACCGCCCATTGTATGGTGTACTATATAGTATACATAATAAAGAGTATTCTTTTCTATTCTATTCTATGCTCGGAGTTTCTCTGCGTGATCGAATTAGAAATGAAGAGATCCGCAGAAGGACGAAAGTCACCGACATAGCTCTGCGAGTCGCTAAACTTAAGTGGCAGTGGGCACATTGCCAGTAGACCCGATGCCCGATGGGGCAGTAAGGTTCTGGAGTGGCGGCCAAGTACTGGAAGACGCAGCGTAGGGAGGCCCCCAACAAGGTGGACTGATGACCTGGTGAAGGTCGTGAGAAGCCGATGGATGCGGACAGCACAAGACCGGTCAGCGTGAAAAGCCTTGGGGAGGCCTTTGTCCAGCAGTGGACATCCATAGGCTGAAGAAGAAGAAGAGAATGAATTGTAGATAGTGAGTTTTATCTTAAGCGGTAAATAGTTTCCCATTTTGCAAAGAGCTCCAGAAAGTGACACAAGTTTGGATTTCACGTGCTCGACATGGGGTTTCCACGATAATTTGTCATCTAATAGTAGACCAAGATACTTTTCGGTACTGGACTTTTGGATACTTAGGTTAATAATGATTAAAGAGGCGTGGGGTGGGGTGGGGTGGCTGCAAATATTATGTATGATGTTTTCGGACAATTAATGGTCAGTAAGTTATGTATGTAGAAACCATTAATTTATCACGTAAAGATCGTTTTGTGCTTCACTAACAATATCATGTACAGATTGACCGTAGTAGAATAAACTAGTATCGTCTGCTTAAAGTGTTAGATATCCTGTTAACCCTATCTGATGGATGTTGTTTACATATATTAGGAATAACAGCGGTCCCAGAACAGATCCTTGTGGAACTCCGCATGTTATTTTTTGAGGAATACTCAAAAAATAAATTTTAAAATTCTACTCCTGTAGTCACCAATTTTCACAATTTGGGATCTGTTTGATAAATAGGATTCGAATAAGTTGTAAGCTATTCCAGTGATACCCAAATTAATTAGTTTTTGTAATAGTTTTCCATGTGAAACAGTATCAAAAGCTTTTTCCAAATCAATGAAGATACCTAAGCCTATTTTATGTTAGTTACTAGGTCAATGGTTGCAGACAGGGTGCTTGATTTTGATCTAAATCCATGTTGTTGGTCTATCAGGAAGCTTTTTTCGTTTAAATATTCACTTAAGCGGTTGTATATAATTTTCTCAAAAATTTTGGATACCACTGGAAGCACTGAAATGGGCCTATAATTGCTTGGGTTCGTCTTCGCACCCGACTTAAAGATAGGAGAAAGTTTTGCCAATTTCAGGTTATCGGGAAACATGCCATGGTCAAGACATTTATTAACGCAACTAACTAAAAAATTATAAGTTCCTTTATGCATTTGAATGCCTTTGAGCTAATTCCATCCAAGCCTGTGCTAGTATCAACATCCATATTATCGATAAGTTTGGAAATTTCCTCGATTGTCCGTCTTTATACAGTAGTGTCTTACCTGAATTTAAGTGGTATCCTGACGGTATCCCATTGGCCAACTTTGTACCAATAGTGGCGAAATATACGTTTAGCATATCGTCGGGGATAGTGCAAATCCGCGAATCTACCATATGTAAAGGCCGCGTATCTGCAATAGATCAAATTTTACAGGGGAAGGTTAAAACTTAATAACTTTTTTTAATTCAATTAATTTTAAGCTTATTTTTACATAGAAAGTAATTGATAATATGTTCTTTATATTGTTAGAAAAATAACATCAATTATGTAAATAATTAAGATCCTACGATAAATATGCGGATTTGATTTGACCATAAAATTATAACATTAGAACTTAAGAGAAATATACGCGGTTTTGAAATCTATCATCATCATCATTTCAGACGAAAGACGTCCACTGCTAGAGATAGGCCTCCCCCAAGGATCTCCATGACGACCGGTGCTGCGCCTTCCGCATACAGCGGTTTCCCGCGACCTTCACCAGATTGTCGGTCCACCTTGTCGGGGGCTTACCCACGCTGCGACTTCCGGTGCGTGATTGCCACTCGAGAACCCGTCAGCCCCATCGGGCATCGGTCCTACGGGCAATGTGCCCGGCCCATTGCTACTTTAGTGTTAAAATTCTTCGGGCTATGTCAGTTACTCTCGTCCTTCTGCGGATCTTCTCATTCCTGATTCGATTATGTGGTGAAACCCCGAGCATAGCCCTCTCCATTGCCCTTTGAGTGACCTAGAGCCTTCTTCTAAGGCCCATTGTTAGCGTCCACATCGCAATTCAAAACAATTCTGGGTGTATCCACATCAGTTATCTGTCTAATTTTCTTAACAGCAAAAGCGGCAGAACTGAGTCTACCCGACAGCTTCTCAATGTGAGGACCCCATTGTAACTTGGAGTCAATAGTTAATCCAAGAAAAACTGTCGACTCGACAGGGATCAACTCTACTCCATTCCGTTGAACATTGGTACTTAGCTGCCTGACATTTGGCGTAGAAAATTTAATGATTTTAGTTTTTTTTTTCATTCAAAAGAAGGTTATTTACATTAAACCAATGGACAACTTTCGAAAGTGCATTGATAACTTCGTCAAAATTTGTTAGCTGACGCTTGACTTTAAAAATAAGAGAAGTGTCATCCGCGAACAATACTATGTTGTGATTATCCCTCACGTGATGAGGTAAGTCATTAATATAAATTAAAAACAGGAAAGGACCTAGAATTGAGCCCTGCGGAACGCCCATGGTGAACACAGATCCTGCAGACTTGTTGCCATTAACATCAACCCTCTGAATTCGATTATTCAGATAAGAAGTCAGAAGGTCGAGAGCTCTGTCCCTCAAACCATAATGGTACAATTTCCTAATAAGAGTATCATGATGTACGCAATCAAAGGCCTTGGACAAATCACAAAAAATACCAAGAGCATCTTGCGATTCCTCCCAGGCCCCAAATATGTTCTTTAGCAACGCCACGCTCGCATCTGTAGTTAAACGACCCTTTGTAAAACCAAATTGTTTCACGTGCAATAAATTATATAAGTTGAAGTGTCTCAACAACTGTTTCAAAAATAATTTTTCAAAAATTTTGCTCAAAGTTGGTAGTATCGAAATTGGCCGAAAATTCGTGGGATCAGTTGTACTACCAGATTTGAACAGTGGAATTACTTTGCTAAGTTTCATCAAATCAGGAAATATACCACGTGTGACACAAGAATTAAAAACAATTGCTAAGAAAGGTGCGATAACATCTATTATTGAAGCTACAGTATATACTGACAAACCCCAATGATCGGCAGTTTTTTTACATCAAGATTCTTAAAAGATTCTATAATGTCTTTAGCAGCCGCAAACGTAAATTCAAAGTGTTTGTCACATTCTGGAACACATTCTTTTAGTATGGCGTTTTAGTATTGGAATATTAGTAAAAAAATTCTCAAACTCAGTGGCTACCTCCAAGTCCGCCTTTATATCTTCATCGTTAATTTTAAGATGGAAATCGCGATTTTGTACTTTGGTTCTTTCAGTTTCAGAATTTATAATTTGCCAAGTTGTTTTGATTTTATTTCCAGAAGATTTTATTTTATTTTTAATGTATGGCTTTTGCTGAGGAACAGGCTCTTTTAAAAGTTTTTGAATAATTTTTAACAAATTCTTGAAAAGTTTCATCATGGTTATATGTTTTTTTCTGATACAATTCATACATTTTTTCCCAGCTTTTATAAATACCTGGGGTTGCCCAGTCACTAAATATAATGCGGTCGCTAACAGGCAATGTTTTTTTTGTGAAAACTTTCATAGTTGGAGGTAGCCATCACTCACATTCCCGTCGAATGATTGCATCTTCATTGGGGTTTGCTGTAAATTCATACTGCCTAGCTCTCGAACTAAACTCGCAAAACCGGTTACGGTCTCTTATCTTTAAAATCGTAGGTAGACTGTTTGTAAGATATTTATTATTTTTGTGCACTTTATTTATAGCTGCGCAGAAGTGAGTTTCGTATAGATTTGGTTTTAATATTTTATACTTTGATTTTTTATTTAGCAAGTTTTAAACACACGTCTGTACACTTCGTCGACTTGACGGTTGACTATTTAAACCATCGTTCTGTAAAAACAGAAGAATGGTTTATGCTTATTTGTATGCAGCTCATGCAGATACGGAAAAACAGAGTGACAGGTTTAAAAGGATTTTACGATTATAATTAGGAATTCATTTAATTTAAAATACATTTCTTCCACTCCTATCTTTCCAGCCTGGGTCCCGGTTCCGTGCTATGTGAGCGACCAGATACGGAACCCAGCGAGACATATACACCGAATGCGGAAACCACAGAAGAGACTGCTGAACATCAGCAGTATGAAGATGATGAGGAATATTCTCCGAAATCTAGTGAGGAAACTTTATACTCTTGTGTATATCCAAATAGTGTGTATTAGATTAAAACTGTGCGCCGCTTTATCAGTAAACTTTTATTAGATATCCAGTAGACATCAGAATCGACTTCTTCAGAAACAAAATTTGTATAAAATTTTATGCTTTATAATTTTAAGAATCATTGAAAACTTAGAAAACAGGCATTTAGAATTTTTATAATTATTAAAACGAAGTGAGACATTTAAAAAAACTGTTTTTGCCAAAATGAAGGTTTGTACTTTACACCTTATTTTAATCCCGAAGTGAAATTCCCAATATGAGTAAATTATTTCTTCACTAAGCGTAGCGTTAGATTTAGTCAGTTTGAACTGTTAGTTCAGTTTCTCATAAATAAAAAAATACATATATAATATATTTAGGTATTTATTTATTAAAGGTTGTCTGTAAAAGATTGCTCTTAGCGATGAGTTCGCCCATTGCACACTTTGTTAAATCTTTATATTTATGTTCTGTAATCTATATGGTGTACATAATAGAATAGAATACTCTTTTTCTATTCTATTCCATTTTACAGATGCAAAAGGAGATGTACCGAAACGGAAACAAAGACGATACAGGTAAATACTTTAGTTAAATCGAACGGTAGAAAATGTCTGAGAAGTTTTAACAAATGTAGCTTAGATTAGTGTATTGTAGGTTTCTAGTGTAGTCCCTCTCTGGGCTAGGGCTAAGCTTGGGGTTTCACTGCGTGAACACATCAGACATGAGAAGATCCGCTGAAAAACTAGAGTAACCGACATAACCCGCAGAATTGGAACACTTAAGTGGCTGTGGGCCGGGCACATTACCCGTAGGACCGATGCCCGACGGGTCCGACGGGTTCTCGAGTGGCAATCACGCACCTGAAGGGACAGCGTGGGTAGGCCCCCAACAAGGTGGACCGACAACCTGGGGAAGGTCACGGGAAACCGCTAGATGCGGGTGGCGTACGACCGGTCGTCGTGGAGACGTCTTTCGGTTGAACTGATGATGATGATGTACTCGTACAACCAATGAATTTTGATTGATCATCGGCTGTTATTTTCTCAATTACACTGGGGTTGACTTTCAGTCATGCTGAATGCAACTGAATTAGTATTTATACAATATGTAAAGAAAACCCTTTCCGATCACTGAAGGTATTGATAAAAAATAAATATTATTTCGCATAAGGAGGTAACTTAATACATGTGCGGTAGGTAACACATGCGCGGGCGAAGGGGGACAGGGCACGTGGCAAGTGGTCGCATCGCTATTCGCTCATAATAATACAGACGAAATAGTGTTGTCACTTTTAAAAAAAATACCAAATTTTGTGAAAGTTGCAATTAATTCCGGGAAAAAGAAGATTATTTCAAAATTCATTAGTATTGATACTATGATGATTATGTAAAATTTTATATTATATTTGGTCATGTGTTTACCTAACCTTTATTATCCTTATGGATCGGACAGGGTTTTCTTTATATATTGTATATAGCTTATTTAGGTTATTGTTTAACTAGTGTTAAGAGTTTTTTTTTATCATTACTTTCTTTTTAACCAAAGCACCTGCTTTCTAATCTTTTCACCACCCATAGTTAACTGGCAGAATATGCCTAAGGCATTAAGTCCGCCTTTGTACATCACTTTGTGCGAAAGTATAAATAAAATAATAAACACAAGGAACAAATGAGAGCTCTTGTATTCAACCCTTAAATTGTAAAAAACCATAGGACACGGTGTTGTGACCCCGTTACAATATTCATTTAAAGCTTGGCCCACCGCATCCCAGTGTGGGCATGATTTACCGGTGAAGATCAGCATTATTGCTACTAATCTACAATTTGCAGTTTATGATCATATGCTACTTTTTTGTATAGTTAAGTACTACATGGCTATTGGAAACGTAAATTACATAATTTAATTTTGATGTATCTATTGTAACCATGTAGGAAAACACCGTCCCCCTTATTGACATGGATTTTATTAAAACTATAAACCTGAAAAAAGAAGATATGGATTTTATTTAGATCGGGTTTTAACTACCTAAATGGTTATTGCATTATGGACCTAACCAATATAGAAATGCAGTTCTTTATATAAAGAAGACAGCATAGTTCGGTACTATGAAATGAAATATATATTTTTAAAACAAACAACAACAGCATAATACAGGCAATCAACATTGTAATTATATATGAACCCTGTTTCAGGACTACGTTTTCCAACGTGCAACTCGAACAGCTTGAGGCAGCTTTCCACAAGACCCACTATCCCGACGTGTTTTTCAGAGAAGAATTAGCCATGAGAATAGATCTCACTGAAGCCAGAGTTCAGGTAAATTTGTTGTTTCTATAATAGTATAGCAAAATCCATAATCACTTCCCTTGCTTGGAGGAGGTCGCTAAAATAATCTTGCATTACCCTCCTGGAGGTTTTTTTTTTATGAAATTATAAACTAGCGCTTGACCGCAATGCCGCTTGATGGTAAGCAGTGACGCAAACGTTGATGGTAACGCGCACTAGTTTATTAAGAGCCTATTCACTCTAGCCTTGAGGACACTCAAATTGTAGTCCGACGGAAACACCGCCGCTGGCAAATTGTTCCACTCTCTCGATGTACGCGGTATAAAGGAGGAGGCGAAACGCTTCGTCCGGTTCGTAGTGGTGTTAACAACATAAGGGTGGAAACTCGCCGTACGACGGGTCTTCCGATGGTGGAACGGAGATGGGGGAATTAAATCATGCAATTCCCTCGCACACTCCCCAAAATGTATCCTATAGAACACCGAAAGGCTGGCTACTCTACGCTCTAGGCTTTGGAGACCATCTCGAGTTAAATCAGGGTCACCAATCAGCCTCTTCGCACGCCTCTCCACTGAATCTAAAGTGGCCCGGTGACACTTAGCAGCACCAGCCCAAATATGGCTGCAGTACTCCACACACGAACGTACCTGTGCTTTGTACAACATTAGGAGCTGCCCTGGTGTGAAGTACTGCCGGACCTTTGCGATAACGCCAAGTTTCCTGGTAGTCATCTTGGCCTTGGACTCAATGAACCGCCCATAGTTTAGGTTCGAAGAAATCTCAACACCCAAAAGCTGAAGGCGGTCGGTACACTCCAAGGATACATTTCGAAAAGTAGGAGCCAAGACGAACAGGCTCCTTTTGGCGGAAAAGACACGCCTGTGTTTTGGCGGCATTGAATGCTACAAGATTGGCACTGCCCCATTCGGAGACTGCCTGTAGTGCAACACTCGTTCGCTCTACCATGGCCTCTCGTTCGGACCGGATTGGTTCCCTACTAGCCCAAGCATCAGGCAGGTATCTCTCCACAACTGTGCTGTCATCTGCATACCCATAGATACTGGGCATCAGCAGATCGTTAATTTGCAGCAGAAACAGAGTTGCAGAGAGAACAGACCCCTGAGGAACACCGGCATTAGTCGACATGGGCTCAGATGAGCATCCGTCGACAACAATTCGGAGGGAACGTTCAGTCAGGAAGTCTTTTACCCAGCCAGTCAGGCTAGGGGAAATGCCGTACGCTGGAAGCTTACTCAAAAGGCGACTCCGAATAAAAACCTAGTCCATATAAAAATAAATATGCCAACTATATCTATCCATATGCCAACTTTCTTAGACAATAAGTCAAATGGTGTTCCAGGTTTTCAATCTCTTATAGACTTATTAATTGCATAGATGCTATGCAATTTTTATAAATTCATCGACTCATTATTAGCGGTCGAAATGATGAGTGTCTTTAGTTGTCGACTTTTATACAGAATTGCATGAGCTAAGTGCGGATTTAGATCACACCGACTATAAAATAATACTATACGTGTAACTTAAGTCAGTAAGTAATTAATTCGATTAGCATCTTTGCACAAGCATGAGCAAGTTCAACAAATTATACCTCACACTACAGCGAAATACTCTACTGACTGTTGCGGAGTTTGTTGGGAGGACTCTGCTCCAACACCGCCCTAAAATAAGACGACTGCTTGTAGTCCGCGCGGAGACTGCTAGCAGACACCCAGCTGTCTACCCGTCGCCCGCTCTAGCTTTTCGCGATTGACACAGTTCGCGATTGGTTTCTATTGCAGCAACTCGTCTTTTTTATAATGTCCCGATTCACAACCCGCGAAAGAAGGGAGCGGATTACTTGGTAGATAGGTACTGACTGACTGAGCCACAGAGTACTTGAACTGAACACTGAGCGGCGACCAGCGGTGATGCCGCGGACGCCGACCGCTCGGCTACAACGAGCGGCCACCGAGGCGTCAACTACCGAGCAGTATGACGGCGGTAAGCTCGCTGACGGCGACCTGTCTGCTAATTTATGATGCCAATGTAAAACATATCAAAAGTGCAATATTTAAAAACCATATATGAATAATATTCTTTATGCCGGGTGGGAGCAGAGTCGTTTAAGTGTGCTATGACCTTAATAATAGACGGTCGATGAAATTGTTCCGTTTTCATTCCGCGAATCTATGCAGGACGCAGACGCCAACTGCAGGAGTCGTCAAAATAGTCAGCTCCGTAAATAACTTGTTTACAGCTCTGACGATATTTCCAGCTCAACCTGGGAGTGTGTATGAAATTTCAGAATCGTATAATTTATTTTCTTTTCACAAACAATGACACCGAATCTTTTGTTCTCGAACTAACCTGAATTTAAGTTAAATGCGTCTTTTTCTTTCTATCCTATTATGAAAAGGATAGAAGATAAAATATTTATATAGTTTAGCCCCGTGAAATTATTATTATTATTATTATTTTAAATAATTATAAACTAGTTCTTGACTGCAATTTCGCCTGATGGTAAGCAGTGATGCAATCGTTGATTGTAAAGAGCGCTAGTTTATTAAGCCTATTTACTTAAAAAACTTAACCTAACAACACGACCAACGATATTGCGCCAGAGGGAGATTTATCGGGAGACTCTCCGCGACCAAACTCCCGACACAATAACATTTGGCGCATCTTACCCGGCACACATCGCAACACAACTGCTCAGACCCATCCTCCGTACGGCTTCACCAGACATCATGCCGGAACACGACGAAATCCCTTGATGGCAAGAATTTGTCTGGTGGATTGTAACTTCTGCCGGCAGCCGATATTATGGCCTACCACTATTTAATCTTAATGTAACAGGATTGAACTAATATTTTATATCTTAGACGCGATCAAAAACATTAATGTATAAAACATGAAGTGTGATGTAGGAATGTAGCACGAAAGTGTGCTTCACGTCTATGCCAAAAGGCTCAGGGGGCTCACCACCAGTTCTTATATCAGGCCAGAAGCCGAATCACATTTCCTTTTAGTTCTATATACAAAAAAGCAGTTCAACTTCTACCCAGTTCAGCAAAAATGCCAGATAACTAAGCCTGACGCTGGTTTACGATTGATTTTAAAGGGTGATGTCGCAGAGTCAAACTTTAAATAGTTATTTATGCCACTGTCAGGCAATGATAGCTATTGTAATATGAGTGATAGTTTGTGCCACGAAGGGAAGCTGAGTGGCACAATAGATCAGCACGAGTATTACAATAGCTGTTTGCGGCAGTGGCATACAAAACTTTTATTACGACCTTGAAATAAATAAATACAAAAAATCGTCAATGTTGAACTTTATTAGGAATTATAGTAATTTACATTCTGGATGATACATTTTTCTCATTTCAGGAGGCGTTAAGATATTGTCCATTTTGCTATTATCACTGATATCATTCATTTTCAAAATAATGTTATTTATTAATGCAGATAAAAGTTAACAATGGCGCGAAAATAGCACGGCGCGTGCAATTTTGTTTTGTTATAATCTCACTAATGAAAGGCAAAAGCAATTCATCCATACAGCCTAATGGCGCTTATTGGCACAATCATATTATGTTGATTTTTTGATGCCATAGCCATAAAAAATATTTAAAAAGCTTCATAGTAGTACTGTTTACCCATGTGGAAATGGTCATTATAACACGACTTGGCAGAAATGAGTACTATTGAGATATGACTTGAAATGGTCGTAGAAAAAGTTATTTTGTAGGCAAAGACTCCGAATTTAATAGACTATATTCAATACCAATATCCATGTCATCTTCGTTGATGGCTTTCTTTTTCTAAATATTTAACTGTAACTTCAATTTGTGTAAAATCACTCCCTCTCGTTCATAGGTCTGGTTTCAAAACCGTCGTGCAAAATGGCGCAAACAGCAGAAGACAGGCTGTGAGGGATACCCTGCTGCACCGAGGGGTCCCAGATCTCCCGATGAGAGATCACCATCTGCTCTGGCGCTGGAGATGAGGGATTTCATCACTATACCTGGTAGGTTATCTGGTTAACAGTAATTAGGTAGCAATTGGAGGTTTGGGTTACAATAGCTTGATGGCTGAATCGATTTTGAGGGAAAGGGGAGGGGGGGGGGGGGGGCAAGGAATGTGAAACATTTCTTGGCAGTGGGATACAAGCTGAATTATTATTTCAATTCATTTTAAGCATCTTCGTCTGCCAACTGTTTTTCCCAACTATTATGGGGTCGGTTTTCAGTCTATCTGAATTCACATTAATACTAGTGTTTTGTAAAGAGCGGCTGCCTACCTGCCGTTCACAAATCATTTATTACTGGGTAATTGCGATACGCCTTGACCGACTTCGGGCTTCTGACGACCGTAACTAATGTCAAAGGCCTACCAAAGACAGCCAGAACTAACAGCTTGACGTGCTTTCCGAGGGTCAAGGGCTGTCTGCATTTAAAGATGATCATCCTACCATTTTTTTTTTTTGACGTTGTGGGAATGCATTTACGCACCATACCCCGAAGGGCGTGTGTGGGACTCGCCCAGCCGAAGCCGGGAATACCCACTAAACCCAACAGCGGCACACCGACATCGCTTTAGTGGCGGGGTCATGGGAAATAGCAGAGCCTTTCAACCAATCCCCCGCCGGCGATTCCCGCCAGAAGGCGGGCCCAAAGTGGGCCCTCCATAAGGAGGGGCCCGGCTGGGTACGTCTTCGTGTGCGAGAAGACGCAGCAGCCAAGGGTTTTTTAGCGAGGTGTCCTTCCTCTTAGCCCCACTCGTTTGCCCGAAGGCAAACGGGGCCCCCAGCTCCTCTCAATGAGGAGACCGGGTTGCCCGACGGTGACCCGGAGTTCGGGTCACGTCAGCCACCTGGAGTGCTGGCCGACCCGCCGCGCGTGTGACCGCCGAAGCGGTCCCCACTTCTGGTTTTGGTCCGCGCCGGTAAACCGGTAACCCCCATATCTGGGGGCCGTTCCCCTATCCGCCACCTGGGGACGCGTCCGATGGCAGGCCAGAAACTGCACACGGAATGGTCATCCTACCATAGACCATAGACCATCTAATTGACATATTCATTATATTAAAAATAGAAAAAATGTGTCCATTTGCCATTATAAACAGGGTTCAAGCAACTTGCGGTCAGGGAAAGAACACACTGTATGGTGAATGGTTAAAATAAATATTATTACGAATGCAGCTTATGTCAATGGTTTATTTATGTATTTATTTGGACTTCTAACAGAGAAAACACCTTAAATGCTAGAAAATATAAATAACAAGATGTGA
The DNA here is from genome assembly GCA_037179545.1 of Sesamia inferens. Classification (NCBI taxonomy): domain Eukaryota; kingdom Metazoa; phylum Arthropoda; class Insecta; order Lepidoptera; family Noctuidae; genus Sesamia; species Sesamia inferens. The sequence goes on from CM073950.1 coordinate 17,722,800, forward strand.
CCTTGTGCTTCTCCACTTATAAGAAGTCACAGCATGCAAATAATAATATAACAGCATGAAACCAAATTGTTAACGTTGTATCAAATTACATTTTAAAACGATGTTATATGAAATTAGATTTTAAAGCAAAGCCATATCAATTAAATTTTAAAACAATGTTATATTAAACTAAATTTTAAGACAATGACAACATAATTATATTAAACAAAAAATTCCATCACGACACAATAATAAAGTTTGTTAAAAAAAAGAAACAGTAACAAGCATTTTCTTAATTATGTCAAATAATGACAATGAAATAAAGTTAACGTTAAATAAATTGAGAAGAAAGTAAAACAGTCAAATAAAATTACTATAGACAATGGAATTAAAATAATACAAAATTATATTAAATTAAAATTAATTGTTTGACAATGTTACTACGATTCTTGCGCATGTCAACATATTATGTCATTCAAGTTTTCAAAAATTAATGATTTGTATGTACTCAGAGTATTTGAGAAGATGTCGATGTCTGCCGAAGATTTAGCCATACAATTATATCGATGGCTCATTCTATAAATTGGCGAATGTTTACCCAGATTAGTGCGGTGTTGTGGAGCCTTAAGTAAGGGTTGTGGGTGGTGTGGGATTCTGGTAGGAACTTTAATTTGAATACTGCTCGGTAAATCTGGACAGTCAACGGCATTATTAAGTATCTTGTACAGAAAGGATAAGTCACAAATGGAACGACGAGATTCTAGGGTTAATAGCTTTAGTTGGATTCTTCTATCTTTATATGATTTACAGTTCCGAAGTTTGAACTTAAACGCTAAATGACGGGTTAATTTCTTTTGTACTCTTTCGATCCGGTTTATGTGCACTTGATTCGATGGGGTCCATACTGTACTCCAAAGTACTTCGGACATAGCTATTAAATAACAAGATGGTGGTGGAAGCTTTTTTGAAGTCTTTAGAGGAGCGCAGGACGAACCCAAGAGCTCGGTAGGCTGAATAAAGCATTTTTTCAATGTGGTCTACAAAACTAAGTCTACTGTCAATGTAGATGCCTAAATCCCGAATGACTGGTACCTCTTTTAATACATTTCCCTGAACATGATATGAGGAGTGAATTATGTTACGTTTTCGGGTAAATTTGATGTGGTAACATTTACTACTATTCAGGTACCTACATCATATTGTCCGCACACCATTGGACAAGGTTGTTAATGTCTGCCTGTAATAGGTTGATGTCAGAATCATTTTGGATTAAGGTTCAATATTGCGTGACATGCCCTATATCTTGAGATCTGGGTATTATAGAGGTATGACCTAAAATGCATTGCTAGACCTAAGGTGACCTATCAAATGGTACAAGGTTTCATCAATATTGACAACAAAGTGCATCGATATTGCTAGAAACTTCGTTTCACAGAAATATTCTAGGAATCGAACATTGTACGACACAGACTTTGTGGACATTAGGGATGACTTCGATGCGACATAAGCTTGTAACGTATAAAAATCAGAAAAAATAGTAAACAGTATAAAGCAGCGACATCTAGCGGCAAATTGTGGAATGAATTAATGATAGGTGCCATGGGTTCGTATGGATGGCGTTGCTTACTAATCGATTTTTTTAAGAAAATAATAATTTAAATTAGAAGAAATGCATTATAGAAGCATTTATTAATATAATAATGATAAAATAACTAAAGAGTTTTTTTCTTGACAAGTAATTAGTGTTGAACTTTAATATTGTGAAAAAAAATATAGTCTATTAAGATCTCATTCGTAACATACCCAGGTCTCATGAAAGTGCTCCGATGCGTCAAGCCGGTGGTAACTGACCCCTAGGTTCTACTTGTCATTGCCTACTATCGACTGTACCGTCGATGTCAACCTCGTAACCGTTGTGCCTGCAGCACATTTCCTTTTTTAGCGGGATGAGATCACAATGCTCAAGTTAATCAATTACAAATAGATTCACAGGGCCAGTCGATCAATAACCTCTGTACAGATTGTATGTCACAAATATAAATAATTATGTGTTTACGGAGTTTCATTGAAAAGTCCATGGTACACAACTTCAACTAATATAACAGGACACAAATACATTAGTACCCCTGGTCCGTGTCAATATAAATATTACTCTATTCCTTTTAAAAAGTTTCGTAGTAAAACTTTGTAGTTTATAATGTTTTTACGACAGTCTGGAGTTGAACCAAAAAAAGTTTGTTATAATGAATTGAAAAAGTTTTATGAAAATAAAAATATTTTTCCGACTTGTTGCTTGTGTCGTTATCATAATTTCTGCCTCAATGTTTATATTGACTAATAAAACAAACCTTTTCTTTTACAGTGTCTTCAACTCAAATGATAAACCTAAACGACACTCAGACTCAAGCATACGCAACCAAATCGAAGCCATCACCCCCAGCCATTCACATTTCAGCACTACCAACGAGACAGAACCCTCAGATCGACCTTCCATCATTCTCCATACCTTTGCAGTACAACTTAGGAAGCTTCAAAAAGATTGGTGAAGATGTACACTTGGATCTAGAACCTTCAGACCAAACAAACTGGGATACTAGAATGATACCTAATTTCAATTTGATGAATCTAAAACCTCTCATAGAAACAAGGGACAACGTTGATATGGAGTTAAAATATGAAATCAAAAATGAAAATAGAATGAATTTCAATGAAATACAGACCGTTCAAGCTATAGAAACTGATGACATTCTCGGCAAAGAAGGAGTTAATGAGGGCCAGACTATATCAACAGATTTTGAATTACAGAGGTATCAGAATTATCAAAATGATAATGAGAAAAGGTATAGAGATCATAGTTTTGAAGATTCTATGATGGAAGATGGAAGAAATGAGTTTGTCTGTGATGGAGATTTTCTTTGTAAGAATAATTTTGAAAAGGTTGATGAGAAACGTAGTGAATTTGAGGAGTGTCATCTGTTAGATAGTGATACTACTGTTGGTATCAGTAATTTTGAAAGTAATTTGTAGATACAAGAAAAAATATATTAATATTGATCTCATAAATATTCTTTGACATGTATACTCGATTCTAAATGAACCTTATGTCTACTGAATATATGTCAAAATCAGTTGTATGGACTGTAAAAAAGGTATGTTTAAAAATAATTCTGAATAGAGTGGAAGAGACATCGAAGTGGAACCTGTTCCATAGATTCCTTTCATGATTCTGTAGCCTCCTTTTTTGATAGGAAATCATCAAATAACTTTTCCCATTCTGAGCGGAGCGGAAGGGCGTGTCACGACTGACTGAAACCCACTCGTGTTTTTTTTTTTAATTGCCGCCCTTTTTTTTAGTTGGCCTGTGCCAGGGGTGCACTTTCGAACCACCAGGTGGACTTTGCAGGCATTACTTCTAGCTGACCTCGTTATTTGATGCTGACATACTATATTCTTGGTGGTAAGCCATAATATCAGCTGCCGGCAGAAGTAACCACACAGAAAATGTCTTGCCGCCAAGCGATTCGTCGTGTTCCGGCATGACGTCTGGTGAAGCCGTCGGAGGACGGGTCTGAGCAGTTGTGTTGCGATGTGTGCCGGGTACGATGCGCCAAATGTTGTTGTGTCGGAAGTTGGGTCGTAGATGGCCTCCAGATCAATCTCCCTCTAGCGCATGCTGCGCTGCGTTGGTCGTGTTGTTTGGCCGTCTTATTTCCAATTCACTCAGTTTTTTTGAGTGAATATAATAATAATAAAGCTTTATTCGAAATTTCTTACAATAAGGTTAAGTGTTACTGATGAGCTAATATTTTAGGTATTATGATTAATATGTGACGTTATTGTATGAACCCCCTTCGGGTGAAAGCCTCCTTCAAGGTATTCCATCTCTCTCTATCTAAAGCAGTATTCATCCAGCTTTGACCAGCTATCGCTTCCATATCGTCGGCCCATCTGGTGCTTGGGCGGCCTCTAGCTCTGGTGCCTTGCGGCCCGTTCCATCTTACCGACCGTAAGGTCCATCTGTCATCTGTGTATCTTGCTAAATGGCCGGCCCACTTTCATTTTCTTTGACGCGTCGGTTACTTGTGTCTTGTTACGGATATCTGCATTCCTAATTCTGTCTTTGAGTTTTATATTAAGGCAACTTACTTTCCATTTTTCTTTGTGTTGTTTGTATCTTTCTAATTGTTTTTAGGTTGTACGCCCAAGTCTGGCAGCAAATAAAAAAAAAAAGAATACTTTTCTCTATTTTTGGGGATTCCTAAAATTTATCATTTAATTTCGCATATTCTGCAAATTTTTGTGCATATTTCAAGCATCTTTCATGCATATAACAAGCTTTTCATGTTGCATAAAATCCGATCTCTAATGATGATGATGTAGATAACTAATAGTTACGTGTGAAAATTACATCTTAAGCATGTTTCTTAATGTAAATAATATCTTTAGTTAGTTTTAGATAGGTTTGATCTTCAATTACGTGTTTTCACACAAATTTTGTTTAATTGTGAAACTGTTATTTTAGTATATCTATCGTTAATTCATTATCATTAATTGTAAAAAGTGATTCTAGTCAGAAATAAACACGAAATAATAAACTATTTTCATTTTATAGTAAGTTAAAAATCGACACCCTAATTACTTAACATATTTATGAATTATAATCTGAATAATTTTGAACGCTATTCCAAAAAAAAAAAAAAAACGAGTGTGCTTATGACCACACGACAGAAGTGAAACTTCTTTCGCTCCATCTGTGTGTATATATATATATATATATATATATATGTGTGTACAATATATAGATGTATACACATATACATATATTAATTTTCTATAAATATTTAAATTTATTTCATGGTTTCATTGGTAAATTAATATTTTTGCATAGATCTTCTACTTTAATTGAAAAAAAAAGTGGATTCCCTCGGGGCCAAAAGGTCGGGCTCTTCCTCCTGAATCAGGGGACCCCAAACTCGGGTAGTCCACGACCTCTGGTTCCCGAGATAATCCACGGGGGGGTGAGGTAATCAATGAGGGGTGAGGGGGGGGGGACTTTCGTGGGAATGTTAAGGGGTGGGGGGGAGTAAGGTAGGGGGAGATACAGGAGGGACTGTGAAGTTGGCGGTACCAAATTTTATGTTAACTGACCCCCTTAATGGTTGTCAGTCAACATAAAATTTAATGTATAGTGTTAAGTGTAAATAAATAAATAAATAAGTGTATCCGTGTTTGCATAGATCTTCTATTTTTATTGAAAAAAAAAAAAAAAAAAACGTTGTAGACCTTGTAGTACCAAGCTCGCGCCACGGGCGCCTCTGTGCTTATATCCCCCACTTAACTTCCGTTCGCCTTGCCCGATCATTTTTCGTAACGCTTTCGCCAGCTTACTCCCCAAGTCAAGCGTGCCTAAAGAAGTTTCACTTCAATAAATCGCTAAATACCTAATGTAAACTATGGAACTGAAAAGTGGTCGCTCCCAATGGGCCTCATACGAAGGCTCGAAAGGCACACAAAGAGTGATGTCAAGTCACCGACATAGGTCTTTGAGTCGCTAAAATTATGTGGCAGTGGACGGGGCACATTGCTCGTAGAACCGACGTCCGATGGGTCAGTAAGGTTCTGAAGTGGTGGTCACGTACCGGAAGACGCAGCGTAGGGAGGCCCCCAATAAGGTGGACCGATACTCTAATGAAGGTCGCTGGAAGCTAATGGATGCTTGCAGTACAAAATCTTTGGGAGGCCTTTGTCCAGCAGTGGTGGACCTGCTGCTGCTGAAGAAAAATAATATAAATACCGTAATCAATAGAAAAATAGAGGAAACATATTTTTAGTACAGGTAAAACAGTAAGCAGGATCACAGGTTAATAGCAGGTCAATTGTTGAACAGTCAAAATTGAAGGCATACCAGCCAAAGCCAAACGTTCGGGGTAACTGTGACACAAATACGAAATTACCTCAGGTTTGTAAATTCATGGAAACATTTACACATACCTAAACTCTCTTACCATGGGGTAGGCAGAAAGTACAGAACGCCACTTATAATAATTTAAAGAACACAATTATTACTTAAAACATAATAATAGAAAAGTTTATTCTGTTTTACGTACTGCACAGTCTTGTTATGATCGTGACAAGTTGCCTTTACATGTAGATCTTTTTGGGTTGGATAGCCCATTAATCCAGGAAGGCATAACATCACGCTGCGACCAATAGGAGCGGAGCATAACTAACTCCACGTGAACGAAGTCGCTGGCGGCCGCTACTTGATAATAAAAATAAGGTGATTATTTTATCCCTAAAAATAGTAGCTAACTCCATTCACAATATTCTTTGTCTGAGGCATACGGAGGACGGGTCTGAGAAGTTGTGTTGCGATGTGTGCCGAGTACGATGCGCCTAATGTTGTTGTGTTGGTAGTTTGGTCGTGAAGGGTCTTCAGATCAATCTCCCTTTGGCGCAGCATCGTTGGTCGTGTTGTTGGGTTTAACATTGCATCACCTCGCTCAGCTGCCGTCTTCCTTCCTATTCGCCCAGTTTTTCTGAGTGAATAGGCTCTTAATAAACTAGCGCGCTTTACCATCAACGATCGCATCACTGCTTACCATCAGGCGGGATTGCGGCCAAGCGCTAGTTTATAATTATTAAAAAAAATAAAAATAAAAGTAAAATAATTAACTAACGGTTTTTTTCACGATTTGTCATGGATAAATAAAACGGGATTTTTTATACACTCACATCCACTTTAACGTACTTCCCAAGCTCTCCAAAATTTGTATATTGGAAGGTTAGTGTCTGCAAAGTATTCTTTACAAGTTTTTAATGATTATTTCACAAAAAACAGTGAACACAACGATTTTAGAACGCAGGCGGGTAATCTCTACATACCCGTTTAATTCGTTTTTTTTTATAATAATATAATAATTTTAATACTTATGTGTACGGACGACAGGCAGGTCAAGCTACCCGGAACTGTTAAATATTCCTAATCAATCTTGAGCCTTAATGCTTCAGTGATAAAGTTGAAAATCTAATAAAGAATTCTGAGAGATTGTAGTAGCTGACCCCAACATACTTATTTCTTAATATATGTTGGGGTCAGCTTACGGTCTAATCGGATGCTGCCTGATAACATGAGGCAGTCGCTCTACGTAAAATTTTGGTATTTAGGTTTTATTGGTATTACAGGTCATATAAGCAGTCGCATCTATGGCCTGTACAACCCTATACTGGGTAAAATAATAATAATAATACGTTTATTATCCAAAGAATAGGGGATGTTTCCAAGGTATGAAAATCAAAAAAATAATTAATGCGTCTATAATAAAAACAATGAAGGCCCGTATTTTTTATTTTGTCGAAATTACCAAAAACTACTGATACAGCGTATTAAAGTCACGGGGGCCAATTACGCCACGCCGTGGTATATCTTGTGCCACGGCGTGACGTCATGCGATATTTGAAATCAATATATCTTCCTAAGTAATTGAATGAAAGAAAAAATAAAAAATACGGGTTAAATATTTTTCATAAATATATCTGATGAACATTAAATTATTTTTTAGGACACAGCCCAATTGTCTGACCACATAACGATTTCGAGAACAATTATAGTAAGCAACAATAGTTTAAAGAATAGAAAGACGAGTAAAGTACGAACAAATACAAGAAAAAATTTAGCCCTGACTCCTAAACTATGGAGATCCTGTATCTTAGAAGCTGGTGTCTTCGCATTAAAAGAGCACAAACTTTTATGAGCATATTAGCTGATGAGAGGTTATTAATAATAATAATAATAAGGAGCCTCGACCAACACCTCAGGAGGCTCTCGTTAGGCAGCTGGATCAAAGGCTTGATTCAGAAAGCTGTACTTCTGGACACGGCTCGCATTGTCAGGAAGTTCCTCTCTCTGGAGCCCTGACCACCGGTAGCTTGAACCCTGTTCCCGATGCTGGTGGGCTACTATTTTTTATATTTTTAAATGTTTTTTATGTATTGTTTATATAGAAATATTTAAAAATGTAATTTATATGTATATACAATGAAAAAAAGGAGTAAAAATGATAATATCTTTATTCAAGTAATAAAGACACATATTGTTAATAATCTTAAGAACTATGTTAATTTACGTTTTATTTTATAATTAAAAAAAAACGTCGAAATATGATACCCTGTGGCCATAACTTGTCATCTAAATACATATGTATGTTAGCTCCACATTTTCTCCAATTTTCTTATAAATATATAATTAATTATATCCGAATCTGAAGCGTCCTTATGTACGTTTGTTGTAAATATGGGTATTTTTCTGTCGGCTGCTTTAAATTTCTCTTCAGATTCAACTATACCACAACCTAGGTTTCCTTTACTTCTAGGGCTTCGAACCTTTCTTTGCCCCAATGTGAAACCGTCAATATCTTTCCTTGCCACAACACTCGCATAGGATTTACTCTGTACAATTGTAGTCTGTATCTCATTATTGTCAGACAGCTGATCGCATGGCCCGAACGAACCGCTAATGCGAGCGCCTCCACTGTTCTATTTATTACAGGCAAGATTAAAACTAGCTTGATGTGCTGTGGTCTGTATGCAGGTGGATATAACGCCTGAGGCATTCTCTACTCTGCTCTTGATGGGCGGGCGTTTTGGGGAGACTGTCTTATGTAATATTGACGTTCAAGAAGTGCTGATTCTCAGGTTAATTTAAATAAATGACTTTTAATTTTGATTTTACCAACTATGTTACGTTCACACATCTGAAAGATGATTCTCGTAATTTTAAGAAAGCTGAACAGTTATATGTCAATCTCAATTTGTTAAAAATATCTAAATTTTTTCTGTATTTGTAACAAGTTTTTGACATTGATTAGAAGTAAGTAGGTATTACGTCCCTAATCTTTTCCAAGAAGAACACTAATCACAGAAATGTTTTGTTGAAGAAATACAAGAAAAAATCTCAAACAAATACGAAGGTTCTTTTCAATTCTCAAGAGAATCAAGAATTTAGGCAAAAACAACTTTGGATAAACTTGTCTCTTAAATTTTTCTCTCCTAATAAGTTTGGCAAAATGTTGGTACTTGTGAGGTTTTTGTAGACCACAGGTGTTCATGGCGTTATTCTTGAGTGAAACTATTGTTTTAATAGTGATACTTATCAACTGTGCTCGGAGAAAAACACCATATAAATATATTACACTAGCTGTTGCTCGCGACTTCGTCTGCGATCCATGATGAAAAGATTGATGATTCTCGGTGGTAGGCCATAACATCGGCTGACGGCAGAAGGAACCACCCACCAGACAAAGTCTTGCCGCCAAGCGATTCGTCGTGTTCCGGCATGAAGTCTGGTGTAGCCGTATGGAGGACGGGTCTGAGCAGTTGTGTTGCGATGTGTGCCGGGTTCGATGCGCAAAATGTTGTTGTGTCGGGAGTTTGGTCGTGGAGGGTCTGCAGATTAATATCCCTCTGGCGCAACATCGTTAGTCGTGTCGTTGGGTTTAACATTGCATCACCTCGCTCAACTGCCGTCTTCCTTCCTATTCACTCAGTTTTTTTTTGAGTGAATAGGCTTAATAAATTAGCGCGCTTTACCATCAGCGATTGCATCTCTGCTTACCATCAGGCGGGATTGCGGTCAAGCACTAGTTTATATTTATTAAAAAAAAACAGAATTCAAAATGCCATCTAGTTGCTTTGGACGCAGTGGAGAGATGTGCAAAGTTTTGCAAAACCTGCAGCACAGTCTTTTGGCTGCGTTGGGTAACCAGCCTTTCGGTGTTCTATAGATGGAATTTTGGAGAGTGAACTCGGCAATTTCGCTATTATCTATTGTTTCACTAACGGACGACCCGTCGTACGGCGAGTATTCACTCTTACGTTGTTAACACTACCACGATCCGGACGAAGCGCTTCGTTTCGTCTTTTATACCACATACATTGAAAGACTGGAATAATTTGCTTCCGACGGTATTTCCGTATGATTACAATTTAAGTGTATTCCAGGCTAGAATCAGGCTCATAACTAAACTAGTCCCCTTTTATTTTATTTTTACATTTTAAGGAAAGTTACAGCTAGCATATACTGCGGACAATATTATGTTAGCACAAGAGAGTGATAGGTACAGCAAAGGACAGGAAAGTGAAATCAAAAACAATTAAGCACTCGGAGAGTATTTAGCAAAGACTGAAAATGATTGAAAGTGATTTACAAAGAAGTTATCACAATTTTTTTTTTTTTAGTTTAGGAACGCTGGTGGAGAATAAGTCACGATCATCAACCCTCTGACATAACAAGCTATATGCTCTGCTAACTCTTTTCATATTAGAGTTTTGTCGGAGTGCACTTCGCACAGAGGGAACATTGTGTATGTTCCCTCTATTCGATGATTCCTCAAAGTGAAGGTGAAATGAAGATTCATCACTGTTCACCATCTGGCGTGATCGCGGTCAAGCACTGTATACATAAAAAAAAACTTAGATTTTGTTTATTTTTGTCTTTGAAAGGTGAATTACTTGGTAGTGTTTTTAACTATTGTATTTTTTTATTATGTACAAATAGTACAGCTAAATTTTGGCGATACAATAGGCCCAGTGACTGAACGATGGACTAACTTATCGTGGTAGAACGAAGAACTCGATCGGCTTAAAAATCCATGTGCACGAAGAAACGAAGAATCCGTTGCGCAGCGCCATGCCGTCGGGAATGGGTCGGCGCTGCGTTTCATAGATTTGATTCACGCAAGGGACAAATATTTGTATTGCCTACAGAAGTTTTTCCAGCTCTGACTGTTTGCGTATGTGACTACACATAGACAGACGGTTGAAGAAAGTAGTATACAGAATGTTTACAGAACTATTATTTAAAATTTTATCTAAACAGGTTTTACGAAACACTCTCTTGTGGGATCAGGAAAACAAAGGAAAACAATGTTGGTTGTTTTCGGCAAAGCGATCCATCAACCGACCTCTGCGCGCTGTAATCATTTAGCTACGAGCCCCTTTCGATTCATAATCCAAAAAAAGGTTATTTCCTATCGGTGATACAAAGATTCCTCAATTCAGAATCAAGTGAAGATGTTAGATACCTCAGAATCGTGCCGTATTGGCAGCCAGTGTAATTTGGCATCGTGCCAGCGAGTCAAGGTACTATTCCCGATGTGTCCTGCATTGAATGTGATCTTATGAATTGGTCTTGTCTCTGGAATTTTGTATTAGCTACTGAAACTAATATGATAACCGTAAAAGTGTCTGTCTGTTGATATCATTTGGTACCATCCAGAGAACTGGGCACTTTTTTTATACTTAATTATAAACTAGTGCGATCGTTGATGGTAAAGCGTGCTAGTTTATTAAGAGCCTATTCACTCAAAAAAACTGAGTGAATAGGAAGGAAGACGGCAGTTGAGCGAGGTTAAATCCAACAACACGACCATCGATGTGCGTCAGAGGGTTATTGACCTGGAGACTCTCTAATATACACTAAAATCATTCATTGTTAGTCAGATAAAAATATTACTCTAAAATACTGTTCTAATTTCTTTCTAAAGTTTCAATTTGAGCCGAAATAAATTAACAATTTAAACGTATTCTGATTCCCGAATGCAGCCATTATGTTTGATGTAAACACCCTTTGTAGTGGGGTGGAAAGCTTACGAGGCATCTGCGACTTTGCGATTGTTCTTGGGATTTTTATTTGTGATGGTATGAGATTTTGAACAGTACATTCTAATGTTTTATCGTTTATATACGCGATACTAACTGGTCTGGTTGTGCCTCGGAAATGGCAGTTGTTACGGGTTGTTGGAACACTTAAAAGTCTAACAATGCTTCGATATCGCCTTCGAGTTGTGGAGGCGACGGCAGTCGCATCACGGAAAATATCGAAGGTTAGTCAAAATCGGCAGTTAGACAAAAAGGTTTGGATGTGACTGGGATTAACGCTAAGATGATGATTATGATAATACGCGAAACTAACTTAAATTGATTTTGATCTGAACTAAATAAACTAACTAATAACTCAGTAGCTTCCCTTTCTTTTAAACATTAAAATGATTGGGAAAAAAGGCTATTACTAAAACGAATACTACCGATAGATTCCTTAAAACCTGTTTGTTTATACTGCTAATAAAATTATTGTATCATTTATAGTATTGTTCTTAAATAATATAATCATAAACTAATGATTGACCGCAATCCCGCCTGATGGTAAGCAGTGATGCAATCGTTGATGGTAAAGCGCGGTAGTTCATTAACAGCCTACTTACTGCAGCCTTGAAGACACTTAAATTGTACGGAAACAGCGTCGCTGCCAAATTGTTCCAATACCTCGATGTACGCGGTATAAAAGTCGAGGCGAAACTCTTCCTCCGGATCGTAGGGGTGCCAAAGTAAGAGTGGAAACTTTAATAGTGATGATGTTTTCTTTTTTAAGTTAGTTCTGGTTGTTATTTATTCCTATGTCATGGCTATTCAGGTATATAATAAATTACCAAACGCATTTAAAGAACTACCTTTGCTTATATTTAAAAAGAAATTGATACAGTGGCTAAAAGAAAAACAGTTTTACACGGTAAATGAATTTTTGACTTATGTTTAAAGAAAGTAATGTCAATAAATTTGGTTCTTATTATATTTTATTTATTCTAATTTTACATTGACTTAATCATAAAAATTTTGTTTTGACATTATAATATCTAATAATTATGGACATTTCAATTATTATATACTAGCTGACATCTTATAAGTTGTTTTTAGTACCTAATATAATGTGACGAGTTTAACATTTTTCATTATGTAAATTTAAATATTTGCACACCACATCTATTGGTAGAATGTAAATGGACACTTTTATTTTTATGAACAACTAACTATTTTGTACACCTACATTCTTGCAAATAAAGGATTAGTATTATTATTATTTATTTTCGACCTACCGCTATGCCTAGAAGACATGGCAAATGATGCTTGTGTATTTTTATTCATTTCTTTTTCCACGTTACTATACAAAAAATAAAACTACGTAATCATTACATGCGTAATAGCCCTAACACTAATTCTTTTAGCTTAAAATATATTATAAGTTTTAAATACAAGCGGTTATTATGGCGGCTTTATGAAATCGCGTCATGCGACCTGAAATAGCGCATTCTTTGTGTAAAATGGTTACAACACACTTAGAATTTCGATACTGAAGCAATCATTTTGATAAAGAGTTTCACTTGTTTAAGTACTTATTATGTTTATGGTACATGAACATGTAACAAAAATGAGTGTGCTTATGACAAAACGATTTTTTATGCGAAACCTGAATAGAGTTTGTTCAGAATAAGCAACTGAATCGATTCCAAACATTTTTACACCAAGTTATATTTTTTCCTAAAAACATTTAGAAATTGTTGCAGTGTGGTTACCGAGCGTGCACGGTAGATGACGTCAGAGGCCAACGCACTGTTCTACTAATATGATTATTATATTTTAATTTAATTTAATAATCATTTGTTACAACTAAATAATAACTTAATTTGTAAGAAATAAAGTTAGAATAATAGTTAGATATTAATACATAATGCTTATGTAAGACATGTAATCACTATATGTGTAATATAGATGTATGTATTTATTGTTATTATTTAACAAATGGAACCATGTTTTAGTTTCTCGGATGGTATAACGTCGTAATTTTAAAACTACAACCAGCAGGGTATTTGTGAAACAGTCTATCAGTAGCAATGCGTTTCATTTTGACATTTCAAACAACATTCATTGCTTTATTTATGTTGTAAAACAGACATATTTTTAGACTTTATGGAGCAATGGATTAACAATACACTTAAAAATGATTCTAATTGACAGTAATCGGTAATGCTGTTCTTGAATTCATTAAGTGTCTCTTTAAATGAACTGTAATTTATTTATAAGAAATAAATGTCTTTAAACGGAATTGATAAAGAACCGATTTCCTAGAAGAACGTTAGCCTCCCCACAGCGTGTGCAATATACCGCGAATAACATCACTTACACGTTATTTATGTCAGTAATTTGGTATTTTCACAGTAAAGTTAAATTTGCGCTAAATTTTAAATCAAACCGGCACCATAATTACATTGCTAATTATTTATAGAATAGAATAGAATAGAATACTCTTTATTATGTACATCATATAGATTACAGAACATAAATAAAAATATTTTACAAAGGATGACACAATGGGCGGTCTTATCCCTAAGAGCGATCTTTTACAGACAACCTTTGGATAGAATTCTAAGGGATAGGATAAAGAAATAATGTAGGTAGTCTACAGTGTACTATTTACATAGATTATACAATAAATATATACGTTATGTATATCATACTAGTTTAAATAAATTTATAGATCTAATTAATAAATATCATACAAGAGCACATTAAATATAATAATATGTTTAAAGAGAGAGGAAGTGCTTTTTTACCATAGTTTTAAAAGTAAACAGTATTTATCAATCTCAATCTGAACCATTTTGAAGGATACTGTTATCACCCTTATACGTTTCAATACTGTGAGAATATTGGAATAAAAGTATTGTATGTCTAAATCCAGGGTGTCCGGGAGATGCAGCGTAGGGAGGCAACAAGAAGGATCGATGACCAGTTGAAGGTCGCTGGAAACCGATGGATGCAGGCGGCACAAGACCGGTCATTGTGGAAAGCTTTGAGGAGGGTTTGGTCCAGCAAGTGGACTTCTATACACTGAGCTTGGGACTGAGCTGCTCGCTCTGCTAAGCATTTTTATTAACCAATATGCGTAATTATGACATTTTAAACACTATGTTTTTTTTTAATTCACGTTTTATTGTAAACGTTTTCATTTTTAATGTCTGGACTTGAAAAAAGACTATTATTCCTGAGTTTGTTTCGGCTATTTCTTCTCAGAGGTAGTCAGGAAATGCCGGCTTCATCTAGTTAAAAAAACATGATAATCCTACTTGTTTAGTAAACGATTTCATTTCATTTCATTTTTGAGAAGAAGAAGATATCCAGTGTGTCGCCAAAATTGCACACACACAGCATATCGTGACGGGTTCCACGAAGACTGATGCCTGGGTCATTGTTGCGGGTTGGTTAAAAATGAAACCGTGGCCCTAGCACACAGCTAAGTGAAGGAACAGGGGTGGGTTTTAGTCAGTAAAAGTCCGACACGCCCTTCCGCTCCGCCCAGAGCTGGAGAGTTTATTTGATGATTTCACATCCACACAAAAAAGGTTGTCAGCTACGTTCACACCAAATTTTATTAAAATTGATTTCTATGATCCCTTTGAGGGTGAAGAAGTAACAAATATTGAAGCACACACAATCAGTCACAATCTTTTAACTTTATTATATTAGTGTGACTTCAATGTTCGATAAATAAAGTAATGAACGTTGTTGAAGTTTCAAAATTAAAACTATGGATATATCATCAGCATCATCACCGTATCAGCCGAAAAACGTCCACTGCTGGAGATAGCCCCACCCCAAGGATCTCCACGACGGGTGGCCCTGCGCCTCCCGCATCCAGCGGTTCCCTGCTACCTTTACCAGGTCGTCGGTCCACCTTGTTGGGGGCCTGCCCACGCTGCGTTTTCCGGCGCGTGGTCGCCACTCGAGAATCCGTCGGCCGCATCGGGCATCGGTCCTAAGGGCAATGTGCCCAACCCACTGCCACTTAAGTGTTGCAAAGGTGTAAAAATCCTCATGAACTATCCTCCGCTCGGGGACGCGGAGGGATGTGCCGGACTCTTACTGGCTAAAAAAAACACCTATCTGTTCGCCGCCTGCCTTTCCGGGGACCGGGTCACATATCAAGACCCACATTGCATCGGAAAGCACGTTAAGCCGTTGATTCTCGCTGTCATTTCCGTATCTTTGACAGCAGTCACGGGTATTCATGAGTCTGAATATCATACCGTCATATCATAGTTGCAAGTTGTCGTCCTTCGTGGCGCAGCGGTCAACACGCCTGCCTGCGACATGGAGGCCCCGGGTTCGATTCCCGGCTAGGTCATGATGGAAAACGATCTTTTCCTGATTGGCCTGGGTCTTGGTTGTTAATCTATATATGTATCTATTATAAATGTAGTATCGTTGAGTTAGTATCCCATAACACAAGTCTCGAACTTACTTTGGAACTTACTTACTTTACAATCTGTGTGATTTGTCCGTATTTCTTTTTTTTTATTTTTATAGTTAGCAAAAGGCGAGGCAGATGATAGTGATGAATATCATGCAACAATGAATTTTGATTTTTTAAATAAATTTTAAACACGTGCTTGAATGCAATCGTTGAAGGTAAAGCGCGCTAGTTCATTAAGAGGACTCTAGCCTTGAAGACACTTAAATTGTAGTCCGATGGAAATACCGTTGCTAGCAAATTGTTCCAGTCCCTCGATGACGCTGTATAAAAGAAGAGACGAAACGTTTCGTCCGGATCGTAGTGGTGTCAACAACGTAAGGATGGAATTTCGCCATACGACGGGTCGTCCGATGTTGGAACGGAGATGGGGGAATTAAATCATGCGGTGGTACGGTGGTGCGGTGGTAGGCCATAACATCGGCCGCCGGCAGAAGTTACCACCCACCAGACAAAGTCTTGCCGCCATGCGATTTGTCGTGTTCCGGCATGATGTCTGGTGAAGCCGTACGGAGGACGGGTCTGAGCAGTTGTGTTGCGATGTGTGCCAGGTACGATGCACCTAATGTTGTTGTGTTGGGAGTTTGGTCGTGGAGGGTCTTCAGATCAATCTCCCTTTGGCGCAGCATCGTTGGTCGTGTTGTTGGGTTTAACATTGCATCACCTCGTTCAACTGCCGTCTTCCTTCCTATTCGAGTGAATAGGTTCTTAATAAACTAGCGCGCTTTACCATCAACGATCGCATCACTGCTTACCATTAGGCGGGATTGCGGTCAAGCGCCAGTTTATAATTATTAAAAATAAAAAAAAATCCCTCACAAAATGCATCCTATTTATTTTAAGTGCTCATAAAATAGTTTTTAATTTGTCTGTGTCTACAAATAAGTTCTTATTAGAGGTTGACGTCGAATTTACATATGGTTTATTGTGAAATGCCCAGTTAATATTTATATACCTGCAAGTTGCTACGTCATAGCAGGCGATATGACGTCACTGCTACGCTTTCGTAGCGAATTAGCGTAGACCATTACGTAACCTCGAGCGACTGTTTTCGGAATTTGATTGTGCACTCATCACAAACATGTGACCAAACTATATTAAGAAAGATGGCTGTTGTGCTTAGTGTAACTTTCATTACGTTATATACTGACATACCTTTGTTATAATTGTACAAACCAACTATAGCAAGCATAGCTTAACAATTTCAATCGATCATTGCTGCCCTTATTATTCTTCCCCTAAAAGAGCTATGGAAAACTATAACACTCATTTTGTCAAGGTAGACATATTCGCCTTAAGTAAAAATAACTTTAAAAAACAAATTGTTCTGTCTCAAAGAGTTGACGCAAACAAAGTTCGTACACAAAATCTATATTAAGTTTGATTAAGATTGTATACAGTATGTTAAGAAAATCCTGTCCGACCCGTGAAGGTGTTGTTAAGTTGTTAGGTATCGATAACTGATTCTACTAATGGATACAAAACCGGGCTAAACTTAAAAAAATAAATCTCCCTAAAAAAATAAATATTATTTCGCAAATAGAGGTAACTTAATAAATGTGCTTTAACCACCCTTCCGCGGGTGGCGGGTGGCAGGGCACGCGGCACGTGGTCGCATCCCTATTTGCTCATAATAATATCGGTGTTGTCACTTTTTTAAAAATTACCAAGTTTCGGGGAAGTTGGAATTTATTCGCGGGGAAAAAAGATTATTTCAAAATTCATTTATATTGGGACTATGATGATTACGTAAAATTTTATATTATATTTGGTCATGTGTTTACCTAATCTTTATTATCCTTATGGGTCGGACAGGGTTTTCTTAACATACTGTATATTTATGTATTATCTTTCCAACTTTGTATTTTTAGTAACCTGTGGAAAAGTAGTGGATTGTGCATTAGTTCAAAGTAATGTTTACCTAAATTTATAACTTAATGTTTCTTTTTAAAAATTATAAACTAGTGCTTGACGGCAATCCCGCCTGATGGTAAGCAGTGATGCAATCGTTGATGGTAAAGCGCACTAGTTTATTAAGCCTATTCACTTAAAAAACTTAGAAATAGGAAGTATGACGGCAGTTGAGCGACGTGATGCAATGTTAAACCCAAGACCAACACGACCAACGATGCTGCGCCAGAGGGAGATCTGGAGACTCTCCACGACCAAGCTCCCGACACAACAACATTTGGCGCATCGTACCCGGCACACATCTCAACATAACTGCTCAGACCCGCCCTCCGTACGGCTTCACCAGACATCATGCCGGATCACGACGAATCGCTTGTTGTACAATTGTTTGTTTTCCCCAATAAACTTTAAATTAAAAGAGTAAGGCTACACGATTCCAACCAAAAAACACCTCTATAAGCGCTGAGCATTTCTATGCCACAAACAATTTCCTTTATACTTTTTACAGGTACAATATAGTTTTACATCACTAAGTGGCACATTGTAGTGCCAGTACCAGGTGGCTAGGTGGCTAGGTGGCAAGGTGGTTAGGTGGTCAGACGTGCGTGTCGACCACGTCGCTACTTCTCAGAAACAATCACGTCAAGTTATATTGCGGTAACAGGTTACACCGACTTTTGTTTCAAGGCGTAGGTTTTTATGTCGTGGAGTTTCGTTTTTATGTTTGATTTTTCATGTTGAATATTAACAATTTTGGCACTCAGTCATTGTTTGTGATTGTTTGATATTTCCTCGATAGCTGGACTGCGTTTATTAGGCGCGATTTTGGGATATTACATTCAAGCAGAATCAAAATGGGAGGACTTACAGCGGAATATACAGCGCTGCATTCTCTGTCTGATGATGGTTGCCTCCACAATTGTTCACTGGTCTCTTTGGTTGTTGGATCCAAGGGGTAATGATTGGTATAAAGGATGGTCAGATCCGCCGGTCGGGCGTCCGTTTTCTTGTTGTAGTTTTGATCGTGAAGTGTTTTTGAACCAGAGAGAAATTGGCTGTTGTTTTTTTGAAAGTCTTCTGGCTTAGTCTCT
Source organism: Sesamia inferens (assembly GCA_037179545.1). Lineage (NCBI taxonomy): Eukaryota > Metazoa > Arthropoda > Insecta > Lepidoptera > Noctuidae > Sesamia > Sesamia inferens. The sequence goes on from CM073950.1 coordinate 17,741,922, forward strand.
AGGCCTTTAAGCCACATATATGGAATTAGGAAGTGCATGGGAAGGAATCGGAAAATTTGAATGTGAACTACCGCCTTTATCAAAAGTGGTCATCGTAATTGCAATTCGGACGCTTCAATATCATCCGAATTTTGGTGAAGTAAATCGCCTGTCGCCATCTTCTGTAATCAGAAGACATTCGCCATTCAACCTCCGATGCGACCCTCTTCTTGAGTGTCTGTCATTAGCTAAATGTATTCCGAACTTATTATCATAGTTTTGATCATTTACCAAGATGTCAGCCTTTCGGTATTTGGCATTTTAGGAATTACGTGACTTGATTCTGCTTGAATTATACTCGTACGAACGCTCAAACATATTGAACTTGAAGAAGTGTCCTAACTGACAATCGCCGCATCGTGCGATTGTAAATAGGGTAGTTGACTAAAAAAAAAACTAATTAGTCCGTCAGTCAGATTTCCATAAAATACTAGACACGTATTTTTTCTTTTTTTATACAAACAAAAGATGAAGACGACACAGTGCGTTGAAAACTCGTTTGACGTCACTACACGCTACACTTTTTGTAGAGCAGTGCGTCACCAGCCACCACTCCTGATTTTGATGACTTTTATATTTGTCAATTTTTATTGATTTGATAAAACAAAATATACGTGTTCAATATTTTTCTATAATCTGGATGACGGATTAAATAGAATCAATTTTTTTTACCCAGGAGACATCCCTATTAGAACAATTATTCGCGTGGAACTGCGATGATTGCGTATTCGCGTTTTATTAGGACGATGGCTTACGTTGTTGCAACCGCTGCATCGCCTTGTCGCCTCGTCTTTTACACGTACGTTGAGGGACTGGAACAATTTACCTTTGACTGCCTTTCTATCTGATTACAATTTAAGTGTGCGCTTTATCATCAATGATTGTATCACTGCTTACCATCAGGCGGGATCGCAGTCAAGCGCTAGTTAAATATGTTCTAAAAAATCCGTTGTTTCAAAATAGTCCTGCTAGTGATAAAATCTAGATTCTAGAACATCATTCAGCAAATTGGAACCGACAAATACCCGACCTCTCTAACTTACGGCATTACGAACTAATTTAGTTCTATTCTAGTTTCTCAGGAATATTCGGGCTTTGAGAATTTTGCTTTAGGTGGTGTATGTGACTTTCATTGAGTTTTTGAAGTATAATAATATTGGCGCAGTTTTATAATACACAAAAACTGGACTGCAGTTGTTATTATCTACTACGAAGAGAAATAAAGACCTGACCCAGCAGTGGGACTAAAAAGGTTAATGATGATGATGTCTTGCTACGCACCTAAGGCAACATGTCCAAAAATAAATCACTTGATTTCTTAGGAGAGATCAAATACATATATATACATGCATATTCACAGACATATTAACATATATATTGCTTCTTTTACTAATACGTTCCTACATCGGAGAAGCAATTCCATCCCTATTATTTATGAAATGAAATGAAATCGTTTATTAAGTAAGTAGGATCACCGATTACTTTTATACGTTATGTTTTTTTTAAAACTAGATGAAGCGGGCATTTCTTGACTACTTCTGAGAAGAAATAGCCGAAACAAACTCAGGGATCATCGTCTTTTTTAAAGTCCAGACATTAAAAATGAAAATTATTACAATAATTTACGTTATAATTACGCATATTGCTTAGTAACAATGCTTAGCAGAGCGAACAGCTCAGTCCCAAGCTTGCTAAATAAAATCTAGTAATCTTATATTATTATCTGTTTGTGGCAGTTTTAATCTATTGCCCTGAGATAATCTAATCAAATAAACGTTTTCGAAGGCAAAAATTGGTGGACAATATCGAATCAACTACAAAAAAAAATGTCAGATAAAAATGTATCGATCTTTATCGATTAAGCGGTTAACTTCAAAATATCGGTCTAATCTTAGTTATAATCTGGCCGTAGTACGAATGACAGCAGTCAAGCTACCCTTAACTGTCAAATATTCCAAATCAATCTTGATAAATTTAAAAATCTAATAAAGAAATACTAAATTTTGCTAATAGTGCCAATAATCTTGATCTTAATGATCTTAAACAAAGCTTGACTAATGATGTTGTGTTGGTGTGTGATGAGTTAGGTAAGGGCTTGGGGCGCTTGTTGACTGATGAATGTCCAGGTCACTCAATATTGAACTACTGTATATCTGGTTGTTCTTTATATGGAATTATGCAAAAAAATATTAAATGTAACTTTTGCCAGTATATAACATTGTTAATTTTTGTGGGTGGTAGGGGAAATTTGAGCAAAAGAGAACTGCTTAAGTGTTGTGAAACGTTAAGCCATCTGAATATTGGAAAGGTTGTCTTGTTTACAATCCCTTACAGTGACCAGTTGCCACAGGAAGAAAATAGGATTAGATTTGAATTAAATATGACAATATCCAACTTGACATTTAATAATAAAATATTACATTTAATTGACATAAATAATTATTTTAGGAATAATTTGTATTTGACAAGAGATAGACATAACAATGTTATGTATTATCTTTCTAATTATTATAAAAGACATATAGCTGTGTCGCTATCATATTTTTTTTCTATTACAGCCAAGAATTTGGCTAAACAAATTGCTTCTTTGGAGCAATGCAATGACATTTTAATTAATTCTGCCAATAATTTGGTCTCAGTTGACATTATTAATAATTTAAATTAGAAATTAAGACAATAGAGCCCACCTCTAGCTATAATAATATACAGGATTACAAAAGCAACTCGGGAGGAAATTTAAGGTCAATAGATAATATTAATTTGGTGCATCAAAATATTCAAGGATTTATGATTGATGAACAAAGATTTAGAGGTAGATTTATTCATGAACCATTATGGTATTGATATTCTTTGCATAACCGAATATTGGCTAAAAAGTCACCAGTTCTTGTTCAATTTTTAAGAATCACCAGGTTGGTAGTTCGTTTAGCAGAATAAATGCTATACATGGTGGCTCAGCTCATTAATTTTAGTTAGTAACCTGCTCAAATTTAAAAATCGTAAAGACATTGTGAGCCTGTCTGCCAAAGCCATTATCGTTTGCGGTGATTTTAATGTTAATTTATTAGAGAACTCAGGTTATTGTAATAAAATTATAAGTCTATTTCAGTCCTACAATCCTGTAAACCTATTTTTGGAACCCACAAGAATAACACCTACTTGTGCCACATACCTAGATAATATTTTTACAAACATAATACCAAGCCGGAAAGAAGCTGTAAGTTTATTTGATTCTGATCACTGCGGATAAAGGATCACTATTCCAAACCATAGTAAAAAAGTGGCCAAAAAGGATATCACCGTTAATCCCAAAACTGAAAGCCGCTTGGAGGTTTTTAGATTTAATCTCATCAATAAAGTGCCAGTCTTATCCAGTTATGTTAATGCTGATCCTAATAATCTCTATGATAATTATTTTAATATATACTGTAAGCAATTTGATTCCACCTTTGTTTCCAAGAATATCTCTGTTAATAGCAATGCATATTTCTCTGATTGGGCTACCATAGGTATTCATAAAAGTAGAACTCGGAACTTATATTAACACTGTTGAATTTAATTTGTATGTTAGAAAATATTTAAAATTATTTAAACAAATTTGTTATATGGCCAAGTCACGTTACTTGAGTCAATTTTTCAAGTCGTTTTAATTACATTACTACTGTTTTTTATCTTTGAAGATAAAAAACAGTAGTAATGTAATTAAAACGACTTGGAAAATTATTAATCGTGAAACGGGAAGGTCCAGTGATAGAAATACTGACTATAGCCTGTCTATTAATGACAACATAATAAAATTAGACGCAAAAGTCGCTGCGGCATTTGAAAATTTCTTTTCGGATATTCCTGTTTCAACTACTAAATCCCTAAACTCATCACCTTCTGTTGCTGAGTCTTTGCTTAAAGAAAATGTTAATGTTTGTAATTCGGAATTAAATTTTGAACATGTTATCAGTAGAGATATAATTAAAATCTTTCACACTCTCAATATAAAAAAGACTGCTGACCTATGGGGTCATTCGGTGGAAGTTGCTAAGTCTATTATTGATATTGTGGCATCCACTCTTGCTCTTATCTTTATTGCTTGTATTTACTGTGGAGAGTTTCCTGATCTCATGAAAAATAGTAAAATAATACCTTTGTTTAAATCAGGTAGTACATCAGACCCCACAAATTATGGACCTATTTCTGTACTACCTACATTTAGTAAAATTTTTGAGAAATTAATTTTAAACCAAATGCTAAGTTTTTTTAATAAACATAAATTATTACATAGCAAACAGTTCGGTTTTACAAGGAGTCGTTCAACTACTGATGCCGGTGTTGAACTTCTAGGTCATATCTATAATGCATGGGAGGATAAATGCGATGCCTTGGGCATCTTTTGTGATTTGACCAAGGCATTCGATTGCGTTCTTCACGAGACGTTAATCAGGAAACTCCGCCACTACGGGATCAGGAACTCTGCACTGGGTCTTATTATATCTTACTTGAGTGGTAGGATTCAAAGCGTTGACGTTATTGGAAAAAGATCTTCCGGATCTTTAGTAACAATGGGAGTCCCACTGGGGTCAATTCTTGGTCCCTTTTTGTTTCTTATTTACATCAATGACCTGCCGTACCTCATAAAGGATAATCAAGATATAGTGTTGTTTGCAGATGACACTTTACTTTTATTTAAACTTAAACATCATCAGGTCACTGACGATGTAAATAGCGTGATCTACAAAGAAGTCCACTGGTTCAATGTTAATAATTTACTCTTAAATGAGAAATAAACTAAGTGCATTAAGTTTACTCTACCTCACGTTAGGCAGGTGAAAATAAAAGTGTTGATAAAGGGCGAAGAATTGGAATCTGAAGACAGCACATTGTTCTTGGGTATAACTCTAGATGCTATGCTTCAATGGGGTTCACATATAGAAAAATTGTCTTAAAAACTAAGTTCTGCTGCATACGCAGTTAGAGCAGTTTGTAATTTGACTGATATTGAGACGGCCCGTTTAGTGTACTTTGGCTATTTCCATAGCGTAATGTCGTACGGCATTCTGTGGGGAAATGTCACTGATATTCAAACAGTATTTGTTTCAAAAAGGGATTAATGTACTGACGTGCCGTCTCAATATATTAATAAAAAATCTTTTGTATGCTCATAAAAATATAAAATTGTTTAAAAAATACAGTGATGTCCATAATATAAATACTAGGAACAGGCACAAATTTATTGTACCTACAACAAGGTTCAAGAAAATAGGTGGCTCTTTTAGATATTAGTATACATTCTTACAATAGACTTCCAGAGGTGATTCAAGATCTGAGCCTGAATAAATTCAAATCCTTCATTAAACGTAAGTTGTGTTAGAAAGCATTTTATAGTGTTAAGGATTATATTGACGACAAAAAGGCTTGGGCTTGAGCTGCGTCCGATTTCTATACTTACACTGATTGTTCTTTGATTTTTCCTCTTGTAGTTTTAATTTGTAATTGTTTGTTTTTTTTTTTTACTCAATGCCAGTACACACTATGTAGCCAAGCATATTGTATGTTACGGAATTGCATCGCTGACAGGGGTATTCGGCACTGGTGCAGCTACACAGAAGCTAAACTTAGTATTCGGGAACACTGTTGGAGCTGCTGAACCTTGGACAAAACTAAAAATAGAATACAAAAAAAAAACAGACATATAAAATCAAATTTAAAGTCAAAAACAAAATAATAAACAAAAATTAACTAATAATTAAATTACATTAAATAGTAATTGCAGGCGCTGGCATGCAGCTGCTGCCGCAAGAAAGACTTAATGACACCGTGGAAATTATTGTTCTAGCCTCGGCAAACAGCCCTGAACTCGTTCCACGTGCGTAAAAAATGCAACCACTCAACAATGTACTGCAGTGAATATTGTTGAATTGTTAAAATGAAACTCATTGCTAGTGGCAGTGTATTACCTCACAAGTTTCTTATTTCAGTTTTTTACTATCAATGAGGCAATTCAATCTTGTTCACATCCTCTAAATGACACTCATTCCTCTAAATGACAGTCACTCGTATACTCTCTTGAACCTTTATTCAATCATAAAAAAATCAGCTACAAAAATAGCATTACTTTTTTTTGGGTAAATCGGTAACCAAAATAGAAAAAATAGGTAATACAAAAAGTTTTATTTCTGGCATTTTCACTTACCATGTTATTTAGAACTAAAGGCCTATCTGCCAATCTTTATAAAACTGGGTTTCTGAATTCATATTAAATATAAATTGTTTTATGTCTGGCACTTGACACTAACTTAATTATTTTTTTCTCTGTTATAATTTAGCGCTTGACCGTGATCCCGCTTGATGGTAAGTAGAGATGTGCGGGCGTGTAAATATATGAATTAGTATTTAGAACATCATATTAAGTCTGACAATCAGTCTCATTAAGGGCTTGTTTGTCGTATTACACAGGAAGTTAGTGACCAAAAGATGATTTAGCAGCAGATTTCGTACGGTATATCCAGTGCTGCTTATTCCCACAAATAGCCCAAGGTATACATAGATTTGGTCTCACTCACCGGTTAGCGGCGTCACAGGAACTTTAAGAGACTCTGTCCAGGACCATGAGAAGACACTACTGACACAGTTCCAGCACTTGGTTCAGGCCCATAGAAATATTTGGTCTATGACACTTTAGAAAAAGCACAAAGAAATAATTGAGAGCGGCGAAACGCGGTGGCATGTTGGTAGCAGGTCAGACCGCAAACAGGTATATCCATTCCATACTGATATTCAGTTCGATCCAGATTGGAAACCGACCCAACATAGGAGGGAAAGGGCAGGTAAATATTGTTGGTGACTTAATATTCTAAAACTAAATCCTCCACCGAGTTAGCCTTAACGCGATAAACTCAAAAACTACTAAAGCGATTTTCATACGATTTACGATTTTCATCAATGGATGGAGAGTTTTGTGTTAAAGGCTTTAGTGTAAAATTCGTCAAGAATTCAGGGTAAAATGGCTGAAATGTGGCTGATATTGGTTGCCGGCCGATATGGCATCAATTGGTGTGAAGAGTTTAGGCTGCAGTCAAACATAGAGTTACATACTACTCATTGGGAGTATCAATGAGTTTTGGCCCCTTTAATACTTACTGTGTAAGGTTTTTTTTTTTAATTGTGATAATGCAGAAAAAAGCTTTCCCTTTTCGCCTTTCAAATCTCCCCATCTTGTGCAATCTCTGGCCACGGTTATCTGTAAAAAAATGTTATATGTTATCTATATTTGGTCCCGCTGCCTGAGCAGAAGCCTCCGCTCTTTCCTTCCATACTTACATAGTTTGTGCGATCTCTGGGCATCTTGGCTTCACAAAAACTAATATTGTACAAACAGTTGCTCAAGTCCAGTAAACAGCCTTCAGTAAACCTCATCTATCAATCCTTTATTCAAGCAACAAGTTACTTGTAAATTTTAGATAGCTTTCCAGCTTAATTGTTTGCAGATTATGGCTCATGTTTAACGTAACCTTTAACTGTAGCTTCACCAGAAACACTTCAACGATTTATTACGGTTAAGCCTGTGTGTCTGTATACATAGAGTTCAATTTGAACTGGCAATCTTGGCCTTTTGTACTTAGGGCCGGTTGGTTAGCGCGACTGCGTAAACATACGTATATTAAATATTAACGATTGTGTACTCTTTGTTATTTCACTTACGATAGTGGCATAATTTTGTAATTGTAATGTATTTTTTTAACTTTGAAATGGTAGTGCGTCGGGCACATAGCACGTAGAGCCAATGGCCGATGGGGCTGAAAGGCTCTTGAATGGCGACCACGTACAGGCAAGCGCAGCGTCGGACACCCACAGACTAGGTGGTCGGATGACCTGACCAAAATCGTAGGGAAGCACTAAATGCAGGCCGCGTCCAGCCGGTCTTTTTAGAAGTAATTAAAGGAGCCTTATGTCCAGCGATGGACTACCTTTAGCTGACACAATCATGATTCCGTTGGCGATCGGCTGGCTAAGACATGGCTGGAGGTTGACCACTGCGTTGCCCAATTTTTCACAGGTCATGGCAACTTTAAAAGTAAATTGTATTCTTTTAAACTTGTTCTTTTGCCTTTGTGTCAATGTTCTACATCAAACTGTGAATTTGAACAGTCCGCACATCACATCTTGTGGGAGTGTATTCTTTGGCAGAATGAACGCAATATTATGTTGGATAGTGTACAAGTTACATCCGGAGTCGTTTATTATACGGACCTTGTAGAAACTAGAACCAATTTCAGTGCGTTCAGGCGCTTTTGCCATACCTATTATTGGAATCAATTGTAACAGCACATACCTACTTAGGACCCTTTAACATAATCAAATTTTATTCCGTGGTGCTTAGCAATCTGGGCTTCTCCCAGTTGCAATAATGTCCCTTCGTGCCGATTGGCCTAGTTCTGTTCTGTCTCCTGCTTGTTATGGAGGGAAATGGAAAAAATATCTTTTTTCTTACTCCTCCGCTATTCTTTTCTGATTAATTTCGTTGCAGTTGAATCATTTCTCCGGGACTCGTCGAGCTTCATTGCTCGGCGTTTTTCTGGCGGTCTCCACTGTTGATTTGGCATTCAGGAGTTGCAGTGGGTGGGAAAATGTGTGGTGCGAGCGAGGTGATGCAATGTTAAACCCAACAGCACGACCAACGAGACTGCGCCAGAGGGAGATTGATCTGGAGACTCTCCACGACCAAACTCCTGAAACAACAACATTTGGTGCATCGTACTGGGCACACATCGCAACACAACTGCTCAGACCCGTCCTCCGTACGGCTTCACCAGACATCATGCCGGAACACGACGAATCGCTTGGCAGCAAGACTTTGTCTGATGGGCGGTAACTTCTGCCGGCAGCAGATATAATGGCCTACCACCGAGAAAAATACATGTCGCGCGATGTGAATGGGCTTATTAAATTAGATCACTTTACTAACGCTTTATCAACGATTGTATCACTGCTTCCCATCAAGCGGGATTGAAAAAATATATAAATAATACATCCAGATTTAAAACAAAGAAATGTAGTCAATTACATTATCAGGGGCCCAATCAGTCAAAAAGGTGAAACTTGAAAGATGAAGCCCATTGAAAACTTTATTGGGGAGGTTTGTTGAGGAAAACATAGGAAATAATATCTAAAAACGATATGTAAAATGGAGTCCAATGAAGATTTATTTAGCATATCACTTTCATATAGTAACTAACACTGACTGTGTGAGTACGTGGAGGTGATATGATACAACGAGGAAGAATCTCTACGGACAATCTTCCACCCTTACGTTGTTACCACAACTACGATCCGAACGAAGGGTTTCGCCTCCTCTTTTATACCGCGTACATCGAGGGACTGGCACAATTTGCTAGTGGCGGTGGTATGTTTCCATCGAAGTACACTTTAAATGTCTTCAAGGTTAGAGTGAATAGGCTCTTAATAAACTAGCGCGCTTTACCATCAACGATTACATCACTGCTTACCATCAGACGGGAATTCAGTCAAGCACTAGTTTATAATTTATAAAAAAATCTTTTAAATCTTATTCCGTTTAAGAAAATTTCATTAAATTCATACAAGACAAACATATTATTTACTAGCTTTCCGCCCGCGGCTTCGCTCGCGTTAACTTCGGTTATATTGCGCTTTTTAGAATTCCCTCGGGAATATCAAATTTTTTCGGGGTAAAAAGTACCCTATTATTTAATCCGGACTTCTAACTTTACGTCTGCAAAATTTCAAAGCAATCGGTTCAGTAGTCACGGCGTGAAAGCGGAACAAACAAACAAACTCACTTTCCGATGTATAATATTAGTAAGGATATATTTGGTGTACACATACAAATATTCCAGTAATCTCCCTTGGGAACTTGATGTTTTTTTTGGACCAAAAGTAGCCTATGTTACTCTCCATCTTTTCAACTAACTGTATGCCAAAAATCAGGTCGATTGATTGCTTAGCTACGGCGTGAAGGAAGGACAAACAAACAAACAAACACACTTTCACATTTAAAATATTAGTATGGATTAACTAGCTGCGTTTTGCTGTTAATATCGGTATAAAAGTATCCTATAGGAAGTTAATCTTGGTTTTAAGCCACCTATTTGTCAAATTAGATTGAAAAACGTTCAGCAGTTTTTGCGTGAAAGTATATCAAACTTTTATATATCCTCAAAAACTTTCGCATTTATAATTTTAGTAGAATTGTTGTATATGCGAGCACGTTATCAGATGATAACGATGTAGAAAGACGTGCATGTTTCATAAAAGGTGAAAACAATTCAGACTTTTTTGTAGTTTATAAACTTGAATCAAATCAAATCAAAAGTCAATTCAAATTAGGCTGAAAATCAGCACTTTTTGAACGTCAATATTACATAAGACAGTCCCCCAAAATGCCCACCCATCGACACTTCCTAGTGCTTTCGCTGGGAAGAAGAAGTGGCGGAACAAACTCCCCAGCAGCACAGCTGTCTGTTCATTTTAAAAAAACACATAACTTTATACAATACTACGTATAGTGATGAACACGATAAAATACAACAACAATGAAATTATTTACCATATACCAGCTACCACGCCAAAATACCAGCAAAGCAAAACAATATATTTATATTTAAATGAAAATGTAAGTAACTAAAAACTTATTACTTACATAAAAGCCCCAGGCATAAAGGGCGTGACAGCTTACATATTTATGTAATGTAAAAAAGTAAATTATATGAACTCATATAACGTATCAGTAAGCTAATTCCGGAGAAAGAACACAAACATTGTCCTGAGTTAATCAGATCGACCAGCTATTCTTATCATTTAAATAATCATTCACGGAATAATATGCCTTTGAACAAAGCTTGGATTTGATTTGTACTTTAAATGCATTGTAAGGCAAGTCTAGCAAAGCAGAGGGTATCTTGTTATAAAAAGCTATACCAAGCCCAACAAAAGAGTTATGACCCTTGTGCTTGACCGCTATCTTGCGTGATGGTAAGCAGTGATGCAATCGTTGATGGTATAGCGCACTAGTTTATTAAGAGCCAATTCTCAAAAATAAAAAAAATCTCTTTATAAATAAAAATTCTTTCGTGATTTTGTGTTCGAACAAAAAGTTATAAAAAACAGTGGGTTGAGTTGCGAAAAGATTTCTTTACAGGTAAATCTACAATACCATAGTATCGGTTCTATATTTGTTCCACCACGAATCGGGTCAACCCGTCTGGGTCAAAGTGTAAATATACTTCAAGCTTGTATTTTCAATCTTACAACGAGTGTCATAGAGTTTCATTTATTTTGGTGATAAAACCGTGCTATAAGTAGCCAGCGAAGTTAATACTGAGATTCGAAACTCATCTGGGCTTTTTAGTTTGAGTGGTTGTGTTGTTTTTTCATAGTAACGTGGTTTTTGTAGTTATTATACTCCGTTCACGTTAGCATTAGATAAAAGTGGTTGGTGGTAGTTCAATATGCATTCAAACAATTTTAAAAAATATCAAAATAATAACAAACAATAGCTAAAAATATCTAACTTAATATCGAAAAATGGCAAAAAACAAGTATGATGGTATTCCCAAGTAACGACGAGTGAATGTCAATCAAACGCGTTACGTAAAATGGCGGAAGCTACCCAGCAAAATAAAAAATTACTTTGCTGCTATAACGTATCACCTTATTAGGAAACATATCAGATATGGTAGACTTATAGCAAAGTCTAAAGCACTCCAGATACTGAACACCTCCAATTGTTCTGTTGTAACATTGACACTAGTAGTCTATACAGTATGTTAAGAAAACCCTGTTCGACCCGTGAAGGTGTTGGTAGGTTTCGATAATTGATTCTACTAACGCATAAAAAACCGGGCGAAACTTAAAAAAAAAAAATCCCCCTAAAAAAATAAGGGCGGCAGGGCACGCGGCACGTGGTCGCATCGCTATTCGCTTATAATAATACGGGTGTTGTCTTTTTTTTTAAATTACCAAATTTCGGGGAAGTTGGAATTAATTCGCCGGAAAAAAAGATTATTTCAAAATTCATTTGTATTGGTACTATGATGATTACGTAAAATTTTATATTATATTTAGTCATGTGTTTACCTAACCTTTATTATCCTTATGGGTCGGACTGGGTTTTCTTAACATACTGCATAAAAACTTAATATTTTAATTAATTAAAAGCTACACAAATTTAGAAGATAGGCTGTTCAAATGAATTGATTTAAGTGTAACGGTTAGTATATTAAGTTTATTATAATAAATACAGCATCAATCTTAACGTTAACAAATCATAATATACTCCAAAAACAATATTTTTTAACTTCGTTCCCATCCCGTGATTCTTGTCTCATTGGTCTAATTAGTAGAGGAATTCCCTCTTGACACTTTTCGAAGTAGTTTCCAGCTGTTTAGCATTTCTTCATGTTTATTTCAATCGACTGCCTCGTTCATTTAACTTTTGCAAGCGCTTTTGCTGACCATGGGTTTTCAGGTTCGATGTCGGGTTCGGCTATAGTGCTGTATGTTGCTTTCATGTGATATTTCTCAGTAATGGCCCATAGTCTGGATTTTTGTGTCTAGTTGATAGTAATAGTCTCGCTCTCTATTACACTTGGAACTTAATTATAAGTGGAAAAATGTGAGTGTATAGGATTCATTTCGGTGTTCTATAGGAGCCATTTTGGTGGGTGTGCTAGGGAATTGCATGATTTGATACCCCATCTCCGTTCCACCATCGGACGACCGTTGTGACGTTGCTGACATCACAATGATCAGATCGTTTCTCCTCTTCTTTTATACCATAATATATATAAAGACTGGAACAATTTGCCAGCGGCAGTGTTTCCGTCTGACTACAATTTAAGTGTACTGAACAATGGCGCTTTACCATGTACGATTGCATCACTGCTTACCATAAGGCAAGATTGCGGCCAACCACTAATACTATAGGGTAGTTGACAAAAAAAAAAAAAAACTAATTAGTCCGTCAGTCAGATTTCCAAAAAATACTAGACACGTATTTTTTCATATAACCAAAAAATGATGACGACACAGTGCGTTAAAAACTCGTGTGACGTCACTGCACGGTACACTTTTTAGCGAACAATGACGTCACCAGTCACCGCTATTATCTATTGGTTATCTTTGATGCCTTTTATATTTGCCAATTTTTATTGATTTGATAAAACAAAATATACGTAACCAATATTTTTCTATAATCTGAATGACGGACTAAATAGAATCAATGTTTTTTACCCAGGAAACATCCCTAATTATAGAAAAACAATTATAATTAAAGACACCAACTAACCATTAAGAGAAGACCTATGGTGTTTTTTTTTTTATAAATTATAAACTAGCGCATGACCGCAATCCCGCCTGATGGTAAGCAGTGATGCAATCGTTGATGGTATTTTATACTATATATTCTTTATATACGAAGATTTTTGTGACTTACTATGACATCAGTATTGAAATATTTATTGTATTACAAATAGAACGATGAAATAGCAAGTTTTGTTCATTAAACATGAGTATTCAATATTCACAAAATGGTCTTCACAACTCAATCGGTTTGTTTTTCATGCTTAAAATTTAGCCCGTTGTAATACTTTAAGACGGAGTCACGGAGATACTTGTTTTGAGGCCTCAATCAGCTTGGAATTGAGTTCTACGGAGTATTACCTTTAAGTCCTTAGGTAGGTCGGTATAAAGCTATTTACATCATCATTTGAATTTGCTACGCGGTTGCTACGTCGCTACACTGCAACGTTTGCTACGACAGCGTAGCTCTTGCGTAGCAGCTGATGCTTATGTTCAATAAATATTTTATTTATTGGATGCGAGAAGGACGGAACCGGTCGAAATATTTAGGCTGAAATTATGACTGTATTGATTCATTTATCCGGTTTTGAACTGCAGAATCAGTTTTGTTTTTTTAGACATAGTATTATTCTTAAGGAGCGATCTTTTGATCCGTATTTTTTTTTTTTAATAATTATAAACTAGCGCTTGACCGCAATCCCGCCTGATGGTAAGCAGTGATGCGATCGTTGATGGTAAAGCGCACTAGTATATTAAGAATCTATTCACTCAGATTGAGCGAATAGGAAGGAAGACGGCAGTTGAGCGAGGTGATGCAATGTTAAACCCAACAACACGACCAACTATGCTGCGCCAAAGGGAGATTGATCTGAAGACCCTCCACGACCAAACTCCCAACACACCAACATTTGGCGCATCGTACCCGGCACACATCGCAACACAACTGCTCAGACCCGTCCTCCGTACGGCTTCACCAGACATCATGCCGGAACACGACAAATCGCTTGGCGGCAAGGCTTTGTCTGGTGGGTGATAACTTGTGGTATGATCTTGCCAAATATTTTCTGATCATGTTTTAGTTAATCTACTAAACTGTAATCATGTCAATGGTCAAGTAATTAAGTATTTGTTAAAAATAATCATTATTTTTGTTTTTTCTTTAAAAAACGTTGCCCCACACTAGAAATTTTTCCTGTGAATCACACAATCACATCAAACACACAAACATCCAGACCCGGGACAACTACTTGTAGGTCAAGTAAATATTTGTTCCGTGCGGAAATCGAACCCGCGACACGCAGCGCAGAAGTCAGTAGCTTAACCACTGCGCTAACCATGCAGTATTTAAACAACAGACATTTACACAAAATACGTGCATTGTCGTTGAACATCAGGCACCAACACCTTTTACTTAAACTAAAGACATTATTTAGATAGTTACATAAATTATTTTATTTTTAAAATTCAACAATTGTTTAACTATGGTTCAAAAGATCGGCGTTAAGGGATATATTGAAACAGTTTAGATGTTTGCGTTCAATTATATTTATTAAGTTATATATTTGCAATCTATACTCTTAATATATAAAGCTGAAGAGTTTGTTTGTTTGAACGCATTAATCTCAGGTCTGATGGTCTGGTCCGATTTGAAAAATTCTTTTTGCTTTGGATAGTCCATTAATCCAGAAAGGCTATGTAATATCACGCTGCGACCAATATGAGCGGAGCATATAAAAAAAATAAACATATCGAAACTGCGATCCGGACGAAGCGTTTTGCTTCCTCCTTTATACCGCGTACATCGAAGGACTGGAACAATTTGCCAGCGTCGGTGTTTCCGTCACAATACAATTTGAGTGTCTTCAAGGCTAGAGTGAATAGGCTCTTAATAAACTAGCGCGCTTTACCATCAACGATCGCATCACTGCTTACCATCAGGCGGTATTGCGGTCAAGCGCTGGTTTATAATTTATAAAAAAGAAAAAAAAAACTAACCCGGGTAAACCGGCAAGGCGCAGCTAGTAATTTAGAAAATAATATTGAATGAGAGAAGTTGACACAGCGAAAATTCTAATATTATATTTCTATAACTTCACAATACAGATTTTTATTGAATACATAAAATAAAGGACAAAAAATAAAAATCTTTATATGAAAATAGAAAAAAAAATATCAAAATGAATTACCCAATCCATTACAAATACATCAAATAAAATTTTCGTCAAACGACAGAACGATATCACAATATAGAAAAAGTCTCTCTGAATAATAGTTCTGAAAAAGCTTTACAAATTCATTAGAATTACATTCAAAGGCAACTGCAGACTGTTAAGGCGAAAGCATCGGATTAGGTCACGTGAGAAATTTTCTTACGTCAATTGAGTTGTTTTGCTGATTATTTTTTGTTTTTACTTTGCTGGTATTATGGCGTGGCTAGCTGGCATATGATAAATAATTTCATTGTTGTTGTGTTTTCTGGTGTTCATTACTGTACTTACATAGGAATGTGTAAGGTCATGTGTTATTTTGAAATGAACAGACAGCTGTGCTGCTGGGAAGTTTGTTCCGCCACTTCTTCTTCCCAGCGAAAGCACTAGGAAAGTTGCATTTGGGGGATCTGTCAAAAAGTGCTCATTCTCAGCCTAATTTGAATAAACGACTTTTAATTTTATTTCTAATGACATTTTTCTTTGTTACGATCGCGGACTATACTCTAATCAGATGACCTGCAAAAGAAACTAAAGAAAAATTCAATTTAGCGGAATACCTTTATATATCTTAATTCATTCAATTTAACATACAACCTCGGCGCATTCCCCTTAAAGGTTTTCAGTTAGTCTGAAGGGCACTAAGACACATTATATTTATGATAAATAAATAATGTAGCTAAGTTAAAAGATTTGTTGAACTTTGTTGTTCTTAGGGCTGGAGTTGAAAGGTGTGTTATAAAGTGGTATTTAAAACTTTGTTAATTCCAAGCTTGTTTGTAGATAATCCAAAGGTGTTTGAGGTATTTTAAAGTTTTTGATTCTGATTTCTATGTGATTGAAATGAGGTCCTTCATTAAGGAATTGCTCTCATTATTAGAATTTTTTGTTAAAGTAAGCATTAATGATCTATGACGCTTGAATCCAGTGTCAGGGATAAAGATAAATTTAATAAGAAGAAAGAGAGAACACCTTTCTTATTAGATCTGTTTTGCTTTTTGAAAAAAAATAGAAAATTAAACTTGATGATAATGTAAGTCATTTTTAAAATAATTTACGTTGTTATTTTATTTACGATTATAAACTACTTATTGCTTGACTGCAATCAGTGATGCAATCGTTGGTGATAAAGCGCGAATTAAGTGAACGACTACGAAGGAGTTTAAAAATAACTTTATTTCTACCCAGTAACAGCGTAACAGTAATTCCTTAATTCTACAAAATAATGATCTTATATACTAAACTTATTGTTAACTAAGCATCTAAGTTAGTGACGCATGTCCTAGATAGCGTCTGCTGAATTATACTTAAAATGCTAAATAATATAAGTATTAGCTGATGAAGCTAATATTGGAGGGTTGGGGTTCCTTAACTCCTCCCTCCCTAAGAGAGAAATTATCCGAAGGTGTTGTAGATGACTTCGGAGAATTTCGGCAAAAACGACAAATGTAGAATTTGTATGAGATGACGACAATAATTATTATAATAATGATATATTCTAAAATGGTCCATACACTTATTTCTATTGTCACTATTGGAGTTGTATCGTCACTTTCACTGAATTTGGCACTTTGTAATACTTCTTTCACATCACTAAAGTCCACGTTTCTTAAATCGATTTTTTCCGTCTTTGTCTGTATGTCCTGCTGCAGTTCTGGCATCTCGATCAACGGTAGCTTGAAACTGGAAATTGTGGTGTTTGTGGTGACGCCAACGATTGTTTCTCCTATTTGTGTCTCGCATTGTTGATCCGGTGTTACTATATAGGTTCCAATTATGTTGTATTTCCGGATTTCTTCGTTGCAGTTTTCAGTAATGATCAGGTTCCCCTCTGTGTAAACCAGCCATTGACTGTCAGTTATTTTCTGTACCTTGGTTTTTTCTATCTTGATACGATTCTTTATGCAGCCATTGTAGTTGTTTTTCATCAGCATGATTTGTTCGATACATGTCTCAACTGGATACTGAGCTAAATTGTTTTCGGTACAAAGAAATCTGCTGTTTTCAATTTCAGTACATGATCTCGCTACGGGCATGTATTTCAATCGATTCACCAATAAGTAGGGATATTTGGGAATAATGGTGAAAGTATCTGTGGAATGGGAAATAGGAATGGGAATAACCTTGTAATAATTATATGTTTCATTGTCTATTAGAGGGACTTCTAACACAAAGACTAACTTGTTATTATTTAAATATGATTTAACTATGATATTACGTTCTAGTTTTATTAAATTATATTTAGTAACTGTATAAATTGTCTTAGCATGTTTACTAATTGTTTCTAAAGTATTGTATAGTTCTGTGCTATTTATAATGGACTGGTGCAAAACATTTAGTTTGCTAAAGGCGATTGCAGACTCAATTTCTTGTATATTCTCATAACAAGTTCGAAAGTTACTCAGAATTTGATACATAGTATTTACAATTCGTAATAAATTGTTAAATTTGGATTCATTTTCAACAAGTCTTTCTATATCGTTAGTATGTGAGCCTAAGTTTTTTATATTTGAATTTATGATTTCTGAGTCGTTTACTAATTTATCGAAAGCTTTTTGCATTGATGAAACTTTCCGTTCAACCGCATGTTCTTTATTTTGGAGTAATAGGATTTCTTTATTATATTTAATTGCATCGTCTTCATCTAAATTGCCAGTTATAGTTTTTATAACTGATCCTAGTGGGTTAAACAAAGCTCGTTTGTTTCTATGATTAAAAGGTAAAATTTGCGAGAATTTATCTTTAGTAAGTTTAACTAAATACTCTATTTGTTTTTCTATCCCTAAAGTTTCATTATTAAATTTATTTTCTAAAATTTTCACTTTCATGCTGTCAAGATCGCGAATGTTATTATCTATTTGTAAACTTAAGGATTCTAAATCTAAAATCTTAAATATAGTCCAGTAACTACTCTTCTTCACTGCTACTCCCATCTTCAACGAAGCTATCCCCGGATTCCGAGTGCAGTTCTGAAGGTCCAGCGTGAATCCTGACATCACTAGTACCAGAAGTACCAGGAATGACCTGTGGAGGACGTTTTATATTTTTTATCGCCACTCTAGTTGGTCTTTTATTTAATTCTACAGGCACTATATTGTGTTCGGTTTCACCAGTGATTTTGGCTTTTTCATAGCGAGGTTTTTCTTTAGCTTTCCGAGTTCTAGTGTTTTTCATATAAAGACTATCTCCAGCCTTAAGGACTGGTGTTTCCTCACCTCCTTTCTTATCTCTTACCTTCACTTTATCTGTTTCTAATTTAGCCGTTATGAATTCGTATAATACTTTAAGACGTTTTCTATGATCTAGTAGTAATTTCTGCGTTAAATTTCTTTCCCTATCGACATTAAATACATTTCCGGAGTCGGTATGCCCAAATACTATTTCAAAGGGCGTAAAATCTGTCGCTGAGTGTATGGTGTTGTTATATGCCATAATAGCATACGTCATAACGGAAGCTGCATCTAGATCACTTTTGTCATATTTTGCTAACCGGTAAATCTCGATAATAGTAGAGTGAAATCTCTCGACTATTGCCATAGAATTGGGATTGTTTGGAGTCCCTATGTGCAGTTCTATTTTGTATAAACTTAACATTTCTTTAATTAATGTGTTATTAAATTCTGTGCCTGAATCACAACTTATTTTATTTGGTAATCCATAAAAACTAAAGTATTTAATTAATGCTCTAACTATCTCTGGTGTACTCCTATTAGGTATATCTATTGCCTGTGCTAACTTGCTAAAAGAATCTACAATTGTTAAATAATATTTTCCTTCAATGTATAGTACATCCATAAAAGCTTCTTGGAATGGACTATTTTGTGTTTGGGTTAGCTGAATTTGAGGTTTAATAGGTTTCCTATCATATTTCATTTTCCTACATGCTTCGCAACTATTAATAACTGTTGTGACTACTTCTTTCATATTTGGCCACCAATAATGTCTCTTAAGTTTCGCTAACGTTTCCCTAATGCCTCTATGACAAGTTTTGCCTTCATGGTACTTAATAATAGCTTCTTTCTGATCTTCCTCCGATTCTGTCAGATTGATTACTCTTTCCGTGCATTCTGTTATCTTAATTGAACCCTTTTTAAACAACTGAATAACCATGTTTGAAAACGATTTTCTAAAGGATGGATGTTCGAAATAAATATGATATTTATTCTTAGGGTCTATATATTCCTTTAAAAAGTCTTTAATTAATTTTTCGTTATTTGCTGGTAAATGGACTTCTAAAATCTTCTGTTTATTATTAGAAATGTCCTTTACTGTTAACTTATCTTTAAACCATGCGTGGACTAAAATTTGTCTAGCTTTAGTATCGACAGCTTCATTTAAAATAGGAATACCTTCATGTTCCCTATTTGAAACTGAATTGGCTGTGACGCCATCGTCAGAATCCGAAAGTTCTATCGTTTCTATTGGCGTTTTGTCGAACTGAAGCTCTTCATCTATAATTTTCTTTATTCGCTCATCCCTATCGCCTATGTTAACAAATATTGAGTCTAAATCATCGTCTATTGCATTAATTTTAATCCTAGATAAGGCATCTGCATTTGTATTTTGTGGCCCTTTCTTGTATTTAACTTCATAATCATATTCTTCTAAGCGTAGTCTCCAACGCGTGAGCTTACTGTTGGGTTCTTTTAAAGAGTACAGCCATGCCAATGGTCTATGGTCTGTAAAGATAGTAAATTTATTACCATATAGATATGGCCTAAAATGCTTAACTGCCCAAATTATGGCCAAAAGCTCCTTTTCGATAGTACTATATTTTACTTCTGTATCGCTCAGCGTTCTGCTAGCATATGCTATTGGTTTGTCTGAGCCTATTGCTCCTTGTGATAATACAGCCCCGATTGCATAGTTTGATGCGTCAGTAGTTAAAATAAAACTTTTACTGAAATCAGGATACTGTAATAAAGGTGCGTTTGTTAAGAGTTTTTTACATGTTTCAAAACAGTCCCTATATTCATCGTTAATAATTATTTTACGACCTTTCTTTAGACAGGCTGTCAAAGGTCTAGTTATTTTTGCGAAATCTTTGATGAATTTCCTATAATAACCAATGAGTCCTAAAAAGCTTTTTATTTGTGTCACTGTTTCTGGAATAGGATATCTTAGGATCGCATCGATTTTATCATTATTTGGCTTCAATCCTTCGCTTGTAATAGTGTGCCCTAAGTAAAGGACTTCCTTTCTAAGAAAGTGTGATTTATCTAATTGTATTTTTAAATTTGTCGTTCGAAAACGATCGAACACTGCTCTAAGTTTTTCTACATGTTGAGTTAGTGATTTAGAGAATATGATGACGTCATCGAGATACACCAGGCAATGTAAGCCCTGGAGACCTCTTAGGACATTATCCATAGCTCTCTGAAAAGTTGCAGGTGCTGTTTTTAAGCCGAACGGCATCCTGTTAAATTCATAATGCCCTGACGGTGTACTGAATGCTGTTTTCGCCCTATCCTCCTCCTGGACCTCAATTTGATGGTACCCACTAGCTAAATCTAAAGTAGTGAAATATGTGCTATTACCTAGCATATCAAATAAATCATTAATGTTGGGCAAAGGATATTTATCATCGGTAGTAATTTCATTAAGACGTCTATAGTCAACTACCATCCTCCATTTTTGTTGTCCCGATGCATCTAATTTTTTTGGCACTAAATGTATGGGAGCACTCCAGGGAGAGTGTGATTCCTGGATAATATTGTCCCTTAACATTTTATCTACCTGGTTTCTTATTTCTTTCGATTGGATTGGAGGTAACCTATGTGCTTTGATGTTTATAGGATCCTCGTTCTTTGTTCTGATTCTATGTTTCACTTGGTTAGTAAAGGTTAATGGTATATTTTCACAATAAAAAATGTCCTTATACTCATTACATAGCCCTTCGATGGCTCTACGTTCTTCGGAATTCATGTGGTCTACTTTAATTTTTTTTAAATTCTCCGTTAGCATCCTATCTATTTCTATACTATTTTCTGTAAAATTAATGTTAACTGACTGGTTCTGTACATAAGGTTCAACTTTAAAAGGTCCTGTTACCACTAAATTTCTGGATTTATTCGTATAATTCTGAATAACGGTTGATGCGTACCCTTCAACACACCTAACTAATGCTGAGGGCATTCGTATCCCTTCCGTAAATTGTTTATATTCCAATATAGCTTCCCCATCCAGTAAATTGACCGGTAATCTAACTTTCAATTCACTACGAGATGGTAAATTGTATACCTCTCTCATAGGTGGTGCGTATATTATTGGAATGTTCGTATTTTTTAAATGCAAAACTTGGCTTTCCATATTTATTTTTGCCTGTAACTGTTTAAGCAAGTTACTACCTATTAACCCATCGTACCTATCATCAACACTGTAAACATAAAATTTATGAAATTCCTTACTGCAAAACGTAGCTGGTAAGGGAATAATTGCCGTTTCGTTATGAACACTCGAAGCGTGAGTACTAACAACTTCGAATGGTTCATATTGCAAACGATCCTTAAAGTATTTGTTCGCGATAAATGGGCTTAGAAAAGACCTAACACTACCTGTATCTATCATAAAGACAGCGTTTAATTCGGGTAAAACTATGTGCGGTAAATTTAGACGTTTATTGCAATTGATTTTTATTCGTTCTCTCGGATAGAGGCGGTTATACAAAAATTTTCCTGTCTGGAGTCTTCAGGTGGATGTTCCTGAAATTCATTATTTAAATTCGGTTCGTTATAACTATCATTATTAATGTAATTAACACGGCGTGAACTTGCAGTTCGCATAGTAACGTCCGTGTTCGAATTTGAACCCGGCGGAATTGCTTGTTCTGCAAAAGGTGACGTCCGCGGTGCACGTGCTGTAGGCTGTTGGTTTTGTTGCGTTATCGGAAATTGTGACCTACTTAACTGTGACGTCGAACTATCATTATGTTCATAATTACGATTAAAATTATTTTGATTATTTTGTTGCCTGGACTTTTTAAACTGATGCGAATTGTTCGTCAAAGGTAAACTACTCGAAACATTATTTGGTGCAGCTGCACTTGATAAGTTCTGTGAGTTATTTTTTGTGCTGTTAGACTCTGGGAAATTGGGTTTATTTGACCTATTAGAGTTGCGATAATCGTTTGTTCTAGAATTATATACAGCTTGGAAGTTCTGTTCTTCTAGAACAATTTTCAATGCGTCCTCTAATGTCGAAACGTTGCGTAAACGAACTAACCTAACTAGGAACGGTGGTAAATTGAATAGAAAGACATTCATCGCTCTATTATTATAGATTACTTGCTTTGCCTTTCGTAGAGAGTCGTCACTTATGGTTTCTGTTATTTTAGCGAATAAAATACTCCTCATATGTTGTATCCTATGACACAAATCTAAATAACTTTCGCCTTTGTTAATTCTACAGGATTCTAATTCCATTGCTAGACAATCCTCAGTGCGTGGGTCGCCGAAGTGTTGATTTAACAACTTTTTTAACTCATCCCACGAATCTATAGAGTCCCTTTCGCCTACCAAACTAGCTGCTTCGCCTGATAACCTACTCGTTACCACATGGAATAAATATTCGTTCTGTACTGCGCCCCCTCGGAATGTTGATAAAATATATTCACATTTTTTTATAAATAAGGGCAACGTTCTAGTGTCACCATTAAATACTGGGATGATATTTACCAATTCCTGGGGAATTCGGTTTATACCTTCCATCGTGAATGAAAAATAATGGCACTTTACAAGAAGAAAAAGTAAAATGAATAATTAGATATACTAAAAAATATCCCTAAATATATACTACGGCTAATAATCTATGAAATATTATTAAGGCGTTGTCCAATCCCTAATAGTACATAGAACATAGATTAATACAAGGTTAGGATTCGATGCAAGAGCTGAGAGGAAGGTGAAAAGATTTACTCACAATTCCGCAGCTATCTTCATGATCCTTGAATTACTGCTTGGCTCCTGGTCCTCCCGTAACTCGAAGTAGCTTCTTAATATATTTGTTTGTTCGGCGATCTCTGCTAAACCGTAGAAACGGACGTCGGCTGCTTCCCGTAGATACGAATACGTCACGGCCTGACTACAGAGATCCTACCGGCTGCGCCAATTAAGTGAACGACTACGAAGGAGTTTAAAAATAACTTTATTTCTACCCAGTAACAGCGTAACAGTAATTCCTTAATTCTACAAAATAATGATCTTATATACTAAACTTATTGTTAACTAAGCATCTAAGTTAGTGACGCATGTCCTAGATAGCGTCTGCTGAATTATACTTAAAATGCTAAATAATATAAGTATTAGCTGATGAAGCTAATATTGGAGGGTTGGGGTTCCTTAACTCGCGCTAGTTTATTAAGAGCCTATTTATGCACTTAAAAAAAAAAAACTGAGTGAATAGGAAGGAAGATGGCAGTTGAGCGAGGTGATGCAATGTTTTTACATTGCATCACCTCGCTCAACTGCCATCTTCCCAAACATCATCATCATCATCATCATCATCATCATCATCATCATTCATCTTTCTGTTGCCCAACATCACGACTAACGATGTTGCGCCAGAGGGAGATTGATCTCGAGTCCCTCGAGACACAACAACATTTGGCGCACCATGCCCGCCACACATCGCAACACAACTGCTCAGACCCGTCCTCCGTACGGCTTCACCGGACATCATGCTGGAACACGACGAATCGCTTGGCGGCAAGACTTTGTCTGGTGGGTGGTAACTTCCGCTGGCAGCCGATATTATGGCCTACCACCGAGAAATGACACCGAATACGTCAATACAAATAGTGACGATAGTGCCAATTTCTAGAATCTGATGAAATGACGACTCATGTCACCTTAGTTTTCTTTGTAAGATTTTACAGAGTAGATATTAGTGGCTTCAAACCCAGACAAATAGAGATCATCTAAACTGAGATGACGCGCCATACTACTAATTAGTTTATTTAGATGCGTGAGTGCAAATAATATGAATAATGAAAAACACTTCTAGGTCTTTCCGAACGACGCGTACTTCCACGTTTAAATCTAACTAGCAACTGAACACAACTGAACGACCAATTACGATTGCATGCTTATGTATCTATATTTGTTTGCTTGTTTGCGTAAATGTGGTAGTGGGGCATGTCATTTCAGTTTAAACGAATTTTACCAATGTGACTTTTCCAATTCGTAAGTACTTTAGAGGTATGACGAGCAGGGTGTAAAGCTCACTCATCCTCCATAGAAAAGGGAGGACCCTCCGACCAATATATGCTTATTCTGGGGGGTACTTGCCCCAAGGTTGTTGTTGCGGCCGGTCGTACTGCGGAGGATGGTCGGTAGCGTAGAGTCATAGGACGCGGTGGTGTCCTTCTGTGAGGACATGATGTCGCAGAAGAAAACTGCGGAACGGAAGAGGGACATCTTGTCTCCCTTCCCGGGCGCAGAGGAAGGGCGGACAACGCCCTTTTCCGGACCCTATGAACGGGTCCACCAACCGGGAGACTTGGGTAAGTCTCCGTCCGCTAATTGATGGACCCGATGCGGAGGTGGCGGAGGCGCTCGCCTCAGAAGTGATGCATAGGGTAGTTAAATACCTCACATGCAGGAGACAAGGCTCGTGCAGACCGGGCCAGCACGAGTGTGATTTCCGCGGCCCCGCGTCAATTGAGAGGAGAGACACCGGGGTGGTTTTTGGTCAGTAAGAGTCTGGCAGACCCCGTCGTCGTCCCCCGCCCTAGGGCGCCAGACATCCATGAGGATTTTCCACCGCGGAAACAAAAAAAAAACGGTTGTTGTTGGGAAGTTGTATATGTACTAGTTGCACAATAAACTCAGCTTGTGGGATGGAGGATCTGTGTGACAACCCCTACAGTACTTTCTGAGGTCTGTGTGATCCGGAACATTACTGGCTTTCGTGAAGGGAAACCTGGACTTTCAATTGATATAAATCCGAAATGACCAACCGATCTTGAACAAGCGGGATGTCATCAATGCACATGCCTTCTCTGTATGAAAAGAGGCTTCGTCCAGCCGTGGGAGAATAATTGTTAATATTTAGCATGACCTACGCTAAATATTAATAGTTTGTTAATGGGTGACCATCTTTACATACCGAGACCCCTCGGAACCCCCACCCTGGACCCCCGGACCCCTTGGGGGCACGTTAAGCCGCTGGCCCCAGCTGTTATTTATAGATCTTTGACAGTCGTTGCGGGTGGTCAGAAGTCCGAAAGTCTGACCACCAGTCACCAAGGTGTGTAATCTAAAACTGTTGTTCTTTCTGTGTAATTCACAACTAAATCAATATCAACTTAGTAATAATGTAAGTAGCCTACAACCACTGGCACCCTTTTTGGTTTTTTGTTTGTACTCGCGGGAAAATCTTTATTGATGTACCCTGCCGGATGTGCCCTGGGGTTGACGGCGAGGTCTGTCAAACTCTTACTGACTAAAAACGACCTCGGTGTTCTATTTCACACCTATGTGACCTACAGGAGGTCGCGAGAAAAAATGATACTTTCGAAACCTCCGAATGGTGTCGGTCCGCCACCGCAGGCCTCCACAGGTAAGGGGGGGGGGGGGAGTGAGCGCCGCCACTTCAAATCCTGATATTTGGAGGATAAAGCACGTATCCAAGTCTGTGGACCCTTTTAGAGGAGCTGAAAGAAAGCGTCGTCCGCCCTCCGCCGACACCTGATGTGTTTGCTGCGGACAGGGTGATTTTATCAGATCTCCCTCTTCCTTTCCGCAGCCTGCTTCAGCGGGACGATTGTTTCGCAGAAGGATACCGCGTCCCAGGGCTATTCGCTACCGACCATCGACTCGATTACGGCCGGCAGTGTGACAAGTCATTGCCTACTTCTTCTAAAATAAATCTGCTTTTCTAACCTAAACGCTATAACCAACTAAAAACAGGGAAAGTGTGAATGACAATAACATAAAACAGTGTCTTTATCAAAATGCACAAATCGTGAAAATCCATTCAAAGAAGGCGTTACTATCGCTAGCGGTATTAGATATCAATCTGCTGGCAATTAGTCAAAACTAGGCTACCATTGTTGAGCCTAGTAACTGCGCAATATGGTTTCAACTCGCTTTTAGGCCTTGCATCGGATAGGATAGAACAGAAGTCGCTGCAACACGCAGTTTCGCCTGCATTAAGGTCGAGGACGTGAACATCGTCATCATCATCATCAACTTTTTTTGTTATATTCACACTGCTAAGCACAGGCCTTCTCTCCTACAGAGAAGGATTGAGCGTGATCGCCACGCTTGCTCAACGCGGGTTGGCGATTTCAGACTTAAAGTCCAGGTTTCCTCAAGATGTTTTCCTTCACCTTGTAATCAGTCATTGGTATCCATATCAAAAAGTGTAGTGAGCATATCAATATCAAGATAAAAAAAAACCGGATGCGTAAGCTATATCACAGCAAAGTTTCATCGAAATCTTTTTTGTAGGTTTTGCTTAAAAAGTAACAAACATCAAGTTTCGCGTTTATTTATTTTTAGTATTAGTAGAATTTGTAGATATTGTTACCGTCTAGGGGTATTAAAATGCCGGTTAAGGGTTTGAAGTTTATTGGCAACGAAGGTAATGTGGAGAGGCCAGGTGGCTTCTGCGATGGAAAATTTTTGATACGACTTATAATCAAACTAATTATATCTTTCAGGGATAATTGCGAGATAAATCACACTGCAGAACCGCTAACCGCTGAGTCTTTTCCGCAATTGCATATTACGGAAAAGACTCAGCGGTTAGCGGTTTGAGCGCCAGCGGGCTACTCTTATGCGGCGACAGCAGACAGCGGATAGATCACATTGCAGAACAATGCGACGCGTTAGTGGTTTAAGCTCCAGTAGGATACTAGTTCTGTCGTGTTCTCGCACCTTCCAGCCTGGGGGCGGCAAGGCACATGACATAATGTTGGGTTAGAGAAAGATAGCCACTACATTCTGCGCAACAGCTTTAATAAAATAATAACAGATGGCGCCAACATAGTGCATCTCACGCATTATTGAACCTTATGCCATCAACATAAGGTGCATTCGTAGCAATAGTAAATAAAATATATATGCCTAGGCTTTTTCAAAGTGGTGGATCGGCTTCCAGTCTATCCAGGTTTAGCTGAATACCAGGACTTTAAATAAATCGACTATACAGACCTCCACAACCCAGTTATCGGGTAATACGGTATCCCCTGGTTAGATTGATGGTCAGGTTTTGGGCCGTAAAAGATATGGCAATGGTAGCTGGGACCAAAGACATAATTTGCTTTCCGAAGCACTTTGGATATGGTGGAGAGGCGTGCGAAGAGGCTAATGGGCGAACCAGGTTTGGTTCAATACAGTCTCCAAAGCCTGGAGCACAGGCGAACAGTAGCCAGCCTGTCGGTGTTCTATAGGATGCATTTTGAAGGGTCTGCGAGAATTGCATGACTTGATTCCCCATCTCTGTAACATCATCGGACGACCCGTCGTACGGCGAGTATCCACCCTTAATTTGTTGACACCATTACGATCTGGACGAAGCGTTTCGCTTCGTCTTTCATACGGCGTACATCGAGGGACTGGAACAATTTGCCAGCGGCGGTGTTTCCGTCGGACTACAATTTAAGTGTAAGGTTAGAGTGAATGGGTAAACTAGCACGCTTTACCTTAAGGCGGGATTGCGGTCAAGCACTAGTCTAAAATTATGAAAAAAAAAACGGAAAAGTCTCTGTAAAGATGGTCGCAACACGATGGGTATAAATCACAGATTTATCTGTAGTAATTGGATTATTTTTTTTAAGTTTAGGTAGATCGTTAACGATACTATTTTTAACAAAGAACAATTTACTGAAACTCTAATTCATAATAGTTATTAATTTAAATTTGTTTAGAAGCTCGACAATGTTTGAAGATAAGAACTTTTATAAGAAAGCTTTTAAAATATTATTAACAGTATAGGTCTATGTCACTCGAAAATAAGTCTTATTATTTGATCATTACAGTATATCCTATTACGATTTCTAATAATATTTTTAAAGTGAAATTTTATGCATAAATGGATGGATGGCTGTTTGTTAATCGTTCCCGCAAAATCTTTTAGACGGGTTTGAATGAAATTTACACAGATAAAAGATACTCTTTGTTTCGATTAAACTTATCCGGGTGAAAGCACAGCTAGTCAATTATATTTTTAAACAATTAAATATCAAAACGAAATATAAAAATTAAATATAAAAATATAATTAAAAATAGCCCATAATATTCATGATAAGCATTTAAATAGTAGAATCTAAAATGTTAATGGAATCAAAATTAAAAAAGATATAATAATAATAATAATAATAATAATAAATTTATTCACCAATAAATATACGAACTACAAAACAACATAAAACATAGTAACTATATAGGTAATACATACGCTACATAATAGGAGCATCTGCAACCGAACTAGGTAAAACCTGTATCTCGGTGTGCAGCGCCAAACCTCTCAGTAAGTTAATATCTTAAAAAATTAATCTAACGCGAACAGCTTTATGTCGATAAAAAGAAAAGCAAAATAATACAAAATAAAATAAACTAATCTAAAAAGGAAGTTTGTTACAACAATTTTACATAAAACAAAATACAATTAATTAAGCTCAAACTTAGTGCGTTAAATACTAGGAAAGCTAAGTGAGTTGGTGTTTATGTATGGAGAAGGGTGCATGAATGTGTAAACGGTGGTGAGTGTTAGAGTGTGTGTGTTTGGTGTGGAATTTTGAGTGTACTCAGGTATGTGTGTTTAAGTAATATGAAGATGAAGAGTAAAAAAAGAAAATAATAATAATAATAATAAATAAAAATAAAATATCTGAAAAGTTGCCCAAAGGAGCCTAATTACTCTGGTACGATTAACAATTTTTCAGTGTCCTCATATGTTAAGGTCAGCAAGTACTTCTTCACTCTGTCTTTACAACGATCCCCAGTGAGAGGGTAAACGTCTAGAATGTAGTTAATTTTATTATAGACATGGGGACCCAAAAATACAAAGAATCTTCTGATAAAGGAAGTTTCAGGTTTATGTTCACGAGTGCAAACTATTTGTTTCCTACGCCTATGTTTGTAGTTGGGGTCATATGCTATGTTTCGGTGTTGCTTTAGAACTACTGTCAGTATATAGAGCTGTCTAACAGTAAGTACTTCACAGTATTTATAAAGCAACGTCGTGGAAAATAGTCGAGGCTTGTAAGCGCAAATCTTTAGTATTGTGCGTTGAGCAATCTCAGTAGGTTTAATTATAGTTTTGGGAGCTCCTCCCCATGATGAAATGCAATAAGTTAAAACTGACTGACATAAGGCAAAGTAGATTTGTTTCAATAACATAGGATCAACCACATGACGCAGCCTCTTAAATACATAAATAAGTTTTCTGACTCGAGCGCTAAGTAATTTTATGTGATCTTTGAAACTGAGATTGCGGTCGAAGAGGATCCCTAAATATTTTATTGTAACAACGCGTTCGATTGGATTACAGGTACAGTGTGTGTCTAGGGAACATTGGTGAGGGACTATGTTATAGTTGCTCCCTGGTTGTGTTGATTGCCGTATACTGAAAGTTAGGTATTTCGTTTTAACAGTATTCAAGGTCAAAAGATGAAGCCTAAGCCATTGGTTTACTACATTAAACCCATTCTGCGCAGCATTAAAGGCCTCATCCCAGGTATTGGCAGAGAAAAGAAGAGCTGTGTCATCAGCGTAAGATATGATGTCGCCATTGGGCACGATGATGCTAGTAAGATCGTTTATGTAAATAAGAAAGAGAGTAGGCCCCAAAATATTGCCCTGGGGAATGCCAAAAGACACTGGAAGATCAGCGCTAACATGACGCCCTATTCGAACACACTGCGTCCGCCCGGTTAGATAGCTTTCGAAAAGCCGGAGTTGAATTCCTCTCACTCCAAGCTTTTATAAATATTGAGTAGCCCGAACAAAACGCAGTTATTAGAATAAGACTTAGAAACAGTAAGTAGTAGCCGTAGGAATGTATATTTAACTATAACTAAAAGTAGAAAGTAGACAGACATAATAGCTGGGAATCCCACCCAGTATGGATGCGAATGAGTAGGAATATTAGAAAGACTAAGAATGAGGCATGAAAGTACGAGAGGCATAAATGCGAGAACTGGAATGAAAGTGAAGCTTAGCATAGGCTCCGATTATGTTGGAGGTAGCAGATTTAAAAAAAATACCTGCAAGCGAGGCAATTCATGAGGACTCTTGAA
The DNA here is from genome assembly GCA_037179545.1 of Sesamia inferens. Classification (NCBI taxonomy): domain Eukaryota; kingdom Metazoa; phylum Arthropoda; class Insecta; order Lepidoptera; family Noctuidae; genus Sesamia; species Sesamia inferens. Next base: position 17,772,741 of record CM073950.1, read on the forward strand.
AACAACTTACAGACATGACTCAGAAGTGAGATAGGTATGTAATTTTTCAAAAGGTTCTTGTCACGGGAGGTGCAGGATCCGAGCGTTGTGGAGATCCCTGGGGGGAGGCATATGTCCAGCAGTGGACGTCTTCCGGCTAAATGATGATAATGATGATATAAAACAGTTTTATTTAGCCACTCAAACCCAAAATCCAATATGTTACACTGCTGCTATTGTCTTACACTAAGCTGAGATTGTCCTTGGGTGCACTTGCATAGTGCGATTTGGGATAATCGTCATTTATAGATGAATGACATCTACCGGCCCTCTGAGAGTTCGCTTCAAATCCCATCATACGCCTGGCAAAAATTCTGGACTACCAGGGTCCCTAGAAATATCTGAAGACGTGCAAATAACAATAGCTTTGGGGTCTCGAACTTTTGGAAGACGAGTAAGGTACCGAGGACAACTCGCAGAGTCCAGGGTCAGGTCTGGACAGGGGCATAACTGACATTATTGTAGTCTGCTATTACAATAGTGTCAGAATGGTAAATCAGTGCTCTCATAATGATCGATTTTGTCAAGATTCGTAATCCAATGACACACTCCACTCCATATTAATAAATGTTCAAATAGAAGTTTTTAGAAAATCATGTCTAGTAACGGGTTTCATAATAATGGCAATACGACAATGTCATTCTATCATTATTCAATTATGAGACGACTGACTGATAATTGATTGATCATTATGAATTAAGCACATTACAAACTTTTAGTACAATGACAATGGAATCGTGTTGATATAACAAATTTATAAAAAAAAAGATGCTAATCTTTCATCGAGACACATTATTTTATATGCCATAGTAAGCCATAACATCGGCCGCCGGCGGAAGTTACCACCCACCAGACAAAGCCTTGCCGCCAAGCGATTTGTCGTGTTCCGGCATGATGTCTGGCGAAGCCGTACGGAGGACGGGTCTGAGCAGTTGTGCTGCGATGTGTGCCGGGTACGATGCGCTAAATGTTGTTGTGCCGGGAGTTTGGTCGTGGAGGGTCTCCAGATCAATCTCCCTTTGGCGTAGCATCGTTGGTCGTGTTGTTGGGTTTAACATTGCATCACCTCGCTCAACTGCCGTCTTCCTTTCTATTCGCTCAGTTTTTTCTGAGTGAATAGGCTCTTAATAAACTAGCGCGCTTTACCATCAACGATCGCATCACTGCTTACCATCAGGCGGGATTGTGGTCAAGCGCTAGTTTATAATTATTAAAAAAAAAAAAAAAAAATAACACCCCGGCTACAAATTTTGTGTAGTCCTTTTATTCATAAACGCTAACAGTTAAGTAGTGATTAGCGACTGTTGAAATAAACAATTCTGACGTTTAAAGATCATTTTACTGTAAACACAATTTTTTCATAAATCTATAAATGTTTATTTTTAAAGAACTATATCAGAGTTTGAACTTTAAATCTTATGATAATTCCAACAGCTCAACAGTTGACTATTATAAAGGGTGTACCTATCTGACATCGACGCACAAACGAGTACCATGGATCCAGTACATGATTCTTAACCCCCCAGTGGTGGAATTTTTCGTCGGGTTTTTCATGATTTAAAAAAATATATATGTAGTTTTTTTCACTTTAGACCGTTCGTAATTACTATACTTTTAAAACCCAATAAGATTTAAAGTAAAAATTAATTATTTCGTTAATTACACAAAAATGGCAATGAAATCAAACCTCGATAAACTATCCTATCAGCTGATTTAATAGGGTTCACATCAGAGATCAACGTCATACCTATAAACCCTCACGGCGGCACGCTTGCAACGTTCAAAGGCCGAGCCAACCCATTTTTTTAAATACTGAGATTTCTGTAAGCGTTCATTAACGACATAAATGACTATCATAATTTTATTAGTGGCATGCAGTCTAGCCTTTTCGCGAAGTTTGCGTTACAATGTCAGATACACCCTGTATCTAAAAACACCACTATAAAGCTAAAAAATCTAGCACAGATTTAGGTTGACTGCACTGATGACCTAGCTAGACAGAAACCGTTGCTTCGCGCAAACACGAAGTTCTTAAGAAATGATGTTCCTAAGAAAGCCACTTCAAATAATAACTCTCGCTGCTATCATTTGAAAGCTTAAAAGTTTACGTAAAACTCGTTATGGTAAAAAAATATGACATAACTTGTAATCTGGTAATATAGATTATATGATTTAATAATAGCACAAACATGCGAGCAATCTACATAATGTAATACGCTACATGGCTTTTATTATAAACTATCATATTTAAGTATTCTGCTGAGTCCTCTAAGGCATGGTCGTGATGCTACTCATAATGTCCTTTGAGGACAAAATGCATCTCCTTCCAAAGAAAATGCACTTCTTATGATACTCATTTGACAAAATCTACGTCGGCATTAATACTGGTCCCTTGGTGTTAAATTTCGATTTTTCTTGTCACACATTCTCAATCAAAATTATGCTTTACGTAACTCGTAATAAGTCATAAAATCGTACGGTCATTTTCTTAAGCTCCGTACCAGCTAATATGAACTGTGGAAAGCAAACAGTACACTCTGAAAGTCCGTCAAGAAAAACGAAAATGACCCTTATAATGAAACTTGTAAGAACCACTATTACGTAACACAATTATACCGTAATCGAATTCGGACGTTTGTGTACACCACACACATATACATCGCGTTTTAGTAACCTTTCTTATTAATGATTAAAAGTCGCTCTTAAAACTACTGCAATTAAGTCGAAAATCGATTATGATTAATATAAATTCTACAACCTATTGACTCGCAGGACAGCGTGCATTCGGTTTTCCGACACGTACCCACACCGAACCAAATTCAATCTTTGTTCTCAAAGATAGAGTTCTATTTCGATTGTAGTTATACCGTGGAATACTATGTTCTGTGTGTGAAGTAGTAGCCACGGCCGAGGGCTGAAAGGGGTGTCGGCGGGTAGGGGGGTAGGGGCAGCTAAAGCCTTTCCAGGTCTACTACATTAGTACCGCCGCGTCTGTCGTATCGTACGCACGGATGGCGCGCACTCACACGCGCGTGCGCTTTACGATTTTTTTAAAACGTAATTTTCATCATCTCTCCTTTTCTAACAGCTTCTATGATTTTTTATTGGTTTTTAAACTTTATTAGTTGTTTGTGAGTGCGAGTGGAGTGCCAGAGTGAGGTGGAGATTGCACTACATTGGACGGCAGAGTTTAATAGATGCGATGCGATCGTACGTACGATTGGTATACAGCGAATGTATGACCTACTTATGTAGGTATGGAAACGTACAGGTGGCAATATTTAAAAAGAATAGCAGTCTGAATGGAGCGCGGGCCGAGTACACTTCAAATTAAAAATAAAACTGTCTAGCAAAAGCGCGGGAAACCACACACGGCGGGTAAAAAAGGCGGGAACGGTATTGTACAAGCAAGAGTGTGCGTAAGGGAGAATGCTATCTTATTAAAATTTCAAGTAGAATTTAAAATGGAAATTGTTCTGTAATCCTGCTAGCTCTTGAACCGGGCTGAAGGAAATTGGAAATTAAAATATTAACTAGGAACTTGTTACTGTTAAGTTTATAATGAACATAAGGTATTCCTCAATTCCGTGGTCTCAAGTAGGATATAGGATGATTTTTCTGGCAAATCAAATATTCAAAGCTTTTGGTTGTATCACAAAAATGCAGAATATGGTTTGCATACAATATTTAGGTTTCCTTTTATACTTTTTTGAGGTAGTAGAAATATAAAATCTACTTTTATGGAATACGTTTCATAGGGCAGAGGGGACCATTTACGGGGGTAGATTTAAAAATAATCACAGTTTGAATTCAGTCTTTATTTAAAAAAAAAACATCTGTAATCTTCTATATATAAAATTCTCCTATCACAAGTTTTTCCTCGAACTCCTCCAATATGGCTGAACCGATTTTAATGAAATTTCGTATATACATTCGTTAGGCCTGAGAATAGGTTTTTATGTATTTTTTATATTCATAAGTGCAATTTCTTTTTTTTTTCGTATATTTTTGACAAATTTTGTCGCTGACGTAAAACGTTTCTAATTCCGAGATTCATCATCAACCTTTTTATCGTCCCACTGCTGGACACAGGTCAGGGCACAGGCCAAAAGAGAAGGGATAGAAATTGGGTGTTTTGCTATATGAACTAAGTATACTTGTTTAGTAGTCGTGTGGCCTAGTGGTTAAACCACCAGCCTCTCAAGTATGAGTATGCCGGTTCGATTCCAGGCAAATACCAATGCAACTTTACTAAGTTATATGTACTTTCTAAGTATATCTTGGACACCAATGACAGAAGGTGAAGGAAAACATCTTGAGGAAACCTGGACTTTAATTTTGAAATCGTCAGCCCGCATTGAGCAAGTATGGTGATTACGCTCAATCCTTCTCTGTATGAGAGGAGACCTGTGCCCAGCAGTGGGACACTACAAAGGTTGATGATGATACATTTCGGCTCACCAAGTTTAAAGGCTTTCTCTTATAACTATTATTAGTTCTGTTTGACCCACCAATTTATGTTAAGCGAGGCTTGTAGAGCACTTTGGCGTTAATTGCTATTATCCTTGATGAGTTAATGAGTCATTAACTTAATTATTTGTATATTATCTGTGATTGCTATTTTTTTTTTCAGTTGAAACTCTCTGTGAGCATTCTTTTCAAGGTTCTCGCTTGTTGTCCAAGTAATGTAATCCATTTTTTTGTCTTGTATAGTTATTTATGGGTATTGTGATTGTAAATTATGGAGAAAAGTAAGGGTAAGACAAGTATTAATTAAATAACTAAATTATAAATTGAACTTCAAATCAAATGTTGTATATAATCTGATGCTCATGAAGTAATTACTTAGGTTTTTATTCTGTCAATTTTTCGGTGAAACTTTCGTTGTCTAGATTCTAGAACTGTCTAGATTCTTACTAGAAAACTACAAATTTCATATTTAGTAAAGGCAAAGTTAACCATCATCATCATCAACATCGCAGCGATAATCCCTGTTGCATCAGTAGCTTTTTAGCTTTGGAGTCTGGGGTCCGCTTTACCAGTCTAACTGCTGATTTTGGCCGTCTGACCTCCACAACCCGAAGGCGATAAAGACAATGTTAATATGCTGTAAAATAAAACAGTAAAGATTTTATAAAAATCTTATTTCCATTACAATACCTATAAAAATAACTTGAAAGAAAGAAAATAAAAATTAAAAATGAAGTTAATAAAAATTATTTATCCATCTACTTAAACTTAAGTGCCGTACTAATAACGTCCCTTTACGCAAGCCCTCCTCTAGTTTACTAATACTAGAGGTGATCCTCAACATTTACACATAAAAAGGGAAAACATAAATATTATTTTTACTACGACATTTTACGACAGAATTTATCGAGATATACATTAAGTGTCGTAGCAAAGGTCTACGAAAGTTCGTAGCGCGCTACGAAGTGTGTAACTGGGGTTGTTTATTATTAGTAAAAGTGTGTATGAATTTTATTATGAGTTATTGGGGTAAGTTTAAGAAAAATGTATGTTGTTAGGTATTTCAGGTGGGAAATACAAAGAGGCTGTAACATTTCAATTAAAATATTATACTGAAAAATAAACAAATGACTCAGAGGCAAGCGTACTACTAAATATTTTCTCTTTTTAACCGACTTCAAGGTTACTCAATTCGACCGGTATATATGCTTTTTTGTGTTTGTTCGCGGATAACTTCGTCGTTTATGAACCGATTTTGATAATTCTTATTCTGTTGGAAAGAAGACATTCCCAAGGTGGTCCCATGATAAGGACATCAGGGTTTGATGGTGGAAGACCAGAGAAATCAAGGGGAACTTTCAAAAATCGCAGGGGCAACCAGTGCGTTTGTAAGTTTTTTATTAAATATTTTAGCGTCAGCATCCAGTCTAACCGGATGCAGCTGAACAGTTCTTTTCACAACTAAAAAGTGTAAAATAAAAACTTTTTTTACTAAAAAAAAAACAACCGGCTTCCAAAAAACACTACAAAGTGAAAAATAAATAATTTCGGGAGTCAGTGTCTTTGGTTTTGTATATTAGTTTTTATATAAATTCTTTGTTTTTGATGTTTCAAATTTCGCATTATATATTTGTACATGGTAGTTGATTATATGTTTTATATATTTATATTTCTGGATTTTATGTTAAGATTGTATTGTTTGTGTTTGTATGGGCTTTGATGCCTGAAATGGATGGATAAATAAAATAAAAATAAATAACATAATAATCTAATTGGGGTGTTTAAGGATATGCGTTAATTACATTACATGTCGTTTATTAAACTAATATACAAAATAATTTGTGTTGTAAAAGTAGTCAAAATCGGGTATAATATTCCTTAACGATACTCCAAATTAAAAGTGACAGAGGACTTAGTAACTCCATGTATCATTTGGATAGGTTGGAGACTGGATTATACCTGTCTGATTGGTAGATTGGCGACTTAATTTGTTAACTGCTCCCCTCTGGTATCTCGTTGAGATTTTTGGAGGATGTAATCGCTTGCTATGGAATATCTGTTAGCTAATATATTAAAGTGAATAGAGACTTTTTGTGTATGTGTGTTTGATAAGATTTCACTCAGAAATGGATGAACAGATTTAGATAAAGTTTGACACATGGGTAGACGATGAGTTGGATTAGCTATAGATTACTTCGAAAAGAGTTTTTTAAGTTGGATATTTATTCTAAATTAATTCCAAATTTCCTTATTTAGCCTAAAAATACAACTCGATTTCAAACGACAAGGCAATGTTAGGTTAAAAGTAATATGAGGCGTTAATAAAGTACAACTTATAAAACTTAATAATCATTTTCTTATAGGCGTTGGTGCGTTATGTCAAGTTTCATTATTATTACCGAACCTATAAACGTGCCTTACATATTTTTTCTGATTCTTTTCTTCGGTACTGCCACTAGGGAGAGTAGACAAAGTTTTTGTAGGACCTGAGGCAGTGGTCCACGTAACAGAGGTCCGTGCAAAATGTGGCGTATTACGCCGACCGGCCCGTAAGCTAGTCCTTATGGAAGCCGCATCTCAGTCAGTTGCCACCAGCCTTTAGTGCTCCACTGGAGGTCCGGAATGTTGGAACTCATTCTTTTGAAGCCCCCAGGCCAAGACATGAGGCCAAGGCTACAGGCCAAGACATGAGGTCAAAGCCACAGGTTAAGATGTGAGACCAAAGCCACAGGTCTAGGCATGAGACTAAGGTCACAGGTTAAGGCTAAGGCCACGAACCAATCGTATCCGGGGTAAATCTATTGAAGGCAGTCTGGTCTTTGGGGATAAAATTGTATGGGATTATTACCTCACAGAACCTATTAACCATCTGTACATGATAGGGACACGACTGAATTATTTTAAACTTGATTAAAATACACTATACTAGTATTACCACGTTTGATATTAGTCGCCATTTTATAAGACTTTTAAGTATTGGCATGTTATTTGGAGGCAACTATTAATGAAATAGCTACTCCCCGTCATTTCACACGCATATTTCTCGATCTCAGGGTAAGAAGTATTCTATATCCAGGTCATATTACCCGTATGCCAATTTTTACTCAAATTAGTTCAGCCGTTTTAGCGTGAGAGAAACGTAAAACAAATATAATCTTTCCTCTTTTTAAAAAAGAAATATCGCAACGTGAAAAGTTATCAACCTCTTTTATATGAAACTCCGGGTATACCCATGATGCCTAGAACTTCTTACAGGTAAAATTTTTACCCGGAATGCATGAATATCCTAACCGAACACTACCCGAGGGAGTGATGCCTAGATACCGTCGATTTCCTCCACGCATTGATTACGTAAAAACGGTTACCATGTACTTACCGATTTAGCTATCGAGATGAAGCTGTATAAGGAAGTTCCTTCGGAATTTTGTATTTTAGAAATCGTTTTGCGATTTTTGAGGTATTGGAGGGTGAAGGAAAATATATGTAAAGGTTTTCTGTTAACAACAGCCTGATAAGCAGGTAATCATCAATCTTTTCGTCTGAGATCGTGTTAAACCTATAATGGTAACACTCTTGGGACCCAGCCTCCTCATAGTAAGAGGAAATGGGCTGTAATCTTCTACGCCGGGCCCAGTGTTGGTTTGAAGTCTTTATTTGCTTTTCTAAATGTTATTAACTAGTGCTTGATCGCGGTCCTGCCTGATCGTGAGCAGTGATGCAATCGTTGATGGTAAAACGCGCTAGTTTATTGAGAGCCTATTCACTCAAGCCTTAAAGACATGTAGACTTCAGACGGAAAGACCGCCACTAACAAATGTACTGCGATGTGTCCGGATCAGAGTAGTGGTTAAATTAAAAGATAAATTATAAACTAGCGGCCGCCAGCGACTCCGTTCGCGTGTAGTTAGTTATGTTATGTACCCTAAAGCCTTCCTGGATTAATGGGCTATCCAACGCAAAAAGAGTTTTTCAAATCGGACCAGTAGTTCCTGAGATGCTTTATATATTATTATAAAAGAATAGGTTTATGTCACTGGTCTTGGTCTTTTTGGGTTTATGGGCGAGCCGTTTCCTCGCAATGTTTTCCTTCAGCAGTGGTGATGAAATAACAACTTCCTGTGGGATAACAAACTTAAAGTAAAAGTTTTTAAGTGCTTACGTACTGCGGTCGGTTGGTGGATGGGTGAATTGTCACTTCACCAAGCACGTCAATCCGGACCGCCTTTCGTAGATCTTTACAGTCGTAATGTGGTGTCAGAAGCCCAACAGTATATGGCAAGGAATCTTACCCAGGGGTTTGATTTTACCCAGTCACTCGCTCAGTTTCATGTAAAATACTTTTATTTAACTACTTTCCACCAGACTGGAAGACGACACATGGTTTGGGAAAAGACTTAAAAGTTTTTTTTTTGTGATTGTTTCAGAGTAGCTAAGGTTAGAGAAAAAAGGTTGCGTTTATGGCAACAGTCCATAGATAAGTTATCACAGGCAGTATATTTTTGGTAAACTATCCTTTTCATGTGGGAATGAAAACGTAAAGTGAATGTTATTGTGATAAATAGCAGTGCAAGGGATGATAAGGACCCGAGTCGACGTCAGCACATCGTGACAAGGTCCACGAAGAACGATGCCTCCTGGGTCAGGGTTGCGGGTTGTTTAAAAAAGAAACTGTTGGGTTTTAGTCAGTTAAAGTCTGACAAAAAAGCAAAAAGGGTGATAAGGGGAAAGTTACACATTTATTCATCTGTTCAGCCTTGAAGAATCAATAGAAGTGTTGTAAATGGTGTTATACCGTTGGTAGCTGAAAGTTTTTAAAGTGAAACTTTTATTAGATCGTCTGAAAGTTTTTCGCCTGTATGTTCCATGTCGCGTGATGGTCGGCTGCGGAGTAGGGATAAAGTGAAAGGCGCTCGTCAGAGCAGCCAAGGATAATATGGCGGCGCCCATAGTTCGCAGCAGCTGACCATATAGTGTATAGACTATTAGTCATTTTTAGTTAAATGAGTCTCTTACAGTGGCTTCATAAAACCACACAATCCTTTTTTTGCGATATCTCACATTTCTAGTAGGTACTTCCTAATACCATATACATACCACAATATATTTCATATTTTTTTAAATATTCTAAACTATTAAATTACTACCGTGAAAAGTTCATTGAAGTGACCTTTGAGTGAGACTACAGAATCACACTTCTGGTTCGATTGCCACTAAAAATAGTGTTTGCAAAACTTGCCTAGTGTCTTTTTTAAATAATTATAAACTACTGATGGAAAGTAGTGATGCAATCGTTGATGGTAAAGCGCGCTAGTTTATTAAGAGCCTATTCACTCAAAAAACTGAGTGAATAGGAAAGAAGACGGCTGTTGAGCGAGGTAATGCAATATTAAACCAAACAACACTACCAAAGATGCTGCACCAGAGGGAGATTGTTGTGGAGACCCTCCACGACCAAACTCCCGACACAACAACATTTGACGGATCGTACCCGGCACACATCGCAACACAACTGCTCAGACCCGTCTTCCGTACGGCTTCACCAGAAATAACGCCGGAACACGACGAATCGCTTGGCGGCAAGACTTTCTGTTTGTAATTTCATAAAATCTGTGAGTATAAAAAAAAAATCAAGTCATTTATTCAAATTAGGCTGTGAATCAGCACTTTTTAAACGTCAATATTACATAAGACAGTCCCCCAAAACGCCCACCCATCGACACTTCCTAGTGCTTTCGCTGGGAAGAAGAAGTGGCGGAAGAAACTCCCCAGCAGCACAGCTGTCTGTTCATTTAAAAAAAAAACACTTGACTTTATACAATACTACGTATAGTGATGAACACGATAAAATACAACAACAATGAAATTATTTACCATATGCCAGCTACCACGCCAAAACATCAGCAAAGCAAAACAATATATATATATTTAAGTGAAAATGTATTTAACTAAAAACTTATTACTTAAATAAAAGCCCCAGGCATAAAGGGCGTGACAGCTTACATATTTATGTAATGTAAAAAAGTAAATTATATGTACTCATATAACGTATCAGTAAGCTAATTCCGGAGAAAGAACACAAACATTGTCCTGAGTTAATCAGAGCGACCAGCTATTCTTATCATTTAAATAATCATTCACGGAATAATATGCCTTTGAACAAAGCTTGGATTTGATTTGTGCTTTAAATGCATTGTAAGGCAAGTTTAGCAAAGCAGAGGGTATCTTGTTAGTAAAAGCTATACCAAGCCCAACAAAAGAGTTATGAACCTTTTGAAGTCGGTGAAAAGGGGCTCGCAGTTTGTCCTTATTTCTGGTTTTAATATTATGAATATCACAGTTTTTGGTGTACACGTGAATATTTTGCCTAACATATAAGATGTTGGCTAAGAAGAATTGCGAAGCAACCGTGAGAATACCAATATCTTTAAAGAAATCTCTCAGAGAAAATCTGACACCGAGCTGGTAAATTGCTCGGACAGCTCGTTTTTGGAATATAAATATATTTTGTATGTCAGTGCCTTTGCCCCACAGTAGAATACCGTAGGACATAACGCTGTGGAAATAACTAAAATAAACTAAACGAGCTGTATCAACGCCAGTATATTGTCTTACTTTCCTGATGGTGTAGGCGGCCGAACTGAGCCTTCCTGCTAGGGTTGATATATGTGGTCCCCACTGAAGTTTGGCATCTATTGTTATTCCCAGAAAAACTGCCGAGCCCACAGTTTCAAGCACCTCTTTGTCTATAACGATGTTAAGTCCTAGATTTCTAACGTTAGGCAAGGCGAACTTTACACATTTCGTTTTCTTGGTATTAAGAACTAGGTTATTTAACGTAAACCAATCCGTAACTGTTGAGAGTGCACTGTTAACTTAGTCAGAATCATGTCTAGTCCTGTCTACTTTAAAAATTAGATAGGTATCATCTGCAAACAGCACAACGTCACAGATGCCCTTAAAATAGAATGGTAAATCATGCATACTAAAAACAAGAATAGACCAAGTATTTAGCTTTGCGGTACACCTAACTAAACTGATAGCCCGGGAGATTTCACACCGTTAATATCTACATACTGTAATCTATTATGTAAATAAGAACCTATCACATTGAGAGCCTCATTTTCGTCACCGTAATGGCGGAGTTTACGCAAAAGTATGTCATGGTGCACGCAATCAAAGGCTTTGGAGAGATCACAAAAAATTCCAATAGCATTTTGCGACCTCTCTGGGACTCTGATGGGTTCTCTCTCTGGGAGCCATTCAACCGAGACACGTGTGCACATATAAAGTTTTGCATATACGCAGGTGTACTCACTCTTTCCCTACTCTCGCTGTCCAATGGACTGAAAAAATAATGCTGGTCCCAGGACCTTTTTTCTATAACTATACGGTTATGCTATCAATGCCTCAAAAATCCACCTCCACGACGTATAGACAGAGAGTGAGATAGAGCTACAAATACAACACATACGACAGCAAATCAAGCTACAACAATCTGTCTTTCTTTATTAGATTTTCAACATTATCGGTAAAATATTATGGCTCAAGGTTGATTGGGGATATCTGACAGTTTCGAGGAGCTTGACCTGTTGTCATCCGTACCTAATATAAAACCAGCCGTAGCCCAGATATTTTTCTTGTTTATAAGTATTTTCCACATGAGAACCTATAACTTCTATCTGAATCCAAACAAATCCACCAGGAAACTTATAAATAAACAGAGCCAACATCGAAAACTCCAATACTCAATACATGTTATAGATGCCTGAAAAACCTATCCTTTTTTTACGTCTCCTGTTAAAAGTATCGAGACTTTTCCAATATGTAGTTTTGCTAGGGAACCAATCGAAATAAATCACTATATCACGATTGTCTCGGAGTCGGTCGTACCGAATAATCGAATCGTTTTGTACTACAATCGATTCGATTCAAGGGCATTGCGTAATCGATAGCAAAACGAACGACGTTTATATTTTTGTGTGTTCTCTTTTCAAATGTTTAAGGTTAGAAATGCGTTCTTTTTATTGGTCCATTAGGATTGCAGATTTTGAGAAATTTCAGTAACAGACCAAACATTGATACGTACGGTATGTCTATGTAAAGCCAGAAAAGACAATCCAATAAGAATAGACATTTTATTTTTATTAACTTAATTTTTTTACTATATACATAGATTAAGTTTGTAACTAAATTATTATTAGAAAGAGTATTCTATCCTGTTCTGTAAATACATAAATTATTTATTTCGATTATAGAATTACACGAAGAAAAAGATTTTACAGAACATTAATAAGAAGATTTTTTAAATGGTGACATAATGGGCACAATTTTTGCTCTCACGAATGCCATAAAGCAGTTATAGCAATGGAGCCAAAAAAAACCACATATGGTGCTTTCCATTCATCTTTTAATATTTATTAAATGGAAAAAGCATTATTTTTGTAGGGTCTTACGACAAAAACTTAGACACTTGCTCAAAGTGTGTCTAATGTATGTGTTACGTCAAAGTCTTTATAAAATTGTCGTGTTTAAAAGGTGTTTAGCTTAAACTACTGATAAACACGGTTTTGTGGTAGTAACATAATAAATTAATGTGATTTACACTTTAAAGGGCAAATGAAGTCGATAAATCTTAGTGTGTAGGTGAAAAAGAAACAAAGTATCTATTATTATAGGTTATCAAAGCTGTTGAGATATGAAAATGACTTGTTAGAAATTATTAGGCTTGAAGGCGACGCGTGAATTGACTTAGATATTGATTTTAGACCACTGTTAATTATGTAAATTTATCGATTTACTGTGTTATTTTAGTACTGTGAATTGATTAATGTATTAATGTAAACGGTAAATTTCTATCAATTGTTATTGTATTTTCTGTCTCAATTGCATTTGTTAGACGTTATTTGAGGCATCAGTGAGTATCAATCATTTAAATATTGCCCATTTCATTTGATCTTTTCTGTTTGGTTTACATATTAGCAATAAAATTGCTGAAAATTATATACGCATACGACTTCCCTCATAGTGTAGGCAGGAATTACAGAATTCAACTTGTGGCGTTTCTGATGCTGTACTTCCATATTTCATTGTATATCACAATAAGGAAGACTAAAAAAAATGTTGTTTACGCATTATATCTAATTTAATTATTTAAATCTAGCTAATAGATGAGTACACAACACTAAAAAGATTTTAAGTAAACCCAATAAATGAAAAGAAAAAAAAAAGAATAGATATAATATTAAAAATTCGAAAGTCACCATCGATAAAAAAGCCGCGAACTTTAAAAAACGAATACCGCAAACAGTTTAAATCATGAGGAATGAGCGATGTATTTATTACGGAGATCGTTTGGCTCACGGGAGGGTTACCTTTGCCGCGGTCAGTGCGTGCCTTGACCGGAAGTCGGCCATATTTTATTTATAGCAACGTGTACTGGCCGGCGGGAAAAATAGCAGCGAAGACCTTTTATGCTTATTGATTTTGAATATGAAGGTTGCTGGAAAGTGGGTAGGTTTACTAAACAGTTTATGTTGGGTTTGGAGGTACGACTATTATGTTTTAGTTTTGTTGTAATAATGTTCCGTGTTTGAATTTAGTTTGGGACGATCATGTCATGGGTGTAATGGCTCAAATATGTTATGTAATTCTTTCTTTTCATTCTTTATAGGTGAAGTAAGCGTGGAATTAGCTATCATTAAAACGAAAGCTAGGGTTTGACACTATCAAAAGTTCACTTGAAGATAATTCCACCTAACTTTTCTAGGTTATATTTTTGCAGATTCGATAGGCTGGTCTTATGGCCAGCCTATCGAATCTGTGACGTCAATGTCGCCGATTCTCTTATTCACGATCTAAACTAATTTTAAGTTAAATACATCTTTTTCTTTCTATTTCATTAAGAAAAGGATAGAAGATAACATTTTAGTTTAATCCTGTCAAATTAAGCTACTCCATAGACAGTTTAGACGCGGTTATAAACATGGCGACCAAAAATGCGCCAAACGTCAGGAGCGGACTAATTTGACAGCTCTAAACTAACATTTTACCGTCTGACCTTTTCTCAATGAAATAGAGAAAAATAGATGGACTCAACTAAAATTTAGTTTAGTTTGTCAAAAAGGAAATCGGTGCCATTGAGTGCTAAACCAATTCCACGATGAACGCCAAAAAGCCGTTAAGACATTAATACAAAATCTGACAAAGAAATAATTAGTTGAACAAAACTTTACTATACCAGCCGACTTAGCATTTAAGTTCATAAAGATCTATCAATTTGAGGTGAAAACGTAATTATAATTTTATGCTTAATCTTGAGTAATTAAATGTTTTGGCTTTATGATCTCTAGGGCTGGCATTATATTGCGTAATTAATAAAGATTATTTTGAAAATAAGAGGAACTTATACCTAAGAACCTTCTAAGTATATCTTGGACACCAATGACTGATTACAAGTTGAACGAAAACTTCTCGAAGAAACCTGGACTTTAAGTCTGAAATCGCCAACCCGCATTGAGCAAGCGTGGTGATTACGCTCAATCCTTCTCTGTATGAGAGGAGACCTGTGCCCAGCAGTGGGGCAATAAAAAGGGTCAGGATGAAGATGACCATATTGGTACCCAAGATACAGGCTTGCCTAGTTTGGGGTCAATGCAAAATCTCTGTAATCTTTTTAGTAATAAAGTTTATGATGATACCTACGAAATAATAGCCTCAGCCGGTTGATAAGGGTAAACTACATTTGCCGCGGTTGGTTCATGGATGGGTGACCAGTATTTCGGTATTACCTCAGAAATCACGTTAATCCATTGGTTTATCTTGGCTGTCATTCATGGATCTTTAACAGTAAGCCCGAAAATTAGACCACCAGTGTTACCAAGACCCATTAACTGAATTCTGGAGGTAAGATAAGCAGTCACTCCATGTAAAGTACTTATTGGTATTCAGCGGAATCCAGTCAGACTGGAAGCTGACCTCAACATAAATAAGAAAAGCCTTAGTAGATGAGATGATGACCAAAACAAGTTTATCTATTACGAGCTTTTATCACTTGTCAGAGTGCAAACTGTCAACTTTAGACAAAGTTTACAATTTATAACCCCAAAATGATTAATGTAACAGCCCTTTATTTTGGGATGGGAAATCATCAAATTAAGAGGTCATTCTGGAAGATGACCCAAGATAATGAAGAGGCCGCGCTCTCTGGGCGGAGCGGGTGTCAGACTTTTACTGACTAAAACCCACCCATGTTCCTTCACTTGCCTATGCGCCAGGGCCACGGGTTAATGTAACAACCCTAATATTATAAAAATAATATATTACATTTATATAATAGAAGATATAAGGAAAAAAGCACTATATAGGTTTTCAAGTGACCAGGCAATCCGATCTCAATAAAAACAAAAAAAAAAAAACGGTCATACCAAACAACACTCAAAAAAGCCTTCCAATTTATTATTTCTAAACGGAGAACCCTATTCTAAAACTAAGTTAAGGCTTTTAGTTCGCTAATTGCTAAAGTTGATCGTGGTTCTCAAAAGAAATCATCTGGCTCCCCGACTATGTCTTGAGCGTTTTCATGACAAGTGACTTTGAAAGACCGCAAGATTTTATTATTTTGTACGTTTATCTGTATAAAAGGATTATATCTCTATTAAACTATTATATCCCTAACGAAGCATAACAATCAAATAATGCTAATTCTTTTAAAAACAGAATGGCCGAATGAACATAATGTCAATGGCATTAAGAATTTCTTAGTCAAATTTATAATAATACATATTCGGTCTATATTGTTCCCACTGTTGGGAGACGGGCCTCCTCTCAGAGAGAGGGATACTCCCTTTCAACGAGAGGAGGCAGCGCGCTAGCCTAGTGCGTTATTTATAATAATTATATGTATTTATTTGAAAGATTTAATTACTACTTACTGTTGTTTTGCATTATAATTATTATATTGCAAGTAATTGATACATATACCTACTGTATAAAATGAAAATAAATATAATTGAAATACAATGTCCACAAGGCATTGTTTTTAATCAACGATGTAACACCTTTATACCAAGTTAAATAAAGACTTATAAGTTGAACAATCTAAGTTGGTCCTGGTTGTACTTTAAAGGGATACATAAGTTTTTAGTATTACATTCGAAAATTGTATTGTATAATTATAGAGTTATACCTACTACTTTATGAGTATTTTTTTAACTGCATCCTGATTGTCAAAATAAATCGTCTAGCTCTCCGACTATATCATGATCATTTTTATTTAAACTTGATAATGATTATCAAAAGAAATCATCTAACTCTTCGACTATGTGGGGAGAACGATAATGATGATATACCTACCTACTACATATCAAGGTATACATTTCCAGTTTTAGTTGACCTCGCATTGTATAGGTTTCTCGTACAATCAGAAGTCTACTTATACTGGTTATATATGTTGTTGTTGTTGTTATAGACTACTACTGGTTGTCCATTGACGATTGACAATTGGAACTCCGTCCTTAAGATGACCTGATAACCTAGCTACGTCAATTGGAAACAAAAGATCAGAAAACAAAATAAAAATATAAAATCTTCAAAACATAATCCCCGCTCATTAGCCCTGGCAACTCGTAAATCACTTCTCATTACGAAAACACGAGACATTATTAAAAGAACAATCTCGAAAGCCAAGACTTTCGAAGAAAAATGAAAGCAAAAATCTTTCTAAGAATTACAATTAAAATAAATTATCACATCTCAACACGAAACAAAAGGGAATGAATGAAAGTAAAAAATCTTTGCCTGTTTAATGAAATTTTGTCGAAAATAGAAGAAGTTCTCGAAGCAGGTAGAAAGTAATATGCGTTAGGATTTTGAACAAAAAGTTAAATAGCGTATTAAGAATTCAATTTGTTTAATGCCCTCTTAACTTTAGGCCGCTTACACATAGGCTGAGTTTAAACTTTTTATAATCTGTAGCACGAGAATTATGGGTCCAGCTTGAATGCTTTATGGATGAGAACATTATGGAACTAGAGAATAAACCTTTATAAAACATACTTTTTTATGAGTGAGAGTGACAGATATATTATTTTTCTTGTTTTATTAAGTTAAATCTTCTTCGTCCTTTTCAGTTTCCAATAATTTAATTTCCTCTTTATTATATTTATTCCAGATTTAAATAAATACAAATATTTAATACAAATTATTATACAATAAAAATTCAGCGGAAGTTCCGTGTGTTCAAAGTCAATTATGTATCTATGAGTTAGTGGACGACGAAGGAAATCTATACATATCATAAAAAATTAAGTAGAACAAAATATTGATGAACATTTTAAAAAGTGTAATGTGAAAAGTGTCAGATGACAGAAGAAAACATCTGCAACGATAATGGAAGAAAAACGGTGCGTGGTAAAAAAGAGACCAAAGCATCTATTCAAATGCAAAAACAGAGCGAGATAGAAAGAGAAGCAAGTGAATGTCAGTTACTATTCGAAAATCAAAATTCGGAATTCAAAAAATCATACGCGTCAATTCTAAAACCGATTTCGCATGTTCCAAAATTGAATACTAAAATCACGCGTCGACCAAAATCGGCTCCCTGCATTCGGCCATTGGCAAATTACAGTGTGTTATCAAAAGTGAGTTGTTATCTCCGTTCAACCTCGTCGATGTCTCGTGGGTGTCTCAGGTTGAGTGGAATATGGTCCGTGGTGGGAGTGGTGGTGCTTTTGGTGGCATGGGTGGGGGGAAGCGAGTTCCCGGAGAGGGAATGCTGCGATCCTGTGTACCCCCCGAATACGGCAACGACAGCGGCTGCACCGATTACGCCACCAATTCCGAAGCTAGCAGGTTAGTGTTTTATTCGATTGTGTTTCTTTCTTTCTTTTATGGCTTCGCACGATTTATGCATTTAGCCAATGTCACGTAATGAATTGTTCATGTCGAAAAAGACGGCCGCGTGACCCGTCTTACGATGGAGGTTTGAGACAGTCATGATGTGGCCACTATGCTGCGATATTTCACTGTTCTTTATGAATTATTTACTGAATGCACTTTTTACTAAATAAAGCACGTACTTTTATTTAGTAAACAACACTATAAATAATTATAAAAGTCCAATGAAAAATGAGCGTGACACTCAGCTTGACTTTTCCGCCAAAAACATTTCGATTTTCTTTAAACATATATCATATCAAGTTATCAACAGGGATTATTTAACATAAACCCCCTTATTCATAAACGTTGCTTAAAGTTAACTAGTAATTAGCGATTGTTTAACCATACATTTTTGACGTTTGCACGTCACTAACTTTAATCATCGTTTATGAATACATTCTTATGACCTCTAGAAGCATTTGAGCATAGTTAATTTTTTGAGGTTACAATGACTTGAAATTACTGGTCTCTCGTTACCGATTTATTATGGCTTATCTACGATCGCGCGTACCATAGTGTTTAAGGAATTTATTTATAAAAGATGATTAAAGTAAAGTGGCGTTAAAACGTTAAAAATGTATGGTTAAACAGTTAGTAATCACTAGTTAATTCTAAATAAACTTTTAACAGTTTATTCAAATTTACGTCTTAGGTTATGTCAAGTAAAAATATATCCCATACAATTCAAAGAAAAAAGCAATCATACCCGAATGCGTTCGTGGACGTTCGGTTTGAATCCGACCAATCAGGATCCTGGAATTCGATGAAAGTTCATAATTCAAAATATAACGATGTATACCATTGGGGTGTGTTGTTTGTAAGTTATTTTAGTCGTTATAAGTTAATTTTAGAGTGAGTGACTAGCATTATTTAAATATTTTGATAAAAGTTGAAGTTGTAGCGAAAACTAAACTTCCATTATCATCGTCATCATCACCAGTCTATATCATTCCACTGCTGGACATAGGTCTCTCCTATTTCACGTCATTCAACTCGCATGCAGTTACTACCAGCCATCCTGCGAAGATCGTCGTGCCACCTGGCCTATGGCCTTTGCACCTTAAATTTACCGATTCGCGGTCTCCACTCAAAATTAGCTTTGATTCATCATCATCACCATCATTTCAGAAAGACTGACAGGTTTCCCGTGACCTTAGCCTGGTCTTCGGTGCACCTTGTCCCACGCTGCATCTTCCGGAGCGTGGTCGCCACTTGAGAACCCCGCGGCCCCATCGGGCATTGGTCCTACGGGCAATGTGCCTGGCCCACAGCCACTTTAGTGTTGCAAATCTTCGGGCTATGTCTGTTACTCATGTTCTTCAAAACTTTATTATGTAGGAATTAAAATTATATTAACCATTCCTCATATTATTTTACGTCATTAATTTAATCGTAAACGTAGTATAAATCTGTCTCCGTAGTTAGCCCATCATCATACGAGTATATCATGATGTCATATTATTTCTCAAGGGCTTTTCTGTCGGTACGTCATAACTTTCTTCAAACTTTATCAATATACATAAATGAGGTATAATTTTGAAGCTTTTCTAGGCCGCTACATCGGATAAATATACAAACTACTTACATTTTAGTGGTTTTTCCAAAATTTACGATTGAAAATCAATATTCAAATACTTCGCACGGGTCACCTTACTAATGAAATGAAATCGTTTATTATGCAAATAGGATCACTGAACACTTTTACAAATCATATTTTTTTAAACTAGCTAGAGCCGGCATTTCCTAACTGACTACATCTGAGAAGAAAAGCCGAACCAAACTCAGGGATCATCGTCTTTTTTCAAGTTCAGGCAAATGAAAATGTTTACAATAATTTAATTTACGTGATTTAAAAAAAAAAATAGCGACTAAAATGTCATAATTGTAGCATAATTACGCATATTGCTTAATGACATTGCTTATCAGAGCGAGCAGCTCAGTCCCAAGCATGACTTTTGTAACATCTTTCATAATACTAATGAATTTTATAAACATTTTACTTTAGACGAAATCCGAAACAATTTGATTTTACTATTTATCTTATCTAGATATCTTGAATTCAGGCACATTACCCATATTTGCTTTAGTATTACCTACATTACGTTAGTGCTAGCTGCCGCCCTTTAGTTTCCTTCGAAATATCGGTTTAAAAAGTATTCTATATTTTATTCCTTGTTATAAACTATCTGTGTGCCAGATTTTATCTAAATCTTTTCAGTAGTTTCTATACGATTAGTTAAAAGATTTAGATTTTATCTAAATCTTTTAACTAGTGCTTGACTGCGATCCCGCCTGATGGTAAGCAGTGATGCAATCGTTGGTGATAAAGCGCGCTAGTTTACTAAGCCTATTCATTTAAAAAACTTAGCGAATAGGGAGGAAGACGGCAGTTGAGCGAGGTGATGTAATGTTAAACCCAATAACACGGCCAACGATGCTGTCCCAGAGGGAGATGGATCTGGAGACCCTCCACGACGAAACTGCCGACACAACAAGAATCGGAGCATCGTACCCGGCAAACATTGCAACACAACTACTCAAACCCATCCTCCGTACGGCTTCACCAGACACCATGCCGGAGTACGACGGAATTCATTACGTTTGCATCTATATTTCATTTTTGAAGTGTGGTTGCTATCAATTTGATTCATTTTAAAGCATGTTTAGAACATTATTTTTTTTAATGGGACAAAACCCGCCACACATTTTTCCACCCACTGCAACTCCAGAATCAACAGTGGAGACCGCCAGAAAAACGCCGAGCAATGAAGCTCGACGAGTCCCGGAGAAATGATTCAACTGTCCTGGGTCCCGCATCGAAATTAATTAGAAAATAATAGCGGAGGAGTAAAAAAAAAGATATTTTTTCCACTTCCCTCCATAACAAGCAGGAGACAGAACAGAACTAGGCCAATCGGCACAAAGGGACATTATTGCAACTGGGAGAAGCCCAGAGTGCCAATCACCACGGAATAACATTTGATGAAGTTAATGGGTCCTAAGTAGGTATGTGCTGTTACAATTTACAACTTAGAACATTTAGAACATATAGCAACGGATTAGCAAGCTCCATATATGTATGTTGAAAAATGTTTTTGTATAACAACGCAGAGAATATTGTTCAACTGTCTAAATGGAACCCATTGCTAGTGATAGCGTGTTATGCGATTACCCTTATATTGTCCTTTGTGTAATGACTCTGAACTTTGAGTACCAAGGTTAGATTTTATGTCTGTGTCAAATGTGATAAAAAAAAAACTTAGTTGAATACAGTAATCAAAACCTTCGACGTCACCCTTGCTACAGGGACAAAAAGGTCAGATTTAAATATACACGATTTCAATCCTGTATAACCGACATAGGAGCTCGATTTCTATATTAGGATTCCTTTTACGACCGCGGAATAAAAATATAAATCCACTACCGAAAACATGCGGAAAGTTGATACTTTCCATTTCGTAGAACGATCTGTGTTCCTCACGAAAATTTAGGATTTTGTGTATATTTTTTGGTCCCATCAGACAAAGTCTTGCCGCCAAGCGATTCGTCGTGTTTCAGCATGATGTCTGGTGACGCCGTACGTAGGACGGGTCTGAGCAGTTATGTTGCGATGTGTGCCGGGTACGATGCACCAAATGTTGTTGTGTCGGGAGTTTGGTCGTGGTGGGTATCCAAATCAATCTCTCTCTGGTGCGTTGGGTTTAACATAGCACCACCTCGCTCAACTGCCGTCTTCCTTCCTATTCACTAAGTTTTTTTAAGTGAATAGGCTTAATAAACTAGCGCGCTTTACCATCAACGATTGCATTACTGCTTACCATCAGGCGGGATTGCAGTCAAGCACTAGACTTTATAATTATAAATAAAAAAGAATATTTTTTGGTTAAACAAATACATGATTTCGTGCCTGCCAAATAGTTAAGCACAGATTTTTTTAGTACCAATTTTTTTTTTTAAACCTTTGCTAAAAATATATTGGCCCTGACGCTCTTGTTTACTAACTTAATTAAATTTAAATTCAGTGGATCTTTTTCTTTATATTTTATTAAGAAAAGGACAGAAGATAATATGTCAGTTTAGACCTGCCCAATTAGTCCGTCGCCGTCGTAGTCGTTTTCAGTTTCTACCATGCACCACTCCCTATTCACTCCGTTTTGGGGTCATCATTGTCAACCTTTTTATCGTCCCACTGCTGGGCACAGGTCACCTCTCGTACAGAGAAGGATTGAGCGTAATCACCACGCTTGCTCAATGCGGGTTGGCGATTTCAGACTTCGGTACAATTGCTAATTTATTTATAATAATTATGTTAGTTAGGTATGATATTTTCACGACATAAAATGCAGTTAATTACAAAGAAACCCGATATGATTTCAATTAAACAAAATTCTTTCACCTTCCCTAGAAAATATAACAACATTTTTCGACTAGCTGTAAGTTTTCTGCTACTTTCTAGGTAACCTAAGAATGAAATTTTCATTAAATAAATGGAACTTGTTCCATTCCATTGAATTTATTGAAAGGCACGGGTTCGAGCCCCGCGCAGTGCACATATTTGTATGCATGAACATGAATATTTGCACTGGTCTGGTCGTGCCTCGGAAAGAGCACGTTAAACCGTTCGTCCCGGTTGCCATACAAACATCCAGTGGCAGTCATTACGGGTTGTTGAAGCCCTCAAAAGTCTAAAAATTGGTCTAACTGCAATGGTTCGTTATCGCCTTCAGGTTGTAGAGGTCAGACGGCAGTCGCTTCACGGAAAATATTCGAAGTATAGCCAAATGAGCAATTAGACTGGTAAAGCGGACCCCAGACTCCTAACCTAACGCTGAGATGATGATGATGACGAAATGGAACTTGTTCAAACGTGTCCTACTTCAAGGCTGCGAGAGGATCGCGTTGAGATTGCGAATGCACTTTCAAGGTCTTATTGACATGTTTCTATTCTATAATACTTTATTGAAGATATTTTTTATTCTATTTCCTTTTCATCCTTGGAAATAATATAATGATATCGTGAGTTGTTATAATTATAAAGAAAAACCAGTGAAATGCGAGCCGAACTTGCACACGAAGGTTCGGTTAAAGAATGTCGAAAACACACGTTTCATAAGTTTTAAATTTGACTTTTATGAATTGCTTTGTATGGGCGTGTCTGTAAAAATTTGAAGTGTCTACCTAGTATTGTTCATAAGATTCAGCTCGCTGATTAACTGACAGATATGTGGATGAACGTAATTGTAAAAATTACATCTCATAGGTACCTACTCTGTTGGTAAATTATAAGTACTTAAGTATATTTATACATTATTGTATGATTTTTAACTGACATTCATTTTTCCGATACGAGAAAATGTAAATTTTAAAAACTTCTTTTTTTTGGTTTCTCATAGTTCTATGTTTTATGTAAACCATAGAAATATCTCGGTGGTACCACCAGACAAAGCCTTGCCGCCAAGCGATTTGTCGTGTTCCGGCATGATGTCTGGTGAAGCCGTACGGAGGACGGGTCTGAGCGGTTGTGTTGCGATGTGTGCCGGGTACGATGCGCCTAATGTTGTTGTGTTGGGAGTTTGGCCGTGGAGGGTCTTCAGATCAATCTCCCTTTGGCGCAGCATCGTTGGTCGTGTTGTTGGGTTTAACATTGCATCACCTCGCTCAACTGCCGTCTTCCTTCCTATTCGCTTAGTTTTTTGAGTGAATAGGCTCTTAATAAAGTAGCGCGCCTTACCATCAACGATTGCATCACTGCTTACCATTATTGCATTGATTACATTGCAGTCAAGCCATTCAATAAGATAGCAGGGCTGACGTTCCAAGATATACCTACATTCATTTACGTACCACCACTCGAGACCTGTCCAGGGCCTAGTATTTGCCTAGAAAACACAATTTTCTCTACGTATTGCTTTCTCTACAAACACCCACAAATCATGGTCGGCCATGTTTGCATTGACCGTGTGTTTTACGATAATACGGGTTTACTGTGAATGCATTTACTTTGGTCGGTTAATTTAATTATGGGGTTTGATAACCTTGTGTTATGGGACGTAACACCGTGGATTTTAATATGAGGATTGTGTGTGTTTCTATGATTACTGTCGTTCATACTTTTAGTTGAGGCTCATTGTAAGAACTTCAATTGGTACTTTCGTATATTCAGAGTGGTTATTCAAAGTTGGGCTACACTTTGGGTGAGATAGTCTTGTTATTTTAATTTATATAAATAGGCCAAATTAGCCCACAAACATCGTTCTTGACCGCATGGAACTTATAATCAGAACTACTTGTACAGGACACTAGGTACTTGTACTCGAATCCACATTGACTTAGATTTTTTAGTGTCATAAATCAATAACACTACGTTCGATTCCCGCGTAGTGCAAATATTTGTATGAATGAATATGAATATTTGCACTGGTCTGTTCCTGCCTCGGATAACACGTTAAGCCGTTGGTCCCGGTTGTCAGATGAACATCTTAATGGCAGTCGATACGGGTTGTTAGAACCCTCAAAAGTCCAACCATTGGTCTAACTGCAATGCTTCGATATCACCTTCGGGTTGTGGAGGTCAGACGGTAGTCGCTTCATGGAAAATATCGAAGTTTAGCCAAAATTAGCAGTTAGACTGGTAAAGCGCACCCCAGACTCCAAAGCTGAAAAAGCTTGGGATGCGACTGGTACTTGCGCCGAGATGATACTGATGACTAATACCGCTAAATCTACATACCTACACTCCGTTCTCATACCTCATAAGAATGGGTATTTAAACAAACCTTTTTATGATCTATTCAGCAAAAAAAAAGATCCTGCCCGATGGTAGGCAGTGACGCAATCGTTGATGGTAAAGCACCGACACTTTAGCCTTGAAGACTCTTGCATTGTAATGAGACATATATGTAGATAGACTTTAATTGTAGGAAGACCGCTGCACGCAAATTTTCTCAAGCCCTCAATGTGCTCGGTATAAAAGACGATGCGAAACGCTTCTTCATAATCGTACCTATAAATTTGAGGCTCTGGCTTTAAGGCTCTCTTGCATAGGGTCGCAGCATAGGGTTGAGCAACAAGCGTTTTGCATGGATATGACGCACGTTTCCCTCGTCTATTTCTTTGTATTTTTTGTTCTTTTCTACATCATTATCACCGCGAATAAACATGATTTCTTTCTTTTCCATCAATGTTTTCTCAATCTACACAATGCAGGGGCGGATTGTTTCTATAAAATGCAGAAGTAGTTTCCTATTTAATGCTCAAATTACACTATCAAGTAAACTCAAACGCTTTGATTTTTCATAGCTTAGATGAAAGTCTTCAGCTTGAGTAACCCTCATTTACATAAATGAATCTATACACCAGTGATAGCTCGATTGTTATTGTATGTTTAGCATAAATTATTAACTCTATGATAAGACGGAACCCTTGGAATCAGAGTTGGGATTTCAAATGAATTTCCTTTGAATAATATTATGTAAAATTACATTTTCGAGTTGGTTTAAGTTTAAAAATTATAGAGTGTTATTAATAATGTATTAACATTAAAAAAATAATACTTTATTAAATAATTTAACAAGGGAATTGGGAAATCCTATATTCGTTCATACAACATTAAATATTGTATTTTACACCTTTTGTTTGATTTTTAGTTTTGTAGTTGTAGATGATAAATAAGTCATATACAGGATGTATCTGACATCGTAATGCAAACTTCGCGAAAATGCTAGGCCGCATGCCACTAATAAAATTATGATAGTCATTTATGTCGTTAATGAGCGATTACAGAAATCATAGTGTTTAAAAAAAGTATCGGCTCGGCCTTTGAACGTTGCAAGCATGCCGCCGCGCGTTTTAGTAGGTATGGCGTTGACCCCTGATGTGAACTCTATTAAATCAGCTGATAGGATAGTTTTTCGAGTTTCGTTCACATTGCGCTTTTTTGTGTAATTAGCGAATTAATTATTTTTTTGCTTTAAAATCTTATTGGATTATAAAAGTATAGCTATAATTAATTATTTTTTTGCTTTAAAATCTTATTGGATTATAAAAGTATAGCAATTATAAACGGTCTAAAGTGAAAAAAAAATTGTAAGTATATATTTTTTTTAAATTAGGAAAAAGCCGACGAAAAATTCCACCACAGGGGGGTTCAGAATCATGTAGGTACTGGATCCATGGTACTCGTTTGTGCGTCGATGTCAGATACACCCTTTATTGTGTGCTTTTAGTCTGTGCTAAATATTAATATTTCTTTCTTAAAAATACAACAAAACACATATTTATATAAGTAGACATACGTCATTCGCAAGAACCTTAACGTTTTCCCTCACTATATATAACATTATTTTTTGGCTATGCGAAACCCGAAACAGTACGTGTCCAGTATTTTTAAGAAAATAATCTACAGACAGAATTTATTAACAGTAGTACAGAATTTAAAAAAGATAAAATGAAAAACCCTAAAGTTATTAGCATGGTTCTCCCAACAAAAATATGGTCAAAGCTCCGGTCGGGCGGTAAGCACGGTGCATTGACCTCTGGCGTCTGCTGTTACGCGCATGAGTACTATAATCTATCGTAAAGCTGCGTGCGCGCGCTCGGTATCCACACTGCAACAATTTTTAAATGTATTGGGAAAAAATATAACATGGTGTAAAAATGATTGGAATCGATTCAGTTGCTTATTCTGAACAAACTATATTCAGGTTTCGTGTAACAAAAAATAACGTTGTACACCTTTCCTCATCTACAGTATGTTAAGAAAACCCTGTCCGACCCATAAGGATAATAAAGGTTAGGTAAACACATGACCAAATATAATATAAAATTTTACGTAATCATCATAGTACCAATACAAATGAATTTTGAAATAATCTTTTTTTCCCGCGAATTAATTCCAACTTCCCCGAATTTTGGTAATTTTTAAAAAAGTGACAACACCGGTATTATTATGAGCGAATAGCGATGCGACCACGTGCCGCGTGCCCTGCCGCCCGCGCCCCGCAGAAGGGTGGTTAACGCAGATTTATTAAGTTATCACTTTTTGCGAAATAATATTTATTTTTTTAGGGGGATTTTTTTTTTTAAGTTTAGCCCGGTTTTGTATCCATTAGTAGAATCAGTTATCGATACCTAACAACACCTTCATGGGTCGGACAGGGTTTTCTTAACATACTGTATACAGCGTGGAATTTTAATGGTTGTTTTCCCGCAGCGAAACGGTTTTGTCTTAGTAATACAATCGTTTCATCAATAAATAAAATATTAGAAATATAAAATGTCAGATTTAACACAGTGATAAAAAAAACTCGAAAGTGAGCACAAACCAATAGTAAACTTCTGATATCTACAGCTGAATTGCGCGGGGCCATTGACCCGGGTGCTTCAACTATTATCCATTCATACTTTTACGGGCTTACGATTTTCATAAATACTTTTTAGCTGCAATTTACTGAACACGAAAATAAAATTATTATCTAAGATAATTGTTTGTAATTTTTGAGCGCAGACTACTTTATGTCCTATCCCTAGAGTCGAGAGCTTATTTTACTTTGAACATTTATAAAGCGGCAACGCCTTTGAACGGTAGTTTTTTTGAATGCTAGTTTGAGCGGAAATTTTTTGTATTGGTACATTTAAGTTATTTTATACCTTATTAACGCACATGACAGATTTTTTTGGTTTGAACATTTTTTTCTTTCGTCATTCAACATGACGTTGAATTTTTGGATTGTTGCCTACAAGCTGTTTTATGCCCTATCACTGCGTGCGGGAGCTTATTATGGTTTGAACATTAAATGCATTGTTTTCCATTGAGTCGGTTTCATGCCCATTCCGAGTAGTACCTACAACATGTAGGTAGCGTAACTAACTTTTCTCACTTTTCGAGTTGATGATTTTTTTTTTAAATTATTTTTTATTATTTTATAACACAAATATTTTTAATTTTGTCTTTTGCTCTATTCATCGAAAGTACTCCTTAAAGCAAATCGTTCTGCCGCGGGAAAACTACCATTAAAATTCCAGCGTGTATTGTAATCGATTTCCAATCTAATCGGATATCAGTATTTTACCTATCAGATTTTTAAAACCAGTAATGGGTAACAGAATTCCTTTTTGGAAAGACGCTCAATATAGTTTTTTCTGTTTATAAAAAAGAAAAAACAACCAAATGTTTTAAAATAGTTATCACGTAAATAATTATTATAAGCAAGATTATAATTAAGAGGGGACTCTAGTGGCGTTTTCTCCATACAAACGTATTCCGCTCTTTTCATCGTGGATAACGCTTTCAGAGCAATGACTTTTTCTATGAATGTTCTACAATTTCACACCCTGATTAATAATAGAATTAATAAAAGAAATGTGATGTTTCAAAATCCCGAAAAATAATTCATTTTTACTACGATTATACAAATGTCGTAAGGTTTTGACAAAAAAGAATATAATAGAAGCATAGGGATACTCATCCTCTAAATTTTGATATAAAAATAATTGAGATCTGTCGTGTTTTGAAAAAGAAAACAGCGAATTACGAAAAATCTTTTGGTCAACGTTTTTTTAGGTAAAATCAGCCTGAGCTGCAACTGTCCCTTTCGCACTTTACAAGGAAAGATTGAAAGCGGCGCGAAGGCAATAATTTCTTCAAATTCCTCGGCACTATCCACTCTTAACTAGCGATCTGCTCCAGCTTCGCACGGTGCAATACTGATACTAAATAGACTACAGAAAAACTGACGTATAAAAGGCAGAGCGGCCTGCCGCCGCTACTGCAGATCTGCATTAAATCATCAATTTATTTTAAATTGGATAAGGATTAATGCTGTGTTGGTTAAAACCGCTTCGAAAATTAGCCAGTATTTGTCGTAAAAAGTAAATGACAAAAATATTTTATTGTGTGATATCCATAAGAGATATATATACCATCGCGGACATTTTTGTAGACCTTTTGAATGTGTACAATACTTAGTACATTATTTTGATAAATCCTTTACTGTACAAGCAGTTCGGCTATGGAATGACTTGCCCGTGTCCATAAGGCGTGCTCAAACTCTGTCCACTTTTAAAACTATGATAAGAAAGCACTTCCTCTCTCTTTAAACATGTCATTATATTTTATCTGATCTTGTATAATATTTATTCATTAGATGTATATATTTAGATAAACTAGTATGATACATTTAACGTACATATTTATTGTATACTCTATGTAAATAGTACACTGTAGACTACCTACACTATTTCTCTCTCCTTCCCCTTAGTATTCCATCCAAAGGTTGTCTGTAAAAGATCGCTCTTAGCGATAAGACCGCCCATTGTGTCACCCTTTGTAAAATCTTTATATTTATGTTTCTGTAATCTATATGGTGTACATAATAAAGAGTATTCAATTCTATTATATTATATTTTTCTATTTTGATAAATCTCATAAGATTCAGTCTGCGTTTTACTGCAAACGCGGAAAAATGTAATTACTTACGATATAAATTATATATTACTTACGAGAAAAAACCGCATCAGAATCCGTTGCAGAGTTTTAAAGATTTAATCTTACTGTGGAGGAATGAGGAACAGGGAGTAAAGCTCACTCATCCTCCATAGAAAAGGGAGGATCCTCCAACCAGACGGGTGTTATGTCTGGCGGGCACTTGCCCGATGGTTGATATTGGCAAGTTGTATGTATGCTAATTGCACGGTAAACTCTGATTGCGAGATGTAGAATTCGTGTGACGTCAGTATGACGCGTCGTTCATTTTGTGGCGTTTGTAGGTACCGCTACATCACTCCCCTCCGGAGACCGGAGGTCGATAGTGGGCTGAGTCTTGAATCTTTGTGATTCTTGCTAGGCCAGCTGAGGTTCCAGTGAGTCGGAACCGGTTGCCGCGTAGTTTACGGTGAGTCGGAACTGTCTTTGAAGATTCCCCAGTGAGTCGGGGTGGTGGCGCTGCGTTATACTCCAGTGCGTCGGATGTCGTACAGCGCCGGCCGGCCGGCCGGCACCCCGGGTTGAGGCTAGCTGCTGCGTCGACCAGGAGAGAGGGCTCTGCTTGTTG
Organism: Sesamia inferens; assembly: GCA_037179545.1. Taxonomy (NCBI): domain Eukaryota; kingdom Metazoa; phylum Arthropoda; class Insecta; order Lepidoptera; family Noctuidae; genus Sesamia; species Sesamia inferens. The sequence goes on from CM073950.1 coordinate 17,803,235, forward strand.
ACCGGCCGAAAGTGCAGTGTGCTGTGCCGAGGTTGCTGATGAGGCTGAGGGTAATGACCAGGGATGCGCGGTCGCTGCATGCTTGTGGTCAGGATACCCGTTGTAGCCGTGGGTGCTGGCTGGCTGGGTGATTCGTCGATGAAGCATTCGGGAGTGATGATGATGACGTCACGCTCAAGTTGTTGCACGAAGGCTGCGCTGACGTTCATGCTCGGGGTCACCAATGTGGAGGCATGAGGAACAGGGAGTAAAGTTCACTCATCCTCCATAGAAAAGGGAGGATCCTCCGACCAGACGGGTGTTATGTCTGGCGGATTCATTTTGTGGCGTTTGTAGGTACCGCTACATTACAAAGGGACATAGGGAAAGAGAAAATGACTTTGTTTTATAATATTAGTAATCTGGAAAAATACCTACTAGTGCAGATGTAGGTAATGTACCTAACTAGGTACCTAAATCACTAATTACATGTTCTAAAAAGCCAAATTATCGGTCCATTAAGCCATCAAACCAGTACGCCACATTTCTGTATCAAAATGCGGTTATAAATGGGTTATGCGCAACATAACCCAGCAATATGAGCCCAAATTGGAGCCAACATTTGTATTCATAAACGCGAACCGATGGTCTGCAGCGATAGCCGAGACTCGGTGCCACCACCAGCGATAAGACATGCAAATTGCATATACAATGCATGCTGCAATTATTTGTTGTGTTTTATGTTGGCTATTTCGCTATATTGTTTTGTAGAAAAGATTATTTTTAAGACAGCGGTTTTGAGACGAATTGAGAGAAGACTCTTGGCGAATGACAGCTATGACTTATGTGACCATCATGTATCTACTACATAATGTAATCACATTCCGTTACTTTATTTTTAATTCTTTTATTTATTTAATTTTAAAGTTCACTTATCTTTCGTGAAAAAAAGAATATCCTTCGAGCAGACTGGTGTTGTGTCTAAAAGGTAACAACGGATGATGTTTGAAAGTTATGTATACTTATACAGCGTTATTTTGTGTACATGCGAAACCTGAAACACGTGTCCAGTATTTTTATGTAAATAATCTGGGTACAATATTACAAAAATATAACATGAAAAATCACATAATTATGAGGTTGTTATGTTACTTGCCCTCTACGTCGAACACATTTTTGTCAAATGATTGCGACTAGTTGGGATCGTTTGGACCGAACTGACCAATGGGCGGTCCAAACGATCACAACTGATACCAACTAGTCGCAATCATTTGACAAAAATGTGTCGATTAGGGGGCTGGTTGTCTCTACAAAATATGGTCAATGAGCCGCTCGCCCGCTCGCCCGCTCGCGCCTGCAGCGACACGGCGTGGCGGGTGCCCTAGGACACTATGCTCCGCTGTGAACTGTAGTGTGCGCTCGATAACCACACTGCAATATTTTTGAATAAAGAAAAAATAACGTTGTATGTTAGTTTCATGGTAAACTCTGCAAGCGAGATGCACACATAACATAAATCTTTACTATAATTTTTTTTTTTAATTTTATAAACTAACGCTTGACCGCAATCCCGCCTGATGGTAAGCAGTGATGCGATCGTTGATGGTAAAGCGCGCTAGTTTATTAAGAGCCTATTCATTCAGAAAAACTGAGCGAATAGGAAGGAAGATGGAAGTTGAGCGAGGTAATGCAATGTTAAACCCAACAACACGACCAACGATGCTACGCCAAAGGGAGATTGATCTGAAGACCCTCCACGACCAAACTCCCAACACAAAAACATTAGGCGCATCGTACCCGGCACACATCGCAACACAACTGCTCAGGCCCGTCCTCCAAACGGCTTCACCAGACATCATGCCGGAACACGACAAATCGCTTGGCGGCAAGGCTTTGTCTGGTGGGTGGTAACTTCTGCCGGCGGCCGATGTTATGGCCTACCACCGAGAGGTTTTATAAATCGGAAAGTGAGTTTGTTTGTTTGTTCCACTTTCACGCCGTAACTACCGAACCGATTGCTTTGAAATATTGCAGACGTAAAATTAGAAGTACGGATTAAATAATAGGGTACTCTTTATCCCGGGAAAATTTGATATTTCCGAGGGAAAACAAAAATATTGTTCGCTTCATACCAGTTCAGTGATAGATGGAAAATGAAAAAAATTCTTTTGCAACATATTACCTTGTTTTAAACGACACATAGCGATGTGTCGTTTAAAACAAGATTATTTTTGTTAAGACGTTGCCCCATACTAGGAATTTGTCTTGTATCGTGGGTGAGTTTACAAACATACAAACTCACATATACAAACAGCCAGACCCGGAACAACTAATTGTAGGCCATGCAAATATTTGTTCAGTGCGGGAAACGAACCCACGACACGAAGCGCAGCAGTAAATCGCACATGCGAACTTAGAAGCTAAATGATACCATAATTAATCCCCGAAAATGAGATCTAAAAAGCCGTGGGCGGAAAGCTAGTAACATATAAAATACATCAAACACAATGGATGGTATTATCATAATGGATGGTTGACCGCCTCCGTGGCGTAGCGGTAGCGAACGCGGCCGCTACGCAAGGAGGCGCGGGTTGATCCCCGCGCTGTGCGATATATTTGCACTGGTCTGCTCGTGCCTCGGAAAGCACGTTAAGCCGTTGGTCCCGGTTGCCATACGAACATCTAGTAGCAGTCGTTAAGGGTTGTTGGAGCCCTCAAAAGTCCAGCAATTGGTCTAACTGCAATGCTTCGATATCGCCTTCGGGTTGTGGAGGTCAGACGGCAGTCGCTTCATGGAAAATGTCGAACTTTCGCCAAAATCAATAGTTAGACTGATAAAGCGGACCCCAGACTCCAAAGCTGAAAAAAAAAGTTTCGGATGCGACAGGAATTAACGCTGAGATGATAATGATAACAATGGATGGTATTATCGCTTCCTGAAAGCTGTCCCAGTGCTGTCTACGAAACTGAGATCTCATCTAAACCTACATAAAATTACGAGTTAAAGGTTCTTTTCGTTTAATATGTTGATGACCTTGTTGTTCTTCCATACTTCGCAAAGAATTTGGACGCGCTTAAAGAAATTATACATTTTTAATACAAACTGTTTTATAATAAATAATCTAGAATTTTTGTAAAGTTGTAAAAACCACGTGAGTACAGAGTGTTTGATATTTTTATGAAATCCGTCTCGTAGGACCAAAAAATGTTTGTGATTGTTGTTGATATTTCTTCGATAGCTGGATTGCGTTTATGAGGCCCGTTTTTGGGAAATTGCATTCAAGCAGAATGAAAATGGGAGAAGGACTTACTGGAATATACAGCGCTGCCCTCTCCGGGTTGCCTTCACAATTGTCCACTGGTATCTTTGGTTGTTGGATCCAAGGGGTAATGATTGATTTAAAGGATGGTCAGGATCCGCCGGCCAGGCGTCCGTTCTTGTTGCTGGTTTTGGTTTTTTGGTGTTGTGTTTTTGAACCAGGAAGAAATTGGCTGTTATTTTTTTGTAAGTTTTCTGGCTTAATCTCTAGGCCTTTAAGCCAGATATATGGAATTAGGAAGTGCATAGGAAGGAATCGGGAAATTTGAATGTGCTTGATGTAAGAATGGTTGTATGCTTTAACACAGAGTATTACATTAATAATTTCGCCATATCATTTTCAAATGTTTAAACGACATTGAACACAAACAATCATAGTATGGACACTCAAAATGAATCCAGCGAAAATACTCGAAGCACACCTTAAACTAATCTGCGAAATAGCTCATATAGCATCGCTATCACTGCACACATTACATTAATGTTCGGAACTGATTTGTTCGACGAAATAACCCTATAATGGCTAGGCCATTTCAACCTCTTAACTAAGGCTGCTTGCCCAATGGAGCAGGGCGAGTCAACGTAGAAGAGACTACAAGAACAACTGAAATGATTTGTTTCAAGAGAATTAAATATTATAAAACCACTAATACACGTCATTTAAAAAAAAATAAGCTTAATTCGTTGATATATCTATACCTTTGAGATGAACTGATGAAATAACTCAAAGGACAAAACCTCCCATAAACTGAAACATAATCTTGGCTTGAGGACCAATTGGGTTGTATCCTAAAAATAATATAATGTCCATCAGATAGATTTATAAAAAATTATTAACACGTATTTTTTATTTTTTCTTTCATTCAAATACTTAGGAAGATATATTGATTTGAAATGTCGCATGACGTCACACAGTGGTACAAATTATACCCGGCGTGACGTAATTAGCCCTCCTCCGTAACTTTAATACGCTATATCTCAGTAGTTTTTGGTAATTTCGACAAAATAAAAAATACGGGTTTTAATTTTTTTTTATCTATAAGATGGACTAATTATTTGTTTGATTTTCATACCTTGGATACATCCAAACAGTTTTTTGAATTGATTTTCGCTGAGATAAGATTGATACTTGAATTTAAGCTTGAACTTGAATTTTAAGCCCAAGAATTGACCTTCAGATCATGTGACTAGGCAATCGATGCCGAAGTTAACGGACGTAGTTCTGCACACATTCTGGGGTTGTGACCCCGTATCCGTAAAAGCCTAGATGATCTTCTTTTCTTTTCTTTTCCGTGTCTCGTTTCTACCGTTTGATTTTATTATTGACATTCCATTCCATTACTTACCTTGTATTTTATGAGATTTTGAACTTTTATAATTAATATAATATTGACTTACCTGAAACACAGGTTTAATAAACCTAGCTCGGGTATGTCGCTAATTTTACATGATTCTCTGTATAATAATACGTTCTGTATGACCTTATGTATATTTTTAGTCACACATAATACCTAGCTTTTATTTAGGCAATAAGATATGTATGTATTTCGATAAGAATATTTTTGTCGTTTTTATTTTAAAATGTTGTGTAAGTTTTTGAATAAAGATTATTATTATTATTATATTACTTTAAAGACAATTCAGTGTCATTATTTTGTAATTTATTTTTGCACTAGCGACCCGCCCCGGCTCCGCATGGATGCAACGCCGATACTAAAAAAACTATAGAAAAACTGTTACCGTTGTTTAAAAAACATAGCGGACCGCTGCTCCCGCCCCACCCCGGTCGGTCGGTGCCACCGTAAAGGCGACGCCCTGCAATTTTAAATCTGTAATATCTTCGAAAATATACATTTAAATCATATGCTGTAAAGGGCGATATAGATCTATATTAAATCAACAGTGTATTTAAGGTATTAAATTGGATAAGGATTAATCCTGTATTAGTAAAAATTGCTTCGAAAATTAGCCGGTATTTATCGAAAAAAGTAAATGACAAAAAAATGTTATTGTGGGATATCCATAAGGGATAGACCATCGGACATTTTTGTAGAGCTTTTCAATGTGTACAGTATTTAGTACATTATTTTGATAAATCTCGTTGGGGTTTCAAATCGGACCAGTAGTTCCTGAGATTAGTGCGTTCAAACAAACAAACAAACAATCAAACAAACTCTTCAGCTTTATATATTAGTATAGATATAAAAAACCAAGATGGTAAGGTAGTCATTGGATTTCGGTTTAAATTTAACATAGAATCAAATATCAAACCCGTTCTTGTCATGTTTGCTAATAGGATATTTTGTTTCAGTGCGATTAGTGAAAGTGCTGTTCGCGGAAGTGCTATTCAAATCTGTGCTCTAAATGGACACCTGGAAATTTAAATTTTGATGTCCTATTTTTTTTTTTATAATTATAAACTAGCGCTTGACCGCAATCCCGCCTGATGGTAAGCAGCGATGCGATCGTTGATGGCAAAGCGCGCCAGCTTATTAAGAGCCTATTCACTCAGAAAAACTGAGCGAATAGGAAGGAAGACGGCAGTTGAGCGAGGTGATGCAATGTTAAACCCAACAACACCACCAATGATGCTGCGCCAAAGGGAGATTGATCTGAAGACCCTCCACGACCAAACTCCCAACACAACAACATTAGGCGCATCATACCTCGTCGTCCTCCATACAGCTTCACCAGACATCATGCCGGAACACGACAAATTGCTTGACGGCAAGGCTTTGTCTGGTGGGTGGTAACTTCTGCCGGCGGCAGATGTTATGGCCTAGCACCGAGAGCAACAACCTAACAACTACCCACTTCTTCGCTATTCTCTACTTTAATGGAATAGCAGCCTTAACAACTATACAATGTTGCGAGTTAAAATGCATTTCAGTATGAAAGGCTTTTTTTTTAAATGGAAAACTCGCACAAAAAAATTCATTAGTTTCAAACATCTGGGTCAAGGTGTCGTTAGTTCGGCATATTTTTACAATGGATGTTTTTGCTGAACGCAGGGTGTGTGTCACCCCTTTTGGGGGTTAAAAAATATGTTTATATGTGTATTTGAAAAGGTGAACGTGGCAATAATACATTAGAGGGGTCTTTATGTGAAAGGGATGGTTTTCTTTAAGATAGGATTTAGGAGGGGTGCGTGGTTCAAGGCACGCGGTTTAATTTTATTATGTGTACATGTTTTTAGAATTTAACTTTTCTTAAAGTTGTAGAAATGAGTTTGCGGTTTTTCTTTTCGTAGAAGGTATATAGGAAGGTATGTATGTAATATTTTAACTTTAAGAATTCGATTTTTTTTTTGTTTTTGTCACGCAATAATACACTTGCAATCACAGCTAGAATTATTTTGAAGAATATTGTTAATATCCATTGCTTCATAGCGCTCGAACAATATGTGACAATATGGCTGATTGGCGACCCAGATTTAACTCGAAACGGTCTCCAAAACCTGAGCACAGGGGTAGAGTAGCCAGCCTTTCGGTATTCTATAGGATGCATTCTGGCTAGTGTGCAAGGGAATTGCATGATTTAATTCCCCCATCTCCGTTCCACCATCGGACGACCCGTCGTACGGCGACTTTTCACCCTTACGTTGTTGACACTACTGCGATCCGGACGAAGCGTTTCGCTTCTTCTTTTATACCGCGTACATCTGGAACAATTTGCCGGCGGCGGTGTTTCCATCACACTACAATTTGAGTATCTTCAAGGCTAGAGTGTATAGGCTCTTAATAAACTAGCGCGCTTTGCCATCAACGATCGCATTACTGCTTACCTTCAGGCGGGATTGCGGTCAAGCGCTAGTTTATAATATATAAAAAAAAATGTCTGCTGCACACAAATAACGTAATGAACTGTAAAATTGCTACAAATAGTGTGGTATGTAATTTATTACACTTTATTCAGTTTCTTACCGAATCCCTATGTCAGTGTGATGACACCAATATCTGTGGATGATACCTATTCTATATCTATTTTTACTCGACTGCCAGGAAGGGTTATTATTTTAGTTTATGGCAATTGAAGCCGATGTCGACTATTCTGCTAATGTCTTCTTCTTCTACTTTTTTCAAGGTGAGATTCAACCTCAACTCTAGGTCAATGGCTTCTGTGGAATAGATACCACGATAATAAGTTATAAATAGAAATTATTTAAAAAAAATATTTCACAATAATGGCGGATATCGCCAATGACAGTTGAAAAAGACGACTGCGTGAACCATCTATGAGGAGGAGTCATGATGTGGCCACTATGTTGCGATACTTCAATGTTCTTTATGAATTATTTATTTAATGAATGCACTTTTTACTACATGCGCTTTTATTTAGTAATCGACACTTAGCTTTACACAACTTTGCTACATCTTAGCTTTCCCGTCAAAACTTATCTGCCAATGTCAAAAGTGGATTGAATTTTATAAACATTGTACGGCTGTTTCTACATGACACTGACAAAGCAATCGACGTTTAACGTCAAATTATTGACAAAGAATTGTTTATTACTACTCAATTATAAGCAACGCTTATGAATAAAACGGCAGCCGTGGTGTACCGGTAGCGTACGCGGCCGCTGCGCAAGGAGGCGCGGGTTAGATCACCGCACAGTGCAAATATTTGTATGCATGAATATGAATATTTGCACTGGTCTGGTCGTGTCTCGGAAAGCACGTTAAGCCGTTGGTCCCGGTTGCCACACGAACATCTAGTGGCAGTCGTTACGGGCTGTTGGAGCCCTCAAAAGTCCAACAATTGGTCTAACTGCAATGCTTAGATGTCGCCTTCGGGTTAGGTAAAGCGGACCCCAGACTCCAAAGCTGAAAAGGTTTCGGAAGCGACTGGGGTTAATGCTGAGATGATGATGATGCTTATGAACAAAACTATGTGCCTCCCGCTTGCTACAAAAAGGCCCAGTTCAGCAAAAATGACAGACAAATAGTGTCTGACGCACACGCACCCTCGCACAAACACACCCCCACACACGCACCCGTTAGCATGCAACGTAGAGTGTAAAAAAGTGCTTCCTCTCTCCTAACTTCACTTATTTTGTTTGTGCCCGACAGGGTCCACATGAACTAATTTTAAGTATTACCATCTAAGAATACATATTGTGGAAAACAATAAAAGTATTGAGTATTGAGTAACCTGATGTGTGAGGTTTTCATTCAACATAAATAAAATAGGAATATCGACATTTAGCCCTTCCAAATCGCCAACCCGCATTGAGCAAGCGTGGTGATTACGCTCAATCAATCTATGTATGAGAGGAGACCTGTGCCCAGCAATGGGACGATAAAAGGTTGATGTTGAAACTAGTGCTTGCCCGCAATCCCACCTGATGGTAAGCAGTGATACAGTAGACAGCTAATTTATTAAGAGCCTATTCACTCTATCCTTGAAGACACTTAAATTATAGTGAGACGGTAACACCGCCGCCGCGATATAAAAGACGAGGCGAAAGGCTTTGTCTGGATCGTGGTGGTGTCAACAACGTAAGGGTGGATACTCGTTATACAACGGGTCTTCCGATGATATATCGCACACTCTCCAAAATGCATCGTATAGAACATCGCCAGGCTGGCTACTCTTCGCCTGTACTCCAGGCTTTGGAGATATTTAGTGACGATCGATGTTTTGTTAAATAATAAAAACCGTGCGAAAAAGGGCGGGTCACTAGTTAAAGCATTTATATTATAATCATTATTTTTTTGTTTGAGTCAACTAACAACCTAAATAACTACACAACGACTCTTTTTAATAAAACATACGCCCCGTAATAACATTCCATAAGCTAATATTATAAAACTACGTATTTATAGACCCTTCAGTCTGCCCACTTATAAATAACTGGATTTAATATACATCAAATTACAGACAAAGATGTCGTAAGCACCGTGAAACAGTTATTTTTTTATAGTCAACATGAAGACACTGTAAAATATGGACGAATCGTTGATAAATCAATAAAGTGACTTTGTGTTTCGTTAAAATGTAAGCTCTTATTGTAATACAGTTTGCTAAGTTTTCTTTTGATTTTTGGGTTCGCTTTGGGTAAGCTCTCATCGACCCTGGTCCAGGCAGTAATACTGGCAAAGGTGGAGGCGGGCGCGTGAGGCAGCGGGAAACCCAGCACCCTCAAGCCACTAGCCGCCGCAGGAGACGCCCTGCTCGAGAGACGAGATCGAACTCCCAGCCATCGTAGACCCGAGCCTGCGGATAAGGACCTGGCCCGTGTCGACGGCGCGTTGTGTTTCACGCGCGCCTCAAAGATATGTCAGCTCAGAAGACCGATGCCTCCTGGGTCAGGGTTGTGGGTTGGTTAAAAAAGAAACCGTGGCCCTGGGCCGTCGCACAGGCAAGTCAAGAAACACGGGTGGGTTTTAATCAGTAAAAGTCTGACTAGCCCTTCCGCTCCGCCCAGAGTGGGAGAAGTCATTTGATGATTTCCCATCCCAACAAAAAAAAAAGCTCTTATTGTAATAAAGTTTTCTTTTGATTTTTGGGTTCCGTACCAAAAAGGTTGCCAACAAAATTCTATAGCTAAGACTTTGCTATCGTTCCGTTCATCTATCGCAAGGCTGTCTGATCTTTTAAACCGTAATAGAGTCTATTAATAAATCCGCCTCTTTTTCGGAGTACTGCCGAGCTTAATTTCTGTTAAAGCCTTTGAGACTGAAATATTAAGTTTAACGAGTTAACAATTTAGCGTATTTTAGTTAGAAAATTATGTTTATTTTAGATACTAAATGATACGCCTCCTGAACAGTCTATTTTTAGTTATTTCTTGTACAAATATCTATAAAATTCTCAGCATTTTGCTCAATATTTCAACATAGTGACTTCAGAACCTATAGATATTTTCTTAAATAAGTAGGATAGAGTATTGTTGTGTGTGTGTCCTTAAACTATGTCCATGCAAAAAATCACAATCGATCCGTTGCTCCATCACTGTAAAGCGATCAACGACACGAACAATTCAGATTCGAATTGATAGAATTACTTGGAAAGGATCTCCGTAGCGTAGCGGTAGCGAACTGCGACCGCTGCGCAAGGAGGCGAGGATTCGATCTCCGTGCAGTGCATATATTTGTATGCATGAATATGAATATTTGCATTGGTCTGGTCGTGCCTCGGAGAAAAGCACGTTAAGCCTTTGATCCTGGTTACCATCTTCTTCTTCTTCTTCAAGCTATGGATGTCCACTGCTGGACAAAGGCCACGCTGACCGGTCTTGTGCTGCCCGCATCCATCGGCTTCCCGCAACCTTAACCAGGTCATCGGTCCGCCTCGTTGGGGGCTTCCCTACGCTGCGTCTTCCAATACGTGGCCGCCACTCCAGAACCATACTGCCCCATTGGCCATCGGTTCTACGAGCATTGTGCCCTGCCCACTGCCACTTAAGTTTAGCGACTCGCAAAGCTATGTCGGTTACCATGCGAACATCTAATGGCAGTCGTTACCGATTGTTGAAGCCCTCAAAAGTGTAACAACTGGTCTAATTGCAATGCTTCTATATCGCCTTCGGGTGGTGGAGATCAGACGGCAGTCGCTTCACGGTAAATTTTCGAAGTTTAGCCAAAATCAACAGTTAGAGTGGTAAAGCATGATGTCTGGCGAAGCCGCACGGAGGACGGGTCTGAGCAGTTGTGTTGCAATGTGTGCCGGGTACGTTCGGTATCGTTGGTCGTGTTGTTGGGTTTAACATTGTACCACCTTGCTCAACTGCCGTCTTCCTTCCTATTCACTAAGTTTTTTAAGTGAACGGGTTTAATAAACTAGTGCGCTTTACCATCAACGATTGCATCACTGCTTAACATCAGGCGGGATTGCAGTCAAGCGCTTGTTTATAATTATTAAAAAAAAAAGCGATCTCCAGACACCAAAGCTGATAAAGCTTTGGATGTGACTGGGATTAACGCGGAGATGATGATGATGACTTGGAAAGGATCCGTCTCTGCATACCCTCTCATAGAACAAATGCATAATGTTATGTACTCGTATAAGCACAATTATTCCTACTATATGAGCCGAAGAAACACCAAGTTCCCATTAAACCTCGTTCTATAGGATGCTTTAAATAATAATGCCGTCTTAATTATTGTTCGTAGTTTCAAGCAAGGAAGTTGGTTCTACACAAGTGCTTGCGCGTCTTACACTGGCTTCATTGTAGGTACTTGGTCTTAGGTTACCTGCATGTCTACAAGTATACTTGGTCCTAAGTGTTGTATGCCTTTGAATAGACTATGTTTGTAGGCATGTTAACAAATAGTGTTCAGGTATATATCACATTTAGATCTGTATTTAGAAGTATACAAAACGTTCAAAGTCGAAAAGTCTTTGTATTTTTAGCACTTTTATCAATATTATTGAAATGACATGTCACAAAATTTATTTGAAAAATCATTGATAAAAATCCCCTGGTAAGTTGTTTAGTTGTTGCTGTTAAATAGCCTCCCTGTTAAATAGCAATAACTAAGCCACTTTCCAGGGGATTTTTTAGAATTTGGTGTCCAATTCAGAAATTAAAATAAGATTATTTAAATATTAAGTATTCAAATAACCTCATTGTAATTTCTGAATATTCAAATAATCTTATTTTATTTTCTGAATATTCAACTCATCTTATTTTAATTTCCGAATTGTTTTTATGTTTTCTACAATTAACGCTTTTAACGTATACATCTTTCTGCATCGTTCTTACATTGTGTCCATGGAGTTTCTTGCCCGTTCGTTTGTCTTATTCGATTATTCCATTTTCAAATTAATAAATAAATATTGTTCGGTATGTACAAAACCCTCCAATAAGCATAAACTCCCGCATCCGTGGCAGTCTCCGTGTCCGTGACATAGCAGACAAACTGCAAGAGAGTCGCCTGCGCTGGTACGGTCACGTCTTACGTAAACTGTAATGTTACTTGGGTAACAAATGTCTTGCCATGGCGCCTCCGCCGGGTCGGAACAAGCGAGGTGGACCAAAGAAGTATTGGCTTTACGTTGTAAGAGATGACATGCGTGCCAACAATCTCACACCACGGGATGCCAGAGATCGCGCGAAATGGAGGCGTATTAGTAGGAAAGCGGACCCCGGGCTCCAACGCGAACGCTGAGATGATGATGATTATATTTCTGCATCGTTCTCAAATTTAAAATTTTATTATTCTAACTGTGTCCATAGAGTTTCTTGCCCGTTCGTTGTCTTATTCGATTCTTCCTTTTTCAAATTAATAAATAAATACTGTTCGGTATGTACAAAGCCCACCAATAAGCATAAGCGAATATCTTTTTTAAATTTTATAATAAAATACTTGTTTGCTACACCGACGTAATTACGTCGGCGCCGGGTGTCGCTGAACACCAGCGCTGGGCTCTGTTTTGTACAGAGTCGCAGCATAATGCTGAACGACAGCCGTTATGCGTGGATGTGACGTATGTCAATCATATAGGTATTCAGCCTATAATGGTGGTGAAGAAATAATTTGCACAAAGTAAACAAACTTAACAACATTTTCTTTCTTTCTTTTTAGTGTCAAACTAAGCACGTGAAATGAATTCATAAGTTAATTTTACCTGTGAATTCTACTACCATATGGGTTTGCCTTATGTATATTTTTACGTAGGTACATACAAAATGTGTTGGATACTCCTGCCAACTCCTTTGGGAAATTCCGGCGCATTCTTATGTTATGTTATGGGGGTTGATAGAGTGAGCAGAATGCTCTTTATTTATCTGTTCTTATTTTAATATTTTGCCAGTTTTACGATGTTTATTAAAAGATTATATAAAGGGTGTCTCTGACATCGACGCACAAACGTGTTCCATGGATCCAGTACATGATTCTGAACCCCCCAGTGGTGGAATTTTTCGTCGGTTTTTTCCTGATTTAAAAAAATAATATGCAGTTTTTTTCACTTTAAACCGTTCATAATTGCTATACTTTTATAACCCAATAAGATTTTAAAGTAAAAAATAATTAATTCGCTAATTGCACAAAAAAGCGCAATGTGAACAAAACTCGAAAAACGATCCTATCAGCTGATTTAATAGAGTTCACATCAGGGGTCAACGTCATACCCACAAACACGCGCGGCGGCACGCTTGCAACGTTCAAAGGCCGAGCCGACACATTTTTTAAACAGTGTTATTTCTGTAACCGCTCATTAACGATATAAATGACTATCATAATTTTATTAGTGGCATGCGGTGTAGCCTTCTCGCGAAATTTGCGTTACGCTGTCAGATACAGCCTGTATAAGACCTTGTATTGTTAGTCTATTAAGGTGCTGTACAAACTCCGTTAAGCACTCAGTTTTTTATCCCATAAGTTTTTACGTAAATTGATATATATTGGGTGATTATCACACCGCCACCAATCACCCTGCATATTGCGTGTCTGTTGACCTAAATTAACATATTACTACTAACTGTATAAAAGTAATTAAATGGATGTATTTTCAGTGTGTTGGACTGTACTTATTTTCTATACAAACGGAGATACAAGCAACGTTTAAACAAGCATTCACGCACTACTCTGAGTGGCGCGTGGCAGTTTGATATTCAAGAAAACTTGCTTAAAAATGAAATAGTTATATATGATAGAAAAACAATAAAAAAACAGAGCTTCAGAATTTATTTTTGTTGGAAAGTAAAGTATTATCTTTTATTTAAAAGTGATTCAAATACATATAGAAATATACGAAGAAATCTTCCATAAAATCAATGTAATTTTGTGTGTGCTGTTTTATGAACTTTTTTGTTGCCACGATGCGCTATTGTCAATTTCCTACTTCAAAATTATTTCTTACCGCACCTTATAAGCTAAGAATATTACTTTAACAATGTTAAATACGATCTCCGTTCAGTGGGTCCCCTTGGCAAACGCCATCAAGGCAGGCTCAGACTGAGATGGCACGATGAGCATGACTCCTTAATCAAGATCTGGTCCTTAGCAGATACACAATATGCAAAGAAAACCCTGTATGATCCGTGAAGGTATTGTTAGGTATCGATAACTGATTCTACTAATGCTTATAAAGCCAGGCTAAATTTAAAAAGATTCGCAGATACATGTGCGGTAAGCAATAAATGCGCGGGCGGAGGGCGGCAGGGCACGCGGCACTCGGTCGCATGGCTCATAATAATACCGTCAAAAATTGTGTTGTCACTTTTTAACCAAATACCAAATTTTGGGGAAGTTGGAATTAATTCGCGGAAAAAAAAAGATTATTTCAAAATTCATTAGTATCGTTACTATGATGACTATGTAAAGTTTACCTAATCTTTATTACCCTTATGGGTCGGACGGGGTTTTCTTTACAAATTGTGTACATAGAGAAGTGGTGTACTTTGGAAAGTGCGTGGGAATGATATAACTTAATTCTGCCATCACCGTTTCATCATTGGACGGTGAGTATCCGTCCTTACGTTGTTGACACCGCTACAATCCAGACGGAGGGTTTCCCCTCGTTTTTTATATCGCGTACATGAAAGAACTGGAACAATTTGCCTGCAGGAGTCATTCCATCTGATTACAATTTAACTTAACTTAATAAACTACTGCGCTTTATCATCAACGATTGCATTACTGCTTACCATCAGGCGGGATTGCGGTCAAGCCTAATTAAGAATGCTAAAAAAAGAGTAGTGAGTTCTTTGGCCTAAGGGCAAACAATGCAGACTAATAAAAGAGTTATAAAATATAGATAATGATCTTTTAAATAAACCACAGCTTCAGAATTGACACTAAAAGGCTGTGTCAGAGTTCAAAGCTCCTTAAAGTGGTTATGAATATAAAATGACAATTATTTCGTTATGACTACCATTATTTTCAAATTCATTGGCTTAAGGTGGCATTAATTTTGATTGCGTATTTTTTTTTAAAGCTCTTGTAAGTGGTGAACCACGTATACTTTGTTATTCGAAAAGTGCTGATTCTCAGCCTAATTTTGATATCATTTGATTATATTATTATAATTTTTTTTTTTTAATAATTATAAACTAGCGCTTAACCGCAATCCCGCCTGATGGTAAGCAGTGATGCGATCGTTGATGGTAAAGCGCACTAGTTTATTAAGAGCCTATTCACTCAGAAAAACTGAGCGAATAGGAAGGAAGACGGCAGTTGAGCGAGGTGATGCAATGTTAAACCCAACAACACGACCAACGATGCTGCGCCAAAGGGAGATTGATCTGAAGACCCTCCACGACCAAACTCACAACACAACAACATTTGGCGCATCGTACCCGGCACACATCGCAACACAACTGCTCAGACCCGTCCTCCGTACGGCTTCACCAGACGTCATGCCGGAACACGACAAATCGCTTGGCGGCAAGGCTTTGTATGGTGGGTGGTAACTTCTGCCGGCGGCCGATGGCCTACCATCGAGAAAAATTATAATCGTAAACAAAATATCAAAGGTATTCTTCGAAAAGTTAGGCAGAAATACACCTAAAATGCGCCAGAGGAACTCTGAAAAAAGAAGAAAAAAAAATATACAGTAGATAAACCTATAAGGGCAAATTTTTCAATATACAGACTTTTTTATTCGTACAATAGTGTTAACGTCTTTTAAATGGACGAACCATTAAAAATCTCAAATTTATTGCTCCTGACAATATTATCTACCGCTGGAAATATCAGTTCCAAATAAACTAACAGACTATTAAAATATTTGCTTATACATATTACTATAATTTAATTCTTGGCCTAAACAATAATTTTCCTAAAGAAAACGCGCATAATATTGTTAAACGAAACAAGCGCCTGAAAATGTAGAAAGCCTCCACACAATGCATAAAGGATTGTACAAGACTTGCACAATCCTTGCAAGTCGTGCAAGATGTTGCAAGTACCGTGTTTCAAGAACAGGGTCTTTGTCACGACGAACTTTGTCACATTCTGTAATTAATTCTGTAGCTGCAATGTGAGGGTTACTTTTTTATCCTTTTTTTATGTGGCTATAGAGTTTGTTTATTATTTTTATCTTCATCAAAACTTACATATATAACATGTAAATTAATTAACGCACTTCCTGTTCGCTTCCTCTTTTATTCCGCGTACATCGTAGGACTGGAAAAATTTTCCAGCGGCGCTGTTTCCGTCACACTACAATTTGAGTGTCTTTAAGGCTAGAGTGAGTTGGCTCTTAATAAACTAGCGCGCATTACCATCAACCATCGCATCACTGCTTACCATCCGACGGGATTGCGGTCAAGCGCTAGTTTATAACTTATAAAAAAAAAGTAGTTTGTTCAAAATCGTTTACTGAATCGGTTTATAGGTATCATTTTTAATATAGGTATATTTTTATCCCAAAAATAATTAAAACTACGGAAATTATTATCAATAAAAATCGCAATTACAAATTTAATCATTGTATACAAATTAAAGAAAAGAAAAAGCTCCTAGTACTGTGATCTACCATCAGCTGTGTCGCTTGGTAACCACACTGCAACAATTTCTAAATGTATTTGGAAAAAAATATAACATGGTGTAAAAATGATTGCAATCGATTCAGTTCTTTCATCATCATCATCATCAACCTTTTTATCGTCCCACTGCTGACTCCTCTCATACAGAGAAGGATTGAGCGTAATCACCACGCTTGCTCAATGCGGGTTGGCGATTTCAGACTTAAAGTCCAGGTTTCCTCAAGATGTTTTCCTTCACCTTCAGTCATCGGTGTCCAAGATATACTTAAAAAGTGCATATAACTTTAGAAAAGTTGCATTGGTACTTGCCTGACTTGGAATCGAACCCGCGCACTCATACATGAGAGGCTGGTGTTTTAACCACTAGGCCACCACAACTTATTCAGTTGCTTATTCTGAACAAACTATGCACATTCAGGTTCCGTATAAAGTAAAAATTACGTTGTATTTATAATAAAATATATTCATACGTTAAAAATCTACCTATATTATATTATGCCATAGATATTTAAGACATGATTAAAAACATGGCGACTCATAATACATCAGGCGTCGACTAATTTGATAGGACTGAACTAATAAATGACTTCTGTAGTTTTCTTAAATAGAAAGAAAAACATGCACAGAATTTAAAAATAGTTTAGTGCGTGAAAAAGGGATTTGCGCGAATGTCAATCCTATAAGGAAAGTAGTATAATCTTCCTGAATAAATAAGGATATTCAACCACAAAATCTCACTACATCGGTACAACGAAACCCGAACGATCGAGCAAAACCAACTCTAAACCACTCGAAAACAAATCGAGCAGACATCTATCCTCTGCACAGTTTAGTAAACCGAGAGACTTCAACTGTCAACTGGTGTAGGGTGGGACAGGACCATAGAATATATAGGGCACAGAATGTCAGGTGCACGTCATGTGCGAAAACACCCGCCCATGGAGGGCAGACATGACATCGCCTCAACCCTTCTGCGGCCTTTAAGAGGGACCATTGCTGTCGCTCACAAAGAATGGGGTGAGTTATGAATGATATAAGGTGATAGGGACAGAAATAGAGACAGGGGTCAGACCTCTGTCGCTTCTTCTGTCCATATCACCTCTGACTCAACCATAAGTCAGCAGGTGCACCGTCAGTCAGGTGGGGTTGACTTGGGTCCCAAAGATGGTGGTGGGACCCCAAAGCACCCATAAATAACTAACACTCATAACTCACTCCGTTAATTTTTTTTTAAGATTTGTGTTTTTTTTTTTTTTGTAAATTCATTTTGTTATCGAAATTGATTCCATCTTTTTTTAATTAGTTTTTTGTCGTTTGCACGATATTTTGACGTCCAAGACACGCTTCGACATTTAGTGCACTTACGGCTAGCATTTGTTGAATTCAGTCGACTTTCTAGGAAGTGTTTTAAAAACTTCTATTCACGATATTGTTTGTGTATGTGAGTGTGCCTATATTTATAATGATACCGAAGATATTTCTGATGGCGGGTAAAATTTTTCTTCTTTTTTTTATAAAAAAAAAGCAACAGACGACAGTGTTCAGTGTGTTTTTTTACTAATTTATATACCCAGACGCGACAGAGACAGATCATCATCATCATTATCCGATGTTGTATGCTATATTTTGGGGTCGACTGTCTCGCCGGATAAGTTATATATTCTCTCGGAATCGAAGCGAAATGTATTAAATACTTATAACTTAACGCGTCTATTCGGGTGCCGGTTATCACCGGTGGTATGGATTTAGCCTTCTGTGTCTATTTATTCTGTGACCAAACTACGCTGAGTGATTCCAACTGTCGACCTACGTTATTCGAGTGATAACGCCGAAGCGGTGTCGCGTTTTTGCGGCCATCTTAGTTTGTGGGGCTGTAAAGGGTATCTAGTTGAACTGAATGACAAAATCTATAAGGTTTTGTTAAGCTTATTGCCTTGCGAAGCGTTTCGCCTCTCTTTCTCTTGCCGTCCTTTATACCGCGTACATCGAGGGACTGGAACAATTTGCCAGCGACGGTGTTTCCGTTGGAATACAATTTGAGTGTCTTCAAGGCTAGAGTGAATAGGCTCTTAATAAACTAGCGCGCTTTTCCATCAAAGATTGCATCACTGCTTACCATCAGGCGTGGTTGCTTTCAAGCACTAGTTTATAATTTAAAAAAAAATAGCTTCTGACGAACTTATAACTAGAGATAGGATATTCCGGCGCTTAAATACCTAAACATGATGTGATGAAAGAAAAACACGCGTATGCCGTTCGGCAAACGTACTTAATAGGTATCTACAGGTTTTGTTTAAAATATTTCTAAAAATACCACCAGATGGCCTAAACCAAGGTTTTTCGTTATTTTTTAAAGAAAAAATTATGTACTAGTAAACATACAAAAACTGAAATATTTTACACAATTGTAATTAAAAGCGTATCCACATTATTCTTTCGTCGGCATTTTGTTCAAGTTTAGGTGTACATTAAGCGCCATAATTTAGTAATAAATAGGAATTTTCAAAATAGGAATTTGAAGAAACCATTACCGTCGCGGCGCTTTCAACTTCTCTCCGTAAATTGCGAAAGGGACAGTTGCAACTCAGGCTGATTTTACCTACAAAAACGTTGGCCAAAAGACGTTTCGTATACCGCTGTTTTCTTTTTCAAAACACCAGAGATCTCAACTATTTTTTATATTATTTAGAGGTAAAGTGTACCTATTCTTCTATTATTTTCTTTTTGTCAAAAACTTATCACGTCTGTCTAATAGTCGTCTGAACAGCGAGGTAAAAATGGGTTTATTTTTCGGGACTTTGAAGTATCATCTTATTGATTAAGTTTCGGAAAAAATCAAATGATACAGGCACGTATAATCATGATGTAAAATTGTAGAAAAAAATAATTGCTCTAAAAGCATTATCCACAAAGAAAACAGCGGATTGCGTTTCTATGGAGAAAACGCCACTAGAATCCTCTCTTAATTAGTTGGGTCGCTATCTTTAAGTCCCTGTGACTTGTATGATATCCCTGTGACTTGAAAAGTATAATAAGCCGTTGACCACGGCTGTCAATCATAGATCTTTCATCCTCTTTACTGGTCATCAGGAACCCGAAAGTGTAAAGAACCAGTCTGACCAAAGCTAACAATTTCCTCAGTATTTAACTGGGTTGTAGAGATCAGAGAATTTTTTCTCTTAATTATAAACTAGTGCTTGACCATAATTCCATCTGATGGTAAGCAGTGATTCAATCGTTGATCATAAAGCGCGTAAGTTTATTGACAGCGTATTCACTCAAAAAATCTAAGTGAAAAGGAATGAAGGCGGCAGTTGAGCGAGGTGAAGCAATGTTAAACTCAACAACATGACCAACGATGCTGCGCCAGAGGGAGATTGATCTGGAGACCCTCCACGACCAAACTCCCAGCACAATAATTTACCAGGCACACATCGCAACATAACTGCTCAGCCCCGTCCTCCGTACGGCTTCACCAGACATCATGTAGGAACACGACGAATCGCTATATAGTATTTAAATCATTTTAAAGGATATCACTAATCACCTGCTTGCCGAAAAATTTGATTGGGTAATAAAGGAAGATTTTATTTATTTTTTAAAATTAACTTAAGTAATAATTCAATAGCTAATGATTACTCAAGCAGACTCGTTTACAGGTTCAATTAATTAGGATTTGAGAAAGCAAGGGTCAAAGCTCGGTATTTAATTTAAGACTTTTTTTACTGTGGGGAAATCCTCTCCCTCCATTAGGGAATAACGGAGAAGTCTCCGCTGTCGGACTTTTACCTACTAAAACCCTACTGTTTTTTCCAATACTATGACTCGGGATCCGGGAGATACTTGTATATTCGGCTCGCCCTTTAAGTAATTGTATTATGAAAGCAACGCGAGATGCTACATATGTGTAGTAATAACTTTAGCTAATATAATCACATAATCTATATCAAAGAACATTATTATTCAATTTGCCAGCGGCGGTGTTTCCGTCGGACTACAATTTAAGTGTCCTCAAGGCTAGAGTGAATAGGCTCTTAATAAACTAGCGCGCTTTATTATCAACGATTGCATCACTGCTTACCATTTATTTTATTTTTTTGTTTGGTGTCTCTGTCCGCCATACCGCGATTTCTCACGGCAGCGGAGTTATGTGTTTTGCTTCCTCTCGCCACTCCCACATGTGGGCGAGGGCTTTGGCCTCCAGATTCCATGGCGGCAATCCGGCAAGGAGGCTCGCCGCCTCAGCGGAGACCGTGCGGTATCCCCGGATCAGCCGAACGGTCAGGTCCCTGTGGGACGCGGTCAGGCATCGGGCTGATCGCTTCCTTAGCGACCGCGCCCATACCGGTGCCCCGTAAAGGGCCATGGACACACGGCCCCCGCGTAGAGCCTCCGGCAGGAGGCGTTTGGTCGCCCTATATTGCGGAGGAGGCGCCTCAGGGCAGCCCCGGCCCGTTCCAGTCTGGATGACAAACGTCAGAAGTACACTGCTTACCATCAGGCGGGTTTGCGATGAAGCACTAGTTTATAATTAATATTTTATAAAATCTATACATCTATAAAATATAGAGAAAGAAAATAGGAGGATCTATTTTTAATATCAAATATTAGCTTTTTATTATATGCATGTCAAAATATATGTACACGGTAGAGTAAAACGGGGTGAGTTGGGATGCAGTGGTGAACCGAGATGAAGGTCAAATCTTTCCAAATATATTTAAATGACCGTAAAAGCTGCCATATTGAATATTTGCCGTATAGTAAGAATTTTTTACAACTAAATTTGGATAATAATTTGACAGCAGTACAGAGCAAGTTGCCTTCTAAAAATAATGACTAGAATAGTACTCTGGTTCATTTCCGTGATATTCTAATAATAATAATATTGATCCATCATCACTGACAGGACTATTGTTGCCAATAACCCTGATATAGTGATGGTGGATCGATCAGAGTGGCGTGCAATTATTGTTGACATAACCATCCCGCATGATGAGAACCTCGTGAAAGCCGAGAAAGATAAACAAATTAAGTATCTTGACTTGGCTCACGAGGTTGTCGACATGTGGGAAGTGGATTCAGCAATCATGGTACCGATAGTCGTGACAGCCAATGGCTTAATAGCCAAGAGTCTCGATTAATACCTCAGGAGGCTCTGGTTAGGCAGCTGGATCAAGGGCTTGATTCAGAAAGCGGTATTGCTGGACACGGCTCGCATCGTCAGGAAGTTCCTCTCTTTGGAGCCCTGACCACCGGTAGCTTGGACCCTGTTCTCAATACCGATTTTTTTATGTATTTATATAAATATTGAAAAATGATAATCATCATTTCATCCGAAAGACGTCCACTGCTGGACATAGGTCTCCACCATGGATCTCCACGATGACCGGTCGAGCGCCTCCCGCATCTAGCGGTTTCCCGTGACCTTCATCAGGTCGTCGGTCCACCTTGTTGTGGCCTACCCACGCTGCGTCCTTCGGTGCGTCGTTCACCACTCGAGAACCCATCGGCCCCATCGGGCATCGGTCCTATGGGCCACAGACACTTAAGTTTTGCAATTCTTCGGGCTATGTCGGTTATTTTCGTTCTTCTGCGGATCTCCTCATTTACGATTTGATCACGCATTAAAACCCCGAAGCATAGCCCTCTCCATTGCTCTTTGGGTGACCTTGAGCTTTCTTATCCATTGTTAGCGGTCAGGTTTCAGTTCCATATGTTATCACTTCGACCAGTCTAATAAATAATAAATTATTATAAGAATTACTTAATAATAATTTATATATTCATGTTTTTAGAAAAAAATAAACTTAATCTATTGTATCAAATTAATATAGACTATTTTTTACTTTTGACTACAAAAGAGTGAAGCATGTATAGCCGAACTGTACTCCATTCTGAATAAATTAGACATTTTACAGTTCGTTCAACCAATTTTTACTCCTATTCTGTAGGCATAAGGATAGCGTTAGAAACAAAAAAAGTGGTTGCAATACCAATTATTTACTGCAGTTGCTATTTGTCATGCCCGTAACGGAATAGAAGTCAAAACCGGCTGAAAGGATTAGCTTGTATTTCGGCTATCAGCTCCAATCCTCTCGGATAATATTACATTTATTGAAGCCATTTTACCTTATTTTCTATATCGTTAAGTGTTATATGCTTAGATTACTGTTATTTTATACATTCTATTATAGGAATGCGTAACCTCTAACTGTGTGGATGGATGAAATGGATTTTCACATTTAAATAATATAGTTTGTTACCAGAAATGTGTTTCCTATGTTTCAATTAAAGATAAGTGTCCTTGTTAGCAGAAAACTATATGGTATTAAAGTACTAACTCATTTTCCAGTTTCACTTTCGTTTTAGGGTCATCAACATCAACCTTTTTATCGTCCCACTGCTGGGCACAGGTCTCCTCTCATACAGAAAAAGATTGAGCATAATCACCACGCTTGCTCAATGCGGGTTGGCGATTTCAGACTTAAAGTCCAGACTTCCTCAAGATGTTTTCCTTCACCTTGTAATCAGTCATTGGTGTCCAAGATATACTTAGGAAGTACATATAACTTAGAAAAGTTACATCGGTACTTGCCTGACCTGGCATCGAATCCGCACACTCATACTTGAGAGGCTGGTGTTTTAACCACTAGGCCACCACGACTCGTTTTAGGGTATCTAGAACAAAAAAAAACATCTTTTATTATATTTTTCTGTTTTTGGTCCCGCTAATCTCCTAAACGGCTTTTGATGAAAACGATTATGATGAAATTTGGTATGAAAATATTTTGAATTCTTGGGAAGGATTTAATTTTTCTCGACATAGCAGTGTATCGGCGCCAAGTCCTCCTACTTGAGAGTTGCACTTGACTATGTGTATTTAATTTCATCACCACAGTTCTCTTTGAACCAAAAAATCTAATTCCCGTAGAATAACACAGACGATGCCGTGGCCAAAAGTTAGAGCTAACATCTTAACCCTACAGACAGCAAATAACTCGATCCCTCTTTCTTTAGACGGGAAATCATATTTTTTTTTTTTTTAATAATTATAAACTAGCGCTTGACTGCAATCCCGCCTGATGGTAAGCAGTGATGCAATCGTTGATGGTAAAGCGCGCTAGTTTATTAAACCCATTCACTTAAAAAACTTAGTGAATAGGAAGGAAGATGGCAGTTGAGCGAGGTGGTGCAATGTTAAACGCGACAACATGACCAACGATGCTGCGCCAGAGGGAGATTGATATGGAGATCCTCCACGACCAAACACCTGACACAACAACACTTGGCGCATCGTACCCGGCACACATCGCAACACAACTGCTCAGACCCGTCCTCCGTACGGCTTCACCAGACATCATGCCGGACTTTGTCTGGTGGGTGGTAACTTCTGCCGGCAGCTGATGTGGCCTACCACCGAGAATAACCTCTCGCTGTGGGCGGAGCGGAAAGGCGTATCAGACTTTTAGTGACTAAAACCCACCCGTGTTCTTTCGCTTGCCTGTGCACCAGGGTTCAGGGTATCTTTTTGGGACAAACCACGGCAAACGGCTTGATCCTAATTTGAAACCAAACCAATATCCAAGTCTGAATGTTATAGCCATAAAACCAAGCGACGCTTGCGTGGTGGTCTGATTAGAGGAGTAATCGCAATTGTATTATTTAGGTCATGCGTGCTTCGAATAACGCCTATTTGACTCTACGTTGAGATTATGTAGTAACGTTCATAGTGTAATGGACTAGGTTCGAATGGGCGTGAATATAACTAGCTAATATTACAAAGAGGTTAAAAAAGGTTTTCTCGGTGGTAGACCATAACATCGGCCGCCGGCAGAAGTTACCACCCACCAGACAAAGTCTTGTCGCCATGCGATTTGTCGTGTTCCGGCATGATGTCTGGTGAAGCCGTATGGAGGACGGATCTGAGCAGTTGTGTTGCGATGTGTGCCGGGTACGATGCGCCAAATGTTGTTGTGTTGGGAGTTTGGTCGTGGAGGGTCTTCAGATTAATCTCCCTTTGGCGCAGCATTGTTGGTCGTGTTGTTGGGCTTAACATTGCATCACCTCGCTCAACTACCGTCTTACTTCCTATTCGCTCTGTTTTTCTGAGTGAATAGGCTCTTAATAAACTAGCGCGCTTTACCATCAACGATCGCATCACTGCTTACCATCAGGCGGGATTGCGGTCAAGCGCTAGTTTATAATTTTTTAAAAAAAGTGCAGAAAATTGTTGCAAATAAATGAAAATCAATTACAACTTTTTTGTCGCTGGTGCCATGCAAGGTCTTTGATAATGAGACGTTCTAAATTGCATATACCTAAACGAAAAGCTGATATCCAATAGTCATCAATAATCACTCATCATCATCTCAGCGTTAATCCCAGACGCATCCGAAGCTTTTTCAGCGTTGGGGTCTGGGGCCTGCTTTACCACTCTGCGACTGCCATTAGATTTTCGTATAGCAACCGGGACCGACTTAACGTGTTTTCCAAGGCACGACTAAACCAGTGCAAATATTCATATTCATGCATACAAATACATATTTGCACTGGAATCGAACCCAGGCCTCCTTGCGCAACCACCGCGTTCGCTACTGCTACGCCACCAAGGCTGTCTATCCAATAGTATCAATGATGGTGTATAAGCTGTAGCGTGGTTTAGCATGTAACCCTTGATTGATGTGTCATCTCGACCGTGAGTACCGAACTGGTATGTGTGGAGGTGACGCGAACGTCCGCAAATGCTAAACGTGGCACAGCCAGAATAGAATACTTTTTATTATATCTACCATATAAATTACAGAACATAAAATTACAATGGGCGGTCTTATCGCTAAGAGCGATCATTCACAGACAACCTAATTTACCAGTATTTATTGTATTGTTTTATTGTTCGACTGAGCGGTGCTTCCGCCATTCCACTAATCTTTGGCGAATCTGGGTCCATAGGAGACTGGATATTTTTTAGTTCTAATGATTTTGATTGTGATTGGTGAGTAATGAAGTTAAAAAATTATATTACATAGTTATTTCTTGTTGGGTATGTGTGGGTCCCGTGTGGTACCGGACATAGACCAACCCATATCCTCCCGTGGGTGTCTTAAGAGGCGACTAAGGGAACTTTTATCAGGAAAGCGGGCAGCAGCGTTTCTCCTGTGAAACATCAAATTACTGCTTTCCCCGAGCCAGCCAAGCATGGGGATTATGGAAATGGCCCCCAATGGAGTGAAAGCCTTGGGGAGGCCTCTGTCCAGCAGCGGCTGAGAAGAAGATGTGTGGGAACTACACTGTCACATTAAGATTAGGCCTATAAGGATAGTTATGATCATCTGCCTGCTTTTTCCCAACTAAGTTGGGGTTTCAATCTAACTGGATTCAGCTGAAAACAAGTTTTTTCATGGAGCAACTACCTATCTCAATTCCATAACCCAGTAATTGGATGATATGATAAGCTTCGGTAACCATGGGTAAAGATGTTAAATAAATAAGTAGCATAACACCACCCCTTAATTCTCGGATAGTAAAGCAAAGATGTGTGTTGCCAGTGATGACATATGGAACTGAGACGTGGTCGCTAACAATGGGCCTTATAAGAAAGCTCAAGGTCACTCAAAGGGCGACGGAGAGGGCTATGCTTGGAGTTTCACTGATCAAATCCGAAATGAGGAGATCCGCAGAAGAACGAAATTAGCCCGAAGAATTGCAACACTTAATTGGCAGTGGGCCGGCCACATTGCTCGTACGACCGATGCCCGATGGGGCAGACAGGTTCTGGACGGGCAATCATGGCCCCCCGACAAGGTGGACCAACGACCTTTTGAAGGTCGAAAGAAACTGCTGTATGCGGGAGGCGTAGGACTGGTCGTGATGGAGATCCGGACCTGATGCTCAGCACTAACGTTTACGACCACCAATCCCACGAGGCAGTAATACCACGAGTAATACGTATATTGTGAAAGTTGTCACAGATAGCAACTTGGCTTATAATGTGTACTTTAAAACATAAACTTTATGGAAAATCAACCCAAGGGTAACAATATTAAGTTCGAGCAAATTCCTACTCATGATACTCTGAACTTTGTTGCTCGATATGCAGATTTGTAAGCTGTCGTTAATATACAGAGTGGTGTAAGTTAGGGGTAACTTTTGAGGGGTGTTAATTAGTAAACAAGACGTCTCTTAATTAGTGGGATGGTATTATATGTAGCTAGTTAGTGGGGCCGGCTTATTAATAATAACAGTTGCACAGGTCTATCGATCGACCACAGACGAATCGTGGCAAGAGTAACTTAAGTTAAGCTTGGATTCTCTCGATTGGCGGCCATACTGAGACTGTTAGCGCCAACTAAATACACACATCAAAAGTGTCTAGGGATCAAGCATTTTTATGCGGATTTCTTGAGATTGAGATGTGGCTTTGTAATAAATTTATGATTTTATAAATTTATATGGATCCTTTTTGGTGCATTTCATAATTTGAATCAGGAACTGTGAATCAAATTCGAGTAAAAGATGAAAATCAGCTGTCAATATTTTCCCTATAAAAACATACAACGCATTGAAGACATTATTAGTGCTACTGTTTCCCTACTACTGATTAAAACCAACGTTATTATGGAGCGGCGACGTCATTTAAGCAGGGAAGAAATGCTCAGAGCCGTGGGAATGATAGAAGCTGGTTCCCGGCAACGTACTGTGGCTTTAGCTCTGAATACAAGTCAGAGTGTTATCAGTCGACTTTGGACACGTTACCGAAGCACTGGTACCGTGGCTGAGCGCCATGGAGGACGGTATCGCTGCACCACACGGAGACAAGACCGATACATTTAAATCTTAACTCGAAGAGCTCCAACAATAACCGCCATGCTGTTAGCCGTGAGGCTTCATCACTCTTCAGGGAACTTAATTAGCGACCAAATAGTCAGAAACCGCTTGCATGAAGTGAACCTTCATTCCCGAAGACCGCTACGGGTACCACCTATAGCAATGCACAATCGTAGGATTCGATATCAATGGGCTCTTGAACACAGAAATTGGGCAGAAGAACAATGGCGTTTCGTGTGCTTTTCTGATGAGTCTCGTTTTGGTATGAGACCGGATACAAGACGTATACGACACTGGAGAACCCCTGGACGCCAACAGCGATTAAAATCCTGCCAGGAAGTCCATCCTTATAGTGGTGGAACCATCATGGTATGGGCGGGTATTTGGATCGGCGGAAGAACTGAGTTGATTTGGATCAGAGGCAACCTCAACGCTCAAATTTATGCTGAGACGATTGTATCAGACGTCATCGTTCCTCTACAAGTGCAAATCGGTCCCTTATTTCAGTTAATGCATGATAATGCACGACCGCACACCGCAAGAGTTGTAAGACAGACTCTCGCCGCAGCTAACATCAATGTCCTGCCCTGGCCTGCTTAGTCGCCAGACTTGAACCCGATTGAGCATGCATGGGATATGCTACAGAGAAGAGCTCTGCCGAATATGGAGGGTATCCAGTCGCAAGAAGACCTTTTTTTGTTGTTGCAACGAACATGGGCGGCCATTCCACAGCGTGATTTGGATGAACTCATTTTGAGTATGCCAAACCGATGTTCTTGTGTTGTTAGTGTTCGCGGTAGAAACACGGATTATTAATTGTTTAAGTTACCCAATAAAATTTTAGAGAAAACTGTTATTTCAGTCTTTTTTTCGAACTTTTGTGTTAGTGGTTCAAATGTCAAATATCCCTTTATTAGGAAAATGGCAAATTTCTTTATTAATGCAAAGGTGACTTGGTTTATCGTTACTGTGACAAACGAAAACACTTTATTTGATGAATCCTTAAAGAAAATTTTAATTAATATCAATCAGGAGAAAAGTTATTGCAAAAATATATGTTGATCCCTAGACACTTTTGATGTGTGTATTTATATATTAATATTTGAACTAGTTTTTTTTTTTTTTTTTTAGGAAGTGTAACCCATACAGAAACTTCGTATTATTTTAGGAAATGGCTGAAGAGATCATTGTAGTTTGGATGTGTTAATGTTCTTCTTTGTGGAGACAAGCTGCGTACTGCCACTCTTAAAGCCACTATAAACAGGAAAGTGCTGTCCTAATGAAGGTCAACAAGTCCCGGTGTGTTAATCTTCACATGTCGTATTTTATTTGAAAGCAGACATCGATATATCGGATCCAACAATTGGAAAAATATCGGATATATCAACCGGAGCCGAACCAGCTCTATGAAATTTCCAATGACCCGTCAAAGAAACTTCTTTGAACAGTCATATCGCTTTGTAATCCATGTGTTTATTTCTGTATTTATGTGTGTTTAGACGCAGACTAATTTCAGCGACAACAAAATATCAAAAATTGGTTCAATCATCATCAGTCCCTCACCTAGCTCACTCTTCATAAGCCCACTCAACACTCGCCCATATCACTCGTCCACTGCTGGATTATAGGCTTCTCATATCGCATGCTCTTAATTCATTTTTTTTTTGGCTAGGGACCAGAAAGATCTGCTACCAGATGGGTGCGGTGAGAACTTGTTGCCAATATGAGTAATGCGGTCGAACCGAGCCTTCTTAAGCGCCTTTTTGTAGGACTTGGCAGCACGGTTAAAGGCTCTCTTCTTTGGACTTAGATCCAGAGATTTGCGGTCACGAGCGTCAACCCAGGTGAGAAATGCCATGTGCTCACGCTGTTCAGCTTGAACGTAGTCGGCGTTAAACCATGGGCGAGCCGAGCCACCGACGGGCACGTCACTGAAGGGGATAAAATACTTCATAGCTTGACGCACCACATAGGATATAGCGTCCCCACAGCTCGACGGATTGTCAGAAGAGAAGCAGGGTCGGTGGTAGGCCATAACACCGGCCGCCGGCAGAAGTTACCACCCACCAGACAAAGCCTTGCCGCCAAGCGATTTGTCGTGTTCCGGCATGATGTCTGGTGAAGCCGTACGGAGGACGGGTCTGAGCAGTTGTGTTGCCATGTGTGCCGGGTACGATGCGCCAAATGTTGTTGTGTTGGGAGTTTGGTCGTGGAGGGTCTTCAGATCAATCTTCCTTTGACGCAGCATCGTTGGTCGTGTTGTTGGGTTTAACATTGCATCACCTCGCTCAACTGCCGTCTTCCTTTCTATTCGCTCAATTTGAGTGAATAGGTTCTTAATAAACTAGTGCGCTTTACCATCAACGATCGCATCACTGCTTACCATCAGGCGGGATTGCGGTCAAGCGCTAGTTTATAATTATTAAAAAAATAGACTTGCTGCCAAAGTGCCAAGGATAAGACGCAAAGAGGTGGTGCATCTCATCCCAATCTGCTGACTTGTAACACCATATTCGCCACTCACCACGCGAGTCGTAATCAGGTGGGGAGAAGGACGACACAGACTTCACCAGACAGTGGTCTGAAGTTCCTAACGATGAGGAAACTGTTACAACATATCTGTCCGGATCAGTGGTCAGCAGAAGGTCCACAATTGGCGATATGACCAGCTACATCAGGCACCCTAGTCGCTTGTCCCACCAGCTGGGAAAGGCCCATTGATAGCGCAAAGTTTCGCGCTTCTCTCCCAGCATGGTCGGTCCTCTGGTATGGGAAAAGCCAGTATAGTATATAATTCCATCTTGTTTCTATCAATACAACAACATTGTTTATACTCTATATGTAACCTGAATAATAGTTTGTTCAGAATAAGCAATTGAATCGATTCCAATAATTTTTACACCATGTTATATTGTTTCCTAAACACATTTAGAAATTGTTGCAGTTGGGCTACCGAGCTTAGTCACATTTTGACTGTCAATTATTAGGTGGTCTATCAATGTGGCATACTCCTAATGTCCTGCCAGGAGAAGGGTTCATTTGACAAAACAGGACCTTTATTACGAAACACTCAATCCATCACAATTTGATTCATTTTAAAGGATATTACTAATCTATTGAATAATTTGTATGCTCACCAACATAAATAACACAACGTACGTTGTTGAACTGTCAAAATTAATCTTGCTGTTAATGCTTTATGCCATTAACCCCTGAATTTAACGAAAAAGTTAGCCAGCCAAGTGTGTGTCAGATTCGCTCATGAAGAGTTTCGTAGGTACCATCGTAATATAGTGATTAACATTATCTATATATAGGTAAAAATAAAACTTTACATAATACATACATACAGGTCTCCCAAAGTGATAATGCGCATAGAAATTTTCGTCACTGTTCGGCAACGGTAGTATTCCCCGAGCGTTTTTTTTTTTTTTAATAATTATAAACTAGCGCTTGACCGCAATCCCGCCTGATGGTAAGCAGTGATGCGATCGTTGATGGTAAAGCGCGCTAGTTTATTAAGAGCCTATTCACTCAGAAAAACTGAGCGAATAGGAAGGAAGACGGCAGTTGAGCGAGGTAATGCAATGTTAAACCCAACAACTCGACCAACGATGTTGCGCCAAAGGGAGATTGATCTTAAGACCCTTCACGACCAAACTCCCAACACAACAACAACAACATTTATATAGAGTGGTTAAGTGCATAAAAAGTGGTTAAGTGCACCACTCTATATACATATCTTCTTCCGAACGCTCGGGGAATACGACCGTTGCCGAACAGTGACGAAGATTTCTATGCGCATTATCACTTTGGGAGACTTGTAAACACTTTATATTTTTGTTGTTGGGCACAGGCCTCAGGCCTCCTCTCGATGATAGGGAGTGGGCGGATTACGCACCACGCCCAGCGCGTATTGGTAAATGTCACATCTCTAGATTTTGGCATTAGGACGTGCCGGTTCCCTCGCGATGTTTTCCTTCACCGTTTTTAGAGCAGTGGCGAAGAAATAAGTAATATAGTCGTGGTAGCCTAGTGTTAAAACACCAGCCTCTCAAGTATGAGTGCGCGGGTTCGATTCCAGTTCAGGCAAGTACCAATGTAACTTTTCCAAAGTTATATGTACTTTCTAAGTATATCTTGGGCACCATTGACTGAAGGTGAAGGAAACCATCTTGAGGAAACCTGGACTTTAAGTCTGAAATCGCCAACCCGCATTGAGCAAGCGTGGTGATTACGCTCAATCCTTCTCTGTATGAGAGGAGACCTGTGTCCAGCAGTGGGACGATAAAATGGTCGATGATGATGATGATGAAAGCGTCAACTATAGACTAAGATAAACCTTTAGTAACACAAGAACCGCCGATATACTAGGTTTTTGTATGGAGACCCTTAATTTTTATCTTCTGGTTACATACTTTGTGAGAATGTCAGGTGTCTACGTAGTGAACGGTTCAAGAGAGACGGCCCTGTGACAGACTGACGGATGGGCATACAGCGGAGCCTAAGTAAAAGGACCCGTAGGCATCTTTTGGGTACAGAGCCGGAAATATAAAGTGTAATATGTTATTTTGTTAGATAAAACGTTTTTTATCAACTGATTTAACGTCCCGCTGATCTCGGCTCAACGTCCTCTTTTATTTTACTCCTCACCTTTGGCATTTTGTACCATTTTGTTTTTTTCTATAAATACCTTTCTGTAGGGTCTGTATTTAAAGTAGGGTAGTATTATCCTCCATTGAGAGGTTACTGTGTTGTATGATTTTATTTTAAGAGGATGAAGTTCATGATTTTATTTTCTATAAGATGCATTTTGGAGCACCGTTCTATCATTGGACGTCCCGTTGTACGCTGAGTATCCACCCTTACGTTGTTGACACCACTATGATTCGGAAAAAGCGTTTCATCTCGTCTTTTATCACTAGAAAGACCGAAATTTTGAACTGCTTATAAAAACCAAGTGGGTTCAAATGCCTCCTTCATAGGTTGTAATGTTTTAATCGTGTGTTATGATTTTATGTTTATATTTTATTTGTTGATAAATAAAAGAAATTAATAGTTATTTAAAAAAGGTTATTAAGCTATACTGACCAAAATATTAGGTATACGGGACATTTGAACTCCTTCATGTTGACATTATACATAAGACTTTTCACTAGTGTTACAAGATTTATTAGTGTTATTCCTGCAGCTCCGGATGTATCACCGTCTTCTCTTTCTGTTATATTCTTCTTCAGGCTCTGGGTGTATGCTGGGTATGCTGGGCTATGAAGTAGATGGTGTCAACTGTGTAGTGGGTATTTTGGCTGACTGACTCCGTTGTCGTAAAGATAAAATGTTTCTTTTGTAACACCTTGAAAAAACTGTCGGTCCAGCTTCCTCTGTTAAAAATTTCTGCTGTGGACGACGACCGGTTTGATTCAAAACTGATTAATTTTTCAGGGGTCCTACTTACGCCCCTAAAAGATACCGCAACATCAGTGTTGTGGAGAATCATTTCAGTTACTACTCTTGAATCTCGGCCATAATCTCCTCGACCCCGACTTTTACCTTGACCTTTTCTTCTTCTTGAGTTTGTGCTACGTAAAGTCGAGAGAGGCACATAATCTAAAACAGTGAAATACATACTAATATGGGTAGGTTTAGGTAGGTATAGGTTTCCCTTTCTCTCAATTTCGAGATTTTTGTTTTATTTACATCAATAAAAAATATTGTAGTGGTAAGTGTGCACTTGCCACTACAATCAGTACGGGTGTGATCATCATCAATAGAAGAATCACTATTTTGTGTAATTTTACACTCACTTTCTTCACTTTCGGAGTCTAAATGCAAAATGTGCCTCTCTTCTTCAGTCGGTTCACAATATGATTGGTCCTCCGATATATTTTGGAACACTTCCAATATTTTAGAAATGTGGCAGGAACGATTACGAGACATTGTAAAATGAATGAGATACACACATGACATAACAAGAAAGCAACGAAAACTATTATTTCAACTACCATTGACACAAGTCTATTCAATGAGATTTAAATATTTAGCGCAGTGGTCAAATGACCACTGTGGTCTTTCTAGGTAGATAATCGTTTATAATAAATATTTACCTTGCTATCAGTATAAACATATTAAAATAATGTAAACAATGACGAAATATTAAAAGTAAAAAACTACAATGGCTACAGTGCAATGGTTCTAACAATGTGGTTGATCAAAAACTTAATTGTCATTTGACCACTCTGGTCGTTCTAGTGTTAAACTGTGTACATCGAATGACAGGAACAATTTGCCTGCGGCGGCCTTCCCGTCCGATTACAATTTAAGTGTCTTCAAGGTTAGAGTGAAAAGGCTCTTAATGAACTAGTGCGCTTTACCATCAACGATTGCATCACTGCTTACCACCAGGCCCTCATCAACCATTAGTTTGTAACGTTAAAAAAAAATGATTTAGGCCGATGTGACGCAGTCAATCGGTGGCCTAATGATTGTTATAAAAATGTGTTTGTAGTGTAATAACTGTCGTATTGTCGTCTCCAACTTGTATATATGTAACAGGCACTAACGCTATGTCTCTTGAACCTCGAAGGTCACCCCAAAAAACTGTATACGACAATCGAATAGAAAAAAGCCGACATAAACTGATAATGGAGGAGTAATTTGTCAGTCCTTCTTCAAAGTCAGGTATCGACGTCGCGTGCCCTCGGGCAGTTCCCGTCCAATGCCGCAATTCATTTATTTGCCCCTGACTTTCACCGACTATTTACGAAGATGCGGCAAGAGTTTGATATGGGGCTGTATTGGACTCCGTTAATGGATTTTCCTATTTCAATCTTCGGTGATATTGATGTGTGGGCCTTACTTCATCATCTTTTTTCGGTGATTCGCCTATAAATTCTCCTTTGCCCAACCTTTATATCAACGACGTTGCTGCTTCCAGTCTTTTACATGGAGAAGCTGCCAATCCGACCTCCACAACCAAGTTATTGCCTATAAAAAGGTCTTGATTAATACCTACTTACTCTCATCATCATTATAATTATCATCTCAGTGTTTATCCCGGTTGCATCCGCGGCTTTCGCGTTGGAGCCTGGGGTCCGCTTTCCTGAACATTCTCCTCCATTTCGCGCGATATTTAGCATCCTGTGGTAAGAACTAGTTGTGAACGTCAAGCCAACATTTCTTTGGTCTACTCCGCTTGTTCCGGCCCGGCGGAGGCGCCATGGCAAGACATTTTTTACTCATGTAACATGTTTGCGTTAGTTTGTCTACAATGTCACGGACAGGAAGACCGCCACGGACGCGGGAGTTCCTGATGCGGTCTTCCCGCGTAACTCCACACATCCACCGCAGCATATTCATCTCCGTGACAAGCAGCTCCTGCTTGTGTCAAGCACAGGTCACTCCTCACTGCCATAAAGAAGAACAGGTCTAATGATGGTCTTATACACCTATCCCTTAAGCTTAACCGGCATTTTGGGGTCACAAATGACACCTGTCCCTTCACGCCACTTTGCCCAAGCTGCGGAAATACGTGACCTGACGTCGCAATCAATGTCGCCGGACGCGTGAAGCACAGACCCCAAGTATTTAAACTGGCCTGTACTCTCGACCATATCTCCGCCTATGCGCACAGACATGGGTCTGTCGTGTTGCTGGTCAAGTACAGGGTCTTCGCCACTTTGAGTTTCAGAACTCCATTCACGAGCGAGTCCTTCCACGCATTCACACGCCGCAACAACCGTTTGCTGTCCGCGTCCGCCAGTGCGATATCGTCAGTAGTGTGAATCCTTGATGCTGTCCGACAATACGTCTAATATCACGCTGAACAGAAACGGACTAAGGACGGATCCCCACTTACTCTCCATACCCCTTAACACATAGGTCTGTTTTTTTTTTAAAGTAGCCTCACTCTAGGAATTCCTCCTCTATCGTGGGTGCCTTTACAAACATATACACTCACATACACAAACATCCAGACCCGGAACAACTACTTGTAGTTCATACAAATATTTGTTCCGTGGGGGGATCGAACCCGCGACACAAATAAAAATAAATAATGTTAACATATTTACCATGTTGATATTTATTAATAGTCATCATCAACAACCTTTTTTTATCGTCCCACTGCTGGGCACAGGTCTCCTCTCATACAGAGAAGGATTGAGCGTAATCACCACGCTTGCTCAATGCGGGTTGGCGATTTCAGACTTCCAGGCTTCCTCAACATGTTTTCCTTCACCTTCAGTCATTAATGTCCAAGATATACTTAGAAAGTACATATAACTTTAGAAAAGTTACATTGGTACTAGCCTGACCTGGAATCGAACCCGCACACTCATACTTGAGAGGCTGGTGTTTTAACCACTGGGCCACCACGACTTTATATTAATAGTAAAAAATATCAATATCATAAAATGAGTTTTTTTTTTGGCGGGAAAGTCAAGCTGAGTGTCACGCTCGTTTTTCATTGGACTTTTAAAATTATTTATAGTGTTGTTTACTAAACAAAAGTGCGTGATTTATGTAGTAAAAAGTGCATTTATTAAATAGTTCATAAAGAACAGTGAAATATCGCAGCATAATGGCCACATCATAACTTTGCCCCCAACCTCACCCGTAAGACGGGTCACGCGGCCGTCTTTTTCGACATGAATACTTCATAATTACGTGACATTGGCTAAATGCATAAACCGTGCGAAGCCAAAAAATAAATAAATAAAGAAAGATATCATAAAATTATAATAAAATACAAAAAATATTATTGTCAATATTTATAACAAAATAAATTATTATTAAAAAGACTGCGCCAAGACCATGATCCTAACATTGAACCAAATACTTTCAAATTAATCCAATAGTTTACATAGCTACAGACAGTTTATTAAAAAATCCTTTCTGCTTTTATCCACCATTTTTCTTTTATTTGCCTAATTTATTTCAAGGTACCCCTAAAAGAGTTCTAAAAGCTATTAGAAACTAACAATTGTCGGCTCTTGAGTTGCTAAAAGTAATTTTATGTTACAATGGGTTTTTTTTTCTATAGGGAGGGTCATTTTTCTATAGATAGTCGACTATAGTTAGTTGAAATAGTACTAATTTTCTTTTTAAGTGCGTCATAATCTTTCTTTTATCATTATTTTCTCAAAGTCTAATTAAAAATTATGGTCATAAATTTATGACATTTAATTTATAAGTAAAAGTGCTTTTATGTCTTAACAGTTAAGGGCGGTTATCATAGAGCACCCATATCCTCCCGTGGGTGTCGTAAGAGACGACTAAAGAAACTCTCATCAGGGAAGGGAGCAGCAGCACTTCTCCTGTGGAATATCAAATTACTGAGATTTCCAACCCGTCTTCTAAGCGTGGGGATTATGGCAAATCCCCCCAATGTAATGGAAAATCTTGGAGGGAGGCCTTTGTCTGGCAGTGGACTTCTATAAGCTGAAGAAGGATAAGTAGATCATAGAACAATCTGTCAAAAAGGGATCGCACTCTTTATGTCGCCATGAGATCCTGTCGGAGCTCTATCAGATAGACCGCTATTTCTCCCCACTCCCATAAGTGGGTGAGGGTTTTTGTGTCCAGATCCTATGGCAGAAATCTGGAGATTCGCCGTCTCAGCGGAGACCTTGCGGTATTACTGCACTAGCCGAAAGGCCTTGACCCTCTGGGACGCGATCAGGATTGGGCTGGTCGTCGTTTCAAGGACCGCGCCCACCATCAGTGCCCCGTAAAGCCATGGGCCGCACGACCCCCGCGTAGAGCCCTTGGAGGAGGCATTAGGTCTGCCTGGGGAGATTGGGAAGGAGCCGCCTCAGGGCAGCCCCGGCTCGGTCCAGTCTGTGAGCCTAGCATATTGGAAGTGCTCGTCCATCGTTCAATCGTTCCATCGTCGATTCGATGCCAATGTGAACCCCTTCTACCGGTATGTGGGAACCTGACGGTGGCGCGTTACCGTTATGTGGGAACCCGGCGGTGGCGCGTCCCGGGGACCATGAAAGACACACATCAAGTCCTAATTGCCGGAAACTCTCAACGATTATCAGGTCTCTGCCTCGAATTTTGCGGGCAGCGGGGCGGCTGCGGCGGCGGCGAGTGAGCGGCAGGATCTTATGCGTAAAATCAAACAGATGTTGACGCCATTGTTCAGGCATTTCTTTCGCGAATAAAAACAAATATCTCGTCGACACAATCGTGAACACAACACTACGCGGTTATAGTGACGCACAATCTGCCCGCCAGTTTCGAGAACGGGTCTTCGATGCCCGCCCGGCTCCCGCGCCGCTGCCGCCGTCGCCCCGCTGCCCGCAAGATTCGAGGCAGCGGCCTCACAACCGTGGTCTTAGCGCAAGGGAAGGCGCGCCAATAAATCAAAGCAGCTTTACTTGCAGTCTCTTCCTATACCTACTGGTTTGCGCCTTCCGCGTTCAGGCAGTCCTAGCAACATTTTAAAGTCGTCAAATCATCCATTGCTCCGGAAATCCATGTTCAGTAATACGACACCACTTTAACAAAAAAATATGATGAAATAGTTATGTTCAAGTAAAAATTCAGTATTAAATACCAACCAAATAAAGTGCCCCAAAATAAAGAAAACGTAAATTTTAAAATAACCAGTTTTAACAACATCCCTGTAACCACTATAATGAGGAAATAAATCAACCGCGCAGAAAACTGGCAGGCAATTGCGTTGCTCGCCCTGGTTGGGTGGTAATGGCCATTTTGAATTGACCTCTACTTTCTGATGTACGTTCCCTTCGTTCGACTTTTGTTCCTACATTGTAAAGCAGCTTGGAAGGTCATGATAAGTTGGTGTTTTATCTGTGGTCTATCTCTTGGAGTCAGCTAGAGCTTCTTTGACATTTCGTGGATCCAGTGTTTTATTTGCTATTCGCAGTT
The DNA here is from genome assembly GCA_037179545.1 of Sesamia inferens. Lineage (NCBI taxonomy): Eukaryota > Metazoa > Arthropoda > Insecta > Lepidoptera > Noctuidae > Sesamia > Sesamia inferens. The sequence goes on from CM073950.1 coordinate 17,841,691, forward strand.
TAAGCCATATTTTAAGTGTAATGTTGTTTTGATGGCGTGTGGTTTGGCCGTTTTAAAAAAAGAAATAAAACTTCTTTTTTTATTTTGGCGTTTGACAACGTTTTACTACAAAGGGGATTAAAAGTAACAGGTGTCTTGGAAGTCAATCTATTGTTCAAAAATGTTAATGAAATTTCCTAAGTCCTTATTCGGCTACGTTTACGATAATAGGGTAGTTGACTAAAAAAAACTAATTAGTCCGTCAGTCAGATTTCCAAAAAAAACTAGACACGTATTTTTTCTTTTTTCATATAAACAAAAAACGAAGTCGACACAGTGCGTTGAAAACTCGTGTGACGTCACTGCACGCTACAATTTTTAGCGACCAGTGACTTCACCAGCCACCACTCCTGATCTTTGATGCCTTTTATATTTGTCATTTTTTATTGATTTGATAAAACAAAAAATACGTGTCAATTAATTTTTTGTGTAAATCAGTTTTTTTAGTCAAATACCCTATTCAGCAGTTTACTTTCACATTTATGAAAAACAAACTTGTAACATAAACTACAAAATATTGTAAATTCGGTATCAACAGCTCCACATATATATCTAATATTGTAAATCAAGGGTCGGTATTACGGAGAAAGCCTTCATCTACATATTAGAATATACCAACGAATATATGATGAATGGAGAACTCTGTAACTTGTTAAATTTTGAGAAAAGTGTCTCAGACGAGCTAGAGTTGAGGCGGCGTCAAAATGCGAACGTACTAAGTATAGTTGAAAAAGGAAAGAAAGGAAGAAAGAAAAATGCATTTATTGACATTACAGCAAGATACATTATAAATTTAAAACTATAAAACTTGGCTTGTAATGCCAAATGGGCCTCAGCTCAGCATAATGTCAGATGACAACACAAAGTTGACGCTGATTTTCAGCTGCAATCCACGAGTGCCATACGCTAGAATTACAAAAACACAGTCCGCAATAATATAAATGATATATTATAATAATAGTAATCCAAATGATAGAAAAACTTAAACAGAATCACATAAAAATGTTGTGACATGCATACATTTGTGTGTGTGTGTGTATATATGTTAAATATATTAAAATAAGTATTCAATTTACAATAATTTTATAAACAAATACGTTAGAAAAATATTAATACCTAAATAAATACCTAAAAACATTAAAATTAAATAAATAAATCCGGAAAACAGAAAATACCCCCTCCCACCAATCATAGAAAATAAAATAAAATGGCTTATATGGCAGATACGTCTGCTTGGAAATCTTCGAACGAAGGCTAGGCATATGGTGATGAACTTGGCAGATGTGACGAGTTACTATGATAATAATAATAATAATAATTTATTTCGGACAGTAGGTATCCATATTCGGTTAGTACTACAAAAATCTTAAGCCTATGTTAGTAGTAATAAAAACTAAGACAATATTAAAGTATTTGCGAGTGCAGCCAGACACTCTTTACTGTCTAACTAGGACCCGCATGAAACTCTCCATTATTTTGGAGTCGGTCCTATCAGCGACTACTTTCAAAATGCTGCTAGTGCTACCCCGTACTCTACGTAGCAAGGAGGCGGTTCTCTTGCGTATAATGGCATGAAAGCCATCAACACGGGCTTCCGCAAACATGCCAGATGCACTACAGAAACGGGGCAACCCCAGCAACATCCTGAAACCGTTGTTATATTGGACTCGCAGGGCACCGAGTGATCTCTGTGTATAACAAAACCACAGACTGCTCGTGTAAAAGGTTTGGCAGTACGCTTTAAAAAGAGAGATTTTAACATTCTCGTTGCAACGAGCAAACCTGCGTGCCAGCATGTTATTCTTAACCGCCAGTGCCCTGCGCTCCCTTTCAATGTCCATTTGGTCATCAAGATCTTCGGTAACATAGTGTCCCAAATATTTAAAATGACTTACCCGCTTGAGTTCATTATTATTTAGTGTCAATTTGGGCACACTAGATGGATGTAGCTGTAGTTGAATGAGCGTAGCCAGGGGGGCAGGTGGGGGCAGCTGCCTTCCCTGGAAAACTCGCAAAACATGTATGAACTCCCCTAATTACTAATAATAGTATAAACGAGGATCATCACCAGTAGACACAGGCAAAATGTACAGTGTGATTGCCAAAAAACCACGTGCGATTACAGCGCACAAATATTACCGAATTTACCGGAGCTTTTTAACGCTTGCGCTCAACTGTAATCTTCAACAATCTTCGGTAGGAAGTTGCGAGCTGAGATTGTGAGCGATTAGCATTTATTTTGTTTTACGATTTGACCCTAAAAATCTGACTTGCCCCCATTTCTGTAAAGTTTACTTTACAGAAATGGGGGCAAGCTACTAGCTCATGATAAGACAGTAGAAATCTTCGGTAAGTATCACGTGTCAGATTTGCGTCCATACCATGCTAGGGAGGGTGAATGTCCTGAGCCGATTATTCCTAAACGTAATAGAGGTCGCCCACAGAAGGAGACCTAACTGCAGCGCTCTTGCTATCGTTTGTTTGACCATTCGGGAGACCCTTTCCATGGTCAAAAGGGGGAGAGTGTAACGGTCTCCTAAAGTTTAGCTGTGTGTAACGTAAGCGGGAGAGCTACCCTTCCCCCCGCTTCAGCACTGCGCACCCGCGCGCCGCCTGGGCCCGCGCACGCCCGGCAGTCCGCCGGCGCAGCCGTAGCCTTGCGCATTGTTAATAGAATTACATTACAAACAATAAATAAATGTTATAAACTCGATTTTAAGTGGAGACACATAGTCATTTGGCGAAACGCATGCGGACAGATCGTTAACATTACCAGAAGAGGGCCCCACCAAATACTGAAGCAGAATCTTGGCGATATTTACTAATGGTACAACTATCTTTCACACGTTTATTACCTCACACATTACGGTTAGTTGGAGACCAGCGTCAGGCACCAGTTGTCTGGCATCTTTGCCGAACTGGGCCTTATTGACGCAGCCATAAAGTACACTATTCTACTAATTTCTCACATCGGAGTTTACACTTTTTAGCTGATTCTTTTTGTGTTTATATGTGTATCTGGTGTATTGCATTAGTCTGTGCTAAATAAATGTAATTTTTTCTTTCTTTGTTTCTATGACTCCATTCTTTAGGGTTTGATCGATGCCCAATACATACATAATAAAGCAAACACGTGGCTTACGAACTATTAAAAAAAAATATTAAATCAAATGTCATTTATTCGGTGGTAGGCCATAACATCGGCTGCCGGCAGAAGTTACCACCCACCAGACAAAGCCTTGCCGCCAAGCGATTTGTCGTGTTTCGGATTGATATCTGGTGAATCCGTACGGAGGACGGGTCTGAGCAGTTGTGTTGCGATGTGTGCCGGGTACGATGCGCCTAATGTTGTTGTGTTGGGAGTTTGGTCGTGGAGGGTCTTCAGATCAATCTCCTTTTGACGCAGCATCGTTGGTCGTGTTGTTGGGTTTAACATTGCATCACCTCGCTCAACTGCCGTCTTCCTTCCTCTTAATAAACTAGCGCGCTTTACCATCAACGATCGCATCACTGCGTACCATCAGGCCGGATTGCGGTCAAGCGCTAGTTTATAATAATAAAAAAAAAAAAAATAGGCTGAGAATCAGCATTTATTGAACGTCAATATTACATAAGACAGTTCCACAAAACGCTCACCTATCGACACTTCCTAGTGCTTTCGCTGGGAAGAAGAAGTGGCGGAAGAAACTCCCCAGCAGCACAGCTGTCTGTTCATTTAAAAACAACACATGACTTTATACAATACTATGTATAGTGATGAACACAAGAAAATACAACAACAATGAAATTATTGAAAATATGCCAGCTACCACGCCAAAAAACCAACAAAGCAAAACAATATATATATATATATTTAAATGAAAATATAAATAACTAAAAAGTATATAATAGAGGTGGCTATAAAAAACGAGTTTAATTATAGCGCTGCCTTCAATGGAACCTTCAGTTTTTTATAGTTTCAAAGAGCGCCTCAATCACTTTAATATTTTTATCCAGTAAATATAAAAACTTGAACTGATTAATAAATATCTAGGTTACAGGCGCTCGATATAATACATTGAGCGCCTGTAACCGAGACCAGGCCACTCTATTACATATTATGTGATAGTGTGGCCTATTTTTAATAGAGAATAGAATTAGCATAGTGGTAACGTCGTATTCAAATTGATGGTCGACAGTGAAGAGCCCTGGGACACGGTGGTTTTCTTCTATGAAACAGTGATCTCGCAGAATGAGGCTTCGGAAAGGGAGTGGGAAATCTCGTTCCTTTGCCCAGCCTACAGCAGGTGTACCGGGCTTCGGACGAGGGCGGATGATGCCCTCTTCTAGCGACCCTAAATGGGTCCAGGGGCGGCAGATTCTGGACGTCTGTCGCCTCCCAAATATCAGGAAGCCGTACGGAGGACGGGTCTGAGCAGTTGTGTTGCGATGTGTGCCGGGTACGATGCGCCTAATGTTGTTGTGGTGGGAGTTTGGTCGTGGAGGGTCTTCAGATCAATCTCCCTTTGGCGCAACACCGGTGGTCGTGTTGTTGGGTTTAACATTGCATCACCTCGCTCAACTGCCGTCTTCCTTCCTATTCGCTCAGTTTTCCACGGGCTCCACGTACGCCATTCTTAAATGTCGTGGTGGGAATCAACCACCTGGCTCCCCTCACCACCATCCCTCTGACCCGAGGAGACCCACAGTAGCGGGCCATACCAATTGGAGGTTGCGGAAGCATTGTTCATTTTCCCGATGTAGGTGTGAGATGGAACACCAGGGTGGTTTTCAGTCAGAAAAAGTCTGACACAACTTGCCGCTCAACCAAGGGTGGCGGACATCCATTAGAACTTTCCACCACGACAAAAAAAAGCATTAAACGGCCATGAAAGTTTCAGGTTCGATAACTTAGCGTAAATTAAATCATTACCACTGCCCTCATTCTCATACTTATTACTTTTTTTTATTATTATTATAAACTAGCGCTTGACCGCAGTCCCGCCTGATGGTAAGCAGTGATGCGATCGTTGATGGTAAAGCGCGCTAGTTTATTAAGAGCCTATTCACTCAGAAAAACTGAGCGAATAGGACGGAAGACGGCAGTTGAGCGAGGTGATGCAATGTTAAACCCAACAACACGACCAACGATGCTGCGTCAAAGGGAGATTGATCTGAAGACCCTCCACGACCAAACACCCAACACATCAACATTAGGCGCATCGTATCCGGCACACATCGCAACACAACTGCTCAGACCCGTCCTCCGTACAGCTTCACCAGACATGCCGGAACACGACAAATCGCTTGGCGGCAAGGCTTTGTCTGGTGGATGGTAACTTCTGCCGGCGGCCGGTGTTATGGCCTACACCGAGTGAATTAACTACATGAGTAGTTAATAAGGAAAAACTAATAAGTATGAAAGAGATTAAAAAATTGTTCCACCCAAAAACAATGAAAAACACATTTAAGTTATCAAATGATTGCTTCCATTACTATTAATGATGTGGTATTAATTGTTCTATATTATATCAGGGATGATAAAGCGCGGTACACACGAACTCATGAATATTTTGTATTAGATGTCCAATATTGATAATTTATTGGATATTGAGTTGAAGCCTTTTAGTACCGGGCTTTGAAATGGTGTTGTTAATGGATAGATTTTTTTATTTATTTCTAAACAGGACATGCGGTTTAAAGAAATTAATTAGATAAAGTATCTGTCTTGTTTCGAACTGACGTACAACTCGTAAGGCGGGGTTCATAAAATTGGATTACCTACTACTACCTATGTCTAGAAGAAAAATACCTTACTTTTTTTATTAAAAAATACACAAACTCAAGTGCGAAAAGAACTTCGTGCCAGATAGTTACACTTATTTTCAAATAGTCTTATACATACATACTTTTCTACTAATGTTATAAATGCGAAAGTTTGTGAAGACTTATTTTTGGATGGATTTTTGTTACTTTTTTACGCAAAAACTACTAAACGTATTTGGATGGAATTTGGCACACACATGGTTACATAATACACAGGATACCCCGATTTTTAGAATGTGTTTTATAAGGCTTGACCGCAATCCCGCCTGATGGTAAGCAGTGATGCAATCGTTAATGGTAAAGCGCGCTAGTTTATCAAGAACCCATTCACTTAAAAAAAAAACTGAGTGAATAGGAAGGAAGACGGCAGTTGTGCGAGGTGATGCAATGTTAAACCCAACAACACGACCACCGATGTTACGCCAAAGGGAGATTGATCTGAAGACCCTCCACGACCAAACTCCCACCACAACAATATTAGGCGCATCGTACCCGGCACACATCGCAACACAACTGCTCAGACCCATCCTCCATACGGCTTCACCAGATATCTTGCCGGAACACGACAAATCGCTTGGCGGCAAGGCTTTGTCTGGTGGATGGAAACTTTCGCTGGCAGTCGATATTTTGGCCTACCACCGAGAAATATCTTGGTAACAGAACAATTTTTATCTGAATATTCCTACTGGATCCAAACTTATGTAGGGCGTAAGTAGTACATATATAAAATCATTATAATAATAATGCTCTGGTCTTAGAGCACTCCAGTGGGCCTTCGTACAAGTGGGGACAGCGATAACGATGCCCTAACTGGCACTATGAGAGAGACAAGGACGGCACTTGATTTGTTGACATCGATTTTTTTGTGACCTCCAAAATGGTTATTATACGCTGTCGTGTACTCATAAGGTTTTACTGATGAATCGATAAGGCATTGGAATACGGATGTTTCCTGGGTAAAAAAAAATTGATTCTATTTAGTCCATCATTCAGATTATAGAAAAATATTGGATGCGTATATTTTGTTTCATCAAATCAATAAAAATCACTCAAGTATGAGTGCGCGGGTTCAATTCCAGGTCAGGCAAGTACCAATGTAACTTTTCTAAAGTTATATGTACTTTTTATACTTTTTGAGTATATCTTGGACACCAATGACTGAATGTGAAGGAAAACATCTTGAGGAAACCTGGAAGTCTGAAATCGCCAACCCGCATTGAGCAAGCGTGGTGATTACGCTCAATCCTTCTCTGTATGAGAGGAGACCTGTGCCCAGCAGTGGGACGATAAAAAGGTTGATAATGATGATACATACTCATATGTACATAATTATATTTATTTGTTTTATTATTTATGTTCATACAGTAAAATACATAAGGATATGAACAAATTAAGATCCGACTACAAAGGTGCTGCTTATTTCTTAAGAAATTTCTTCCAGCAGACCTGTGAAAGGAGAAGTAAAACAGAAATGTAGAAAATAGTGTGAATGTGATAAGAATAAAAATAATAATATTAAATATACCTAAACATATAATCCAAAAATAAATCCTTAAATATAATTTAATAAATACATAGTACTAAAATATACAATATGTAAAGAAAACCCTGTCAGACCCATAAGGATAATAAAGGTTAGGTAAACACATGACCAAATAAAATATAAAATTTTATATAATCATAATAGTAACAATAGTAATGAATTTTGAAATAATTTATTTTTACCGCCAACTAATTCCAACTTTCCCAAAATTTGGTAATTTTTAAAAAGTGACAACACCATTTTCTACGATATTATTACGAGCGATTCGAGCGTGCGCCGCATGCCCAGCCTCCCATCGCCCGCGCATGTATTGCCAACCGCATATGTATTCATTTACCTCCTTTTGAGAATTTTTTTTTTTTGCGGATTTTTTTTTTAAGTTTAGCTCGGCTTTGTATGCATTAGTAGAATCAGTTATCGATACCTAACAATGCCTTCACGGATCGGACAGGGTTTTTTTACGTATTGTATATATAACACAGGCAAAAAAACGAACACACATAAGCACTGACTACGATTTCACAAGGAAAAGTATCTACCGCAACATTGCCAAAAGGGCAATTCAGTCTTTTCGTGGTCATAAAGGGTGTATCTGACATCGACGCACAAACGAGAACCATGGAACGAGTACATGATTCTGAACCCCCTAGTGGTGGAATTTTTCATCGGCTTTTCATGATTTAAAAAATATATACGTAGTTTTTTTTCACTTTATACCGTTCATAATTGCTTTACTTTCATAACCCAATAAGATTTTAAAGTAAAAATGAATTAATTCGCTTACACAAAAAAGCGCAATGAAAACTAAACTCGAAAAACTATCTTATCAGCCGATTTAATAGAGTTTACATTAGGGATCAACGCCATACCTACAAACCCGCACGGCGGCACGCTTGCAACGTTCAAAGACCGAGCCGATACATTTTTTAAACACTGTGAATTCTGTAACCGCTCATTAACGACATAAATGACTATCATAATTTTATTAGTGGTATGCGGTGTAGGCTTTTCGCGAAGTTTGCGTTACGATGTCAGATACAGCCTGTATACAGTACGGGCTAGTGGTATCAGACCGCGACTTACAAGTTATAAATCGTTGGTTTGAATCCCATCAGGAGCTTTACTTTGTGTAAGCCATTTCATCACCACTGCTCTCAAAGCGGTGAAGGAAAACATTGTAGGGAAATCGGCATGCCCTAGAGCGAAAAACTTCGAAGACGTGACATATACCAACCCGCACTGGACCAGCGTGGTAGATTACGGCCCACTCCCAACAGTGGCAACAATACAGGCTGCTTATGTTTATGGGCATATCATCATTTCAGCCGAAAGACGTCCACTGCTGGACATAGGCCTCCCCCAAGGTTCTCCACGACGACCGGTCCTGCGCCTCCCGCATCCAGCGGTTTCCCGCGACCTTCACCAGGTCGTCGGTCCACCTAGTCGGGGGCCTACCCACGCTACGTCTTCCGGTGCGTGGTCGCCACTCGAGAACCCGTCGGCCCCATCGGGCATCGATGTGTCCAGCCCACTGCCACTTCAGTGTTGCAATTCTTCGGGCTATGTCGGTTACTCTCGTTCTTCTGCGGATCTCCTCATTCCTGATTCGATCGCGCAGTGAAACCCCAAGCATAGCCCTCTTCATTGCCCTTTGAGCAACTTTGAGCCTTCTTAAAAGGCCCTTATGGGCATATAAAAGAATTTTATAAATTCAACATAAATACATAGTAATTATTATTAGCTTTACTTTTAACAACAATTGGGAAAATTATGACGCACAGTTTCAAAGAAAGCTACAGTCTAATTTTACTTCAGATTGGCCAATAATATAAGTTGTATTAATAATGGTGTAAACTCAGTTGAAAGCTTGCTCGGAGTCTACATTGTTCTTTAGAAGCGTTTAATAGGGAAATTTATTGCTCAATTCATGGCGATTGTGGCTAACTCTGCAACAATGAACAATTTACCGCAATGCCAATATTGTTGGGAATTTAGAACACTATAGTTTTATAGTTCTTAGAAAGTGTTGGGGTCGGCTTTCAACCTAATCAGATTTACCTGAATACCAATATTTTATATGGGTGATTTTACCTTTTCGAAAACAATGAATGCATATAAGTACTTTAAGAACGCGTACAGGAGTCATACAAAGTTTTTTTACATCTCTCATATTCGGTAAGTAGGTTCTTCTTACCCCCAAATGGGGCTTATTGATGACCAATTAGCGCTCTAGGATAATAATGTGGCTAAAAAAGTAAGCGGTAAGTAATTTAAAAAAAAATCTTCACTCTTTCAAAAAGTTCGCGTAGGCAATAGACATTATGCATTCAGCCTAATGACAAAAGAGGTCGTTTCGCTATTCAGCCTTGTCTTCGTAGGAGTATAATAGTCATCAGTTTTAAATATCGAACGGCGAAGCTCAATTTCGTTCTAGAAAAATTATTAAAAAAAAGATGAAAAAAGGCGGGAATAGAAACCTTTTACTTTAAATATTGTTTACAGAGATGGGGCTATGACGACTAAAATTCTACAAAGTCTATATATAGATTTACTAGCTTTCCGCCCGCGGCTTCGACCGCGTGGAGTTCAGTTGTATCGCGTCACCAAGAGATCTCTACAAAAGTCCGGAATCAAAACTATCCTATGTTATTTCTCAAGGTCAAGTCTATCTTTGTACCAAATTACATTAAAATCAGTTCAGTGGTTTAGACGTGAAAGTGTAACAGACAGACAGCCAGAGTTACTATCGCATTCATAATATTAGTAGGGATTTCGGAGACTCAAGATTTCCTTGTGAAATCGTAGTCAGTGCTTATGTGTGTTCGTTTTTTTGCCTGTGTTATATATACAATACGTAAAAAAACCCTGTCCGATCCGTGAAGGCATTGTTAGGTATCGATAACTGATTCTACTAATGCATACAAAGCCGAGCTAAACTTAAAAAAAAAATCCGCAAAAAAAAAAAATTCTCAAAAGGAGGTAAATGAATACATATGCGGTTGGCAATACATGCGCGGGCGATGGGAGGCTGGGCATGCGGCGCACGCTCGAATCGCTCGTAATAATATCGTAGAAAATGGTGTTGTCACTTTTTAAAAATTACCAAATTTTGGGAAAGTTGGAATTAGTTGGCGGTAAAAATAAATTATTTCAAAATTCATTACTATTGTTACTATTATGATTATATAAAATTTTATATTTTATTTGGTCATGTGTTTACCTAACCTTTATTATCCTTATGGGTCTGACAGGGTTTTCTTTACATATTGTATATTTTAGTACTATGTATTTATTAAATTATATTTAAGGATTTATTTTTGGATTATATGTTTAGGTATATTTAATATTATTATTTTTATTCTTATCACATTCACACTATTTTCTACATTTCTGTTTTACTTCTCCTTTCACAGGTCTGCTGGAAGAAATTTCTTAAGAAATAAGCAGCACCTTTGTAGTCGGATCTTAATTTGTTCATATCCTTATGTATTTTACTGTATGAACATAAATAATAAAACAAATAAATATAATTATGTACATATGAGTATGTATCATCATTATCAACCTTTTTATCGTCCCACTGCTGGGCACAGGTCTCCTCTCATACAGAGAAGGATTGAGCGTAATCACCACGCTTGCTCAATGCGGGTTGGCGATTTCAGACTTCCAGGTTTCCTCAAGATGTTTTCCTTCACATTCAGTCATTGGTGTCCAAGATATACTCAAAAAGTATAAAAAGTACATATAACTTTAGAAAAGTTACATTGGTACTTGCCTGACCTGGAATTGAACCCGCGCACTCATACTTGAGTGATTTTTATTGATTTGATGAAACAAAATATACGCATCCAATATTTTTCTATAATCTGAATGATGGACTAAATAGAATCAATTTTTTTTTACCCAGGAAACATCCGTATTCCAATGCCTTATCGATTCATCAGTAAAACCTTATGAGTACACGACAGCGTATAATAACCATTTTGGAGGTCACAAAAAAATCGATGTCAACAAATCAAGTGCCGTCCTTGTCTCTCTCATAGTGCCAGTTAGGGCATCGTTATCGCTGTCCCCACTTGTACGAAGGCCCACTGGAGTGCTCTAAGACCAGAGCATTATTATTATAATGATTTTATATATGTACTACTTACGCCCTACATAAGTTTGGATCCAGTAGGAATATTCAGATAAAAATTGTTCTGTTACCAAGATATTTCTCGGTGGTAGGCCAAAATATCGACTGCCAGCGAAAGTTTCCATCCACCAGACAAAGCCTTGCCGCCAAGCGATTTGTCGTGTTCCGGCAAGATATCTGGTGAAGCCGTATGGAGGATGGGTCTGAGCAGTTGTGTTGCGATGTGTGCCGGGTACGATGCGCCTAATATTGTTGTGGTGGGAGTTTGGTCGTGGAGGGTCTTCAGATCAATCTCCCTTTGGCGTAACATCGGTGGTCGTGTTGTTGGGTTTAACATTGCATCACCTCGCACAACTGCCGTCTTCCTTCCTATTCACTCAGTTTTTTTTTTAAGTGAATGGGTTCTTGATAAACTAGCGCGCTTTACCATTAACGATTGCATCACTGCTTACCATCAGGCGGGATTGCGGTCAAGCCTTATAAAACACATTCTAAAAATCGGGGTATCCTGTGTATTATGTAACCATGTGTGTGCCAAATTCCATCCAAATACGTTTAGTAGTTTTTGCGTAAAAAAGTAACAAAAATCCATCCAAAAATAAGTCTTCACAAACTTTCGCATTTATAACATTAGTAGAAAAGTATGTATGTATAAGACTATTTGAAAATAAGTGTAACTATCTGGCACGAAGTTCTTTTCGCACTTGAGTTTGTGTATTTTTTAATAAAAAAAGTAAGGTATTTTTCTTCTAGACATAGGTAGTAGTAGGTAATCCAATTTTATGAACCCCGCCTTACGAGTTGTACGTCAGTTCGAAACAAGACAGATACTTTATCTAATTAATTTCTTTAAACCGCATGTCCTGTTTAGAAATAAATAAAAAAATCTATCCATTAACAACACCATTTCAAAGCCCGGTACTAAAAGGCTTCAACTCAATATCCAATAAATTATCAATATTGGACATCTAATACAAAATATTCATGAGTTCGTGTGTACCGCGCTTTATCATCCCTGATATAATATAGAACAATTAATACCACATCATTAATAGTAATGGAAGCAATCATTTGATAACTTAAATGTGTTTTTCATTGTTTTTGGGTGGAACAATTTTTTAATCTCTTTCATACTTATTAGTTTTTCCTTATTAACTACTCATGTAGTTAATTCACTCGGTGTAGGCCATAACACCGGCCGCCGGCAGAAGTTACCATCCACCAGACAAAGCCTTGCCGCCAAGCGATTTGTCGTGTTCCGGCATGTCTGGTGAAGCTGTACGGAGGACGGGTCTGAGCAGTTGTGTTGCGATGTGTGCCGGATACGATGCGCCTAATGTTGATGTGTTGGGTGTTTGGTCGTGGAGGGTCTTCAGATCAATCTCCCTTTGACGCAGCATCGTTGGTCGTGTTGTTGGGTTTAACATTGCATCACCTCGCTCAACTGCCGTCTTCCGTCCTATTCGCTCAGTTTTTCTGAGTGAATAGGCTCTTAATAAACTAGCGCGCTTTACCATCAACGATCGCATCACTGCTTACCATCAGGCGGGACTGCGGTCAAGCGCTAGTTTATAATAATAATAAAAAAAAGTAATAAGTATGAGAATGAGGGCAGTGGTAATGATTTAATTTACGCTAAGTTATCGAACCTGAAACTTTCATGGCCGTTTAATGCTTTTTTTTGTCGTGGTGGAAAGTTCTAATGGATGTCCGCCACCCTTGGTTGAGCGGCAAGTTGTGTCAGACTTTTTCTGACTGAAAACCACCCTGGTGTTCCATCTCACACCTACATCGGGAAAATGAACAATGCTTCCGCAACCTCCAATTGGTATGGCCCGCTACTGTGGGTCTCCTCGGGTCAGAGGGATGGTGGTGAGGGGAGCCAGGTGGTTGATTCCCACCACGACATTTAAGAATGGCGTACGTGGAGCCCGTGGAAAACTGAGCGAATAGGAAGGAAGACGGCAGTTGAGCGAGGTGATGCAATGTTAAACCCAACAACACGACCACCGGTGTTGCGCCAAAGGGAGATTGATCTGAAGACCCTCCACGACCAAACTCCCACCACAACAACATTAGGCGCATCGTACCCGGCACACATCGCAACACAACTGCTCAGACCCGTCCTCCGTACGGCTTCCTGATATTTGGGAGGCGACAGACGTCCAGAATCTGCCGCCCCTGGACCCATTTAGGGTCGCTAGAAGAGGGCATCATCCGCCCTCGTCCGAAGCCCGGTACACCTGCTGTAGGCTGGGCAAAGGAACGAGATTTCCCACTCCCTTTCCGAAGCCTCATTCTGCGAGATCACTGTTTCATAGAAGAAAACCACCGTGTCCCAGGGCTCTTCACTGTCGACCATCAATTTGAATACGACGTTACCACTATGCTAATTCTATTCTCTATTAAAAATAGGCCACACTATCACATAATATGTAATAGAGTGGCCTGGTCTCGGTTACAGGCGCTCAATGTATTATATCGAGCGCCTGTAACCTAGATATTTATTAATCAGTTCAAGTTTTTATATTTACTGGATAAAAATATTAAAGTGATAAAGGCGCTCTTTGAAACTATAAAAAACTGAAGGTTACATTGAAGGCAGCGCTATAATTAAACTAGTTTTTTTATAGCCACATCTATTATATACTTTTTAGTTATTTATATTTTCATTTAAATATATATATTGTTTTGCTTTGTTGGTATTTTGGCGTGGTAGCTGGCATATTTTCAATAATTTCATTGTTGTTGTATTTTCTTGTGTTCATCACTATACATAGTATTGTATAAAGTCATGTGTTTTTTTAAATGAACAGACAGCTGTGCTGCTGGGGAGTGTCTTCCGCCACTTCTTCTTCCCAGCGAAAGCACTAGGAAGTGTCGATAGGTGAGCGTTTTGTGGAACTGTCTTATGTAATATTGACGTTCAATAAATGCTGATTCTCAGCCTAATTTTTTTTTTTTTTTATTTATAAACTAGCGCTTGACCGCAATCCGGCCTGATGGTAAGCAGTGATGCGATCGTTGATGGTAAAGCGCGCTAGTTTATTAAGAGGAAGGAAGACGGCAGTTGAGCGAGGTGATGCAATGTTAAACCCAACAACACGACCAACGATGCTGCGTCAAAAGGAGATTGATCTGAAGACCCTCCACAACCAAACTCCCAACACAACAACATTAGGCGCATCGTACCCGGCACACATCGCAACACAACTGCTCAGACCCGTCCTCCATACGGCTTCACCATACATCAAGCCGGAACGCGACAAATCGCTTGGCGGCAATGCTTTGTCTGGTGGGTGGTAACTTCTGCCGGCAGCCGATGTTATGGCCTACCACCGAATAAATGGCTTTTGATTTGATTTGATTCATTTTTAATAGTTCGTAAGCCACGTGTTTGCTTTATTATGTATGTATTGGACATCGATTAAACCCTAAAGAATGGAGTCATAGAAACAAAGAAAGAAAAAATTACATTTATTTAGCACAGACTAATGCAATACACTAGATACACATATAAACACAAAAAGAATCAGCTAAAAAGTGTAAACTCCGATGTAAGAAATTAGTAGGATAGTGTACTTTATGGCTGCGCCAATAAGGCCCAGTTCGGCAAACATGCCAGACAACTGGTGTCTGACGTTGGTCTCCAACTGACCGTGATGTGTGAAGTAATGAACGTGTGAGAGATAGTCGTACTATTGGTAAATATCGCCAAGATTCTGCTTCAGTATTTGGTGGGGCCCTCATCTGGTAATGATAACGATATGTCCGCATGCGTTTCGCCAAATGACTATGTGTCTCCACTTAAAATCGAGTTATAATTACAAAAAAATACTGAATCTGCTTTGCAGGTGTAATCGATAGTTAGGTACCAAAAGTAAACTTTACAGAAATGGGGGCTAGTTAGATTTTTAAGGTCAAATCGTAAAACAAAATAAATGCTAATCGCTCGCAATCTCAGCTCGCAACTTCCTACCGAAGATTGCCGATTACAGCTGAGCGCAAGCGTTAAAAAGCTCCGGTAAATTCGGTAATATTTGTGCGCTATAGTCGCATGTGGGTTTTTGGCAATTACACCTTATATTTTGTCAATGTCTACTGCGAGGTTTATTTAAATGTTAGAGATATTTCCTCGTTTATACTTTGATTAGTAATTTCAAGGGGAAATTTAAAGGGGAGTTCATACATGTTTTGCGAGTTTTCCAGGGAAGGAAGCTGCTCCCCTGGCTACGCTCATTCAACTACAGCTACATTATCATAGTAACTCGTCACATCTGCCAAGTTCATCACCATATGCCTAGCCTTAGTTCGAAGATTTCCAAGCAGACGTATCTGCCATATAAGCCATTTTATTTTATTTTCTTGATTGGTGGGGGGTGATTTTCTGTTTTCCGGATTTATTTATTTAATTTTAATGTTTTTAGGTATTTATTTAGGTTTCAATATGTATCTAACGTATTTGTTTATAAAATTATTGTAAATTGAATACATATTTTTTATTTGAATTATTACAATATATTTAACATACAGTATATTAAGAAAACCTGTCCGACCCGTGAAGGTGTTGTTAGGTATCGATATCTGATTCTACTAATGGATACAAAACCGGGCCCAACTTAAAAAAAAATCCCCCTAAAAAAATAAATATTATTACGCCAAAAGAGGTAACTTAATAAATGTGCGTTAAACACCCTTCCGCGGGGGCGGGCAGCAGGACACGCGGCACGTGGTCGCATCGCTATTCGCTCATACTAGTACAGGTGTTGTCACTTTTTAAAAATTACCAAATTTCGGGGAAGTTGGAATTAATTCGCGGGAAAAAAAGATTATTTCAAAATTCATTTGCATTGGTACTATGATGATTACGTAAAATTTAATATTATATTTGGTCATGTGTTTACCTAACCTTTATTATCCTTATGGGTCGGACAGGGTTTTCTTAACATACTGTATACACACACACACACACACACACACACACACACACACACACACACACACACACACACAAATGTATGCATGTCACAACATTTTTATGTGATTCTATTTAAGTTTTTCTATCATTTGGATTACTATTATTATAATATATCATTTATACTATTATTGCGGACTGTGTTTTTGTAATTCTAGCGTATGGCACTCGTGGGTTGCAGCAAAAAATCAGTACACTTTGTGTTGTCATCTGACATTATGCTGAGCTGAGGCCCTTTTGGCATTATAAGCCAAGTTTTATAGTTTTAAATTTATGTATCTTGCTGTAATGTCAATAAATGCATCTTTCTTTCATTTTTCAACTACACATAGTACGCCCGCATTTTGACGCCGCCTCAACTCTAGCTCGTCTGAGATACTCTTCTTAAAATTTAACAAGTTACAGAGTTCTCCATTCATCATATATTCGTTGGTACTCGTATATATTATAATATGTATATGAAGGCTTTCTCCGTAATACCGACCCTTGATTTACAACATTAGATACATATGTGGAGCTGTTGATACCGAATTTACAATATTTTGTAGTTTATGTTATTTTGTAAGTTTGTTTTTCATAAATGTAAAAGTTGAAAGACTTCAGTAAACTGCTGAATAGGGTATTTGACTAAAAAAACGAATTTACACAAAAAATTAATTGACACGTATTTTTTGTTTTATCAAATCAATGCTGGGCACAGGTCTCCTCCCATATAGTCGTATTGAGCGTAATCACTAAGCTTGCTCAATTCGGGTTGGCAATTTCAGACTTAAAGTACAGGTTTCCTCAAGATGTTTTCCTAGTTATCGGTGTCCAAGATATACTTAGAAAGTACATTTTTTTTTTAATAATTGTAAACTAGTGCTTGACCGCAACCCCGCCTGATGGTATGCAGTGAAGCAATCGTAGATGGTAAAGCGCGCTAGTTTATTTAGCCTATTCACTATAACAAACTTTGTGAATAGGAAGGGAGACGGCAGTTGAGTGAGGTGATGCAATGTTAAACTCAACAACACGACCAACAATGCTGCGCCAAAGAGAGATTGATCTGGAGATCCTCCATGACCAAACTCCCGACACCACAACATTTTTCGCATCATAACCCGCACACATCGCAACACAACTGCTCAGGCCCGTCCTCCGTACGGCTTCACCAGACATCATGCCGGAACACGACGAATCGCATGACGGCAAGACTTTATCTGGTGGGTGGTAACTTCTGCCGGCAGCCGATGTTAAAAACATTACATTAGTACTTGTCTGACCTGGAATCGAACCCGCACACTCATACTTGAGAGGCTGGTATTATAACCACTAGGCCACCACGACTTCGTCTATTAAGTTTCTTAATATTGCGTTTGCCTTTAAAAGGGCTGCCCTCTATAATAAATTACGTTCATAATGGAGGTCAAAACTCAAGGTCACAATTTCATCTCATAGGGAGTGAAACTGATTTCCATTATATTCTGCTTTGTTGGTTAAACAAAGTTTGGTTAGCGAGGGTAATGAGTTATTGTGGTTTTCGTGGGGGTAGTTTGTTAGCCTGGTGTAAGTATAGACTTACCATGTTTAAGAGGAAACGCGGTCATGTGGTCGTTATCGTTAGTATAATCAAAGGTAGTCTGTAAAGGATCGCTCTTAGCGACAAGACGGCCAATAGGAATGTATCCAAGGTATGAAAATCAAAAAAGTAATTAGTCCGTCTTATAGATAATAAAAAAATAAGACCAATAGAATAAAGGAAAACAGTGTAAGTTGACCTTTCTTCTAAAACCAAAAAAAAAAAATCGCGGACAGGTGACGTAAGCGAATCATCACAAGTCCCAGTTCTGAACAAAACTACTATGTTCATAACGCCATAAAATATGTACCTACCTATCAACAGGGATGTATCCAGTATTTTTTATTTTGTCGTAATTACCAAAAACTACTGAGATATAGCGTATTAAAGTTACGGAGTGGGCGCTCGGCGTGACGTCATGCGACATTTCAAATCAATATATCTTCCTAAGTATTTGAATGAAAAAAAAAACTATGTGATGGACATTAAATTATTTTTTAGGATACAGCCCAATTGTGTCACCTTTTGTAAAATTGACATATTTATGTTCTGTAATATAAAGATACACTATCTGACATCGACGCAGAAACGAGTACCATAGATACAGTACATGATTCTGAACCCCCTAGTGGTGGAATTTATTGTCGGCATTTTCATGATTTGAAAAAAAATAGTTTTTTCACTTTAGGCCGTTCATAATTGCTATACTTTTATAACCCAATAAGATTTTAAAGTAAAAAATAATTAATTCGCTAATTATACAAAAAAACGCAATGAAAACAAAACTCGAAAACAAAACCGCACGGCGGCACGTATGCAACGTTCAAAGGCCGAGCCGACACTTTTTTTTAAACACTGTGATTTCTGTAACCGTTCATTAACGACATAAATATGACTATCATAATTTTATTAGTGATATGCGGTCTAGCCTTTTCGAGAAGTTTGCGTTACGGTGTCAGATACAGCCTGTATATGTGTACGGACGACAGCAGATAAAGCTACCCGAAACTGTCACATATCACCTATCAACCTTGAACGATTAACGCTTTGGCGATAAAGTTGAAAATCTAATAAAGAAATCTGTCGTCTGTACATATTAAAGAGTATTCTATTCTATAGTCCTCTGTCTTTTTCTTTTTGCGCCGACAGTTGGGACAGGTCATCTTGGTCTGGTTTTTAATTTTATATTTTGAATTGTATATTATGAATTGCATATTTCTCACACATAGAAGCAACAAGAATAATGTAACCAGGATTTAGTACTAATCATCATCGACCTTTTAATCGTCCCACTGCTGGGCACAGGTCTTCTCTCATACAGAGACGGATTGAGCGTAATCACCACGCTTGCTCAATGCGGGTTGGCGATTTCAGACTTAAAGTCCAGGTTTCCTCAAGATATTTTCCTTCACCTTCAGTCATTGGTGTCCAAGACATACTTAGAAAGTACATATAACTTTAGAAAAGTTACATTGGTACTTGCCTGACCTGGAATCGAATTCGCGCACTCATACTTGAGAGGCTGGTCTTTTAACCAGAAGGCCACCACGACATTTTGTACTAATATCTTTATTTAAAACAGTGTCTTTGGACGTTTTTGTTCCTATCTCTTCATAGAGATCTACGTTTTGAATTGTGGAACTCGCTTCAAATTTCTGTCTAACTGACCCACTACTTAATTTTATTTTTGACAGTTCAAAAGTGCCTATAACTGGTTAAATTTAATAACCACTAGCCTTCTTATTACAACACGATATCTAACATAAGTTCTACACTTCACCTTTGAGTTATTATTTGTATTTATTTATTGAGGTTAAGTCAAAGTTCTTAATACAAAATTAACGAAATTAGTACCGATGGTTAGGTGCATACTTCAATAACAGTTTAGGTGGTTTGAACCTGATGTAAACAAAAACTATGTTTTAAAATATGAGTTTTAGTAATATGAG
Organism: Sesamia inferens; assembly: GCA_037179545.1. Taxonomy (NCBI): domain Eukaryota; kingdom Metazoa; phylum Arthropoda; class Insecta; order Lepidoptera; family Noctuidae; genus Sesamia; species Sesamia inferens. Next base: position 17,861,698 of record CM073950.1, read on the forward strand.
TACGTCAGAGGGAGATGGATTTTGGAGATCTCCCACGACTGAACTCCCGACACAACAACATTTGACGCATCGTACCCGGCAAACATTGCAACACAACTGCTCAGACCCGCCTTCCATACGGCTTCACCAGACATCATGACGGAACAGGACGAATAGCTTTCTCGCCTACTGTGGCTGGGATTTCGATGTTGACTCCGTAGACCAAGGCCCCTTTCCTGTAGCGGCTAGTGGCTTGAGGGCGCAAATATTGCTTCTCCTTCATGCACTCCGCCTTCTCTTCTGGGAGCATAATGCTTCGCAGAAGCAGATGACGGCCTGCTCATATAATCTTGTTCCTTGCCATAGTCTGGACCAGGACCGGGCGCAAAAGATCGCCGCCGCCAATCGCCGAATCATCAGATCAGGGCGGTGTTTAGCCCAAGTCGGGCAGGCCTTCAAAATCTCATTACCTAACTCAACAATTTCCCCCTGAACTTTTAAAATTGGGTCAAAACAAAACAGTTTCGAAACATTTCAACCTTCGTTGCTTGTAGTTTAGCCGTTACCAATATCGCTTAGAGAAAAGTTACGCAAATTACCCTCAGGCTGGGAGAAACATCTATTGTTTAGATTCATCGATGATAAATGTTTAATTCTAAGTTATATTGTATTATTGTAATGAATTATCCTATGCTCCAATGAGTCAATGAGTTATCCTTATAAGGTAAACAGTAGTAAATTTGAGTGTGTTTTTGTGAATTTATTAGTAAAGTATGTTCATAGACTAGTAGGTAGAGACAGTGTAAAATGTTTCTAAAGGTAAGTTAGTCGAAGAACTTCTTATGTTTAAGATTGCACACAATTAGAATATTTGTATGCATTTTGTAACAATAAAACCTTCTTAATCTATTTTTTTCTTACTTTTTAAGGAAACTTACAGCTAGCATATATACAGGTACAGAAGACAGTTAGTGAAAGAAGGCCAATTAAAAGTTTCCACGGACAGTATTAGGTTAGCACAAGAAACAGTAACAGGTACAGCACAGTACAGGAAAGTGAAATCAAGAACAAGTAAGCACTCGGAGAGTATTTAGTAAAGACTGAAAAGAAGCTATCACAAAGATTTTTTTTTAGTTTAGGAACACTGGTATAGAATAAATCAAGAACATCAACCCTCTGACACAAAAGGTTATATTCTCTGATAGCTTTATAAGTTTTATAAGAGTTTTGAGAGGCTGATGATTCCTGAAAGTGAAGGATGGAATTCGCAGCCCAATTTTGCTCAATAATTCAGAACAGTCGGTTCAACCATTACCCAAATTGAATAGGAATACCATGTCGGCAATTTTTCTCCACTCAATTAGTGCAAGAATGCGAAACTTTCTCCAACGTTTGCAGTAATTAGGCAAATAATTTCTGGATCTAAACTGAATGCACCTCAAAAACTTTCTTTGGATACTTTTGACGTGCTTATCGTAGACAGGATGAATACTGGTGAGCAGTATTCGAGATGACTGCTTAGAAGAGAAAAAATAAGGGAGGTTGACCAGACAAAATCTTGCCACCAAGCAATTCGTCGTGTTCCGGCATAATGTCTGGAAAAGCCGTACAGAGAACGGGTCTGAGCAGTTGTATTGCGATGTGTTGGCACGATGCGCCAAATGTTGTTGTGTCGGGAGTTTAGTCGTGGAGGGTCTCTAGATTAATCTCCTTCTGGCGCAGCATAGTTGGTCGTGTTGTTGACATTGCATCATCTCGCTCAACTGCCGTCTTCCTTCCTATTAACTCAGTGTTTTTGGTGGTAGGCCTCACCATCGGCCGCCGGCGTAGTTACCACTCACCAGACAAAGTCATGCCGCCAAGCGATTCGTCGTGTTCCGGCATGATGTCTGGTGAAGCCGTTTGGAGGGCGGGTCTGAGCAGTTGTGTTGCGATGTATGCCGGGTACGATGCGCCAATTGTTGTCGTGTCGGGAGTTTGGTCGTGGAGGGTAGCGGGATCCGAAGCACGGTTTTCCGCTGGCCGACCGCAGGTAGTTGGGGGCCCAAGTAGTGTGCCAGCCACATATGAAAGGCTGCCCCGCCAACTGCGAAAAATCCCAGGGTGGCCCCATCGTGCCGGTTGGCGACCGGACGAGAGGACCCGATGGCGATCCCTGGGGGGGTTCGGGCGTCCCCGCAGTCTCCAGATCAATCTCCCTCTGGCCCGGCATCGTTGGTCGCATTGTTGGGATTAACATTGCATCACCTCACTCAACTGCCGTCTTCCTTCCTATTCACTCATTTTTTTTTTTTTCAAATGAAAAAGTCAAATAAGAAAAGTAGGTGTGTACAGCGGGCGCACGTCCTCTCTTTCAAAGTGCACCTCTCTAATATTCGAGGTCTGCACTCCAATCTCATTGCAGTACATCACCACCTTGAGACTGAGAAGCCCCATCTACTTTTCTTGACGGAGACCCAGATCAGATGTCCGTCTGATGCGGCATACCTCAACTACCCGGGATACGCATTGGAGCACCATTTCCTGCAGCGTGCCGGGGTCTGTGTGTATGTCCGCAATGACATTTGTTGCCGGCGCCTCCGTCACCTCGAAGACCCTCATTTCTCGTCCCTATGGCTGTTGGTTGACACTGGTGTGGACAAAATTGTTTACACTTGTGTCTACCGATCGCACAGCGGTGATCAGGAGACAACTCGTTTATTTGACCACCTCAGTGAGGCTGCTGACAATGCACTGCAGCGGCACCCTGACGCACACTTCGTCGCTCTGGGGGACTTCAATGCCTGCCATCAGGACTGGCTTTTCCCGTACCAGAGGACCGACCACGCTGGGAGAGAAGCGCGAAACTTCGCGCTTTCAATGGGCCTTTCCCAGCTGGTAAAGCAAGCGACTAGGATGCCTGATGTAGTTGGTCATACTGCAAATTGTCTGGACCTTCTGCTGACCACTGATCCGGACAGGTGTGTTGTAACAGTTTCCTCACCGTTGGGAACTTCAGACCACTGTCTGGTGTAGTCTGTGTCGACCTTCTCCCCACCAGATCACGACTCTCGTGGTGAACGGCGAATGTGGCGATACAGGTCAGCAGACTGGGATGAGATGAAAGAAAGAAAGAAAGAAGAAAGAAAAATTTTTTATTCTGCACAAACAAAACGCACCTTACAACTAAATACCATAAAAACCAAACAAAATACAGGAAAAAAAATAAATAATAATAATATCAAAAATCTCCTATCCTAACATGCAAAACTATAAACAGAGTTAATTTGATGTCAGAGCCAGAGCCATAGACCATATACGATGGAAGTAATAAGCACTACGTACAACGTAGCACTTACTACCTCCATGCCATAGGCATAGACAGCAGACATTCTTTGACAATTCGATCCAGGTATAGTATATTATCAATGATTCAAGAAAAATAGAAAAGGATAATATACTTAAGTCTAGGCTGTACGGCGTATCATGCCTTTGCCTTTTCCGTTCGGAAGTACGGAAAGAAGAGAACAAAAAAAAAAAAAAAAAATATCTATGATTCGATCTGTCTGTCATCCGCAACGCGCTAGCGACACTGGCTCATGTCAACAAACCAAACAAAAACAACAACTTAAAAATTTAAAAAGATAATTGTAGAAAGGAGTACATAATTAAGTGTGTTACAAAACAAATAACAGTTTAACTGTGCGTCGCATCTGTGCAAGAAAAGGTTGTTGCTCAGCAAAAAGCTGTGACTTCAGACGAACCTATTGTCATCAGCGCTGATTTTCAGCAACCACCTCTCGGATGACGTAATGACGTCCCAGCGTGTGAGACAATTTGTCGGGTAAGTGTAATTTTTTCACATGATCTTAAGTGATAAACTAGGTGAGAAACAGAAAAATATGTATAAATATTGTGTGTAGTGTAGTGTGATTTTCTATTAGGTACATAAATATCTTTGATTACTTAGTATTATTGCAATTTTAGCCTTGTCGATGGCGGCCACTTGCACAACAGCAAGGCGCTGGCAGACGACAACCATGCTTCTTGAACACACCCACTCAAGGAACTGAAAAGCATGACAAATTGGGCTCAAGCAGGGAGGATCCAATGCCACTCGCACCGACGGACAGCCATATCAATTGCCCAGAGGCCATTACCTTTGAGGTGAGTATAGAAAAAGAAATAGTAATAATAATATCTTAAGCTGTCTGTTGTATCTGCAAGAAGTATTTCTTTAATATATTTAAAAAGTGCTTCTTTGTTTTAAGGTCTCTTACTGGTGGAGGAAGGTTATTCCAACAGTGGGTGGCAGCATACCTGAAACTCCCCCTGAAAGCTGCGGTCTTATGTGCTACTGTACAAAGGGGTTTGGTAGTCAAACGTGGCAAATATTTGCTCTGTCTCCAACTTAACTTCTCAAACAGATAGTGAGGTTTTTGTGTAGTGACTATTCCAAAAAGCAGACCAGCCATATGTAACCTTCTCCTAGCAGCCATTTTCAGTATATTATTTTCATTTATAAATGGTGTTACATGACTTCTAGGAGGTATCTTTACACAGAACCGTGTACAAGCATTCTGTATGCGTTGAATCAGATTCTCTGTTCTTGCTAACAGGCATGGGCCATACACAGTATCACAATAATTAAGTCTAGATAAAATTAGGCTATCCACCAACTGTTTGCGTAAATCAACAGTCAGGTAGTCTCTAATTGAGTAAAGGAGTTTTAGTCTATAAAAACAACTCCTCATGCAATTACTGATATGCTTTTCAAAGCGCAGTTCCGGATCCATGGTTAACCCAAGGTTGCATGCCACCTCTACCCTATCTATCCTTTCTCCTCTGATTAAAACCTCTGGCTTGGCTGACAGTATAGTGCCTATCATTTTCCTACTGCCCAAAACCATAAATTTAGATTTTACTGGGTTTAACACTAGTGAGTTATCATCGGACCACAGCACTACTCTCTCAAGATCGTCATTAATCTTTCTCATAGCTTCCAATGTATCAGCTGGTTTAAAAGTTTTATACAATTGTATATCATCTGCGTACATATGATACATGCAATACTGGAGAGTTAACAATGTCGGCACTGTATAGAATATATAAAATGGGCCCCAAAATAGATCCCTGAGGCACACCACGTGGCACCTGGCGAAGGGGGGATGAAAGCCTTGATCCATCCTCCTTCTGGATTTCAACAAGCTGTGATCTATTTTGCAAGTAGCTAGCGAACCACTCTATTGTTTTCGGTGTAAACCCATAATATGCCAGCTTTGCAAGCAATAGAGAAGTGTTTATTGAATCAAAAGCCCGTGAGAAATCAAGAAGTACAAGGATTGTTCCCTCCCCCCTGTCCCGTGCCTCCAGGATATTCCCCACTACATCAGAGAGAGCTGTGGCAGTCCCACGTCCCCTCCTAAAGCCAGACTGAAGGTCCGGTAACATATTGTTCCCTTCCAGATATTGCAGCATTTGGTTATTGACCACCCTCTCTAATATCTTTGATAGACAGGGCAAAATGCTAACCGGGCGGAGATCTTTGAAGGTACTCGGGTTGCTAACTTTAGGCAGAGGCCGCACAATGGCACGCTTCCATAAGTCAGGGAAGGTGTGTGTCTCAATAGACTTATTTACCAATTTGGTGATAGCATGAAGGGTCGTTGGCAGAGTCAGCATTACCATATCCAGGCTTATTCCATCAATCCCCTTTGCATTCGACCCCAAGGTGTTTATAACCCTTAGTATTTCTTCCTCACTGACGCTTCGCAACTCAAATTGTGTTTCACCAAACCTGTTGCTACTAAAATATGCAAGCTGCGATGTGGGTGTTGCACACTGTCCCGGTACCTTCAAAAATGCCTTGTTGATCTCGTCTGGATCATCAAACTGTATGGGAAGCATAGTTTCACCATGTTCAGCAAAAACATCCTTCTTGAGACTGTTCCAAAGCATTTTGGGGTTTCTCAGCTGGCTATTAATGTGCCCGTCAAAGTATGCCTTCTTCTCCTGAGTCAATGCTGCACTAGCTTGTTTTTTTAAGTCCAAATAGTATCTCTTTGCTGTATCTAGCTTGTTTTTATGATAGTTTCTTTTTGCCTCATCTCTCAACCTAATCATTAATTTTATGTTTTCTGTAATCCATGGTGTGGGCCGGTCTCTAAAAATCTTACTTTTTATTGGGGCATGTAAGTCAAACAGCTGAGTCATACAAACATTAAAATGCTGAGTCATGCTATTAACATCCGGCAGTGAGCTTATATCACACCATGGCATTAATTTTAAATCCACTATGAAATAATCATTTAATATGTCTCTTAAAGGCCGATACACAACCAACCGAGGCTTGCTGTTCACCTTTTTGATGACTGTATCGCATACAATAAATGAATGGTGACCCAGCTCACTGGTATGACTCACCAGGACATTACGAACCCCCACATCGGTACATATAACGTCTATAAGTGTGCCACTGTCCCCCACAAAATGAGTGGGTGATTGCACTACCTGATTTAGGTTGGTATAATTAAAAAAATCCATCATACATTTAGTTTTTGCACTACCCACATCCAGTAAATTAACATTGAAATCTCCCAGTAATACTAAATGATCATAAGGTGCCAACTCGCTTATGCTGTCAGTCATACCACCCAGAAACGATGATAATTCAAACCACGGTGGCCTGTATGCCGTGCCAATCAACAACTTTCTTCCATTTATAGTTAAGTTTAACCACATCTGTTCTACATCAGACTGCTCTGAGTGCGGCCGTACACGTATCCTTAGGCCTGACTTGATGTAAAACGCCACTCCTCCGCCACGACCTCCACGTATAGTGGTAGGGCGCGGAACATGCTTTAGCCTATATCCAGGAACTTTAGGTGCGCGCCCCTCCTCTCCAGATCTCAGCCACGTTTCGTTAATTGCCATTATATCCACCGAGTGTTGCGCCATAGCAATCAGAAACTCGTCCTGGTTAGTAGCCAGAGAGCCGGCATTGAACAAACCAAACCTTAATAATTTTGACTTAGTCATGATACGGTAGGAGTAATAATTGTATAGATGTGTATATAAAGTAACAATAGTATTTTATAATGTAATAGTGATATAGTAATAGTTTGTATATACAATATAATATATGTGGTAATATAATTCTGTTCCTGACTTATGAATATGTAATACTTGTATATAGGTTTTAATTCTGTTAGTTTTGTATATGTATTGTAAATATTTGTAAACATTATTGTTAGTGTGGTTATGATAACATATGTAAATATGTATATATATATGTTCCTCGTGTTATTGCAGTACTCACTTTTGTATCCCCACGTCCTCGGATCACAACAGATACGACGCACAGACGTCATGCATGTACTGTCAAGTAACAAACGCTTATCACCTAAAAAACTAACCAGAGAAAGAGAACATGTAGCATAATACAGAAGCTTATATGTTATTGTATAGACCAATATACTGCTGTATATCTTCCTCAGATGCGATTCTTTGTGTGGAGTCGCCAGGCCTCCGTCGAACCAAGATACGACCACGCCTCGTCCACACGAATCGCCAGCCATGCATACTTGCTGCCGTCCTGGTTTGACGAAACAACTGTTGGTTCTGTTTCGTCAGTCTCTCATTGACGTAAAAGCGCACAGGCTTCCCAGAGATTCCGAGACCCTCTGTTGTAGCTTCACGCCGCACACGGGCTCCGCTCAATACGGCATCCCGCTGGTCACGCCGAGCGAGGCGCACCATGATAGCACGAGGGCGAGGCTCCGTTGACGCTGTAGGGCTCATAGCCTTTATATGCCTGCCCCCAACTCGCTCAGCGCTCACAATGTCCCGGTCCTCCAGTGGGACTCCCAGCTTGGTGGCAATTAACTGTACCAGGTGTACTGGGTTTTCTGATTGCGACTCAGGTACGTTGGCCAACACCAGATCATTCGCCATGAGCTCTTGATCTCTGTCATTGAGGTCCCTCTTGAGCTGTTGGACCACACTCTCCACAGATGCGCAATTTCTTTGCGTCTTATCCTTGGCAGCAGGTCTGCTTCTCTTCTAGCAATCCGTCGAGCTGTGCGGATGCTATAACCGATGTGGTGCGTCAAGCTATGGAATATTTTATTCCCTATAATGACGTGCCCGTCGGTGGCTCGGCTCGCCCATGGTTCAATGCCGATTGTGCCCAAGCCGAACAGCGTAAGCACACGGCATTTCTCACCTGGGTTGACGCTCGTGACCGCGGAGCTCCGGATCTAAGCTCAAAGAAGAGAGCCTTTAACCGTGCTGCCAAGTCCTACAAAAAGGTACTAAAGAAGGCTCGCTTCGACCGTATTACCCATATTGGCAACAAGTTATCTGCGCAGCCTTCCGGTAGCAGATCTTTTTGGTCCCTTGCCAAATCGGTCGAGGCGAACTTCTGTCGGCCCTCACTGCCTCCGCTGGTTAGGCCTGATGGAACACTGGCTCATACGGCGAGAGAGAAAGCAGGTCTCTTTGCATCTCTCTTTGCCCATAATTCGCGTCTTGATACTGGCAGTGCTACTCCACCTATTTTACCCCATTGCGGTACTTCAATGCCTGAGGTTCGCATTCGGAACAAGGAGGTTCTGAGAGCACTGTGTCGTCTGGACGTGAATAAGGCTAGTGGTCCGGATGGTATACCAGCGATTGTTCTAAAAGCATGTGCGCCCGAGTTGTCTCCTGTATTGACACGCTTGTACCGCCTCTCATTTGGGACTGGTATAGTCCCCAAGTCCTGGAAGCTTGCCAACGTGCAGCCCGTGCCCAAAAAGGGTAGTCGTGCCGATCCTAACAACTATCGGCCGATTTCGATCACCTCCATACTTTGCAAAATTATGGAGCGTGTATTGAACTCGCGCCTCTTGGCATACCTGGAAGGTAACGATCTCCTCAGTGACCGACAGTACGGGTTTCGCCGCAATCGGTCAACTGGGGACCTACTAGTGTATGCCACTCACTTGTGGGGCGAGGCCCTCGAGAGAAATGGGGAAGCGATTGCTGTCTCCCTTGATGTCTCGAAGGCCTTCGACCGGGTATGGCACGCTGGCCTTTTGAGTAAGCTTCCAGCGTACGGCATTTCCCCTAGCCTGACTGGCTGGGTAAAAGACTTCCTGACTGAACGGTCCCTCCGAGTTGTTGTCGACGGATGCTCATCTGAGCCCATGTCGACTAATGCCGGTGTTCCTCAGGGGTCTGTTCTCTCTGCAACTCTGTTTCTGCTGCATATTAACGATCTGCTGATGCCCGGTATCTATGGGTATGCAGATGACAGCACAGTTGTGGAGAGATACCTGCCGGATGCTCGGGCTAGTAGGGAATCAATCCGGTCCGAAAGAGAGGCCATGGTAGAGCGAACGAGTGTTGCACTTCAGGCAGTCTCCGAATGGGGCAATGCCAATCTTGTAGCATTCAATGCCGCCAAAACGCAGGCGTGTCTCTTCACCGCCAAAAGGAGCCCGTTCACCTTGGCTCCTACTTTTCGGAATGTATCCTTGGAGTGTACCGACTGCCTTCAGCTTTTGGGTGTTGAGATTTCCTCGAACCTAAACTTTGGGCGGTTCATTGAGTCCAAGGCCAAGGTGGCTGCCAGGAAACTTGGTGTAATCGCAAAGGTCCGGCAGTACTTCACACCAGGGCAGCTTCTAATGTTGTACAAAGCACAGGTCCGTTCGTGTGTGGAGTACTGCAGCCACATTTGGGCTGGTGCTGCTAAGTGTCACCTGGCCACTTTGGATTCAGTGGAGAGGCGTGCGAAGAGGCTGATTGGTGACCCTGATTTGACTCGAGTTGGTCTCCAAAGTCTAGAGCACAGGCGTAGAGTAGCCAGCCTTTCGGTGTTCTATAGGATACATTCTGGGGAGTGTGCGAGGGAATTGCACGATTTAATTCCCCCATCTCCGTTCCACCATCGGACGACCCGTCGTACGGCGAGTTTCCACCCTTATGTTGTTAACACCTCAACGATCCGGACGAAGCGTTTCGCCTCGTCCTTTATACCGCGTACATCGAGGGACTGGAACAATCTGCCGGCGGCGGTGTTTCCGTCGGACTATAATTTGAGTGTCTTCAAGGCTAGAGTGAATAGGCTCTTAATAAACTAGTGCGCTTTACCATCAACGATTGCGTCACTGCTTACCATCAGGCGGGATTGCGGTCAAGCGCTGGTTTATATTTTAATAAAAAAAAAAAAAAAAAAGAATAGGCTCTTAATAAACCAGAGCGCTTTACCATCAACGATTGCATCACTGCTTCCATCAGGCGGGATTGCGGTCAAGCACTAGTTTGTGATTATAAAACAGCTATGTTAATAACCACAATTCAAAGTTATTCAACATAAATTCAGCTAAGAAAAAACAGTCCCAACGGAAGGCGCGTTCACGAACATAACGTGTAATCAGCACGGTGATCAGCACCGTACAGTTCAACCATATTGGGAATGATACCACTATCAATGAGACATTTCAGTGAGCATATCTTATTCTCAATTGCCATTCCATGCGTGCCACCCATGCATGAACCCGCCGCGGCAAGCACAACTTACCCTTAAATAAAGCTTTGCGGTTCTCGCCAATATAGCACAGAGTTAATATGACGTAAGTATTAAGAGGGAACTCTAGTCATGCTTTCTCTATCATCGTATTCATCCGATTTTTTCCGAAACTTAATTAATAAAAGAACTACGATACTTCAAAATCGCGAAAAATAACCGTTTTTTTACCGTTCGTTTGATGTTCAGATGACTATTACACAATTTTGACAAAAAAGAAAATAATAGAAGAATAGGCATACTTTTCCTCTACATTTTAATACAAAAATAAATTAGATCTGTCGTGTTTTGAAAATGAAAACAGCGGAATACGAAGCGTCTTTTGGTCATCGTTTTTGTAGGTAAAATCAGCCTGAACTGCAACTGTCCTTTTCGCACTTTACAGGAAGAGCAGCGCGACGGTAATAGTTTCTTCAAATACCTATTTTCCAAATTCCTCGACACTAGAGTCCCCTCTTAAAAATGACTCATGTAACAGCTATAGATGGAGCTATACAGGCTGAATAGCGCGATCCCTTTTTCACAACGTTTTAATTATGGTTTTAGCATAGTAGGGACCCAAAAAAAACAGACAGGGAGGTTATTAAACGATAAATTTCGTAGGATTTTTCCTTAACAGAGAGTGCTTGAGTGCAAATACATGAATAATATATGCCCTCTTCGTCTCAAGCCTGCTATTCTTTCAGGTATATTTATTGATGTTTGTTCTCTTGCGAATGAAGACCTATATTCAGTATTGGTCTTTGATCTTTTAAAAGTATTGTTAATATTATTATTATTCTTTTCATTGAAATTTGGAGTGGGATCGGAAATCATGCCAATCCAAAGACAGTTATTTATTATCCACTAATATCTCCACTAGTTCAGCTTACTCTAGGATGCATTTATGGTACGCATCTTAAATCACAGCAATGGCGCTGTGTGCCACAGGGTATAAAAATAGAGTGCTTATTATACTCATAGATAATTAAGGGTACGTCTCGTCACGACGGGGTTCACGAAGACCGATGCCTCCTGGGTCAGGGTCGCGGATTGGTTAAAAAAGAAACCGTGGCCCTAACGCACAGGCAAGTGTAGAAATACGGGTGGGTTTTAGTCAGTAAAAGTCTGACACGTCCTTCCACTCCGCCCTGAGCGGGAGAGGTCATCTGATCCTACCCAAAACAAAAAAAAAACGTACATCTCGTGCGGAGTAAAAATGAATTATTTATTTTATTTAATAATATTTAACGTATTTATATAATCGATCACTTATTACACTAGATTCACAATCAGCGTAAAAAGATGGTTGAACTGAACAAGCGCACAACACAGCACTAGGGTGCTTCTTTCATTTAGTTCTTAGTTCTTACTTTATAATTCTGACTTTAATGTATGCGTGTAAGGTTGAATTTGGTTTGATGTATGATGTACCAGACTCGGTCGTAAAAAATAATGGTTTTTTGTGCACTGCTTTGTGATAAGAACTTTATACACTGCAATTAAGGCTGATTTTAAATTAATGTATATTTATTTTGACTACTTTACGACTGCTTAATACTTGTCGCCATTTTTGATAAGAGTTTTGTTCGAGACTGTGTATCTAGTTACAAGTGATCGATAATGATGATGTCTGGTGAAGCCGTACGGAGGACGGGTCTGAGCAGTTGTGTTGCGATGTGTGCCGGGTACGATGCGCCAAATGTTGTTGTGTTGGGAGTTTGGTCGTGGAGGTTCAGATCAATCTCCCTTTGGCGCAGCATCGTTGGTTGTGTTGTTGGGTTTAACATTGTATTACCTCGCTCAACTGCCGTCTTCCTTCCTATTCGCTCAGATTTTCTGAGTGAATAGGCTCTTAATAAACTAGCGCGCTTTACCATCAACGATCGCATCACTGCTTACCATCAGGCGGGATTGCGGTCAAGCGCTAGTTTATAATAATAAAAAAAAATATATCTATACACTTGTGTGTTGCACTGATTGCCCATTCCACTTCAGGCCCTATTAGAATACTTTTAGCTCTTTTAATATATAATTTGATTTTAAAATATTATTTTTTTAGTTGTTTTTAATTTAGTTTTCTTTTATGATCTTTCCCACTGTCATATCCACTTGCTTGCAACTTGTATATTGCAATCTATATCGGTACCTCTAGTTTTTTCCAAATGACTTCATAACTAATATAATGCTTCAATGAAACTCCTTGCACAAAAAAATAAATAAAGCTATAAGGTGGTCATACCTCAACACTGTTTTAATGTCAAAGTAGTACTTATTTAATGAAAGACCACTTAACTCCGGTTATAAGGAATTAAACTCGCTATCATCCATCATTATAGAACCTCGATAATGGCTATAAATGCTAAGGAGAACTGAAAATGACGTGACCTACTGTTCCTCTGTGATCAAAAGGCTGGTTATGTAGACGTTAGCGAGTCCAACTAAGTATGTACATATGTACACTCATGAGAATTATGATGAGAAATAGTACTTTTCAAAGTGTGGGTCACGATTCTAGAAGGTTGCCAAGCCTCATAGAATAAGTCGCCATTTCTTTAAAATTTTTGAGAGGTTCCAAATTGAATCAAACACTTTATAGTTTCAGAGGTTGATTGTGGGAATTCCGCTTTTCTGTCGACAAAAGGGGTCCTTTGTTTCAACAAAAAAAAAAAAAATTTCCTAGAAAATGTGACAGATTGAAATTCCAAGTTAGAAGCAGCGGAAAGAGGGATTTTTTACCAAAATATTTTTATCGCGAAATAACGATTGTGGCTAAGAGAAAGGATTTTGAACGCTTGACCGCAATCCCGTCTGATGGTAAGCAGTGACGAAATCGTTGATGGTAAAGCGCACTAGTTTATTAAGAGCCTATTCACTCTAGCCTTGAAGACACTCAAATTGTAGTCCGACGCAAACAAATTGTTCCAGTCCCTCGATGTACGCGGAACTCTAGTGGTGTTTTCTCTATACAAACGTATTCCGCTGTTTTCTTCGTGGATAATGCTTTTAGAGCAATTATTTCTTTTTCTACAATTTTACACCGTGATTATACGTGCCCCTATCATTGGATTTTTTCCGAAATTTAATTAATAAAAGAAATACGATACTTCAGAATCGCGAAAAATAACCCATTTTTACCGTGATGTTCAGATGAATATTAGACAAACGTGATAAGTTTTTGACAAAAAACAAAATAATAGAAGCATAGGTATACTTTTTCTCTAAATTTTGATACAAAAATAATTGAGATCTGTAGTGTTTGGAAAATGAAAACATCGGAATACGAAAGGTCTTTTGGTCAACGTCTTTGTAGGTAAAATCTTGCAACTGTTCTTTTCGTACTTTACCGGGAGAGGTTGGAAGCAGCGCGACGGCAATTGTTTCTCCAAATACCTATTTTCTATTAAGAGAGGCGCTTTAGTATGCGTTAATAATTTCATCACCACCGCTGTTAAAACAGTGAAGGAAAACGAGGGCTTGTCTTAAGACCAATATTTCAAACAGCTCTTTCAATCCAAACTGGGCCCACGTAGTGGATTATGCCCACTGGCTCTTGCCGAGACGAGGCCTGTGTCCTCAGCAGTGGCAAATTATTGGTTGTTTATGCTATTCTTTCTAAACGATAAAGGAAAACAGTTTAAGTTGGCCTTTGTTCTAAAACCAAAAATAAAAAAATCGCGGACAGGTGACGTAAGCGAACCATCACAGGTATGTTCATAACGCCATAAAATATGTACCTACCTATCAATACTCTAGTCTAGGAGAAAATCGATTTCAAATCCTACCATTTTATTTCAAATGTGCCAGTTTGTATATTTGTATGTCTGTTAACTAGTCACACGAAAACGGCTGAACGGATTTGGATATGGAATCAAATATGGCATACAGTTACTCTGCGCGATCGAATCAGAAATCCGCAGTTACCAACATAGCTCTTCGAGTCGCTAACTGGGGCGGGACACATTGCTCGTAGAAGCGATGGCCGATGGAGCAGTAAGGTTCTGGAGTGGCGGCTACGTACTGGAAGACGCTGCGTAGGGAGGCCCCAACAAGGTGACCGATGACAAGGTAAAGGTCGCGAACAGCCGATGGATGCGGGCAACGTAAGACCGGTCATGGTGGAAAGCCTTAGGGAGGCCTTTATCCAGCAGTGGATGTCTATAGTCTGAAGAAGATAGCGCAGAGAGTTAATTACCTAGATTAAGACAGGATATTTCCCGACCTTCACACGGATAAAGCCACAGACAAAAGCTTTATTGCATAAATGTAAGGCGGTTTATTCTCGGAAGTACTGTGTTATCTAACAGTTCTTGAAAACCAGTTAGCCTAGCTAGTTCGTATTTAATTAATTTAGTTGGAAGTAGCCGTTATATAAAAGGCTTGTTGATCGCTGTGATTATAAGGACCAGGGATCAATTCTTAAGTCGACAAAATGCTAAAGCATTAGGTTATTATATCAAAACTCCTTTCACAAGAACTGGTCTTTTGGGTTATAACAATGAGAACTCGAAATAAAGTAGGAAAGCCTTTGAGCTGTAGTTAGGCTTTACATTTGATTAAATAATTCTATTTAGTAACAAAATTTCTGTCATTCTGGGTCTTTTCCTCTTTGATAGTGAGAAGTCATTAGACAGCCTCGTAGCGTAGGCGCGGTAGCGAACGTGGCCGCTGCACAAGGAGGCGCGGGTTCGATCCCCGTGCAGTCAAATATTTGTATGCATAAATATGAATATTTTCATTGATCTGCATTGGAAAGCACGTTAAGCCGTTGGTCCCGGTTGCCATACGAACATCTAATGAAAGTCATTACGGGTTGTTGGAGCCCTCTAAACTCTAACAATTGGTTCAACTGCAATGCTTAGATATCGCCTTCGGATTGCGGCAGTCGCTTCATGGAAAATATCGAAGTTTAGTCAAAATCAGCAGTTAGACTGGTACAGCTGACCCCAGACTCCAAAGAAGATGATGGAGTGAGTCATTGATTCCTAGAATTAGTTCTGATAAGTTTGGACCTGGATCCGAAGGCTGTTTCCCGTAATTTAAAATGGTAATAATCTAGCCACAGTCACATGTTAGCAACACAAAATGTCAAAACCGTCGCTCCATTCCATCATCGGACGACCAATCGTACGGTGAGTTTACACCCTTACGTTGTTGACACCACAACGATCCGAACAAAGCGATTCGCCTCTTCTTTTGTACCGCGAACATCGAGGGACTAGCACAATTTGCCAGTGGCGGTGTTTCCGTCAGACTACAATTTAAGTGTCTCTAAAGCTAGACTGAATGGGCTCTTAATATACTAACGCGCTTTGCTATCAACGATTGCATCACTACTTACCATTAGGCGGTCAAGCACTAGTTTAAATAATTTATATGAAAAAAAAATTAAGACAATTATTAGTATTTTTTGGCAGATTGAGACAGCTTAAACTGTGACTGTACTTCGATCTCATTAGAAAGAAAGAAAGAAAAAACGTTTATTTGCGGTAAACATGATATAAAAGTGTACAAAAACAATTGAGTGATAATAGTTGATATGCATCACATCCACGTAAAACGGCTATCGCTCAGCATTATGCTGCGACCCTATACAAAACAGAGTTCAGCACTGGTTTTCAGCGACAGCCGGTGCCGACGTATAGACGTCACCCGGTGCAGCAAACAAACACAACTGACACCGAACCAGTACAATAAAAATAAAAATGCAATAATAATAATAATAACAAAACACTAAAATAAAAATCGAAATCTACATAGTGAGAGAACAGTTTAAACAAACACAAAATATAGTAATATAAAAAACAAAAACAGGATATAAAAACGACGAGAATATCATTCTCAACAATGGTTTACCTTTTACATAGTGGCAACAATAAGGAAGCGTCCGGTCATTAGGAGAATTATCCTCAGGAGTTAGGCTCGCACGTGACAATCATCAACACGAGTTTTTTCTATAAACTTGTACGGACGACAGCAGGTCAAGCTGTCTAAAACTGTCAAATATTCCCAGTCAGTAATGCATCACCGAAGAAACAAAAATACGTAACACACTAAACTAAATCTTTCACAATCTGACACCATAATAGCAAAACCAGTCAACATTTCACCCAGAAAAGTCCAGTTAAAACTAACACCAAGGGTTTCGTGTTAGAATAATAACTGTTAGACTCCGATCACAAGGCACTCGCGCCAGCGGAGGCGACTTGGTGACAATCATGAAGTGCCCTCATACCAGGATCATCATCATCATCATCTCAGCGTATAATCCCGGCTTTCGCGTTGGAACCCGGGGTTCGCTTACTCCCTCATACCAGGATGTTACAGGAAATAGTCCTCAAATTAACTCATAAACCTTTTTTAACCGTCATCGAAACGCTAGCAAGTAATGAGCAGCATGCAAAGAAAGCGGCACCAGACAAAGTCTTGCCGCCAAGCGATTCGTCATGTTCCAGCATGATGTCTGGTGAAGCCGTATGGAAGGCGGGTCTGAGCAGTTGTGTTGCGATGTGTGCCAGGTGCGATGCGCCCAATGTTGTTGTGTCAAAGTTTTGGTAGTGGAGGATCTCCAGATCAATCTCCCTCTGGCGCAGCATCGTTGGTCGTGTTGTTAGGCTTAACATCTCGTTCAACTGCCGTCTTCCTTCCTATTCACTCAGCTTTTTTTGAGTGAATAGGCTCTTAATAAACCAGTGCGCTTTACCATCAACGATTGCATCGCTGCTTACCATTAGGCGGGATTGCGTTCAAGCACTAGTCTATAATGAAATAAAAAAAAAATCTACAATCACACTTATGTCACGCAATACTCTATATCGCGCAGGTAAAGTTGACTGCGAGACTAACATATATGTTAGTATACAAAGGGCATGACACCTTGTCAAAGGATCTTTCTATTGTATTCCTCATATCATCAATCATTTCCTTGTACCGCATAATGCGGGTCCATTTATTTTGTATAGATGTTCGCTGTTGCCCCTCGCCCAGTCCTAACACTTATATAACACACGTACTCAGACTCGCTGGCGCCTAGCTATCGATCATGGTACGTAATTACTGGCTCACTTTCTACTTTAGTGTTTGTGGGTGTGGTTTTTGAATCTTTTGGCAAGATTTGTTTGGTTTAGAATTGTGGAGGACTGGGTTGTGGGTTAAAGGGTCCGATCTGATTTCCGAAAATTTGAAAGTAAAATAAAACCTACTCATTATTGATTTCTGTAAAAATTTGTAGCATAGTTACTTCCTTGAATTTGATGCAAAACGGCTCCACGTATAATAATATTTAGTGTACCAAGTTGTATGGCTGAACACAATACATTGTGTGCGGAGATTATAAAATAGGTAAAAATACGTACAATTCAGTGTTATCTCCAACATCGGAAACGTATGGGCAATCCCCTGGGCCGCATTATTAACTTCCCATCAGTTGTTTCCATCAGTTAAATCCGGTTTTATCAAGGAGTATCGTATTATTGTGTTTAATTTAATGTATATTTGTGATGCTTCTACACGGGTCATAATAAACACTTTATTTTCTTTCATTACTAAGTTTTAGAGCTCAGATAAGCACTCACTCCCTACAAAAGACTTAGTATTCAGCTGCAAATTCTAGTCTTGCCAATAAAGATAGAAAGGTAAATAGTTTAAACCGCAAATTACAATAATAACACTAAAACAAAAAAATATATATAACAATGTTTTCCTGATGTCATAACCCGGGTCAAACACAACATACCTTTTAGACATTGACAATTTATAAAATATCCGTCTGTCATCCGTGATGCGCCCGCGACACCGGCTGATGACAACATAACATACAACAACAAATATAATAAAATATATTTATATTTATATATATACAGTATGTTAAGAAAATCCTGTCCGACCCATAAGGATAATAAAGGTTAGGTAAACACATGACCAAATCTAATATATAAAATTCTCGTGTCACGGTGTTCGACATTAAACTCCTCCGAAACGGCTCGACCGATTTTCATGAAATTTTTTGTGCTTATCCGGTATCTATGAGAATCGGCTAACATCTATTTTTCATCCCCCTAAATGTTAGGGGTAGTCCACCCCTAAATTTTTTTATTTTATTTTTTAGACAAAATTTTTAATTTCTATTTTTTTATGATACAACATACAAAAATACATACAATCCCCAATTTTCACCCTTCTACGATCAACCCTTATTTTTTAATAGCCATTTTAGTAATTTAATCTATTATTTATATGGCAAAACAACGTTTGCCGGTCAGCTAGTATAATATAAAATTTTACGTAATCATCATAGTACCAATACAAATGAATTTTGAAATAATCTTTTTTTCCCGCGAATTAATTCCAACTTCCCCGAAATTTGGTAATTTTTAAAAAAGTGACAACACCGGTATTATTATGAGCGAATAGCGATGCGACCACGTGCCGCGTGCCGTGCTGCCTGCCGCCCGCGGAAGGGTGCTTATCGCACATTTATTAAGTTACCTTTTTTGCGAAATAAAATTTATTTTTTTAGGGGATTTTTTTTTTTTAAGTTTAGCCCGGTTTTGTATCCATTAGTAGAATCAGTTATCGATACCTAACAACACCTTCACGGGTCGGACAGGGTTTTCTTAACATACTGTATATATTAAAATTTATTCCGATTAATAATAATATAGTACCTAGTCTATGAGTTAATTGTTTTTTGCATTATTAATTTATTTTACCTTGAATTTAATTTTATTAGACATTTTTTTATGATTTATGTATTTAATGCGATGTCAACTATAATTTATTGTGTAATTAGAATGATTTAATGAAAGTTTTAAGTGAAAATTATTATTAAATATGTACAGAAAAAGACAATTGCAGTGTGAGGAAATAATTACTTGTGTTCCAAAACAAACAACAATTAAGCCGTGTGTCGCATCTGTGCAAGAACAGGTCGTTGCTCAGCAAAATGCTATGATTTCAGATGAACCTGTTGTCAACAGTGCTGATTTTCAGCAACTACCTCTCGAATGACGTAATGACAAGAGCTACAATTTTGCCCAGTGAATAGGTAGTGCATGTCAGTTAATTAGTCGCCCGACTAACCTATATTCAGCTGCTTCTTGCTTACCCCCAAACACAGTGAGGAAAAGCAAGGCCATCGTTTCCATCACTCAATTTAATAGTAATGTAGATGTAATCAAAAGATTAAGTTTAGTAATTTTTATGATTGCTTCCATTGTATGAAATACTCACACCAAAAACAAGTTAACTAGGACTCCAAAGAACGTCTTTCCCGAAAAATCTTCATGACAAAGTCGGCCAAAACTGTGCTTAAGTTAAATACCACATTGTTTCTAGGACAAAAGGTCTATAGCTCAACTATAAGTGGTTTACCGTCTCTATTAGGTTGAATACGTGACGTTTTAAGCTAATAATGTGCCCGCGAGAGTGTGGCATAAGAATGTGGAGGATAGAAGGTCAGCCATTCGGTTTTGTAGACATCCTACCGTGGAAACTTACGTGAAGCGAGCTGTTAATAAAGTGTCAAATCCCTAGCACCGGGTGAAATGAGTGCTAACGTCAAGCTGACTTATTCTTGTTTCCTTACAGAATTGACCAGCAGTTTTTACAATATATGCCATGGAGTATGAATAGATGAAGTAAAATAAGTAAGTCTCCAATTGGCTTTTTGTTTTGATTGTTGTTATTTGGTTTGTCGTCTTCGTTACGAATGACAGACGCATGTATTGTCGATGTCAATTGTCAAATAACATGTGTTGTCTATGACTTTGGCTTTGACATAAGGAAACCTTTAATAGAATTCGCCATGTCTTCCAGAGGCTGTTTCCTCTCCTAGAAATACGTACGTTTTAGTGTTAAGGAACCAGTTACGGTTTCTGGAATGAAATTTCTTAAAGAATTTTGCTATAGCAGTTGACTGGTAGAAATGGATACCTAAAGGAAAGAATTAGGCCCCACTCCATGCGATTTTCTTGCTATGTCTCTCTGGTTCTGGGTGCCCAAAGAATTGACGCGAGTTATCGATGAAGCTTGTTGAGTAATCGAGTTGAAATTGCAGTAGGTTAGCCATGCTTGATAACCGATGACCGATGGAGCAGATGAGTTCTCGAGCGGAGACGTATCGGCAAGCATAGTTTGAGGTCCCAGACAGTTAGATGGACCGACGACTAATAAAGGTGTCTGGGATAGACTCAATGCGAAAAAAGGAGAACAGGGTGTCTCCCAGGCTCCACCACAGGAGAGAACTAAGCCTAGTAATGGACTACGATAGGCTGAATTGATTAACGGGGATCTGGCTGGAAAGGTTTTAATTCTTTTGTAAGTTACAACTGGTCCTTCTATATTTTTTTCTTCTGTGAAACAAAACAATGCAAACCGCGCTGAACAGTCGTAAACGAAGGATTTCTCATGTGATCCCTTTGTGTGCTCCCCTAATGAAACATGTATATTATTATATTTAAAGGACTCTCTTAGGTTTATGTAATCTGGCTAATGATCTTTGTTAATTGTAGAATTGTGTTCCCGCCTTTGACTTTGTCAGGGTTAGGTATAACTCTTGGTGAAAGTTTATGAATTATGAGGAACTGTAACTGCTCTTGTTTGTGTAGGAAATAGTGGCTAAGGGATCATGCTGAAAGGATGTGTAGTGGGTGTGAGTTAATACCGCAGTAGCTTTTCTGTATTCAAATGTTTGTGAATACAGCATCATGCTGAGGTTTAAGCTTTTTGGCCTTGTGGGAAAGTGTGAAAATTATAGGTCAATGATGTCAATGATCATAGAATAATTTTTCATGTTCATTTAATTCGTCTCTGACCTAAAAGGTAGTTACACAACACACTTACACTGGCATAAACTTTTATCAGTTTATTTATTTATTCAGACTACATGTGGTCCATTGTGTTAGTAACAATTTCACTTAAACCTATGTTAGTACTTAATAACTAAAACCGATTTTGTACGGTCCGCTATTGCCCACACAATCGGACTATCTGCCCGGGCCGCTATCGAGTGCAGAATGATGTTGGGACTATCACGCAACCCGCGAAGTAACGAGGCAGATTTTTTGCGCCATACTGCGTCAAAGCTGTCAACGCGTGCGTCAGTGAACATCGCCGAAGCACTACAGAAGAGTGGCAGTCGCAACAGCATCTTGAATGCATTGTTGTATTGGGTACGCAAAGCGTTGCAAGCCCTTTGGGTAAAGCGCCTTAAAAGGGCTATTTTAACTGATACTGCACATCGAGAGAATCTGCGGGCCAGCATGTTCGCCCGGACCAACAACGCTCTGCGTTCCCTCTCCAAATCTATATCATCCATCAGGGTATCTGTTACCATATGGCCCAAGTATTTAAATTTATACGCCCTGTCTATTGGGTGACCTTTAAGGAACAGAGGAGGGACCGTAGACGGGCACCTGGCTCCAGACCCGAAGACAATATACTCTGTCTTTTTGGCGTTGTATATCAACCCATGAGACTCCGCGTACGATTCACACACAGCCAGTAACCTTCGGAGAGCACTGATCGAGGGAGCCAACAGTACCATGTCGTCCGCGTAACTCAGATGATTAAAACACACTCCATCTACATAGCAGCCGACACCCATGCTGCTGAGTCGCTCGACCAAGTCATTCACATAGAGGCTAAAGAGTAAGGGCGAGGAAAGTCCCCCCTGTCTGATGATGATGAGATGCGAGCTCTCGCGGCAGTGTTGTATCGCCTAGCTTCTACCAGAGTAAATCGTAAGAGACTAAGTCAAAAGCCTTGGATAGGTCCAGGAACACCGCGTAGACTGGAGTCTGTCTATCCGTGTAATACTTAACAGCGTGCTTCAAACTAAGTATGACCGTTTCCATTGACAGCCCTGCCCGAAAACCGAACTGGGCATCATGAATCTTGACATGCCTAATCAGATACGAGTTGAGCACGCTGTCAAGTACTTTGGCTATGATGGTGGCCAGTGAAATTGGCCTGTAGTTTGATCCGTCCGATACGTCCCCAGTCTTGTTCTTGACTACAGGTACCACTAGAGTCCGCATCATGTCCGAGGGCAGGTAGGAATGAGACAGACACAAGTTAAATAATAATGCAGGTACTCGTCGTAAGTGGACACCAGCCTGCTGCAGGTGCTCAATATTCACAGCGTTATTAACTTCTTCTTCTTCTTCAGCGTATCTATACGCTGAAGAAGAAGACTGCTGGACAAAGCCTCCCTCAAGGTTTTTATTATCTTGGGGGGGGGGGGGGGGGGGGGGATTTTGCCATAATCCCCACGCTTGGCAGTCGGATTGGGGATCGCAGTAATTTGATATTAATGCTTTTGGCAAACGCTATTGATGACGACCAGCAGTTAAAAAAAAAATCACAGTTTAATTGAAAGTGTGTCAAGCAATTTCAGTGTAGATTAACTGACAATGAGGCACCGCCACACCTATGTAACCATAAAACCAGACCAGCGTAAAAATAATCAATTTTACGTATATATTCCCATAAAATTGGAACCGAATTCCAAAATAAAGCCAGGCTAATCAATTTTATAACCGGCCAGCTATTACCTATCGGCTGGCTGTTATTAGCTACGGATCGTATTTAACAAATCCTTATTAGAGATCACCCAGGGCCTGGTGTTAATGGTATCATTATGCTTGATTAACTTTTTGGATGGAAAATCTTTTAAAATTGGGTCACAGGCCTCTTATGGAATCAATATTTTAGAGGTATGAGAAATAGAGTGTAAAGTTCAATCATCTATACTAATATATAAAGCTGAAGAGTTTGTTTATTTGAACGTGCTAATCACAGGAACTACTGGTCCGATTTGAAAAAAAAATCTTTTTGCTTTGCATAGCCCATTAATCCAGGAAGGCTTTAGGCTATATAACATCACGCTGCGACCAATAGGAGCGGAGCATAACTAACTCCACGCGAACGAAGTCGCTGGCGGTCGCTAGTCATAGGGATCCTACGACCAGTTTAGTCAGTTAATTGTATATGCTAGTTGCAATTTGCTTGCGAGATGCAGATTCTGTGTGACAGCACTACGACGCGATGTTCGCTTGAGGCATTGGTAGATTGGGTACGCCACAATAGCGGCGGTAAGTCCCCTCTTTGAAGAGTGGCTAAAGAGGCGCCACGGCGCCCTCACGTTCCGCCTGACGCAGGTCCTCACCGAACACGGTTGTTTCGGGAGGTTCCTGTTCCGTATTAGGCGGGAGGAAACGCCAGGGTGTCACCATTGTGTGGATCGCCCTGAAGACACGGTGGAGCATACGGTGGAGGTCTGCCCGGCTTGGGTAGAGCACCGCCGTGTCCTCGTAGCGGCGATCGGCGGCGATCTCTCGCGTCCGACCCTGGTTCAGGCCATGGTTCGAAGCGAGAGTGCATGGCAGGCCGTCACCTCCTTCTGCGAAGCAGTGATGCTGGCAAAGGAGGAGGCGGAGCGCGTGAGGCAACGGGAATCCCAGCGCCCTCACGCCACTAGTCGCCGCAGTAGACGCTCTGAGCGGGAGAAGTCATTTGATGATTTCCCATCCCAAAAAAAAAAAAGGCTTTTGTAGATATCGCTATAATACTCGTATTACCTTTAATGTTCCTTCCTTGAGGTTGTTTTTTACCAGAGATTTTTTTAATATGAAAGTGTGCTTTGATGGGAGCTATGACCGCGCAAGCTTCTATAAAGTTTTATATAACACTGACGATCCTGTTACATATGGCAAATAAACCACGCCGTTGAAATAACGCGCCAGAAAGGTTCAAAGTTTACATAAAACATTCATCATCTCACTGAGGACGTTCCTCATCAGATCTTCACAAGACTCCTGCTAGGTTTGTGTTACTTTAACGACTAGTTTTATTTACCTCGTAAACGTAAGAAAGCTGTAGACGTACAAACTTCCCGGCTTCCTTAAAAACTTAAGTAAGACGTAACATCATTGTCGGAGTTTAGGCACTTTTGTGTTTATTTAGCCTTGCCTCTGTACAGTAAGAGTCCAAAAGTGGAGTACCACTGTTGACACTTATTGTTAGAGCAATAAAGTTCAAAAATGGTAATGCACTTTTGACCCTTAGTGTACATTAGTGTGTTGTACAGACGACAGCACATCAAGCTACTACAATCCGTCAGATTTCTTTGTTCGATTTTCAACTTTATCTCTAAAGCATTAAGGACTCAAGGTTGATTGCAAATATTTGACAGTTCGGGTAGTTTGACCTGCTGTCATCGGTGCCATTATCTTATTAGTTTAGTTCTATATGTGACGTGTTTTGGGGTTCTATGCATAAGGGGTATTTTTAGAGATATTGCTATTACTAAGCCTCTGCTGTCCGTTCGTCAATCCATCCAGTTGACTATATGCGGGTTGTATCTTATGAACAGGTATAGGTAGTATAATCACATCTATATCTAACACTTACCACATGGCAACATTTATATAATATAATATGAATATTTAATTCTCGGTGGTAGGCCATAACATCGGCTGCCGGCAGAAGTTACAACCCACAACACAAAGTCTTGCCGCCAAGCGATTCGTCGTGTTCCGGCATGATGTCTGGTGAAGCCTAACGGAGGATGATGATGATAATGATGAGATACGATGCGCCAAATGTTTTTCTGTCATCAGATCAATCTCCCTCTGGCGCAGCATCGCTGAGTTTAACATTGCATCACCTCGCTCAACTGCCGTCTTCCTTCCTATTCACTCAGTTTTTTTGAGTGAATTGGCTCTTAATAAACTAGCGCACTTTACCATCAACGATTGCAACACTACTTACTATCAGGCGGGATTGCGGTCAAGTACTAGTTAATAATTATATGAAAAAAAAAAAAACAAAATTCAAAATAAATGAGAAAATCGCTATTGAAGGAGGCTGAGTGTATACATAATATACATACACATATGTACATCGCTCTTAACTGTACCTATACGAGGAAGATTAGTGCTATAAAAAATATAAAAACTAAAAGGGGTATAAATTTTTGGTGTCTTCGATCAAATTTACTTATTAATTAATGATTTATTTTATACAATAGAATAATAAACACATGTACTGTAATAACACTGTGTGATAATAAACTCATCAGACATTTACCGTGCGCCAAAAACCATTGACTACAAAATTAACAAATTATCACCATCAACGTAGGTACTTATACAATATGTAACAAAAACCCTGTTGTCCCTTCAACCTACGTTTTTAGAATCGGCATACGGACGTAATAAAGCAAGTAATTTATAAAAATTGTTCAACAAAAATAATTAAAATAAATGTTTAATTATTAATATTTATAATCTGTAACTGATTTCTTAGCTCTGCAATTCAGCATGAAGAAACTAGACATAAGTAGAACGTTCCCGCCAATTTATTTAACTTATAAAATCAGATATTCTAAAAAAAAATCGAATTTGTCGGTTTTAATAGGTATTTGATTGTGACCCCTCGACTAGACAATGATTGCTGTTTTCTAATTATGACTTTATTAATGATGTGCTTGTAGGTAAAATTATATGTCCCTGAAAGGAACAACAGGATTTTTGTTACATAGTGTATAAACTTAACAACAAAAAAATAAAGTAAATAACATTACAACGGGTACAAACGAAATATCAAACAAAACTTACTAGCCAGTGCACCTCAGTGAACAATCCAGCCGGCTATCCTACGAAAAAAGGTAAAGTGGTGGGGAATTTAAAGGTGACTGACTGCTTACAAGGTGAAGGAAAACTTGAGGAAACCTGGACTTTAAGTCTGAAATCGCCAACACGCATTGAACAAACGTGGTGATCACGCTTAATCCTTCTCTGTATGAGAAGAAACCTGTGCCCAGCAGTTGGACGCGATAAAAAGGTTGACGATGATGACGAAAGTTGTTCCTAAAAGTACATGTACAGTATCATAGACTGTATTTGTTGAACCATAATATGTGAATACTTAAAACTTTCACAGAGTGAGTGATTCCATTTCCGCTGTATTACACAAATGATGTTTTTGTAAAATAGTACAAAAGTTAACTAGTGATTAACGATTATTTAACCATACATTTTTGACCTATTAACGTCACTTACCTAACTATGAATAAACCCCTTAAACGCTATGGCGTTTATTTATAAACGATGATTAAAGTTAATTGAGGACCAAACGTCAAAAATGTATAGTTAAACAGTTGCTAATCACTAGTTAACGTTAAGCAACGTTGATGAATAAAGGGATTAGTGTGTGAGCCCGTTTCACATTTTGTCACTTTTTATGAACACAACGCGCCCTTCTCGTGCGTCTATTTCATAGTCTCCATAAAACATGCACATGTTCGTTTTCTGGTCAAGGCCTTATTTTATTGTTAGCTTCTCCCGTGACTTCCGCGTGGAAGAAACATACATACAGTACAGTTATTACCGGATTTTTAAATGGAGCAGTCGCTGATCGTTTCTTGTGCCACATTTAATCGTTCTGCCAGTTGTTTTTGAGTTTGGGTTGGGCCTTCGTCCAATAACTCCTACAATTCCGCGTCTACCCTAATGTCTACTGTTTGTTAAATCAAAATCTTCACTTTCACTTTTCAAATTGTAGCCAAATGGGAAAAAACGGAACCCTTATAGATTCGTCTTGTCTGTCCGTCTGTCCGTCCGTATGTCACAGCAATTTTTTTCCGAAACTATAAGAGCTATACTGTTGAAACTTTAGGTAGATGTATTCTGTGAACCGCATTAAGATTTTGATGAAAAAAAATAATAATAAATATTGGGGGCTCCTCCATACTTAGAACTTCAACTCATTTTTTTTTTTTTTATCATACACTTACATGTGGGGTATCTATGGACAGGTCTTCAAAAATGATATCGAGGTTTCTAAAATATTTATTTTTCTAAACCGAACAGTTTGCGTGACAGACGCTTCCAAAGTGGAAAATAGATGGTAGAGTGGCGAGCTGCCCACTGCTCACCGCCCGCAAGCCCGCGCCTACGGTGAGCGGGAGTTCGATGTTGTCTCCCGACCAGGGCCTCTTCTGCGGCGGCTAGAGGCGTGAGGGCGCTGGAACTCCTGATCCCTCGAGCACTCCGACTCCTCTTTTACTAGTATCACTGCTTTGCAGAAGGAGGTCACGTACTGCCATGCACTGTCGCTCGGGACCACGGCCTGAACCAGACCGCCTACTTTTAAACCGCCTACCTTACGGTTAGATTTTTACAGAATAAATCGGCTAGTGTGTCTGATTTTGATACGGCTATTTGTTTATAAATATTTTCGTAATCAACACCACGATTAATTGCCCTGAAATTAACGGGTTAATTATCCTTACTCCTGAAATTATCGGGTAAGGTAGATTTGTGCTATATAACTAGAGGTACATAATATTGTTTCATAATTAACTAAGTCTGTGCGGGTGTAAGATTTTCGTTGTAGACGGTGCGGACTCACAAACTTGAGCCTTTAAATAGCTGGTAACGAGATTTTGTCTGCTGTTTTTGTAATTATGCTAAACGTGTTAATGGAGTGGTTTTGAATGTTTATGATTTTGGGTTTATTATAATGCTGCATATTTATTCAGATTTTACTGTTCTTTTGTATTTAAGGACGTTTGAGGCGCGGGTTCGATCCCCGTGCGGTGCAAGTATTTGTTTGCATGAATATGAATGTTTGCACTGGTTTGGTCGTGCCTCGGAAAGCATGTTAAGCCATTGTTCCGGTTTGCCATGCGAACATCTAATGGCAGTCGTTACATGTATCGTCTTCGAGTTGTGTCAGACGTCAGTAGCTTCACGGAAAATATAAAATTTTAGCCAAAATCAACAATTACACTGGTAAAGAAGCGGTTTTTTATAATTATGTTTCCTAATACAACAAAATAAACTGCCAAACTGTCCACTTTCATCTCGAATCCCCCAAAAGCTTGAGACAGCCTACTTAGCATGTTGGGGGTGAGTAAAAAACTTTAATGTGACGTTGTAAACGGCTCATAAAGCCGGCGTGGATGCATTAAGCTCTGTTAGTGGGCCAAAGGGGCAATCCAACGACTAATTTGATAGGCAGAGACAAACGAGCTGACATTATGCTGCAGCTTGAGTGATGGGCGGTCGCGGGATCGAGGCATTTCAAGCTAGATGCACCATAATCAATTTTAATAAAGCGTATGCTATACAATATGTAAAAAAACCCCGTCCGACCGATAAGGATAATAAAGGTTAGGTAAATGACCAAATAAAATTTGAAACTTTATATAGTCATCATAATAACAATACTAATGAATTTTGAAATAAATATTTATATCCGCGAATTAACACCAACTTCCGTAATAATTGGTATTTTTTTAAAACGTGACAACACTATTTTCGATGGTATTGGTATTTGTAGGTACCTTGTATTAATGAATGTACAATACTGCCCTGCCCCCGTCGCTCGCGCATGTATTGCCATTTAAGTTACCTCCTTTTGCGATATAATATTTATTTTTTTAGTTTTACTGTTCCAAGCAAATCTGCAACAAACTCTGGCTGGAAAAATATTACGGCACACAGGGTGAGAACGTTTAGCAAGGACTGGATTTCTTTCCTGTTTTTTTTTTTTTACTTATGCACAGAAATTTCGTCATAGGCATGTCAGTCATTCATGGGGGGAAGCAATCAAAGCATGGGCCATAATAATTGTGTGACATAATTTGAATTCAATGCATCATATATGACATAATATTTTGTTTATGTGGAACCCGAAACACGTGTCCAGTATTTTTAAGTAAAGAATCTATGTACAAAATTTCAAAAATATATAATGAAAAACCACAAAATGAGCTTGCTATTTTTCGGTGGTTGGCTGCCGGCAGAAGTTACCACCCACCAGTTAAAGTCTTGTCGCCAAGCCATTCGTCGTGTTCCGGCATGATGTCTGGTGAAGCCGTATGGAGGACGCGTCTGAGAAGTTGTGTTGTGATGTGTGCCGGGTATGATGCGCCAAATGTTGTTGTGTCGGGAGTTTGGTCGTGGAGGATCTTCAGATCAATCTCCCTATGGCGTAGCATCGTTGATCGTGTAGTTGAGTTTAACATTGTATCACCTCGCTCAACTGCCGTCTCCCTTCCGATTCACTAAGTATTTTTTAGTGAATAGGCTAAATAAACTAGCGCGCTTTACCATCAACAATTGCATCACTGCTTAACATCAGGCGTGATTGCGTCAACCACTAGTTTATAATTATTAAAAAAAAAAAAAAAATACTTGGTTGTTATATGTTACTTGGTACAAAAATATGGTCAAACCTCTACTCGGGTGGGCGCGCACGATGCGTTGAACTCTGCCGTCAGCTGTTGCGCGCGCGAATACTATGATCTATCAAAAGCTGCGTGCGCGCGCTCTTTATCTCTAAATGTATTTGGGGAACAATATAACGTGGTGTAAAAATGATTGGAATCAATTCAGTTGCTTATTCTGAACAAACTTTATTCAGGTATCGCATTAACAAAAAATACAGTTGTATATACTGCATTTGAAGAATATATTATAATATATTGCAAAACGCAATGAATATTGTTGAATTGTCAAAATTAGAGCCAGTGTCATTGGAAAAAGAACTTGCTATCCACATGGCAGGTTCAGTGGCAATATACAAGTTAGCGGAAAGGTGCTTTTTATCACGCAATACAGCTTAATGTTACACACAAACCTTGGTTTTACCCATTTAAAAAAACCTCAAAGAGGGTAATATCTTCTATTTCTCGTTTCTCGGCCATTGTTGTTCCCCGGTATTCCTCCACAAAATCCGGGTCAGAGACACATCCCTCTGTGAATGTGGACTGGATGAAGGTACATTAGAGCATATATTTTTCCAGTGCTCCAATAATAACCCAGCTCATGATCTGTATAGTCGTCTTCCTAAGTTACGTATCCCTGTCCCAACTAACCTTCCATCTTTACTAACACATTCTTCCCCAAAGCTATTTGGAGCTTTGATGGATTTTATCCGTATTAATGGCTTCAAATTATGATTATATTTGTGTGTTTGTCTATGTTCATATTTAATACAATTACCGTTTTTTTTTGTTTGTTACAGTGTACCTACTAACACTTGTCTACAAGTTTCACATTAAACAGTGTTTTATTTATTTTTTATTTAGTTGCCTTCGCACGTTTTCTCATATCACATTAGACATTGGCAGAAATGTCGACATTGGCACCATTGCCATAAACATAAAGAATAGAATAGAGTATCATAGCTTTCAATCTTAAAATATACCCTGCAATCCCTGGTGTGATCTTTTGACGTGTCGTTATCATTTTAAAAAGTCTCCACAGCCCAACTTCGGCTATCACATAATATAGGCCTCTATTTTCTTCTACCAATCTCTACGCGCCCATGTCAGCCTCATTCAGGTTTTGCTCTGGTGTCAGGTTGAACCAAAGATCTTAATACATAGCCAAATACTTTGGGCGTTTATAAATGACGACTATAAATCAAAATGAGTGAGATATTATGTTTTATACGTTCTCACGATATTGTATTCCGCACTTTGTTTGTAAGTCAAGCCGAACGGGTAATCTGCCGGTTAATTTGATAGCTACAGTTATGATCTGAAGCAAGATGTAAGCAGAAGCGGGAGCGATCGGGATCCCCCCGGAGGGGACTAAAGGAGCAATTTTCGTAACAATGTTCACACTCTGTCCTGGAGCACATACGAAGAATAGACAGCTTATCGGTGTTCTATAGCATGCATTTTGGAGAGTGTGCGCGGGTATCGCATGACATAATTCTCCCATCTCCGTTCCATCTTTGGACGATCCGTCGTACGGTGAGTCCACCCTTACGTTGTTGACACAACCAAGATCCGGACGAAGTGTTTCGCCATGTCTTTTATACCGCGTACTTCTGAGAGGAGGGACTGGAACTATTTTCCAGCGGCAGTGTTTCCGTCTAACTATAATTTCAGTGTCTTCAAGGCTAGAGTGAATAGGCTCTTAATAAACTATTGGATCACTGCTTACTATCCACCATAAGTTGCTCTCATCACTCTCCATCTCCAGCCAACCCTAAATGGATCCTTTTTCTTTAATCCACATTTAATTATTGTAGCTTTAGTTCCCCGTTATTCTTCTGACCAAGCCCCCAATATTTATCACCGCCATCGCTCACAAATGGGACCACGAGAAGACATTAGTCCATGACACGCCCCGCGCGTCACCGGGCCGTGTGTCACATTGCCACGTTACCAACACAGCTCTTTCATTTTGTTTTCTATTTGACTGATTCGGGTGGCAGAGTGAGAAAATTAACTTATATGCCTCAAAGAATACGTAATTATTTAGGCTTTTTAGGATATTATTGGATTCTAATATATACTAAATAATAAAATAATGCTTGACCGCAATCCGGCCTGATGGTAAGCAGTGATGCAGTGGTTGATGGTAAAGCGCGCTAGTTTTTTTAAGAGCCTATTCACTTAAAAAAAACATGTGTGAATAGGAAGGAGGACGGCAGTCAACTGCCGTATGCCTTTCTATTCCTATTTACTCGCTCTAGCGAGGTTATGCAATGTTAAATCCAACAACACGACCAACGATGCTGCGCCAGAGGATGATTAATGTGGAGACCCTCCACGACTAAACTCCCGACAAAACAACATTTGACGCATCGTACCTGGCACACATCGCAATACAACTGCTCAGACCCGTACGTCTCCGGCCGGAATACGACGGATCGCTTGGCGGCAAGACTTCTGCCGGCAGCCGATGTTATGGCCTACCACCGATAAAAATGTGGAACGTGTGTACATAATTGATTGAAGAAATAATACAACCGACTACCAAACTACCTGCTTATCCCCAAAACATGGACATAAGTGTATAATACCCATATGTACAGGATGTATATATACATCATCATCTAGCCGTAAGCGAATTTGTCACGTTCGTTCGTGCCGTGCGTCCGATCTTCATTTGTTCTGTATGCATGTGTGTGTTACTGTTGTATATTGACGCATGTGTGTGTAATTGTTTCTGTGTTTTATTGCATTGGTGTTAATGTGAGTGTTAAGATGAATTGACTGTATTTTTGTTTGATTTACTTTTTTATTTCCGGATGAATTCCTTTGTGGATATTGGTTTCTGTTGTGACTGTTACAAATAAAATAATGATTTGTGTAAAGTCTTCATTTTTTTTGTACTATTCATAAACAGACACGAATAGCCACAAAGGAATTCATCCGAAAAAAAAGAGTATAAAGTTCACGTCAATTCTTCGAAGCCCAGTGCTTTTGCTTACAATTTGCCAGTGGCGGCCTTTTCGTCTACCTATAATTATAGTGTCATCTAGGCTAGAGTGAATAGGCTCTTAATAAACAAGTACGTTGTACCTTCAGCGGTGGCATCATTGCTTACCTTTTTTTTTTGTTTTACTGACTTAAACCTACTCGTGTTCCTTAACTTGCCTGTGCGCCAGGGCCACGGTCTCTTTTTTAACCAACCCGCAACTAATCACACGAGGAACGATTCCTCCTGGACCCCGTTAATCCTGGTTAGGCACTAGTTTATAAAAGTAATAAAAGAAAAAACCTTTCCCATACACACACACACACACACACACACACACACACACACACACACACACACACACACACACACACACACACACACACACACACACACACACGCACGTACGCACGCACGCACGCACGCACGCACGCACGCACGCACGCACGCACGCACGCACGCAAACACACACACACACACAGTCAACTCAAAAATTTAAACACATCTACATTAGACTGTCGCCACTCTCGGTCGAAAACTCGCCTTCAGAGCCGGCTGTACTCGCCTTATTATCAAAAAGGCCTACCGGAGGCTGTATTTCACGGACTTGTCTACATTACACAAGCCTAGTCGGCCATCTTAAGCCTTCGGGAGCTATTTAAGCCCATAATAGCTGCTAAATAGCATGTAAGTGCTCTTGATTTTAATAAAGGGACGCATTTAGGGACGCTATCTGTAATGTTTTAGGGAGTTATTTTTTTGGCTTAGTTAATTATATATTTAGCTTTTTAACCAAAACTGCATATGTAAACGGCTTTAGTTAAAAATATATGTCGTTTAAAAGTGTAGATATGTACCGTTACATAATTCCACTAAAATATTTGATGTCTGTATGAAGTTTTTTAGTAAAAGACCAGAAGAGATAATCCTATTACTATTCGCCTAGGCTAATTTTAGTTCTTAATTGTTTAAATTGATCCCCTGTCACATCCAAGAAGGAATAGTTTAAATTACCATAAGTGAGCCTCTAGAATAATTTAACTGTGAATATAAAACAATGTGTTTTCTCATTCAAGCCTGCAATAAATTAAACAAAGGTATTTTAAAAATACTTCATAATGTTCCAACACCGTTTGGTATACAAAGGTAACCTGTAAAAGCTTTAGTTAAATAAACTATCCGCAAATTATGCTCGAAATTCACTTTAGTTAAATAAACTATCCGCAAATTATGCTCGAAATTCACTTTTAACTAAAAAAAGCCTATACGAGCATAAAATACGACAATGTTTTCAATAAACCTCCTTTGAAATAAACGCTATAAGATGAGAGACGTTAATGCGTTAAAATAAAATTTATTTTTGATTGGATTAATGATTTAAATGAAGCTCTAGAGACGTAACCGTCGCTCGAATTTAAAAATGTAATTGTTTTTTAAAACATGGCGACTGTGCTTAGTTTAATTATAATGTATATTGAAAATAGTTGGGAAGGATTTTTATTTTCTATATTGACTTTTAAAACGATGCTTAGAATTGACATATCTTTAGTTAGTTGTATTTATCATAATTAATTAGTTAACTGAAAGATTTTTACGTAGGGCTGAATTTTCCAACACTAGATAACTTTATTAGAAGCATCACGCAGGAAACGATGATTCTAGCAATTTCAATGTCGATTCTTTGTTGTCAGTATTGATGAAACCTGTACCGCTCGATAGGTCACCTTAGTCTTAGCAAATGCATTTTTAGATCGTACCTCTATAATACCTAGGGCTCAAGATATACGGCTAAAAGTTACGTAAGGCATGTCATGCAAGGCGCAATATTGAACCTTATGCCATTGATATAAGTCGCATTCGTAACAATATTATAGGAAAATTATTTTGATGATGACGGTGTTGATAATGATGATAACATGTAATCTTCTACTTCACAGTAGAAGCGATCATAAAATGCTTGTCAGCTAGAGCTTCAAGTGCCGGACCGGTACATGTAGAGGCGGCGACGTCCGCAACTGTTAAACGTGCCTGTGGCCAGAACTAACCTACTGGTGAAAGCACCCCTCACCCGTGCAATCCGTGTGGTGAACGAAATCCATGAAAGACTTGATATATTTTAGTGTTCTTTGAGTGAACTTGCAAGTTTTATTAAATATTTTTAGTTTTAAGAATAGTATAACTATTCTTAAAACTAAAAATATTGAGTAGATATCACTAGAGTGATAAATAAATAAATAAAACCATAATTAACATAATATATGAGATACTATTTATCCTAATTTTCCCACAGAATCGAAATTTATGCGGATGAAACCGCGGAACGCAGTTTGTTTTCTATATCCTTAAAAGCCTATTCAAAAGGAAAACCAAAAGGATATTTTCATTCCATCCTAACTAATATATTCAAAGCGTCATATAACAGAGCAACATGCTTTCTTCTTCAATTCTTCCTACCGACGTTATCTGACTTATGAACCGTGTTTCTCCACTCGCAAGTATCCCCATATAATCGTACGGTATGTATACATACATTATATATGGCAGCAAGAGTCCCTGAATGTGCGTACATACTTCCTACATATGCCGCTGTTGTTTGAGGGATACGGACTTTGCCAGAATGTCCAGATGTTTTATTTGATGGCGCTTATAAAATAGGTTTTTACTTAGAAGAATAGACTATTGTCGTTTGTGTTTTTTTCCCTTTAATTGAAAATTTATGAGAAAAATAATAAAAACGTGTTTATTTTTTCATTGTATGTTCTTACGTTGGTTGTTGTACATAGGTATTATTTTCATAATGATTTTATCAAAACGACTTTTAATTAATTCAAGTAAATACTGACATGCAAAAAATACAGTGACAGCCTCCGTGGCGTAGCGGTAGCGAATGCGGCCGCTGCGCAAGGAGCCGCCCTCAAAAGTCCAACAATTGGTCTAGCTGCAATTCTTCGATATCGCCTTCGGATTGTGGAGGTCAGACGGCAGTCGCTTCATGGAAAATGTCAAAGTTTCGCCAAAATCAGCAGTTAGACTGGTAAAGCGGACCCCAGACTCCAGAGCTGGAAGAGCCTTCGTATGAGGCCCATTGTGAGCGACCTCGTTTCAGTTCCGTAAGTCTTCACTGGCAACACACACTCGTCAAAGACTTTAGTCTTGAGGCACTGTGGTATCTTGGACGACGAGCACATGTAGCGTAGCTTCCCGAACGCTGCCCAGCTGAGCTGGATTCAACGAGACACCTACCCTACCTATCCTGCCTAACGATGATGATTAGTAACAAAAAAAAAAAAAACGTATTAAATAAAATAAAATTACAATAATCTCTGTAACTCCCTGTACTGTAGTGGCAGAAATTCTGTTATACTAATATGATAATAGGATTTCTGAATAAACTTGCCTTACCAATTTCATAATGGCTGAATATTTTGTACGCTTTCAGATTAATTTTGACGATATTTAAATTTTATCTCTAGTTCAACTAAGCGAATTAATACGATGATGGGCGTTGAATACTGCGTTAGTGAGCAGCTGCGCTATCTATTTTTTTTTTAAACAGAAAATGACTCGTTATGTGTAATTTACTCGTTATTTTAATTTTACGGTGGCAGGCCATAACATCCGCTGCCGGCAGAAGGTACCACCCACCAGACAAAGTCTTGCCGCCAAGCGATTCGTCATGTTCCGACATGATGTCTGGTGAAACCGTACGGAGGACGGGTCTGAGCAGTTGTGTTGCGATGTGTGTCGGATATGATGCGCCAAATGTTGTTGTGTCGGGAGTTTGGTCGTGGACGATCTTCAGATCAATCTCCCTCTGGCGCAGCATCGTTGGTCGTGTTGTTGAGTTTAACATTGCATCACCTCGCTCAACTGCCGTCTTCCTTCCTATTCACTAAGTTTTTCTGAGTGAATAGGCTCTTAATAAACTAGCGCGCTTTACCATCAACGATCGCATCACTGCTTACCATCAGGCGGTATTGCGGTCAAGCGCTAGTTTATAATTATTAAAAAAAAAAATGCCCTATAAGCGCTATTTTGGGCATAGCCCAATATTGAAGTTATCACAAAAATAATGTTAACGGAAATCGCCTTTTGAGCAATGTCAAAATCATAATAATATTACCAAGAGTAAAAAAATATTACCAAGAATAAAATAAAAAAGAAAATTGTCCTATAGCACATCCCGCAATTTGTACAATACATAAAAGATGGCTGACAAAACCATCTTCAAAATAATTCCTACCCTACTAAAATATGTAAATTCGCTCTTAACTTTCATTCAGTTTAGTTAGACATTATTATTTCATCCCATACCATCTCACTGAACAATCTCCCCCTAACTCATAAATATGCGAAAATAAGGGAAAAAAACTTGAAAAATTTGTCCTCCTTATCTGCTCGTTGGCCGAGTGGTTACAAGTGTGGTTGCTGAACGTGTAGTCCTGGGTTCGATCGGTGTTGTTTGTCTTTCGATTAGAAAGATGATAGATGTTTATATGATTAGGAAAGCAACTGGCTCGCCTCCTGAACTGATAAAAATTAACTGAAAAAATTTGAGTCACACTATACAATCCTGCTTACCCATGGTCACATATGTACAAAATATATAAAACTCACGCCCTATCTTCCTATGGGGGTAGGCAGATACCATAAAACGCCAACTGTAATTTATATTTGGGATCACTAACAAAAGATATACACTATCTCCTCATTCATATATCCATCGAAGCTGCAAATAAAGTCAACAGTTTTTTTGCAAACGTTAGCAAAACCCTGGCCGAAAAAACCTTAAACCAGAGTAATCATTTTTCACAGCTATCATCAACAGTGTTCAATACTTCGAATACTTTAAATTCTTTTGTTTTATTAGACACTGATGTAAATTTTAGGAATTATTACCGGTTTAAAAGACAACTGTGCTGTTGGGTGGGATGGAATTAATAATAATATACTAAAAAGATTTAAGCACTTTCTTGCTCCTCCATTAACACATATTTTTCAGTCATGTTTGTCAAACGGAATATTCCCCAAATTGCTTAAAAAAGCTGTAGTTACACCAGTGTACAAAGCGGGAGATAAAAATGTGTTAATAACTATAGACCCATTTCTGTACTAACAGGACTATCCAAAATATTAGAAAAAATTATAAACAGTCGATTAATTAAATATCTTGAAACTAACAAATTGCTTTCCAATAACCAATATGGGTTTAGAACCAACAGATCAACTAAC
Source organism: Sesamia inferens (assembly GCA_037179545.1). Classification (NCBI taxonomy): domain Eukaryota; kingdom Metazoa; phylum Arthropoda; class Insecta; order Lepidoptera; family Noctuidae; genus Sesamia; species Sesamia inferens. The sequence goes on from CM073950.1 coordinate 17,899,669, forward strand.
CAAGCAGTTCACAGGCTGACAGAGTATATAAGTACTAATTTAGATAATGGCTTGCACACTATAGAGATCTTTCTGGACCTCGCCAAGGCCTTCGACACTATTTCTTGTTCTATATTATTACACAAGCTTGAAACATTTGGTATAAGAGGAGGGCAACTTTCTTTATTCTCTGATTATCTTAGCGACCGCTATCAATGTGTTAAAATAGGTCAGTACACTAGTTCTGAGATAAAAAGTAGTACTTTTGGAATACCCCAAGGTAGTATTTTGTCCCCGACATTATTTTTAATTTATATAAACAACCTTTGCAGCCTAGATCTACATAACGGGATAATACTATCTTATGCCGATGACACTGCACTAGTGTTTTCCGCTAAATCCAAAGATGAGGCATACAAACATGCCCAGAACGGCTTTAATATTGTGTCTGATTGGCTTCATCAAAATCTTCTAAGTTTAAATGTAGAAAAAACCAAATACATTTTATTCTCAATGAGAAACATTAACATTCCGCTTAATAACATAAACATATATGCACACAACTGTATTCATGCTGACACTGCTTGCACTTGTCCCACTTTAACTAAAGCTGACCACATAAAATATCTGGGTGTTACGATTGACACAAATCTCAATTTCCGTAAACATATCGAGTTACTGTGTACGAGAGTGCGTAAATTAATATACATTTTCAAAACCTACGCCACATAGCTGACTATCAGTTAACAAAACAAGTTTATTTAGCTTTGTGCCAATCTGTTATCACCTACTGTATTACTTCATGAGGTGGTGCGGCAAAGACCATACTGCTTCCTCTAGAACGTGCTCAAAGAGCTATTCTAAAGGTTGCAACCTTCCGTCCGTTCAGATTTCCTACCCTTCAGCTTTATTTGGAATGCAAGGTTCTAACCGTACGTCAACTATTTATTTTGCATACCGTACTTCATCTGCACTCGGAGCTTCCTTTTGACCCAGTACCTTTAACCAGGAGGAGAAAAGACATGGTTTGCACAAAACCACAGACGAGACATGCTTATGCCTGCAGATTTTATGTATTTTTAGGCCCTTTCTTATATAACAAGCTCAACAAACTATTAGATATATACAGTATAAATTATAAAAAATGTAGTCAAGTAATATCGGAGTACCTATTGAATCTGAATTACTCAGACACAGAAAAGCTACTGGAAATTATAGTGTGATAGTAGGTAGATAGTTCGCAGATTAGATATAATATTAATTTAGTTTTTTAAAAAAATTCGTTTTTGATCCTGTGTACTCACATATGTTTTTAAAGTGTACTAATAAATTATTTTTTTTTTTTAAATTATTATTATAAAGTTATTATTACTATCAAACAAAATACTTTCATCTATATTATTAAATTATGTTATTGTGATGTATTGTGAAATAGTATAACATAAGATAGCATGAAAAATAACTAAAGTTCTTTGTTTATTGATTTCCTAGTCCATAACATTGCATGAGTAAATCTTACGGACTTATTAATATATTCTGATGTAGAGTGATCGCCTGAAACACAGGTTTAATAAACCTAGCTCGGGTATGTCGCTAATTTTACATGATTCTCTGTATAATAATACGTTCTGTATGACCTTATGTATATTTTTAGTCACACATAATACCTAGCTTTTATTTAGGCAATAAGATATGTATGTATTTCGATAAGAATATTTTTGTCGTTTTTATTTTAAAATGTTGTGTAAGTTTTTGAATAAAGATTATTATTATTATATTATTCATAAACATTGCTTAAAGTTAACTAGTGATTAGCGATTGTTTGAGTGATTGTTGATTTTTGAGGATTTAACGTTACTTAAATTTTATCATCGCTTATGAATAAACACCATAGTGTTTAAGGGGTTTATTTATAAACGATGATTAAAGTTAAGTGACGTGCAAATGTCTGAAATGTATGGTTAAACAGTCGCTAATCACTAGTTAACTTTAAGCAACGTTTATGAATAAAGGGGTAAATGTACATTTACACACAGTAATTGAAAGATCAAATATTTAGTTGGTGTACTCTTTCCATTACAGGTGACCCTTGGCATGCACAATGAAAGGAACAACTAAGATGAAATATATTCAATAAGTATTAAATATTTAATTTTATTTACTTAAATTTTGTTATTATTAAAAAAATGGTAATTAAATACAACAAATATGGTATTACACTAAAAAAACTAATTAGTCCGTCAGTCAGATTTCCAAAAAATACTAGACACGTATTTTTTCTTTTTTCATATAATCAAAAAAATGAGGACGACACAGTGTGTTGAAAACTCGTGTGACATCACTTCACGCTACACTTTTTAGCGACTAGTGACGTCACCAGCCACCACTCCTGATCTTTGATGCCTTTTATATTTGTCAATTTTTATTGATTTGATAATTAGTTTTTTTTAGTCAAATACCCTATTATGAGATAGTAAAATATTATTACCAAGGACATACCTAAAATATAACAAAAAAAAAAAACTTCACTCAATGATCCTTACATATTACATTAAGTCGGTGTAACGCCTTTGGGGTGTTTGCTAATGCAACCACTAATCTACGGCGGAATGTAACAAGCCGTACGGAGGACGGGTCTGAGCAGTTGTGTTGCGATGTGTGCCGGGTACGATGCGCCTAATGTTGTTGTATTGGGAGTTTGGTCGTGGAGGGTCTCCAGATCAATCTCCCTTTGGCGCAGCATCGTTGGTCGTGTTGTTGAGTTTAACATTGCATCACCTCGCTCAACTGCCGTCTTCCTTCCTATTCGCTCAGTTTTTCTGAGTGAATAGGCTCTTAATAAACTAGCGCGCTTTACCATTAACGATCGCATCGCTGCTTATCATCAGGCGCGATTCCTGCTGGTCCATACGCGGAGTAGCAAGAACGGCATTCTCAGTTGTAATAATTTATAGGTCATAGGTTCGAACCTCGTCAGGCGCTTTATTTTGTATACCTACATTATTTTATCACCACGGCTCTCAAAACGATGAAAGAAAACATCGTGAAGAAAACGGAGGTCCAAGAGGCAAAATTTCGAAGACATGTAAAATCTACCAACACTCATTGGGCCCGCGTGGTAGATAACCCCTCACCAAAAGCAGGTCCGTATCACAGGAATGGGAATATTACACAGGGTGTATCTGACATCGTAACGCAAACTTCGCGAAAAGGCTACACCGCATGCCTGTAACAAAATTATGATAGTCATTTATGCCGTTAATGAGCGGTTACAGAAATAACAGTGTTTAAAAAAAAAGTGTTGACTCCGCCTTTGAACGTTGCAAGTGTGCCGCCTTGCGTGTTTGTTACGTTGACCCCCGATGCGAACTCTATTAAATCAGCTGATAGGATAGTTTTTATAGTATTGTTCACATTGCGCTTTTTTGTGTAATTAACTAATTAATTATTTTTTACTTTAAAATCTTATTGAGTTATAAAAGTATAGCAATTATGAACAGTCTAAAGTGAAAAAACTGCATATCATTTTTTTTTAATCGGAAAAAGCCGACGTAAAATTCCACCACTGGGGGGTTCAGAATCATGTACTGGATCCATGATACTCGTTTGTGTGTCGATGTCAGATTCACGATTTATGTGTGTTTTTTAAAGTTTCTATGGGTTCATGCGACCCGAGATAAAGTTATAATTATTATTATACGGCTTCTTTCAGGAATGTCTTATTCAAAAAATTACCAGTGACGTATACAGCGACTCGTCAAAGTTTGCAAAATTTATTAAGTCGTAAAACCGGTGTGTCGGGTTCCAGCAGTAAAATACAGACCTTTGGCCATTACGTAACGTATGCTTCAGCCAACTTGTGAAGGCTACAGTTAATTTGTATATGAATTTTCACTACATACTTTAGTTAAAACTTTACTTAATATCATCAGCGTGAATTGGACCGATTGTTCGGAATAATTTAACGGCTAACCGATATTATAAAAGCGGTTATTTGTATACAGTTTGCGATTGAAAGTATAAATGCCGAATATATTCATTGGAAATCATTTTCGATAGCGTGAACGTAATTTTCCGCTCGTTATGTTGTGGCACGGTATTGCGTTGCAATGGCGCATCGGTGTGGTGACGTCATCATATCTAACCGAGGGCCATAGGTCACAGTTGTTGGTATGTACGGGTTTCACATTAGTATATGAATTGCTTATTTTGTAATACTTCTTCCAAAGTGTTTGGAGGAAGGAGGTATTCCAGTAAGTGTTGGTAGGGATTTTGACCATCTTCTGTGCTCTGGGATTGTTCTGATAGCCTCTAACTGTTAAAGCACTTGAGAACGTGTTGCTCTCGCATCATTAAATCATTATGTGCTGGTGACAGTCTCTGGGGCCGATTTATTGATTAGGCAAGTCATCGGCCATTTTTGAGTGTAAATCAGATGGGGACCATCGCCCTTCCATAGTTCTATGTAACTAATCATCTTTTGCCATTCAATGACATTTTCAAATACCTTTCTTCCTACAGATATTTTTAAATATTAAAAAGTAGATTTTTATTTAATGAAAATGGCCTTAGTGTCTATAGGGCAGAGGTCACCATTTAATTTTCTACTCAACTCGATCCTTATCCAATAGAGTTAGACTCCCTAACATCACTACCCAAATACGTGGTGAAGCCGTTCGGAGGACGGGTCTGAGCAGTTGTGTTGCGATGTGTGCCGGGTACGATGCGCCAAATGTTGTTGTGTCCGTAGTTTGGTCATGTAGGGTCTCCAGATCAATCTCCCTTTGGGGCAGCATTGTTGATCGTGTGGTTGGGTTTAACATTGCATCACCTCACTCAACTGCCGCCCTCCTTCCTATTCACTTAGTTTTTTTTTTTTGAGTGAAAAGGCTCTTAATAAACTAGCGCGCTTTACCATCAACGATTGCATCACTGCTGACCGTCAGGCGGGATTGTAGTCAAGCAAGAGTTTATAATTATTAAAAAAAATACATTTTGAATAATTTGGACGAAGGATATTGGTGATTGTAATTATGTTCTAAATATGTCTTCTCAACCACATATGTAAATAAATGACGCAATGAATATTATTGAACTGCGAAAGTGAAACCCATTACTATTGTGTACCAAATGCAACTATCCCACAGTTTAATAAAACATACATTCTGGGCTCATTTCCAACACTATGGCCCTAAATAACTGTGACCACTTATCGACTCTTTCCTCGTCAATTACTTAGGTAATACCGCAAACCTCGCTTCGGTTTCGAGTGATTTTGTTCATTGAGTCATAGAGATTTACGTCCCTAAACTTATAAGCAACTGAAAACTCTTATCTATGTATGTAGCGGTATCTAAAAATGTCATGTTATACTGACGTCACACAGGCCCTGGGTCTCGGAAGGAGAGTTTGCAGTGCAACTAATGTATACAACTTCCCAACATCAACCGTCGGGCAAGTGCCCGCCAGACATAACACTCCTCTGGTCGGAGGATCCTCCCTTTTCTATGGAGGATGAGTGAACTTTACTCCCTGTTCCTCATACTCTAAATATACATATGAATGCATCAAGTAATCAATCAAGTTTTTAATAAAAAGTTTTTACAAAAAAAAAAAAAAAAATAGAAACTGACTTAAAAAAACACTTAAAACCAAAAAATAATTTTATTTTTATCATGGCCTTAGAAGTCGGTGGCGAGCTAAACAACAGAAACCTCGAGACATTTTTCGTTTTAAGTGTTTTTTTGAAGTCGGTTTCTATTTTTGTGTAAAAAGATTTTATTTCATGTATTTCAGTGTCTCAGTCGAAATTCGAAAATTACCAGCCATAACCCATGTTAGAATAAGTTCTCAACAATACGAAAAAAATCCCTATCCCAAAAACCACTGAACCGATTTTGATGAAACTTATAGTATTCCCTAAGTTGAACAATACATAGTACAACAAAAAGACTTGTAGTTCCGGAAATATGCGCGCACATACATAAAAACATACATAAATACACTTCAAATTTGTCTTACATACACACAGGTCAAATTTATAGATTTTTTTTTTTAAGTCAGTTAAAAACGGCGGTAATAGTTTGTAGAGTGAGTGACCTTTGAAAGGACTTTAAATTAATCCAACTGCCAGCCTAAATCGAGTAGGGTACGGACTAATTTTGGGAAATCAGATCGGTCTGGCCTTATAATGATAGATAATTTAAAAGCCAAAGTAACTGTGTCTGAATAGAATATAATATTGTTTATTTCTGGCCTTTAATGTCGAGAAAACAGACATAATCAGCCGTCGTTTAAAAATTCGCGGTCTTCATATTTTTTATGTACCTATTATCCCTGTGGCATAATTTCTTATATCCAAGAGTCTGAAGCTGATCTGTGTGAGTCTGAAAGGTTTAACCACTATAATTAATAATTCGTAATAAAATATGTTTAGAAACCTTTTTTTTTTTTAATGATTATAAACTAGCGCTTGACCGCAATCCCGCCTGATGGTAAGCAGTGATGCGATCGTTGATGGTAAAGCGCGCTAGTTTATTAAGAGCCTATTCACTCTGAAAAACTGAGCGAATAGGAAGGAAGACCGCAGTTGAGCGAGGTGATGCAATGTTACCCCAACAACACGACTAACGATGCTGTGCCAAAGGGAGATTATCTGAAGACCCTTGACGACCAAACCCCTAACACAACAACATTAGGCGCATCGTACCCGGCACACATCGCAACACAACTGCTCAGACCCGTCCTCCGTACGGCTTCACCAGACATCATGCCGGAACACGACAAATCGCTTGGCGGCAAGGCTTTGTCTGGTGGGTGGTAACTTCTGCTGACGGCCGATTTTATGGCCTACTTTTATTTGAACGTTTGAGAGCTATTTTCCAAATAATCCCCCATCTTCATCATCAGTTTGCACCAGTCCACTGTTAGGCCATAAGATTCTCTAATTGCACGTCAAATAATTTATCGACAACTCTTAACCACCACCCTGCGAAGATTGATCTATCCTGATGGTATCCTCATGTTTGCCTATCCGATACGCAGTCTTCAAACTATCCCCCAACTATACTTTTTATCCTATTTTGTGACCCACTACTAAGCAAAGGCCATTTTTCTCCCAAGCTAATAATATTCTGGCCTTGCCCATAATACCTCATTTTCGAATACCTTGCCATGGCCTACCTTCATGACAATGGCCTTCGTGAAGCTTCCAGAAGTCACGATCTTTGCCCATCACTCTTGGTGCGTTCGTGAACCGTGTCCGGCCCCCAGGGTTAATTTAAATTATTCAAAAAATTTAACACGCGTTTACCCACAATATATTTAACTAAACAGTCCAATTTAGCCGACGCTTGCAAAATAATTTATATTTTTCAAATGTAAAGTAATACATGCGTTTTGAAATTACGCAAGCTCAAAGGTTGCTCCGGGCTTCGTAATTAGTCCAGTGCCCTTTTTGTCCACGGTATTATATTCCGGGTTCGTTTCATGTGTACATGAGTATTTTTTATTGTTAAATTTTAAGCGGTGTTCTTTTTGGACCCATCACATTCTCACTCGAGAAGAGATTAGGAGTTATTGTTAGGAGATTAGGTTACATACCTACCGTATGCGCGTAGCATATTCGTAGCGGTAGCGAACGCAGCCATATTTGTATGCATGAATATGAATATTTGCACTGGTCTGGTCGTGCCTCGGAAAGCACGTTAAGCCGTTGGTCCCGGTTGCCATACGAACATCTAATGGCAGTCGTTACGGGTTGTTAGATTGGTCTACCTGCAATGCTTCGATATAGCTTACGGATTATGGAGGTCAGACGGCAGTCGCTTCATGGAAAATATCGAAGTTTAGCCAAAATCAGCAGTTAGACCGGTAAAGCGGACCCTAGACTCCAAAGCTATAAAAGCTTCGGATGCGATTGGGATTAACGCTGAAATGATGTTGACATAAATATATAAATACAATACATAAATATATAGGTACACAATATATTTTCTATACGCAGTGACAACGTCAATGCTAAATACTCGTTTTTTTTATAATTTTTAACTAGTGCTTGATCGCAATTCCGCCTAATGGCAAGCAATGATGCAATCGTTGATGGTAACGCGCGCTAGTTTAATAGGCCCATTCACTCAAAAAACTAAGTGAATAGGAAGGAAGACGGCAGTTGATGTTTAACCCAGAGGGAGATCTGGAGACCCTTCACGGCAAAACTCCCGACACAAAAACATTAGGCGCATCGTACCCGGCACACATCGCAATACAACTGCTCAGACCCGTCCTCCGTACGGCTTCACCAGACATCATGCCGGAACACAACGAATCTCTTGGCGGCAAGATTTACTCATAATATTTGTGGTCTAAATACTCAGATTACTGTTATTACAAATACCAAATCAATGTCTTGGTATAGCGGATACCTCTGTAACAATATTAATAACGTTGTGTACGTTATTGAACAGACAATTTTTTCTAACATATGAAGCAATGGAAGAGCAATGTCCTTCAAAATATATCATATTTATCATCATCATCATCATCATTTCAGCCGAAAGACGCCTATTGCTGGACATAGGCCTCCACCAAGGTTCTCCACGACGATCGGCCCTGCGCCTCCCGCATCCAGCAGTTTCCCGCGACCTTCACCAAGTCGTCGGTCCACCTTGTCAGGGGCCTACCCACGCTACGTCTTCCGGTGCGTGGTCGCCACTCGAGAACCCGTCGGCCCCACCGGGCATCGGTCCTACGGGCAATGTGTCCAGCCCACTGCCACTTTAGTGCTGCAATTCTTCGGGCTATGTCGGTAACTCTCGTTCTTCTGCGAATCTCCTCATTCCTGATTCGATCGCGCAGTGAAACCCCAAGCATAGCCCTCTACATTGCCCTTCATATTAATTGTGTTATGTAATGAACGTGAGGACACTTCAAACTCACTTTATATAAGTTTTAACTATGAAATTTTCATAGCACCGGCTGTATACTGATAACTCAAGGCACCTGTACTCGTAAATCGGTTAGTGAACTCGCAGCCAGCCATAAAATCCCGCTTTAAACCTCTCAACAAATCTCAAGCAGTTGGTAATACAGACGTGTGGGCAAACATAAGCGGTTGTATTTTTGTAACGTTGGCACCACGGGTTCTGTGGGGCCCAGGGGAAATTCTGTGGCTGATCTAATGGGCGGTGGGGTAAGCGGCGAGGGAGAAGCGGTTATTGTAATTGTTTGTTTTTTAAATAAATTCGTTACACTTTGCCTTGGACTGACATTTAGAATCATTACTCAGACATCCATTTGAATGAATACGCGAGCGCTACCCGTGAATTCATTCACGTGGATGTATTAGAACAATATTGTGTCTATTTATTACATATTTTTCTAAAATAAAAATTTCTTTTTTACATGTGTGCAATTGGGTTGTATCCTAAAAAATAATTTAATGTCCATCAGAGAGATTTATAAAAAATATTGAATACGTATTTTTTCTTTTTTCTTTCATTCAAATACTTAAGAAGGTATATTGATTTGAAATGTCGCACGACGTCACGCCGTGGTGCGAAATATAATGACGGCGTAACGCAATTAGCCCCCACTCCGTAACTTTAATACGCTATATCTCAGTAGTTTTTGGTAATTTCGACAAAATAAAAAATACGGGTCTTATTTTTTTTACTGTCTACAAGACGGACTAATTATTTTTTTGATTTTCATACCTTGGAAATACCCCTATTCACACTGTAGAAGTTAAACTTTAAAACATTGCATGACTTCATTCCTGCATCTCCGTTCCATCATTGGGCGACCCGTCATACGAGTATCTATCTACCCTTACGTCGTTGACAAAATTGCCAGCGGCGGTGTATCCTTCTGACTACAATTTAAGTTTCTTCAAGGCTAGAGTGAATAGACTCTTAATAAACTAGCGCGGTTTACCATCAACGATTGTATCACTGCTTACCATCAGGCGGGATTGCGGTCAAGTACTAGTTTATAATTATAAAAAACCGGTCAAGTACGTGTCGGACTCACATACATAGGGTTCCGTACCATTGGAAAAATGGAATGAAATGGATGTCTTGGCGTCATGTCATGCTAAACACGATTTTAAAAGCTTTTGGAAGCAGACTAATAGGTTGCACAGTAAAGCGGGTGTGCCTGTGAGCGTTGACGGCGTGAGTGATTCAAAAGAAATTGCCAACCTTTTTAAAGAACGGTTTTTTGTAAAATCGCCACTAGGACCGTCACGTATGGTGTTGGATGCTCAACCCGGAGTGGAAATACAGGTTAAAATTCATGCTACCGAGATAGCTAAAATTATAAAATCTATGACGCGAGGCAAGTCCCCTGGCCACGATGGGTTGAGCATTGAGCACCTGCAATATGCGGGTCCACATCTGCCGAGAGTCCTTGCTATGTTGTACAGCTTTTGTGTGAATCATAGTTATATGCCAGATGAGATGACGCGTACAGTTGTTGTCCCCGTTGTTAAAAACAAAACTGGGGACCTCGCAGACAGTGGCAATTATAGACCGATTTCACTAGCCACGGTGATGTCAAAGGTGTTTGACAGTATGCTTAATGCTCAGTTGAACTCTGTCATCAGCCTTAACGATAATCAGTTCGGATTTCGTTCTGGGCTGTCAACGGAGGCTGCAGTGCTGAGTCTTAAGCATACGGTCACGTATTATACTCAGAGGGGGACGCCCGTTTACGCCTGCTTTTTGGACCTTTCCAGGGCATTTGATCTGGTTTCATACAATAAGTTATGGCAAAAATTGGAAAACACTAACCTGCCAAAAGAACTCATTAACATCTTTAAATATTGGTATGGAGGCCAGGTCAACAATGTGCGATGGAATGGTGAGCTGTCTGAACCATATAGGTTGGAGTGCGGGGTGAGGCAGGGGGGGTTAAGTTCGCCCACGCTTTTTAACCTTTATGTGAATGAGCTGATTGAGGAGCTAAGCAGCACCAGAGTCGGTTGCCATGTGGATGGTGTCTGCCTCAATAATATTAGTTACGCAGATGATATGGTGCTGTTAAGTGCGTCGGTCTGTGGGTTGAGAAAACTTGTGGCCCATTGTGAAAGATACGCAGAACAGCATGGCCTGGCGTATAATTCCAAAAAGTCGGAAATCATGGTTTTTGAGGTTGGGGGAAAAAACACTGGTGCTATACCACCTGTTGCACTCAATGGAATGCCTTTAAAAAGAGTGTATAAATTTAAATATTTGGGCCACTTATTGACCCCCGACCTCCAGGACAATGACGACATTGAACGGGAGCGGAGAGCGTTGTCGATTCGAGCGAACATGCTGGCCCGTAGGTTTGCACGTTGTTCCCTTCAGGTGAAGATCACACTCTTCCGAGCTTACTGTACCTCTTTCTACACGTGTAGCCTTTGGGCTAGATATACTCAAAAGTCGTACAGCGCTCTCCGCGTTCAATATAATAATGCGTTTAGGATACTGGTGGGGCTGCCTCGCTTCTGTAGCGCATCGGGGATGTTTGCTGACGCACACATAGATTGCTTTTATGCTACTATGCGGAAGAGGTGTGCCTCTCTGGTGCGCAGGGTGCGGGCCAGCTCCAACAGTGTCCTGAGTATGATTGCTGGGCGTCTGGACTGCTCATACGTGAATCGTTGTTGTGCCGTATCTCATGGGGTGAAGCAGCGGTAACTCGTGTGAGTTGTTTGTTTGTATATTGTAATGTAATTTAATTTGTGAAATGTTACTAACATAGTTTTAAGTATTACTAACATTTTTGAGTCATGGTTACTTGAATAAAGAATTTATTATTATTATTATTATTATTGGTTCATGAAATTAAAGAATTTAATGTCATTTGTTTGTAAGATTACGCGGTAATAAGCGGTTTATGATTTACTAGGTATTAAAAAGTAACTACTTACTAGATCTCGTTCAAAACAATTTTCGTTGATAGTTTTTATAGTAATGCGCATCATATGTCTTTTTTAGATTTTTCATTTTCTAATTTTAGAAGTTAGAGAACCAACTTTTTTCCACTTTGGAAGCGTCTGTGTGTCTATTCAGCTTAGAAAAAAGAAAAATTAGAAACCTCGATATCATTTTGAAAGACCTATCCATAGATACCCCACAAGTATGTGTTTGATGAAAAAAAATTTGAGCTTCAGTTCTAAGTATGGGGAGCCTCCAATATTTATTATTATTTTTTTATTTTTGCATCAAAATCTTAATGAGGTTCACAGAATACAGCTATCTACCAAGTTTCAACAGTATAGCTCTCATAATTTCGGAAAAAATGGCTGTGACATACGGATGGACAGACGGACAGACATACATGACGACTCTATAAGGGTTCCGTTTTTTGCCATTAGGCTATGGAACCCTAAAAAAGTTCACTTCAATGTTGTTTATTTGTATGAATTACAAATACATTCTCTTGCCCTTCATAATCTTCATCATCGACCTTTTTATCATCCCACTGCTGGGCACAGGTCTCCTCTCATACACAGAAGGATTGAGCGTAATCACCACGCTTGCTCAAAGCGGGTTGAAGATTTCAGACTTAAAGTCTAGGTTTCCTCAAGATGTTTTCCTTCACCATTTAATCAGTCATTGGTGCCCAAGATGTACTTAGAAAGTACATATAACTTGGAAAATTTACATTCGAACCCGCACACTCATATTCCTGCCCTAATTCAGTTTATTCGTGGTCTGTGCAACATGTCTTTTTCTTCCATACTTTTCTATTAGACGTCATCTCCTTAATCAACGGAATTCATCGTTTCCTTAGTCTTCCCCTACTCTAATAGCCATTGAAATGAAATGAAATGAAATCGTTTATTAAGCAAGTAGGATCACCGATCACTTTTACACGTCATGTATTTCTTTTTTAAACTAGATGAAGCCGGCATTTCCTAACTGACTACCTCTGAGAAGATATAGCCGAAACAAACTCAGGGATCATCGTCTTTTTTCAAGTCCAGACATTAAAAATGAGAATGTTTACAATAATTTACGTTATAATTACGCATATTGCTTAATAACAATGCTTAATAGAGCAAGCAGCTCAGTCCCAAGCTTTTTTGTCTTCTAAATAATCTGTGATTTTATAATACCCCTTTTAGCCTTTATATATTTTTTAAATTTATTTTCATACTCAAAACTCTCCTCACAATATTTTCCTCATTTCTCCATAGCACAAGCCCATACCATGACAACCGATTTCCACACAACTTTTCAATTATAGGTACCACATTCATACTTCCTCTGTACGCATTTCTTATTCTATCCAATCGTGTAACAGCATACATTGCTCTTAGCATTTTCATCTCAGCTGCATGCAATTTCATTCGTTTTTATGTATTTGTATGTATTCGTATGTAGTTAGTTTATTTACTATTATTCCATTTAATAGGAGGAAAGTGTAGCCTTTCTTTTTCTTATCACACCAATGTAAGCCTTTCGCTTTATAGCCTTTTCTTTCAACTGGTGTTGCCATTAAAAGTGTCTTCTGGGTAAGCTACTAAAGCTACGGTTACTCAAGACTGAGGTGGCTGTCACATAGCGCAATTTTCCGTCGAAAGACGTCAATAAAAAAAGTTATGTATGGAGGTGAGTTGGTGTTTCTCTAGAGAGCATTTTGAGATCATAGAAAGTCTTCATGTGGCTGCCGTGGGTCTTCTAATTAACATCTAAAAAAGCCGGCCACGTATAGCGGGCTTGTCTATGAGGGGTAAAATTAAGCTTTCTAAGTATAACTTGGACACCAATGACTGATTACAAGGTGAAGGAAAACATCTTAGGAAACCTGGACTTTTAAGTCTAAAATCGGTAACCCACATTGAGCAAGCGTGGTGATTAAGCTGAATCCTTCTCTGTATGAGAGTAGACCTGTACCCAGCAGTGGGACGATAAAATGGTTGATGATGATGATGGAAATTAACTAGAAGGAAATCTGTTTTTAGTATTTAGCGGCAACAGAAATACACCAATCTACCTACCCTTTTCTCAACTGCTTTGAGGTCAACTTCCAGTGTCTGACCGGATACAGTTGAAAACAGATGCGATCGAATGCTTATCTGGAGTGAAAGGCCGTGTCAGTCTTTTACTGACTAAAACCCACCCGTGTTTCTTCACTTGCCTGTGCGATGGCCAGGGCGACGGGCCCTGTCCGATCTGTGAAGGTATTTTTAGGTATCGATAACTGATTCCACTATGCCTACAAAGCTAGGCTAAACTTGAAAAAGTCTCCCTAAAAAAATTAATATTATTTCGCAAACGGAGATAACTTAATACATGTGCGGTAGGCAATACATGCGCGGGCGAAGGAGGCAGGACACGCGTCACGCGTTCGCATCGCTCATAATAATACCGTCAGAAATGGTGTTGTCACTTTTTTAAAAATTACCCAATTTTGGGGAAGTTGGAACCAATTCGCGGATAAAAAAGATTACTACAAATTAGTATTGTTATTATGATGATTATGTGAACTTTTACATGTTTTTTGGTCATGTGTTTACCTAACCTTTATTATCCTTATGGGTCGGACAGGGTTTTCTTAACATACTGTATAATTTGTTACACGTGTTATTGGCAAAATTGTGGTATCTATTCCACAGAGGCCAATTGTGGTATCTATTGATCAGGAGTTGAGGTTGTTTCTCACCTTGAAAAAAGAAGAAGAAAGAAGAGGAAGACTATATTTTGACAGAATTGAACAAATCTTATTTGAACATATCTTAAAATTTGGTTGAGTTTTTGAAAAAGTGAATTTGGGCCATTATCTGTTTACGGCAATAGGGTAGTTGATTAAAAAAAACTAATTAGTGCGTCAGTCAGATTTCCAAAAAATACTAGACACGTATTTTTTCTTTTATCATATAAACAAAAAATTAAGATGACACAGTGCGTTGAAAACTCGTGTGACGTCACTGCACGCTACACTTCTTAGCGAGCACTACGAACCACGAGTCACCAGCCACCACTCCTGATCTTTGATGCCTTGTAAATTTCGATATTTATTATTATTATTATTGATTTGATAAAACAAAATATACGAATCCAATATTTTTCTATAATCCGAATGATGGACTAATTAGTTTTTTTAATAGATTTTTTTTTTTTACCCAGGAAACATCTCTATTAGGTTAAGTATTAAGTACTCGTATTTTGTTAAAAGCAGATGTTACTTGATATTACGAAACGTTCCTTGTGGAAACGAAACTATATCTGGCTAATTTTTCTATTTCTAATTGCGCAACACATTATCAATCAAAATCCAAATAATTTTAAACGAATTTGCTAGTCCTTTGTTTCATATGTTTAATGAAATAGTTCGTCGAATAACATAATAAAGTTACACTTATCGTGGATGTTGTATGGATGGGTGATAATCATTTTTATACAGTATGTAAAGAAAACCCCGTCTGACCCATAAGGATAATAAAGGTTAGGTAAACACATGACCAAATATAATATAAAATTTTACGTAATCATCATAGTACCAATACAAATGAATTTTGAAATAATCTTTTTTTCCCGCGAATTAATTCCAACTTCCCCGAAATTTGATAATTTTTAAAAAGTGACAACACCGGTATTATTATGAGCGAATAGCGATGCGACCACGTGCCGCGTGCCCTGCCGCCCGCCGCCTGCGGAAGGGTGCATAACGCACATTTATTAAGTTAGCTCTTTTTGCGAAATAATATTTATTTTTTTAGGGGATTTGTTTTTAAAGTTTAGCCCGGTTTTGTATCCATTAGTAGAATCAATTATCGATACCTAACAACACCTTCACGGGTCGGACAGGGTTTTCTTAACATATTGTAGAAATTCTTTGAAAATTTTATTTCACAATAATGGCGGATTTCGCCAATGACATTTGAAAAAGACGGCCGCGTGAACCCTCTATGAGGGAGGTTTTAGGCAAAGTCATGATGTGGCCACTATGCTGCGATATTTCAATGTTCTTTATGAATTAGAACACGACACAAAATAATTTTAAAAGTCCAAGGAACAAGGGCGTGACAATCATCTTAAGAACCTCACGTCAGTTGACGTTTTTATTTTTTGGTTGCCATGTTTTTGGTCAATTCTAAACTGTCTATGGAATATCTTAATTTGACAGAATAAAAATACTATTATATCTTCTGTCCTTTTAATAATGAACTAGAAAATGATGCACAGAACTTAAAATTAAAGAAGACGCAGCGTTGGTAGGCCCCCGAAAATTAAAGAAGACGCAGCGTTGGTAGGCCCCCGAAAATTAAAGAAGACGCAGCGTTGGTAGGCCCCCGAAAATTAAAGAAGACGCAGCGTTGGTAGGCCTCCGAAAATTAAAGAAGACGCAGCGTTGGTAGGCCCCCGAAAATTAAAGAAGACGCAGCGTTGGTAGGCCCCCGAAAATTAAAGAAGACGCAGCGTTGGTAGGCCCCCGAAAATTAAAGAAGACGCAGCGTTGGTAGGCCCCCGAAAATTAAAGAAGACGCAGCGTTGGTAGGCCCCCGAAAATTAAAGAAGACGCAGCGTTGGTAGGCCCCCGAAAATTAAAGAAGACGCAGCGTTGGTAGGCCTCCGAAAATTAAAGAAGACGCAGCGTTGGTAGGCCCCCGAAAATTAAAGAAGACGCAGCGTTGGTAGGCCCCCGAAAATTAAAGAAGACGCAGCGTTGGTAGGCCCCCGAAAATTAAAGAAGACGCAGCGTTGGTAGGCCCCCGAAAATTAAAGAAGACGCAGCGTTGGTAGGCCTCCGAAAAGGTAGACCGACGACCTGGTGAAGGTCGCGGGAAACCGTTAGATGCGGGAGGCGCACGACCGGTCGTCGTGGAGATCCTTAGGGGAGGCCTATGTCCAGCTTCGACAACAGACGTCCTTTGGCTGAAATGAGGATGAAAATCCCGAAAGGATTGGTCGGAATTCCGCCCGCGACACTTTATTTGAGGTTAGCTGTATAATTTGTAAAATTGCGTAATTTATAATAAACTAGTTATATAAAACAAAAACCTAAAACCTTCCTGAATTAATGGGCTATCAAACGCAAAAAGAATTTTTCAAATCGGACTAGTAGTTCCTGAGATAAGGGCGTTCAAACAAACAAACAAACTCTTCAGCTTTATATATAAGTATAGATTGGTTCGATCCCACGTCAGGCAAGTACCAATGTAACTTTTCTAAAGTTATATGTACTTTCTAAGTATATCTTGGACACCGATGACTGAAGGTGAAGGAAAACATTGGTGTATGTAATATGAATGTATTATTTCCATTATAAATCAGTAATACTCCAATTAAAATTATTTTATTTATATATAATCTTTTTCACTCCAAAAATATCATATTTTATGCCAACCCAAGGACATTCACCCGACGACCTTATGCGTTAGACCAAACTATTAGAATTTATGTTATGTGCAAGCTTGTCGTGACTTGAAAGCTGAATAAGATCAAGATGCCATTTTAGTTCTATAGATTTTAGATAAGTTTGCAATAAATTTTCAGTGTTTATTTCTTTTGAAGTTTGATGAATAAATGAAGGGAATGGCTGTACGTGAGGTTTATAAATGATGGTAAACAATGCTGAATCCATAAAAGATTCGTAGCGCGTAGCAATTTAAATGGTTGACTGATAAGTGCTACGCGGCGTAGCAGCGTAGAGGTTAGTGTAGTCTGAGTTTATTGTTGCATCGTAAGAGGAATGTATTTTTGAATAATGTATTCCACGATTTTTATCTGTTTTGTATTTTGTATATGTAGGTACCAGTGGCGAAGGGTGAAATTTTGACAAAGGGAAGCCGGTCCAAAAAAATAAACACTTAAACACTTACCTACTGCAGGATATCTTGGAGGAGGTCTTCAGATAAGAATAATATGAAAAGCCCCACCTTCACCTTACAAAAAAGGACTGATGATTTGATAACAATGTCTTTCAAGTATGATAAAAGCGGCTTTGTGAAAAGCCTTTTTCGACGTGCATCTCTATACCACACATGCATGCTTGTTAGTAAGTACTAAGTTACAGTGGCGAAGGGTGAAATTTTGACAAAGGGAAGCCGGTCCAAAAAAATAAACACTTAAACACTTACCTACTGCAGGATATCTTGGAGGAGGTCTTCAGATAAGAATAATATCAAAAGCCCCACCTTCACCATACAAAAAAGGACTGATGATTTGATAACAGTGTCTTTCAAGTATGATAAAAGCGGCTTTGAGAAAAGCCTTTTTCGACGTGCATCTCCATACCACACATGCATGCTTGTTAGTAAGTACTAAGATAAGTACCTATTGTTAGGGAATAAGAGTCAAGAAAAAATAAAATAAGAAATTACAAAAATAATAAAGTGTTAAAAACCGAACCACACAAACACCGATCCAAAACCAACAAAAATATTAAGCAAAAGTAGTGGCGTGGTTTCTTTGTCTCTTTCTAATAGAGGAGAGGAGAGAACTGCAAGCCGCTTGGCATTAGCCTATATTTATCAAGTTTTACCGATGGTTAGCGAGCATTAGAAAGAGATGGTCTGACACGCTCTGTCTCTTTTCACTTCATAGTAAAACGTTGACCGAAGTAAGCTCGTCGTCGTCGAGTTGCCTTCAATGTAATGTACGAAAAATTGAAGCGCTGATTAATTTACGACTATAAAATGAAATGTGATACTTAGGGTATTGCTAAGAATTACTATTTGATTAATAATACTTTGTTAATGAAATAGAATGTAAATACTTTTGTATGAATATGTAACTGATTTTTGAAAGGTAACCCGGTGGGAATCGGCTTGTATGGACTCTTCGCCACTGGTAGGTACAGTATTTTGTATGATTTTTGAAGCAGTTCATGGGACGATATAAAGGTTGATGATGATGATCAGTCCCTGTACCCGGTGGGATGATATCCTTCCACACAAAGTTTCATTCTATAGTAAATATCTTTTTTTGTATATTAGGCACACTGCTGGGCTTTTTCCCGTACTTGTTCAAGAACGAAAACCAACCAATCTCAGAAGCATACCAACATCCTAGAATAAGGTATTAAATATTATTAATTTATATTAATTTCCAGCGGCCGCCCGCGATTTCGTTCGCGTGGAGTTAGTTATGCTCCTATTGGTCGCGGCGTGATGTTAAATAACCTAAAGCCTTCCTGGATTAATGGGCTGTCCAACGCAAAAATAAATTTTCAAATCGGACCGGTAGTACCTAAGATTAGCGGGTTCAAACAAACAAACTCTTCAACCTTATTATATTAATATAGATTAAGAATCTGGATCTCTTTTGAGGATTTTTTTTTTGTATAAAAATATTACGCCACCTCAGGCAAAACATGTATTAACTCTTAAATAACTCTTGTAAACGCCTGTTTAACGAATAAAGTATATTTATCCTTTAACATGAATTCCTGAATATCCCTGACAGATTCTGTATTTGAACCTCTTGTGCTAAATTTCATATTTATTTATAAAATGCTTATATATAAGTCCTTGACCGAAATCCCGTCGGATGGTGAGCAGCAATGCAATCGTTGATAATAAAGCGCGCTAGTTTATTAAGAGCCTATTCTCTAGCCACGAAGACACTTAGATTGCAGTCAGACGGAAACACCGCCGCTGGCAAATTGTTTTAGTCCCTCGATATACGCGGTATAAAAGACGAGGCAAAATGCTTCGTTCGGATTGTAGAGGTGTCAACAACGTTAGGTTGGAACTCGCCGAAAGACGGGTCGTCCGATGATGGAATGGAGATGGGGGAATTAAGTCATGCAATTTCCTCGCACACTCTCCAAAATGCATCATATAGAACGCCTATAGGCTGGATACTCTTTCCCTGTGCTGGAGACCATTTTGACCGTTCATGTTTCTAGACGCAGCGTTTTAGTTTGTGTGTTGTCTTTCAATGAGAGGTTTTTATTTGAAAGTGTTTCTTCTTTATTAAGGATAAATGCCCTATATTTTAATTCTGATAATAAACAATCAATCAATTTAGTCCAGGCGTTTGACAGTAAAGAAGGAACACAGATAAACATACACTCACACACACTCACTCACAGGAACTTTCGCCTTTATAATATTAATGTGACTGTCTCAAATAAATTGATTAGGGTAATTTTATTTACCTAAATCTGGGGCACAAATAACTGTGAACAGAAATGAACAAAAATATAAGCAAAGAAGTTGATTTAATTTATCCAGAGAAAGCATTAACAAGAAGTTTAATGACCCCATAAGTAATAAAAGGCCGTTGCTAACGGACTTCAAAGAGCTTCTCATTTTGTGTCGGATAAAGTCTACTTTAGGTTAACAGAAATTAGCCGGTCGAAAATGTATTACGGTAGGTATCAGGAAAAATATCTATAGAATTTTGCGATCATTACGTTTTTATAATGCTGGGGCTACAGCGGGCGAAGATTCGTATCGCGTCAGCGCGCAAAATATCCGATGTCGGACATACACGATGTTCTTCTCTACATACATTGGCGGGCGAAGATTCGGAAAGCGGCCTACGGCGAATATTCGTTGTCCAGTTGTGCGGCCGAGATGATGGAGAAAGCAGTGGCTTTGCATTATATGTCAGTAAATTATTATTTATTACCTGTGTACAAAACAAACAAAATAAAAACAACGAAAAAATATGCAAAAAGGACGTTGGTCCCGCTTCAGTCTGGATGACACTGAAGTGACTTGGGTGTGGCCACTCCGGCGAATATTATCGCGGTAAGGCCTTTAAACCGCGCCACTTTACCGACAGTGCCCCGATGCTACATCGTCTGCGCATGAATACATTGCGTTGCAACGATGTACCCGGCCACATACATCGCCATAGCCCGCTAATGTAGCTCCGGTCGTTGCTTGGCTTCGGGATCTATTTCGTAAACACGAAGTCCTAGCCGAAATTACGGCATTTTCTACACTTCATGTAATCGCACTAATAGGGATGTATGCAAGGTATGGAAATAATAATAATAATTTGTCTGTCTTATAGATAATGAAAAACATAAAGACCCGTATTTTTTATTTTGTCGAAATTAACAAAAACTACTGAGATATAGCATTTTAAAGTTACGGAGTGCCGAGTGGGGGCTAATTACGTCACGCCATGGTATATTTTGTACGACGGAGTGACGTCATGCGACATTTCAAATCAATATATCTTCCTAAGTACTTGAATGAAAGAAAAAATAAAAAATACGTGTACAATATTTTTTATAAATCTATCTAATGGATATTTAATATTTTTTTAGGATACAACCCAATTCTGTATTCGTAAGTGATAACTTACTTACATAGTTTGAATAGATCAACCCTATTTACACTCATTATTATTAGTTAACAATAAAATATAACTATATATATATGTGTATTTATAGTATTTCAAGCTATTATGCTAGCCACGCTTGCTTAAGGCCGTTGGGTGACATTTTAAGACCGGCAAATATTTGTATTGTTACGGGCTAGGGGTACTAAAATACCGGTTAAGGGTTACGAAATTTATTAGCAACGAAAGTACAGTCGATTGTAGGCAATGACAAGTAGAATGTTGTTGACGTTGCACCGAAGTCTTCACTTACGTCCACGAAGTCCGTATTGTAAACACACAATAACACTACAGATGTTACTTCACGTAGTACTCACAGTTCTCGTTACAGTTGTCGCAGTAGGTATTCTCAAAGATCGCTTCTTAAGTATCGCTGTTTTCGCCTCGGTAGTCAAGTGCAGACTGACTCGGCGCTGGCGCCGCGGCGCTATATATAGGCCAGCTGATCGAACATTCCAGAATCGTCTAGACGTAATAATAATAGCGCATAACTTCGAGTACATTCACTAGGTACCTACGGTAATTCCCGGAAACGGGTTTCTAGAAATTTCGATGTCGTCACTTAGTTGACAATATTGATGAAACCTGTACCATTCGATAGGGCACCCTAAGTCTAGGAATGCGTTTTTATATTACACCTAGACAAAGTCTAGATCTCGAGTTATAGAGCTTAAAAGTTATGCACTGCATGTCACGCGATATTGAACCTTATGCCCTCGACATAAGGTGCATTCGTAACATTGCCCCCTTCTTAGACATGCTCGTCCCGAGCATGATTTGATCCATAATAGCGAGCTAGGCGGTCTACGTGTACGATCTTCAGCTTCCCCCTAGGTCCTTTCCTTATCCGGTAGGTGACATCGTTTATCCTGGTTACTATCGTGTACGGACCCTCCCATTTGGCTTGAAATTTCGGACTCTTTCCTTTTCTCCTAATGGGATTATGCAACCATACCAAAGTTCCCTCTTCAAATCCGGGCACGTTAGCTTTGCGGTCGTATCGGATCTTCATTTTCTCGCTGGTTTTCAGACCATTCTCTCTCACTAGCTCATGTATTCCATCTAGTTTACGTCGTAGGTCAGCCACATAGTCGACGGCAAGGATAGGGGTATCGGGGGGTGTTCCGGTTAGTGCATCTATAGGTAGTCTAATTTCTCGGCCGAAGTTGACTTTCGCCGGAGTACAATTTGTGCTATCATGTGTTGCAGAGCGGTATGACATTAAGAAGAGTGGAATGTATTGGTCCCAGTCCCTCTGGTGTTCTTCCACTACTTTGGCCAAATGATTCTCTAGCGTCTGGTTGAATCTTTCGACCATTCCATCTGACTGAGGATGATATGGTGTTGTACGAGTCTTATGTATCCCGAGTAGTTGGCAAACCTCTTGAAACAGTGAAGACTCAAAGTTTCTACCCTGGTCAGAGTGTAACTCCAAGGGTACGCCAAATCGACAGAACACCTCGTGAACTAGCTTTTTGGCGACTGTATGAGCTTCTTGGTTAGGTACTGCAAAAGCTTCTGGCCATTTGCTGAAATAGTCTTGCATGACGATGATATACCTATTCCCTTCTTCAGTGATAGGGAATGGCCCTGCTATATCGACAGCAACTCTTTCCCATGGTGCACCAACATTGTACACTTTCAGCCGACCTCTGGCTCTCGTTTGCGGCCCCTTTACTGAGGAGCAGGCTACACATTTTCTACACCAGTCCTCTACGTCTTCGCGGCAATGCACCCAATAGAATCTTTTTCTCACCTTCTCCAGGGTTTTCTTTACTCCTAGATGTCCTCCGGATACTCCGTCGTGCACCTGCCTTAGCACCGACGCGACCTTATCACAGGGGACAACTATCTGTAAGGCGACCTCCTGTCCACTAGGTGATTCCCATTTCCTCTTCAGAACTCCATTATCAATTATCAGGCTGTCCCATTGAGCCCAGTAACTTTTTGCTGTTGGGCTAAGCGCTGATATTTCACTCCAAGCGGGCCTCTGGCCACGTTTCTTCCATTCGATTACTGTCTTCAAGTCACTGTCTTCCTTTTGTGCATCTTTCAATGATTGATTATCCCAGTCTTCATCCAAAGCGTTCACCTGGATAATCCGCACGTTCTCTGTCTTTTCCTGTTTGTGTTCTCGGTCCTTACTCCCTGAAGTAATCTGGCGGCGGCGGTACTTTTGTCTTGCCTTTTTCTCGAGGCGCTTCTTCTTACGCGCTTCATCCTCGACTTCCTTGTCCCGCCTTGCATCCGCCTCACTCCACGACCTTCCGCACGACCGCTCTCGCTCTTGTTCTCGCTTGCCGGAACGTTCGCGTTCCCGGTCCTTGACACATTCTCGCTCTCGTTCAGCGGGTCGCTTGCGGCGCCCACTCCGATCGCTCCGCTCGCGCCACTCGACGCGTCCGCTCGGGCGCTCGGGCTCGACCTTGGCGTCGCGCTTCCGCCACAGTAACACCTCTGCGTCTTTACGTGCCCAAGAAGTACTTCTTCCCTTAGCCTTCCTGGGACAATCAATTCGAATGTGCCCCTTTTCGCCGCACTCATAACAAGTTGGTCCTCGTCGGACTTTTATTTGTGCGGTTACTTCACGAATACGGTCGTGTTGTTGGACATCTTGGCGTACTGCTTCCACCTCCAGAGCGTGCGTCAAAGCTGCCTTCAGGGTCTGATGGTGACCCAGACGTACTGCAGCTCTGACTTCTGCATCTCGAATCCCATCAGTAAAGAATCGCAGAGTAGTAGCGTCAATCAGTCCCGGTGTTGATGCATACGCCTTCCGAACCATACGTTCTATTTCCGTTGCCCACTGTTGCAGACCCTCATTGCTCTTCTGTGTGCGGTCGCGGAGTTGGGCCCTGTAGACATGTTCGAGGTGTTTCTCTCCATATCTAGTCTCCAACGCTTCTAACAGACAGGCTAGCGTATTGCAATCGCCGGAAATATTCTCGAGGATTCGTACGGCGTCACCACGCAAAGCAAGCATAAGGGCCGTTAGTGCTTGATCGTCGTCCCAATTGTTGCCTTTTGCAACCTTTTCAAACTGAAGGCGGAAGGCCACCCATGACGTTGTTCCGTCAAAATGAGGTACTTGGAACGTCGGCAAAGCACTGGGTACAGGTATCACGCTCTTGATACTTCCTCTTTGTACTCTTTCTATTTCTTTCCCAAACTCCAGGATGGTATTGTCTAGTTTCTCGAAACGCGCTTCATGTTTGTCTATACGATCCTCTTGCTGGTCCATACGCGCATCTTGTTTCTCTATGCGCATATCTTGCTGGTCCAGACGGGCATCTTGTTGAGCTGTTTTTATTTTAAGTTCGTTGACCTCTTCTTTGGTTTTTTTCCACTTTTCCTTTAATTCTAATACTAGTTGCTGGGATTCCTTTATTTGTGACTGGGTTGCTGCCTGGGATTGTTTTATTTGTGCCTGGATTTCTGCCTGGGATTTTGTTTGGGATTGTTTTATTTCAGCTTGGGATTCTGCTATGCCTTTTATTTGAGCCGTCAACTGGGCCAATAACGCCGATAAATCATATCCACTGGTTCCGGGAATAGTGGTGGTACTAGGGGCACTCACATCAGTCGGTGTTACGACGGCCGCTTCTTCTACGCGTACAGGGACACCAAATGATTCTTCCTCTTGACGTGCCAAATCCATCGCTGCTTGTCGTCGCGTGCGAACTCTTTCGTCTTCCCTTGGCGTGACCGGCATCCCACTTCTGACACCAATTGTTACGGGCTAGGGGTACTAAAATACCGGTTAAGGGTTACGAAATTTATTAGCAACGAAAGTACAGTCGATTGTAGGCAATGACAAGTAGAATGTTGTTGACGTTGCACCGAAGTCTTCACTTACGTCCACGAAGTCCGTATTGTAAACACACAATAACACTACAGATGTTACTTCACGTAGTACTCACAGTTCTCGTTACAGTTGTCGCAGTAGGTATTCTCAAAGATCGCTTCTTAAGTATCGCTGTTTTCGCCTCGGTAGTCAAGTGCAGACTGACTCGGCGCTTTTTTTTTTTTTTTTTTGATATGGCATCTCGTAGTTGACCTTGAGAGGCCGTGACTACTTAACCGGACTTTCCTGTGGATGCCTTAAATGAATTTAAAGCCTCCAGCCAGGGCTACTAAAAACTAAGCGACTGCGCACTAAGGGCACCCCCTGTGGGGTACGGACCTCGGCTTAGGGCGTCGCTGGAGTGAACAGCAAGGGACGGCTGGATCGAATTATTTTATTTTTATTTCGGTTTGATGACCACGGCGTTTCCTAGTACTAGCTCTGAGAAGAAACGGCCGAAACAAACTCAGAGGTCATAGTCGGGAGTTTATATTTACTGGCTCCGCTGCGGCGCGGGCTGGCCTTCATCGGACAAGGGACGGGGGGGGCGATTACTACGTTGAACGCGTCGCGATGGACCTCGGCGGCGAGGTCGGTAGGTCGGTCTGTTCTTTGTAAGAGTGCTGGTGGCCCTATTGGCCTCTTGGAGGAGGGTAATGGGGTCATCTGGGTCGGTGAGAGCATGCCTTGGGCGGCGAAGCTTGGAGATGGTGGAGGGGGTGTAATTAGCAGCCGCTACTATCAGGGGATTGCGGTGCTTGGAGGCAGTGTCAAAGAAGCGTTTGGAAAGACGCTTCATGAACTGCTGAATGGTGGGGATTTTGAGATCTAGGTGGAGGATCTCATTACGGACGAACCAAGGGGCGTTTGTGGCTTTACGCAAGAAACGGTTTTGGACTACTTGCATCCTATGGATATGACGCGGCTTGGCGTGTGCGAAGACAGGACAAGCGTATGTCATAATCGGGCGTATGCACGCTGTGTACAAGCGCATTTTGCACTTGAGCGACAGTTTGCTACGCGGGTTGAGGACGGGGTGGAGTCGACCCAGAGCGTAGGCGGCACGTGAGCGGACCGCCTTAATGTGCTCTGAGAAGTTGAGGTTGCGGTCGAGGATCACACCGAGATATTTGGCTTGCTTCCCCCAGGGGATCAGCTCGCCAGACATGGTGATGGGTCGTGGGGTGGGGACGTTTAGTCGCGGCTTTGTGTGGAGTACCGCTTGACTTTTTTGGGGGTTAACTTCGATCCTCCATTTCTTGAACCAGTCAGCCAGTTTGTTGACTGCGGTTTGGAGATGGTGTCGAATTCGGTCAGGGCTGAGTCCCGAGCAGTAGATGGCGGTGTCGTCTGCGAACAGAGCGACTTGGGCCTTACCACCTTTCGGGATATCGCTTGTGTACAGCGTGAAAATAAGGGGGGCTAGCACGGAGCCCTGGGGAACACCTGCACGGATGGGGCGGGGGGAGGAGTGTGCTCCTTCGATTTTGTAGCGGAAGGTGCGGTTTGACAGGAAGTCCCGTAAGATGAGAACGAGACGGTCGGGCACTCCGAGTTTGTACAGCTTATAGATTAAGCCGTTGTGCCAGACTTTGTCAAACGCTTTCGCTATATCGAAGTAGACTACGCCTGTGTACATACCACGCATGAACCCTGCGTGTATATGTTCAGTGATGCGTAGGACTTGTTGTGGACAAGAGTGTTGGGATCGGAACCCGAACTGCTCATTGGGAATGAGGCCCTTGTTCTCGGCGTAAGCTCTGAGACGCTTATAAATAAGCCTCTCATAGATTTTGCCGAGAACTTTCAGCAAGCTGATGGGACGGTAACTGGTTGGTTCGGCTTTGGGCTTGCCGGGCTTGGGAATGCCAATCACTGTGGCTTCTTTCCACGTTTGTGGGAAAATGTTGTTCCCCATTGCACCATTGAAGATGGTGGTCAAGAGGAGGACTAGGTGGGCTGGGAAGAGACGGACCACTCTGTTGGTGATGCCGTCTGATCCGGGCGCTTTTTTGGGTTGAAGGCCTTTGATGATGTCCTGCACTTCGTCTGGAGTGATGGGAGGCAAGGGATCATCCGGGTCGTCAACGGGCGGGAGGGAGGTCCTACGTTCTACTTCAGCGTCGACCTCTAGGAGGTGGGCTTGGTCTACTGGTAGGAGGCTGGGGGAGCACTGGGCTTCGAGGCAGGAGGCAAGGCATTCAGCCTTTTCATCGTCATCGAAGGCGATGGTATTGTCGGGGCGAACCAGAGGAGGCATGGTGACAACTTCTTTGGATTTTAACTTCCTCTGAAGTTCCCAGAAGGCTAGGTGGGTGGGCTCTAACTCGTCCAGCATCTTATCCCAGCCGGCTTCACGCCACTCCGATATGCGTCTTTTTACAGTTCTCTGTAAATAGCGCATATGGGCTTTGTTGGCCGCGCAGGGGAAGCTGCTGTAGGCACGGACAGCCGCGTTCTTCTCGGTCAGGAGTTCACGCAAGTCAGTGGGAAGTTTCCAGCGACAGTCTTCTGTCGCTGTTACCTCCCTTGAACAGTCGTTCAGGACTGACTGTACGTGATCCGTGAACGAGTCGATCGCGGCTGTAGTGTCCGCGATAGAGTCCAGGCGTGCAGGTATGGAGTCCAGGTGGGGGGATGTGGAGGATTTCAGCCGATCGCTTACTTTCCTCCAGTCCGTTACCACCTTCGTAAGGGGTTCTTGTCCTGGGTCAGAGAGGCCAGTGCGGGGAGCCAGTCTGATAACGACTGGTCGATGATCGGACGATAGCTCTGGTAGCGCTTCTATAGAGTCTAACCGTAGGTTGACGTTCTTTAGGAGCGCCACGTCAAGGACGTCCGGGGTGTGATCGGGGTCGTAGGGGAAATGGGTGGGGGTCATAGGTCCCACGACGTCGAAGTTCATTCGGGTAGAGAGGTCAAACAAGAGTCTGCCTCTGGAGTTGGTCCTGGTGCTATTCCAGGCGGTGTGTTTGGCGTTGAGGTCGCCCGCTATTATCACGGAGTCGCTCAACCCCAGAAGTAGGGCGATGTCGTCTGCTAAGAGTTGATGATTCTCTGCAGAGGAACTGGGAGGGAGGTAGGCCGACACTAATGTGATAGGTTGGTGGCCTGTCATGCCGAGGCGGCACATTGACACTTCGAGTCGTGAGAGGGGTGGGGGGTCCATTGGGATGCAATGTAGAGCCCTTTTGAAATAAATAAGGGTACCGCCTTTGTGACAACGCAACCTGTCGTTGCGAACTACGCGGTAGTTCGCGATCAGAGGTGTGCGGTGGCTAGGCTTGAGGAAGGTCTCTTGGGCGAGGAAGATATCTATCTGGTGCTCACGAAGGAATGTTGAGATCTCTAATTTCTGATCTCTAATGCCATCGGCATTGAAGTGCACCAGTTTCAGGGATCGGGGCTTGGTTCGTTTGCTGCTCCTGCAATCCATTAATTGGATGCGATGGAGGACAGGGCCTGGGTGATTTCAGGGTAGGCATTGTAAATGCCTATCACGGCCTCAAGGTTGCCAGCAGATCTGGCAGCCAAGAGTTCTTTTGCCATTTGCCTGGCACGGGGGGACATGAAAATGAGGAAGGTCCCCGAGATGACGTTGAATGCGTCAAGGGGGTTGCTTCCGGTGGTTGTTGCGGGGGTTGTGCGTGCGGGGGTTGTTGTCGCCGCAGCAGCAGTTGTTGCCACCTTTTGGGCCGTGGAAGGTCGGATGCGAGGATCCTTGTCCTTCCATGCGGGGGTGGATTGAGGGGTCGTGGGGGCGGCCGCCACTAAGGCCGGGAAGGCCTTCTGGTGGTTTAAGGCATTCCAGGGACTAGGTCTCTGGGGGCTCAAAGCCACCGGGGGCTGGGTCTGGCCTGCTGGGGCCTCCCTTTGCTGGCGAGCGCTCGCGCGCTTCGCCAGTTTAGGGGATGATGACTTGGGGGCCTTGGGGCACCCACGGTAGTTGGCCGTGTGGCCGGTCGTGCCGCATAGGACGCAACTTGGCGGCTCGGTGCAGAGCGCGCGGTCCTTCGGCCGTGGGCACTCTGCTGTGCCGTGGTCACCTAGGCACTTGACGCACCTGGGCTTGGCGTGGCAGTGTGCCTGTGAGTGGCCGTACAGTTGGCACCTATGGCATTGGCCAACGGTGCCGCTCTTGTGCGGCTTCTCTATGATTATTCCTGATAGAGAGCAGATGCTCTTAATCAGGAATATGGGGTGGTGGGTGGCTCCCTCGACGGGGTGACAGATCACTAGGATCATGTCGTATGCCGACCCTTTACCGCGTGCTTTATGTATGCGGTGGACTTCCTTTACAGGGATGTCCTGTGCTAGGAGATCTGCTTTTAATTCCTCTGTGGGAATCTCCTTGGGGATCCTTCGGATCACCACGCGTGTGAGACGATCCTCAGGGAGGGAGTAGGTGTGGAAGGCCACACCTCTTTGGCGGAGGAGCTTGGTCAGCTCACGGAAGTCTTTTGAAGTAGGGACGGAGACTTTTATCCCCGTCTGCGTGGATTTAGCATTAGTGAATGCTATCCTAGCTTCAGTGCACCAGCCGGACACTGTGGGCCACTTCGCCTTGTCTTGGATGAAGACAGGCGGGGGAGGGGGGATTTTAGGGGCCGCTCGTGGGGCCGAGGGGGCGGGTTTAGCTGACGCGGCACGAGGGGCGTCAGTCCCTTTAGGGGGGATGGGTGTGGGGTTGGGGCGGCCGCTAGCCGACTCGGTGGCTACCAGCTTAGGGGCTTGAGAGGAGGAGGATTTCTTCCTCCTCCTCTTGAGGGCGACGACCTTAAAGTCGGGTTCATCGTCGTCCGACGCCTGAGTGGGCGGAGATGATTCCTCGGCAGAGTCCGAGGAGGCGGGGTTGGGGCGCTTGGCCGAGAAAACTTCGGTGTCCATGGACACCTCGGTTTCGGCGGGGACGGCATCGGGCTGGGGGGAGGGGGCTAGCTGTTGGAGGACAGCCAACCTGTCGCCATATTTGGCGCGGAGTGATGGTTCTAGACTCGCCGCTGGCGCCGCGGCGCTATATATAGGCCAGCTGATCGAACATTCCAGAATCGTCTAGACGTAATAATAATAGCGCATAACTTCGAGTACATTCACTAGGTACCTACGGTAATTCCCGGAAACGGGTTTCTAGAAATTTCGATGTCGTCACTTAGTTGACAATATTGATGAAACCTGTACCATTCGATAGGGCACCCTAAGTCTAGGAATGCGTTTTTATATTACACCTAGACAAAGTCTAGATCTCGAGTTATAGAGCTTAAAAGTTATGCACTGCATGTCACGCGATATTGAACCTTATGCCCTCGACATAAGGTGCATTCGTAACAGTATTATCCAAACTAATATCGAATGTAACACTGTCTGTATGTTGCCTTCAATCTTGTAGCATTCAATGCCGCCAAAACACAGGCGTATCTTTTCACCGCCAAAAGGAGCCCGTTCAACTTGGCTCCTACTTTTCGAAATGTATCCTTGGAGTGTACCGACCGCCTTCAGCTTTTGGGAGTTGAGATTTCCTCGAACCTAAACTTTGGGCGGTTCAGTGAGTCCAAGGCCAAGGTGGCTGCCAAGAAACTTGGCGTTATCGCAAAGGTCCGGCGGTACTTCATACCAGGGCAGCTTCTAATGTTGTAGAAAGCACAGGTCCGTTCGTGTGTGGAGTATTGCAGATATTTAGGCTGGTGCTGCTAAGTGTCACCTGGCCACTTTGGATTCGGTGGAGAGGCGGGCGAAGAGGCTGATTGGTGATCCTGACTTAACTCGAGATGGTCTCCACAGACTTAGAGTAGCCAGCCTTTCGGTCTTCTATAGAATGCATTTTGTGGAGTGTGCGAGGGAATTTCATGATTTAATTCCCTCATCTCCGTTCCACCATCGGACGACCCGTCGTACGGCAAGTTTCCACCCTTATGTTGTTAACACCACTACGATGCGGACGAAGCGTTTCGCCTCCTCCTTTATACCGCGTACATCGAGGGACTGGAACAGTTTGCCAGCGGCGGTATTTCCGTCGGACTACAATTTGAGTGTCTTCAAGGCTTTTTCTTTTTTTTTTTAATAATTATAAACTAGCGCTTGACCGCAATCCCGCCTGATGGTAAGCAGTGATGCGATCGTTGATGGTAAAGCGCGCTAGTTTATTAAGAGCCTATTCACGCAGAAAAAACTGAGCGAATAGAAAGAAAGACGGCAGTTGAGCGAGGTGATGCAAACCCAACAACACGACCAACGATGCTGCGCCAAAGGGAGATTAATCTGGAGACCCTCCACGACCAAACTCCCGACACAACAACATTTGGCGCATCGTACCCGGCACACATCGTAGCACAACTGCTCACACCCGTCCTCCGTACGGCTTCACCAGACATCATGCCGGAACACGACAAATCGCTTGGCGGCAAGGCTTTGTCTGGTGGGTGGTAACTTCCGCCGGCGGCCGATGTTATGGCCTACCACCGAGAGAAGAGTGAATAGGCTCTTAATAAACTAGTGCGCTTTACCATCAACGACTGCGTCACTGCTTACCATCAGGCGGGATTTCGGTCAAGCAATAATTTATAATTTAATAAAAAAAATAAGCCACAAAACGTAATTTCGAAAAAAATGCGAGTGGAAAAAATAGCAGGCTGGGAAAGAACATAGGGTACTTTTGTTCCGGTAGCCCGTTCCCATGGGATGATTCCAGATATCCATGGGGATGAAGCCGAGGACAGGAGGTTGTTAATGGAACCTTCTATCTAAAAGCGTTGTTTAAAAATAGGAGCATACCGTAAGGGTTGCATTGGGTTGCCACTAGAAAAGGCTGCCGTCAAATATTTTAAAGATAAGATAAAAAAAACATTTTATTTCAGTCAAGGCCCATATATTGTTAGTAAGAAAATTTATCCTATGTTAGTATAAGAGAAACAGGGATCAGTTGGTGACATGAATGTGTGCACGCTCAAGTCTGTCCGCCCAGAGCCTAATTAAAGGTCCGTCGACCTTGTCCGCTAGTGTAGCTAGGATACTGTTCGGGCCGCCCCGAAATCGCCGCAACATCGAAGCACACCATTTGCGTATGATGGCAAAAAGTCATCAATTCGCGCTTCTGCGAACATGCCTGATGCGCTGCAAAACCGATGCAGCCCCAGCAACATCCTCAGCGCATTATTGTACTGGACGCGCAGAGCGTTGTAAGCTTTCTGCGTATACCTAACCCACAAGCTGCACGCGTAAAACGATTGGCAGTAAGCTCCAAAGAGCGTCAGTTTTACCTGCTCAGTACACCGCACAAACCTGCGAGCAAGCATATTGCATCGGACTGCCAACGCCCTGCGCTCCCTATCTATATCTTGGTCATCTGTGAGAGAATCCGTCACCACATGACCGAGGTATTTAAATTGAGAGACCACTTTTAATGATGTTCCTTGTAACATCACCCGAGGTATATTGGTGGGTGTGTTATTAAGAACATTAAATACAATAATAACACTTTTAGTGGCATTATACCTCAAGTCATGGGCCTCCGCATACCTCTCACGCACGGCCACTAATTTCCGTAGTCCACAGAGTGATGTTGATGAGCTGAGTAGCACCATGTCATCAGCATAGCTTATGTTAATTTTACTTTTGTCATGGCTCTAGAAGTCGGTGGCGAGCTAAACAACAGAAACTTCGAGACACCGACTTCTAGAGACATGACAAAAGTAAAATTATTTTTTTTAAGTGTGTTTTTGAAGTCAGTTTCTATGTTTTTTTTAAAGTTTTTATTTCATTCTTTTCAGTGTCTTCTTTCTTTCTTTTCTTTAGAGTGAATACTACTTCAACTCTTCATGGCCTCTGTGGTTAGATACCACTATTTTGCCAATAACACGTGTAACAAATTATAGAAATTCTTTAAAAATTTTATTTCACAATAATGGCGGGTATCGCCAATGACAGTTGAAAAAACAGCCGCGTGAGTCACCTACTAGGAGATTTGATGCAAAGCCATGATGCTTTTCAGTGTCTTAGTCGAAATTCTAAAATTACATTTTTTAACCTCATAACAATAGTGGCAGCTATAACCCATTTTAGAATAAGTTCTCACCAATACGAAAGAAATCTCTATCTCAGAAACTATCAAACCGACTTTGATGAAACTTGTGGGCATCCACATAAACATCTACAATGCAGTGTAACGCGTGAGACAACATACCGACATCGCTACACAGGGCGTACTGAGCGTGAGAAAAAACCAGTAGTAATCGCGACGCCCCCGCAAGGGGGCGTGGCGGGCGACGCCTAGGGCTTTGGCCCCCTGGTCGCAGAGTCCGAAAAAATAATCGGTCCGCTACTGCGGACCCCTCGCCATGTTCGGCAACAATGGCCTGTGGGACTCTTGACGTGCGTGAGTTGCGCACGTCTGTGATTGATTGCAGTGTGTATATCTGTAGGCGCGCCACAGAACCCACTCACGGTCTGCTTTCTTCACGACACCTCGGCGGTCAGTCCCCGCCAGGTGGAACCCCCAGTTACCTGAGGGAAGCCCAGCGGAGGACGACCAGCGACAGAGGTGCCGACTCGACGCTCCTACAGAATAAGGGTGTAATTACCCCCCGCCCGTCCGGTTTCCAGCTATGTACGGTACCTTTCGGGCTAAGGGGGTAGAATATGTATGTGTATGGGCGGCATTGTGTTGTAATGTAACACCGCCCAGTGTCTACGCGTACCGCTGCCCGCGCTGCCCGTACGCGTTTGTGTATAGCGTCTGTGGAGTAAGGATGTCTGTTCGCCGCGCAACGTGCCTATATTAACTTAGCACACGCTACGCGACGAGTGTAACTATGTAAGTGTAGGAGTTCAGTGTGCAAGTGAGCCGCGTGTAGCCTGGATGCAGCTCACTTGGGAGTCCAGTCCGGTGCGATGGGGTCGTCGTCCGCTACCAGGTCGCGGGGGAAGGGTCTCGCGTCCGAAGGGCGCGCGTGCCAGGGCGCAAGGTGCTTGACATGCGGCCAAGCAGATGCGTCGGCACGCGCGAACATCCGCTTCGCGAGTTGCCGCACAAACTCATCCAGGCTCTCAATCCGGAGGTCCCGCTGGATGACATCGTTCCTCACGAAGCGAGGGGCGTCAACAATTGTCCGCAACGCAAGATGCTGTTGCGTGCGGAGCAGCCTTCGGCTCGACTCGCTCGTGAGGGCGAACCAAGCGGGAGCGGCGTACGTCAGTACTGGGCGTATGTACGTCTTGTACACGCCCAACTTGACGCGCGCCGGAATGTCGGATGAGAGCACTGGTTTGAGTACGGCGCGGGCGACCCTACCCTTTGCGACAACCGAGCGGACGTGTGACCCCATCGAGAGCCGACGATCTATCGTCACCCCCAGGTACTTCACCCGGGGGGACCACTCGACGTCGACTCCTTGTAGCTGCAGGGGTGGCGGGAGGGGCGCTGAGCCTGTGACCAACGCCTGCGTCTTACCCACGTTCACCGACAACCGCCACTTCGACAGCCAGTCGGGAAGGAGCTCCAGTGCGCGCTGCATTTTGACGGCCGCGTACTTCGCACTCAGCGACGAAGTAATGTACGCGGCGTCGTCCGCATACAGCGCGAGCATCACTTCCTGCGTCGTGGGGATGTCGTCGGTGTAAAGTGAGTAACACGCCGGCGACAGGCAGCTGCCCTGCGGCACACCCGCGTGCACCGGGTGGGCGCCGGAGAGCGCCCCTTCCACCGCCACTCGGAAAGTCCTGTGGGACAAGAAAGAGGAGACCACCTTAACAATGCGACGGGGCGCATCCGTTGTGGCCAGCTTGTGTAGCAGGCCCTCATGCCACACACGGTCGAAGGCCTTCTCCATGTCGAGGAATACTGCCACCGAGTACTCCTTCTTATTGAGCGCAGCTGTCAGGTGGTGCAGTACCCTCGACAGCTGGAGCGTCGTGCTGTGGTCCGCCCTAAACCCGAATTGCTCCGGACGTGGCGTGATGTGCTTCTGGAGATGTCGCAGCAGGAGTGCTTCGAACACCTTGGAGACTGTCGGCAGCAGAGTGATTGGCCGGTAGCTCTCAGGCTTCAGGATGTTCTTCCCCGCCTTGGGCAGCATGATGACGCGCCCTTCCTTCCACGAGGCCGGAAAAACCCCCGTACGCAGTATGGCAGTGAACAGGCGCGCGAGCGCTGCCACCGTACGGTAGGGCAGGCGGCGCAGCACTGCGTTCGTGATGCCATCGGCGCCGGGGGCCTTCCTTGGCTTCGTCCTAAGGATGGCGCGTCTGACTGCGCCAGGCGAGAAGAAAATGGGGTCCTCTTCAGGAGCTATCGGCGCTGCGAAGTAGTCTCCGAGGTGTTTCTCGACTGCTGCGACATGGTCGGTGTCGCTGGTCGGGTTCGGGCGGAACTGACGCTCCAGGTGTTCAGCGAAGACCTTCGCCCGGTCCTCCGCTACATATTTCAGCGCCCCGTCGCTGTCCTGCAGCGGTCGCACTGGGGCTGGGGTATGTGACAACTGGCGGCACAGTCTGTGTACCGACGGCCAGCTGTCTGCTGCTGCCTCTATACGTTCCTCCCAGCCCGCGACGTTGTGCGCCTGTAGCTCGGCCTTGACCTTCCCCGCAAGGCGGTTGAGCTCTTTCTTGAGCGTGGGACATCTGAGCTGCTGCCACTGCTTGCGAAGGCGCCTCTTCACGGCGATCATGGAGCGAATGTGCGCCGGCAGGGGCGGCAATAGCACTCTCCCCTGCGGCTGCGTGCTCGTCGCCGCTTCTAAGGCGCTCTGGATGCAAGCAGTGATGTCCCCCGCCGCCTGGTCCACGTCCGCGGGGTTGGCGATGGGCCGAGTCGGCGTGGTGGTCTCCATCTTGTCCGTGAACTTCTTCCAGTCCGTGTATCGACGTGGCGCTAGTGGCTTCAGTCGGGTCGGCACGCCTGAGATGACGACGAGCACCGGATGATGATCCGACTGGAGCTCGTCGTCGATCACTTGCTGTGTGATCTGGCAGTGTAGCCCTCGGTGGGCTACGATGTCCAGCACATCCGGCATGTAGCCCTCTTGATCCGGGTAATGTGTCGGCGTCTCCGGGCCGGACACCGTATAGCCGAAGGCTTCCGCGTCCTCGAAGAGCCGTCTCCCCTCTGTGTTCTGGTGCATGGAGTTCCACGCTGGGTGCTTACAATTGAAGTCGCCGGCGAGGAGGGTGCCCTTGCCGTTCTCTGGCGTCA
Source organism: Sesamia inferens (assembly GCA_037179545.1). NCBI lineage: Eukaryota > Metazoa > Arthropoda > Insecta > Lepidoptera > Noctuidae > Sesamia > Sesamia inferens. The sequence goes on from CM073950.1 coordinate 17,935,970, forward strand.
GTAGCGCCCGCAGCTCCAGTAGATCAAGTCGAGCCGCGGGCGGTTTGTAGAAGGCGTATAAGTTGATGTCCTCGCCGGCGATGTGCACCTGGACACCCAGCGCGTAGCACGTCGCGTTCGGAGGCACGGGGAGTTCCTGGTGGACGACTCTTCGCTTCACAAGTACTGCCAGACCACGGTACCTCATGTGTGCCGACCTTTCGTCCTTCCTGTATACGTGATACCCCGGGACCCTGACCCTATCTTCGGGTCCGAGGAGGGTTTCACTGATGAGCGCCACGTCGATGTCCTGTTCCCCCAGGAGGTGTCGGAGGGGGGCGACCTTTCCCCTAAGGCCGCGGGCGTTCCAGTGTAACACCCTTAACGGCCTAGCCACGGTAGAGGAGCAGTAGTTTGGCCAGGCCGTCAAGGATGACGGTCTCCACGTTCTGACCCTGCCTTATCGCCTTGATGAGCTCCATGAGCAGCTCAATGGCGCAGGTCGTGAACTCTCTGGTGGTCTCGGGCTTGGATTTCTTAGTGGGGGCGCCGGTAGCGCCGCGGTTGGCTAGAGCCTTCTGTACCAGCGCTTTACCGGCGCCGGTCTCCTTTGCGCCTCGAGCCACGACCTGTTTGCCCTCAGGGGCAGGGTCGGCGGCCTTAGGCGCGTCTTCCTGGGTGGCAGAGGGCGTAGGCTTCTTGCCTTTGCCCTTGCCCCCGCGCCCCTTCTTCCTCCGCTGCGACGACGAGGCTTGGGTGCGGTCGGTAGGCCCGTTGGCTGCCGCCATTGAAGTTGCGGCTTGAGCGTCTGTGTCTACGTTGACCATTTGCGGCCTCTCAGTGGCCGCTTGTGGCCGGCGCGCGTGGTTGGAAATGGCGGCAGTCCCCGCTCGCCTGTTCTTCAGCTCGGCCTGGAACACGGGGCACTTCAGGTTGCACGCGGGGTGCGGGCCACCACAGTTGGCGCATGTGGCCGGCTCCTCCCGCGGGCGTGGGCAGTCACGTGCCACGTGTTCCCCGCCGCATCGTACGCAGGCGAGCGGTCGGTGACACTGGTGTGAACTATGCCGGAATTTCTGGCACCGGTGGCACTGAGCGGGCCCACGTTTCCCGCGCCAAGCCTCTATCTTGACACCGCGCATGTTCATGAACACGGCGGTGTCGAAGACAGTCCGAACGTCCGGTGTCCTCTTGAGAATTGCGAAGAAGACACAGCCGGGTCTTCCTTGTGCGCCTTTTATGTGGCGCACGTACTCCGGCTCGTGTCCCATCGCCCGGAGTTCGTCGTCGATCTCCTGGGGGTCCGTGTCCGCTGGCAACCCCCTGATGGCGATCTTCAGATTCTTCTCTGCTGGCAGCGAGTAGGCAAACCAAGACACGCCGCTCTCTTTCTCCAGGCTCGTGAGGTAGCGCTGGACCAGCCGGTACTCCTCCTCGGTGTCGGGGGTAAAGCGCACCCCCGTCCCGTAGGGGCGAGCATTCGGCGGCCGGCCCAGTCGCTCCCTGATCGCCCGGAAATGAGCGGCCCAGTTTGGCAGCCTCTCAACCACCAGCGGCGGGTATCGCGCCTTCTTCTTCTTCTTCTCAGCAGCAGCAGGGGGCGCAGCTGTGCCAGCGGACACGCTTGCGTCTTGATCCTCCGGTGTAGGCGAGCGCGGTGGCGTACGGCGTACCGCCTCGGCGAAGGTAGGTGAAGCGGGCGGCTCGCCCCTCCCCCGCGGCGCGCGGTCGCGCTGAGGCCGCGGCGGGTCGAGGCAGTAGCGCTTCGCATCCTCGCCGACGGCGGACTCGCCTGAGCTCCTGCGCCGCCGCTGCGGTCGGGCCCCGAGATCAAACTCGAAGCCGAACCCAAGCGGCGGCAACAGGGGTGAGGCCGGCGCTAGCCGGCTGGTTGTGGCCTCTGCTCGTCCCTCGATGGGCCGGCGTCCGGATCGCGGTGTCGTATCCCTCGATACGTCTCCGCGACCAGACCCGGCCGAGTCCCCCGACGCCAGCGACATGCTCGATCCTGCACGCGACGAGCATGCCGATAGCATCGCTGGGGAGTCGAAGGCCGAGGCCCTCGGAGGTGCCGGCGACTCAGGCGCCGGAGGCGCCATCTGCGCCGGTCTGCGGGTTGACCCCGCGCTAGCTGGCCGCTCGAGCCCCGCCATCGCCGCTCCCGCCAGCAAGCTGTGGGGGGCGGATGAGGCGGTGCGGGAAGCTGGCACAGCTTGGGGCACAGCTCGGTCGGCGGGCGGTGTATGCTGCGACTGGGGCGCAGCTGGGCGCGACTGGGGCGCGCGGGTGCGCGCGGGCGTCGCTGGTGTTCGCGCCGGCGGCGCGGTCTGCGCGGGCAACGCGGCGGCGCGCGCTGGCGCCGCGGCCCGCGCAGCGGGCGCAGCCGTGCGCGCGGGTGCGGGTACGCGGGCAGACGTCGGGGGCGCACGCGCTTGTTGCGAGCGCCCTTGGGTGGCGACCGGTCCCGGTGCCTGGATGGGCACCGGCCGGAACGCGGCGGGGCGGACGAGCACCGCGTGCTGCCGGCTCGACGACGGCGTTGGCGCAACGCGCGCAGGCGCCGATGTCGTCGGTGGGCCGGCGGCAGCTGGTACAGCGCCAGGTCCCCCTCCTCTCCTCTTCTCTTCACCCCGCCCGGCCGGCGGCGAAACGGGCACCGTACTGCCTATATCAGGCAGCGACAATGCCCGGTCCATCGCCGGACGGGGCTCCTCTTCTTGCCCGGACCCCCGGCCCAGAGAGCCGCGGGTGCCGGGCTTCGGCATACTGGTGTGCGTAGTCCTCGCCGCGAACGCAGCGGCGGTGCTCCGCCGAGCAGCGCGGTGGCTCCCCCTGTGCCTGCACCAGTTACTTCACAGCTGGTGCACACACAGGAGAAACAAATCTTCGGGCGTTCCGCACGGCGTCGGCAAGCTGGCGTTTGCTTCCTTTTTCGCTGGAGCTCTGCAGGCAACTTACTTGTTAGGACCGTAGGCCGATCCTGAGCGTGAGTGCCTCAGACGAACCTTTTTATACTGTGCGTGCAGGCAGCGCTATACGAAGCTTACGCGTGGGAAAGAGATGGGTGCGCGTAGATCCTGTGACCGCCGAAATGAAGACGAAGAAATTACTGTTCTCTCATTGGTCAATTGTAATGATATTTCTTTAGCGTAACAACAACTGTAATGCCACATAATATTACTTAAGCTAGGGTTTGGTATGAATAAATGACAATTACTTCTACTCGCCTTTCATTGAACCTAATCCACAACAAACTTATAGTATTTCCTAAGTTGAGCAATACATAGCACAAGAAAAAATGAATTACATATTTAAATCGGACTTGTTCCGGAAATATGCCCGCACAAACATAAATATATACATACACTTGGAATTTGGCTTTCATACATACGGGTCGAATTTATAAGCTCCTTTTTTTGATGTCGGTTAAAAATAGAGCCGATTAAACGCCAAAAATCAATATGGAACAGTCACTAATCTGTTGTTAAGCAACATTAATAATTATACCCTCATAGGTCCATTTTCCTCGCCACAAGTTCTTTCACCGATTTCACCGGAGACCTTTAAATTAGGTTCATTAACACTGAGCCACAAATGTCATTAATCTTTACTTAACTAAATCCTATAATAAACAAGCTAAAGAGGAAAATACCTACCTATTTTCTTCCAAATAGTCAAAGGTCATTGCTTTCAACAAATTCTTTGTTCTCAACTAAGATATGTCAAGACTTAAGACGTTTAATCATTATTTAAGCCGTAATTAATCGTCTGCAGGCTAACTCTGAATAATTAACATAAGCAACTGTTGAATCTAGGAAGATGGTACTGATAACAGATTAAGTAGCAACTGAAATAATTTTGGTTGTCATGAAATTATTTATATCGTAACTAGCGGCCCGATACGTGCTACGTATAAAATTAAATAATAAAAACAAATTTATTGGATCATAAAAATTATATATTTATTCAAACATTTTTTTTTTAATTGCTAGCAATTTTAAAACTTAATCCAAAACATTTAGATAAACAATATTCTTTGTTTTTCCATTTCTAGCATGTATAAACAAACGACTGGGGGTATCGAAACTCGAACAGGCAACATAAAGTTGACATGATGGACATAGCAAATGATAAACGCACAGGATATTGCAAACGTTTGAACTCAAATGGCATATCAGTTGGGATCATAGGATATTGCAACCCAGTGCTGGGCACGCCACAATAGCAGCAGTAAGTCCCGTCTTTGAGGAGTGGCTAGAGAGGTGCCACGGAGCCCTCACCTTCCGCCTGACACGGTTGTTTAGGGAGGTTCCTGTTCCGTATTAGGCGGGAGGAAACGCCAGGGTGTCGGCGAAAAAAAGAAGTGGAAGAAAAAGACTGTCCTTATGCCAAATAAAGAGGGATTAGGGCAGAAAAATAGTTTGAAGGCCACTACGGGTCGTCAGAGGTCTGAAAATCTGACCACCAGTTTTATGAAGAGGTATCTTAATACCCAGTAACTGGATTGTGGAGGTCAGGAAAGCAGTTCCATGTAAAAGACTGATATTCAGCTGAATCCCGTGAGACTAAAAGCTGACCCCAACATACATAGTTGAAAAAGGCCAGGCAGAAAAGATATTAAGGGAACGAAAACCCTCATAAGACGAAATGTGAGATGCATTTCTCAAGAAATAAATTTATAGGTTCTTCAGAAAGTGTAGATGCGTAGAGTGTTAGGTACGTGGGTAAGAAATGTCTTGTCAAGGCGCCTCCGCCGGGCGAGGGAGACCAAAGAAATGCTGGCTTGACATTGTAAGAGATGACATGCGTGCCAACAATCTCATACCACAGGATGCTAAAGATCGCGCGAAATGGAGGGGAATGAGTAGGTAAGTGGACCTCCAACGCAAAGACCGCGGATGCTACTGGGACTGAACGCTGAGATGATGTTGAGTAATGGAGTGTTACACAATTACGATGCTGGATCGTTTAACACACCATTACTTTCTAATTGAATCACTTTGAAGCATATTGCCAATCCATTGCTTCTTATGCTCGGAAAAAATTCTGGTCAAAAACGTAAATAACGCATTGAACATTATTGAGCTGTCAAAATGAAACCCATTTTTTTTTTTTAATAATTATAAACTAGCGCTTGACCGCAATCCCGCCTGATGGTAAGCAGTGATGCGATCGTTGATGGTAAAGCGTTTATTAAGAGCCTATTCACTCAGAAAAACCGAGCGAATACGAAGGAAGACGGCAGTTGAGCGAGGTGATGCAATGTTAAACCCAACAACACGACCAACGATGCTGCGCCAAAGGGAGATTGATGTGAAGACCCTCCACGACCAAATTCCCAACACAACAACATTAGGCGCATCGTACTCGGCACACATCGCAACACAATTGCTCAGACCCGTCCTCTGTACGGCTTCACCAGACATCATGCCGGAACACGACAAATCGCTTGGCGGCAAGACTTTGTCTGGTGGGTGGTAACTTCTGCCGGCGGCTGATGTTATGGCCTACCACCGAGAAAACCACCATTGCTACTAATAATGGCAATAATAGGCAGATAGCTTTCATTAATCTCTGCCTATCCTCATGGGAAGATAGTGTGCTTAACACACACACACACACATAAATCACCATCATCATCATCAGCCTCTACTCTTCTACTGCTGGACATAGACCTCTTCCATGGCACGCCAACAAGCTCGATCCTGAGCAGTTCTCCGACAGCAACTACCAGCCACCTTTTTGATGTCGTCGCTCCATCTCGCCCAAGGGCGTCCTACACTACGTTTGCCGAGACGCGGTCTCCACTCGAGGACTCGTTTACCCCAACAGTTGTCGGCCCTGCAGCCTATGTGACCAGCCCATTGCTACTGCCAAAGCTGAACACATAGACATATTTATGTGTGTGTTAAGCATATCCTATGTTACTCGAGACTTTTACTGACTAGTATTTTAGAATGTACAGCGGTGAAAACAACATTCTTGTTTCCAGAGTAATAAACAGGAATTTAAATAGTCTTTTAAAAGAAAGAAAGGAACATTGTATATTGTACATAAACAAAACGCATTATAAGTAAATAGTAATAAAACACAAAATATAATATAGCCATAAACCCTTGTACTCAAACACGAGAACTTATCTATACTTCTATGCTAATATATAAAGCTGAAGAGTTTGTTTGTTTGTTTGGCTTTAGGCTATATAACATCACGCTGCGACCAATAGGAACGGAGCATAACTAACTCCACCCGAACGAAGTGGCTGGTGGCCGCTAGTAAACAATATTTGCCTGATGTCAGAGCCAGGGTAATTCTTTTTCTTTTTTCAAGGTGAGATTCAACCTCAACTCTTGATCAATGAATGGCCTTTGTGGAATAGATACCACAATTTTGCCAATAACACGTGTAACAAATTCTAGAAATTCTTTGAATATTTTATTCACTATAATGGCGGATATCGCCAATGACAGTTGAAAAAGACGGCCGCGTGAACCCTCTATGAGGAAGGTTTGATGTGGCCACTATGCTGCGATATTTCAATGTTCTCTATGAATTATTTACTGAATGCACTTTTTACCACATAAATCACGCACTTTTATTTACTAAACGACACTATAAATAATTTTAAAAGTTCGATGAAAAATGCGCGTGACACTCATCTTAGCTGTCCCGTCAAAACTCCCCAGAGCCAGGGTAAAGACAACACTCATTATTTGACAATTGACATTGATAATTCACAATACATCTGTATGTCATTCGCCCAAATGGCAAAAGCAGTTACCAAATTTTTACATAAAACAGTGGATAATTTAACCTAAATAGAAAGATTGACAGCTTGACAGCTCGAGTTCAAAGCCACAGTAAGAACAAAATGTCCATAATTGTGAGCACAAAATCTCGGGTAGCATTGTCTTGTTGTATCCTCATATAAAGAATATCTTTAAGAGACACCCAGTCATTCATGCCTGTCTTATTGACATTTACTGATATGTCTGTACCTTCAAAGGTACCTGTGTCTGTTAGAGTCTCAGAACTCGCCTTATTTCTATTTGGACCCACTGAACCAAAAAATTACGATGTACGTTAACTTAGGGATGTAGGGAAAGTATTTCTGGTTCATGCTTGACGGTTTTGGTATAAGCTTACAATGGAAAAAATCTGGGTTGAAGTACCAAATAATAATTTATTAAAGAAGTCGTGGTGGCCTAGTGGTTAAAACACCAGCCCCTCAAGTATGGGTGTGCGGGTTTGATTCCAGGTCAGGCAAGTACTAATGTAGCTTTTCTAAGTTATATGTACTTTCTAAGTATATCTTGGACACCAATGATTGATTAAAAGGTGAAGGAAAACATCTTGAGGAAACCTGGACTATAAGACTGAAATCGCTAACCCGCATTGAGCAAGCGTGGTGATTGCGCTCAATCCTTCTCTATATGTGAGGAGGCTTATGCTCAGCAGTGGAACGATAAAAGTTTGATGATGGTGTTGATGAATTTATTGAGCATAAGGTGTATATACCACAGGTCTGCGGATTGTATGAAAGAGATACCCTGGCCCCTGGCACACAGGCAAGGGACGGAACACGGATGGGTTTTAGTCAGTAACACTAGTAGAAAATATTACACTACAATTTATATTAAAACATGCGTATTTTGAACTCTGGTACCCAAATTAAGATTTAACTTCGGGTTGCCAGTGTCCTCGCAATGGTAAACACACGGAGTAAAGGTTCTCATTTCCACAAGAGTGCAGGTTTAGAGTCGCAAAACAAGTCAATTTAAAAAATATGAGAGGTTGTATGTGTATGTGTGCGCAATTATGTGTTTGTTATTAAGGGAGATCGTGTATGTGTTCGAGTGTGTGTCTAAGAGGTAATTTTAAGCAAATGTTCTGTAGTTTTTGTACTGACAATGTGACTTGTGTTGTAATAATGGGTCAGGTATTAAAGTTTTTTTTTTTATAAATGTGGGCTATAGCTCTGTGTATGTCTTCAGGCATAATGCTATTTGTATATTATATTTAAAAAAAAGACTAATTTCATCAGTTTTAGTATTCTTTCAAAGTCAAAACGATTCATGTACAAATTGTTCTTCTTAATGCCTTTCTAAATTTTACTCTTGATACAATTGACTTATCTTGAATATGGAGAAATGGATTAGTAATATCCTTCATATTGACTTCGAAAACGTTTCTGCTTAAAAACTTAACCAATGTAAAGAATGTTGTTGAACTGTCAAAATGAAGTCCATTGCTATTGAAAGAGTACACACAATTACTCAACTGACCACCCTGACCTAGAAAAATGTCTAAACAGACGTCACAATAAAGCGATATTAGATAATATCGCTTTAGTACAACTAAAACCTCAATGGGTCGTTTAACAGTATGTGTTTTAAATAAAATAACTATTTCCCAACACCCCATTTAATAGCCTGGTAATAAAAGAGCCTACCTTGAGAAATAGTCCACGATTTTATAGCCAAGCCATCGTATAATGGGATAACAAGGAAAAATACAATTACTCCTATTTTGTTAAGTATTCATAAAAAACCTGCAGTTGAACTAAGGAAAAAGAAAGAAAATACGTTTAGCTGGTCTTGCCGAATTTTTGTTAATAGCGAAGGTGACCTGACGCATTTGTCAAGCGTTCTATTCTGGAAAAATCTCACTGATAAATCTTAAAGTTTTCTCCTCCTAATGTTAATTGGCATGCCTACTATTGTATAGAAGTAAGTTTTATCTGTGCTGCTGGGGAATTCGTTGTGCTGTATCTTCTCCTCAAAGAAAGCACTAGGAGCTGGTGAATGGTGGGCATTTTAGGGGACGGTTTTATAAAACGGTTTTTTTTTTTTAAAAGTGCCATTCTCTCCTAAGTTTCAATTTATAACTTTGTTTGAATTGATATGTTTTCCTATGATTGGAAGTAGTCTATCCCTAGAATATCCGCGACGAGATGATTCGGCGAAGAACCAAAGTTTTCGACATAATTCATAGAAAAGTCAGTTGAATTGGTAAAGGGCCGGCCATATTGAAATTGTGTGCTTACTATAAGTTTTATGTTACTTGATCATGACTAAATTATAAAATATTTTAGTTGTAGAGAGGTTGGTGTTCTTGAGTGGAAACCACGAATCGGTTAATGTTAGGTAGGACGCCCTAAGGCTAGGTAGGGCGACGATTTTCGCAGGACGGCCGGTAGCAGTGACATCAGAGTTGCCGAAAATCGGATTCAGTGGCGTGCAATTGAACTTTTTTTATAATTATAAACAAGTGCTTGACCGTAATCCCGCCTGATGATAAGCAGTGATGTAATCGTTGATGGTAAAGCGTGCTAGTTTATTAAGAGCGTATTCACCCAAAAAACTGAGTCAATAGGAAGGAAGATGACAGTTGAACGAGGTGATGCAATGTTAAACCCAACACGACCAACGTTGCAGCGCCAAGGGGAGATTAATCTGGAGACCCTCCAGGACCAAACTCCCGACGCAACAACATTTGACGCATCGTACTCGGCAAACGTCGCAACACAACTGCTCAGACTCGTCCTCCGTATGGCTTCACCAGACATCATGCCAGAACATTTACATGGTGATAATATATATATATATATTTTTTTTAATTAATTATAAACTAGCGCTTGACCGCAATCCCGCCTGATAGTAAGCAGTTATGCGATCGTTGATGGTAAAGCGCGCTAGTTTACTAAGAGCCTATTCTCTCAGAAAAACTGAGCGAATAGGAAGGAAGACGGCAGTTGAGCGAGGTGACGCAATGATAAACCCAACAACACGACCAACGATCCTGCGCCAAAGGGAGATTGATCTGAAGACCTTCCACGACCAAACTCCCAACACAACAACATTTGGCGCATCGTACCCGGCACACATCGCAACACAACTGCTCAGACCCGTCCTCCATACGGCTTCACCAGACATCATGCCGGAACACGACAAATCGCTTGGCGGCAAGACTTTGTCTGGTGGGTGGTAATTTCTGCCGGCGGCCGATGTTATGGCCTACCACCGAGAAAATAATTTATTATAATTGATAATAATTTATTTGGTGATAAGTAGTATCGTTGAGTTAGTATCCCATAACACAAGTCTCGAACTTACTTTGGGGCTAGCTCAATCTGTGTGATTTGTCCGTATGTATTTATTTATTTATTTATCTTGATAGTAAACATTAATTGATCTGTGTGCCAAATTTTTACGAGAATGAGCAACCAAACGACTTTGGCATTTATAACATTAGTAGGAAAATCCATACTAATATTATAAATGTGAAAGTGTGTTTGTTTGTTTGTTTGTCCTTCATTCACGCCGTAGCTAAGCAATCAATTGACCTGATTATTGGCATACAGTTAGTTGAAAAGATGGAGAGTAACATAGGCTACTTTTGGTCCTAAAAAAACGTCAAGTTCGCAAGGGAGATTACTGGAATATTTGTATGTGTACAGTGTACACCAAATATTCTAATATTATAAATCGGAAAGTGAGTTTGTTTGTTTGTTTGTTCCGCTTTCACGCCGTAACTCCTAAGCCGATTGTTTTGAAATTTTGCAGACGTAAAATTAGAAGTCCAGATTAAATAATAGGGTACTTTCTTATGCCGGAAATAAATTATATTCACGAGGGAAATCTAAAAGCGCGATATAACCGATCTCCACGCGAGCGAAGCCGCGGGTGGAAAGCTAGTAATTTAATAAAGAAAGTACATATTATTTGAGTTAATGCTTACTCAATTTCTACGCGAAATAATTTATTTTTGGATCATAATTTATTAAGTTCTCCTGTGACAATGTGTATCGTAACGGATAGTCAGAATCCCGTAAGGCTGACAACTAATCTTACCATAATTATCATTATCATCATTACCATCGGGAAATAGCAGTCCATTGCTGGACATCGTCATCATCATTATCAATCTTTTTACTGTTCCACTTCTGGGCACAGGTCTCCTCTCACACAGAGAAGGATTGAGCGTAATCACCACGCTTGCTCAATGCGGGTTGGCGATTTCAGACTTAAAGTCCAGGTTTCCTCAAGATGTTTTCCTTCACCTTCAGTCATTGGTGTCCAAGATATACTTAGAAAGGAACATAAGCCTCTCCTATTGCACGCCATTTAACTCGATTTTCGGCAACTGCAGCTGCTCCCAGCCATCGTGATAAGACCGTCGCTCCACGTAGCTCAAGAGTAGGTATCATTTCGTTCTTTGGATACGAAACCCTAGTAATCAGCAGATTATTATCCAAAATGAATTAATAAGTAGAACAAAGGCGGCTTCTAACTAATGACCTGTGAAATGTGATCCGCATTCATTCATCCTTATTTTCTTATAATCGGATGTCTTTTGATCTTGTAAAGATTTCTAAGATGTGCGCACACCAGAAGACAATTTTCATTATTTATTTATTTATACTTAAATAATTTATTGTACACGAAAAACATAAATTGATTAAAAATACATTCAACACAACAAAATCGCTAATGTAATCTCTTCCAGGCAACCAAAGAATGGACAGATATTCTTCTGAACCATAATTGGAACTATCAAGGGAAACGCCAAAAAATTCGAGTTATAGTGTTTTCGCCTTAGACGGATTTTAATTCGACATAGAGAGGTTTTGGTAAAAATAGGTAAAAATTCAAATGAAATAAAAACTAATAAAGTCAAACACCTGACACCAAGCAAGCAAACACGTGTTAACATAACTCATAATTCGTGATAATTCTATTCATTGTATACTCTTAAATTGCTTTCTACGAAACAATGGTTTACTTACACTGTCGGTGAATTCTTAAAATCGGTAATTTATTTTTATTCGAACTACAGAGGTAATGAGTCTCAAATAATCGATTTGTCAAGGTTGTAAAATCAAACATTACTATGTTCGAGATACGGGGGTAAAATTAAATTTTTCGAGTTATGGAAGAAAAATATGTACCAAAATGGCTTGGATGGACACCACTATTATTTCGACTAATAGAGGGCTGAGATTTCGAGTAATGGAGGTTTTGGTGTTTTAAGGGAAGGGAACAATACATTTTTTCGAGATTTGGAGGTTTTCGACTTATCGAGGTTTGACTTGACGAGGTTCTACTGTATTATAAATAAAATACCCTAATATAGATACACGGATACATATGTACATATCCAAAAGTATACATACATAAATAAATACATACGTACTAAACGTAATATGTAAGCAAAGTTATTCAGCAAAAAATTGTTTGATGAACATGATCATAACGATAAGTAGTGTTCCTTGTGAAGGTCTGGGTAGAAAATCAGAACACCAGTACCAGACAGTAGCAGGAAGAGTTTGGGTAGAGCTGTGTCCTCGTGCCGGCGATCGGCGGCGATCTCTCGCGTCCGTCCTTGGTCCTGGCCATGGTCCGGAGCGATAGTGCATGGTAGGCGTCACCTTCTTCTACGAAATAGTGATGCTGGTAAAGGAGGAGGCGGAGCGCACGAAGGAGCTGGAATCCCAGCTCCCTCACGCCTCTAGCCGCCGCAGCAGATGCCCTGGTCGGGAGACAACATAGAACTCCCAGCCAACGTATACTTGGGCTTGCGGGCGGCGAGCGATGGGCTGTTCGCCACCCGGTAAGGACCAGGCCTGAGTCGACGGCGCGTTGTTTTTCACGAGCGCCTCAAAGAGTTGTCAGCACATCGTGACGGGGTCCACGAAGACCGTTGCCTCCTGGGTCAGGGTTGCGAGTTGGAAGGAACGTTGTGGAATGCATAAGATAAGATAATTTTATTTGCATAAACATGTGTAGGTAATAATAATACATGGCTGTGATCATTACAGGTGGAATGGTTAGTTCGTTTCAACATGTTTGACCATGACTGGTGTACAAAAAAATATTTAAAGCTAATAAGATTAATTTAAATACATTATCTCTTACAAATATGAATTTTAATTTACATTAATTAGTCCAACAATATAATAATGAATTTACAATAATAACATGATACGTGATTACATCTTTATAAAATATAATATATTAGTAGTTAATTTAGTTAGGAATAATTCTGTATAGTCAAAGAAATTTGTCATTAAGAAAGTCATCAATATTATAATAACATTTTTCGATCAATATTTTTTTTAATGTTTTTTTAAATTGGTTTGTATTTAATTGCTTTACATGTTTTGGAATTTTATTATAGATAGTTGGAGCCTTACATACGACACTTTTACGCATTAGCGCTGTTTTAGCAGAGGGAACACAGAGCCTGCTATTATCACGGCGATTACGTTCTACAATATCAGATAAGCGAGGAAAAAGACACAGGTTTTATGGACAAATAAAGCTATTTCAAATATATAGAGTGACGGTAATGTAAGGAGCTTGTGCTTAACAAAAAGTGGTTTACAGCTGTCGGTACTATGGATACCGAACATAGCACGTATGCATCGCTTTTGCATCTTAAAAACCATGTCCTTATTGGTTGAATTACCCCAAAAACAAATGCCGTACCTGAGGACAGACTCAACAAGGCCGTAATATGCCGTGAGTAACGCTTCTAGATTAATAGTGGGGGTAAGTTTATACAACGCATAAGATAGACTACTGACTTTTTTACATAATATGTCAATATGTTCTTTCCAATTAAGTCGACTATCTATAGTTAAGCCGAGAAAACGGGTAGCAGGAGTATCCTTTACAACGTAGTCATCATGTATCAATTGTATGTTTAACGGATTTTGAAGTCTTTGTGAAAAATGCATTATATTTTTTTTCGTCAAATTAATTTTTAAATTATTATTATTTAACCATGAAATTATAGATGTCAAAGCGTTATTTATGTCACGATTATACTGATTAACGTCCTTACATGCAATTGTAACAGTGCTATCATCAGCAAACAATGTCATGGGTTGGTTCGTCACATATGGTAAGTCGTTGATGTATATAATAAACAGAAGTGGCCCCAGGACACTACCTTGGGGAACACCATACTTTACAGCATGTTTCGTTGAGATATATATTTCTTCTCTTTTAGTTTTAAGGTTTACTTTAGTAATAAACATAACATAACATAGTAATAAACATAGACATTTTAAGCTTCGCATTGTCTGATGACCTTAAAGATTTTGTATGTTAGTTGCAAACATATATTAACTATTACGATTAATGATCTCGATTTCAACAATATCATCATCATCATCATCATAATGAACCTATAAAGTTCCCACTGTTGGGACACAGGCCTCCTTTCGATGAGAGGGAGTGTAAACAATCATCATTATCATCAAAAAACTTATTATCGTCCCACTGCTGGGGACAGATCTCCTCTCATACAGAGAAGGATTCAGGGTAAACACTACACACGCTTGCTCAATGCGGGTTGGAGATTTCAGACTTAAAGTCTAGGTTTCCTCAAGATGTTTTCCTTCACCTTAAAGTTACATTGATACTTGGCTTATCTGGAATCAATATCAGTAATAAAAATAACGAGATCTCATGTATCAGGTGTCTCAGTATATTTTATATTTTTGACGAGACTTACAATGGTGACTCAAAAAGTTTGCAAACATTAATATTAAGAACGTTCAGTATAATCTCAGTCTCATTCTGTCAGGCTGATTGGCGACCTAGATTTAACTCAAAACTGTCTCGCAAAGCCTTGATCAAAATGCACAGATGCATTTTGGTCAGTGTGCGAGGGAATTGGGGAATTCCCCCATCTACGTTCCACAATCGGACGACCTGTCGTACGGCGAGTTTCCACCCTTACGTTGTTGATACCACTACGATCCGGACGAAGCGTTTCACCTCTTCTATACCGCGTACATCGAGTAACTGGAACAATTTCACAGCGGCGGTGCTTCCGTCGTACTACAAATTGAGTGTCTTCAAGGCATGAATAGGCTCTTAATAAACTAGCGCGCTTTACCATCAACGATTGCATCACTGCTTACCATCAGGTAGGATTGCGGTCAAGCGCTAGTTTATAATTTATAAAAAAAAATATATTCTGTATGAAAAAGCTCGTAGTATACGTTTTTCTATGTATTGTACAGACAACAGTAGGTCAAGTTACCCGAAACTGTCAATATTCCAAATCAAACTTGAGCCTTAATGCTTTAGAGATAAAGTTGAAATTCCAGTAAAAAAATCTGATAGGTTGTAGTAGATTGATGTGCTGTCGAATGTAAATCGACAGGGAAATCAACTGTAGTGTCGAGACCCAATGCTTTGGTTCCTTCTTCAAACTTTTCCATGCATCTGTTCAAGTATTTTTAGTTTTTATTCGTAACTCCTATTCGTTTTTGATTAATATTTCACGCAATGTAGTTAATTGATTCTATGCATTTTATTTTTCTATTCATTAATTCGAATTATATAATTCAATTATATAATTGTAATTTTTTTAAATGAGGCACACATCAATCTTGAAATAAAAACGATATCTTATAAAATCATTTAGAAAAATTATCGATAACATCACATCCCTACCATAAACACAAACTCAAACATGCAGGTGGGGTTGCGGTCAAGCACTAGTTTAAAATTTATAAAAAAAACCTGTATTTTTCCTACATTTTGACAAGTTCTTGACGTTTGTTTGTCGCCGAGATATAAAATATTATAAAATTGAAAGATTTTATGGATGGTTACTGTTTCAAGCGAACAGTACTTAACAGATTTTGTATTAAAATGGCACAGAGACCGTTTATAACCAGGAGAGATTTTAATTCCGATATTCCTACGGGAAAGAAATACGGGTAAAAATGTGGGACACAGCCAGTTATTAATAAAATCCGTAATATACTTGATGTTATCTAATAATAATAATAAAAGACAATCCACACACCCGACGATGACTAGTGCGGCCGTCAACGGATGATTGATGCGGCTACATGCGGCACTGTGTATCGACCATAGGTAATGTAACAGCGCACGCAGCCATTTTTTACTATATTTGTCCCATTATTTTCATTCCAGTAAAACTTACAAGAAGTCTATATAGGTATTACGTGAGATTTAAACTCACGATGAACCGCTTGGCGGCAAGACTTTTTCTGGTGGGTGGTAACTTCTGCCAGCAGCCGATGTTATGGCCTACCGCCGAGAAACATGTTCCAAACCCTTCGAGTCCCAAATTCCACAAAAAGCACTTTGTTCCCGTAGAATTTATCGCCAATACAGACCAACTCTGCATGAAAACTTCCTCTATTTCCCAAAAGGAAATAGACATGACGTAATTCCACGTTCATTGCTGAATTACTGATCGACGTTACGTTACGTTAACGCGTAAATTGACGCCAGCTGCTGATCAATTGACGTTGATTTGGTTGTTATGTATTGGTAATACAGGTTTACTACATTTTCAAATACATATGCGAAATATGCTGATTGATTCTTCTTAAATTGAAATGGAATAATAATAATAAACTTTATTGCTCAAAAGATTACAGAGATTTTGCATTGGCCCCAAATTAGGCAAGCCTGTATCTTTTTTTGTTTGGGATGGGAAATTATCAAATGACCTATTCCGCTCTGGGCGGAGCAGAAAGGTGTGTCAGACTTTTACTGACTAAAACCCATCCGTGTTTTTTCTCTTGCCTATGCGCTAGGACCACGGTTCCTTTTTTAACCAACCCGCAACCCTGACCCAGGAGGCATCGGTCTTCGTGAACCCCGTCACGAAGTGCTGACATCTCTTTGAGACGCGCTTAAAACACGACACGCCTTCGACTCGGGCCTGGTCCTTCCCGGGCGGTGAGCAGTGGGCAGGCCCGCGCCTACGGTGGTTGGGAGATCGATGTTGTCTCCCGACCAGGGCGTCTCTTGTGGTGGGTAGTTGCGTGAGGACGCTGGGGTTCCCGTTGCCTCACGCACTCCTCCTCCTCCTTCGCAGAAGGAGGTGACGGCTTGCCATGCACTCTCGCTCCGGCCCATGGCCTGGACCAGTCGGACGCGAGGGATCGCCGCCGATCGCCGCTACGAGGACATAGCGGTACTCTTCCCAAGCCGGGCAGACCTCCACCGTATGCTCCACCGTGTCCTCAGGGCGATTCACACAGCGGTGACACCCTGGAGTTTCCTTCCGCCTTATCCGGAACAAGAACCTCACGAAACAACCTTGTCCGGTGAGGACCTGCGTAAGGCAAAAGGTGGCGCCTCTCTAGCCATTCCTTAAAGAGGGGACTTAATAATAATTTAATATATACGCCAAAAACAAATATATTTTTTATTTCAATGACAATCAAATTGAATTTAGACTGATTAACATTACGCTACAGCTTCTAACAGTTTTATAACTTTTTCAAGAGTACTCGTTATTCTCTAATTCCCATAGAATTAAAGTTGATATTTATTTAACTTGAATTAACATCGATTTGAATCATTCCAGTTTAATAGAATAAGCATAATGAACCTATATTGACCCTGCCGCTGGCACACAGGTGTATTAGGCCCACTGTGGGTTGTTAGATGTCACATCAGTCAATTTCAATAACTAACTTCAATACCTATTGTCTCATCCTCGATATCATTGTAAGCCCAATAAATATTGACACAAAGAATTTACCGTTATCATTCTACCCACAAAATCCACAACTTTTCCACTATGGCAACACTGCCTATTTGTTCTGAAAACATAGTTTGTGGGACAGTGATGTATCGGTGGCATATGGCAGTAGAGGCATGAATATATGAGTACTACCTACTTAGTAACTTTGTGTTTACAACTATTCGGAGACATGGTTCGTTAAAAAGAGAAGCTTATTTCTTAGATTTTATTTCTACTCACAAAGCATCACCTTTGTACTCAGACCTTAATTTTGTCGTATCTTTATGCATTTTATTGTTTGTACATAAATAATAAAATAAATAAATAAAATTGTCTAAGCTTATCACTTCTCGAAGCTACTGTTTTTAAGTGGCCATACGAAGGTGGCTCAAAGTCATACAAAGGGCGATGTAGTAGTAACTCAATCTCAATCGGTCTCCGTGGCACAGCGGTCAACACGCCTGCCTGCGACGTGGAGGCCCCGGGTTCGATCCCCGGCCAGGTCATGATGGAAAACGATCTTTTCCTGATTGGCCTGGGTCTTGGATGTTTATCTATATATGCATCTGTTGCGCGTAGGTCGTGTCGCGTAATTAAAACTCAGATAAATTGAACTTTATGTATTGCACGAATGTAAAGGAGTACAATGTATAAGACGTGTAAAAATGACGCGATACAAGAGTGTTATCAAGGAATGGATATAATAATGATGTTGTACAATGATGTTGTACACTGATGTAGAATATGATAATAATGTTCACTTACAAGCTATGCCCTCACTTAAATACTAACTATCTCTATACTAACTATCCCTAAATGATAGTGGGGTAACCACTAACGAATCAGCTTCGTTCTTGATGCCGATTCGTTGATCGAGGCAGGCCGCGGCGTATGATTGGTTGATGTAGAAAAGCGCGCCAGTTCCGTCTTCACGTGCTAGACGACTCGTATGGTTCCCACGGACGTTGATCGTTGGCCACGCAGATGTGTTCCGGGGTGAATATTCATGGAAACAGGGTCGGAACCCTCGCTGCGGGAGTCAGGGTCGCAGGGACGCGCGCCGTGACGTCCGCATTCCTCTGTGTGATTAATAGTCGACTTGATTTACAGTCGACGCGTAAGAGGAAATGTGTAGCCTTTGTACAACGCCACAATAGCGGACACGTGTGGCATTTGTACAACGCTACAGTACTCCCCGCTTTTAGACAAAGCGTACGTAGCGTGCAGGCGTCTTGACGATCCTGCCTGATCTGGTACGTTGTTCCCTCGTATGCGGGTCTGGATGTAGGCTGGTTTGCTCATCTGTGGTAGCTGCAGGTGCTTGATTGGTCTCGCTGTTCGTATGCCTGGGATCATCTTCTGTGTTGATTGTGTACGCAGGTTTGAGGCGATCAATCGATATATTGCTAATTCGTCCTGGTAGCTGGATTGTAAAATACTTTTCTTTACCTTCGATGATCTTGTATGGACCTTGGTATGGATGCTGCAGAGGTTTGCGGACGGTGTCATCGCGTACAAACACGTGGCTACATGTTTGTAGGTCGTTGTGCACGAACATACATCGCTTATTTGCATGCGATTTGTATGTAGGTGTGAGCTTGGTGATAACTTCTTGCAGGTGATTGACGTAGTCGTGGTCCATTTTCGGTGTAGCTGGTGTTGGTGATATGAAATCGCCAGGCAGGCGTATTGCTTGACCGTAGGTGAGTTGCGCTGCGCTTGTGTTAGAGTCGGAGCGGATAGCGGCTCTGAGACCCATTAGAACAGCAGGCAATTCGTCGATCCATTTGTTGCTGTTTTCTAGTCTAGCCATGAGTGCGGCTTTTAATGTCCTGTGCCAGCGTTCGACGATTCCGTTACTCTGCGGGTGGTATGCAGTAGTACGGGTTTTTTCTACCCCGAGTAATTGAGCGAGGTCTCGGAATAGTCGGCTTTCGAACTGTCGTCCTTGATCGGTAGTGATTCTTATTGGACAACCGAAACGAGATATCCATACTTCGTAAAGTTTTCTTGCGACGTTTTCAGCGGTTGTCTCTTGCAGTGGTACAGCTTCGGGCCATCGTGTGCACCGGTCGATCATCGTGAGCAAGTATTTGTGTCCGCATGCTGACGTCGGTAGCGGTCCAACGATATCAACGTGGATATGTTGAAATCGTTCGCTCGGTGGGGATGTTGCGATGTCACTATGATTGTGTCGCTGTACTTTGGAGAGCTGACACGAATTGCATGTCTTAGTCCACTGGCCGATGTCGGTATTCATTGAAGGCCAAAAGAATCGCTCTTGCATCAGCTTCCGTGTGGATCGTACTCCTGGGTGGCTTGGGCTGTGCACGGCATTGAAAGCTATGCGACGAAAATCAGCTGTTAAATATGGACGAACGTGTGACGTTGATGTTTCGCAGAATATTGGCTTGTTAGTACCCGGTAAAATGATTTTCTTGAGTTGTATGTTGGTCTGTTGAGACAATGTAGGGATACAACTGTCGTTTTCTTGAGCTTGAGATAACTCGTCGTAGTTGATAGGTGATGGCACGTCGATAGTTTCGATGCGTGATAATGCATCTGCTACAACGTTTTGAGCTCCGCTCACGTGTCGAATGTCAGTAGTGAACTCGCTGATAAACAGTAGCTGCCTGATTCGCCGTGGTGTGTCGTTATCGGAAGGAGGCTTGCGGATTGCGTAGGTCAGCGGTTTATGGTCAGTGTAAATCACGAGTTCTTTGCCTTCAAACATCTTTCTGAAATGTTTTATTCCCATATGTATTGACTGGAGCTCCCTGTCGAAAGTCGAGTACTTTTTTTGTCTTTCTGAAAATTTCTTTGAAAAATATCCGAGTGGCAGCCATTGTCCGTTGCTTCGCCTTTGTTGTAGAGATGCCCCGGCGCAGGTAGCTGAGGCGTCCGAAAAAATAGCGATTTGGTCCTCTGGCGCACTGGATGGGTAAGACAATAAAGCAGCGTTTATTATGCTTTGTTTGCACAACTCAAAAGCTTTTGTCGATTGATTGTCCCACTTTACTTCCCTCTTGTCTCGTTTTTTTGAATTATGAAGGAATGCATTCAGCGGTGCCTGAATGCTTGCCGCATTTGGGACACTGTCTCGGTAAAAATTTATCATGCCCATAAATCTTCGTAAGTCTTGAATGGTTTTGGGTTTTGGGTACTCTGCGATTGCTTTGACTTTGTCTTGAAGTGGTTTGATCCCCTTGCTTGATACTTCGTAACCTAGGAACTTGACGGTTTCGCTGCCGAAAACACACTTAGAGGGATTTATAGTGACACCATACGTGTCTAATCGGCGTAAAACTTCCTGCAGATCTCCGATGTGGCTTGCTTCACTTTCAGATGCAACGATAACATCGTCGATGAATGGGAACGCGTAGTCTATTCCGTTGAGCACTTCGTTTATGAATCGTTGGAATGTCTGTCCGGCGTTCTTGAGACCTGGGCACATTCGTGGAAATTCGAATAAACCGAATGGTGTAGTGATCGCTGTCTTCTCGATATCAGGTTCGAAGATTTTTAATTGCGAATAAGCTCGGTTTAAATCGAGAGTACTGAAGATTTTCTTGCCGTGAAGTAGGTAGGTAAAATCTTTGAGGCGTGGGACTGGATAGCGGTCGGGTTTGGTGACGTCATTGAGTCTTCTGTAGTCACCACAGATGCGTAAGTCGCCGTTTTTCTTAGGAACGACGTGTAGCGGACTGGACCAAGGGCTTTTGCTTGGTCGGCAAATTCCTTGCTGCATCATGAGCTCGAATTCTTTCTTCACGGGCAGGTAGCGATGTGGAGGAAGAGGTCTGCACTTGTTGAACACTGGTGGGCCAGTAGTTTCGATGTGGTGTTCTACCTTGTGTTTGGGAGTATCCTTCATGCTTGATGGTCGCAGGATATCAGGAAACTTACTGAGGAGCTGGTGATACGGCTGTTCCATGTCGATACTTCGAACTGTAGGTTCGGCGGAACGAATGACTGATGCTCTGACGGTCATGTTGGTAACTTTGTCGACGAGGCGTCGGCCGGCTATGTCGACAAGCAGTTGATGACGCTTCAGAAAGTCTGCACCGATTATGGGTTTGCTGACTGCAGCGACGATAAATTTCCAGGTGTACGGCCGTCGTAGGTTGAGATCCAGTTGTAGGGTTTTCTCTCCGTACGTTGGGATGATCGTGTTATTTGCTGCGTACAAACAGAAACCGGTTTGTTTTGCTTTCCCGCCTTTTGTCCTCGGTATCACGGAAACGTTTGCGCCCGTATCAATTAGAAATGACAGACGCGAATTCCTATCAGTTATGAATAGGCGGTGATACGTGTTGTTCGCGTCAGTTGCCGCCTCAACCGACGCAGGCATTAGTTTTCCGACTGGGCACTGTTGTTGTTGAAGTTGTTGTTGAAGTTGCACGGGCGTGTACACTTACGCGCGTTTGCGCCGTACTTGCGATGATAATAACAAATAAGTGATTGTTCTGAATACTTGCGGTTGCTATTATCGTTGCTTGTTGAACGCGATCTTGAACGCCGTCTGTCGAATGATCTGTGTGATCGTGGTCTGGATTCCTGCCTGTTTTTGAGTTCTGCCAGCTCCAGAGATAACTGCCTTATTTGATCGTGTAGGGCAGCCACATCGCTCGTGCGTGAAATCTGCGCGACCTGGTTAGGTTGCGCGATACTGTCCATTACACTGTCTGCTACTTGCGATAACTTTTCCAAGTCCGTAGTGTTGCTCACGGTGAGGACAGCGCGTACTGAGGGTGGAAGTAGCCGGGTCCACATGATGCGCAGTGTACCGTCTGGTATTTTCTGTCCGGCTAGTTCCCGCATTTTTCGCAACAGCTGTGAGGGTTTCTGATCTCCGAGTTCCATCTCATCCATCAGCTTCTGCAGCTTCCGGCTCTCGGATTCCTCGTAGACGCTGATGAGTCGGGACTTCAGGGCTTCGTACTTGTTTTCCATGGGCGGGTTGGTTATAATATCACTTACTTGCTGAAGTGCGTCCAGGCCTAGTCGGGCGATAGCTGCTTGATAGCGCGCGTCATCACCTTGCCTCTGTGGCGCCATTACTGCTTCGAAGTGTGTAAACCATAGTCTGGGATACGCCGGCCAAAAGTCAGACAGCCGTGCTTGTAGTGTGAGCGTGTCGACTTGCCCTCCTACCTGTGTTGCGTTGCTTACCTGTGTTGCGTTGTTGGTCGCCATCCTGATTACTCTTCTGGTGTATCACGCAGCAAATACCGTGAATATAGCCTCTTGAAATCCTAGTGGTGAGACCCGCTTGTGGGAAGCCACTAGAATGTGCTAATCACGAGTACCGTCACGTTTGTCTTGATTCACGTCGCTTAGGTCACCACTGTTGCGCGTAGGTCGTGTCGCGTAATTAAAACTCAGATAAATTGAACTTTATGTATTGCACGAATGTAAAGGAGTACAATGTATAAGACGTGTAAAAATGACGCGATACAAGAGTGTTATCAAGGAATGGATATAATAATGATGTTGTACAATGATGTTGTACACTGATGTAGAATATGATAATAATGTTCACTTACAAGCTATGCCCTCACTTAAATACTAACTATCTCTATACTAACTATCCCTAAATGATAGTGGGGTAACCACTAACGAATCAGCTTCGTTCTTGATGCCGATTCGTTGATCGAGGCAGGCCGCGGCGTATGATTGGTTGATGTAGAAAAGCGCGCCAGTTCCGTCTTCACGTGCTAGACGACTCGTATGGTTCCCACGGACGTTGATCGTTGGCCACGCAGATGTGTTCCGGGGTGAATATTCATGGAAACAGGGTCGGAACCCTCGCTGCGGGAGTCAGGGTCGCAGGGACGCGCGCCGTGACGTCCGCATTCCTCTGTGTGATTAATAGTCGACTTGATTTACAGTCGACGCGTAAGAGGAAATGTGTAGCCTTTGTACAACGCCACAATAGCGGACACGTGTGGCATTTGTACAACGCTACACATCTATTATAAAATATAGTATCGTTGAGTTAGTATCCCATAACACAAGTCTCGAACTTACTTTGGGGCTAGCTCAATCTGTGTGATTTGTCCGTATTTATTTATTTATTTTATTTTATTTAATCTATACCATTGTATACATTATTTTATATACAATATGTAAAGAAAACCCTGTCTGATCCGTGAAGGTATTGTTCCATATCGACATCTGATTCTACAACGCCGGGTTAAACTTAAAAAATACCTCCTAAATATATAAATATTATTTCGCAAAAGCGTGGGTAGGCGACCTGGTGAAGGTTGCGGGCAACCGCTGGATGCGGGAGGCGCAGGACCGGTCGTCGTGGAGAACCTTGGAGGAGGTCTATGTCCAGCAGTGGAGGTCTTTCGGCTGAAATGATGATGATGATTTCGCAAAAGGAGGTAACTTACATGGCAATACATGCACATAGATCTACTAGCCTGTCCGCGATCCACGACTAAAAGTAGCCTCTGTCCTCCACTAGGTTCTGGTCTACTAATGTACTAAATTTCATCCAAGTTTTCTCGGTGGTAGGCGATAACATCAGCCGCCGGCAGAAGTTACCACCCACCAGACAAAGTCTTGCTGCCAAACGATTTGTCGTGTTCCGGCATGATGTCTGGTGAAGCCGTACGGAGGACGGGTCTGAGCAGTTGTGTTGCGATGTGTGCCTAATGTTGATAAAGAACCCTGAAGAAGATGTTGAATGTTGATAAGAAATGAGGGTTCTTTATCACAAAAAATTTCATACAGTCAAATAGCCTATTATTGAGAGTGGAGTTGTCGAATGCTTTAATTTTTAATTTCACCCAACAAAGAATTTTATTAAAATATTCAACGAGTTAATACAACACCGTGCATAATTTATTGACCACAACTGAATGTATGATATTGACGAAAAACCACGAGTTGTTGACATGTGGGCGAACGAAAATTACACGATTCATTTAATTTAAATATTTATTTTTATAATTATAAGATAGTGCTTGACCACAATCCTGCTTGTAAGCAGTGATGCAATCGTTGATGGTAAAGCGCGCTAGTTTGTTAAGAGCCTATTCATTCCAAACAGAGTGTATAGGAAGGAAGACGGCAATTGAACGAGGTGATGCAGTGTTAAATCCAGCAACACGACCAACCATGCTGCGCCAGAGGGAGATGGATCTGAAGACCCTCCACGACCAAACTCCCGACAGAACAACATTTGATGCATCGTACCCGGTACACATTGCAACACAACTGCTCAGACCCGTCATCCGTATGGCTTCACCAGACATCATGCCGACACACGACGCATCGTTTGGCGGCAATGCTTTGTCGGGTGTGTGGTAACTTCTGTCGGCAACCGATTTTAGGGTCTACCATCGAGAAAATGGTAAATTGAATCAAAATCAGATATCATTTATTCACACTATAACACAAATACGTTCGTATGTAGAAATACAATCGTATTTGTATTACACCATTAGGTATCCCACAGACCTACTTATGTACCTACTTATAATTAGACTTGTACATAATATTATTTTTTTAATATGCTTTTTAGATTATGTAAATATTAGCCAAAATTATATAACTGTAAATGTAATTATTATTAAAAAAAAATTCCTACTAATTTCAGTTCAAACGTAATTGGGTTGTATCCTAAAAAATAATTTAATGTCCATCAGATAGATTTATAAAAAATATTGAACACGTATTTTTTAATTTTTCTTTCGTTCATATACTTGGGAAGATATATTGATTTGAAATGTCGCCTGACGTCACGCCGTGGTACAAAATATACCACGGCGTGACGTAATTAGCCCCCATTAACTTTAATACGCAATATCTCAGTAGGTTTTGATAATTTCGACAAAATAAAAAATACGGGTTTTAATTTTTTTTATTATCTATAAGACAGGCTAATTATTTTTTTGATTTTCATACCTTTGATACATCCCTATTCTTGCTTTAAGCATCTTTCATCATTACGGCATTGACGGCTCCACCGTCACCGGTTTCCGCCAACATAGATTTTCGTATTCCCTCTGTTGTCTGGCAGTCAAGGTGTTAAACATCTTACAATTCTACCCACGCCATAACTATATCGCAGTGTAAAAATAAAAACATACATACGTCTACAATTCACCATACAATCATAAGTTACCCCGCGTGCTAGAAATATCTCCAACAACAAGATTAGGGGACGAACGCGTCTGTGCATATTATATGTGTGTGTGCATCTGTGTTCGCATGTTTGCGTTTGTGTTTATGGTAGGGATGTGATGTTATCGATAATTTGCTAAATGTTTTTATTAAACGTCGTTTTTTTTTTCAAGATTGATGTGTGCCTCATTTATAAAAATTACAATTTAATTATATAATTCGAATTAATGAATAGAAAAATAAAATGTATAGAATCAGTGAACTTATAACGAATAGAAGTTACGAATAAAAACTAAAAATACTTGAACAGATGCATGGAAAAGTTTGAAGAAGGAACCAAAGCATTGGGTCTCGACACTACAATTGATTTCCCTGTCGATGTACAGTCGACAGCACATCCTACCAACCTATCAGTTTTTTTTTTTAACTGGATTTTCAACTTTATCTCTAAAGCATTAAGGCTCAGGGTTGATTTGGAATACTGACAGTTTCGGCTAACTTGACCTACTGTTGAGTGTACAATACATAAAAGAACGTATACTACGAGCTTGTCCATACAGAATATATTTTTTTTTATAAATTATAAACTAGCGTTTGACCGCAATCCCGCCTGATGGTAAGCAGTGATGCGATCGTTGATGGTAAAGCGCGCTAGTTTATTAAGAGCCTATTCACTCAAGGTTGAAGACACTCAAATTATAGTGAGTCGGAAACACCGCCACTGGCCAATTGTTCCAGTCCCTCGATGTACGCGGTATAAAGGAGGAGGCGAAACGCTTCGTCCGGATCGTAGTTGTGTTAACAATATAATGGGGGAAACTCGCCATTCGATGGGTCGTCCGACGGTCGAACGGAGCACACTCGCCAGAATGCATCCTATAGAAGACCGAAAGGCTGGCTACTCTACGCCTGGCTCCAGGCTTTGGAGACCATTTCGAATTGATTCTGTGTCGCCAACCAGCCTCTTCGCACACCTCTCCACTGAATCCAAAGTGTGAAGTACCGCCGGACCTTTGCGATGACTTTGCTTTGTTTGATAATATAATAATTCGGCCTATGTAGATCCATTCCAGGGTAAAAGCCTTTTTTTTTGTCTTTTTTCAATAACAAAATACAACACGTGGCAGTCGCGATGACTAGTAACTCAAAGGGGCTATTTTCATAATTTTAAGTATTTTCACAGTCTGATCTCAACGTCAATCTGTGAAGAACACATCTACTTTCCCTACATTTTTTAAGTGCTTTGATGTTGACAGTTGCTCAGATGAGACTGCGACTAGGTTTTGAACCTTTTAATTCCGGATATTGGTCTTCAGTTTCCTTATAAAAGCACCAGGAAAATGTTTTTCGTCGATAGGTTTCCTTTTTATCACGAAAACTAAGTGGTTCGTGTTATTGTGACCTGCCGATCGATTCTGTGAAAATCCCACCGTGGAAAATGAAGTGAAGTAAACTTAGAGTGAGCTAAGGTTCTATCAAGTTTTTCCCTTTCGCCTAGTGGTTAAAACACCAGCCACTCAAGTATGAGTGTGCGAGTTCGTTCCAGGTCAGGCAAGTACCAATGTAACTTTTCTATGTTATATGTACTTTCTAAGTAGGTATATCTAGGACACGAATATCTGATTACAAGGTGAAGGAAAACATCTTGAGGAAACTTGGGCTTTAAGTCTGAAATTGCGAACCCGCATTGAGCAAACGTGGTGATTACGCTCAATCCTTCTCTGTATGAGAGGAGACCCGTGCCCAGCAGTGGAACGATAAAAGGTTTATGATGATGATGATGATGATGATACACAGTTCGATGGCCGATGAGACAGTCAGGTTCTGGAGTGGTGGCAAGATATCACAGTGTCTCAAGACTTAAGTCTTTGACCAGTATGTGTTGCCAGTGATGACATACGGAACGGAAATGTGGCCAACTCACAATGGGCCTCATACGAAGGCTCAGAGTCACACAAAGGGCGACGGAAAGAGCTATGCTCGGAGTTTCTCTGCGCTATCGAATCAGAAATGAGGAGATTCGCAGAAGAACCAAAGTCACCGACATAGCTCTTCGAGTCGCTAAAATGAAGTGGCAGTGGGCGGGGCACAATGCTCGGAGAACCGATGCTCGATGGGGCAGTAAGGTTTTGGAGTGGCGGCCACGTACCGAAAGACGCAGCGTAGGAAGAGCCCCAACAAGATAGACTGATGAATTGGTGAAGGTCACTAGAAGCCGATGTATTCGGGCAGCACAAGACCGGTCATCGTGGAAAGCCTTGGGGGAGGCCTGTATTCAGCAGTGGACCTCTGTAGGCTTAAGAAAATAGACAGGTCGTTCGAAATAATCTTCATTTTAAAAAGAATTTGAGGAAAAATCAAATCTGCTCGTGAAAACATTTTTCTGCTTATATTTCCTTTTGCATTACGGCTTTAAGCCTAATACGTAACAATTTGATTTTTATTTAGTCATCATCATCATCTCAGCGTTAACCCCAGTCGCATTCGAAGCTTTATTTTTTTCAGCGTTGGAGTCTGGGGTCCGCTTTACCAGTCTAACTTTTGTTTTGGCTAAAACTTCGATATTTTCCGTGAAGCGACTGCCGTCTGACCTCCACAACCTGAAGGCGATATCGAAACACTGCAGTTAGATCATTTGTTGGACTTATGAGGGCTCCAACATCCCGTAACGACTGCCATACGAACATCTCTTCGTATGGCAGCCGGGACCAACGGCTTAACGTGCTTTCCGAGGCACGACCAGACCTTGAGCTGCGCAAGACTCCTTGCGCAGCGGCCGCGTTCGCTACCGCTACGCCACGGAGGCTGTCAACTCCCATTATTAGTAACTCGTGGAATTTATATTATATAAATAATCTGTTTATATCTCAGCTTTGTACATAATTTTTATAACATTTTGCTTTATTCTGAATAGTACTGATGAATAATTTGCCTGAACTAGGTAGAACCTGTGCTTCGGGCGTAAAAGTGTTTATTATATATTTTTTTATTCGTAATAAATTAACAATAAAAGTAGTACTAAAAATGTAAGACACAAAGGAAGTATACAGTGTTATAATTACTATCATAATGCTATAATAAGTATACTTATAATTATAAATGTTTTAGCTGAGCCCTGTGATTTCACCTGCTCACTTTTCGATCCTGTGAGAATATTGGTATATGGATTACATTATAATTATTATGATATTGCATGATTTAATGCCCCCATCTCCGTTCCACCATCGGACGACCCGTCGTACGGCGAGTTTCCACCCTTATGTTGTTGACACCACTGCGATCCGGACGAAGCGTTTCGCTTCCTCTTTTATACCTCGTACATTGAGGGTTTGGAACAATTTACCAGCGACGGTGTTTCCGTCACACTACAATTTGAATGTCTTCAAGGCTAGAGTGAATAGGCTCTTAATAAACTAGCGCCCTTTACCATCAACGGTCGCATCACTGCTTACCATCAGGCGGGATTGCGGTCAAGCGCTAGTTTATAATTTATAAAAAAAAAATATTAATCCTGGACATACACCACCTGCGTGCCAGATTTCATCTAAATCCGTTCAGTAGTTTTTGCTTTAAAGAGTAATAAACACATATGTATACACACAAACTTTCACGTTTATAATAGAAGGATAATAAAATCACAAAGCTGGGCTACTGGCCTAAAGGCTGTGGCTTTCGAGTTATAGATAGGTAGGACAGAACCCAGATAGGCGCTTTCATCATGGTAAAAAACTGTCTCCAAAGCCTGGACCCGAGGAGGCCCATGGGGTGGACCAGCACCACACGGGCGTTGCAAAAGCAGTGTTCGTTTTCGCAACCCCCGGTGTAGGTGTGAAACATCGGGGTGGTTTTTAGTCAGTAAGAGTCTGACAGACCATGTCGCCCACCCTAGGGCGGTGGATATCCATGGCAATTTTCCACCCCAGAAACAAAATAAAAAAAAGTAATTTCAACCGCGAATAGTGCTTTTGGAGGTTCTATACATATGTTCGATTTGGTTCATTTGATTCGGTATTTTTGTGCCGTAACAAATCCGTCCTGAAGCAATGATTAGGTACCAATATTCGTCTTTCATTTGGCTCTCGTCGATCAGAAAGCCTCGTTCGGCTTTAATGCTCTCGCCTTCTCATATTCGGAATTACCTGGCGTAGGATTTTCCAGAACGGACATAGATTTGTTTCATTTGGTCAATATTGCTGCCCAGCTGTGCCAAATCAAGCCAAGCATTACAAGTGCGCTGCAAACCTTAACTTTTCATGACATCACAAATTGTACATTCAGCGAATAGGAAAATCCGTTTCTCTTATAAAAATATGGCATGTCTTTCTAAGAAAATATAATGATTATCTGAACAATAATTGTGTGTCTTTTATTAACAATTATTATGGAGTAACATTTCTAGTTACTATCAAATGACATTAGACAAAATTATTTCTAAGAAAATAAGTAATAATAACAATACTTCCATACTTATTTAAGATGAATGTTTTATTCTTATTATTTTATTTGGTCTAGTTGATTAGGGTTAATTTATATAAACGAAAAAGGCTCTCATATAATAGATTACTCTCAGTGTTGTGTATTATGTTGTGTGTTTCTTCAATGTGTGGTTTTATGAAACCACGGTTAAAGTGAAACTTTTTTCACATTATAGACATTTAACTGATTTTTTTTATATATAATATTCCATCAAGGGTATAAAAATTGCTTTATCAATGTTACGACGAGCTCCTTTCATCTTATCCCTACTACGCGGCCGACCGTCACGCAACATGCAACGCACAGACGAAAAAGTTTGAGACAATGTAATAAAAATTTCACTTTATAAAATGAGGCTATCTGACTTTACCATGATAAATCTTATAAATGTTGAATAAGTTTTCACTCACAAAATTCGTACACGTAACTTTGTTTTTATCGATATCAAACTATGGACTGCTGTCGCCATCCCTATCATGACTTGAAGAGCGCTCAAGCGGGGTCCGCGGCCTACGTAGGTACGTTTCATTTGTTTCTCAGTTTGCTGAGTTGTCTCCTAGGTAGGCTAGACAGACTTTATCTAGCGTTAGATATTCTTGGCAAAACGTGCCAGGACGGAAAATTGCGGATAAAGTATTTTGAGTTTGATGTTCAGGAATGAAGGTAGAAGTAAAGGAATCCGTGATATTTTCATGTAATAGTCAAGTTTGCGTTAACAATGGCCAAAGATGCTGTTAAGGAGATGGGTACGCTTTTGTACCCCAATATATTCATAGGTTTCTATGTCAATAAATACCAAATTCGTTCACCAATGACAGTCATTGGTTCAATTTACTGTTTAACTGTTTTTTATAGTTCTTTCTTAAGAAGGTGTTTATGTTGCTCTTGATATTGAGCAACTCTTACTGTAAGTGACAATCATAAAAAGTTTAACTATAACCCATTTTTCTTTCTTTCAAAGATGGTGTCATAAAGGCAATTAAAGCGAAATACGCATAAAAGAACTTCTTTTAAATTTTTTTGCACTAAATGACTTCTCCCACCTCTTTCGGAGCGGAAGGGCTTTTACTGACTGAACTCTCCCGGAGTGATGACACAAACGATAATCTAAATGAAGAAGTTAACAAAAATAAAACCATTAAAATAGAACCCAAGATCCTATTCTGAGCAGTAGCTTGAGACCACTAGTCCAACGAGGTATAGCAAGGTATGAATAATAGATTTCGGGTACAGTCACTAACAAAAGTATGTAAACACTCGATTTTGTTCAAAAGCGATTTACTTGTTTATTTTCGAGTGAAATTTTACATTGTTACGAACTCAACATTTTCATGTGTTGACATAGTTCGTTGCTTGTGACTCACTGATGATGATGATTTATCCGAATGATTTCGGTCATGGCGATTACTTTAACCCCTAGTCAACTCGTCGATCATGTGCGCGAAGGTTGCCGATCTGTGAAGGTATTGTTAGGCATCGATAACTGATTCTCCTAATGCCTACAAAGCTGGGCTAAACTTAAAAAAAATATCCCCTAAAAAAGGAAGAAAGAAGGAAGAAAGGCTGGCTACTCTACGCCTGTGCTCTAGGCTTTGGAGACCCTCTCGAGTTAAATCAGGGTCACCAATCAGCCTCTTCGCATGCCTCTCCACTGAATCCAAAGTGGCCAGGTGACACTTAGCAGCACCAGCCCAAATGTAGCTGCAGTATTCCACACACGAACGGACCTGTGCTTTGTACAACATTAGAAGCTGCCGTAGTGTGAAGTACCGCCGGACCTTTGCTATAACGACAAGTTTCTTGGCAGCCACCTTGGCCGTGGACTCAATGAACCGCCCAAAGTTTAGGTTCGAGGAAATCTCAACTCCCAAAAGCTGAAGGCGGTCGGTACACTCCAAGGATACATTTCGAAAACTAGGAGCCAAGGTGAACGGGCTCCTTTTGGCGGTGAAAATACATGCCTGCATTTTGGTGGCATTGAATGCTACAAGATTGGCATTGCCCCATTCGGAGATTGCCTGTAGTGCAACACTCGTTCGCTCTACCATAGCCTCTTTTTCGAACCGGATTGATTCCCTACCAGCCCGAGCATCCAAATACTAATAATCTGAATACCCATAGACACCGGGCATCAGCAAATCATTAATATGCAGCAGGAACAGAGTTGCAGAGAGAACAGACCCCTGAGGAACACCGGCATTAATCGGCATGGGCTCAGATGAGCATTTGTCAACAACAACTCTTTGGGACCATTCTGTTAGGAAGTCTTTTACCCAGCCAGTTAGGCTAGGGGAAATGCCGTGCGCTGGAAGCTTACTCAAAAGGTCAGCGGGACATCGTGTTTCAAAAATCATTAGTATTGTTACTATGATGATTATGTAAAATTTCATATTTTATTTGGTCATGAGTTTACCTAACCTTTATTATCCTTATGGGCCATTCTTCGCTGAGAATACTCGTGCGCACTAAGGGCACGTCAGCATACCGTTCACGTAATGGTATTTCAATACCATCATGGTTGCGGGCTGGCGGGCTTTCAGCTCGTCGCGTTTAGCATCAAAGTCTACTTTACGCTACTCCTAGAAGTCGCTTATTCGCTTCTGCACCAGCTCTCGCCATTCTGGGCGTTTTGCTGCCTGAATGTGCGGGTACGTGGCCCTGGCTCCTCAGCTACTGTTATCATTTCGTGACTCACTACTACACCAGCAAAATAAAACCTTTAGAAAAATACTCTAGTCATTAAAATTCGATCCAGCCGTCCATGGGCGTACCCAGCTTCTGGCCTAGAGGGGGGGGGGGGGGGGGGTTAAAGTCAGGTCTAGGAGGGCCAAGTCAGGCCTAGAGGAGGGGGCGGGGGGGGTCAAGACAAATTTTTAGAGTGAACGCACGCGGTTTTTTAGCAATTACACCTTACATTTTGTCAGTGTCTACTGCGTGGTTTATTTAAAAGTTAGAGATAAATCCTTGTTCCTACTTTGTTTAGTAACTACACGAGTTCATACAGGTTCTGATTTCCCTCTGCTGCCCCCCCTGGCCTATCCTGGGTACGCCTATGTAGCCATCCCTTGCTGTTCTCTCCAGCGACGCCATAAGTCGAGGTTCGTACCCCGCAGGGGATACCCTTAGCGTGTTGTCGGTCTTAGTTTTTTAGATGCCCCTGGCTAGAGACTTTAAACTCATTTAAGGCAGCCACAGGATAGTCCGATTAAGTAGCCACTACCTCTCAAGGTCAACTATGAGATACCACAGTAAAAAAACCCTATTCATTTCCATACAAATACCATTGATAAATAACATTATTTTCTGAAAATCATTCAAAACATAAAGATTTATACTCCCCACACACAAAGATACTGCCATTTCTTCGCTCAGGCTATGAAAGTCATTCTTGTCGGGCCCTGTTTGTGCAGTACTTAGGCCCGACCTGAACAACCTATCTTGTTTACTCTTTCTGTGTACCCCGCCTATTTGTTTTAATATTAAGTTATTGTTTCCAAGCAATATGGGACGTTTGTTGTTGGGTATGTACCGTACTTATGTATCAGTACATGTACATAAGGATATGTTATTCCACTCGATTAGTTGAGATTAAAATAAGATGTCAGGGGCAAATCATATTTTATCAAGAACGATTTTAATCAGTCAGTTTTTTATTACAGATTGAGATTGACCTGTAAAAAACATTTTCTTACAAGAACATTCATTTCTAATTTTTTTTACAAGGTTTTGACAATGTCTGTTGTCATTGTATTAGTTCCTGTCATTTGAAAGGGGCAAATCTTGTCATTTTATTTGAGAACATTCACCATGCACATTAAAAGCATACGTTATATAAAATAAAAAATAATTCAGGAATTAAAATAAGCCGTGTCTGCTACCTTTTCACGCCTTAATGGCCACGGCTAAAAGGATTTGTGTGAAATTTGGCCTACATATAGACCATGATCTGGGTTTAGGACGTACGATTTGCATAGGATTTTTTATCCTGTTACTAAATTCCCGTAGGATCCTTTCCGATGTCCAGTCCGTAAAGCCGTAGGCACAAACTAGTACTTTATAAGTCAAATGTTTCTTTTCAATTGTTTAAATAATTTAATGTACATCAAATAGATTTATAAAAACATTGAACACGTATTTTTTATTTTATCTTTCATTCAAATACTTAGGAAGATATATTGATTTGAAATGTCGCATGACGTCATGCCGTGGTACAAAATAATACCACGGCGTAACGTAATTAGCCCCCGCTCCGTAACTTTAATACGCTATATCTCAGTAGTTTTTGGTACGCACTAATTATTTTTTTGATTTTCATACCTTGGATAAATCCCAATTGTGGTAGCAGTAGAAATCCTACTTCCCACTAACCCTAATACTATTACAAAGGAGAAGAGAAACTTTCGGTTTCTGAGAATGTATGATATTTGTTAACCTTTTACGCAAAAAGTACTTAAAGATTTTGGATGAAATTTGGCACACAGGTAGTTATAATATGGATTATCATCATAAAAACATATATACATATCTAGACACTTTTCTTCTGATATTACCACAGTATTGATTATTACACGGAGCCATAAAATCGGCTACCAGGAGAAATTTACCATCCACCAGACAAAGTCTTTCCACCAAGTGATTCGTCGTGTTCCGGTTCTTGTGATTTGAAGTCATTCAGAGGACGGGTCTGAGCAGTTGTGTTGCGATGTGTGTCGGGTACGATGCGCCAAATGTTGTTGTGTCGGGAGTTTGGTCGTGGAGGGTCTCCAGATCAATCTCCCTCTGGCGCAGCATCATTGGTGTTGTTGGGTTTAACATTGCATCACCTCGCTCAACTGCAGTCTTCCTTCCTATTTACTCAGACTTTTTGAGTGAATAGGCTCTTAATAAACTAGCGCGGTTTAAAATCACCGTTTGCGGCACAGCTTATCATCAGGCACGATTACGATCAAACTCTAGTTTATATTTCATATAAATAAAAAAATATATTTATGACTTTTATAACTGTCAAAGTTTGAAAGGATTTTTGTTACGCTGTCACTCAAATACTCTTGAACGGATTTGGATATTTGGCATGTAAATAGTTTATAAACAGGAATAAAATATAGGATACTTTTTGTCCCTTTTTGAGCTACAGGTCTGAACTCAAATGGATGCCCATTCGCCAGAGAAGAAATTTGGGGGCTTTGACTACGCTTTTCTCCCTTCTTAACTCACCCACTCCTCCTTCTTATCTTGAGACTCACTTCTAATATTTATGTTCTTCACACACTAAGAATCTGCGATCTTCTAACAATCTTTTCTTACTCTGTCCTTCACATACGTCTGACTTTGTTCACTCTTTATTTCTTATTCAATCTATTCTTCTGTGGAATGCGCTTCCTCTTGATATCAGGATGTCTGCCAGTCGGTTTGCATTTAAGCGGATATTGCAGAGATATTTTCGCAACAGTTAGGGTAGAGTCATTTCAACACCTGTCTCCCAAATTTCTAGTTTTGTATGTATATATTATAAGTATATATTTTGGTAATAGTATGTATGTGTATATAGCTTATTTAAGTATTTATTTATACAACGTGTAACATAAAGGGTATATACATACAAAGGACATGGCATCTTTACATGATATCAATCGATATTGGAAGGGTTTTTTAATCCTATCTCTTTATGTTAGGAATTTACGAGAAAAAACACCGCCTGTGATAGGCTACTACCATACTAGGTGCACAGAATTTTTGAAGACATTTATCGTGATTTTGCAAAGTAATGTGACGTGTAACCAGTAGTTATTAACGTATGTAGTGTGGTGCACGTTTATTATGATTTGAATTTAGGAAACACACGGAACCGAAAATTTAGTATACATTTTTTGAGTATTTTATTTTGAGTTGAAAACCTTCCGATATCACTTGATATCATGTAAAAATGCCATGCACTTGGTATGTATATACCCTTTTTGTTACACGTTGTGTAGTGTTAAGAGTATGTTTTCATTATAATGTTTTCATTTAAAGCACCTGCTACTAATCTCTTCACCACCTATGGTTGACTGGTAAAGAATGCCTAAGGCATTAAGTCCGCCTCTGTACAATTTATGTGCGAAAGAATAAATAAATAAATATTTTCACAGGTCGAAACTCATGTGAGTGAAACCGGTCGGGGCGGAGCTCTAACTATTTCCGTCGCCATGCCGATGTGATGGAGTGCTTGTGAAATTACAGACATATGTGGCATTATTTTGTCACTTAAGTTAGCATAAATTGTAACCCGTTTTTCTTGTTTCCAGGTACATGGCACCAGCTTCATGGCACGCTAGAGGATAGAAAAACGCATAGAGGTAAAGAGAGATTATAGATATTTTATTTACTCATTATAGTTTTAAGAATAATTTTTAAATTAAATTTTAATATTATTGGGCTTAACAAGAAAAATATTTTAAAGGGGAAGCCTTACTCAAACTTTATTGCGTATTTTCACAATTTTTATTTCATCCTATATAAATGAAAATTTCATGAAATTTCAATCAAGTAAGTTATATGAATTAAGAATGTTCTATTGATGATTTTAAGTCTAGTTATTTTGTTCATTTACACTTATTATTACGGTCGTAAATCATATTTTGTTCAATATACACTAAAACCTACTTAAAGTAGTTTATTTCCACAAAACGGCCCGGGCCAGTATTTGGAGATAAACACTGAAAATGCCAGTGCGCTATGGCTTTTCCGGGTGGAAAACCCTCATGGATGTCCGCCGCCCTGGGGTGGGCGACGGGGTCTGTCAGACTCCTACTGACTAAAAACCACCCGGGTGTTCCGTCTCACACCTACATCGGGGCTGCGAGAACTAATACTGCTTCCGCAACCCCCGATTGGTGCTGGCCCGCAGCCGTGGGGCCTCCTCGGGTCAGGGGGGGAGTGAGGTGTAGAACTCCCCCCGTGACGTCTAAGAGTAGCGCGCGTGGAACACTTCGCGCCGCCACCTCGGGTCCTGATGTTTGGGGAGCGACAGATGTCCCCGAGTCTAACGCCCCTGGACCCATTTAGGGGGGCTGGAAGAGGGCATTATCCGCTCTCCGGCGACGCCCGGTACGCCTGCTGCGGGCTGGGTGAGAGGACGAGATCTCCCGCTCCCTTTCCGCAGCCTTCTTCTGCGAGACAACTGTTTCGCAGAAGGAAACCACCGCATCCCAGGACTCTTCGCTGCCGACCATCGACCTGATTACGACCGGCAGCGATAAGTCACTGCCTACTTCAGAGATGAGGGCACGGC
Source organism: Sesamia inferens (assembly GCA_037179545.1). Classification (NCBI taxonomy): domain Eukaryota; kingdom Metazoa; phylum Arthropoda; class Insecta; order Lepidoptera; family Noctuidae; genus Sesamia; species Sesamia inferens. Next base: position 17,973,366 of record CM073950.1, read on the forward strand.
GCAGCTCCTCCCAAGCGGCACACTCTGCCAGCGTATGCTGCGCTGTGTCCTCCCGGCAGTCGACGCAGTGGTGACACCGGGCGTCCGGCTCCCTGTTTATGCGACACAGGTACTTTCCGAAGCAACCATGCCCTGAGAGCACCTGTGTCACCCGAAACGTCAGGGAGCCATGCCTTCTCCCGAGCCAGTCCGCCAGTACCGGCCGGATGGCCTCGATGGTGGTGAGGCCGGCGGTAGGGCGTGAAAGCCTGTCCCGCCATTCCGCCACCAGGACCTCGCTGAGCTGCGACCGACGCTGCTCAATCTGACGCTGCATCGGCCGTTCGCTCCATTCTCGCGCCTGCTCACGCCACCGGTACAGTGACGCGAGGACCTTCGCCTCCAGGTCCCATGGCGGGGATCCGGCCAGTAGGCAGGCCGCCTCATAGGAGATCGTGCGATACCCATGTATGACTCTGACAGCCATCACTCTCTGCGGTTTCCGCAATATAGCGATGCTGCCGGCCGTCAGGTCAGAGGCCCACACCGGGGCCCCATACAGGGCCATCGATCGCACGATTCCCATGTCGAACCGCCTACAAGCGGCGCTCGGCCCCCCCAGGTTGGGAAGCAACGTTGAAAGTGCCCCAGCCGCCCCCAACAACTTGGGCGCCAGCCGTCGGAAGTGGGGTCGAACTCCCACCGGCTGTCGAGCACCAATCCTAGGTATTTCATAGTGGACTCGACAGCGATCTGAACCCCCCCGACCACGATGTGTGAGCCGGGTGGCGGGGCCCGCCGGGGACCATGAAACACCATGGCTTCTGACTTGCTGAGGGCCACCTCCAGGCCTAGGCGACGTATACGGCCCACCACCTGTGATGCCGCAGCCGTCGCCAACAACGTTGCTTCCCTATGCGAGCTCCCCCGGGCGGTGATCAGAGTGTCGTCCGCATAACACGTCAGGTCTACCCCCGGTCTGAGCTCGCCTCTCAGCACCCAGTCGTAACCGATGTGGCGAACACCGCACGACATGCGGCGCTGGTGTTCGCCATCACGTCCCATGTAAGTGACACATCTCTCGGACAGATAAGCCCCAACTATTTGACGGAGGTAGGAGGAGGAGGAGACTTGATGGTACCGCAGTGCCTCCCGAATACAATTCCAGGGTAGGGTGTTAAAAGCGTTGGAGATATCCAAGGACACCGCCAACATCACCCCACCCCGGGACACCGCTTCCTCCGCCAGGGCTCTCACGCGCGTCACAGCATGTATGGTGGAGCGCCCATGCCGAAACCCGAACTGACTGTCGTCCAAGTCCGGCCCCACTCTGCACAAGTGGCCGACGAGGCGGGCTGCAATGATTCGTTCAAACAACTTACCCACCTCGTCTAGTAGCACTATGGGCCGGTACGCGGACGACGAATCCGCAGAGCGCCCAGCCTTCCTGAGTAGGACCAGCCGACCAGATTTCCACAAAGTGGGAAACTGGCTCCGCTCAAGGCACGCTGTATAGAGCCCTCTAAATTGGGGCTCGAGTTCCTGCAGAGCGAGGGCTAACACGCAGCCGTGGATCCCGTCGGGCCCCGGAGCCACATTCTTGGCCCGGAGCCGCATCACGTCTGTCCTCATCTCTGCCTGTGTCACCTCTGGGACGCTGATGGCGTTCTCCTCTGTAGACTCTGTGGCTGTGGACAGAGCCATCGACGGTGGCGTATGCTCCGCTCTTGCCGGGAAGAGGGCTGCGACCACCTCCTCCAGCAGTTCGGGTTGAAGACTCTCCGTAAGAGGGGGCGCCGAAGCTCGAAGTTTCCCTCGGACCGCGCGATATGGACGCCCCCACGGATCCCTATTTAGAGTCTCCAACATCTCCTCCCTGGCTCGCGTCTTCGCTTCGCAAATGGCCAGCCACAGAGCCTTCTTCGCCGCGCGGTACACCTCATACAGCGCGGCTTCTTCGTCAGGGACCCGACGACGTCTCCTCCGGTATCGGGTGTACCGGCGTCGAACCGCCACGCACTCAACACGTAGCTGCGCAATCTCGGCGGTGTCACTAACAAATCTTCTTGCACCAGTAATACATTGTAATACAAGGGCAGCAATTTACAACCCTTAAAACACCAAATAAAGCAGTAAGGTATAAAAAAGTTTTATTGATATAAATAACTGCAGTCATTTAATTTCGATTATCCCGTCACTAACTCAAAATCAAAAGTCTTATTTAAATTTTACTAGACAAAGAATCGTCTCAGCCTAAGTTGAATAAGACTTTTGATTAATGACGATTGATATTAATGAATATTCAGAGTTCAAAAAGTGCTAATGCACTTTAGGTCAATAACGTTCCCCAAAACGCTACCCCCTCGGCCGCTTCCTAGTGCTTTCGCGGAGAAATAGTGGCGGAACAAACTCCCCAAAATCACAGCTGTTTGTGTAAAAAAAAACATATGACCATATACAACACAATGTATAGTAATGAACACAACATAAAATGAAATTATTTACCATATGCCAGCTCGCCAGGCCAAAATACCAGCAAAGCAAAAAACAGTAAATAAGTAAAAACTTATTACCTAAATAAAAGCCCCATGTATAAAGGGCGTGACAGCTCACATATTTATGCATTGTAAAAAAGGAAATTATGTGAACTCACATAAAACTATCTGTGGATGTTTTATAAGAACTCTAAAAGGAAGTCAAATGATAAAAACACACCAATATATTCTACGATCAAACAACACTGTTCTAAGTGTTTAGTCCCGAACGTTTCATAAAATCGATACGCAGATCGATAATATCTAAATACTTCGAATTGACGCAATTCAGTTTAATTGACCTATTAATTGAATTTTTACTCAGTTGATATAAAATAAGCGCCTGTTAAAATAATGGGAGCAATATGTACGCCCGCGTTCACTCCCGTTTTCGCAACATTTTTTATTACTGCTCTGCTCCTATTGGTCATAGCGGGATGTTATATAGCCTATGTCCTTTCTCAGGCTCTAGACTATCTGTGTGCCAAATTTCATTACAATCGGTTCAGTAGGTTTGGCGTGAAAACCTGACAGACAGACAGACAGAGATACTTTCGCATTTTTTTTTTTTTAATAATTATAAACTAGCGCTTGACCGCAGTCCCGCCTGATGGTAGTAGTGGTGGTTGGTGGTAAAGCGCGCTAGTTTATTAAGAGCCTATTCACTCAGAAAAACTGAGCGAATAGGAAGGAAGACGGCAGTTGAGCGAGGTGATGCAATGTTAAACCCAACAACACGATCAACGATGCTGCGCCAAAGGGAGATTGATCTGAAGACCCTCCACGACCAAACTCCCAACACAACAACATTTAGCGCATCGTACCCGGCACACATCGCAACACAACTGCTCAGACCCGTCCGCCGTACGGCTTCACCAGACATCATGCCGGAACACGATTTATAATATTGGTATGGATTTGGTCTATTTTATGTCTTTGGTCTGTGCTAAATAAATGGATATTATTTCTCTCTAGTTAGAAAAAGAAATCAGCTGTACAATATATTTTAATCTACGTCGGTGTTGCACTTTGTACAATACATTTTATTATTAAATAGTAATAAGTTACAAAAAAAAAACTACGCCGGCTAGTCTTACTAGACTAGAAGGCGTAGTTTTTACGTTTATTTTTTCAAATGAATCCAGAACAGGATACTGCCTGTTCTGGATTCATTTGAAGAAATAAACGTCGCAAATAAAACAACCTTATAGGAACTATATGGTTGAGCCGTTCGGGGTTGAAACACTAGGGTCTTGGGGTCCGAGTGCTCATCGAATTTTTCGGGACATCGCCAAGCGGTTAGCTGACTCTTCACGTGACCAGAGGGCTGCTCTATTTTTAGTGGCGTAGCGGTAGCGAACGCGGCCGCTGTGTAAGGAGGAGCACGTTCGATCCTCGTACAGTGCATATATTTGCACTGGGTCGTGCCTCGGTAAGCACGTTAAGCCGTTGGTCCCGGTTGCCATACGAACATCTAATGGCAGTCGTTTCGGTCTAACTGCAATGCTTCGATATCGCCTTCGGGTTGTGGAGGTCAGACGGCAGTCGCTTCATGGAAAATATCGAAGTTTAGCCAGAATCAGCAGTTAGACTGGTAAACCGGATCCCCGATACCAAAGCTAGAAAAGCTTCGGATGCGATTGGCATTAATGCTGAGATGATGATGATGTTGCCATCCAACGTGGTAATACTGCTAGGTTTTTGGACACTTTTCCCTCTGACAGCGATTTGGATGGATTCATTGATGCTCAATGAACTAAATTATTCTTAATTATTTTTCTTGTGTAAATATATTTATGAAGAAATTGGGAAAATTTCAAACCGTACAGTTGTATCCTCACTCTAACATTCATTTGCAAGAGGTTTGAAATACCTAATCGATTTCAGCTAAAATTACGTATTTGTTTGGTAATTTCAGCTGAAATCTCTACCAAAATACATTACAAAGAAGATACCAAAAACATTAAATAAATAAGCTTTTCAACTACCTAAAGCCAAACCACTAACATAGACAAATGTTTAAACCAACTTCTAAAACCCTTTGAGTTAGTGATGTTCATTAAAACATTTTAGTAAATAGTTATTTAGACTATTTTCGAGGTGAGCTCTTCTTCTATTTTAGTGGCACAAAGTAAGAATATATTTTAGGTTGGAAGCCTGGATTTTGACGCTAATTACAGCGGTATCCGATACGGATACGGTTAGCACATTACGACGTATAAAAAAAGGTTTTTCGGATATTGCCCGATAGCGTAAAAGAGTTTTTAACGATATTTTATGATCAGGTTAGTTTGGCTTAAATACATTTTGTGTTGTGGCGAGCCTCAAAGATAGCTTTAAAAAGGCATTATGCAACGCAAATTTTGTTACTGGATACATTGCCTTTGTTTACAGATTAAACTTAATTTTAATTCAGTGCAACTTTTTATTTCATTAAGAAACGATTATAGAATAGTCAGCGATTGACGTTAATACTACTAGCCCTGTTTTGAATCACGTCTAAACTATCTTTGTGTTCTATCTATTACCCGTGTGGTACCGAGCTTAGAAAGCACCAACTCTTATGCTACCGTGGGTGTCGTACGAGACGACTAAGGGAACTCTCACCAGGGGCACAGGCAACAGCGCTTCTCCCTGTAGAATAACAATTTACTGCGATCCTCAACCCGCCTGCCAAGCGAGGGGATCATGGCAAACCCCCCCAATGCAATGAAAGCCTTGGAGGAGACCTTTGTTCAGGAGTCGACCTCTATAGGCTGAAGAAGGAACTATCTCTGGAGTATCTTAATTAGAGGTGGCAGCAAAGAGATATCCAGTCTACCTTAACGGCGCTCGTTTACTAACATGACTCATCTACAACGTTATTTTAACAAATACATTTAGAAGTTGTTGCAGTGTGGTTACCAAGCGCACACGGTAAATCATAGTACTCCGTGCTCGCGCAACAGCTGACGCCAGAGGTCAACGCACCGTTTGCCCTTCCGAGCAGAGCTTGGATCATAATTTTGTTAGGACTGCAAGTAGCCAAAATGTGTGAAATTTAGAGTGAAATTTTATACATAGATTCTTTCCTTAAAAAATTCTGGACGTGTCCAGAATTTTCGGGTTTCGCATTAACAAATAATAATGTTGTATTAGCACCACAGAGTTCAACCATTTTGAAGAGAGGTAAATGATACAATACATTCGCCAGAGGGACATATGAGAGAACATGAGATACTCTCAGCTGCCAGGATAGGTACTGATATTCCAGTATTAAATTAATTACTAATTAATTACAAAAGTCACCGACATAGACTCTCTAACGTTAACTGGCAGTGGGCAGGGCACATTGCTCGTATAACCGATGGCCGATGGGGCAGTAAGGTTCTGGAGTGGCGGCCACGTACTGGAAGACGCAGCGTATGGAGGCCCCCAACAAGATGGACTGATGACCTGGTGAAGGTCGCGGGAAGCCGATGGATGCGGGCAGCACAAGACCGATCAGCGTGGAAAGCCTTGGGGGAGGCCTTTGTCCAGCTGTGGACATCTTCAGGCTGAAGAAGAGAAGAGAAATTAATTACTAACCTAGTTGATTAACTTATTTTCTCGGTGGTAGACCACCAGCTAAATATCAGCCGCCGGCAGAAGTTACCACCCACCAGAGAAAGTCTTGCCGCCAAGCGATTCATCTTGTTCCGACATGTGATGCCGTACGGAGGACGGGACTGGGCAGTTATGTTGCGATGTGTATCGGGTTTTTTTTAAATATAAATTATAAATTAGTGTTTGATCACGATCCCGCCTGATGGTAAGCACGTTGCGCCAAATGTTGTTGTGCCCGGAGTTTTGTCGTGGAGGGTCTCCAAACCAATCTCTCTCTTGGTCATGTTGTTGGGTTTTTTTTTTTTTTGAGGTAATGGGCTCTTGATAAACTAGCGCGCTTTACCATCAACGATTGCATCACCGCTTACCACCAGGCGGGGTTGTAGTCAAGCACTAGTTTATTATACGTATTAAAAAAAAAAAATATAGCTCTCTGACAAATTAGTGGAGGTTGATTCCGGTTAACAAATATTAATTAGCTTATAGGTACAACCGCTTTCATGGGTCTACATAACACACAAAATATATACGCGTATATACAGGAAATTTGGTTAACTAAGCGACAATGGCCTGTGTTACAGGAGTGGAAACACATTATAGTCCGATCATGTTATGTTATGTAAGCAACAATGTGTTGTTAGTTGGAGGTAAATTGATACCCATTGACTACACTAGATTTTAATAGCGTAGGTATTCCATACATCCACGCGCGCTCGTGATAGAAGAGACATCGGGGTAGTTTTATTAGTCAGTAAAAGTCTGACAGACCCCGTCGCCCACCCCAGAGTGGCTGACATCGTTTGAGGATTTCTACCCCGGGAAAAAAAAAGGTATTCCATACATAGCATAACATAATCAGCCCATATTGTTGCCACTGTTGGGACATAGGCCTCCTTTTGATGAGAGGGAGTGGGCTGTAATCTACCACACCGGCTCAGTTCAGGTTGGTAGATGTCACATGCTTGTAAGACTTGTCAGTTTCCTCATGATGTTTTCCTTCAAAATCAAAATCAAAATCAAAGCATTTATTTCAAATAAACCAGTTACAGGCACTTTTGTTTTTTTTTTTTTTGTTTTTTGTCAGAAGGTCGGTCAGTCAGTAAGGTGAAGCTAGTCGCCCATTCCAAAGAGTAGGTACCTATGGAGAAGAACGGGCAAGAAACTCCATGGACACTCTTTAAAATTATCAAGCTATTGATACAAATATTTGATTACATCATTCATTTTGAAATCAATCGTGTGAGAACGATGCAGAAATATATTGTACGCTGAGAGCGTCCATTATGGAAAAAAAAAACAACAATTCAGAATTTAAAATACGCCGTAGCAGCTAAGAGATGACCAGTCCCCTCTGACGGCGTCCGTTCACGAACATGACATATGGATCAGCATCATTCAGCTCAACCATATTGAAGGGAACCTAATGACCCAACACACAGGCCACCACCAACGAGACATTTGAGTGAGCATGACATACTCTCAGCAGCCATAGCACTATCAAGTCAATAAACGACTAACCCAACAAATAGATGCTTTACAGCAAGTAGATCGTGCTCACACGTGTTCCATGCAATTATACAATACTAGGAAATTGAATCTACACAATGCAAAGACAGTTTTGTCTAAGGTTCAGCAGCTCCAACGGTGTTCCCGAATGCTGAGTTTAGCTCCTGTGTAGCTGCACCAGTGCCGAATACCCCTGTCAGCGATGCAATTCCGTAACGCATAATATGCCTAGCTACATAGTGTGTACTGGCTTTGAGTTAAAAAAAAAACAAACAATTGCAAATTTAAACTACAAGAGGAAAATCAAAGAACAATCAGTGTAAGCATAGAAATCGGACGCAGCTCAAGCCCAAGCCTTTTTGTCGTCAACATAATCTTTAACACTATAAAATGCTTTCTGACACAACTTACGTTTAATGAAGGATTTGAATTTATTCAGGCTCAGATCTTGAACCACCTCTGGAAGTCTATTGTAAAAATGTATACATTGGCATCTAAAAGAGCCACCTATTTTCTTGAGCCTTGTTGTAGGTACAATAAATTTGTGCTTGTTCCTAGTATTTATATTATGGACATCACTGTATTTTTTATACAATTTTATATTTTTATGAGCATACAAAAGATTTTCATAAATATATTGAGACGGCACGGTCAGTACATTAATTTCTTTAAATTTTTCTCTGAGAGAGTGTCTTCACCGTTTTGAAAGCACTGGTGATGAAATAATAACCACAAAGTAAAGCGCCTGCTGGGGTTCGAACCTACGACCTGCAGCTAGTAAATCGCGGCCGATACCACACCACGGCACCACTGTTTAAGTATTCCATATTCTCTACAAAATGCTGAGGGCTGTTTTTTTTTTCTTCATTTGTCACTAGCGGCGGCCCGCGACTTGTTCGCGTGGAGTCATTTAAAATTTTATTTTAGCCCCAAAAGAATTATTTTAAAATTGTAGTATCTTATAAGATGTTCATCGAAATTACATCGGCCGCCGGCAGAAGTTACCACCCACCAGACAAAGCCTTGCCGCCAAGCGATTTGTCGTGTTCTGGCATGATGTCTGGTGAAGCCGTACGGAGGACGGGTCTGAGCAGTTGTGTTGCGATGTGTGCCGGGTACGATGCGCCTAATGTTGTTGTGTTGGGAGTTTAGTCGTGGAGGGTCTTCAGATCAATCTCCCTTTGGCTCAGCATCGTTGGTCATGTTGTTGGGTTTAACATTACATCACCACGCTCAACTACCGTCTTCCTTCCTATTCGCTCAGTTTTTCTGAGTGAATAGGCTCTTAATAATCTAGCGCGCTTTACCATCAACGATCGCATCACTGCTTACCATCAGGCGGGATTGCGGTCAAGCGCTAGTTTATAATTACAAAAAAAAAAAAGTGATGTCAAGGACAATTTTGTTCAAAATTAAATACTATTAATTTATTTAGATAAGGATTAATATTTTTGTTTTTTTATATGCTCTGCTCCTACTGTGATGTTATATTATATAGCCTAAAGCCTTCCTGGATTGATGGGCCATTCAACGCAAAAATAATTTTTCATATACCACACAATAAACCCACAGCTTTATATATTAGTATAGATAATTGGTTCAATAATAGATAGAGCAAAGATTTCGTACCTACCTACTAGGCTTTCCAATAGGCGACTCCTTCACAATTCAAATAACTGTATTAGTTTTTTTTTATTAGCCTATGTTATACTACAAGATCCAAAATACTAGGTTACCCATACTTTAACATTTCCCCATATGTTACGACCTGTCGGTAAGGAACAAGTATAAATGGTCAAGCGTGCATATTTCAGTTTCATTCAGTGACAATTAAAGGTTTTGTCCATTCTGGCCTGTCTGTTTTATGCATCCTATTCGACAGCCTGCGCAGACTTGTCAACATCAACAAGGATGTCTGTCTTGGAGCATACTTACCATCATCACCTGTCTAGCCTTTCTCAGTTATGTTTTTTTAAAGACACCCGTCATCACAGGGCGTTGCCGTCTTTCCTTCTTGCGTGGAAAGAAACTGTTTTCTCTTATTTTAATTTTTGCAGTTTTTTTATTTTTCCGCTTGTTCTCTTTTGGGGCACTGTACTGTTTTCATGAGTCGCTCTTTTCCCATTCATCTTTTATCATCTTTTTTATGTCGATACATTTTGTCCTTATTTTAAATTCTTATAACTATGATCTTAATGCTAACAATTCACTACTTAATTTCTATTTACATCAATTCTTGCCGACGTCACATTGCTAGGTTGCACTACCGAACCGAATAAGGGTTCGGTTCCTTTCAATGGCTTGTTTTGCAATCTTGAGGCAAAATCGCTCCAGATACGGCCTGGAGTGTTTTTCTCATCAAAGTTGGGGTCAGAGTCCCGCCTAATAACTGCAGCAGGCTAGGCGCTTACTATGGTGTACTCTTATATAACTTTGAGCTTTAACAAAAGTGGTTTAGATCTTGTTTTGGGACAATCTAATATACTTACAGGAGAAATCAGATTTTACACTCATAGAATCAAGTAGTTAACCTTTGACTTATTTATTATAGTCAGAGAAAATCGATTCTGTCTTTAATCCACTAAACTATGTATAATGGTGTTTCAATATCGACGGCGGCCATGTCTTAATTAGGTCGATATTTGTCGCTTGTCCTTGTATAAGTGGTGTGTCTCAATCATGTTTGGTTAACTAATTTTCGTGGTAAAATCGTACAAAACCGAGTCTTTTCAGCTATAACCAATGTCAGAAACTTGTCAAAAATGTAGTGTAATTGTCTCTTATTTGAGGTAATTTCAGATAAGCAATTTTCGTAGACTCATAGTCCCATCTGAGACTGAAATCAGACTGTGAATGATTTTTAAATTACAAGTATAGCCCCTCTGAAATTACCTCTCTAGTCTTCACTCTGGAATTCGTACCCAGATCCTTATGATACAGATAAACTGTCTAGTTAGGGCTCCAATGATAGTTGTCAAGTATTGTAACCTAGGATGGAGGTATTTTAAACAACTCATAATGTCTCAACTAGCTGTTAACCTGAGATCTAGCTGACTGTATTATGTACCTGGACAGTAAAATATTTCTGATGTATACACAGCATATACCAGAAATGTGTGGTCATATTTAAGAGTGTGATCATCAACTCAGCCTTTTTCATTTCAGTAATGGTCATAGGCCTTTCAAACAGCAACTCAAAACTTTGTCCGCCGCCTTCCTCAGCTTTCTTTTAGGTCGTCCGTTCATCAAGTTGGGTGTGGTTTTGGTATGAACTAAGCTTGAACAACTTTCTCCATGGGTGGTGAAAAGTTATTACATAGTAATCATAAAACAATCATTACTATATAGTTTATTCAAAATTAAATACCTGTAACAAATTGTACATCATTATCTAAATGCCATGTAACTATTTGAGATATTTTTGCATTCAGAGTAGTAGATTTATGTATGCAAGTATCGAAGTGCGGGTAATGGAAACAGCGAAGGTTTTTACAGTTCAAGGAATTTATAAGAATTCTTACGCTCGTTACATTGGCAGTAATCATTGCTTATTGGAGCATATTGACAGAATAGGGTCCAAAAATATCTTAACAACGGATCGTGCATATCTTTAAGTAGAACTAAGTTAAGTATTCTTTATTTTTCTACTGCAAATTGAGAATTATAATCATTCATATACAACATCAATAAAGAATGAATCAATCAATTTTTTGACAAATGCCAAAAACTTCTCAACCTCAACGCTTGATCAATGGCCTCTGTGGGATAAATACCACAATTTTGCAAATAACACGTGTAATAAATTATAGGAATTCTTTGAAAATTTCATTTCACAATAATGGCAGATATCGCCAATGACAGTTGAAAAAGACGGCCGCGTGAACCGTCTACGAGGGAGGTTTGAGGCGACGACTTTGCTTCAAACCTCAAAACTGATGTACAAAAACTTCTCAAAACATAGGGAAACTAGACATATTATTTGACTGGTTGAGATTGAGAACAAACTGTGAACGTTCTTAAAATTAGTAGAATTAGCCCTCTGGATGACTCATGAATGGAATCGGAAAATGTGGCAGAAGAAAACTGAGGCCTATAACCAGCCCTCTTTGAAGAGTGGCTTAAGAGGCGCCACGGCGTCCTCTCCTTCCTCCTGACAGAGGTCCTCACCGGACACGGCTGTCTCGGGAGGTTCCTGTTCCGGATAAGGCGGGAGAAAACGCCAGGGTGTCACCACTGGGTATCACCCTGAGGACACGATGGAACATATGGTGGAGGTCTGCCTAGGCAGAGCTCCGCCGTGTCCTTGTGGAGGCCATCGCTGTCTATCTCTCGCGTCCAGCGAGTAGTGGGTCATTCCGGGTTCTAATGATGATGTCCTACCACACTTTTGGGGATTCCAGCTCGTACCAACACTAAGAAAGAAGTATAAAATCCACGTTACCTCTGTTAATCCAATTCTTACGAGTATACTCTAGATTTTTATATCTATTTATAAGCAAGCACAGTGAATTTTCCCCATTTCTCTACCACATCAAATCAATATTACCGTATTGATACGATAACGTAGAAACACTGTTTTTCTCAATATTAAAACGTCGTAGAAATTCACCCGTTATTGCTGAAAGTTCCAAAAGTTTCGTGAATTAGGGAAGTAACTGGGTTAAGGGGTAAAATACTCAAGTAATGATTTTATTGAGTACCGAAATGAGTTCAGTTTTCATTGAACTAAGCTCCTCGGTTACGTGTGGAATATCACTACTACTGTGATCCCCAAACCGCCTGCCAAGCGGGGGGATTATGCCACAAAACCCCCCCAATGTAATTAAAGTTTGCGGGAGGCCTTTGCCCAGCATTGGACCTTTATAGGCAGTAGAAAAAGAAGCTTTTTTTTTTAATAATAATAAACTAGCTCTTGACCGCAATCCCGCCTGATGGTAAGCAGTGATGCGATCGTTGATGGTAAAGCGCGCTAGTTTATTAACAGCCTATTCACTCAGAAAAACTGAGCGAATAGGAAGGAAGACGGCAGTTGAGCGAGGTGATGCAATGTTAAACCGAACAACACGACCAACGATGCTGCGCCAAAGGGAGATTGATCTGAAGACCCTCCACGACCAAACTCCCAACACAACAACATTAGGCGCATCGTACCCGGCACACATCGCAACACAACTGCTCAGACCCGTCCTCCGTACGGCTTCACCAGAAATCATGCCGGAACACGACAAATCGCTTGGCGGCAAGACTTTGTCTGGTGGGTGGTAACTTCTGCCAGCTTAGCCATCGTATGTCGCGCATTCCTATTCAACAACGGAACAAATCTTTGTATTTCCTACATGGAGTTATTCCGAGTCTGGCTGTTTGTATATGAGAGTTTAATGTTTGGAAACGCTTTTTTAACTGGCTGGCGTTTTTTTTTTTTTAATAATATTCGGATATTTTCCCCGCACTATCTACTTCACGTTGCCTATCACGCTGTCTTTCATGAGCTGTGAAATAATTTTGTAGGACGTGAACATTTTTAAACAGGCTTTGAAGGGGATGACATAAGTAGTAATATTTTTCTGTGTTCATAAGACCGAGGTTAGTACCTCGTAATAGCAGTAAAACTCACAGTATCGTTGTTGCGTCGAGTAACAGACAGAACTCATGATTTTTTTTAACAACTAATTATTCAATAGAACAAGTTAAAACTAAGAATAAAATACCCATGTGCCTATTTTTTCCTGGTGATCAACAAAAAAAAAAAAATTACTGTTTTCTTTATTATGCGTAATGAAACTGTATAAAATATATTTGAAAAAAAAATATACACAAATATAACAAAAGCTAGTGAAGGTGTAAAGAATTGCTTTTATTTTGGGTTTTATGTGTCTTTATTCTTTTTGCGCTATGTTTCTTCAAATACACTTATTTTCTTTCTTGTTTTATGTTTTTATGGTTTTTCATGGTTGTGTTGTGTTCAGAAATCAATATTTCATCATCATCATCATCATTTCAGCCGAAAGACGTCCACTGCTGGACATAGGCATCCCCCAAGGTTCTTCACGACGACCGGTCCTGCGCCTCTCGCATCCAGCGGTTTCCCGCGACCTTCACCAGGTCGTCGGTCCACCTTGTCGGGGGCCTACCCATGCTACGTCTTCCGGTGCGTGGTCGCCACTCGAGAACCCGCCGGCCCCATCGGGCATCGGTCCTACGGGCAATGTGTCCAGCCCACTGCCACTTTAGTGTTGCAATTCTTCGGGCTATGTCGGTTACTCTCGTTCTTCTGCGGATCTCCTCATTCCTGATTCGATCGCGCAGTGAAACCCCAAGCATAGCATAGCAATTTTTATTCGAAATCATATTTAAATCCCAACAATCCCTAAAAAGACATCCGAGTCTCGCGGCATCTAGGAGTTATTCAATACGTCCCTGTATTCCATCTGCCTGTAAAGCCTGATTGAACAGACACCTTCTAGACATTGCTCATTCCTTAGACGTCAACCATCACTTCTCATCGGGAGTAATCAAGGTCAAATTAATAATTTAAAAGAAACTAGATAAGATTGAAGTCAAATTAAATCTAATCAATATGCACCAGAAATGACTTTGGATAACTAAATCTTCCCAAAAACAGTGTTATCTTAACTAGGAACCGAACCCACATCTTGTATACCTAACAAAGCTGGTTGATAACGACATACAAGATAAATGTTACTGAAAGGGTTATCAGTCGCTCAATGCAAATAACATAGTCATTTCAGTTCCGCCTCTTAATTAAGAAAACCTCGGTGCCTTACCCTTGGGAAGAGCCGCTAAGGCAGCGGATTTATGATTATCGATTTAGAGATCCTAAGATAACGGAGAAATAGATTTTTTTTTTCTTCTTCAGCGTATAGAAGTCTACTGCTGGACAAGGCGTCCCCAAATCTTTTCCACGATGACCGGTCTTGTGCTACCTTCACCAGGTCATCTGGGAGTTATTCTATCATTCTCTATATTCTACTTATAACCAATCTGCCATTGTTGATAATAGATAAGAAAAATTTTGTATTTTTTATTTTTTTTTTATTTTTGTTTTTCTATTTATACAATGTGTACCTAAAGGAAATCATATCGCCATCATCAACATTTGATACTGAATTACTGTACATACGTCATATATACATAGTTTCAACTTTAAATCTAACTAACTCTCTAACTATAAGAATTAATACCAAATTTTCGGTTTCATACGTTTCTTAAATCTTAACCATAACAAACTTGTCACCGTATACTTAGATCACTAACTTTCCACGTTACTTGCCAATTTCTCGATAAAGCACTGTATTTATTTCAATTTAAAAATTCAGTTTCTGGTATCAATGTATTAAAAATTCTTGTACCTGACTGACGAACCTGTAGTGATAGTGTTAGAGTCAAGGTGAAAAGCAAACTGTTCACTTTATTGGAACCTTGACAGTTTAGCCAGTGAAAGTTCAACAAACAACTTGTGCTTGTGTGTTGACATCGCAACCAAAAACACAAAGTAGTTTTTGTGCAACACATTTCTCGAATTATATCCGGCTCGAAGGACCAAAAAGATGTATGTGCTGCTGAATGGGTTGCACAGACCTTGATTAGTTGATAGGGATAGCCAAAGATGATGTTTGTAACCACGTAACTAATCCTTACTAATATTTATTATAAATCGGAAAGTGAGTTTGTTAGTTTGTTCCGCTTTCATGCCGTAACACCTGAACCGATTGCTTTGAAATTGTGCAGACGTAAAGTTAGAAGTCCGGATTAAATAATAGGGTACTTTTTATGCCGGAAAAAAATTGATATTCCTGAGGGAAATCTAAAAATCGCGATATAACCGAATTACACGCGGGCGAAGCCGCGGGCGGAAAGCTAGTGCTATATGAATCATGGTTGGATGAGTACAGCTGTCTATGAACACTGATCGTGTACTGTCGCGTTACACTATAATTTCTGCAAGGCGAGGAAAAAGTGCTGTTCTATGTAATGTGGTCTCGTCATGTACGATAGCTGACTGAATAGGATTAAAAAACCTTTCCGTTTGATATAATTCAAAGAAGCCGTGGCTTTGGTATGTATACATTAAAGTATCATATTACGCTTACCAGGTAATACTAAAATAACAAAATTAAATAGTGTACAGGAGTAGCCAGCGTGTCCATGTTCATGGATGCATTTTGAAGAGTGTGTGCGAGAATTGCATAACTTAATTCCTCATCTCCATTCCATCATCGGTCGAGCCTTCGTACGGTGAGTATCCGTCATTATAATGTTGACAGTGCTACGGTTCAAGCGAAGCGTTTCGCCTTGTATTTTATACCACGTTCATCGTAGGACTTCTAGTTCCGGGAATCTGGGTTGCCAATTAGACTCTTCACACGCTTCTCCACTGAATCGAAAGTAGCCAGGTGGCCAGCTGTACTAATTTTATTTTTTATTAATTATAAACTAGCGCTTGACCGCAATCCCGCCTGATGGTAAGCAGTGATGCGATCGCTGATGGCAAAGTGCGCTAGTTTATTAAGAGCCTATTCACTCAGAAAAAACTAAGCAAATAGGATGGAAGACGGCAGTTGAGCGAGGTGATGCAATGTTAAACCCAACAACACGACTAACAATGCTGCGGCAAAGGGAGATTGATCTGAAGACACTCTACGACCAAACTCCCAACACAACAACATTTGGTGCATCGTACCCGGCACACATCGCAACACAACTGCTCAGACCCGTCCTCCGCACGGCTTCACCAGACATCATGCCGGAACACGGCAAATCGCTTGGCTGCAAGACAGAATTATTTAAATTTTTGCATTGAAGTTTATGAGGATGTAAGTATGAATGCATGACGACCTGGCGAAGATCGCGGGAAACGGCTGGATGCGAGAGGCGCAGGACCGGTCGTCGTGGAGATCCTTGGGGGAGGCCTATGTCCAGCAGTGGACGTCTTTCTGCTGAAATGATGATGATGATGAAGTTTGAAAGTATGTATGAATGAATGGATGCTTATTACTTTTACATTCAAAAACTACTAAAGGTATTTGTTTGAAATTCGGCACACAGATATAATACAATACAATACGCTTTTACGTTTCTCGCTATTGAAACATATAACCGAAGCCCTAAATCAAAAATCAAAAATAAGCTGTGTATTTCTAGACATGACAAAAGCCTTTGACTATGTCTGTCATAGAACACTACTCACGAAACTTGCACATTATGGAATCCGAGGGAAAGCCAACGACTGGTTCAAAAGCTATCTTGCGGAAAGAGTGCAATACGTGGAAATAACCAAAACCTGTAAACAAGAGCAAAAAATGTTTCGGTCAGGATATAAACAAAATAAGTATGGCACACCACAGGGAAGGATTTTATCCCCGCTTCTCTTTTTGATATATTATAACGACCTGCCCGAGGCAGTAGGCAAAGACTGCATATTATTCGCCGATGACACTACTTTAATAATCAAGAGTGAAAATAATAGAAACTTGGAAAGGGATACCGTACTAGCGCTGAACAATGCAGTAAATTATCTAATAAAGAATAACTTAAAAATTAATATGACTAAAACAAATATAATACAATTTCAAACATACCAATCGAATACAATAAATAATCTGGACATCCAATACAAAGACTCTAACTTAACTACTGTGGATAATTGTGTATTTTTGGGTATAACAGTTGACAAAAATTGCAACTGGAAACCACATATTGATAAAGTTGTTGTAAAAATTGATCGTTTTGTTTATGTTTTAAAAAGGATTCGGCAAACAACTAATCATGATACGACAATGCTTGCGTACCATGGCTATGTATCGTCCGTACTTCGATACGGTCTAATAATTTGGGGGAACTCAGTGGAGGTAGATAGAGTATTCAAATCCCAAAAAAAAATGCATCCGAGCAATCTGTGGAGCTCATTTTTTAGACAGCTGTAAGCCACTGTTTCAAAGATTAAATATACTGCCTTTACCGTGTCTATACATTTTTGAAACATGCACTTTTGTAAAAAGAAATTACAATTTATTTGAAACTCTGGAAGACAGGCCAAATAGCCGAACACGACATAAAGACAGACTTCGTTTACCAAGAATAAAATTAAAATTATTTAAGAAAAATGTATATTGTATGTCCATAATCATTTATAATAAATTACCAAATAGTTTACAAGAATTACCTTTGACATTATTTAAGAAAATGCTTTTTAAATTTTTGTTATCAAAGAACTATTATAGAATTAAGGACTACTTAGACGATAAATCGATGGAATTTGGATGACGTAATTTTAATAATAAATTTGCACGCCATATATGGCAGGATACGCTGAAAAAAATGCACTGTAACACCCTTTGTACCGTATTCTAGCAAATAAACATTTTTGTTTTGATTTGATTTGATTACGACTAGTCAGTTGATTTCAGTGACTCGTGCGAACTCGTAGCTCCTTCGTGCGTCACACACACGTCCATGTGCACGTTGTAAAACATATGAATACAGTTAAAATGCGCCGCGTGCGCAGCATACGGCGCGGTGGGCTCGCGTCATTACTTCATCATCATCATTTCAGCTGAAAGACGTCCACTACTAGACTTAGGCCTCACCGAAGGATCTCCACGACGATCGGTACTGCGCCTCCCACATCCAGCAGTTTCCTGCAACCAGGTCGTCGGTCTACCTTGTCGGGGGCCTACCCACGCTGCGTCTTCGGATGCGTAGTCGCCACTAGAGAACCCGTCGGCCCCATCGGGCATCGACCCTACGGGCAACGTGCCCAGCCCACTGCCACTTAAGTGTTGCAATACTTCGGGCTATGTCGGTTACTCTCGTTCTTCTGCAGATCATCTCATTTCTGATTTGATCTCGCAGTGAAACCTCAAACATAGCCCGCTCCTTACCTCTGCGCCAAAACTTACGTGAAAAAAAAAACAAATAAGTCTCCATCTACTTATATAATAAGACGATATATACTACCAGATATTAAACAAGAGGGGGGTCCAAACGAACCTGCAAAACATTGTAAAAACATTGGCCAAGGGCGATTCGGACTTACACACAAAGGGTTCTGTATAACAAGACTAATGCCAAAAAAAACGATTTTTTTTTTGTATATTTAACACAACACCCTTTCCTTCTTAAGTTAATTGAAGTTCCTTCGCGCACATGATCGACGAGCTGACTAGGTGTTAAAGTAGTCGTCATGGCCGAAATCGATTGGAAAAATCATAATCATCAATTGAAGTTAAACTATCTACCTATTTAGGTCCATGAAATACAGTTAGAATCGCGGACGTACGGATAGCAGAGGCTTAGTAATCTGTACAAATAAATAAAGCTGAAGAGTTTGTTTGAACGCGCTAATCTCAGGAACTGTTGGTCCGATTTCAAAAATTGTTTTTGCTTTGGATAGCCCATTAATCCGGAAAGAAAGAAAGGCTTTACGATATATAATATCACGCTGCGATCAATAGGAGTGGAACATAACAAAAAATTAAAATGTGTGCTGAATATTTTGGTGTTGAAATAAATAAATAAATATTTACGGACAAATCACACAGATTGAGCTAGCCCCAAAGTAAGTTCCAGACTTGTGTTATGGGATACTAACTCAACGATACTATATTTATAATAGATACATATATAGATAAACACATCCAAGACCCAGGCGGAAGAGATCGTTTCCCGTCATGATCTGGCCGGGAATCGAACCCGGGGCCTCCACGTCGTAGGCGTGTTGACCGCTGCGCCACGGAGGACGACAAAATAAAATATTCAAATATTACATACTATTATAAGATATGTACTAAGAAAACTGGATTTAATGCTACAGAACCAAATCTATCTTCTAAAAGTACAGAAAACCTTACAAATTTCTAAAACCAAAGAACTAAATTCTTGCTGCGTATCCCGTTGTATTTAAGGCTTCCACTTTAATGTAGCTATGACGTAACCAATTCGATTTAGATCCCCTCCCACGACGAAGGGTGAAATAATCTTGAGGACGAGAAATCCCTAGTAAAATCGACATCTTATGCCTGTGTGGACGTGTCAGGAATTAAAAGAATGTCTGCGGTTCATATCAGCTTAGTGCGAGATTATGGGGCGGGATGATATTACCATTTATATATCGATGGAATTAAATGGGGGCGATCGGTTTTGATAGGGAACTATTGGGGTGGAAATATTTTTTTCTTTGAGATTATTAATGGCTTTGGATTCAGAATAAAACGGTGAATTTTCAGAACAATACAGAGAGGGGAAATTGTTTTAATTTTAACGACGTCTACAGTCTGATTACGTCTCAATCTACCGAAAATACCTTTAATTTCCCTACATTTTTGATTATTGCTGAGATGAGATTCTAATTAGATTTGGTACATCTTTAATTACGAGAATTGGCTTTTTGAACGTTTGTTCATATCTTTATGTCAAATATGGACTGATGAACTGCTATAGTAAATTATTTTAGGAGGATCGTCTACATGTAAAGTAGTCATGTACGAAACATATAGTAAAACTAGCTGACCGGCAAACGTTGTTTTGCCATATAAATAATAGATTAAATTACTAAAATGGCTATTAAAAAATAAGGGTTGATCGTAGAAGGGTGAAAATTGGGGATTGTATGTATTTTTGTATGTTGTATCATAAAAAAATAGAAATTAAAAATTTTGTCTAAAAAATAAAAAAATAAATTTAGGGGTGGACTACCCCTAACATTTAGGGGGATGAAAAATAGATGTTGGCCGATTCTCATAGATACCGGTTCAGCACAAAAAATTTCATCAAAATCGGTCGAGCCGTTTCGGAGGAGTTTAAAGCCGAACACCGTGACACGAGAATTTTATATATTAGATATCGTAAAACAACCATGGATTTTCACATGTATTTTATAATTTTCATTGTATGTCTTCTTGTTCTTCTTCTTCAGCCTATTTATGTCCACTGCTGGACAAAAGACTCTCCCAAAGCTTTCCACGATGACCGGTCTTGTGTTGCCCGCCTCCATTGGCTTCCCGCGACCTTCACTAGGTCATCAATCCACCTTGTTCGGGGCCTCTCTACGCTGCGTCTTCCAGTACGTGGCCGCCACTCTAGAACCTTACTGCCCTATCGGCCGTCGGTTCTACGAGCAATTTGCTCCGCCCACTGCCACTTAATTTAAATAAGAAATATGTAAATGATAAAAACCAGTACATGAAGCGATTTCCTATCTGAACGTCATCATCATCTATCTGCCTAGCCTCACAAGCCGGTCAGTCAGCTTCCAGTCTAACCAGATTCAGCTGTTTAAAAAGTACAATCTTTTATATTGAGCGAGTGCCCATCTGACCAATACAAAAGTATCACGACAATACTTCAATGAAAGATGAGATCATAAAAAATATCTATATTGTTTATTACTTTCGGTCCCATCGTGAAAATTATCCTTATAACGTCCAAATCGTGCTAGACCCTTCATAAAAACCGGAGATTTTAGCTAATTTCAAGATGCCTATTGCACGTCTTCCCATCAGAAAACCAGTTAACAGGATAACCCGAAAAAAGGAAAAGACGATAATCTGGAGGTGGACCCTATTGGGGACAGAATGGATAGTCAATTTCGGTTTTACGGTTTTGATTTACCGGAATTGCGGGAACAATTGGATTGTTATTGTTTTAACGAAAATTGTTATTTTTATTTTGCTATTGGATTTTTGTTGTAAAGTCTTTGATAAACAGTGATGCAATCGTTAATGGTAAAGCGGACTAGTTTATTATGAGCCTATTCACTCTATCCTTGAAGACACTACAATCCATCTAGGATTGTAGTCAGACGGAAACATTGCCGCTGGCAAATTCAAATTTGTTTCAGTTCCTTGATGTACGTGGTATAAAAGACTAGGCGAAAAGCTTCGTTCAAGCCGTAGTGGTGTCAACAACCTCAGGGAGGATGCTCGTTTCGTCCGATGATGGAACGGAGATGGGGGAATTAGTCATGCAATTTCAGCGCATACTCTCCAAAATGCATCCTGTAGAACATCGACAGGCTGGCTACTCTTTTTTTTTTGTTATGCATGGCAAATCATCAAATGAACTCTTCCGCTCTGGGCGGACCGGAAGGGCGTGTCAGAATTTTACTGACTAAAACACACCCGTGTTTCTTCACTTATCTGTTCGCCAGGGCCACAGGTCTCCTCTCATACAGAGAAGGATTGAGCGTAATCACCACGCTTGCTCAAAGCGGGTTGGCGATTTCAGACTTAAAGTCCAGGTTTCCTCAAGCTGTTTTCCTTCACCATATAATCAGTCATTGGTGTCCAAGATATACTGAGAAAGTACACATGTATAACTTAGAAAAGTTACAATGGTACTTGCCTGACCTGGAATCGAACTCACACGCACACTCATACTTGAGATTAACCACGATTAACACTGTAATGACAGCGGAAAGTCAAGCTGAGTCTCATGGTCATTTTCATTGGATTTTTAAAATTATTTATAGTGTTGTTTACTAAATAAAAGTGCGTGATTTATGTAGTAAAAAGTGCATTCAGTAAATGATTGATAAAGAACAGTGAAATTTCGCAGCACAGTGGCCACACCATGACTTTGTCTCAAACCTCCCTCGTAAGACGGTTCACGCGGCCGTCTTGTTCGACATGAATAATTCATTACGTGACATTGGCTAAATGCACAAACCGTGTGAAGCCATAAAAGAAAGAAAGAAAGAAATCAGTAATGCAAAGGTTGTAATACGAAGGTTGTCGAACGAACGAACGGTTGCGAACGAAAGGTTGTAAGCTATTTTTGATAGTTGTTTAACACTATATTACAGTATAGCTACAAGTGCCTTACAAGAGTGAGATACAACTTTTCTAGATAAAATCAACCGCCTGTAATTCCTCAGATACCACATCGGTAGACTATGAAGGTTCTATGTCCCTTGAGGTAACCCTACCTCAAGGGACATAGAACCTTCATAGTAGCCATTCATGTTCGATTCTTTTATTAAGGACGACGGATTCTGTTTCAAGCCATAAATAATCTCAAAGAAAAAAATATTTACTTTACTTTTTGTACTCCAGATCGTTATTTGAGAAGTTTAATAATAATCAATGTCCTGGTTACCGATTGGACATTTTAAAGTTTTTTTTTCTCGGTGGTAGGCCACATCAGCTGCCGGCAGAAGTTACCACCCACCAGACAAAGTCTTGCCGCCAAGCGATTCGTCGTGTTCCGGCATGATGTCTGGTGAAGCCGTACGGAGGACGAGCCTGAGCAGTTGTGTTGCGATGTGTGGCGGGTACGATGCGCCAAGTGTTGTTGTGTCGAGAGTTTGGTCGTGGAGGGTCTCCACATCAATCTCCCTCTGGCGCAGCATCGTTGGTCGCGTTGTTGGGTTTAACATTATACCACCTCGCTCAACTGCCGTCTTCCTTCCTATCCACTAAGTTTTTTAAGTGAATGGGTTTAATCAACTAGTGCGCCATCAACGATTGCATCACTGCTTAACATCAGGCGGGATTGCAGTCAAGCGCTAGTTTATAATTATTAAAAAAAAAGTTAACAAGATGGCAAATTCTTGCTGTAATATTTTGTTTTTCATTCAATTTTCTTTTTTTTTCCAATTGGGACAGTTCTTTTCCTCCACCTCTCCACTGTTGTTGAAAAGCGATGGATAAAGTTATAGATTTTATCCATCGCCTTTCAATAGACGAGGAACGAGCAAGACCGAAGATGCCAATTCACTCATGCTTTAAAAACTCATGAGTTACGAGATTAGTATACTTACTCTTTATTATGTCCGCCATATAAATTACAGAATATAAAAATAAATACAGATTTTAAAAATGGTAATACAATGTGTGAAACAGTGCGATACGTGGAATAAGTATAGTATTCACTCATCTTCATACATATTTTCTCTTATTTTGCGTTCTATTAAAAATATCTAATACACAATTAAAAAAAGAAAATCATTTCAAAAATAACTGGCCTGCAATAAGGTAGTTGACTAAAAAAAACGAATTAGTCCGTGAGTCAGATTTCCAAAAAATACTAGACACTTATTTGTTCTTTTTTCATGTAAACAAAAAATGAAGACGACACAGTGCGTTGAAAACTCGTGTGACGTCACTGCACGCTACACTTTTAGCGTGACGTCACCAGCCACCACTCCTGATCTTTGACGCCTTTTATATTTGTCATTTTTTATTGATTTGCCAAAACAAAATATACGTATCCAATATTTTTCTATAATCTGAATGACGGACTAAATAGAATCACCATTTACCCAGGAAACATCTCTATTTGTGTACTGGTTACGTAATAAGTAACTACAAATAAAACCCTGGAATCAGAAATTCATACAAAATACGTCTAAAAATACGTCTATGTTATCTACACAACGTTATTTTTTGGCTATGCGAAACCTGAATATAGTTTGTTCAGAGCAACTGAATCGATTCCAATCATTTTTACACCATGTTATATTTTTTCCCAAATACATTTACAAATTGTTGCCGTGTGGTTACCGAGCGCGTCACGCAGCTTACGATAGATCATAGTACTTGCGTGCGCGCAACAACTGACGCGCTCGGCCGCTTTGGCCATATTTTTGCTGGGACAACCAAGTAGAATAGCAAGCTCATAACTTTGTAGGTTTTCATGATATCTTTTTGAAATTTTGGACACAGATTCTTTACTTAAAAATACTGGACACGTGGTTCGGGTTTTGAATAAACAAAAAATAATAATGTTGCATATTACACGTAGCTATTATTTCTATTAGGTTTAATATCTTTGCATATACATAACCAGTATAACAAACCTGTGGGAGAAACTTAACGGTACACCGCAAAATGCAATCGATACACAACTCTGATCTTATTTTTTTTTCTTTTTTGGCTTCGCACGGTTTGTGCATTTAGCCAATGTCACGTAATGAATTATTCATGTCGAAAAATACGGCCGCGTGAACCGTCTTACGAGGGAGGTTTGAAACAAAGTCATGATGTGGCCACTATGCTGCGATATGTCACTGTTCTTTATGAATTATTTACTGATTGCACTTTTTACTACATAAATCACGTACTTTTAATTAGTAAACAACACTATAAATAATTTTAAAAGTCCAATGAAAAATGAGCGTGACACTCAGCTTGACTTTTCCGCCAAAACTCCAACACTGACCTAATGCATAATGCTGCATCGCGCAAGTAAAATTTCCCGAGTAACTAACATCTGCTCTCAAAACGATTAATTAAAACATCGTGAGGAAACCGGCTTGTCCTAGATCTAAAAACTTTAAATACATGTGACATCTACCATCCCGCACTGGCCCAGCGTGGTAGATTACGGCCCACTCCCTCTCACCGGGAAGAGGCCTGTGTCCCAATAGTGGGAACATTATTTATTTTTTTAAACGCGCTCGATACGATCGAACGAGTTTCGTATTGAAAACTCATACTAGGCCTACTGATTCTACTAATGGGTACAAAGCCGGGCTAAACTTAAAAAAAAATCCCCCTAAAAAAATAAAATGTATTTCGTAAAAAGAGGTACCTAACTTAATATATGTGCGGTAGGCAACCCTTCCGCGGTCGACGGGGGGTAGGGCAGTGCGGCACGTGGTCACATTGCTTATAATAATATAGACAAAATGGTGTTGTCACTTTTTTAAAAATTACCAAATTTCGGGGAAGTTGGCGTTAATTCGCGGGAAAGAAAGATTATTTCAAAATTCATTAGTATTGTTACTATGATGATTACGTAAAATTTAATATTATGTTTGGTCATATATTTGTACCTAACCTTTATTATCCTTATGGGTCGGACAGGGTTTTCTTTACATATTGTATACTATGCATGTGTTATGTAACATCTGGTCGGCGGGTAACCTAAACTGTATAAATTCCAGATCCTGAATAAAACTATCATGAAATGGTATTTAAAATGTAACCAATACAGACTACACACAATAACATGTACAACACAAAAACTCAATTTAACCTACGTACATTAACTGACCAACCAAGCCAGCTGGTAGTGTGCGCCCAAACTTATTCGTAACTTATCAGCAAACTCGTAAGTAATAAGTTTCCGAGTTAACATGCTACTCAAACCATATGTGGTAACGTTGGGTTGGGTGCATATTGGCGACTGACTGTATCACATTCCCGGAGAACATGATAGAAATCTGTATTATGTTTTTCGTTCATCAATTGTTAACTAAGGGCATTATTATTGCTTTAGGCTGCCTTATCCTGAACTCGTCATTATCAGACTACAGAAGTAAACTGCTGAATATACAAAGTTATGTATTCTTTATACGAAACCTGAATATATGTAGTCTGATCAAAATAAGCAGTTTTCTGCCAGATTACCAGTCTGATAAATCTTTCCGCTCATCCACCTCCAGGGATTGACATTCACCCCATTAGATGAATTATTATTATTATTAATTTAGTCACATTCTTATAAACATTGACAGCCTCCGTAGAGTAGCGGTACCGAACGCGGCCGTTGCGTAAGGAGGCGCGGTTTCGAACCCCGCGCTGTGCAAATATTTGTATGCATGAATATGAATATTTGCACTGGTCTGGTAGTGCCTCGGAAAGCACGTTAAGCCGTTGGTCCCGGTTGCCATACGAACATCTAATGGCAGTCGTTACGGGTTTTTGGAGCCCTCAAAAGTCCAACAATTGGTCTAGCTGCAATGCTTCGATATCGCCTACGGATTGTGGAGGTCGGACGGCAGTCGCTTCACGGAAAATATCGAAGTTTAGCCAAATCAGCAGTTAGACTGGTAAAGCGGACCCCAGACTCCAGAGCTGAAAGAGCTTTGGATGCGACTGGGATTAACGCTGAGAGGAGGATGGACATTCTTATAAACATATGTGATTGAAGTTCTTAAAAAACATATTCAAGGATCCGGGACCGTATAGCTTTCCACCATTGTGTGTCAAACGTAACGTGTCACATACTATGTAACTGCTGTTAATATATTTAATATTGATAAGTTCACGTTAATGTTTATGTATATTAATCATGGGTTGCCATAATAAATAAACACAAATTGTAATGGGAGATTTTAACTTTGTTTATACAATAGATTTTTCACTCAGTTTATAAAAATCTAGCTTTATTAAAAAAGTCTCGAATATTATTAATCACAGTACAGTATTATTCCTCTGAAAATCGTCAGTGGATACGCGCCCTTAGCTGTCAGCCTCAACGTGGACATTGTCATTTCATTAGCTTACAAGTTTCTGGTCACTAAAGGGACATAAAGTGAGACGACCCATATCTCTGAGATGGTGTTAATTTTCTCAACCCGTGAGTCAGGGTCACGAGCTTAACGCAGACTACAGCAAAACTCTGTATTTGTTTAAATTCTTTACAAAACTATTGCAGGGTCATTTTGCTGATAATACGACAATAAATGAAAACACGACCCGGACAATGCTGGTTAATAGGAATAATCCTAAACCATGTCACCAAGTCGTGGTGGCCTAGCGGTTAAAACACCAGCCTCTCAAGTATGAGTGCGCGGGTTCGATTCCAGGTCAGGCAAGTACCAATGTAACTTTTCTAAAGTTATATGTACTTTCTAAGTATATCTTGGACACCATTGACTGAAGGTGAAGGAAAACATCTTGAGGAAGCCTGGACTTTATAAGTCTGAAATCGCCAACCCGCATTGAACAAGCGTGGTGATTACGCTCAATCCTTCTCTGTATGAAAGGAGACCTGTGCCCAGCAATGGGACGATATAAAGGTTGATGATGATGATGATGATAGAAAAAAATCTAGCATCAAAAATAAAAAAAAAATGAAAATTTCAAACAAACTAAAACGCATAAAACTGGAAACGGAATCGAACATCCATTAAAATATTGGTTCACAGTTGACCTCCGACCGGCGACAGCGGGGTCCTGTACCGACTTGCTTTTTTGCGCCATTATTATTAAAGTTTAGTACCGCTGGATGCGGCGATCCTCAACCTGTAAGCTTTCCTTATCAACATGTACATCATGTAGAAAATGTGAAAAATGAAAAATAATTTCCTGTGACTAAACTAATGGATATATTTATATGATTTTTTATGGGTAGACTGAGAATGTGTTGAGGTACACGATATTTAATTTATTGTCGTATTGTCATCACCACTTTGTATAACTGATCCTCTAAATATCGATGATTTAATTATGGATACTTGTTTCTATTCTTATTTTCTTCAGCCTATAGAGGTCCACTGCTGGACATAGCCCTCCCTCAAGGCTTTCATTGCATTTGGGGGTTGCCATAATCCACACGCTTGGCAGACGGGTTGGGGATCGCTTATTTCTATTGGATCTGTGATATTTGTGCGAAAGACATTACCGCGAAAGACACTTGCGTGAAACCACTTGCGCGAAAAGCCATGACCGCGAAAGAATTTTTGAGTGTACAGACTTTTGCACGAAAGGGCACTTGCGCGAAAAGTCACTTTCACTAAGGGACTTTTACGCGAATAGACTTTTCTTCGAAGAACACTTGTGCGAAAAGATATTTCGGTGATTGAATTTTATCGTGAATAGACTTGCGCGAATACACTTGTGTGTCTAAACAGTTGCGCGAATTAACATAACGATAATTCAAGATGGCGAATGTGAAAATTTGTGAATGTCTCATTATGAGTGTCGTTTTCATGGTATTGAAGACTTCTGCAGATGATAATGACATCAAAATAAAAATCTTAAAAGCATATGCAAAATTTTTTTCATCATGCGTGTCATTTCCTGCTTTGGTTAGGTTAGAACTAAGTCAAAAAGCCAAAATACAAGACATTTCGCTAACTTAAACGAATATTTTTAATAGAATTAGGCGCTACTAGAGTATGAAAATATAAGGTATGAAAATCAAAAAAATAATTATCGATAATAAAAAAAAATGTATTTATTTATATTTATTAGAGCCACCAGTTATTGTTACAATACTTAAATGTACAGTTGATAATTATAAGTTCTTAGCTAGTTGCACAACATACTAAGGTAGCTACAGCGTAGACCCGTATTTATTTTTTTGGCGAAAATAATAAATACTATTGAGATATAGCGTATTAAAGTTACGGAGTGGGGCCTAATTACGTCACGCCGTGGTATGTTTTGTAGCACGGCGTGACGTCATGCGACATTTCAAATCAATATATCTTCCTAATTATTGAGAGATATGAATGAAAGATAAAATAAAAAATACGTGTTCAATATTTTTTATAAATCTATCTGATAGACATTAAATTTTTTAAACAATTGAAAAGAAACGTTTAACTTACAAATTATTAGTTTGTGCCTAAGGCTTTACGGACTGGACATCGGAAAGGATCCTACGGGAATTTAGTAACAAGATAAAAAATCCTATGCAAATCGTACGTCTTAAACCCAGATCATGGTCTATATGTAGGCCAAATTTCACACAAATCCTTTTAGCCGTGGCCATTAAGGCGTGAAAAGGTAGCAGACACGGCTTATTTTAATTCCTGAATTAATTTTTATTTTATATAACGTATGCTTTTAATGTGCATGGTGAATGTTCTCAAATAAAGTAACAAGATTTGTCCCTTACAAATGACAGGAACAGATACAATGACAACAAACATTGTCATTGTTAAATTATTTTTTAGGATACAACCCAATTGAGCAATCATTCAGTTGTAATTGTAAACTCTGCCTAAGAAACGTTACCGCGTGGTTAGAATCAGATAAACTAATCTAGGCTGAACTGAATAGCGTATGACTAGTAATCGAGATCTAATCAGGCCTATTTAATACCATTAGAATATTGTTATATGATTACCATTTCGTGGAAATACGACTCGTGGTCACGCGGAAGTTGGTTTTAAGGGTCAAATTAGGGTGTGTTCTTTGAAATATATTATTATGTGTTATAAACATTTTATGACAGAATTATTTCTGTTTTTTTTTTTGTGGGTTGTGGGGAGAGAGCAGATTTAAATGGGCTGGATTTGACTTCATTGATGCAATTGCTACAAATTAGGTTTTTGATCAATGACTTTATCTAGTCATTTCGCAACTTTCTTGGAGTGTTTAGGGGTGGCTTTCAGTCTTACCTGATGCAGTTTAATATCACTATACTAAACGCAGCGACTGTCATCTGACTTCCACCGTCTAGTGACATGACTACACGGACTTTGAACTCGCAACGACTTTCAAAGATCCACGAATGAAACCCGAGACCAAATAATAAGTTTTCCAAGGCACAGACAGGCCACTATACAGGGTGTATCGTAACGCAAACTTCGCGAAAAAGCTACACTGCATGCCACTAATAAAATTATGATAGTCATTTATGTCGTTAATGAACGGTTACAGAAATAACAATGTTTTTAAAAAAGTGTCGGCTCGGCCTTTGAACGTTGCAAGCGTGCCGCTGTGCGGGTTTGTAGGTATGACGTTGATCCTTGATGTGAACTCTATTAAATCACCTCATAAGATAGTTTTTCGAGTTTTGTTTTCATTGCGATTTTTTGTGTAATTAGCGAATTAATTATTTTTTACTTTAAAATCTTATTGGATTATAAAAGTATAGCAATTATGAACGGTCTAAAGTGAAAAAAAACTACACATATTTTTTTTTAATCATGAAAATGCCGAAGAAAAATTCC
Organism: Sesamia inferens; assembly: GCA_037179545.1. Lineage (NCBI taxonomy): Eukaryota > Metazoa > Arthropoda > Insecta > Lepidoptera > Noctuidae > Sesamia > Sesamia inferens. The sequence continues at coordinate 18,003,621 of CM073950.1, forward strand.
ACCATTGGGGCGTTCAGAATCATATACTGGCTCCATGGTACTCGTTTGTACGTCGATGTCAGAGACACCCTTTATGCAAAAACCTATGTCCTAACTTGACCTAGGTCAACTATTTATGGAACCCAGGACCTCATGCTCAGAAGTAGCACTTGCGACCACTAGGCCCAATGAGTCTACAATTAAAAATCCGTTCCAAAGTTGTGTTGAATGTGTTTTGTTCGATGTATGTTTTTGGTGTACAATAAAGAATAATATGACGTCAGCTACGGCGGAACGATAGGGTCGGCACCATCTTGGTCTGGTTCTAAGGGCTCCATTTCGTAGGTGAAGTTATGAATTAAAGCACTAAGTGTAAATATACCCTCCAATCTTGACAATAACAATTTAAAAAAGCAAACCGACAGTTTTGCCCCGGAGAAGTGTCCTGGTCCGCGTCTCAATCCGAAGTGACCGTTCGACCATCGCCGCTTTCCAAAACGACCCTGGCCACGTGCCGCCATTACAAAATAACGTTACAGCGTTTGCCCCACTACTAAGTAAGTCAAATGATCAACTTTTATTAAAATGATATCGTTATCCACGACAAATATATAAATAAAGAAGCCATCAAAAATATCGCACCAAACAGCAGCTAAGATAAAACACAAAACACACATTACATACGTACTTATTTATTTCCAAACTTCTTATAAGTTCGCCATTGATTACCTAATTCTTATTGTCACTGGTCAACAACAAACAACAAACTTTTGTCGCCAAACAAGAACAAATCTTGCAAGTTTTGCCACAAAATAAGGGTTACAGAAGATCAGCTTTGTATGACAATCGAAAACAAGTGAATATATAAATGTTCGAATTGATTTTCTAGTAGCGCTGGCCTCCACATAGTGACCCCATTTTAGTGGCGAATGACGTCAATGAAACGTTATTATATGTCAGATTTCGGTTAGTTCAACAGCATTATCATTTGCCTCGGGAACTCTTCCATAATGTTGCTTCACGGTCGCACTGTGAGTTGTCGGAGTAACCTACCTGACTAGCAGGTTCCTGCAGCGATGCACCCAGCTTCTTGGTCAGTTAAGAGATTTCAAATGGGCATGTCATTGGCACACTAGAAGCTTTTGTGCAAACTCAAGACACTTAGTTGCATCACTCCAGCTAAGTACATTGACCCACGACTGAAGACATAGACCCCATCTATTTGAGTAGCCAGTTTTGTTCACTCAATTTCGTTACGTCATAGAATGAACTACAGAACTGGTTGTCTATTGTTGTGTGGACCCTCTCAACTTACCTATTTTGTGGTTTCGTTTTCTTCGGGACAAATTCCCCCAGGCGGGATTAGAAGCTCTGATCCTATAATAAAATCGGTCAACAATGCCGATCAATTGTTGAATAGATGTATTTTATGGGTTTTGGTTTTAATGTTCATTTCTTTACAAGATTTTTTAATACAATTTTGAGACGCACCTATTTTATAACCGCTCTCGCTACAACCCACGACCTTTTAGCGGAATCATTCCTACGCTGCCAACGAGCGGTCGAATCGAATACTCTAGAAGTTTCCAGAACATTCCAGAAGTTTACTTAGAAAACATACGACGCGCGACCCTTTTTCTACAAGAGTCGTGCGACGTCCATCAACTTAACAAGGTAGACGAAAGTGTATATATTTACTAACCTCTATCTTCGCCCCAAGCCTTATTGTTTATGACATAAATCACTCGCTGCAAGTTAAACAATCTAGTTTATGAGAAGTTCTATTGGTGATAGGTATAGTTCTTGTTGGTAATAAGCCCCAAGGTCTACAGTGTGTTGTGACATATCTTTCAGACATGCATAGCTATTCAGTCGCTCCTTTTTATCCATAGGTATTCTGCTGCGTCCACTCAGATTGGAAGCTGACCACAAAATTATTGGGAAAAGACTAGCCATACAATAGACTTCTGCACCTTGAATACGATTGTTGCAACCCACTGCTGGGCACGCCATAATAGCGGCGATAAGATCCCTTTTTGAGGAGTGTCCCGGTAAGGACTAGTCCCTGGCCGACAGCGCGTTGTGTCCCACTTTCAGCAAATCGTGACAGGGTCCGCCAGGGTCGCTGCCTACCAGGGCTGTCGATTGTTCGAAAAAGATATCGTGATCCTTGGCCCCAGGCAAATGAAGGAACACGGCGTTTTAGTCAGCAAATTCTCACAAGCCCTTCTACTCCGTCTAGAGGAAAGGAGAGGGGAGAGGCCATTTGATGACTTCACATACAAAGAAAGGCTTTTATATCTTAACTGCATTATCAATCCCAATGTGTAAAAAGTATCTGCTCTACAATGTAAACTAAACAATTAATTTTACTGTCAGAACCCATTGCTACTGATAGTTTTACCTATTCAATTACCCTGCTGGGTCAAAAATTACACATTATGAGTTTCCTGGTCTGCCCTTTCCCAACGAAATAAATGTGAAATGAATAACAATCATCTATATGGTCTGCACTGTAAATAAGCTCTATGTCACTTAGTCCTTTCAGTAGACTATTGTGCCTGGGCTTAAAACTGTATACATTTTCGGGTGTCAAATCAAATCGAAGCATTTATTTCAAATAAACCAGTTACAGGCACTTTTGAATTGTCAGAAGGTCGGTCAGTCAGTAAGGTGAAGCTAGTCGCCCATTCCAAAGAGTAGGTACCTATGGAGAAGAACGGGCAAGAAACTCCATGGACACTCTTTTAAATTATCAAGCTATTGATACAAATATTTGATTACATCATTTATTTTGAAATCAATCGTTTGAGAACGATGCAGAAATATATTGTACGCTAAGAGCGTCCATTATGGAAAAACACACAAAAAAAAACAACAACAAAAAATGTAAACCCAACAAATAGATGCTTTACAGCAAGTACATTGTGCTCACACGTATGCCATGCAATTATACAATACTAAGAAATTGAATCTACACGATGCAAAGACAGTTTTGTCCAAGGTTCAGCAGCTCCAACAGTGTTCCCGAATGCTAAGTTTAGCTCCTGTATAGCTGCAGCAATGCCGAATACCCCTGTCGAATTTATATACAGTGTTTTGAGGAGGACTCTTTCGATAACAGTGATTGATGTTCGATGCCGCTCGAAAGCGTATAGCTATGCTGTGACCTATTCAGATAGGCTTATCTGGCCTTAAGTGGAAATTAAAAAAATGTGACAGTCACTTTCAAACCGCTAGTTACGAAATTGCAGAAATTGTTTTTTAAAAAACAATTTAATAAAAAAAAGAAATTGTTTTACCAAAGCACGCAAGTTTTAATCCCCCTTAATAGGAAATCAAAAAACAAGAACTATTGAACATAAAGAAAAATTGTACAAAAAATACGAGCTTATACATTGCTTGATCAAACCTCTTTACTCAAACCAAAAGCCCTATTGTCCCGTCAATCAAGACTATACAAATTTTTGTGGTCGTAAAGAGGTCGTTACATGACCTGACCCCTTTACTTATTTACGTATTTTATTAATCATAGCCACGACTATAGTACAGTGAACTCATTTTTTTGTAGTTCAAAACAACAAAAGGAGTTGTGACTTTGACAAATTATAGAAGTGAACTACTGAAATGAAACCACTGAAGGTACAGCCGGCGAAATAGATAAGTATGCAGACAGTAACTTTGATATATGGGTACGTCAATAATGGGTCTGTCACCTGATAACCTCATGTGTCAAAAGTGTAGGTCAAATGCAAAACGCCATTGTGTTCTCTGTCCCTTTTTGCTGTCGACTATCTTACGAGTTATGTATTTTTCAGAAAAGTTACCTTGAATTTTTGCTTTTGTCTATTATATTATTTACCCATGATTCATTAGACTATTTGATGGAGCAAAGTGTATATAGGAAATCCGTATTTTTTTAAGATAGTGAATTGGAAACCTATCAAGCACATATATGGAGCACATGGTGTGTAAGATTATGATTTTGTAGGTGAGTTAATTAGTAAAAGTTCGACGTCGCTCATCTAAGTGTCTCAATTAAAGCAATAAAAACAACCTTTTGCAGTCCACTGTTAGACATAGGCCTCTTCTAAGTTGTTACCACCACCACTTTCTGTATCCAATTTGACCCAGCCACCATCATAAGCATCTAGTTTGGGGGCATCCCACACTACGCTTGTCGATACGCGGTTTCCACTCCAGCCTCCAGAACTCGTTTGTTCCACCAGCCATCGTCGGTCTGTCCACGAACATGGCCACTCCTCTGCCACTTTAAAATAAAGTACATATTTAAAAACCTCAGTGACAGTATACATATATTTAACAAAATAGTTGTAGAAAGGTATTTATTTCAGCTTGTCTACTTAACTATTTTGCAGACTGTACAAGCTATTAGGCGCAAAGTACGAAACATCGGCTATTTTCGGATAACACGAATAGTTCCGAAGTTTCTGGAATGATGATTTATGATGCTTATTAGAAAGAAATAAACATGATTTTCGTGTATTGTCCAAAGTGATGCTTTAATATTTTAAACCTTATCACGTTGAAATAAAAACCATAGTTTTATGATCCGTTTTGCGCTATTCGGGGCGGTTAACGGGGCATTACATTAAGGATATACTAGCAGCACGGTTATATATACTTATTAGAAGATCATTATAAACGATTTTCATAATATAACACCACGCCTTAATTCAGCGGTAGGATGCACAGAGGTGTAGCCATAGTACACCTACATTATACCTGTTTTAAGTCTCACAATATAGGTGTGCATTCCAAAAATAAAGTTAATAAAATAAGCAGTAGCAGCTAAGATATGACCAGTTTCAACTGACGGAATCTGAATCTCTCGGTGGTAGGCCATAATATCGGCCGCCGGCAGAAGTTACCACCCACCAGACAAAGCCTCGCCGCCAAGCGATTTGTCGTGTTCCGGCATGATGTCTGGTGAAGCCGTACGGAGGACGGGTCTGAGCAGTTGTGTTGCGATGTGTGCCAGGTACGATGCGCCTAATGTTGTTGTGTTGGGAGTGTGGTCGTAGAGGGTCTTCAGATAAATCTCCCTTTGGCGCAGCATCTTTGGTCGTGTTGTTGGGTTTAACATTGTATCACCTCGCTCAATTGCCGTCTTCCTTCCTATTCGCTCAGTTTTTCTGAGTGAATAGGCTCTTAATAAGCTAGCGCGCCTTACCATCAACGATCGTATCCCTGCTTACCATCAGGCGAGATTGCGGTCAAGTGCTAGTTTATAATTACTAAAAAAAAAAAAGAATCTGTTCACTAACATAACGCATGGTTTGGCATCATTTTGCTCAATCATTTTAGAGGGAAATAAGGGCGCCACCGCCAGCGAGACATTTGAATAAGCAGAACAAACTATTCACATACTCAGATGGCACATTCATGTCAATGAAAAGCATATTATCTAGTAAATAGTAGCTCCAAAGTCCTTAGTACTCACACCTGTGCTTTGCAATTTTACACACAATACAGTAGAGATTGAGTTTAGGTATACAATTTCAAGATTGTCTTATATAGAACTTTTAACTGATTATTTGTGGATCAGCAGCCTAAGTGCATAGCACATTTTCGGCAAAAGATTGAGACTGATTAGTTTCGTTTGGGCCGTAATCTGCTCAATATGTGTAACCCTACTATCTTGTCATTGCTATAGCTCATCAAAACCCAAAAAGTGAATGAAAACAGGTGTGTCAGCTGTCAAGATTTCGTATTGTGTAACCAAAACTACATGTAACTGTTGACTTCGTTAAACTGAAACCAACTATTGTAATTGAATGTTAATTTCGAAATCACATTGGATAACCAAATATATTTCCCGATTGGACCGCAGGACCAGCATTGAGCCTGAGATTTTGATCAGCGGTATAATCCCTTAACTTAAAACATAAATGCCTAAAATGAGTGAGATTAAGTTATTCTGTAGAACCAGCAGTCCCTCTCGTTACTTTTTTTTAATAAATTTGATGAATTAGTGCCTATTTAAAATTATAGTAATAACAATCCCCTAAATAAAAATTTCCGTACTAAATTCACGCTATCATCTATAGGGTATGCTGAATAATTTGAAAATAATATGGTACTGAGCAGCGACAAGACATGTAATATCTACCTACCTCCTGAGCCCGCGTGGTAGATTAAGGTCCACTCACTCTCACCACGAGACCTGTGTCCCATAAGTGGGAACAATCTCCTTCTTCACATCAGCGTTAATCCCAGTCGTATCCAAAGCTTTTCAGCTTTGGAGTCTGGGGTCCGCTTTACCAGTCTAAATGCTAATTTTGGCTAAACTTCCATATTTTCCATGAAGCGACTGCCGTCTGACCTCCACAACCCGAAGGCGATATCGAAGCATTGCAGCTAGACCAATTGTAGGACTTTTAGGGGCTCTAACAACCCGTAACAACTGTCATTAGATGTTCCTATGGCACTTGGGACCAACGGCTTAACGTGCTTTCCGAGGCCAGACCAGATCACTGCGCGCCTCCTTGAGCAGCGGCCGCGTTCGCTATCGCTACGCCACGGAGGCTGTCAGGTGTAGAAACAATATAGACTGATTATGTTTGAGCAGTAACATTGCTACCTACAGTCAAAGTTTAGCATAGTTTGGCTATGTTTCTTAATTAGTTAGCGGACGGAGCTTCTAGAGACCGAGAAAGTCTCAGTCTCTACAAATTCCTATATCACTATCTGCCTAGCCTCTTTCCAACTATGTTAGGGTCAGCTTATAGTCTAACCAGTTTTTTTAATATAAATTATACACCAGTGCTTGACCGCAATCCCGCCTGATGGTAAGCAATGATGCTATCGTGGATGGTAAAGCGCGCTAGTATATTAAGAGCTCATTCCCTCTAGCTTTGATGACACTTAAATTGTAATCCGACGGAAACATAGCCGCTGGGAAATTGTTCCACCCCCTTGATGTACACGGTATAAAGGAAGAGGCAAAAAGCTTCGTTCGAATCGGTGTGGTGTCAACAACGTAAGGGTGGATGATGTAATGTAATGTCGTCCGATGGTGGAACGGAGATGGGGAATTAACTCATGCAATTCCCTCGCACACTCTGCAAAACGCATCGTAGTATAGAACACCGACAGGCTGCCTACTCTTTGTCTGTACTCCAGACTTCGGAGATCGTTTAGAGCTAGAAGAATAGGTGTGACACCCATCAACGGACCGACCGCGGCAAGCATCGCTAAACCTGATCGATAGTGCGGCTGTTATGTAGTAACAAGTTATTGTCACTAGATATCTTTTCCCCTGTTATTTAGTTAGATATAAGGCAACAGATTGCAGCCAGCACGGTAATTGGGAACAAACTATCAGTAGCAATGAGTTTCAATTTGACAGTTGTTGGACTGCCAAATTGAAACTCATTGCTACTGATAGTTTGTTCCCAATTACCGTGCTGGCTGCAATCTTCAATTTTTTTTTTACTAATTACAAGCTAGTGCTTCACCGCAATCCCGCCTGGTGGTAAGCAATGATGCAATCGTTGATGGTAAAGCGCGCTACTTTAAAAAGCCAATTCACTCAAAAAACCGACTGAATAGGAAGGAAGATGGTAGTTGAGCGGGGTGATGCAATGTTTAACCCAGAGGGAGATTGATTTGGAGACCCTCCACGACCAAACTCCCGACACAACAACATTTGGCATACAGTACCCGGCACCCATCGCAACACAACTGCTCAGACCTATCCTCCGTACGGCTTCACCAGACATCATGCCGGAACACGACGGATCGTTTGGCGACAAGACTTTGTCTGGTGGGTGGTAACTTCTGCCGGCAGCTGATGTTATGGCCTACCACCGAGAAGATTTATTGCGTTATTTGAGTGGTTGAGCAAACACATTTTTTTTTAAATATGGAGCAATAGACTAGCAATTAACTTCAAAATAACTCAAATTGAGAGTTATATTGTATTACGCATTTAGAGAACCGATGAAAACCAATTTCCTCAACCCAATCAACAACAGTCTCAACCGCTTATAAGGTCAATCCTCGACCCCTGTCATAAAGGATGTTCTAAGTTCAGAGGTAGAGACCTTATAGATGTAAGATGCTACTGATGTGTTGTAAATTAATTAATATTACTAATGTTTGCATATGGGACGGAATTGAATCTTGTGGATAACACTGAGTTTGTAATAATTAATGCTTTCTAATAAATAATTATTTTGGATCTGCACCCTAATTTTGTATCACACTATTATTGTCAATTTGGATAATTTTGAAGCATATTGTTAATCCATTGCTTCATATGTACGAAAAATTTGTCTGCTCGGCAACTGAAATAACGCAATGAATATTGTGGAACTGTTAAAATCAAACCCATTGCTACTGGTGTGTGTTATGCAGTTATCGTTTTCTTTGGCGTGAATGGGAAATTATAAAATGATAGATTATGTCACATTCTGCTCTGGGCGGAGCGGAAGGGCGTGTCAGACTTTTACTGATTAAAACCCACCCATGGTCCTTCATTTGCCTGTGTGCCATGGCCACGGTTTCTCTTTCAACCAATCCGCAACCCTGACCCAGGCATCGGTCTTCGTGGACCCCGTCACGATTTGCTGAGATCTCTTTGAGGCGCGCGTGTAACACAACACACCGTCGACCCGGGCCTGGTCCTTACCCGCAAGACTGCACCTATGGCGGCCGGGAGTTCGATGTTGTCTCCCGACCAGGGCGTCACCTGCGGTGGCTAGAGGCGTGTGGGCGCTGATATTCCCGCACCCTCGCGTGCACCGCCTCTTCCTTTGCTAGCATCACTGCTCCGCAGAAGGAGGTGACGGTCTGCCATGCTCTCTCGCTCCAGATCATGGCGTCGACCAGGGCCGGACTCGAGACATCGCCGCCGATGGCCGACACGAGGACAGGCTGGTGCTCTGCCCGAGCCGGGCAGACATCCACCTTGTTCTCAGGGCAATCCCAACAGTGGTGACATCCGGAACAGGTACCTCCGGAAACGGCCGCGTCCGATGAGTACCTGCGTCAAGGGGAAGGTGACGGACTTACTCTACTGAAGCAAACAATAAAAGCACATTTTCGAGACTGCATAGGCTGCCCTAAAATCCGTCTCTTGTCGATTTACACAAACTAAATTAAATTTTAGTTCAGTGATATTTTAGTTCTTTCTATTCCACTAAGACGGAAAATAAATATAAATTTTATCCTGTTCTATTAAAATAGCAAGAAAAAATGCACTGAGCTTAAATTTAATTGAGTTTGTGAAGAAGAATATCGTAAACATATAATAGGCACCTTACCTATATTGTAATAAAATTAAAAATACACAGTCCTAGAAGAAATTTACCTGTGACTACAGGCCAAAATAATACTTATTAACGAGTAAAATTTACAACTGACTTATCAATGTTTAGGAAGGCTACACAACCGCACTAGAATTTACACAAATTGCAAAATAACTAACCTTTTCCACGGTTTCGTCCCTAAAATGCTAAAATGTTACCTCAACTGCTGACTATAACCAAATCCGTCCCCATTTCTTCCGTAACTGAACAATTAGTATGGATAACCTAACCCACACTTACCCGACCTTGCGAAGACATGAAAAAGAAATGGCTCCCAACTGTATAATCTCTGGTTTCCTATGTTTGATTGCGTTTGACGAACCGCCTAACAAAATTTTCGGTTAGAACTTTCGATTGATTTTGAACCATGAATTAAGGAGTTTAGGGCTAGATTTCCTTGAGCTAGAATAAGATAGTGCTGTTTTAGATTTCAGTGGTAGAATGATAGGTAGCTACTAGGCTTAAATAAAATAACGTTTGTTCAGTAAATATGTTTGTATTAGATGAAAACAGATTCAATTTCTAGTTTCTCTTGATTACTTCATAAAATGTAATCTAATGAAGGATTATGTTGCCTTTGGTTTAATTATATAAGCTACCTACTATTTTTTTTTCTTTTCTATTATATAAATTATTCCAACAACAATCGTTGGTTTGACCGAAGTTCTAAATCTCATCATAGCGACAGTCATTGTCAAAAACTTGCTAAAAAGTCTTTTTAGAATCCATTAAATTCATTATTTTCGTACTGTCCCTTTATGTATACGTCCGTTACCTTATTTCTTGTACAAACAATATGATTCCGTGGACATTGGTGTGGATTATGTGATTTTTTACTATTATACCTTTTTTTTATTGGGGTGGAAAATCATCAAATGACTACTTCAGCTCTGGACGGAGCGGAAGGGTGTCTCTTTATGGGACAAAACCCGCCATACTTTTTCCCCCCACTGCAACTCTTGAAAGCCAGAATCAACAGTGGAGACCGCCAGAAAAACGCCAAGCAATGAAGCTCGACGAGTTCCGGAGAAACGATTCAACTGTCTTGTGTCCCGCAACGAAATTAATCAGAAAAGAATAGCGGAGGAGTAAGAAAAAAGATATTTTTTTCACTTCTCTCCATAACAAGCAGGAGACAGAACAGAACTAGGCCAATCGGCACAAATATTTCTGTGGGATAGTTGATAATCAGTTTACAGAGATTACGATATTGGTCCACGTTAAACAAAATGATCCCCTGGATGGACCTAAGTGTGGAAACCAAACCCGTAATATAGAACATAGATCACGAAATTGGTCCTACGAAGATATATGTTCACTTTGATTTTCTATTTCACTAACCTGAATCGAATGTTATGTGTAAACATTAATAAATTAATTAATTATTTTATTAATTAATTTTTAAATTTATTTCATTAATTATTTAATTATTTGTCGTCCTCCGTGGCGCAGCGGTCAACACGCCTGCCTGCGACGTGGAGGCCCTGGGTTCGATCCCCGGCCAGTTCATGATGGAAAACGATCTTTTCCTGGTTGGCTTGGGTCTTGGATGTTTATCTATATATGTATCTATTATAAATATAGTATCGTTGAGTTAGTATCCCATAACACAAGTCTGGAACTTACTTTGGGGCTAGCTCAATCTGTGTGATTTGTCCATATATATTTATATTTATTTATATTTATAATTAGCTTAAGGTTTGACAAGGAACTTCTTATACAGCCACCCTTAAAATTGAGTGGTGGTGATGGAAAATAAACCCTGTATATCTACAGTGGGTTAAACAAGGTTGCCAATGATTATGGAGGGGGGTTATCTGTTATTGAGAAAAAAAAAATGGTACCTTGAAGAACAAAATCGAAAAAATGTATTGTCATATTTACACATCGTCACTCCTATAATACTACAGTTCTAATATTCACCCAAGTTCACCAACACCCAAAACAAACTTTTACCCAAGTTAACAACATTCGGAGTAGAACTTCTGTTGTGTTTGCACTACTACTTTCCTGATTAGTAAACACAGGGGCGCGTCGGTGACGACTCGTCCTAATGATCAGCTAGTCAACAGACGTCGGTTTGATTGTCTTGTGTTTAGCGTGGAATGCATGCCACACATACCTAATTATTTGACACCCCTTGATACTTAGATATAATAGCTTGGCAGAGTATATTAAATTAAAAGTCTTCTGCTGATAGCGAAGGATCAGAAACCCAACTTGCATTATGGCAAAAAGGGACATAATATTTAGGGTTGCCTGTTCTGATTTTAAAATATCGTAAAAAAGTGTTGTAATTTAAAAAAAAAAACGAGTGTGCATATGACCACACGACTAAAGTGAAACTTCTTTCGTACCATCTGTATGTATATATATATATATATGTGTGTACAATATATACATGTATACACATATACATATATTAATTTTCTATAAATATTTAAATTTATTTCATGGTTTCATTGGTAAATTAATATTTTTGCATAGATCTTCTATTTTTATTTAAAAAAAAATAAAATAAAAAAAAAGTGGATTCCCTCGGGGCCAAAAGGTCGGGCTCTTCCTCCTGAATCAGGGGACCCCAAACTCGGGTAGTCCACGACCTCTGGTTCCCGAGATAATCCACGGGGAGGTGAGGTAACTAAAGCGGGTCGGGGGGGGGGAGGTTTCGTGGGGATGGGGGGGGGAGGGGGTAGTGGATTCCCACGGGGCCAAAAGGTCGGGCTCTTACCTCCTGAATCAGGGGACTCCAAACTCGGGTAGTCCACGACCTCTGGTTCCCGAGATAATCCACGGGGGGGTGAGGTAATCAATGAGGGGTTCGGGGGGGGGGCAGTTTCGTGAGAATATTAAGAGGTGAGGGGGGGAGTAAGGGAGGGGGGGAAATAGGAGGGACTGTGAAGTAGGCGGTACCAAATTTTATGTTAACTGACCCCCTTAATGGTTGTCAGTCAACATAAAATTTAATGTATAGTGTTAAGTGTAAATAAATAAATAAATAAGTGTATCCGTGTCTCAAAATTAAAAAATATATATATATTTTTGCATAGATCTCCTATTATTATTGAAAAAAAAAAAACTCGTTGTAGACCTTGTAGTACCAAGCTCGCGCCACGGGCGCCTCTGTGCTTATATCCCCCACTTAACTTCCGTTCGCCTTGCCCGATCATTTTTCGTAACGCTTTCGCCAGCTTACTCCCCAAGTCAAGCGTGCCTAAAGAAGTTTCACTTCAAAAAAAATTACATACCTACTACATTAAGATAGTCAAGATACATCTATCAAACTACAGAAGTAAACTAATTGGCTGCATCACGGCTTACCACTAGGCGGGTTTATAAAAGGTACCTCAAAGTTTTTAGAGCAAAGCTGTAGAGTTTGTTTGGTTGTTTGAACGCGCTAATCTCAGGAACAACTGGTCCGATTCAAAAAAATCTTTTTGCGTCTGATAGCCCATTAACCCAGGAAGGCTTTAGGCTATATATTATCACGCTGCAACCAGTAGGATCCAAGCATAATAAATACACGCGAACGAAGTCGCGGACGGCCGCTAGTCCATACTAATATATAAAGCTAAAGAGTTTTTTATTTGAACGCGCTAATCTCAGGAACTACTGGTCCGATTTAAAAAATTCATTTTGCGTTTAATAGCCCATTAATCGAGAAAGGTTTTAGGCTATATAACATCACGCTGCCAATAGGAGCGGAGTATCGCTAACTCCACGCGTACGAAGTTGCTGGCGGCCGCTGGTAAGTAATAAATTGTCTGCTGCGTACGCAATCACGATCTCCATAACTATGAAAAATATTGATAGTCGATTGCTTCATTTATTTTCGAAAAATGTGTTTGCTCAACAATGTTCGTTTCGTTTTTGTTCCAGGGCCCATAATCTGCTTTTTTTTATAAATTTGTCATTCTAATTCCAAATCGTATTGATTTTATTTTTTTAAATAATTATAAACTAGCGCTTGACCGCAATGCCGCCTGATGGTAAGCAGTGATGCGATCGTTGATGGTAAAGCGCGCTAGTTTATTAAGAGCCTATTCACTCAGAAAAACGAACGAATAGGAAGGAAGACGGCAGTCGAGCGAGGTGATGTAATGTTAAACCCAACAACACGACCAACGATGTTGCGCCAAAGGGAGATTGATCTGAAGACCCTCCACGACAAAACTCCCAACACAACAACATTAGGCCCATCGTACCCGGCACACATCGCAACACAACTGCTCAGACCCGTCCTCCGTACGGCTTCACCAGACATCATGCCGGAACACGACAAATCGCTTGGCGGCAAGGCTTTGTCTGGTGGGTGGTAACTTCTACCGGCGGCCGATGTTATGGCCTAAATTCTTTCCGAAATTTTCCCAGTCGTCTAGTAATGGTATGGTAATAGAATGACATTGCCGTATTGCCATTATTATAAAACCCGTTACAAGAAATGATTTTCTTAAAACTACTACTCAACTTGAACATTTATTAATTTGTAGTGGAGTGTCAGTGATTACATAAAATTTTGTTGTTAGACTACGAAACTTGTCAAAATCGATCTTAATGTGGTCACTGGTCGATCATTATGAAACTATTGTAATGGCTAGGACCCCAGTTACAGAACATACATTACAATAATTCCGAAACGGTAAAAATTACACCCAGAATATTTATCATCATCAACCTTTTTATCGTCCCACTGCTGGGCACAGGTCTCCTCTCATACAGAGAAGGATTGAGCGTAATCACCACGCTTGCTCAATGCGGGTTGGCGATTTCAGGCTTAAAGTCCAGGTTTCCTTCACCTTGTATTCAGCCATTGGTGTCCAAGATATACTTATTCAAATTCAAACTTTTTATTTCAGGCAGGGCCCATATATTGTTAGTAAAAAAAACTTATCCTATGTTAGTAAAAGAGAAACAGAGATCAGTTAGCGACATGAATGTGTGCACGTTCAAGTCTGTCCGCCCAGAGCCTAATAAAAGGTCCGTCGACCTTGTCCGCCAGTGTAGCTTATCAGTGTACTTATAAAGTACATATAACTTAGAAAAGGTACATTGGTACTTGCCTGACCTGGAATCGAACTCGCACATTCATACTTGAGAGGCTGGTGTTTTAACCACTAGGCCGCCACGACTCCAGAAACCAACCGATACGATCCAGAATATTAGATTATCAAAAGTAGTTTTGTAATTAGTGAATACATTTTATGAACAACAGTAAAATGTTGACTTTGAATTAGTAGTCAACATTTTATCTTCGTACACCAATTGTCGGGGTCAACAAAAGACGCTGATGAACATCGTCATAACGCCCTTGGACTGTGGTCACGCGACAATTCACAAGCCCGTTGAAGTAGAGCTACCTACCTAGAGCTGTTTCTGAGTGAATAAATGTTTTTATGTAAAACTTTCCCGTTTACTTTACATATTGGAATATTAGGAAGATAGAAAATGGAATACTGTTTATTATGGACACCATAAACGCCCTGAATAATACGACATAAGTGTATCTACGCATTTCACAAAGGCTGACATAATGGGCGGTCTTATTGCTAAGAGCGATCTTTTAAAGACTACCTTTTATATGTATAACGCGAATATTTATACGGATGGACGTTTCTTTGTTACTCTTTCACGCCATAACTACGGATCGAATTTGGATGAAAATTATCACATTTATTCATCATCAACCTTTTTATTGACCCACTGCTGGGCATAGGTCTCCTCTCATACATAGAAGGATTGAGCGGAATCACCACGCTTGCTCAATGCGGGTTGGGGATTTCAGACTGAGTTTCGAGTTGTCTCCTGTATTGACGCGTTTGTATCGCCTCTCATTTAGGACTGGTATAGTGCACAAGTCCAGGAAGCTTGCCAACGTGCAGCCCGTGCCCAAAAAGGGTAGTTGTGCCGATCTTTCCAACTATCAGCAGATTTCAATCACCTCTATACTTTGAAAAATTATGGAGCGTGTGTTGAACTCGCGCCTCTTAGC
Source organism: Sesamia inferens (assembly GCA_037179545.1). Lineage (NCBI taxonomy): Eukaryota > Metazoa > Arthropoda > Insecta > Lepidoptera > Noctuidae > Sesamia > Sesamia inferens. The sequence goes on from CM073950.1 coordinate 18,018,924, forward strand.
AAACCTGGAAGGTTACGATCTCCTCAGTGACCGACAGTACAAGATTCGAAATTGGTCAATTAGGGATCTACTAGTGTATGCCACTCACTTGTGGGGCGAGGCCCTCGAGAGAAATGGGGAAGCGATTGCTGTCTCCCTTGATGTCTCGAAGGCCTTCAACCGGGTATGGCACGCTGGCCTTTTGAGTAAGCTGACTGGCTGGGTAAAAGACTTCCTGACTGAACGGTCCCTCCGAGTTGTTGTCGACGGATGCTCATCTGAGCCCAAGTCGACTAATGCTGGTGTTCCTCAGGTGTCTGTTCTCTCTGCAACTCTGTTCCTGCTGCATATTAGACATATGTATGCAGATGACAGCACAGTTGAGAATCAATCCGGTCCGAAAGAGAGGCTATGGTAGAGCGAACGAGTGTTGCACTACAAGCAGTCTCCGAATGGAGCATTGCCAATCTTGTAGCATTCAATGCCGCAATCCCGCTTGATGGTAAGCAGTGACGCGATCGTTGATGGTAAAGCGCACTAGTTTATTAAGAGCCTATTCACTGTAGCCTTGAAAACACTCAAATTGTAGTCCGACGAAAACACCACCGCTGGCAAATTGTACCAATCCCTCAATGTACGCGGTATAAAGGAGGAGCGAAACGCTTCGTCCGGAACATAGTGGTGTTAACAACGTAAGGGTGGAAACTAGCAGTACGACGGGTCGTCGGATGGTGGAACGGAGTTGGGGCAATTAAATCATGCAATTCCCTCGCACACTCCCCAAAATGCATCCTATAGAACACCGAAAGGCTGGCTATTCTACGCCTGTGCTCTAGGCTTTGGAGACCGTCTCGAGTTACATCAGGGTCACCGACCAGCCTCTTCGCACGCCTCTCCACTGAATCCAAAGTGGATTGTTAAATTGATGTATACTCAAAAGTCTGAGCTTTTGTAATACAGCACGGAAGTTTATTGGTTCAATTTACTATCAGCAAGAACCGAATTCACATTGTTCATTTTATAGAACCATAACTTTTATTGCAACTAAAACTAACAATACTCTAATATTTACTCAATGTCCATAGACTACAAACTATAAAGCCGAACGTTCACCGGCCGCCTAAACTAAATGAAAACTAAAGTCAGTGAACTAAGCTAGGCTAAACTAGAACTATGTTGTTCATCCACCAATAAATAAGCGCACGAAGGCTCACTGTACAAACATGTTCGAACAATACTATCGACAGGCGTCAGAGGGGCAAGGCAAGGGGGTGAGAGGCGCTTAGTTTAGCTCAGTTAGTTACGGATCGGCAGCACCACCAAGTTAGTTCCACTTAGCTGGGGCATTTCACGTAGCTTATCTGGCATAGTTTTCGGTGTACGCACATGTATAAAAAATTGGCTCAACTATGTGAGCTAAGCTGAACTAACTTAGTTTAGCCGGCGGTGGACGTTCGCCTTAACAGTTCGTTCACTCAACCGTTTTCAAAATAGCAAACCTATCAAGAAACGCTCACAGTCTGCTCCCATTATAATCATCGATATATTTCACAAGCTATCGAAATAAATAATTAACTGGCACCGTTTTGACGTTCTACTTAAAGTTAATAATCGTTTGGCACTTTAATAAATCGATGTTAACACGCGACCGACTCACGATTTCAGACTTAATTACAGTCAAGCTCTTTTGTAAAAGAAAAAAAAAAATGAACACAAAGCTGCTATGATTTTAAGAAATGCTTTTATATTTTTACTCGTTTTTTTTTCATAAATCGAATTAATCAAAGGCAATCGGCCTTTGAATAATTCGAGTTATTGGCCTAGGTCACCAGACGGCGCGTTGTCCTATGTTAATTTTCAAGTTCTTCAGTTTGAATCCATAATGTATCTAAATAGGTTGCTGCAGACAGAATTAAGTAAAAAGGGGGATTACTGACCCATACAATATACGATACGAGGACAGTGCTTCGAATCAAACCATATCCCTTTTGTTATTGTTTTAAATTATCGTTTACCTGCATTTCGGATAACCCAAAGAATGCCCATACAGCAATTAACATGGGTATATAATGTTCCCACTCCTCAGACATAAGCCTCCTTTCGGTGTGAGAATGGTCCGTAATCTATCACTGGGGTCTCAGGTTGGTAGATAGCACATGTCTTCGAAGCATGGCTCTAGGACATGGGTTTCCTAATGATGTTTTCCTTTACCGTTTTGAGAACAGCGGTGGTGAAAAAATTTACACAAAGTTATTTTTTTTTTATAATAAAATGTATGTACAATAGATTCTCAATAAATCATCATCATCATCATTTCAGTCGAAAGACGTCCACTGCTGGACATAGGCCTCCCCCAAGGTTCTCCATGACGACCGGTCCTGCGCCTCCCGCATCCAGCGGTTTCCCGCGACCTTCTCCAGGTCGTCGGTCTACCTTGTCGGGGGCCTACCCACGCTACGTCTTCCGGTGTGTGGTCGCCACTCGAGAACCCGTCGGCCCCATCGGGCATCGGTCCTACGGGCAATGTGTCCAGCCCACTGCCACTTTAGTGTTGCAATTCTTCGGGCTATGTCGGTTACTCTGGTTCTTCTGCGGATCTCCTCATTCCTGATTCGATCGCGCAGTGAAACCCCAAGCATAGCCCTCTCCATTGCCCTTTGAGTGACTTTGAGCCTTCGTATAAAGCCCATTGTTAGCGACCACGTCTCAATTCCATAAGTCATCACTGGCAACACACACTAGTCGAAGACTTTTGTCTTGAGACACTGCGGTATTTCGGACGAGAAGATTCTACGTAGCTTCCCGAAAGCAGCCCAGCCGAGTTGGATTCGACGATTGACCTCTTTCTCGAAGTTTTCTCAATAATTAAAATAGAATAAATTAAAATTCTCTAAATCAAATTGAAGATGCATAAAAGTAAACTTGAGTTATTTTAGAATTGATCAATCTTGCAATTTACCAAATGAAGGTACGATAGGTACATTGTCTATACTAATATATAAAGCTGAAGGGTTTCTTTGCTTGTTTGAACGAGCTAATCTCAGGAACTGCTTGCCCGATTTGAAAAATTCTTTTTGCGTTGGATAGCCCATTAATTAACCCTATATATTTAGGCTATATAATATCAATCGTATCACTGTGACCAAAAAGAGCGGAGCATAACAGAAAATTAAAATGGCCCCTAGTTTATCATAAAAGGAGAAGCACTCTTGTTCTCTCTGTCGCCTGGAGCACAGGCGTAGAGTAGCCAGCCTTTCGGTCTTCTATAGGATGCATTCTGGTGACTGTGCAAGGGAATTGCATGATTTAATTCCCCCATCTCCGTTCCATCATCGGACGACCCGTCGTACGGCGAGTTTCCACCCTTACGTTATTGACACCAAAGCGATCCGGACGAAACGTTTTGCTTCCTCCTTTATACCGCGCACATCGAGGGATTGGAACAATTTGCCAGCGTCGGTGTTTCCGTCGGACTACAATTTGAGTGTCTTCAAGGCTAGAGTGAATAGGCTCTTAATAAACTAGCGCGCTTTACCATCAACGATCGCATCACTGCTTACCATCAGGCGGGATTGCGGTCAAGCGTTGGTTTATAATTTATAAAAAAAAAAAATGAAAGTTTTATAAATGCGAGGCGAGGTGGTGGCAGGCCACCCAAATGGTGGGAATAACTGGTGACAAAACCAAAAAGTAGACGCGCGGACTTACGGAAGATGGACAGAGTGAAGGCATCTGGGCAATGGTCTCCCATTGCCCAGGTTTTGGACATTGTAGCCTTGAATAAAATAAATTTCTTCTTCTACGACCGAAAAGAAGTAGATGAAATTCGCTATCAAAATACTGTTTTGATAGCACATATGCTGGACTCTCGTCTGGATTTCTTTATGGCAAATTTGGGTGCTGTGAGTGACGAACGAGGTGAGAGGTTCCATCAGAACATTTCCTTAGTGGGGAAGCGTTATCAAGGGAAATGGAGTCCAGGAATGCTAGCGGACTATTGTTGGGGAAGAAAACATCTTGAGGAAACCTGGACTTTAAGTCTGAAATCGCCAACCCGCATTGAGCAAGCGTGGTGATTACGCTCAATCCTTCTCTGTATGAGAGGAGACCTGTGCCCAGCAGTGGGACGTTAAAAAGGTTGATGATGATGATGATGATTGTTGGGGACTTAAAAGGGGCCTACCAGAAGCCAAAGACTGAAAAAAATCGTAAGTATCTATTACATATTGAGGAATAATTCTGTAAGCGTGGCTGATTTCTGTACTTTTTACGAAAATATCTTTGATGTCACATGAAAGCCTAATATGTAATTTTTTTTCATTGATATACTATTGTTTGGTGGCCCTAGTATATTAATAATTTGATATAAATTTTCATGTGACAAAAAAAAATTACAAATTTGTTAACCAGTGTAACTTTCAAAAGTCCTTGTTTAACAATTATTGTTAACTGTCTATGTTATATAAACTTTATGAACTATATAAAACAATACTCCCCACAGCCAATACTTACACACTTACAACTCAAAAATCATTATTCACAACAAAAACACCGAATCACGTCCATTTAATCACATGAAAAACTCATAATTCTGACACATTTAGGTTAAAAATGACATAGTTAGATCCCTATAATTTCGGTCGCGTGCCGATAAAAAGATTTCTTTATCGGATTACCGTGTGTAGCCACCACATCGCGTTTCTTAGTTTACCTTCGCCTAAATTAAACTCTTTTGTTGGGGCTATATTTTGTCCAGGCTATTGTTGGCTATACTGGACCATTGTGTGGTTTTGTTAATTACTTTTTTTTAGGGTACCGCTCTGGTTGAGTTTTGTGATGTGTATTGTAAGTATATTTTGCTGGTGAGCTGGAATAACTTGATAATTTGGAGTAAGTCCAAAAGTAAGTTGTAACCTGTATTCTGGAGTTTGAAAGTCGGACAACAAATATCAAGGGGTTGTTTTATTCAATTACTAGGTTGTAGAGATTAGATAGGTGGAGCAGTGGTGGTCTAATGTAGGTCGTAAGTTCGAACTTCATCAGGCGCTTTATTTTGTGTAAATTATTTCATCACCACTGCTCTGAATACGGTAAAGGAAAATATAATTTTTTCTGTGTCGCGGGTGCATATAAAGTCACATACACAAACAGCCAGACCCGCAATAACAAATTGTAGTCCATACAAAGATTTGTTCCGTACGGGAATCGAACCGGCGATAGCGCAGTAGTCGATCGCTTAACCACTGCGTCAATCGTGTCGTCAAATGATTACGTCATATGATTCACGACTGTAAAACATGTATTGTTACGGGCTAGGGGTACTAAAACGCCGGTTAAGGGTTGCGAAATTTATTGGCAACGAAGGTACAGTCGATTGTAGGCAATGACAAGTAGAATGTTGCTGATGTTGCACCGAAGTCTACCCTTACGTCTACGAAGTGCGTATTGTAAACACACAATAACACTACAGATGTTACTTCACGTAGTACTCAATGTTCTCGTTACAGTTGTCGCAGTAGGTATTCTCAAAGATCGCTTCTTAATCGTCGCTGTTTTCGTATCGCTAGTCGAATGCAGACTGACTCTTCGCTGGCGCCACGGCGCTATATATAGGCCAGCTGATCGAACATTTCAGAACCGTCTAGACGTAATAATAACAGCGCATAACTTCGAGTACATTCAGTAGGTACCTACGGTAATTCCCGGAAACGGGTTTCTAGAAATTTCGATGTCGTCACTTAGTTGACAAAATTGATGAAACCTGTACCATTCGATAGGCCACCCTAAGTCTAGGAATGCGTTTTTATATTACACCTATAAAATGACTAGGTCTCGAGTTATAGGGCTTAAAAGTTACGCACTGCATGTCACGCGATATTGAACCTTATGCCCTCGACATAAGATCCATTCGTAACAGTATTTTATAAAATGTATATTATTATTATCCTTATTTTGACCTCAAATGTCATGAATTCATAAAATATTGATTCAATGGGGCAATTCTAAAGAGTTCTATTGATGATTTAAATTCTTTAAGCACATTTGTTTTATCATATTTCGATTGGCATATTATCGGATGCTGCTTAGACAGCTTCCGTGGCGTAGCGGTAGCGAACGCGGCCGTTCCGCAAGCAGGCGCGGGTTCGATCCCCGCGCATAGCAAATATTTGTATGCATGAATATGAATATTTGCACTGGTCTGGTCGTGCCTCGGAAAGCATGTTAAGCCGTTGGTCCCGGTTGCCATACGAACATCTGGTGGCAGTCGTTACGGGTTGTTGGAGCCCTCAAATGTCCAAACAATTATTCCAACTGCAATGCTTAGATATCGCCTTCGGGTTGTGGAGGTCAGACGGCAGTCGCTTCACGGAAAATATCGAAGTTTAGCCCAAATCAGCAGTTAGACTGGTAAAGCGGACCCCAGACTCCAAAGCTGAAAAGCTACGGATGCGACTGGGATTAACGCTGAGATGATTATGATGATGATTATCGGATACTGCTGTACAATATGCAGGAAAGAAATTGTAATTTTGCGAGCTACCTCCAATTGAGCAATCTTTCAGCACAAATACAAATCACAATAATTCTTTTTATCCATTTATAATCATTTTATCATCAACTTTCTTTTGTACTTATCCCAACTGATTTGGAACAGCGCAGCATGCCTTCTTTCGCCAATAGAATAGAATACTCTTTATTATGTACACCAAATAGATTACAGAACATAAATAAAAAGATTTTATAAAGGGTGACACAAGGGCGGTCTTATCTCTAACTAGCGGCCGCCAGCGACTTCTTTCGCGTGGAGTTAGGTATGCTCCGCTCCTATTGTCGTAATCCCACCGTGATGTTATATAGTCTAAAGCCTTCCTGAATTAATGGGCTATCCAACGCAAAAATAATTTTTCAAATCCGACCAGTAGTTCCTGAGATTAGCGCGTTCAAACAAACAAACAAACTCTTCAGCTTTATATATTAGTATAGAGTATAGATTAACTTATTTGATTTTAAATATCCTTATTTTTTTTTTATTAGCCTACTTGGTGTCCTTCTCCTTTCAAAGGCCTCTCCTTTCTGTGTTCAAACCTTCCCGTCTTGTGCGATCTCTGGCCAGATCGCCTCTGCAAATATTGCCAGATCGTCACACCACTATCGCCGTGGTCTACCCAGACAGCCATGGCCTATCTCAGGCGTCCAGTGAGTGACGAACTTTACCCATCTCTCAATAATATTTATTTTACATGTAATATCTACTATATCTATCTATTTGTACCATAATGTTTAACAATTATGTCCGCGCATATAAAATATTAAACAGTAGAACAGTTCGCTTCCCATGAGAAAAAATTTGAATCGGACCAGAAGTTCCGTAGTTTAACCTTTGCAAACAAACTACATACCCCAAATTTTAATATATTATTTTCTTACGAGCTTACAATATAATATAGAAAAAACAGTAACCTCTTATTCTGGTTGGTTAGGTTAAAAGAAATTAAAAAACCTCGCTATACGTAGACAAGTAACGCCATCTCGGTGTGTTGCCCTGAATCCATTGGTGAGGCGAATTACTAAGGTGTCAAATGTTGTTTTACATAGTAGCTAGTATAAGTGCAGCCATCTGCAGGATGTTATGGGAAATTAACACTCAAAGACTGGAGGTAAGATTATAAGATAAAACTTAAATTACGGTAACTAGGGATTTAATTGAACTAACTTTATGTAGCCATTAAAAAGTCCTGCCTTTTCATCGATATTGAAAATATAATCTTAGTTTGCATTTGTTTGCTGTAGACTCCGTAAATTCATATTTTTTGTATCATTTATTATAAAGAAATGAGTTCTTAGTAACTAATACAATGTAGCCTTTAAGACCAATAAGCAATTTAAATCTTACTTCATTTTTTGCGTGATTATTAAATCTTACTGATTAAGACCAAAAAAGAAAACAGTTAATAGTGGTAGGTATATTGAGTGATAGTCGAAATCATAACGAAATAATTACATATAAATAATAGTTTAATGGTTTTTAGCTGTAGCTTGGATTATTGTAGGTACCATACACACAGATTATTTCACAGTGTATTTCATTCGGAAAAAGATAAGACGTATAAGCAAATCTTTTTTACTGTTCGTTCAACCGATTTTCACTCCTATTGTTTTAGTAGCATGACAAACGGTAGCTGCAGTTAATAGCTGGCAATTTAGTGACCTTTTTTTGATGGTTTATTCTATTATTTCACCTTTATGCGAATGGAATAGAAGTCAAAATCGGTCGTTTGCTTGTCTTATCTCATTCCGAACGATGTCTAAGCAGCAAATATATTCTCTTTTCCCTTCATATATGATAAATGATTTACTTTCTGTAAGTAGGTTTATATAAACACTGTTACAAGTCATATCTTTCCTCTTCTTTTTCTTAACTAGATCAGTACAGCGTTTTCTGTCTGACTACTCTAGTAAAAAAGGTCGAAACAAACTCAGAGGTCACAGTATCTTTTAAAGTACAGATATAATCTTGGTCGGATTACGAATATATGAAGATAATGTAAAGTCGATATCTGAAATGCAAAACAACCACACAGGTTGAGTGGTGATAACTAACAGCACAGCAAAAACAAAAAAAAAACACATTAGTCGTCATATTCACAATAAATAATAGACATTTGACAGCCTCCGTGGCGTAGCGGTAGCGAACGCGGCCGTTGCGCAGGGAGGCGCGGGTTCGATCCCCGCACAGTGCAAATATTTGTATGCATGAATATGAATATTTGCACTGGTTTGGTCGTGCCTCGGAAAGCACGTTAAGCCGTTGGTCCCGGTTGCCATACGAACATCTGGTGGCAGTCGTTACGGGTTGTTGGAGCCCTCAAATGTCCAAACAATTGTTCCAACTGCAATGCTTAGATATCGCCGTCGGGTTGTGGAGGTCAGACGGCAGTCGCTTCACGGAAAATATCGAAGTTTAGCCCAAATCAGCAGTTAGACTGGTAAAGCGGACCCCAGACTCCAAAGCTGAAAAGCTACGGATGCGACTGGGATTAACGCTGAGATGATGATGATGATGATGATTCACAATAAATAATAGAATACTTTACGAAATCAAGAAAGGTTTACAACGTTAGTTTTTGTTTATACGAAAACTGACTATAGTTTGTTCAGAATAAGCAACTGAATCGATTTGATACACACTATCAGCGTTTTTGCAAAGGTCCGGCAGTACTTCACACCAGGGCAGCTTCTAATGTTGTACAAAGCACAGGGCCGTTCGTGTGTGGAGTACTGCAGCCACATTTGGGCTGGTGCTGCCAAGTGTCACCTGGCCACTTTGGATTCAGTGGAGAGGCGGGCGAAGAGGCTGATTGGTGACCCTGATTAAACTCGAGTTGGTCTCCAAAGCCTAGAGCACAGGCGTAGAGTAGCCAGACTTTCGGTGTTCTATAGGATACATTTTGGGGAGTGTGCGAGGGAATTGCACGATTTAATTCCCCCATCTCCGTTCCACCATCGGACGACCCGTCGTACGGCGAGTTTCCACCCTTATGTATGTTGTTAACACCTCTACAATCCGGACGAATCGTTTCGCCTCCTCCTTTATACTGCGTACATCGAGGGACTGGAACAATCTGCCGGCGGCGGTGTTTCCGTCGGACTACAATTTGAGTGTCTTCAAGGCTAGAGTGAATAGGCTCTTAATAAACTAGTGCGCTTTACCATCACCGATTGCGTCACTGCTTATCATCAGGCGGGATTGCGGTCAAGCGCTGGTTTATAAATTAATAAAAAAAAAAAAGAAAAATGGGTTTCTTTTTGACAGTCCTACAACATTTATTACGTTATTTATATTGTTGAACTGACACATCTTTGGAACATACACAGCAATGGATTAGCAATATACTTCAATTCGATTCTAATAGTATTAGAATGCTGATTTATCGCAAATGAAAATTAAAAAAAAAGATATATTACCTATACCGTTTTCATACTACAGATACCTTATTTATACGCCTTTAACCACACATTTTCCCTAGTTATCTCAAAACACTTAATACCTATACAAAGTAACTGAATCCGAGCTAACCCAGCGTCCAGTGAAGGCTTCATTAATTACGTCGCTAACAAGACGTATCGGTTAACTTTGAGAATAAACACAAGCCGACGGCTAAACTTATTAACTCTAGTTAAGTTAGCAATGACTTTGACGTTTGAGGGCGAGAATGACAGCGCGGTTTCAAGTCTTGTTCATTTTAGTTATTTATAGAAAAGATTTAGCCTCCCGTGACTTCGCTTGCGATCCGGGATGACAAAAAAATAGCCTTTGTTTCTGGACCTGGAGGTAATTTCCGACGATCGATACACTTGGTATAAGTGTTTAAAAGCGAAGTAGGGGTAAAGTGAAACAAGCAGATTTTTGCTATTGTACATAACGGCGCATGACTGGTTAACTTTGAATATTGTGATCTGTTTTGTGTCAGTATCAATTGTCCGTAAATTACTCTACTATTTTTTGAAGTCGATTAATCGATCGGTATTCGAATAAATTATGATTTTTATTAGAGCAGGTAACACCATGGAGCGAATGGTAACATCGACTGGAATTTGACATAGCGAGTGATCGTTAGCGCGGGCATTCTTAATTATTTGCTCAAGATTTGATCAAGTGTGTTGGTCATTCTCAAACCCAGTGGCTTTTATTTATTTTAATCTGAGATTATCAATACCCTTACTATTAAATTGATCTAAGTGTCTGTACAGTGAAAATAATAAGATTTTTTTTTTAATATTTTCAAACTAGCGCTTGACCGCATTCCCGGCTGATGGTAAGCAGTGATGCAATCGTTGATGGTACAGCGCGCTATTTTATTAAGAGCCTATTCACTCAGAAAAACTGAGCGAATAGGAAGGAAGACGGCAGTTGAAAGAGGTGATGCAATGTTAAACCCATCAACACCACCAACGATGCTGCACCAAAGGGATATTGATCTGAAGACCTTCCACGACCAACTCCCAACGGAACAACATTTGGCGCATCTTACCCGGCACACATCACAACATAACTGCTCAGACCCATCCTCCGTACGGCTTCACCAGACATCATGCCGGAACACGACAAATCGCTTGGCGGCAAGTCTTTGTCTGGTGGGTGGTAACTTCTGCCAGCGGCCGATGTTATGGCCTACCACTGAGAAGATTCGAACATCATACTATAGTTATTGTTCAACGTTTTATCGAAATACCGCCCACGATGGATGCTCATGCGGATGAGAACACACCTCAACTATCCGGAACTTCGGCCGCGCCTTCCTGGCGTTTTCCCCGTTAAACATAATATTAGTTTGAATTATAAAGTGGTGTTCTAAAACTTCTAAAGGTCTTAAAGAAAAATAAAACACATCGGAGGTTTATTGTGAAAGACGGCATTGTTGAGATCTGTCGGCCATGTCACAGGCCGGGGGAAACAATCAGACTTATTATCTCCGGGTTCTCTCGTCTAGAGAACAGAAAGTACTTGTACAGACTCAAACTTGGAACCAGGATAATTCATCAGAAACTTGCTCTCAAATACAACCTTGTGAAATCGGAAGTGCCGTACTACAGGTATCGCCTGGAGTCTGTTCTCGAAAATGGCAATATCACATTGTACTGAGATCGATCCTGCATCACTGACAGGACCATTGTTGCAATAAGCTTGATATAATAATGGTAGATCGATCAGAACAGCGTGCATTGATTTTTGACATAACCAACCCGCATGATGAGAACCCCTTGAAAGCTGAGAAAGATGCACAAATCAAGTATCATGACTTGGCTCGCGAGATTATTGACATAAGTCAGTTGGGCACGAAGTTTAGAAAAAAAAATTGAGAAACTTTTCAAATTTTTCGTTCGAAAAAAACCTAATCTGGACCATCATGAACAATAGAGATGTTTCCTGGGTGAAAAAAAATGATTCTATTCAGTCCGTCATTCAGATTATAGAAAAATATCGGATACGTATATTTTGTTTTATCAAATCAATAAAAATTGACAAATATAAAAGGCATCAAAGATCAGGAGTGGTGGCTGGTGACGTTACTGCTCGCTAAAAAGTGTAGCGTGCAGTGACGTCACACGAGTTTTCAACGCACTGTGTCGTCTTCATTTTTTGTTTATATGAAAAAAGAAAAAATACGTCTCTAGTACCTATTTTTTAGAAATCTGACTGACGGACTAATTAGTTTTTTTTAGTCAACTACCCTATTATAAGAATAAAAAATAAGCAAATCCGGCCATTTTTGTGGATAAAATGTTGACACCGGTACGATCTTGTAAAATATTTCACCTCATTTTTTATACCGCGAACATCGAAGGCCTAGAACAATTTGCCAGCGGCAGTCACCCTGTCTATCTACAATTTAAATATCGTTTAAATTGTAATTGTTTAAGTTGTTGTATCATTTAATATACAATATATATATATATATATATATATATATATATATTAAGTCTTTTTGTGTGAATAGGCTCTAAATAAACTAGTGCGCTTTACCATCAACGATTGCTTTACTGCTCACAAAAATAATAATCGTCAAAGAGCATCAAAAACTTCATATGCAAATGAAGTTTTTGATGCTCTTTGACGAAAACTGTCAGTAGAAAACATGCATTTACGACTATGTTCCTTTAGTGGCCAAAAATAGACCAGGTCTCTGGTCATATGAAGAGCCGATCAACGGCTTGGCGTTATCTTGAAAACTTAAGTGCACACTCGGACCCCATGACCGGAACCAGGGCGTGGTCCTGTGTTTCGACCCTAAACGATAAGAACTAAGTCCCCAAGAGATTGGATTTTGTTTATAATAAATGTTTATACTAAGCAAAGTACATATGAGCACTTAGAAACCGAAACAGGTGAAAACACAAAACTTCTTGGATCAAGTATCTCACTACCCACACTCTGCTTAAATCCTTCACAAAACTTCATCTACCCTCTGAAAAGTATTTGAATTTTAAACTCGGTATAGTGTTGTGAAAGTTATCGACATTTTTCAAATTCACCCAACTTATACATACTTTTTATTTGCTCCTAGTGTTATTTCGTTCAAAGTTTTATCGTTAAACTCGGAAAGTTTTCAAAATTTTGCAACCTGTATGTATCTTTTGCGATGTTTCATTTGGTATATTTTAGATTAATGGCGTCTTTTAGTCTAGTGGGATTAAAAAATGGTTAGGCACATTTTTCGAACATATGGAGCAATGGATGATAAATGATTCCAACTGATACTAATAATGACAAGAATTGAACTTCTTATTCATGAAATGAAATGAAATCGTTTATTAAGCAAGCAGGATCACCGATCACTTTTACACGTCATAGTATGTCTTTTTTTTTTTTTTTTAAACTAGATGAAGCCGGCATTTCCTAACTGACTACCTCTGAGAAGAAATAGCCGAAACAAATTCAGGGATCATCGTCTTTTTTAAAGTCCAGACATTAAAAATGTAAATGTTTACAATAATTTACGTTATAATTACGCATATTGCTTAATAACAATGCTTAACACAGCGAGCAGCTCAGTCCCAAGCCTCTCTATCCTCTAAATAATCTGAGATTTTATAATACCCCTTTTTGCAAAGTTTGGCCTTTATATAGGTTTTATATCGTTTAATGGGTAAGTTTCGAATGTCCATGGGTAGCTTGTTGAAAAAGTGTATACATTGACCCATGAACGAGTTGCCTACTCTGTGGAGACGAGTGTGATGTACAGCAAGATTGTGTTTGTTCCTGGTATTTATATTATGAATATCGCTTATTTTCTTAAAATTAGATATATTTTTATTTTCATTCCCGAGGTTTTCACTCTAAGGTGACGGTATGCGTGTGTTGTAGAAAGTCTACCATTTTCTTTGACATGTCATATTATTACATCGAGGTATTGAATAAAGAAGCCATCATTATAATTATCTATCGATGAACCCGACAAGCATCGTCGTGAAAACTCTTCTTAAGCACCCCGACAGCCAGAGTAGGCATCTAGTGCATCTGACTGTTGCTAGAATGAGATATCAAAAAGTTTTCACCAGGGATGTAAACAATTGGGCACGATACAAATTGGCCCCCTCTTTTTTTCGATCCCCGGCTTCGATCCCCGGCCAGGTCATGACGGGAAACGATCTTTTCCTGATTGGCCTGGGTCTTGGATGTTTATCTATATATGAATCTATTATAAATATAGTATCGTTGAGTTAGTATCCCATAACACAAGTCTCGAACTTACTTTGGGGCTAGCTCAATCTGTGTGATTTGTCCGTATATATATATATTTTTTTCAATTATAAACTAGTGCTTGACCACAATCCCGCCTGATGGTAAGCAGTGATGCAATCGTTGATGATAAAGCGTGCTAATTTATCAAGACCCTATACACTCGAAAAAGCTGAGTGAATAGGAAGGAAGACTGCAGTTGAGCGAGGTGGGGCAATGCTAAACCCAACAACATGACTAACGATGCTGCGCCAGAGGGAGATTGATCTGGAGGCCCTCCACGACCAAACTGTCGACACAACAACATTTGGCGCATCGTAAACGGCACACATCGCAACAAATACGGCTTCTCGTAAGCTCTATAGAGCTTACCACGGTTGCATTTGCTATTAAAGAGCAGTGAAAATTTCTTGAGCTAATCTCAAGAAATTTATGTTAATAAATTTTCTTAGACTTTTAAAATAACTAAGAAGGGGTTTCATTTTAAGTATTTTAATTTTTGTGCTTCGATGCCAACCCTATATTATTATATTATTAAGTTGACACTTCAAAGTATGGGCGACAGCAAGTTAACCCGTAACTGATAGAAATTCCTAATCAATTTTGAGCTTTAATATTTTAAGCATAAAGTTGAAAATGTAATAAAGAAATCTGGCAGATTGTAGTAGCTTCATATGCTGTCGAGTGTACCTTCTAGTTTACAATAATTTTAACCAAAATTAATAATAATTATCGAGTATATTCACATGCCAAAATGATTCATTAGGAACCTTCCTTGCCCCTTTGCCTTAGGTGACTCTGGTAAGGCAATGATCTGATGATCAATGACCTGACCTGAAAGGTGACTGAGGGTTAGAGGGAGATAGAAGATAGAACAAAAATGGTGCGAAAAAGGGAGGAAGGTCTCTACATTCCGACACTTTTCGCAGCAATTATTTTCTAAGAGACCAAGAATTCTCAAAAATTATTGTAGAATATTAAGTACTTACTATAATACATAATTTCACATTTAAATTTATTTGATAAAAGTTAAGAATAATTTTTACGTAAGTTTACTTTTATTATAATATAGATATGCTTACCTACTTAGCAGTTGCCATGGAAATACATATATAAGTTAATCTGAATATACCTGTATTTTTTTTAATACCTACACAAAAAATTCTATGATGTCTCTGATTTTTTAATGAGTCCAGTAGCTTAGGAGATTCGGGCACTATCTAAACGAAACTCCCTTTTACATAAAATAAAAAAAATATGAAAAAAGTGCCGCGTAAAAAAGTACTCACTCATGTCACTGATATGTGCGTAAAGTGCGGTTGTGTGCGTCAGGTATCCGTCACCGTTGGATAAATATCTCAAGAGTGGGAACCCTGCGCGAAACGTGCCAGCCTAGCCCGCTGCAGTAGGGCGCCGTTCATATAGACACGAAATATTTAAATGTCATCTTAACAAGCGCCATTTTTTGTTTAGAAAATGTTTGTGACGTCTGGAAAGGAGGTTTGAACTAATAGTTTTAGCGGGAAAAAAAGTGTTCTTTTTTCAAAGTTACTTTCCTTTTTATTGATATTTATTACTATTTTTTACGCTGTAAAAAGGTGTTACGAGATTTGGAAACTTTTTACTAACAATATAATATTATTAATGTGTTGCTAAGAAAAACTATGAAGAAAAACACGAAACTTTCCATAATTGAATAGTCTGGTACAATAATATAAACTGTCATGAATTTTTAAATTCAGTACATTAAGCAGAAAACAGTAGGTGTCATTATTATGAATATGATATATAAAATATCATCAACTTATACGAATTCGTAGATAAAATAAAAATACGAGACTATTTTTATGACTACTTACTTGCAGCTTATTCCACGAAAACTAAAAAAGACAATACCAAGATCTCGTCGAATTTTATGTAACTTTTATTAAGTAAATAAAATTTTATCTCACAGAGCCTACTTCGGTAACCACGGCTTAACAAAGTACGCATACGGCAATGCCTACTGCGCATGTCCGTGCCTCACTCATTCCGGACTATTTGTTTTGTCGTTACACTATCAAAAAGCTTCGGATTGCTCGCATAGTAGCATCTTCCTTGCTAATTGGGTGATATCCGAACGTTCCTTGGCTGTCAAGCAGCCCGTGGTATTGTGTGCAAGTGTGTGCGATATCCGAACGCGCGAAATCAATCAGCCGTCTGTCAAGAGTTCGCGCCAATAGTTGACGTTTGCCCGCGTGTGGCCGCTCGTTCGGAATTTGAATAACTTGACGTTTCGTGAGTGCTCTTTACCGGTGATTTGTGGTCCTTGTTGGGTAAACATTCGCACCTGTGCTATCCGCAATACGACAGCCGCAGATTCCACTTGCGTGCTATCGTGGACCGTAAAACATACGAAAAACTTCGAACTTTAAATTTAAAAACAATCCAATTTAGTGTAAACCCAGTTTAAAAACTAAAAGTCTTCTTTGCGGACTCAAGATGAATATAACATCTACGACGGACGGTGAGTATGAATTTTTAAATTGCGAACATCTGCAATATATAAAGTACCTAATTGCTTGCAATCCCTGGATGCGCACCTCTGCGGAACTTGCAGCACACACCGAATTGAACTTTAAAACTGCCGCATTAGGACGAAATTTTATCAGCAATTGCTCATAACTTCTTTTAATCGTTTAAGCTTTATCGTTGCAGCAATAAGGTTGAGAATTGTGTGTAATGTGTTAACTGTCATTAGGTATAGTGATATATCTTTGCGCGTTTCCGAGCCTAAACGAATGTTTGCGTGTGTGGATGTTCTCAATGTTGGATTACGGTACTTATTTATTATTGTTTTAGTCTTAAATTGCTTTAGTCAGGCGAATAGTATCTTTGTTGAATAAACTTTGGAACATAATGTCTCTATTACGGGATCTATGAAGAAAATGGGGTCGAAATGGAAGCCATCGTTCATTCTGCTCTGCTAACATTGCAGATTCTGAATATTTGATGAGTTTCTGACTACGTTAGACTGTTCCAGTTCTAATAGTATGCAAGAGGTCATTCTAAGTCATTAATAATCCATTAAAATATGTTCGATGTGCAAAGTTTATGTACATTTTTAAAGACTGCGGTCTAAGAGGTGAATACATTGACATTAAGTGTCGTCACAAATGTATTCTTGACAGAATATACTGCAGATTGAAGCCACAGTGTAAGAGAGATGAGAAGGCTTCACACACGTATTCAAATGGCTCTTTTTACAAAGATATTATTAACACGCAAACGACACATGAATTCAGCATATAATTTTAACGCGCTAATCTCAGGAACTACTGGACCGATTTGAATAATTCTTTTTGCGTTGGATAGCCTATTAATTCACGAACGATTTAGGCTATATAACATCACGCTGCGATTAATAGGAGCAAACGATAGAAAACCCTGACATATCTTTTTCTTAGACATTTAAATTGTAGTCAGACGGAAACACCGCCGCCGGCAAATTGTTCCAGTCTTTGACGAAGCGAAACGTTTCGTCCGAATCGTAGTGGTGTCAACAACGTAAAGGTGGACAATTTTTTTACCTCCTTTTGCGAAGCAGTGATGCTGGCAAAGGAGGAGGCGGAGCGCGTGAGGCAACGGGAATCCCAGCGCCCTCACGCCACTAGCCGCCGCAGGAGACGCCCAGGTCGGGAGACGACACCTAACTCCCAGCCACCGTAGGCACGGGCCTGCCCGGTAAGGACCAGGCCCGAGTCGACGGCGCGTCGTGTTTCACGCGCGCCTCACATCGTGACGGGGTCCATGAAGACCGATGCCTCCTGGGTCAGGGTTGCGGGTTGGTTAAACAAGAAACCGTGGCCCTGGCCGTCGCACAGGCAAGTGAAGAAACACGGGTGGGTTTTAGTCAGTAAAAGTCTGACACGCCCTTCCGCTCCCCCAGAGCGGGAGAAGTCATTTGATGATTTTTATCACAAAAAAAGGTGGACAATTTGTTTCATTGTTGTAATTGTATCGGACAATTTATGATTTTATTATTGCTATTTGTTCGATACAATTTGTATACGGCAGCCATTTCGAATGTTCGACATCGTTGATTGCATTTAACTTGGAGTTTTGATTTCAAATGAGAGTCTAATCGTTTACTCGATTTGATGACTAGTTGATATGATATTTACATATTTATCATACATACATATTCAGCCTATATTGTTGAGACATAGGCCTCCTTTCAGTGAGAGGGAATGGGCAGTAATCTACTACGCGGGCCCAGCGCAGGTTGGTAGATGATATCTTCGAAGTTTTTGGCTCTAGGACATGCCCAGATGCCAAAAGTAAGATTCAAATACAAATTTAAAAGTAAATTATTAGCTAGCTTAAATGAGGCCAAGAATCAGCATTCCCGTGTTCCTTGACTTGCCTGTGCGTCAGGGACTACTGCATCTTTTTCAAACAACCCTCAACTCTGGCAAGCATCGATCCTTGTAGACCCCGTCACCATGTGCTGACATCGCTTTGAGGGGAGCGTGGAACAACACAACGTGTTGTCGACCCGGGCCCGGTCCTTACCGAGCGGTGAGCAATGGGCAATTTGCCGTCCGCAATCCCGCGCCTATGGCGGCCGGGAGTTTGATCGCTATTTTCGCTTAATATCACTCATCCCATATTTGGCTTGAGATTTAATTAATTGGCTACTCTTTTGCTTTTTACAATACTTGTGACTTGTTAGAGAAATTACGCATACGCCAAAATCTAAAAATCCAAAAGTTGATGATTTGATAGACTTTTGATAAGTAATATGGACTATTATGCACTATAATATCTTTCGTTTCGTAAACTAGTCTCTGTTCAGACAGGCCGCCATGGCTAGAATTAGTCTAAGAGCTATAACTGACTATAACGAACAACAGTAAAAACTAAGAAGCTTTGCCCTTTGCTTTTTGTTCCCAGAAGGAGAGGATCCATGAGGAGTTATACACGAATTAAAAAATGTTGAACTATTAAAAATATATTAATTTCTTAGTATTGTATAATTGCATGGCACACGTGTGAGCACAATGTACTTGCAGTAAAGCATCTATTTGTTGGGTTAGTCTTTTTTGTTGTTGTGTTTTTTTTTTTGTGTGTTTTCCATAATGGACGCTATTAGCGTACAATATATTTCTGCATCGTTCTCACACGATTGATTTCAAAATGGATGATGTAATCAAATATTTGTATCAATAGCTTGATAATTTAAAAGAGTGTCCATGGAGTTTCTTGCCCGTTCTTCTCCATAGGTACCTACTCTTTGGAATGGGCGACTAGCTTCACCTTACTGACTAACCGACCTTCTGACAATTCAAAAGTGCCTGTAACTGGTTTATTTGAAATAAATGATTTGATTTGATTTGATATATAGACAAATCACACAGATTGAGCTAGCCCCAAAGTAAGTACGAGACTTGTGTTATGGGATACTAACTCAACGATACTATATTTATAATAGATAAACATCCAAGACCCAGGCCAATCAGGAAAAGATCGTTTTCCGTCATGACCTGACCGGGGATCGAACCCGGGGCCTCCACGTAGCAAGCAGGGGTGTTGACCGCTGCGCCACGGAGGACGACAAATCTATGGGATGATGTTCGTGTAAGTTCGAACTCACGAAGATATCCGAAGTTCAAACCTTCTTTGGTTAAACTTTCTACAGGTACCGAACAACAAAATGATACCTATAGAATATATACCTTACCAACGAAATTACTGATTTTATTTCCGGGTTTTCTCGCGACATTTTCCTTCTTTCAGTTTGGTCGTAGTGATAAATTGTGTACTTCCTCTTGAGTAAGACATTAAGGAACCGGATTTGAACCTGCGATATTTCGACTTGAATTTTTATAGCTTTCTCTATTTTTTTTCCGCCATAATTATTATTGCATAAAAAATTCGTGACCTGTTTCAATGATTACGTGGTGTAAGGAAATATAATTATGACAACTTACAATAATTTTAATTTTCCTACAGAGAGATATTTTCTCAAAAGTGCCTACAGAGAGTTTCATTGCTGCCTTTTTCTTTTTTTTTTGGGATGGGAAATCATCAAATGACTTCTCCCGCTCTGGGCAGAGCGGAAGGGTGTGTCAGACTTTTACTGACTAAAACCCACCCGTGTTTCTTCACTGGCCTGTGCGACGGCCAGGGCCGCGGTTTCTTGTTTAACCAACCCGCAACCCTGACCCAGAAGGCATCGGTCTTCGTGGAGCCCGTCACGATGTGCTGACATCTCTTTGAGGCGCGCGTGAAACACGACGCGCCGTCGACTTGGGCCTGGTCCTTACCGGGCGGCGAGCTATCGCCGCTTGCTATTGCTGCCTTGACTTTTCTACTGCCAACTTCCTCTCTTACCGAAGCAACTGAATATCAATATTTTCTATGGAACCATGGCCAATCTGACCTCCATAACTCAATTAATAACAAACCTCTTAGTAAGATTAAATGTCAAACTTTCAAAGATCTGAGATTGACAGCCGAGCCCAATGGCTTAACATGCTTTTCGAGGCAAAAGTTTGAAAACATGGTTAGATGGTTACCGATCCACAGACCTACCTCAACAAGCATAGCTTAACCTGATTAATCAACCCATCATCATCATCATTTCAGCCGACGTGACGTCTGTCCACTGCTGGACATTTCCCTCGACCTTCACCAGGTCGTCGGTCTACCTCGTCGGGGGTCTACCCACGCTGCGCCGTCCGGCGCGTAGTCGCCACCGTGCAACTCTAATTACTTTGCCACCAGCTCTGGTGGCTCACGCGACAATTAATCATTATGTAGGTAACAATCGGCCAATTAAGTTTAGAAGACTAATTCTCATAATAATAACGTTCAGAATCTAGTTACAGTCACATCTTGTTGACAAACAAATTTCAAAAACTTGTCAAAATGTAAGAAAATTAGAAGAATTTGACAAATTTGGATTGTGATCACACTTTGAACGTTCATTTTTTTTTATTAATTATAAACTAACGCTTGACCGCAATCCCGCCTGGTGGTAAGCGGTGTTTCTTAAAATTATTACAATTACCCTTCAGACTATACAATATATACATTATTATGATTTTTTTATTAAAATTATAAACTAACGCTTGACCGCAATCCCGCCTGATGGTAAGCAGTGACGCAGTCGTTGATGGTAAAGCGCACTAGTTTATTAAGAGCCTATTCACTCTAGCATTGAAGACACTCAAATTGTAGTCCGACGGAAACACCGCCTCTGGCAAACTGTTCCAGTCCCTCGATGTACGCGGTATAAAGGAGGAAGCGAAACGCTTCGTCCGGATCGTAATGGTGTTAACAACGTAAGGGTGGAAACTCGCCGTACGACGGGTCGTCCGATGGTGGAACGGAGATGGAGGAATTAAATCATGCAATTCCTTCGCACACTCCCCAAAATGCATCCTATAGAAGACCGAAAGGCTGGCTACTCTACGCCTGTGCTCTAGGCTTTGGAGACCGTCTCGAGTTAAGTCAGGGTCACCAACCAGCCTCTTCGCCCGCCTCTCCACCGAATCCAAAGAGGCCAGGTGACACTTAGCAGTACCAGCCCAAATGTGGCTGCAGTACTCCACACACCAACGGACCTGTTCTTTGTACAGCATTAGAAGCTGCCCTGGTGTGAAGTACCGCCGGACCTTTGCGATAACGATAACGCCAAGTTTCTTGGCAGCCACTTTGGCCTTGGACTCAATGAACCGCCCAAAGTTTAGGTTCGAGGAAATCTCAACTCCCAAAAGCTGAAGGCGGTCGGTACACTCCAAGGATACGTTTCGAAAAGTAGGAGCCAAGGTGAACGGGCTCCTTTTGGCGGTGAAAAGACACGCCTGCGTTTTGGCGGCATTGTATGCTACAAGATTGGCCCAACGCGGGTTGGTAGATAATAATAATAATTTTATTTGACACAAAACATATGTTACATTTGCATTTTGTTGTTTATATAGTACACATTCAAAATTTTCTCAATTCTCACTGAAGGCATCCGTGTCTGAACTAGATAAAAATATCTGTGTCTCAGACATCAGGGTTCTTCCCTAAGGTGACTATCAAAATACTAGCTTAAGATGTCACGTCTTGGCAGGGCAGGGCATGCCGGTTTCCTAAACATGGTTTCCTTCACCGTTTTCTGAGAGCACTGGTGATGAAATAATTTACACAAAGTGTGGAATATCAAATTACTGCGATCCCCAACCCGCCTGCCAAGCGTGGGGATTATGGCAAATTCCCCAAAGCAAGGAAAGCCTTTTGGGCGGCTTTTCTCTAGCAGTTAACCTCCATAGCCTGAAGAAGAAGAGTGCTCCTCTCAGTCTATTGACCTCTAATTTCGCAATATTTTAACAAATTTTTGACTTATATTTGCCGCCGAGATGAGACTGAAACTTGATTATAAAAGTATTTAATTACGGGAATTGATCTTCTGGTATGGCATGGTACCTATACTCGTAGTCCACCAGATCATAAATAAAATACAGGTCTCCCAAAGTGATAATGCGCATAGAAATCTTCGTCACTGTTCGGCAACGGTCGTATTCCCCGAGCGTTCGGAAGAAGATATGTATATAGAGTGGTGCACTTAACCACTTTTTATGCACTTAACCACTCTATATACATATCTTCTTCCGAATTCTCCCAAAGTGATAATGCGCATAGAAATCTTCGTCACTGTTCGGCAACGGTCGTATTCCCCGAGCGTTCGGAAGAAGATATGTATATAGAGTGGTGCACTTAACCACTTTTTATGCACTTAACCACTCTATATTACATATATTCTTCCGAACGCTCGGGGAATACGACCGTTGCCGAACAGTGACGAAGATTTCTATGCGCATTATCACTTTGAGAGACCTGTAAAAATCAATGTTTACATAGTTTGTTTGAGTTTTGAACGGCAGGGTAATTGCATAAGAACCCGTGGCCCTGGCGCACAGGCAAGTGAAGGAACAGGGGTGGGTTTTAGTCAGCAAAAGTCTGACACGCCCTTCCGCACCGCCCAGAGCAGGAGAAGTCATTTGATGATTTCCCGGCCCAAAAAAAAGCATTTTGCTTCGTTTAGTTTGGTGTTGAGGTGTTAGAGTATTTATATAAAATGTTTTAAGTGATCATAACCAGTTTTATGTAAAATTTCCTTTACTATTTTTTGCAATTGAACGTAATAGTATTTTTAATTTCTTAGAGTCTCCAGATCAATCTCTCTCTGGCGCAGCATCGTTGATCGTGTTGTTGGGTAAAACATTGCATCACCTCGCTCAACTGCCATCTTCCTTCTCTCAGTTATTTTTGAGTGAATAGGCTCTTCATAAACTAGCGCCATGACATGGTGGCCTAGTGGTTAAAACACGCGCCTCTCAAGTATGAGTGTGCAGGTTCGATTCCAGTCAGGCAGGTACCAATGTAACTTTTCTAAGTTATACGTGCTTTCTAAGTATATCTTGGATACCAATGACTGATTACAAGGTGAAGGAAAACATCTTGAGGAAACCTGGACTTTAAGTCTGAAATCGCCAACCCGCATTGAGCAAGCGTGGTGATTACGCTCAATCCTTCTATGTATGAGAGCAGACCTGTGATCAGTAGTGGGACGATAAAAAAGGTTGATGATGATGAAACTAGCGAGCTTTATCATCAACGATTGCATTACTGCTTACCATCAGGTGGGATTGCAGTCAAGCACTAGTTTAAAATTTCTAAAAACAAAAAAAAAATACCGTGCCCTAAAAATAAATTTAGTTTTAATCATGTTTCTTTTTCTTTTGATGTCTTTAGTTTCACCAATCGACGGAGTTTTGCTAGCTAATCTAATTTGAACCTGAATAAAACATCTACGATGACGGTAGGTACTCACATTCATCCCCATATTTACTAACATTTTCCATCTATTCACCAAGACCTTATGGAGCGAAAACGTCATAATTCCATACATAACTAAAGGATTTTGGCCCTTATCTTCAGGACATAAACATTTTTACGATGTTCCATATTATGTAGGTAACGATGAGTGGCGTGGTGCTGCGTGTTCTCGCGATTATGTGCGTATGCGTGCGATGACGTGCGAATACCTACGGGCACATGTGAAGCTGCCTTTCCGGCATGATGATAAACAATTACATACAGGTCTCCCAAAGTGATAATGCGCATAGAAATCTTCGTCGGTCGTATTCCCCGAGAGTTCGGAAGAAAATATGTATATAGAGTGGTGCACTTAACCACTTTTTATGCACTTAAGCACTCTATATACATATCTTCTTCCGAACTCTCGGGGAATACGACCGACGAAGATTTCTATGCGCATTATCACTTTGGGAGACCTGTATGTAATTGTTTACCATCATGACGGAAAGGCAGCTTCACAGTGCATAAAAAGTGGTTAAGTGCACCACTCTATATACATATTTTCTTCCGAACGCTCGGGGAATACGACCGTTGCCGAACAGTGACGAAGATTTCTATGCGCATTATCACTTTGGGAGACCTGTACATTAAGTTATGAGCTTCTAGAAAGTTATTACACCTTACTTAAATTAACAAGACTTTATTGTATTCCATCGGGGTAATTGCGTCACACACTATCAGCAGTAGCAAAAGTTTTCATTTTGGCAGTCCAGAAGTACCCCTAAATCAAACATATAATCTACTCTTTTCCTCTATGTATATTTTTTTTATCTCTCTCTACCGTTTTATTTTGTATGTACGCGTGTCTTCAAGGCTAGAGTGAATAGGCTCTTAATAAACTAGTGCGCTTTACCAACAACGACTGCGTCACTGCTTACCATCAGGCGGGATTGCGGTCAAGCGCTAGTTTATAATTAAAAAAAAATGTATATATGTATTTATTATAATTTTTTTTTTGTGTTTCTCTTTTAACTTCTCTTTCATATCTTTGCACCTTCCATGTTTTGTCTCTGCATCACCTTAAGGTAGACTGGTAAAAAATGCCTAAGGCATTAAGTCCGCCATTGTACAATCTTTTTCTTTGTGCATAAAGTTTTAATAAATAAATAAATAAATCAAGCCCTAGATGCAGCTGCCAAACAAGAACCTTCTAAGGTTTTGCTCGAGGGTTTTGGCTATTAAGCCATTGACTGTCAGAACTATCGGGACAATGATTACTAAGTCCACATCCCACATGTCACTAACCTTGCGAACCAATTCAAGATACTTGATTTGTTTATCTTTCTCGGCTTTCACGGGGTTCTCATCATACGGGACGGTTCTGTCAACAATCACTGCATGCCGCTCTGATCTATTCACCACTGGAATCAAGCTTATTAGTGTCAATGACCTTTTATTTATTACTTTTTATTATTAATCAGATAAAAATCAAAATCGTCTTTCAGCGACCATTTTAGGGAGTCCATCTTAGCCTTTTCCATTTAACCGTATAATTAAATATAAAACTCTGGCCAAGGTGATAGGTATTTCAAAGTTCTTGGTCACAGATCTATTTTTCCAGAGCCTGCAATAGTCCGACACTAACGGGGTGTTGTGTGTGTGTGTGTGTTACTTGCATAGTGCTTACAGGGAGTATAACGTCGGTTGCTCCCCTGTTTCAGTAGGAGTTTCTAAGAGTCGGCTTCGAGCCACCTTCGGTACGGTTTCCACAGGATCGGGATTCCAAGGTCCCGAGATAGGATTAAACGTGAAAATTAATAATAAAAACCAATAATCAAGTTTCATGAATAGTAAATTCTAAAGGTAACGTCGTCATTGCCTGATGTTAACTGAAACTTTCAAATAATTGTAACCAAAATAATTAATGATCTAACGTTCCAAACTACCTAGTAATAATGATAATGTTACCTCGTCCGATTTCAAACCTTATTTCAAGGAACCAAAGTCTAAATTCCTCATAGATTGTTGGCAGAATACTGAATTGGGGAAGGTAAACGATCCCACATGTAATTTCTAACTTTCGTACTAAGTAAATATAGTATTTATTTGAATAAAACTACTATCAGTTACTACGAGGCTACGCGGCGTAGTAAAATCGTAGCGCTACGAGATGCTACGCGGCTACGCCGTAGCAGACCGCGCATGCGTTGAAGAGTCTCGTTTTCTCCTATTTCAATAACACAGGTCTACGCCCTTTCAGGTTACATTCTCGCTTTTTGATCTTTGGAAAGTCTTTAGAATAACATTGAGTTTTGAATTTGAATGTCAGCAAGAATTAATTGCAAAGGTCTAAACGATTTGATTACTATTCTGAGGGCACCTAAGAGAATCTAGGTATTATTGTAACTATTTGCGTTTTAGTTATTTTTATCATTATTATATCAGTAATTGCCAAAGCGTTTATTTACATCGTTTTACTTTGAAACAATAATTTTGTTTCTAGGCTTATAATAGGGTATTTGACTAAAAAAAAAACTGATAAGTCCGTCAGTCAGATTTCCAATAAACACTAGACACGTATTTTAATGAAGACGACACAGTGCGTTGAAAACTCGTGTGACGTCACTGCACGCTACACTTTTTATCGCGCAGTGACGTCACCAGCCACCACTCCTGATCTTTGATAAGTTTTTTTTTTGTAAATTTTTATTGATTTGATAAAACAAAATATACGTATCCAATATTTTTCTATAATCTGAATGACGGACTAAATAGAATCATATTTTTTACCCAAGAAACAGCCGTATTTGAAAAAAAAAAAAAATAGCAAAATATTATTGTTCCACTGTTGGGCAAAGGTCTCTTAACACAAAGAGAAGGCACGAGCATTGACCATCGCGCTTGCTAGATGTTAGATGCATTATCGATATCACACTTATATTAACAACACCAGGTTTTATAATCAGCTTATAAGTTGCTTGCTTTCTCGGTGGTAGGCCATAAGATCGGCTGCCGGCAGAAGTTACCACCAACCAGACAAAGTCTTGCCGTCAAGCGATTCGTCGTGTTCCGGCGTGATGTCTGATGAAGCCGTACGGAGGACGGGTCTGAGCAGTTGTGTTGTGAAGCTTGCCGGGTACGATGCGCCAAATGATGTTGTGTCGGGAGTTTGATCATGGTCCATCCAGATCAATTTCCCTCTGGCGTAGCATTGTTGGGTTTATAAATTTGCATCACCTCGCTCAACTGCCGTCTTTCTTCTTATTCACTAAGTTTTTTAAGTGAATGGGTTTAATAAACTAGCGCGCTTTACCATCAACGATTGCATCACTGCTTACCATCAGGCGGGATTGCAGTCAAGCACTAGTTTATAATTATAAAAAAAAAATGTTCCCTTTGTTGGGACACAGGCCTACTCTCGATGAAAGGGAGTGGGCCGTAATCTACCACGCTGGGCCAGTGCAGGATTTTTTTTTAGCTCTAGGACATGCCGGGTTCCTCATGATGGCTTCCTTCATCGTTTTGAGAGCAGTGATGATGAAATAATTTACACAAAG
Organism: Sesamia inferens; assembly: GCA_037179545.1. Classification (NCBI taxonomy): domain Eukaryota; kingdom Metazoa; phylum Arthropoda; class Insecta; order Lepidoptera; family Noctuidae; genus Sesamia; species Sesamia inferens. The sequence continues at coordinate 18,046,554 of CM073950.1, forward strand.
TGAAGTGCCTGATGAGGTTCGAACCTACGGGCTGCAACTTTTAAGTCGCGGCCGTTACCACTAGGCCACCGCTGCTGATATGTCCTAGAGCCAAAAAAAATATATATCTTAGACATGTGACATCTACCAGCCCGCACTGGGTCAGCGTGGAAGACGGCCCACTCCCCCTCAATGAAAAGGCTGTCTCAACAGTGGGTAAATTATTGGCTGATTATGATGAAGTCGTCGTGGCCTAGTGGTTCGATTCCAGGTCAGGCAAGTACCACTGCAACTTTTCTAAAGTTATATGTACTTTCTAAGTAAATCTTGGACACCAATGACTGAAGGTGAAGGAAAACATCTTGAGGAAACTTGGGCTTTAAGTCTGACATCGCCAACCCGCATTGAGCAAGCGTGGTGATTACGCTCAATCCTTCTCTGTATGAGAGGAGACCTGTGCCCAGCAGTGGGACGATAAAAGGTTGATGATGAGTATGATGATAAATATAATTTATAACCAGGAATAACACATTGGATAATCTCCATCTCTATATTCCCTCGATATCGAAATTTACACGGGTGAAACTGCCGGTCATAGCTAGTTGACTGTATTTGGATCAACCCTTTACATCTTTAAGATAGTCATATTAACCCCTATGGGAAAGATTTCTCGTCTTCTAAAACAGAAAAAATGTTTTCCATACTTCCCGTCAAGAAAAAAGCGGCAACATATCCGTTTGGCATCCTTTTAGTATCCTTTTTGCATCAATATGTATTAGTTTTTGAAACATCTGCTGGAGAATACTTCTCTTGTAGGGTCTCAAATGAGTTTGAAAAACTTTGACAGCGCATAGCGGCCATCTTGGTAATGCGATAGCTGTCAAATTTAGCATGAATACATATTTAGTCGTGACATTTCACCATGGAACGCTACACGCTTCAACAACGCGTAGAAATTATTCTCAAAATCAGTGCTCTATTCGCCTAACGTTCCGTGCGTTGCGATGGCTACCGATATCGGACGATGATGACAAATTTTTTGTGGCCTAGGGTAGGTGCTATGGATCTTACAAACATGTGGTTCCAACAGGACGACGTCACTTGCCATACAGCACGGGAAACATAAAATTTATTGAAAGAGAAGTTCGAGGGCTTCGTCATCTCGCGTGGTGGCGACATCAACTGGCCCCCGAGATCGTGTGACTTAACACCGCTTGATTATTTTCTGTGGGGCTACGTGAAATCTCTAGTGTATGCAGATAAACCACAGTCAATTGCAGCCCTAAAGGCAAACATAACTCGCGTTCTTCGTGAAATTGAGCTCCATTTATGCGAAGACGTCCTTCAAAATTGGTCCACCAGAATACACCATCTACAGCGGAGTCGCGGTGGCCATTTGGCTGATATTATTTTTCACACATAATGTTTTTTTTTATTAATTATAAACTAGCACTTGACCGCAATCCCGCCTGATGGTAAGCAGTGATGCGATCGTTGATGGTAAAGCGCACTAGTTTATTAAGAACCTATTCACTCAGATTGAGTGAATAGGAAGGAAGACGGCAGTTGAGCGAGGTGATGCAATGTTAAACCCAACAACATGACCAACGATGCTGCGCCAAAGGGAGATTGATCTGAAGACCCTCCACGACCAAACTCCCAACACAACAACATTTGGCGCATCGTACCCGGCACACATCGCAACACAACTGCTCAGACCCGTCCTCCGTACGGCTTCACCAGACATCATGCCGGAACACGACAAAACGTTTGGTGGCAAGGCTTTTTCTGGTGGGTGGTAACTTCTGCCGGCGGCCGGTGTTATGGCCTACCACCAAGAAAATGTCATTGAAGATTCTTTAAAATGTAATAAAAATTGTGGTAATATCACTTAAAAAGATTGTTTTATTTCATTTCAATGTTCGAGCGCTCTTAATGAAAAACCCTGTAGTTATTCCGTTGGCCTGGTAGTTTGTTTATATGAGTTTACATGTTTGTAAACTGTACAGAAGAAATTCCTAATATGGGGCAACGCTAATAAAAAAACTACTTATGTGTTAAATGTCAACAAAATCCGTACATAAGTTTTTACAGAGTAACAAACATTCATCCATCTTCACAAACTTTTACTTTTCTAATATTTGTAGGAAGTAGGATAAAATTTGTATATACTATTGTTTGACCAACGTTACACTTCATCATCAGCCTCTATTCGTCCACTGCTGGACATAGGCCTCCTCCATGGAATGCCAACAAGCTCGATCCTGAGCAATTCTCCGCCAGTCACTACCAGCCACCTTTTTGATGTCGTCGCTCCATCTCGCCCAAGGACGACCTACGCTACGTTTGCCGAGACGCGGTCTCCACTCGAGGACTCGTTTACCCCAACGGTTGTCGGTCCATTGCCTCTTCAACTTGCCAATCTTGTCAGCTATGTCGGTGACTCCGGTCCTCTGTCGGATCACCTCATTTCTGATGCGGTCCTTTAGAGAGACGCCCAACATAGCTCGCTCCATAGCTCGCTGACGGCTAAGTCATGACGGGTAGGACGCACTGGTTGAAGATTTTAGTCTTCAAATATTGGGGGATGGTTACACCTAATGTTTTACAATGCACAAGTCCGTGCGTGTGTGGAGTATTGCAGCCACATTTGGGCTGGTGCCACATTTGGTGGTCATTGGCGATCCAGATTTAGTTCAAAACGTCTCCAAAGCCTGGAACACAGGCGAAGAGTAGCCAGCCTGTCGGTGTTCTATAGGATGCATTTTGAAGAGTGTGCGAGGGAATTGCATGATTTAATTCCTCCACCTCTGTTCCATCATCGGACGACCCGTCGTACGGCGAACACAGCACTAATTTATAATTTAAAAAAAAATACTCCTAAATAGGAATTATTTGAGGTTTACAATACGAAGCGCAATCATTATATTCAATGAGTTTCCAACAAAATTTTTTGAAAGAATTGTAAATTTTGATTAAATATCCTTAAAATTCCATTTAACTCTACTAAGCCGGCCCGTAAGATGACCTGCTAATTCTATATACCGCTGCCTTGCAACTGAGGGATTACCACAGCGCATGAAGGGTTAACCATCAAATATTCAGCGGCCGGCCGTACGGTTGATGGTCACATTTCATCCGGTTATATTACCCGGCTAATCGAGTAATCGGACTGCGAGATTTTTGGTAAAAAATGCGGGGAAAAATGGTATGTTATCATAACACACTTCATTTATACTTTTATTATTATTTTTTACATGTAACACGTATTTGAGTTGGTATGAGAAGGTTTTGTGTTTCGATAAATCTGTTGGCGTCAATCCTTCCTCCTACGCCTGAAAATTCTATACAAAAAATTTGAATGCAGCAATCACTAGCGGCCACGGAGGTACCCCTCGCTTCGCTCGATCGGCGCACGCGCATTTATTCATAGTTTCATCGTAACCTAACCCGGGTCGAAATGATATTAAGACAAGGTCAGAAAATAAAAAAAAAAAGACACGTTTGTTTTCAAGAGAATCAGTTTAAGCTCAGGAACATTTTAGAGGTTCATTATTTATAAAAGTGCCCGTCTTTAAAAAGTCGATAAGTTTTTAGAAGCTAAGTCTGTAATATCTGACGGTCCTGGTTACTTACATCCTCCAGTGACCGGACTTTACATATTACCCGTTTTGCTCCGATCACGTTCCTAAATACATCAGACCCACGCGCCGATTGGGAGTACCGTACCTGACCGTTTTGAAGGACACCATTATCCTATAAGTTCAAATGTGTGTCCTAAATTATAGTGTAGGAATAATATCAGTAAATCCACCACCCTCATTATCTCTCTTGTTACTTCCTTATTGGTTTGATAAGGGATGATAGGAGGAAAAAGACAGCGTGAAATGGAGGAGAATGAGCAGGAAAGCGGACCCGGGGCTCCAATCCGAAAGCCGCGGCTGCAACTGGGATAAACGCTGAGATAATGATGATGAAGATGATGATGGGAGGAAAGTCTTCATGTATGATACAAGTCCTGTTTGAAGACCTACAGTGCATTCAGAATAATATGAGGTTTAAAAAAATCTTTTTCACAGCTCAGTTAACCGATTTTGACCTCTATTGCTTTGGTAGCACGTCACATAAATAGTTGGCATTGTAGCCTATTTTTGCTTATAATGCCGCCCGTAAGCCTTTGGAATAGAACTGAAAATAGGACGAACGGACTGTAATACATGTCTGTTTAGGTAACTTATCTTATTTCGAATGGAGCACAAAATCTCATCATCTATTCAGCCTTTTCCCAAGACGTTGGAGACAGCTACCTTCCATTAGATCTGTTCTTCTGTATGGCAGTGAATTGGCATTTACGTTTCAAGGAGATGAATATGCTGCGATGGATGTGTGGAGTTACGTGGAAAGACCGCATCAGAAACTCCCGCATCCGTGGCAGTCTTCGTGTCCGTGACATAGCAGACAAACTGCTGGATGGTTGCTTACGCTGGTACGGTCACGTCTCACGAAAACCGGCATATTACGTGGGTAACAAATATCTTGCCATGGCGCCTCCGCCGGGGCGGAAAAAGCGGGGTAGAAATGGAGGAGAATGAGCAGTAAAGCGGATCCCGCGCTCCGACGCGAAAGACGCGGGTGCAATCGGGACTAAACGCGGAGATGAGATGATGTTGGAGGCAGCTTCCAGCATAACCGGCTGCAGCTAAATACCAGTTTTTACATGGACTGACTATTTATCTTACTTTCATAGTCAGTCACCTGGTAACAGGATACCACTAGGTAAGATTAAACTTAAAACTACGCTAGTAACACGAGTTTACTTATGTATATACACAGTGCAATTTCAATCATAATACAAAGTCAAACCACTTCATCTATGCAAGGACTACTAAACATAGCTTAAAAAAAATATTAATTAAAAACATCAAAATGTTATTCATTATTATGACGCCTGACGTAATTTCAATCACCCTGTGTGCCATCCCATGTCAGAGTCTTGCGTTTTTTTTTTTTTTTTTTTTTGAGAGAAGCATCAATTTTAATTAAAATATAAACCACCCAAAAATAAATGCTTTTTAAGCCTGAAACCATTTTGTGGGAACATTTAAATACAATACCTTCTCTAACATACACAAACTCATTTGAACGTTTTGCGCTCAAAGCCAAAGTCAAATATTTATTTTATAGCAGTTAAATAAACCGGTTCACTAAGGCGTAACTAACTGACTACAAATATCAAACGCAATGGAATTTCTATTGCGTTGTAGTGTGTTTCAATATAATTTTACAAAAATACAAACAAATCCTTAAATTGTGGTTAAACTCTACTGTGAGTCACTGAAATTAATTAATAACACTAGAATACGATAGAATGGAATGGAATAATCTTTATAAATTAAGGAAATGTTATAATTATAAAGAAAGGGCTATTTTTCATTTTAATCTACACTAGCTGCGCCTCACAGTTTCACATGCGTAGGTTTCGATATGTTTTTTGAAGTGAAACTTCTTTACGCACGCTTGACTTGGGGAGTAAGCTGGCGAAAGCGTTCCGAAAAGTGATCGGGCAAGGCGAACGGAAGTTTAGTGGGGGATATAAGCACAGGGGCGCCCGTGGCGCGAGCTTGGTACTACAAGGTCTAAAACGAGTTTTTTTTTTTTTTTTCGATAAAAATGGAAGATCTATGCAAAATCTTTTTTTTTTTTATTTTTAGACACGGATACACTTATTTATTTACACTTAACACTATACATTAAATTTTATGTTGACTGACAACCATTAAGGGGGTCAGTTAACATAAAATTTGGTACCGCCTACTACACAGTCCCTCCTCTATCCCCCCTCCCTTACTCCCCCCCCTCACCCCTTAATATCCCCACGAAACTACCCCCCCCCCCCTCATTGATTACCTCACCCCCCGTGGATTATCCTGGGAACCAGAGGTCGTGGACTACCCGAGTTTGGGGTCCCCTGATTCAGGAGGAAGAGCCCGACCTTTTGGCCCCGAGGGAATCCACTACCCCCCTCCCCCCCTCCATCCCCACGAAACCTTCCCAAACCCCCTTTAGTTAACTCACCTCCCCGTGAATTATCTCGGGAACCAGAGGCCGTGGAGTACCCGAGTTTGGGGTCGCCTGAATCAGGAGGAGGAGCCCGACCTTTTGGACCCGAGGGCCTTTTTTTCAATAAAAATAGAAGATCTACGCAAAAAAAATTTTTTTTTTTTTTTTCAATAAAAATAGATCTATGCAAAAATATTAATTTACCAATGAAACCATGAAATAAATATTAATATTTATAGAAAATACAGATGGAGCGAGAGAAGTTTCACTTCAGTCGTGTGGTCATAAGCACACTCGTTTTTTTTTATATTCGCCGCTCCTATTGATTGCATCGTAATGTTATGTAGCCTAAAGCCTTCCTGGATAAATGAGCTATCCAACGCAAAAATAATTTTTCAAATCGGACCAGTAGTTCCTGAGATTAGCGAGTTTCGCGTGTAGTTAGTTATTATGCTCGGCTCCTATTGGTTACAGCGTGATGTTATATAGCCTAAAGCCTTCCAGGGTTATTGGGCTATCAAACGCAAAAAGAATTTTGTGACAGGTCCAATCCTGTAGTTCCTGAGATTAACGCGTTCATCGCGCGTCATCATCAACAACCTTTTTTATCGTCCCACTGCTGGGCACAGGTCTCCTCTCATACAGAGAAGGATTGAGCGTAATCACCACGCTTGCTCAATACGGGTTGGCGATTTTAGACTAAAAGTCCAGGTTTCCTCAAGATGTTTTTCTTCACCTTGTAATCAGTCATTGGTGTCCAAGATATACTTAGAAAGTACATACAACTTTAGAAAAGTTACATTGGTACTTGCTTGGTCTGGAATCGAACCCGCGCACTCATACTTGAGAGGGTGGTGTTTTAACCACTACACCACCACGACTTCAACAACATAAGTATAGATTTACATAATACGACTATATAAGTATAACTTTACATAATAGTACATACTTACATAAATTAATCTCAATACGCTTTCCAACACTTATTGGTAGGATAACATAAATATTATCATCATGTCATATTACTGTCAAATCATCGAACAAAATAGAGTTGTCAATAGAAAAATATTGAATTTGTGTTTTTGTAGTTAAATCAAAGCATTCATTTTGAATGTAGCACTATATACACGTTTTCCGATTCATTTCTTTATATACAAAATGTAAAGAAAACCCCGTCCGACCCATAAGGATAATAAAGGTTGGGTAAACACATGACCAAATAAAATATTAAATTTTACATAACCATCATAGTAACAATAGAAATGAATTTTAAAATAATCTTTTTTCCGCAAATTAATTACAACTTCCCCAAAATTTGGTAATTTTTTAAAAAGTGACAACACCATTTCGACGTTATTATTATGAGCGATGCGACCACGTACAGCGTGGCCTGCTGCCCTTCGCCCGCGCATGTAATGCCTACCGCACATGTATTAAGTTATCTGCTTTTGCGAAATAGTATTTACTTGTTTAGGGCGATTTTTTTTTTTAAGTTTAGTTCGGCCTTGTAGGCATTAGTAGAATCAGTTATCAATACCTAACAATACCTTCATGGATCGGGCAGGGTTTTCTTTACATATTGTATGTACTTCTTCGTTGCGAATTAGCTTTTAGAAATAAAATAAAACTGTTTATTCTAATAAATACAGTTTAAAAAACTAAAAAGTTAAAAATAATTTTAAAATTTAATTTATGACAATAGTATATAAACAGTACTAGTAAAATGAGAAAAAAGCGTGACGCGCTTAATATACAAAAAGTATGGCACAAAGCATTTTTCTCATTTTACTAGTATTGTTTATATTAAAAGCATGTTTTTTTTTGTTTTTTGAAGTGAAACTTCTTTACGCACGCTTGACTTGGGGAGTAAGCTGGCGAAAGCGTTACGAAAATTGATCGGGCAAGGCGAACGGAAGTTAAGTGGGGGATAAGCACAGAGGCGCCCGTGGCGCGAGCTTGGTACTACAAGGTCTACAACGAGTTTTTTATTTTAATTTTTTTTCAATAAAAATAGAAGATCTATGCAATTTTTTTTTCTTTTTTTAATTTTGAGACACGGATACACTTATTTATTTATTTATTTACACTTAACACTATACATTAAATTTTATGTTGACTGACAACCATTAAGGGGGTCAGTTAACATAAAATTTGGTACCGCCTACTTCACAGTCCCTCCTGTATCCCCCTCCCTTACCCCCCCCCCCCCCCCCTCACCCCTTAATATCCCCACGAAACTGAAATATATGTATATGTGTATACATGTATATATTGTACACACATATATATATATATACATACAGATGGAGCGAAAGAAGTTTCACTTCAGTCGTGTGGTCATAAGCACACTCGTATTTTTTAAACGATATTTATTTTCAACTTTTTAGTTCGATATTCTTTTTTTTTTTAATAATATACGGATAACACGAACGCTTAAGTGGTGCTCATGTGTTTTTACCAAACTTTTCTTGATCTCCAACAGACAGAATAGCAAGTGCTAAAATTCGTAATGATGACCCAAGTAACTAAATCTAAATCTAAACTAAAAAATACTTTGCCCACACAAATTAATGTAAGGTAAGGTTGAAAAAATTTTGAGTTAGAGACGGACAAGCAAACATACAAGTGAAGCTAATAAAAAGCATGTACAAATAGATTACACACTTCAGTTAAATTTTACACTTCAGATAAAACAAAAAGGTAAATACTATACATAATACATAATCTACCTATAGTACCCACACATAATACCCACTGTTGGGACACACTGTGGGAAATAGCGCCTGATGAGGTTCGAAACTACCACCGGCTGATACCACTAAGCCACCTGTGCTCTCATATGCAATAGCTTTTCGTTTTTATTTGTGTGATGTGGGTTCGGTTTGTGGATATGATAAGACTAGTTTTTTCTCTGTATGAGAGGAGATCTGTGCCCAGCAGTGGGACGATAAAAAGGTTGATGATTATGATGGGCTTTATGAAGCATATCAATTAGATTTAAATGATATATAAATATATACGGACAAATCACACAGATTGAGCTAGCCCCAAAGTAAGTTCGAGACTTGTGTTATGGGATACTAATTCAACGATACTATATTTATAATAGATACATATATAGATAAACATCCAAGACCCAGGCCAATCAGGAAAAGATCGTTTTCCATCATGAACTGGCCGGGGATCGAACCCGGGGCCTCCACGTAGCAGGCAGGCGTGTTGACCGCTGCGCCACGGAGGACGACATATATGATTTATTGTTTCTAAGAAGGCATCAGTAGCATCGTTGATCGTGTTGTTGGGTTTAACATTGCATCACTTCGCTCAACTGCTGTCTTCCTTCCTATTCACTGATGCAATCGATTGATGGTAAAGCACAATTCCGCCTGATGGTAAGCAGTGGTCTGCTTACCATCAGGCGGGATTGCGGTCAAGCATTATTTTTTACTTATAAAAAAGGAAGTTTTTTTAACTACATGCATAGGTGAGTTCGGCGTTTCCTATGTCACTAATCTAAGAAGTCGGAGGTCACAATATCTTGTAAAGTACAAGTTGCCTTGCCGTTGCCAATTAAGGAATGGCATATTAAATCATAAAACGAAACAAACGCTATTGTAATTGCTTTTTTAACAATGTTGTTTTCTTTAAACGAAACCTGAATATACGAGTTCAGAAAAAGCAACTGAATCGATTCCAATCATTTTTACACCATGTTATATTTTTCCCAAATACATTTAGAAATAGTTGCAGTGTGGTTACCAAGTGCACAACACAGTATTGACGGTGGATTATGTACTAAGCGCGTGCGCATAGCTGGACAGCTCCCGCGCCACGTCGCTGTAGGCGCGGGCGGGCTAGCAGTGCATTGACCATATTTTTGATGGGACAGCTAGGTAAATTAACAAGCTCATAACTTTGTGGTTTTTCATTATATCTTTTTGAAATCTTGTACATAGATTATTTACTGGACACATGTTTCGGGTTTCGCTTAGAGTAAGAAAAAACAGAACAAAAACGTGGTACAGAGGTAATACTTATTTCATAAGAAATTTCTTCCAGCATACCTGCAATAGGACAATAAAAACGAAAATATAGACAGCCATGTTGTACCCAATGACTCAAAGTTGCTGACACCCGCGCCTTAACTGCGTAACTCACTATTACTAACAGTTGGAATCATTTTGAAGCTTATTGCTATTCCATTGCTCCCTAGGTTCGAAAATGTGTCTGTTCAACAACGTAAATAACGCAATGAATGTTGTTGAACTGTCAAAGTCAAACTCATTGCTAGTGACAATGTCTTACGTAATTACCCTGCCGTTATCAGGTTTCATCAAATCTTATCAAGGTTTTCTTTCAGAATTCTTAGGCTCGCATTCTGGAGTTTAAATTTGATCTCAGCCTGTCAGAACTGACTACCTAGATGGTTGTTTATTCCCCAAGATTTTGTAGTTAATCTGATTTGATCGGTGAGACGTAATTATTTAATGCAGTGGCTCGGATAACTAGTTCATCTTAATAAACACGATATAGATTAACATTAAATATTTGGCGAGAGGAGAGACGGCTTGAAGACGGAGTATTAAGAGGTAAACTAACTTGGTTTGAGAGGTTGTATAAGTAGCGTATTTTAAGAGATTTTCCAGGACGGAAAATCATCAAATGACTTCTCCCGCTCTGGGCGGATCGGAAGGGCGTGTCAGACTTTTACTGACTAAAACCCACCCGTGTTTCTTCTCTTACCTGGGCCAGGGCCACGGTTTCTTGTTTAACCAACTCGCAACCCTGACCCACGAGGCATCGGTCTTCGTGGACCCCGTCACGATGTGCTGACATCTCTTTGAGGTGCGCGTGAAACACGACGCGCCGTTAACTCGGGCCTGGTCCTTACCGGGCGGCGAGCTGCCCACTGTTCACCGCCGAAGGCCCGCACCTGCGGTGGCTGGGTGTTAGGTGTCGTCTCCCGACCAGGGCGTCTCCTGCTGCGGCTAGTGGTGTGAGGGCGCTGGGGTTCCCGCTGCCTCACGAGCTCCACCTCCTCCTTTGCCAGCATCACTGCTTCGCAGAAGGAAGTGACGGCCTGCCATGCACTCTCGCTCCGGACCATGGCCTGGACCAGGGTCGGACGCGAGAGATCGCCGCCGATCGCCGCTACGAGGACACGGCAGTGGGCGACCCGCACAATGGTGACACCCTGGCGTTTCCTTCCGTCTAATTCGGAACAGGACCCTCCCGAAACAACCGTATCAGTCCAGCCTCCTTACGATACAACACAATATTATCATCATCATCGTCTATTAAAATATTAAATTAATTATTCGCGATATCCGACATATCGCAATATATATATATATATATATATATATATATATATATACGGACAAATCACACAGATTGAGCTAGCCCCAAAGTAAGTTCGAGACTTGTGTTATGGGATACTAACTCAACGATACTATATTTATAATAGATACATATATAGAAAAACATCCAAGACCCAAAAACTACTGAAACGATTTTGATGAAACTTATAGTATTCCTTAAGTTGAACAATATATAGTACAACAAAAAAGAATTACTTAAATCGGACTTGTAGTTCCGGAAATATGCGCGCACATACACCCGTATGTGCGCGCATAATACGGGTCAAATTTATAACCTCCTTTTGAAGTCGGTTAAAAAGACGCATCAGTGTGGCTGCCATGAGCTTTCATTACGAGACTCGATCATACGTATCGAGCGCGTTTGGCGCTCTCATTGGTTGAGAGTTCTTACAACCTTGAAGCGGGCCAATCGATGAGTCATACGCGATAATGATAACTCATGGTGGCCACACAGAAAGTTATGTACGATTTCTGTACATCATACTAAGTCGTTGTTATCTCAGCGTTAATCCCAGTTGCATCCGAAGCTTATTCAGTCTGGGGTCCGCTTTACCAGTCTAACTGCTGATTTGGTTAAACTTACATCATACTAAGTAAGACTGTAATATCAATCTATAATTTTCTCACAGCTATGACACTCACTGAGTAGAGAGTGTCTACTTCTTCTGTGTGATAGGGAGTGTGTCATAACCTTGGTGGGAGTAGGTAATTTAAATGATAAGAGTAGCTAGTCACTCTGATTAACTCAGCACAATGTTTGTGTTCCTTCACCAGAATTAGCTTACAGGTTATATAAGTTCATATAAACGTCTGTTTTTGTTTTGCAATTCGTAAATATGCGAGTGTTGGGTAATGTATTATTGCTTACTTACATTACCATTTTAATATTTTTGCTTTACTGATATATTGGCGTCGGTAGCTGGCATATGGTGGATAATTTCATTTAATTTTCTGTGTTCTTTTGTTGGTTATTTTACAATAAATGAACAGACTGCTGTGCTTCTGGGGAGTTCGTTCTGCCACTTCTTGTTCCCAGCGGAATCACTAGGAAGTGGTGAAGAGCTGGCATTTCGGGGGACTGTCTTATGTTCTGACGTTGAGAAAGTGCTGATTCTCAGCCTAATTTGACTAAATGAGTTTTGATTTTTATAATCTATACTAATATACAATATGTTAAGAAAACCCTGTCCGACCCATAAGGATAATAAAGGTTAGGTAAACACATGACCAAATATAATATAAAATTTTACGTAATCATCATAGTACCAATACAAATGAATTTTGAATTAAGTTTTTTTTCCCAAGAATTAATTCCAACTTCCCCGAAATTTGGTAGTTTTTAAAAAAGTGACAACACCGGTATTATTATGAGCGAATAGCGATGCGACCACGTGCCGCGTGCTCTGCCGCCCGCCGCCCGCCGCCCGCGGAAGGGTGCTTAACGCACATTTATTAAGTTACCTCTTGTTGCGAAATAATATTTATTTTTTTAGGGGGATTTTTTTTAAGTTTAGCCCGGTTTTGTATGCATTAGTAGAATCAGTTATCGATACCTAACAACACCTTCACGGGTCCGACCCGTGAAGGTGTTGGTTTTCTTAACATACTGTCAGGGTCAGGGTTTTCTTAACATACTGTATAAAGCTGAAGAGTTTCTTTGTTTGTTTGAACGCGTTAATCTCAGGAATTACTGGCCCGATTTGAAAAAAAAATTTTGCTTTGGATAGCTCATTAATCCAGAAAGCCTTTAGCTTATATAACATCACGCTGCGATCAATAGGAGCGGAGCATATAAATAAAACGCGGACGAAGTCGCGCGCGGCCGGTTATTAGATCCACCCCAACTCGTTAAAGAAGACCAACAACGCCTTGACGTAACAGACCGCCTCACGTAGTGTAGCTGGGTTACCGAACTTTGCCCTGTGCATGGTTACCACTGGGTAGCTTAGCAGCAAATGCGCCGCTGTCTCATCATCCTACACGCAGACCCTGGATGTGTCATGTCTTCAAATTATTTGGATTGAGTTGATGCCTGTTTCTTCATTATGTTTATCTTCAACGTTAGAGTAATAACATAGAGTAATGTGTCTCGGTTCGAACTTACGAGGTATGGTCTTTTTTTCCGGGGTGGATAATCCTCATGGATGTCCAGACTCTTAGTAACTAACAACTAACCCGGTGTTCCATCTCACACCTATGTCGGGGATCCAGCGGTTCCGAGAGGGGCGGGGGGGAGGGGCTTCAGGTCAGGGAGGAGTGAGGTGTTTGTTTGAAAAACATAAAGGGTGTCTCTGACATCGACGCACAAACGAGTACCATAGATCCAGTATGATGATTCTGAACCCCCCAGTGGTGGAATTTTTCGTCGGTTTTTTCCTGATTTAAAAAAAAATAATATGCAGTTTTTTTCACTTTAAACCATTCATAATTGCTATACTTTTATAACCCATTAACGACTTATTTATTTTGATTAACAACGATTTTAAAGTAAAAAATAATTAATTCGCTAATCACACAAAAAAGCGCATTGTGAACAATACTAGAAAAACTATCCTATCAGCTGATTTAATAGAGTTCACATCAGGGGTCAACGTCATATCCACAAACACGCGCGGCGGCACGCTTGCAACGTTCAAAGGCCGAGCCGACACATTTTTTAAACACTGTTATTTCTGTAATCGCTCATTGACGATATAAATGACTACCATAATTTGATTAGGGGCATGCAGTGTAGCCTTCTCGCGAAGTTTGCGTTACTATGTCAGATACGAGTACACCCTGTATACATGTCGACGACAGCCACGGCGGAGCGGTAGGGTCTTCAGAATCTTCGTGTGGTGGTAAGGGCTCCATTTCGTAGGTGAAGTTTTGAAATAAAGCACGAAGTGTAAATATAACCTCCAATCTTGGCAATCACAATTTAAACAGGCAAACAGACAGTAGGAGGGCTCCATAGAAGTGCCCTGGTCCACGTCTCAATCCGAAATGACCGTTCGACCATCTTGACTTTCCAAAACGACTTTGTCCTCGTGTCGCCTTTACAAAAATAACGTCACTGCGTTTACCCCACTACTACGTAAATCAAATGAGCAACTCTTATAAAAACTACACTGACGATCCAAGACATACAAGTAACAAGTCCTATTCTCGGTGGTAGGTCATAACATAGGCCGCCGGCAAAAGTTACCACCCACCAGACAAAGCCTTGTCGCCAAGTGATTTGTCGTGTTCGAGGTTCGAGGACGGGTATGAGCAGTTGTGTTGCGATGTGTGCCGGGTACGATGCGCCTAATGTTGTGTTGGGAGTTTGGTCGTGGAGGGCCTTCAGATCAATCTCCCTTTGGCGCAGCATCGTTGGTCGTGTTGTTGAGTTTAACATTGCATCACTTCGCTCAACTGCCATCTTCCTTCCTACTCGCTCAGTTTTTCTGAGTGAATCTAAGGCTCTTAATAAACTAGCGCGCATTACCATCAACGATCTCATCACTGCTTACCATCAGGCGGGATTGCGGTCAAGCGCTAGTTTATAATTATAAAAAAAATAACAAGTTTTCCGAAAAAAAAACCGTTAAATTTTGACTGCCAATATCTCGGTATACATAATAAACAGAGGGTTCCACAGGTCCATTACAAAGAAAATATCACAATGACGAGGAGAACAATTAGTGACTCTCGGTTCCGTTAAGTGACTTTTAACCCCTGACAAGAACGACAGTTTAATTACACCCATTATTGCACGCTTTTCGTAGGAAACCGTGGCTAAATAACAATAGCTATTAGAATATTACAAGTTAAGCAACTCTCGCCTAGGACGGTTGGGCCGTCATCACACCTTTTTTTGCGGATGGATAATCATCTAATGATCTCTCTGGCGGTCTAGGCGGAGCGAAATGTGACTATCAGATCACCTGCTGGTACACTCATAAAAGTTCCATCATCATCATCAACTTCTCAGCGTTAATCAAAGAAGCATCCGAAGCTTTTTCAGCTTTGGAGTCTTGGGTCCGCTTTACTAGTCTAACTGCTGATTTTGGCTAAACTTCGATATTTTCCGTAAAGCGGCTGCCGTCTGACCTCCACAGCCCGAAATTTATGTCGAAGCATTGCAATTAGACCAATTGTTGGACTTTAGGGCTCCATAAATCCGTAATGACTGCCACTAGATGTCCATATGGCAAGGGCTTAACGTGTTATCCGAGGCACGACCAGACCAGTGCAAATATTCATATTCATGCATACAAATATTTGCTATGCGCGAGGATCGAACCCGCGCCTGCTTGCGGAGCGGCCGCGTTGGCTACCGCTACGCCACGGCGGCTGTCAGGCTGTTGCTCATAAAATGTCCTTCATCTATAAATACGAAATACTGCCTCCTGAGTTATTAACCTAACTTATAAATTAATTAAAATTGTGTAAAAATCTCTTTGACAATTTCTCTATAAAATTGGAAATGTTATTTTTTCAAATCCTCATGTGCTCTCCTAGATGTTGGATAATATCTTCTCTGTCAAAACTAAATGAAGCGTTAAAAAGAAAATTGTGAACATTAAGTCGAACGTCAACATTTATCAAAAATGGACCGAAATTGGTAGACTTTTTCGCCTAAAAGACCTTTTTTTTTTTGCAAACACAAAGCTCTTTTGTTTGGTGAATAGTACATAACCAAAATCAAGGAAAACTAAACTATACTAAATGATTTTGAGTTTGTAGTTTGGGTCTGCGTATTTAAAGTCGGGATTGAGGGCTTTTTGCACGAGTCACAGAGGTCTGTTGCCTGGGAAGGGAGGCAAAGTAGAAGGATTTCGATTGGAATGATTCTTTAAGAAATTAGAGTTATTCATAATCTCATGTTATATTTATTTATTTATTCCTTTAATTCAAGCAACTAGGGTCCATAGGAAATACAATACAAACTATAACATAAAAATACTTGTAAACTAATATAATTATAAAAAAATATCACAACAAATACAATACTATACTATTAAAACTTAAAAAAACTATATATACATATAATATAGTTCAACTAAAACTACTGTACGCGGATCATCGACGTTGCCATGTCATTCTCGGTATATTTAACTATGTACCTACGTCATGTATAATACAAATAGGAAAAATTTTGGTCGAGTGATAACGCCCGCACGACACTTTTTCGGTGGTTCGTACTAAACAGACGTTTTGGTTTGTGTTAATTCTAATTTTCTCCTTGTCAACCTTGTGGACTACAAATTGTGGCTCTATATTTTTTGTTTTTGACAAATTTTCTCAATCAATCTTGAATGTGCATTCAAGATTTCAGTTTTTTGATTATCAGTTTGTAAGCGCGTTGATGCATAGGTGCCAATGCGGCATAAAACTTATTAGAGAAAAGCAACAAAAACAAAAAAGGATGATACATCAGAACAACTCCAGGAGAAAGCGCCACAATTCGCTACTCATCTCGCGCACAGCATTCCCTACACCCACCATAAACTTAAATACAAAATATAGGGAACCCTTCCTCATACACACTATATAAGTTTTTGTTTTATAGCCCAAGGGCTCGACCTTTTGAGGGATCGGTCATCTATCGCGCTATCAAATCTTGGAGACGGACAGAACTATTGCTAGCAGCCCCGTTTGATTGCGTGCAAACGATCCTGGGCTGATATAGGAATGTTTATGACTTGTCCTCTAAGGTCGGTTGTAAACCTTCAAGGCTTGAATTTTCGTGTTTGAAATTTATGGGCTGTTTGATGTTTCGTTGAAATTGTTATGGAGAGATTTGGTTTGGGTTACTGTCTGCTAAACGTATGATTCGAGTTCTTGAATCCTACAATATGTTCAACGCGACGAGTTTGGTTTTCACACTAAGTGTTGTGTTCTTAAAGTGGATTTGTGTAAGCAAGGGATTCACGGAAGTGTTCATGAATTGAATTCTATATTACGGGTGTGGTTTTCCACACAATTCCTCTGATGGATTTTTGTGCGTGAAACTCTTAACTTTGGGCTAAAAGATACTGGACGTTGCTAGCACTATTTTTTTGAAACAATGCCCCACACTAGGAGTTTCTCCTGTATTGTTGGTGCGTTTACAAACATATAAACTCACATAGACAAACAGCTAGACCCGGAACTCGTTGGTCATACATATATTTGTTCCTTGCGGGATTAGAACCCCAGACACGCAGCGCAGCAGTCCATAGCTTAACCACTGCGCTAACCGTGGAGTCTAATGCTGTATTCGTATCCAATTTCAACAAATAAAATTCTTAAGATGTTTCTCTAATCCTAGAATTATTCAGAATTACACTGTAAACAAATTACGCATAAGTATGTACGAAGTCGAGAGCTTGTCGAAAGTTTCCAGATCCTTTCGTGCTTAAGTGAGTGGGCTCAAGAGGCGACCTTCCTGAACTTGAGAGAATATTCATTATTTTTTTAGTAATGTGGGAATATATTGGGTAAATAAAACAAGATAACCTGAGAGTAAAAGCTCTTAATAAGAAACTTTGAAAAAGAAACTGTAATCCAAGTACGGAAAAACAAAAGTGATCTAAAAAGTACGAAAAAAGAAAATATTTCAGATATAGAATATTGTTTGGTATAATAATATAAAGTCAGTTAACACTTTTGGTTGACATTCTAAACAATAGATGGCGCTGCACACAATGTCTCGCAACGAGTAATAGGATCGCCATAAGCTTGAAGAATATTCGGGTGGATCTGGTTTTTCTACTACCCGTCTAATAATATAAATAAAAAGTTTGATACTGGCATATACTTCCGTGTGTTTTTTGCCCTTCAGCGCGTAGCTTAGATCATCCCTGAACATTTTGGTCCGTCGAGTCGAATTATTGGAATTAGCTTAGGGAGTACTGTTGTGGTAAAGTTTTTATCTTAGTTCACCACAGCGGTTGTTAGGGAACACTGAAGGGGTTGTGGATCGCAACTCAGGTGTTGGAAGGATTTCCCCCGAAAAGGGAAATATCATCAGGTGGCGCCGGGAGCGTGACGTCATCAGCCAGCCCTGAGAAGAGGAAGTACGGCCAGCAGCAGAGCAACGTCATCAACACCGCAGCGTGACGTCACGAGGGTGACGTGCAACGGGACGAGTCCGGAGTACAAAATACAGTGTGTGTGTGTGTGTGAGTGAGGAAGATAAACTGTGAGTACATTTTATGTTGTTTACGTCATTGAAGAATTCGTACAAATACTTTGCAAAATTCCGCACATTCCATTGACTTAGTCGTTTTCTGCATGAATCTTGGACTTAGAAAAAATTTGGACAAAAAGTTAAGGACTTAAAATTGTAAGCGAAAAAACGAGGGAACGTGGAATCTATTCCCGATTTTCTACCGATTTAAATTGGTCAAACACTTGTAAAATTTTCGAGATTTACCTTGGAAGTTAAGTGTAATAGTTTGTATTAAGTTCAGGTTTTTACTTTAACAATGGATAAATACGGTAATTTACAAATAAATTTAAAAATAATTATTGAAAAATCAAGGTCTAATTTCAAGAAGACACCTAAGGAACGTTTATCTTATCATTATATCGATGCAAGATTAGAGAAGTTAGAAGGAGATTGGCAAGCGTTTTGTACAAATCATTACGAGATATTAGAGTTAGATAGCGCAAATATAAAAGCCTTAGAATGTATTACGAGTGAGGTTTACGAGGCGACAGAAGAACTTTACATTTGTTATAAGGCAGAACTAAAGATCGCATTGTGTAATTATCCTGCTCCGGTCAATGACTCATCAGTTTCTAAGAAAATTCAAGAGGTTTCTGTGCCTTCGTCATCTGGTTCTGCTGTAAGATTACCTAAGATAACTATACCGACTTTTTCCGGTAAATATTCAGAATGGACGTCTTTTCGCGACTTATTTATTTCTTTGGTGCATAGTAACTCATCTTTAGATTCAGTACAAAAGTTGCATTATCTAAAGGCTCATCTTGCAGGGGAAGCAGAACAATTGATAAGGTTTGTACCTATAACAGCAGCTAATTATAATCAGTGTTGGTCACAATTAGAATCCAGGTATAATAATAAGCGTTATTTGTCAAATTGTATTTTAAAAAGACTATTTAGTCAACGCAGTTCAAATGCCGAGTCAGCTACAGCATTAAGGGAACTGTTGGACACAACAACAGAATGTATACATGCTTTAAAAAATTTGGAAATTGATGTGGGTTCATGGGACATTATTATTATTCACATTGTTACTTATAAATTAGACCCAGAAACTCGAAAGCAATGGGAATTACACATCACAAGTGATAACTCGAATGAGTTGCCAACTTTTACTCAATTTTCAAAATTCTTAGAAAGTCGTTTTCGAGCATTAGAGTTTATTGAACCTAAGTCAAAATCTTCACTTCAGCCATCTACTAGTCAAAATAAGCCTCACATCAATAAACCAACAGTCTTTCATATTTCAAATCAAACTATTGCTTGTGAATATTGTTCTGAAAATCACAAGTTATGCTTTTGTAAAAAGTTTGCAAAAATTGATTATGATAAAAGACATGACTTTGTTATAAAAAATCGCATGTGTTTTAATTGCTTAGGTAGTAACCATTCGGTAAAACAATGCCAAAAGCCTACTAATTGTCGTGTTTGTAAGCGGCGTCATCACTCACTTCTTCACCCAAACAACAGCTCAGCAACACCTGTTGCACAACATAATAATGAACAGGG
Source organism: Sesamia inferens (assembly GCA_037179545.1). Taxonomy (NCBI): domain Eukaryota; kingdom Metazoa; phylum Arthropoda; class Insecta; order Lepidoptera; family Noctuidae; genus Sesamia; species Sesamia inferens. The sequence continues at coordinate 18,066,660 of CM073950.1, forward strand.
CACAAAGGTCAACCCGTCCTCACCAGAGGCGGGATCGTCATCAAATGAGAGTTCACCAATAGTCTCGTGTTTTTCTTCAGGAAATAGTAGTCAAGTACTGTTGGCCACCGCGCTAATCAATGCTGAGTCGAAATTTGGAGGCAAACAGGTCATCAGAGCATTGGTCGATCAAGGATCACAAGCTTCCTTCATAACAGAGGCCACAGTACAAACATTAGGCTTAAAAAAGGTTCACGCTAATGGTATTATTTCAGGCGTTGGCAGAGATAGTACCATCACTTCGAAATCAGTAGTATCTTTGAAGATTCAATCGAGAGTTGATCCGACCTTTGAAGTTGTGGTTAGAGCGTATGTGTTGAAGTCGATAACCACTCTTCTTCCGGTTGTGAAAGTAACTGAGCTGCAGGAATTGGATTTACATACGATTACTTTAGCTGATCCTCAGTACAACAGGCCTAATAAAATAAATATTTTATTAGGTGCTGAAATCTATAGTCAGATTATACAACAAGGTCTTTTGAAAGGACCTACCGGTACTCCGGTTGCGCAATGCACTTCTCTCGGCTGGATTTTGTCTGGCTTAGTATCTAATAAACCAAGAAATAATACTGAAACTAAGCTTGTAGTTATGAATGCTGTCATCAATGACGATGAAGTTCTGAAAAGGTTTTGGGAATTGGAGTCAGATCATTCTTCCACTTCACAAAAAATGTTAACTGAAGAACAACAGAAGTGCGAAGAATATTTTAATAGTACAACACGTAGAGCACCTGATGGCCGTTACGTGGTCCGATTACCTTTTCGGGACGCGGATCCCGCATGTAAGTATGGCAAATCTAGAGAAATTGCTGAAAATAGATTGAAATCGTTAGAAAGAAAGTTAAATAAAAATGAAGATATGAAAAAAAAGGTATACAGAAGTTATTAAAGAATACTTACAGTTAGGTCACATGATTCCTGTTGCAAAGAATGATGATAGACAGTCTGAAGCTGTTTATCTTCCCCATCATGCGGTCATACGAGAGGATAAGAGCACCACAAAAGTGAGAGTTGTTTTTGATGCGTCGTGTAGGGGAGTAAATGGCGTATCCTTGAACGACACATTACTGATTGGTCCAACATTACAACCCGAGTTACGACATCTAATCACACGATGGAGAACACATCCTATTTGCATAGCTGCGGATATTATCAAGATGTATCGTCAAGTAAGAGTACATGATGATGATGCGGTGTTTCAGCGTATACTGTGGAGAGATAATCCTGAAGATACGGTGCAGGAATATCAGCTGGCCACTGTGACGTTTGGAACAGCATCAGCCCCATACTTAGCGGTGAAGTCGCTTCAACAGGTAGCGCTTGATGACGGAGGTGAGTTTCCAGAAGCTGCAAAGAAGGTTCTAGAAGACTTCTACATGGATGATCTCATGAGCGGCTGTGAAACAGTAGAAGAAGGTATAAAATTAGTTAAAGGAATCAACATGTTACTAAGCAAAGGTGGATTTAAATTACAGAAATGGACTAGTAACGTTGAAAGTATAATAAAGGAAATTAAATCGGAAAATGAAGAACAAGAAAAAGAAAAGGAACAAGATTTAGAGCAAAATTTAGAAATTAAACTGGATTCTATAATGAAAGTTTTGGGACTTACCTGGAACCGTAGAGAGGATTGCTTTCAATACTCAGTGAAGCTAACGAAGACCGCAGGCCCTGAAACAAAAAGAACAATTATTTCTAATATATCACGGTTGTTTGACCCGTTGGGTTGGCTAGCACCGGCGTTAGTTACAGCAAAGGTATTTATTCAAAAGCTGTGGTTAGCGGGAATAAGCTGGGATGAAGAAATTCCAAAACAATTATTAAAGGAATGGAATACTTACTTTAGTGAGCTGTCACAACTTACGGAGTATAAAATTCCTAGATGGCTTAGAACAAGGTTGAATGATGTCACAGTAGACTTGCACGGCTTTTCAGATGCGTCCAAGGTGGCATATTCCGCTGTAGTCTATATACGTAGAGTTGATGTCACGGGTAACGTTCACGTTACACTAGTTGGGGCTAAAACACGAGTCGCACCCATAAAACAAATAAGCATACCGCGACTAGAGTTATGTGGTGCAGTATTGGTGACACGTTTGCTGGTTGAGATGGCGGAAGTTTTAAAAATTCCGAAAAATAATTTGCGAGCATGGACAGACTCAACTGTTGTACTTGCGTGGCTAAACAAGCATCCGAGTCACTGGAAAACCTTCGTGGCAAATAGGGTTTCTGAGATCCTCACAACATTGGACGCCTCGCAGTGGGCTCACATACCTTCCAATCAGAATCCTGCTGATTGCGCATCCAGAGGAATAAGACCTGTAGAATTTTTAGACAACACTCTATGGCTACGAGGTCCAGACATTTTACAAAAAATGAATATCAATTATTCGAGGCCAAAGGAAGTAGACGTGAATTTAGAAAGGACAGTAGTAACGTATTGTTCTGCTGTTCACCACTCGATACTGGATAAATATTCTTCTCTCACTAAGTTGCTTTGTGTTGTGGCTTACTGTAGAAGATTTTTAAACTATAAAACGGATACTAATAGAACTAAATACTTACGCAAATGGGAGATCGATGAGGCTTTGAATTGTTGTATTCGGAAATGTCAAGGGCAAGAATTTGAAGTAGAGGTAATAGAATTAAAACAAAAAGGGGAAGTTAAGACAAAGAAAAGTAAAATTAGAACACTTAACCCATATATAGATGAAAAAGGCATAATCAGAGTTGGGGGTAGACTTCAAAAAACCCAATTAGAGGAAAAAATAAAACATCCAATCGTATTACCCCATCGATCACATTTTACAAATTTAATCATCGGAGATGCGCATACTAAAACCTTACATGGGGGACCACAGCTCATGTTGACTTACATACGGTCAGCATACTGGATCATCGGAGTTAAAAGGTTGGTGAAACATCATATCCGTCGATGTGTTCCATGCGTAAAAAATACCGTAACTGTGAGAACTCAATTGATGGGTTCTCTACCATCAGTTCGCGGAACACCATCTAGAGCGTTCTTACACAGTGGAGTAGATTATGCAGGCCCTATAAATGTCAGAACATCAAAGGGCAGAGGACAACGTTCTTACAAGGGATACATATGTTTATTTATATGTATGGCAACTCGAGCCATACATTTAGAAATGGTTAGTGATTTAACTTCTCAAAGCTTTCTAGCAGCCTTCAGGCGCTTTGTATCGCGCAGAGGTCATTGCACGGACTTATGGAGCGACAATGGCACAAATTTCCTTGGGGCATCCAAAGAGTTGAGGGAGCTACTGGTGGCCCAAGAGGCCAACTTGACAGAGGAAATTGCGAAGAGCTTGGCTCTCATCGGCACCACGTGGCATTTTATTCCTGCACATGCGCCCAATTTTGGTGGATTATGGGAGGCAGGAGTAAAATCCACAAAATATCATTTAAAACGGGTCATAGGTACTTCTACACTCACATTTGAAGAGATGACCACTCTCCTGGCACAGATTGAGGCATGTCTAAATTCTAGACCGCTGTCAGTTGCATATAACCCAGATCCAGATGAGTGTACAGCTTTAACGCCTGGTCATTTCTTAATAGGAGAACCTATACTTACCGTTCCTGATGCAAACTATGATACAAGTGCTATTAGTAGCCTGAAGAGATGGCATTTAGTTCAAAGTATGATGCAAAACTTTTGGCGTAGGTGGGCTAATGAGTATTTGACACATTTCCTTCATAGATTTAAGTGGTCTCATAAAATACCTGAACCTCAAGTTGGAGATGTTGTTTTGGTAAAAGAAGATGGCCTACCACCCGCGAAATGGCTTCTTGGCAAAATTGTGGAGAAACATCCAGGCAGTGATAATCTTACCCGGGTGGTTACATTAAAATGTAAAAATTCCTTTTTGAAAAGACCCACTTCAAAACTATGTGTTCTGCCTGTTACCGAGTAATTATAATGGAATATTGTTATTAAGAAAGGTTTGTCAAGTCACAATATTTTTTTGAATTTGTTAAATATCTAAGTAATTCGTTTTTGAGTAACTACATACAGTGCCAGCTCTTAGTCTTATATATAGATTTTATTGTATAAACCACTCATTTCTAGAGTTGTGAATGTGAATTTTGTTTTATGTACGTTAATTGCATCTGCCACGGTGGGCGGTTATTGTTAAGGACAGAGGTCCTTGGTGGGCGGTATGTTTGGTATAATAATATAAAGTCAGTTAACACTTTTGGTTGACATTCTAAACAATAGATGGCGCTGCACACAATGTCTCGCAACGAGTAATAGGATCGCCATAAGCTTGAAGAATATTCGGGTGGATCTGGTTTTTCTACTACCCGTCTAATAATATAAATAAAAAGTTTGATACTGGCATATACTTCCGTGTGTTTTTTGCCCTTCAGCGCGTAGCTTAGATCATCCCTGAGCAAATATATAGAATTTTCGTGATGAGATAAATAGAATCATAGGTAAATAAAAAAATTATTACACGATAATAAAACGAATGTAAAATGTATCATCATTATCATCATCAACCTTTTATCGTCCCACTGGTGGGCACAGGTCTCCTCTCATACAGAGAAGGATTGAACGTAATCACCACGCTTGCTCAATGCGGGTTGGCGATTTCAGACTTAAAGTCCTGGTTTCCTCAAGATGTTTTCCTTCACTTTTTAATCAGTCATTGTTGTCCAAGATATACTTAGAAAATACATAGAACTTTGGAATGTTACATTGGTACTTGCTTGACCTGGAAACGAACCCGCACACCCACACTTGAGGGGCTGGTGTTTTAACCACTAGGCCACCACGACTTCTTGAATAAATTATTATTTGGTACTTCAACCCAGATTTTTCCATTGTAAGCTTACACCAACACTGTCAAGCAAGAACCAGAAATACTTTCCCTACATCCCTAAGTTAACGTACATCGTAATTAATTGGTTGTACAAAATTTTCACTAAAAAAATTAACAAAAGTACAGAAATATAATCAGAAATTCCTATACGAGATCAAAAGGCACAAGAAAGAAGCCGAAGTACTATTTCGAATGGAATTTAATTTATTTGATAAATCAACTGTTTGTTTTCTATAAACGTTAAATAATTTTATTTGATTACAACCATCGGCTTTAAGAAACCGATTGTTGTTTGAAACCAGTCGTGAAAAATACATTTGTTTTTATATTCATTTTATTGTTTAAATTGTATTTTGACTTTTTGTTTTTTGATCTTGTTTTGACCAATAAGTAATTTTGACTAGATTGATTTTGAATGTTTTTAAATGTAATTTTTATTACAAAATTGATATTATAATTTGTATTTTACCATTTTGATGTATTGTTTAATGTTATGATTTTGCATTTTTGACATTTTAACTTGTATTGCAGACTTAACTTAATATTTTGACATAATGTTATTTAAGTAATAATAAATTTCAAAACAGACAAGAAAAACAGAACAGAACCTTCACCTTTGTACCTTATGTACAAAGGTGATGCTTATTTCATAAGAAATCTCTTCCAGCATACCTGCGATAGGACGACAAATACAGACATGTAGACAGCGTGTGAATAAAGTAAAAATAAACTACAGAAAATCAGAAACAATTCTCAAAAACTAAAATTATAAGAATATACGGCATTTATACTTACTTCTAAAATAAATATCATTAGAACCACAAAAATTATAATATACTCAAATTAAATATGTCACAGTTGTCGTTTGTGTACATCGAGGGACTGGAACAATTTGCTTCCGGCGGTATTCCCATCTGATTAGAATTTAAGTGTCGTCAAGGCTAGAGTAAATAGGCTCTTAATAAATTAGTGCGCTTTACCATCAATGATTGCGTCAGTACTTACCATCAGGCAGGAAGCAAACACTAGTTTATAATATTAAAAAAAAAAACTGAAGACACACGCATACGTTATTTTACTCCTTTTTTGACTATCCCTGGTAACCCCTTCAAAAATTAAAATAAAAAAGCCTTTTATTTCTAAACAAAATGTAAGCAGGTAGTACTAATTAATTGGAAAAAAGTGAAGGTACATAATAAGTAACTAACAAATAAAAAGTAGCTTAAAAAACAAAATATTAAATGAAAAAGTAATTATAACGTACGGTTTTTTTTATTCTTCTGCTAGAACCCCTCTGCAGGTGAAGGCCTCCTCCAAGGATGACCAGTCTTCTCTAGATTTGGCTATTTGAAATCAATCTACACCGGCGATTTTAACTACGTCATCTTCCCATCTTGCACAGTGTCTTCCTCTTTTTCTCTTGCCAAGTGGGCCTTTCCAGGCTGTAACTATTTCGGTCCACTGGTCTTTAACTGGTCTTTTAGAGTCAACGCTTGTTCTAGTCTACCTTTGGCATTTCTTGTACCTACTGTATGCTTTCTATTTATTTAATTATACGCCTCTGATTCTTTGTCTAACCATAGGAAATAACATTATGTCAAGTATATTAAATAATTTTGTGTATTTTTTTTTGTTCACAGGTAAGTAACGGGTCCATGATGAGTTTTGGTAAGCTTGTTTATATATTTCGTTTTTATCCAACAATCCGACATTGTACCTCAACCTGTGTATATTGTTTTTTATGAAACATTTTTCTTTTACCGTTTTCCTTTTAAGGGCGTTTCACACGACAGTTATGATGTAAGAATGTAGAGGTGAAAATAGAAATGTACCTTCTAATATATAAAATTTTCGTGTTGCGTTATTTGTTACCAAACTCCTCCGGTCCGTTTTGTTTGTCATTTTATGTGCTGGTCTGAAAATCAGCTAACTTCTTTTTTATATGGCAAAACAATGTTTGCCGGTCAGGTAGTATAAAATAGCTTTTTTAATGGAACAAAGAAGTATATTTAATACATTTATTCCTGTTTATAAATAGGAATAATTTTATTTAGAAAGAAAAATGGTATTGGATGGTTTTGATTTTATATTATAAGACTCATAATATAAATAGAGAAAAGATTCGTTCCGTTTTATTTTTCTTTTTTCTTTGAGGATTTATCACTATAAAATTAATTCTAACATCGAAATTCATAATGACGGACATATTAATATAGCTGTTTATACAATATGTATAGAAAACCCCGTCCGGTCCAAAAGGATAATAAGAGTTAGGTAAACACATGACCAAATATTCCACAAAATTTGGTACTTTTTTAAAAGTGACAGCACCATTATAGGCATTTTACTATGAGTGTTGCGACCACGTGCCGCATGCCCTGTTCCCCTTCACCCGCGCATGTGTGCCTACCGTATTGCCTACCGCACAAGTATTAAGTTACCTTGCTATTTTGAAATAATATTTATTTTTTTAGGGGGATATTTTTTAAGTATAGCCCGGCTTTGTAGGCAATAGTGGAATTAGTTAACGATACCTAACAATACCTTTACGGATCGGACAAGGTTTTCTTTACATGTATATAGATATTTGTTTAGTATTTACAAATACATCTTAACCATGCAATAGTTAAGTTACCTAAACTATAGGATTGGTTATAACAATCGACTGGGAACAATTCACATCGCGTCGCATCGTCTACCCAGGCTATAACTTTGAAAATCTACGTCGGTTGTGACTACTTAACCGGACTATCCTGTGGCTGCCTTAAATGAATTTAAAGCCTACAGCCAGGGCAACTAAAAATTAAGCGACTACACGCTGCCTGTGGGGTAGGAACCTCGGTTTAGGGCGTCGCTGGAGAGCACAGCAAGGGACGGCTGAATCGAAATTTGTTTTATTTCGGTTTGATGATCACGGCGTTTCCTAGTACTTGCTTTGAGAATAAACGACCGATACAAATTCAGAGGTCATAGTCGGGAATTTCTATTTACTGGCTCAGCTGCGGCGCGGGCTGGCCTTCATCAGATAAGGGAGATAACACGCTAAGGAGACAAAACGTATATCTATGTATAAGTTAGACGGCAAACCAACATAGTAAAGATATACACATTTAGTAACATAATGCGTATCTAGCAATGGTAAATATTTACCTACATCTCGGATGTATACTAATGTGCTTACGACCTTCCCTGTGTGGAGGGGCTTTACAATAAGTTGCCACGTGTAAGGAATAACTTGAAAATGTTAGGGAAGATTGCTTATCAGTCAGTATTGTCTGTGTTCTTGAGGAAATGTGGGAACGGTTATTGGCGGAAAGTAAAAATGTTGTGACCTTAGAAGATAAGTCTCGATAAGAACATTATTGTTATTTTCTTGATAAGTGAGTGTCGTGATTATTTCAAATATTCGTGTTGAAGTCGTGTAGAAACACCATTAAAGAAGTACCTTTAATTAGGATTGTTTAAAGTTGCTGGACCAACATTTTTCCACAGATAAGTGGCAAAATATTGAACCAGCAAAATTAGACATCGTCTGTGGTAACTTTAAGAGCATTCTTTGTGGCACTAAGTGAGGGAATGTTGGGAGGTTTCTGGTGACAAATTTAATACACTTTCGTGCCATTTAGTCGACAACGAAGAAGAAGCAAGTCATCATTTAAAATTCAGTAGGCCTAGTATGAGTTGTCAATACGAAACTCGATCGACAATATCGAGCGCGTTTGGCGTTCTGATTGGTTAAGAGTTCTTACGACCTTGAAGCGGGCCAATCGCTGAGTCAAACGCGCTCGATATCGACGAACGAGTTTCGTAATGAAAACTCATACTAGGCCTACTGATGAATTTGCAAATTCTGATTTAAAGTTTTAAATGCCGTTATTTTTTTTTGTAGCCACATAGAAAACAAACAGTATATTAAATTAAATGTCATTCGAAAACGTCGATAGGTTTCTTACTAAGCTTCAGATAAATCCAACAACCCTGATTCCTTAGTTTGGTTCCCTGATTTCTGATTCTGTACATTAAGTATCATCTCCTTTTGTGACTGTATATTAAATACACAAAAAGCTCAGCAGCATATTCATCGGATCTCATCAATTACTCATAGTGAAATATTGTGCGCACTTAATGCGGAACTGATAAACGATTTCAATAAATATCTCGAAAAGCACTTCATAAGAGCACTTTTTGCCTTTTGTTGCGGTTTAATGCGATGATAAAAGTGCTTCAAGAGTTATAAGTGCGTTTATGTATGTTTTAAAAAGTATTATGGTTCGTATGTTGTAAATAAATAAATATGATTGCAAAAGATTTTTATTTTCATTTTGCTTTCAAAACGATGTAGCAGAACTATTTCTAGGTGTTAGACCATAACATGAGCTGCCGGCAGAAGTTACCACCCACCAGACAAAGTCTTGCCGCCAAGCGATTTGTCGCGGCAAAGCAATTCGTCATGTTCTATAAATGTAAAATAAATAAATAAATATTGGTTCACTGACCTCCGATCGGCGACAGCGCGATCCTGTATCGACTTGTTTTTTTCGCGCCATTATTATTAAAGTTTGGTACCCCAGGATGCGGCGGTCATTAACCTGTAAGCGCTTCCTTATCAACATTTACATCATGTAGAAAACGTGAAAAATGAAAAAAAATTTTTTGTGACTAAACTAATTGACATATTTATATGATTTTTTATGTAAATGAGAATGGGCTGAGGTACACGATGTTTAATTTATTGTCTTATTGTCAGCACCACTCTGTAATCTGTATATATAATTAATAAACACCAAACATAAACAAATTAAACATAATGTTAAAGAGGGAGAAAGAGTGGGTTTTTAACACAGTTTTAAAAGTGGGTAAAGATTGAGCACGCCTTACTGACTGTTTTCCCTTATGAACAGCAGTTCATTGACTTAAAAGACAAAAAAATTACTTGTAATGGTTAATTGTTACATTTACGTAATAAAACACTTAATAAAGATTTGCGTAACGAGCTCCTTGCATGACTATAAATAACAATAAAATATAACGTAAGCAGGAATAATTCATCGGTGTAAACTATTTCCTTTAATGGACGCTATTATATATTTTATTTACTGTATTAAAGAACATATATGATTTATTAATAAAAATGGATAATGGTTGTAGTTGTAGGTTAGTATACAAGCTGTCACTTCGCATTCTTGTCCAAATTCAACGAGGTAACTATGCTACCGATTCTCGACATAAATCAATAATGAAATATGTTTTCGAAGTTTCGGAAATCGGAATGTGTGAGACCCACATGTCGTCGATTCACGTGCATACTCGTATAAAACAAAGTTGTGCGACAGTGCTTACCGCGAACGCAATAGGAACGCAATAAGCGATTCTGTTCTTTGAACACTTAAATAAACAACTTAAAACAACTCTTCATCATCATAATTATCTTAGCGTATAATCCCGGCTGCATCCGCGGCTTTCGCGTTGGAGCCCAGGGTCCGCTTTCCTACACTCACTCCTTCATTTCGCACGATCTCTGATATCCCGTGGTGTGAGATTGTTGGTACGAATGTCATCTCTTACAACGTCAATCCAGCACATCTTTGGTCTACCTTGTTCCGGCTCGGAGGCGGTGGCGCCACGGCAAGACATTTGTTACCCACGTAACATCTCCGATCATCCGGTCTTCGTAAGACGTGACCGTATAAGCTTAGACGACCCTCTTGCAATTTGTCAGCTATGTCACGGACACGAAGACCGCCACGGATGCGGGAGTTCCTGATGCGGTCTTTCTGCGTAACTTCACACATCCACCGCAGCATATTCATCTCCATGACATGCAGCTCCTGTTTGTGTCGCTCAAGCACAGGCCACGCCTCACTACCATACAGAAAAACAGGTCTAATGATGATGTTATAGGCCTGTCCCTTGAGCTTAACCGGCATTTTGGGGTCACAAATGACACCTGTCACCTCACGCCATTTTACCCAAGCAGCAGAAAAGCCTGTCTTAACGTCGCAATCAATGTCGCCGGACGCATGGAGCACAGACCCCAAGTATTTAAACTGGTCTGTAGACTCGACCATGTCTCCGCCTATGCTCACAGACATAGGGTCTGTCGTGTTGTTGATACTGAGTAAACCACTCTTTGTTCTGAAATACTGTCAAACTAAGTCATAGTAACTAAGTCGTGGTGGCCTAGTGGTTAAACACCTGCCTCTCAAGAATGGGTGAGCGGGTTCGATTCCAGGTCTGGCAAGTACCATTGATGTAACTCTTTTAAATTAAATGTACTTTCTAAGTATAAGTATGGACACCCATGACTGATTAAAATGTGAAGGAAAACATGTTGAGGAAACCTGGACTTTAAGTCAGAAATCGCCAACCCGCATTGAGCAAGCGTGGTGATTACGCTCAATCCTTCTCTGTATGAGAGGAGACCTGTGCCCAGCAGTGGGACGATAAAAAAGTTGATCATGACAATGATGTTAAGAAATAAACAAGCCTATATCAATTATTGGGCAGGTATCGTAATTTAATTTATATATACGCCTTATACGTGCCTTTCACCACAGCCACCTGAAATTTGGCGAAGATGCATACGTATCAATAAGCTTTATGTAGATACCTTTACATGTAATGTAGATTTATGAACCTATAGAGTTTTTTAGAATATTCATGGTTAGCATTATAACTTAAATGAAATAATTCGTAAGTCTCATAATAAAAATAATAAATTCTCATAGTCCCGATATAATCTTGGCGAGATCGTGTCGATATAATCTGTCGAATTAGGGTAAAGATAGTAGAAAATATTATCAAAACAAATAAATACGTTCATGTAGATTAATGTCTGGAATGGTCTCTTAAGGAAAGAACCAAACCCCACCCGTCCATCCTCACATGTCTGTGCAAGGATATGTCTTAAAGAGCTTACAGAACTTAAAGAGCTCAACGACTCGACGAACATGCACCAACCAGAAGGATTTCTCGAATAGTCACGACATTTCTCAGCATAACAACTAAAAATACCATTGAAATACAGCAATTTTATAATTACAAAAACTTTACAGAACTCCCTTACCACTTGAAATACCCAGTATTAATGCACTTCAAAAAGGTTGCTTTCGCAGAAGTAAGTAATCATTTTCCTCGACCGGTAGGCCGTTCATTACATTCGAGGTCCACTCTTCGACACGACATGTACACATTGGCCGATGTTATCTCTGTGAATATTACCTTTCCGGACAATTGGTCAAGGTTCCCGGAGCAAAATGGTACATCGGTGATCTCATAATGATCCATATTGACAAGTTTCGTATACTACTAGCAAAATGGCTTCAGTATGACTTTCCAGTGGTCAATCACTGACATTCCATTCCATATTAATGAATGTTCAAATTGAGTAGTAGTTTTTAGGAAATAATAAATAAATAAATATATATACGGACAAACCACACAGATTGAGCTAGCCCCAAAGTAAGTTCGAGACTTGTGTTATGGGATACTAACTCAACTATACTATATTAATAATAGATACATATATAGATAAACATCCAAGATGCAGGCCAATCAGGAAAAGATCGTTTTCTATCATGACCTGGCCGGGGATCGAACCCGGGTCCTCCACATCGCAGGCAGGCGTGTTAACCGCTGCGCCACGGAGGACTTCCAGAAATCATTTTTACTAAGCGATTTTATAATAATGACTATACGGCAATGTTATTCTATCACCATTCCATTTCGACATGCCTGAGATAATTGATCGATCATTGTGAATTTAGCAAATTACGAAATTTTAAGCACAATGACAAAAGGGCCCCTTTAGAAAGATCTATTAAAAAGGAATAATATTAAGAGGCTTACAATTTTCTTGCAGCTGCAATAACCTAGGTATCGTGGCGTTCTGATGTCAATTATGTATGTAAATTATAGAGCGTTATTTTTAAATTGCTTTGCTAATTAAAGGGTTATGTAATATTTTGTAACGAAATATACCTAATAATTTTGATGGTTTTTTTTTTGTGCCCTGTTGCCCTACACAAAGAATTTTTCCTGTATCGCGAATCCGTACAGGCCCGGTACAACTACTTGTAGGTCATAAAAATATTTGTTCGTGCGATAATTGAACCCGCAACAAAATATTGAATCTAATATTAGTTCATGATATCTGTTTTTGTGTGTTAACTATGGGTGTTAAAAAATAGCCATTTGTGACTATTACGTAAAGAAAAATTTATTAAAAATAAACTTTACTAAATTTTAAGCAATACTCGTGACACAATACTAACTGCAACTGTTTATGAAATTTGTTTTGTTTTTTATATACACTATTCATTGACAAAATGCCATTTAATACTATGACATGAAGAAATTGATTAAAAAGAAATTTTACTAAATATTAAGCACTACACAATAATATCCGAACATTAAATACGGATCAAAAAATCATGCTTAGTGCTTTCAAAACATATCAAAGACATACATTACATAACGAAACTTATAGGTAACAACTTAATCTTTTTTATTTGTGTTCTTTCAAAGGAGAATGAACTCGAGAAGTTTTCAAAGCAATTTCTCTTCCCAGACGATTTATTACCTGCCAATGAAAACTTGATCGATATGCCTTGAATTAGACTGATTGTATAACTGAGATTGAGAACTTTGTCTTAGATAAGTGACGTAACATCACGCCTGAAATCCTCAACGGGATAGGCACAGAGGTATGGTACCTAAGTACACCCACCTTACGTCAATGATAAATGATTTATTTTCTATGAGAAAGTTTGTTCGGACGAAAGCTACCCGAAACCGTCAAATATTTCCATTCAACCTTGAGCCTTAATTCTTTAGCGATATAGTTGAAAATCTAATAAATACATTTGACTGATTCTAGTAGTTTGATGTGCAAACACTTTTACAAGTCAATAAACATTTATTGGTCATTACCACAAAAACTTAAACACTTGTTCAACGTGTATCTCGTATCAGTCTGACGTCAAATTTCATATAATAATGTCATGTTTAAAAGGTTTTTAGCCTTTTTTTTAATAATTATAAACTAGCGCTTGACCGAAATCCCGCCTGATGGTAAGCAGTGATGCGATCGTTGATGGTAAAGCGCGCTAGTTTATTAAGAGTCTATTCACTCAGAAAAACTGAGCGAATAGGAAGGAAGACGGCAGTTGAGCGAGGTGATGCAATGTTAAACTCAACAACACGATCAACGATGCTGCGCCAAAGGGAGATTGATCTGAAGACCCTCCACGACCAAACTCCCAACACAACAACATTTGGCAACAACTGCTCAGACCCGTCCTCCGTACGGCTTCACCAGACATCATGCCGGAACACGACAAACCGCTTGGCGGCAAGACTTTGTCTGGTGGGTGGTAACTTCTGCCGACGGCCTACCACCGAGAAAAGCCTAAAAAACTCATAAACACGGTGATATTAAGGATTCTTGTGTGGATTTCTGTTTAAGTTTCGCTGAAAATTCAACTCCAAAGTTGACCTGACTTCTCCAGTTCTGGGCGGAGCAAAAGGGTCTGTCAGACTTTTATTGACTAAAACCCACCCGTGTTCCTTCACTTGCCTGTCCACCAGGGCCCCGATATCTCTTTTGGGCAACTCGCGGATCTAGCAAGCATTGGTCTTCATGGACCCCGTCACGATGTGCTGACATCTCTCTGAGGTGCTCGTGAAATACAACGCGCCGTCGCGTCGACCCGGACCTGGTCCTTGCCGAGCAGTGGGCAGCTAGTTATCAACACTGCTGTGGCGTGTGCAATGATCCTCAGACATCAGGAACCAGCTACAGACAAGAATAAGAAATAAATATTGTCATCAATCGGATACAAAACCAGTCACTGGATTGTGGTAGTCAGAAATGCAATCGGTGCATGTAAAATACTCATATTCTGCTTTACTCGGATAGACTTAAGCCTCTACGCTTAATATGGAGGTCCGGCGAAACTATAAAGTTTGTGGTGTTTGTGCAGCGGACCGGCGTGGGTGCGGGGCGGTCATCGAAGACCCGTTCTCGAAACTAGCGGGAGGATCGCGCGTCACTATAGCCACGTACTGTTGTGTTCACTATTGTGTCGACGAGATATTTGTTTTTACTCGCGAAAGAAATGTCTGATCAATGGCCGGAACATCTTTTTGATTCAAAAACACTCGATCACTGGTTGATTTAAGGTACACCGCTCGCTGCCCGCAAGATTCGAGACAGAAGTACACCGCTCGCTGTCCGCCACCGCCCCACTGCACTGTGGAAAATCGTAGAGCAACTGCTGATTAAAAATGTTTCTGCCAATGTAGCTACTGGCATGTTTCTTTTTTTATTTTACTCTATAGATTAAATACCAAACTACACTAAAATGCCAAAAAAAAAATAGACATATTGTATGAAATGATTTTTTTTACTACACCACAAACTTTATAGTTTCGAGGGACCTCCATGTTAAGCCCGTTCACTTCATTACTTTCAAATTGATTTTATTATTAGGTATACGATACGTTACAGGCAAAGGTATAATGTATTATATATTTCTGGAAACCTCGTCTTTTGAAAAATATGAAACAACTAATAAATATTGAATATTTTGTTAAAGTTTACCTTAAAATAATTGCAAAATAATATGTGGAGGAAAAAGTTATACATAATCAAATAAAAAAAAAGCTGCGGATTTTTGCGAATTTCGGAATAATTAGTAAAAATGTGATAAAAGCCAGAAAACTTAAAACTGCTCGTTATCTATTGCGGTCTGAAATATCGCTGTTTACATCAATAGTTTGCAGTAACAACATTTAACATTGATATAATAATTTATTTCGGTCAGTATCCATATTTGGTTAGTACCTACTACAAAAAATCTTAACCGTATAATCTTATTTTTGCACTCATATTGCGTGTGAAAATATTAACCAACAAGATGCACACTACCCTCATATTTCATATAGTAGGTATATAAACAGTTGTTTCGTTGTAAATAACAAAATAGTGGTCAATTAACAGAAGTATACTTGTTACGAATACAATATAGCTATGTGTTTTGTTGACTCTTCAAAATATCTACTTTCAAGTGTTCTAAACGTGAAATAATACTTTCGTATATCGAAGGAGGAAACCCATTGGAGGCATTCTCAACAGTTTTAAAATAAAATTATCATGTACCTATCTGAAGACAACTTATGTTTCATCCACAGCGATTTTCAAAAATCATTTATTCAAACTAAGCTGAGAATCAGCACTTTTTGAACGGCAATATTACATAAGACAGTCCCCCAAAACGCCCACCCATCGACACTTCCTAGTGCTTTCGCTGGGAAGAAGAAGTGGCGGAAGAAACTCCCCAGCAGCACAGCTGTCTGTTCATTTAAAAAAAACACACGACTTTTATTTTTTCTTTATTTCCAAAGTGGAAATAATGTGTCTTTGAAAATCGCTATATTTAGCGAACGATGGACAGAAGCTTCACGGAAAAAGGATATATTTTTAATGCAAAACAGTAATTGGTTGGAATCAGAATATTCAGTAACTTTACCGAACTCTGAAGACGTTAGAACCGTCTCCACACCACCTACTTCTTCTGGACAACGTGGGAGATTGTGCATATCTTATCCAGACTTATCAGAATCCAGTAAAAGAAGAAAAAATACAATGTTACGTAATGAATATGGATTTGAATAAATCTACAAAAATGTTACGCAAGGCAGACAAAAATGTTTGCATTGAGCGTATTTATTGACTTGGATTTAACGAAAGCACAATATTTGTCCTTAAAAAATTTAACGAATGAAAATGTTTTTTGTGTCCATCATATCGCAAAGTGCAAGAAGTTAAAACTACTTGCTATCCACCATTTTCAGCTATAGAAATTACAAACACAAGTACATCATGCTAGAAAATACTCAAGATCCGCTACAAACAAGGATGTATTTCATACTCTTCTTTATACTTCAGATCCTTATATAATATGTAAAGAAAACCCTGTCCGACCTGTAAGGATAATAAAGGTTAGGTAAATACTTGACTAAATATAATATAAGATTTTATATAATCATTATAGAAATAATACTAATGAATTTTGACATAATCTTTTTTTCCCGCGAATTAATTCTAACTTCCTCGAAATTTGGTAATTTTTAAAAGGGTGACAACACCGGTATTATTATGAGCGAATAGCGATGCGACCACGTGCCGCGTGCCCTGTCCCCCGCCGCCCGCGGAAGGGTTGTTTATCGCAAATGTATTAAGTTACCTCTTTTTGTGAAAAAATATTTATTCTTTTAATAACATTTTTTTATGATTTTTTTATTTAAATTTATTTTTATTTTGATGTTCTATATGATATTTGGTTTTTATAAACATTAAATAATAGTTTTCATTCTTAAAAAATAATATTTATTAGTAGTTGTGTTGCATTCCTTGGCCGAGTTAAATTGAATCTGTATAAAAACTAAGCCATAATATAGGAAATTAACTTTAAAAACAGTTAACTATAGCGTAACTATACCTACTTAGCATTAAGTGTACAATCTGCTGGCCCAGGCTCCACACTTTTCTGAAACATCTCCTTTAAATAATCTTTATGTTTAGCTCTTAACTTTCACACTTCGATTGTTGAAATCTTTTTAGAAGTTTTTTTAGATACTTAAAGTACCTCTCGTTGTCTATTTTTATACAGTCAAGACAAGTCTTCTTAATACTAAATGCAAAGTAGATTTTTTTACTTTTCAATGAGATTTATGAAGAAATAACAGCGTGCCGCGATTATACTCACATTAATGCTGATATCGTGGAAAAATCGAAAAAAAAACATTCTGAAGTAAATTTTTGATTTATTTCAGATCACAACAGAAGTAATAAATTATTCCATCTAAGCTTAATCCAAAATTAAGTCAAAAATTTACCTTGAAAGTGCAAAAAATCGCAAATATTTAGCCAGCCTATCCTACCTCATTAGGATGCTCACCGTACTGCCGCCGATCCACGTAGGCAGCCGACAGCGAGTCGATATTTTGCCCGTATCCTGATTTATAGTCTCGATTAGCTCCTTTTTGTACCAGCTTCTATGGCGAATGGCGAAAAATCGGTAAAGTACGAGTCGGACTCGCAGTCGAAGGGTTCAACGACCACTGTACAACTTAATACTACTTATTTAAAAAGGGACTTTAATAAAAACAACAAAACTTCCAACTTCCAAAAGAAGAAAAACACTACAAAGTAAAAAATAACGAAATTCGAAAGAACAGTATTTCTTTTGGGTTTTCGTGTTTTTAGAGGGCTACTTTTTTTTTTTAATGTCACACTAAGAATTTTTCTTGTATCGTGGGTACACGAAACAACTCATTCATTCGTAAAACAATTTACATTGTGTTAAATATCTATACATGCGACCTACACACATATTATAAAGAACTAAGAATAATTAATTTACATTACAAGCTTCAGATCAATCTCCCTTTGGCGCAGCATCGTTGGTCGTGTCGTTGGGTTTAACATTCCATCACCTCGCTCAACTGCCGTCTTCCTTCCTATTCGCTCAGTTTTTCTGAATGAATAGGCTCTTAATAAATAAAATAAATTAAAAAAAATATATAATAATATATACGGACAAATCACACAGATTGAGCTAGCCCCAAAGTAAGTTCGAGACTTGTGTTATGGGATACTAACTCAACGATACTATATTTTATAATAGATACATATATAGATAAACATCCAAGACCCAGGCCAATCAGGAAAAGATCATGTTCCATCATGACCTGGCCGGGGATCGAACCCGGGGCGCGCAAAAAACGCTGCAACCAATAGGAGCGGAGCATAACTAACTCCACGCGAACGAAGTCGCTGGCGGCCGCTAGTATTATATATATGTACAATCATCATGTCAACATTAATCCCAGTCACATCAGTAGCAGCTTTGGATCGACTGCCGTCTGACCTCCACAACCCGAAGGCGATATCTAAGTATTGCTCTTAGACCAATTGTCAATTGACAACTCGTAACGACTGCCACACGTATGGCAATATGGTCAATATTATATATGTACAATACAATACTCGAACTGAACTTTTTTTAAATCGGTCAATAAACACGTTTTGTTTATGGTACAGAAAACTAATTTAGGTAAACGTAAGTATTGACATGTTGTGCCTATTCTTAATACATTGAGATTAGGAGAATAAAGATATTTCTTACTAGCTTTCCGCCTGCGGCTTCGCCCGCGTGAGAGAACTCTTCAAAAGTCCGGAATCAAAACTGTCCTATGTTATTTCTCAAGGTCAACTCTATCTTTGTACCAAATTTCAACCAAATCAGTTCAGTGGTTTAGACGTGAAAGCGTAACAGACAGACAGACAGAGTTACTTTCGTATTTATAATATTAGTAGAGATTAGTAGGGAATATAACAGTTATAGAAAATATAGTACAGACTCTGAAAATTTAAACTGTCTTCTACCTATTACGGTTCAAAAATTTAAGCAAGAGGAAGTTTTCTACTCGGTGGTAAGCCATAATATTGGCTGCCACCAGAAGTTACCACCCAAGTCTTGCCGCCAAGCGAATCGTCGTGTTCCGGCATGATGTCTGGTGAAGCCGTACGGAGGACGGGTCTGAGCAGTTGTGCTGCGATGTGTGCCGGGTACGAAACTTCAAATGTTGTTGTGTCGAGAGTTTGGTCGTGGAGGGTTGTGTTATTGAGCTTAACATTGCATCAACTCGCTCAACTACCGTCTTCCTTCCTATTCACTTAGTTTTTTGAGTGAATGGGCTCTTAATAAACTAGCGCGCTTTACTATCAACTATTGCATCACTGGTTACCATCAGGCGGGATTGCGGTCAAGCACCAGTTTATAAGTACAAAAAAAGGCATATCTACAGTTGAGCATTAGAGTCCCGTTGTCACCCTTTGGTTGCGGAACTCTAAAAATGTATAAAATTGGGTATTAGGGCTAAGTGTTACTACCCACTTACTATTTAGTTGGTAATGTAAACGATTTGTTAGACGAAGTAATATTGCTTTGGATCCAGGGGGCTGTTTGTTTTTATTTTACTGATAGGATGGATATCGGTAGTAATTGTTTTAGGTGACGTATTTTTTCAGCGTAAACGCAGATGGTCGCCTGCCAGGGCTGGGGGTTGTTTGAAAGAGAAAGCGTAGCCCTGGGGTACAGGCAAGTTTTTTTTTTTTTTTTAATAGTTATAAACTAGCACTTGACCGCTTCTCGCCTGATGGTAAGCAGTGATGCGATCGTTGATGGTAAAGCGCGCTAGTTTATTAAGAGCCTATTCACTCAGAAAAACTGAGCGAATAGGAAGGAAGACGGCAGTTGAGCGAGGTGATGCAATGTTAAACCCAACAACACGACCAACGATGCTGCGCCAAAGGGAGATTGATCTGAAGACCCTCCACGACCAAACTCCCAACACAACAACATTAGGTGCATCGTACCCGGCACACATCGCAACACAACTGCTCAGATCCGTCCTCCGAACGGCTTCACCAGACATCATGCCGGAACACGACAAATCGCTTGGCGACAAGGCTTTGTCTAGTGGAAAACCGGTCGGTTTTTAGTCAGTAAAAGCCTGACACGCCCTTTCGCTCCGCCCAAAGCGGAGAGATCATTCGATGATTTACCATCCGAAAAAAAGGCGGATAGTCACGTGAACACTCATTGTACCACTTGTCCATAAACTCAAGGTCGCTCAGCGTGTTATGGAATAATCTATCCTTGGAGTCCCCGAGGGATCGAATTCGGAATGAGGCGATCCGGCAGAGAATTAACATTGTTGACATTTAATTACATGTTAATTGACTTTACATATAGATTATCCACGTTAACAGTTTGCCATCCTTTTTTGGGAGTGAAATAATCATGGGTTTTCCCGCTCTGGGGCAAGCGGAAGGACGTGTGAAGCTTTTACTGACTAAAATACCCCGGAATTAACATAGCTTGCTGAAAGAATAATTAAGCTAAAGTGGCAATGGGACGAGCATATTAGGGATACATAGAACTAAGGACCCTTAAGATAGACGTACTCTTAAGATAGACGTACTCTTGGTACCGCGAATCGGGAAATATAATTAATAATTACAATCTACTGAAGGCAGACGGTTGAATATATTGCTCTGCATCTTAGTTTTAGATTAACGGTTAGAATGTTGTATTGCTGCAACTCTATGCAAAGTAACCATAATAAAGTAGTAAACATTAAGTAAAGACAGAGTAATTGACGATTATTATTTTTATTTATTATTTCTCGGTGGTAGGACATAACATCGGCCGCCGGCAGAAGTTACCACCCACCAGACAAAGCCTTGCCGCCAAGCGATTTGTCATGTTCCGGCATGATGTCTGGTGAAGCCGTACGCAGGACGGGTCTGAGCAGTTGTGTTGCGATGTGTGCCGGGTACGATGCGCCTAATGTTGTTGTGTTGGGAGTTAGGTCGTGGAGGGTCTTCAGATCAATCTCCCTTTGGCGCAGCATCGTTGGTCGTGTTGTTGGGTTTAACATTGCATCACCTCGCTCAACTGCCGTCTTCCTTCCTATTCGCTCAGTTTTTCTGAGTGAATAGGCTCTTAATAAACTAGCGCGCTTTACCATCAACGATCGCATCACTGCTTACCATCAGGCGGGATTGCGGTCAAGCGCTAGTTTATAATTATTAAAAAAAATGAGCAATTTGGTTACCATGTCATTGTATATTAGTAGTCGTGGTGGCCTAGTCACTAGGCCACACTCATACTCTCAAGTATGAGTGTGCGGGTTCGATTCCAGGTCAGGCAAGTACCAATGTAACCTTTCTAAGTTATATGTACTTTTTAAGTATATCTTGGACACTAATGACTGATTAAAGGGGAGAGAAAACATCTTGAAGAAACCTGGACTTTAAATCGCCAACTCGCATTGAACAAGCGTGGTGATTACGCTCAATCTTTCCCTGTATGGGAGGAGACCTGTGCCCAGCAGTGGGACGATAAAAGGTTGATGATGATGATGATCATAGTATATTTAAAATTTAACTATACAACTCCTAGCGCCCTCATCAGATCAGCTCCAGCATTTGACAGCTCGCTTGATGCAGTAGTTAAGCAATTTGACTGCTGTGTTGTTTGCCGCGTTTGCGATTCCTGCACGGATCAAAAATATTTGTATGACCTACAAGTAGTTTTCCGAGTTTGACCGTTTATGTGTGTGAATTTAAACACACCCACGATACAGGAGAAATTTAAACACACCCACGATACAGGAGAAATTTAAACACACCCACGATACAGGAGAAATTTAAACATACCCACGATACAGGAGAAATTTCAAGTATGGGGCAACGCTTTAAAAAAAAAACCCTTTATATACCCTACATAAAAAACCCTTTATATACCCTACATACACATACAATGTATCATTTTGATGCGACAAATAAATGACTTCTGAGATTTTGGTTTATTGTATTTAGTTACAGATGAAGCTAATAAAACTGTATCATACAATATGTTAAAGAAAACCCTGTCCAATCCGTGAAGGTACTGTTAGGTACTTATAGATAACTGATTTTACTAATGCCTACTAAACCTGGCTAAACTTAAAATAAAAACCCCCTAAAAAATAAATATCATTTCGCAAATGAAATGAAATTTTACAAAACGAGGTAACTTTTTACCTGTGCGGTAGGCAATATATGCGCGAGCGAAGGGGGGCAGGGTACGCGGCACGCGGTCACATCGCCCATAATAATACCGTCAAAAATGGTGTTGCCACTTTTTTTAAAAATACCAAATTTTGGGGAAGTTGGAATAAATTCGCGAAAAAATTTTATTTTTTATTTTTTAATAAATTATAAACTAGCGCTTGACAGCAATCCCGCCTGATGGCAAACAGTGACGCAATCATAGAAAGGTAAAGCGCAAAAAAAGGTTATATCAAAATTTATGTAAAATATGACTATGTAAAATTATATTTGGTCATGTGTTTACCTAACCTTTATTATCCTTATGGGTCGGACAGGGTTTTCTTAACATATTGTACACATCTATTAAACAACAGTCTATCGTAGTCCACTGTTTGAGAAAGCTGCCCCACAACACCCTGTCCTTTGCAAATCTCTAAACAAAAACAAATTATAATATACGAAATCCAGCTTTCTTTTCATTTCCATTTCTTCGTAAAAAACAATTAAAACTAAGTAATGCGATGCTTTAAGATATACATGATTGAAATCGAGAAGAAACCTTTAAATATCGTACCTTACTTCCTCGTTGGTTTTATCATGGGAACTCACTGTTTTTACGTGCTTTTTTTTGTTTTTGTTTCTTTTATGTATTCAAAATTTTGGTGGGCGTTGGACCGAAGCATAAAATTTTGTAAATAAATACATTAGCGCCGATTCCATACTTCACTTACTAAACTAAATTTAAGTCCAGCTCATCTTTTTCTCACTATCCTTTTAAAAACAGACAGAACATAAAATATTGTTTTACTCCAGTTAAATTGAAATACGTCATAACAAGTATGGACGTTATAAAAACATCGTCATCATCATCAATCTTTTGATCGTCCCACTACTGGGCACAGGTCTCCTCTCAAACAGAGAAGGATTGAGCGTAATCACCACGCTTGCTCAATGCGGGTTGGCGATTTCAGACTTACAGTATTATAAAAACATGGAGAGTAAAAATTCTGATTGAAATGGAATAAAAAATATGCTCAGAATTGAAACTTTGTTTTTTTTAAGTTTTATTATTTAAAAAGGGAATCGGTACCATTATTTATTTAAACACATGACTAAGAGCAGTGAGTGGCCGAGAGTATTGGCCTCAGTACCTATACGAGTTGAAGGTCTTGGGTTTGAACAGAAGCAGGTCCTTTTTAGCGTAAATAATTTTATCACTGCAGCTCTCAAGACCTTGAAGGAATGTTTTAGAACCAATCATTTTAAGGCATATAACATCAAAGATTACGGCTTACTTCCTCTCAAAGAGAGAGAGGAACATTTTAGTGTGGTTATGCTTACGTTAAAACTCAAAATGTTTATGCAAGGGGAATATTGTCCTTTGACATTGTGACAGCCTCCGTGGCGTAGCGTTCGATCCCCCCGCAGTGCAAATATTTATATGCATGAATATGAATATTTACACCGGTCTAGACGTGCCTCGGAAAGCACGTTAAGCCGTTAGTCCCAGTTGCCATACGAACATCTAATGGCAGTCGTTACGGGTTGTTGAAGCCATCAAAAGTCCAACAATCGGACTAACTTCTTCGGCTTGCGGAGTTCAGACGGCAGTCGCTTCACGGAAAATATCGAAGCTTAGCCAAAACAGCAGTTAGACTGGTGAAAGACCATACCGGACCCCAGACTCCAAAGCTGAAAAAGCTTTAGATGTGACTGGGATTAACGCTGAGATGATGATAATAAACATGACCAGCCTTCCTCTTATTTTTAGCCTTAAAATTTACAAGTAAACTAAACTGGCCAACGTCCGTGAGAAAAGCTGGGCCCACACCAAACGACCCAGTGCGCTATCAGAACGAACACAGCACCAAAAGAATGCACTTTTCGTGGGGCGACCGACGCTTAAAGGCGCCTCAATCGTTTGAGCAGCTCGGTGAGGATACTATGCTATAAACTAGCGCTTGGCCGCAATCCCGCCTGATGGTAAGCAGTGATGCAATCGTTGATGGTAAAGCGCGCTAGTTTATTAAGAGCCTATTCACTCAGAACAACTGAACGAATAGGAAGGAAGACGGCAGTTGACCGAGGTGATGCAATGTTAAACCCAATAACACGACCAACGATGCTGCGCTACAGGGAGACTGATCTGGAGATCCTCCACGACCAAACTCCCGACACAACAACATTAGGCCACACAACAGCTCAGACCCGTCCTCCGTACGGTTTCACCAGAAATACGGAACACGACGAATCACTTGGCGGCAAGACTTTGTTGGGTGGTAACTCCTGCCGGCAGCCGATGTTATGGCCTACCACCGAGAAAACTTACTAACTTAGCCGGAATTTGTCTCTATTACATGAGAGTCATACATAACTGGCGAAATATTGGTACATACCTCCTTTGCTGACCCCTTGTTAAAAGTATCGAATGTCGATCTCACAAATTCCCTTCTTACCAACCAATAGTAAGACCGTTCGGTTCTGTGAAACCGTTATTTATTGAGACTCATGAATACAAAGCAGAGACTTGAACTTTTTACTTTTCCTTTTTTCTTTCTTTCCTTCTTTATTGTTTGTTTGTTTATGTTTCCTTGAGGGGCTACTGTTTGCAGCTGACTGATTTAAATAGGTGCTAAGTGCTTTTACTTATGTACCATTGCTGAGAGGGTTAGGGAACGGACTTTCGAGAGGGAGTAAGTTGAACTTGGAATGGTAACCTGCTCTTTTGAAAAGGTTTTGTAGGACACACTTGAGCTTGTACGAGCTGATTTTTCAAAATTGTTTCAAATTTGTATCTTAGTAATAAATGTGAATTTATCACAATTATTTCATACAAAATTAGTTAGTTGTCAATTTTATTTCACGATCATAAATTACCTGTCGATTGAATAATACTGTTTATTTATTTTTATATTATAAGCGGTTTGATATGATTAAACCTCCTAACCTCCTAATGACTAGGGTCTCATTTGGCCTGTGAACAGCACTATAGGTTAAATATAACATTAATAATAACATAATTTAATCTCTTAACCAACTATGGTTGACTGGTAGAGAATGCCTAAGGCATTAAGTCCGCCTCTGTACAATTTAGGGGCGAAAGAATAAATAAACAAATAAAGTGATCGCATTACATCGCTAGTACAGATACTAGGGATAAATATCAAACATTTTTTGTAAATATTCTCAAATGTTGTTTAAAAAATTGCTCTAGTTACTCCAAAATTAATCTTCTTAAACAGGAATTTAAAAAATCGAATAAAAGCATCTCTGAATTCGTACAATGATGGGTTCCGTAACTGGCAGACATTATTGCCAACAACTGTTGAGAGAACAAGATTTTCAATATTTCGAAAAGTCACAGACAATTCTTCAACGACGAATATATGTTTCATCATCAAACTTTTTACCGTCCCACTACTGGGCACAGGTCTCCTCTCATACAGAGAAGGATTGAGCGTAATTACCACGCTTGCTCAATGCGGGTTGGCGATTTAAGACTTAAATTCCAGGTTTCCTCGAGATGTTTTCCTTCACCTTGTAATCAGTCAATAAAGAAAGTATATAACTTAGAAAAGTTACATTGTTACTTGCCGGACCTGGAATCGAACTCGCACACTCATACTTCAGAGGCTAATGTTTTAACCATTGCAATCACAAAAATAAATTTTGTCGAACAATGAAGTGTTCTAGAACCCGTTTTTTTTTCTCTTAAAGTACAAAAACCTTTAAAAAATTACAACAAACTCTTAGCTATACTATCAACAATTTGCGATCACTAATATATTCATATGCCAAGCTTTGTGATCTTCACCAACGTACTCACATAACCTTTAAAGTCCATTATATGGCTCATATTCAGCAGAAAACATTCATGGGATGGAAAAATAAAATACCTATTTCATTCTACACGAGAAAACAAGACAAATAATCTGCCGATCGCACCCGAGAAAAGTTTCTACCAATACATAAGTTTGTTCGAGCGAACATTAGGAGTCGAAGATAAAATCCATACGAGCAACACGGAACAGATGGACTCAGAAGATCAGGTCTGTACAACGAGTCAAAATTCATATTCACGTACCTATGTGTTTTACGTACCAGTAACAATAGGCCAGCCTTTGGCAAATTCCAATCGCGTATTCCAATTTTTTTTTTCCTAGATATACTAATGTAAAAATTAAATATACAATATGTAAAGAAAACCCTGTCCGATCCGTGAAGGCATTGTTAGGTATCGATAACTGATTCTACTAATGGATACAAAGCCGGGCTAAACTTAAAAAAAAATCCCCCTAAAAAAATAAATTGTATTTCGCAAAAAAGAGGTAACTTAATACATGTGCGGTAGGCAACCTATCCGCGGGCGACGGGGGGCAGTGCACGCGGCACGTGGTCAGATCGCTTATAATAATACAGTACAAATGGTGTTGTCACTTTTTTAAAAATTAACAAATTTCAGGGAAGTTGAAGTTAATTCGCGGGAAAAAAGTTTATTTCAAAATTCAGTAGTATTGTTACTATGATAATTGCGTAAAATTTTATATTATATTTGGTCATGTGTTTACCTAACCTTTATTATCCTTATGGGTCGGACAGGGATTTCTTTACATATTGTATAAAGCTGAAGAGTTTGTTTGTTTGAACGCGCTAATCTCAGGAACTACTGGTCCGATTTAATTTTTTTTTTTGCGTTGGATAGCCTATTAATCTAGGAAGGCTTTAGACTATATAATATCACGCTGCGGTCAATAGGAGCGGAGCATAACCAACTCCACGCGAACGAAGTCGCTGGCGGCCGCTAGTGTAAAAATAAAATACGACGCCGATGTGTTCTCCAATGCAGTATTCGTAGCAAAATAAAATTTTATTCAAAAACAAAGGAGCAATTCGCTTTTGAATAAAGACGAGTGAGGTTGCCTTCAGCTGATTTTCAGTTGTACAATCAGCTCGTGAAAACCTTGTCCATATTAGGGGCCTTGTCTAAGTATATGATAGAACGCGACAAAGTCCAAAAGCGATCAACGTTTTTAAGCATCTGTCTCACAATAAACGACAAGTGAATAGAGCATTTTTTTTTGTTTTGGATGGGATATGACCACTCCCGCTCTGGACGGAGCGGAAGGGCGTGTCAGACTTTTGCTGGCTAAAACCCACGTGTGTTTCTTCACTTGCCTGACCCAGGAGGCATTGGTCTTCGTAGACCCCGTCACCATGTGCTGACATCTCTTTGAGGCGCGTATGAAACACACCGCGTTGTGGACTAGGACCTCATCCTTACCGGGAGGCGAGCTGCGGGAAGCTCACCGCCCGGTAAGCCCGAGGCGAATAGAGCTAGAAAGTAAACCGTAATTAGCGAGCAATAAGAAGCAATTGGGTTGTATCCTCAAAAATAATTTAATGTCCATCAGATAGATTTATAAAAAATAATGAACACGTATTTTTTATTTTTTCTCTCATTCAAATATTTAGGAAGATATATTGATTTGAAATGTCGCATGACGTTACGCCGTCAAAACATACCACGGCGTGATGTAATTGGCCCCCACTCCGTAACTTTAATACGCTATATCTCAGTAGTTTTTGGTAATTTCGACAAAATAAAAAATACGAACTATTTTTTTTTTTTTTGGTTTTCATACCTTGGATACATCAATATGCTGGTATGCATATGTACCAAGCGTGAGTTACTCACCGAGTGTCCTGCCAGCCAAGCAAGCGTCGGTAAGCATATACTCTCTTTATGATAGCCCTTGTTGCTGTAACAAACGATTTCTCGCCACCTCCGTCGAGGCAGACGAGATCTGCAATCTGGTATACTTATCATAAATAAGAAAATCATTGATCTTTAGTCGCTTTCTCGGTAGTGATCGCGCCATGACTAGCAGGTTAATTGAGCAACACACTATTAATACCAATGGGTTTCAATTTGACAGTTCAATAATATTCATGGCATTATTTACTTTCTTGAACAGACATATTTTTCGAACATATGGAGCAATGAATTAGCAATATGCTTCAAAATGATTCCAATTGATTGTAATAGAGTTGTGGCGGGAAAACGACGATGAGTGCCAAGTTCATTTTTCATTGAACTTTTAAAGTATTTATAGTGTCGTTTACTAAATAAAAACGCGTGATTTATGTAGTAAAAAGTGCATTCAGTGAATAATTCATAAAGAACAGTGAAATAGTGTAACATAGTGGCCACATCATGTTTTTACGCTAAATCCCTCCTAATCGGCTACACGCGTGAATCGAGAGGAGTTAGTTTAGATTAAGTTAAGTTAGGATAAGTTTAGGATAAATTAGGATAAGTTAGGATATAAACTTACTGAAGAAAAATACTTAAGACTAGGCTGTATGGCGTACTATGCCTTTGCCTTTTCCGTTCCTCTGAACGGAAAGAAATGAACAAAAAAAAAATGATTGTAATAGTACGTTACGTGATTAGGGTGTCGCAGTTATAGAGCTCTCAAACAAAAGCTAGTCGCCAGTGGACTTGTTCTCGCATTTCGTGACATGTATCATCCTATCAGGGCTCTATTCAATTTGATCATTCAATGTGATCTAAGTGAATCAAAACATATTTC
The DNA here is from genome assembly GCA_037179545.1 of Sesamia inferens. NCBI lineage: Eukaryota > Metazoa > Arthropoda > Insecta > Lepidoptera > Noctuidae > Sesamia > Sesamia inferens. The sequence continues at coordinate 18,095,813 of CM073950.1, forward strand.
GAAATGACGTCAATTCTTAAGCTAATCGTGTCAAACTCCCGGTCGTGTCGCGGGATTTTCGTTATTTGTTTTAAAGAAACTATGTCCATTTCGGCATTATAATCTTTTATTTTCTATTTTATAGTTTAAAGATTGCTATGTTTTGCTGTAATGCTAATAAATTCTTTTTCCTTTTACTATTCTGCTGGCCTTCTGTACTTAGGAAATCTATAGTGGCATCGAACAACTTGGACGGTAGCATTGCTATTGCCAGTGATTTATGATGTGCCACTTAACTGTGCCAATAAACACGAGTTGTACCTTATCAAGGGAGGAGGTAGGAGAGTTTTGTGATGAAATTTGTTAGAGCGCATATATACTGCTTTGTTGTTTTTTGCTTTAGAATCTAAAAGGTTGTGTTTACCAATGTAGTACATTTACATATATTTAAAGTTATGAGCTAATGTTTCGGGATTTTGTTATGCTACTTCTTCCCAGCCATGAGAATGGTAATGGGTAGGCATTTCAGAACTGTCTTATGTAATTTGTCGTTTAATAGATGCTTATTCTTAGCCGGGTTTGAATGTTTGACTTTTTTTTATTTTGACAATGGAATCCTACTTAAAACATGTTTTTTTTAATGAAATTAGTAAACACCGAGCCAGTATTTAATTAAATATTCGTATGTTGTCATTTTAGTATTAAGAACTGTTCTAAATTCAAATAATGTTTTAAATACAATTACTGGCCTTAAAAGCTCAGAAGAGAAATAAATTCAGTTTTTTTTTTAATATGGCGTTTTCAATTAACTAGGTAGTTAGGAATTGGCAATTAGCTAAGCAGGCCAAAATTTTGTATTATTGAATGTACGAGTATGTGATAGAAAATGCCCATTCAGTTACTGGTAAACAGACCTGAAATTTAAAACAACAGTATTATATGTGGATGTTGTCGGGGCACAACAAAATCAAAATCAGACGTAATTTATTCACAAAATATTATGAATAAATAACGTTTGATTTTGATTTTGAGAGTGGTGATTTTTAGAAGAGAATAACCACTTTTCGAATGTCAAAATAATATTTAATACATTCTCCTAAAATCATGTACCCTTCATCACATCCTATAACTAAAATTAAAATAAACTTCTACATGAAAACTGAATAATAGGGTAGTTGACTAAAAAAAACTAATTAGTCCGTTAGTCAGATTTCCAAAAAAAAACTAGACACGTATTTTTTTTTCTTTTTTTATATAAACAAAAAACGAAGACGATACATTGCGTTGGAAACTCGTGTGACGTCACTCCTTGCTCCAGTTTTTAGCAACGAGTGACGTCACCAGCTCTCACACTTGATCTTTGATGCCTTTTATATTTGTAATTTTTTTATTGATTTGATAAAACAAAATATTGTATATTTTGTTATACGTATCCAATATTTTTTTATAATCTGAATGACGGACTAAATTGTTTTTTTTTTTTTTTTGACCTAGGAAACAACTCCATTATATTTGTATTAAGTTGGTAAGAAAAATGCTATTATTACAATTAGAATAAGTTATATTTACTTTGGTAATATTATTGCGAATACTTACTTATTCAGACTAAAATGAGATAATGGCCTTCCCTTGTTCACAAACTAAACTAAACTAAAGTTCAGTGCATTTTTTTCTTTCTATTTCATGAATAAAAGGACAGAAGAATAATATCAGTTTAGTCATATCAAATTAGTCCTCGCCTGACGTAAACCGACGTACTTTTGTCGCTGTTTTAAATTTAATCACATCTAAATTGTCTCAGGAATATCTTAATTAATAAAATAATATATTTTCTATTCTTTTATTAATGAATTAAAAAGACAAGCTTGCCCAGAAGTTAAAATTAGTTTGTGAAAAAAAAAAGAATCGGCATCATTATTATTATTTTTTTTTAATAATTATAAACTAGCGCTTGACCGCAATCCCGCCTGATGGTAAGCAGTGATGCGATCGTTGATGGTAAAGCGCGCTAGTTTATTAAGGGCCTATTCACTCAGAAAAACTGAGCGAATAGGAAGGAAGACGGCAGTTGAGCGAGGTGATGCAATGTTAAAACCAACAACATGACCAACGATGCTGCGCCAAAGGGAGATTGATCTGAAGACCCTCCACGTTCAAAGTCCCAACACAACAACATTAGGCGCATCGTACCCAGCACACATCGCAACACAACTGCTCAGACCCGTCCTCCGTACGGCTTCACCAGACATCATGCCGGAACACGAGACATCGTTTGGCGGCAAGGCTTTGTCTGGTGGGTGGTAACTTCTGCCGGCGGCCTATGTTATGGCATGTTATGTTATGTTGTGTTATGTTATTAAATATACAATCATTTATGAAGCTTTCCAGTAACATTACTTTTACTAACATAATGAAGCATAGAACTCATTTCAAAAGTCATGTAAGTATAAAATGGATGCCGCACATTCGCGTCGTCTTCCGTACATCGTTAACGTGAAAGCACTATTGTGCCCGACTGTACCCGAGGTTTACAATTCAAACATGTTTGAATTTGTCGGATGTTGCAGAAGTTGTTTGAAGACGAAGACAGAGCGCAATGCTAAGAGCGAGTTCAGCCGGTCGATTCTACAAAAATCTAACCGAGAAAAGTTAGGAGATGTGAGTTGTCAACACTGTCAATCCCTAGCTTCAGTTGGTATGGCAGACACTTGCGTTTTCACGGTGAAATGTTTACAGAAACGCACAGCAAGTTTATTTTTTGTTTATATGAAACCCGAAACACGTGACCAGTATTTTTAAGTAAAGAATCTGTGTACAAAAATTCAAAAAGATGTCATGAAAAACCACAAAGTTATGAGCTTGTTATCCTACCTAGTTGTCCCAACAAAAATATGGCCAACCCATTAATCGCTTGCTCGCGCCGGCAGCGGCGTGGCGCAGGGGGTCCCTGTCTCACTGTGCGTCTAGTACTATGATCTACCGTCAACTGTGTTGCGCTCGGTAACCACATTGCAACAATTTCTAAATGTATTTGTAAAAAAAATTAAATTGTGTGTTTGTTGGAATCGATTCAGTTGCTTTTTATGAACAAACAACAAAAAGGATGTATCTGACATCGACGCACAAACGAGTACCATGGATCCAGTACATGATTCTGAACCAGTGGTAGAATTTTTCGTCGGCTTTTTCCTGATTTAAAAAAAATATTCAGTTTTTTTCACTTAAGACCGTTCATAATTGCTATACTTTTATAACCAAATAAAATTTTATAGTAAAAACTAATTAATTCGCTAATTACACAATAAAGCGCAATGTGAACTAAGCTCAAAAACTATTCCATCAGCTGATTTAATAGAGTTCACATCAGGGGTCAATGTCATACCTACAAACCCGCACGGCGACACGCTTGCTACGTTCTAAGGCCGAGCCGACACTTTTTTTGAACACTGTGTTTTCTGTCACCGTTCATTAACGACATAAATGACTATCATGATTTTATTAGTGGCATGCGGTCTAGCCTTTTCGCGAAGTTTGCGTTACGATGTCAGATACAGCCTGTATATTCAGGTTTCGTATAAAAAATAACCTTGTTTACATAGCTAAAATCTCGTCTTGGACTTTCATTTGGGCAACACTATTTAATATAATCACTTACCGTTTCCTTCTAAAATTCATTTTTAAAAGCACTAAAGACCACACACGACACCGGGTTTAGAAAATGGCGGACGATTTGTTCCGAGAACGAGAAAAAATTAAATTTTTAAATGTTGTCGCTTGAAAAGTAGTAAAAATTTAAGTTATTATGTTGGCTGAAGTGTCAAACTTGTCTATAGAAGTATTTTTATGTGAACCAATCACAGTAGGAATAGGTTTGAACGATGTGAAGTCAGCCATGTCGCTTATGTTCCGACGTCGGAACATAAGACACGTCGGGCACAAATCTCTTATGTTCCACCGTATCGGGTTAATATGAGTTAAGATGTAGTGGTATCTACAAACGCCAGATCCGCACAACGCGTCATACTGACGTCCAACAGATCCAGCATCCAGCAACCCGAGTTTTTTTTTTTCTAATAATTATAAACTAGCGCTTGACCGCAATCCCGCCTGATGGTAAGCAGTGATGCGATCATTGATGGTAAAACGCGCTTGTTTATTAAGAGCCTATTCACTCAGAAATTACTGAGCGAATAGGAAGGAAGACGGCAGTTGAGCGAGGTGATGCAATGTTAAACCCAACAACACGACCAACGATGCTGCGCCAAAGGGAGATTGATCTGAAGACCCTCCACGACCAAACTCCCAACAAAACAACATTTGGCGCATCGTACCCGGCACACATCGCAACACAACTGCTCAGACCCGTCCTCCGTACGGCTTCACCAGAAATCATGCCGGAACACGACAAATCGCTTTGCCGCAAGACTTTGACGTTTACCGTGCAACTAGCATAATATACAACTTCCCAACAACAACCGTTAGGCAAATGCCCGCCAGACTCAACACCCGCGTGGTCGGAGGATCTTATCCCTTTTCTCGGGAGGATCAGTGAACTTTACACTGTGTTCCTCATCCCTTTAAAAAGATTTGCATTTTATAATATTATTTTTAAACTTCATGTAAATCTACATACTTAAAATAAACTGCTCTCATAACTAAGTAACTGGTTTCGTAGAAAATAATCCTCGTTATTTCATAAAAGATCAATTCAAAACTTAATATGGTAGTTTAGGGTTAGAATGACATCACGTGGGTTATAATCTTTTAGAAGTTTCAAGAACCTAAGGTTCTTCGACTATTTATAGATATTGCATAAATAACTCATTTCTATAATAATGCCATCTTGATAACTGAGATGGTATTATCATTATTAGTTACTGGTTTATGTCATTATTGTAATGCAAAGATAACTATGATATTTATTTCAATTTTAGTTCTATTAATAATCTATTACGACCGGAACAGGGGCAATGGATAGGGCCCTAATTCACTATAATCACTCTTCTTCCTCTTCTTCTTCAGCCTATGCCAGGCCAATGACCGGCCTTGTGCTGCCCGCATCCATCAGTTTCCCACGACCTTCACCGGATCATCAGTCCACTTTGTTGGGGGCCTTCCCACGCTGCGTCTTCCGCCACTCCAGAATTTTACTGACCCATCGGCCATCGGTTATACGAGCAATGTGCCCTGCCCACTGCCACTTAATTTTAGCGACTTAAAGAGCTATGTCAGTGACTTTGGTTCTTCTGCGAATGATCGCTCAATGATTCCTATATCTAGACCATATCGATTCCATGATCATTTTAATTTATAAACAATACGAACTATTTGTCGAATTGTTTGTTTGTTGTGTTTTACGAGTCGTTTGTGTCTGTTTCTTGTATTGTTTGTTGAAGGGCCGATGGCAAGTGGAGCAGATGAATCCAGTGGGGTAATTGCGCTTTATTTTTTTGTGCATTTTTTCCATTATATAACTTGTTATTGAAGAGCAGGGTCTCTTGGCACAGATATATTTTTAACAAACAATCTTTAGCTATGAGCTTAATTTTTACAGTTCAACAATATTCATTGCGTTATATAAGTTTTTCGAACTTAAGAAGCAACAGATCAGCAAAATCTTCTAACTACTAAAACTTTTATGACAATCCATACAAGTTTTTTCTAATAACGCTATTGAATAAACTATAACTAGCTGCAAAATACGTGAATTCCTTGATTATTATGATGACTACTTACAGGCACTTTTTAACCAATAAACACCTGAAGTTGTCAATGACATTCAAAGTAATGTTATTTATTCAACAAATGAAACAAACGAAATCAAACAAGACAAACCAGACAGCCAAGACAAACAAATCTGTAGATGTATAGATATTAGTTATTCGTTCACGTAATAACTACTAAACTAACATGTATGAAATTTAGCACACAAGTTAGTTATGACCAGGATTAACGCATAGGATACTTTTTATTTCGATAATCCCACGGGATCGAAAATTATGCTTTTGAAGCCACGGGTAGAATTATTCGGTTGAATTCCCGCATCCGGGGCAGTCTTCATGTCTGTGACATAGCGGAAAAACTGCAGGAGGGTCGCCTACGTTGGTACGGTCACGTCTTACGCAAACCGGCATGTTGCGCGGGTCACAAATGTCTTGCCATGGCGCCTCCGCCGGGCCGGAACAAGCGGGGTAGACTAAGGAGGTGCTTGCTTGACGTTGTAAGAGATGACATACGTGCCAACAATCTCACACCACAGGATGCCAAAGATCGCGCGAAATGGAGGAAATTAAGCAGGAAAGCGAACCCCGGGCTCCAACGCGAAAGCTGCGGATGCAACCGGGATAAACGCTAAGATGATGATGATGATATAAAGCTGAAGAGTTTGTTTGTTTGTTTGTTTGAATGCGCTAATCTCAGGAACTACTGGTCCGATTTGAAAAATTCCCCTAAAAAATCTCCCTTTGGCGCAGCATCGTTGGTCGTGTTGTTGGGTTTAACATTGCATCACCTCGCTCAACTGCCGTCTTCCTTCCTATTCGCTCAATCTGAGTGAATAGGTTCTTAATAAACTAGTGCGCTTCACCATGAGCGATCGCATCACTGCTTACCATCAGGCGGGATTGCGGTCAAGCGCTAGTTTATAATTATTAAAAATAAAATAAAAACAAAATAAAATTATTTTTGCGTTGGATAGCCCATTAATCCACGAAGGCTTAGGCTATATAATATCACGGTGCGGCCAATAGGAGTGGAGCATAACTAACTTCACGTGAACGAAATCGCTGGCGGCCGCTAGTATCCGTATTCGTATATTTTTACATATGGCTGTCTCGACAACCAAAAGTAACAACTCGATAAAATCCCGGAAAAAATGCTTTTCCATCACTATTCCTTACACAATCTCACTGTTTGCCTACGGAATGAGAGTGCTTCAGAATCCCACGGCGTTTAATGCATTGTGACTTGTAGTAACCAGATTATAATTTGTTTTTGCTCCACTCCTGACTCCATTTGAATCCCGGGGAGCTTTGTCTTCTTTTGTCACTTGAGCAACATTAGTCATAGTGTTGTACGTCATTTTGTATTTTCCTGTCAAGACCGGGATTTTTTTTTTGTTTCTTTTCTAAAACGTTTTTTGAAATTTTGAGACAAAGGCATTTTTTCATAAGAGGAGTTTGAGCCTTGTGGACGTGGTTCATGGTCCCGATTTACAAGGAGTAATAATAGGTCATGGATTCGAATCCAACAAGCGTATTGACTTTTTTGCTCTCACTGGTTTCTTTGGTGATTTATTCAACACTAGCTAATGCCCGCGACTTCGTGTGACATCCCCGATGAAAAGTCTTATATGTCCTTATCCGAGTCAAGATCTATCTGTATGCCAAATTACATCCAAATCTGTTAAGCTGTTTTAGCATGAAAACGAGACAAAGTTACGCATTTATTAGTAAGGTAACCTACTGTTGATTTCCGTGGAATTTACTTTTAACAAACAGCAAATATTTAATATTGACTGTTCCACGTACGTAGCTTGCGGAAATAGCAAAAAAAAGGAACACCACGTTTACGTTTGTTTTTACGGAATCAAACATAAAAATCGGGAATTAAAAATAAATACGAACGCGAATCAACAATTCCCGTGCCATTAAAAAGAGTCCGTAAAAAACACAGTTCGAAATAACGAAAAAGAAATACAGCAAGTAAACAGACTCTAAAAGAACAGGGAATGTTCTTTTGAGAAACTATTTACATGACTTAAACTTTTACAAATCAAAACTCTCGCAGAACTTTCTTAAATTCTCATCTTGTTTTCTTTCTTTCTTTTACCAAATCCGTTGCAGGATCTTGGCAAAGATAATTGTCTGTTAATAAAACATTCAACCCTTTAAACTGCATTTTTATTCAGTCGGGTAATATTTCCGCTTCGTAACCTAGATGATATAACCCGGGTAATTTAAGATGTCTTTTTATTTATACTGCTTTGCATTCTTTGCGCTTGCATTTCTGTGTCGTAAAATTCTACAAGGAGAGTGGTTTTTTGCTAATAAGAATTGCTGGTTGCACTAACAGTGTCACAATAAAATACGGTTCGAGGGTATTTTTTCGAAATAACTGTTGTTCAGGCTTAATTTTGGTGCTTGGCTCTGATATTTCTTACTCTTCGCATCTTTTTTTTTTGGATGGGAAATCATCAAATGACTTCTTCCGCTCTGGGCGAAGCGGACTTTTACTGACTAAAACCCACTCGTGTTTCTTCAGTTGCCTGCGCGACGGCCAGGGCCACGGTTTCTTGTTTAACCAACCCGCAACCCTGACCCAGGAGGCATCGGTCTTCGTGGACTCCGTCACGATGTGCTGATATCTCTTTGAGGCACGGGTGAAACACAACGCGCCGTCGACTCGCGCCTGGTCCTTACCGCGTGGCGACCTTCCCATTGCTCACTGCCCGCAGGCCTGCGCCTACGGTGGCCGGGAGCTTGATGTTGTCTCCCGACCAGGGCGTCTCTTGCGGCAGTTAGTGGCGTGAGGGCGCTGGGAATCCAGCTCCCTCATGCGCTCCGCTTCCTCTTTTGCCAGCATCACTGCTTCGCGGAGGTGACGGCCTGCCATGCACTCTCGGTCCGGACCATGCCCTGAACCAGGGTCGAACGCGTGAGATCACCGCCGTTCACCGCCACGAGGACACGGCGGTGTTCTACCCAAACCGGACAGACCTCCACCGTGTCCTCAAAGCGATCCACACAATGGTGACACCTTGGGGTTTCCTCCCGCCTTATCCGGAACAGGAACCTCCCGAAACCGGTCCGGTGAGGACCTGCGTCAGGCGGAAGGTGAGGGCGCCATAGCGCCTCTCTAGTCGCTCCTCAAAGAGGGGACTTACCGCCGCTATTGTGGCGTGCCCATACTCGTCGCACCTAACTTGGACATCGTTTAGAATTGTAACATACCCTCTATCACAATCTGAATGATTTTGAAGGAATTGCTAACTTCAAAATTCGTTACTTTTTTTATGGTGGCAAGCAGTGATGCAATCGTTGATGGTAAAGTGCGCTAGTTTATTATGAGCCTATACACTAAAAAAAACTGAGTGAATAAGAAGGAAGACGGCTGTTGAGCGAGGTGATGCAATGTTAAACCCAACAACACGACCAACGATGCTGCACCAGAGGGAGATTGATCTGGAGACTCTCCACGACCAAACTCCCAATACAAAAACATTTGGCGCATCGTACCCGGAACCCATCACAACTGCTCAGAGCAATCCTCCGTACGGCTTCATCAGAGATCACGGAACATGACGAATCGCTTGGCGGTAAGACTGTCTGGTGTGTGGTAACTTCTGCTGGCAGCCGATTTTATGGCCTACCACCGAGAAAACTTCTCTTATGTTCGAATAATTATCTGTCCAACAACGTGCAATCATTCTTTGCTTGTTGTTGAACTATCAAAATGAAGCTAAGTACTGTTAATGTTTTTCGCAACTCGACGCAACTCTTACTTTTTAACATATATGTGTATTTGTTTTTTTTTAAGATATTTTTTTTTTTATTTATAATGTGCGTTTTGCTTGTACAACTTGTGAATAAACTATTTTCCTTTCTTTTTGTTTTTCTTTCTTATTTATCTTGTTTTCAATATTCATTTATTAAACAAAATATTCAACGTTATTTTTTGTATATGCGAAACCCGAAACACGTGTCCAGTATTTTTACGTAAAGAAATTATGTACAAAATTTCAAACGCCATCATGAAAAACCACAAAGTTATGACCTTTTTGAAGTGAAACTTCTTTAGGCACGCTTGACTTGGGGTGTAAACTAGCGAAAGCGTTACGAAAAATGATAGGAAAAAAAAATGATGAAGGCGAACGGAAGCAGAGTATAGTCCTATTTCGTCTGTAATACAAACAAGGAGTTGGCTCGTGTAAATATTGCATGACCTGTCGAGTATGAAGTGAGTTCGCATCTCGCCGCAGGCAATATATATTTTTTGGATCTTTTTAAGATTTGTTAACAATTGAGTCGAGTATGAAGTTGTGAGTTCGCATCTCGCCGAAGGCAATATATATTTTTTGGATCTTTTTAAGATTTGTTAACAATTGATTACCTAAGAGCACAAATAAATTTATAAATTTCGTTCTGTTCTGGCCTTTATATTGTTTTATATATTTTTGCTGAACATTTCTGATATAATTGAAAGTATAGAAGCTTTAAGATATCGTCACAATACGATAATTGGACACAAAGTACAAATTGCTTTCGAGCCTCATAAGCTCAATTATTAAGCTAAGTACCTTGATTGATTAAGAACTATTAGCCCAGTCAAATTAGGGTTTCACCTCGGAATGAAAGATAATAAGCTGCAAATTGGTATGAACCTTTGTTTTGTCATTCTAAATGTTGTCTCAAAAGTCACAATCATTATCGTGTCCGCGTCTCAAGATATTCAAGGTCAAAGGTCACAAAAATCGGTTTTTCGCGAATATCTGGCTTCCTATCGGTTAAATGAGATTTGCATTTATAATAAAAGTTGTAGGCTATAAAATTCCCTACAACTTTTGTCTAACCTTTTTTTTCATACGACTAACCGTTTTGAAGTTAGAGCGCGAAGAGTGCACATCGTACAGTCATATACGGCCTAATGCAAGGTCAAGCGTGAGTTATGGTTATCAGTACTTTATAAAGTCAATTATTTACTTTTTAGGGTTAGGGAAGGACTTAGAACCTCAAGAATGGGGCTGGATGCTTGAAAATGAAATCCTGGAGCCCATACGAACGTTATTACCTCCAGCACCAGCCGAACTACTAAACGTAATATTTTCCAATTGCAAAAATGGTTGTGGTTCCCGCTGTGGATGCAGAAAATCAGGGCTACAATGTTCTTTAGCTTGCGGCCAGTGCAACGGACAAGCTTGTCTCAACGCTTCACTGTATCCAAGTAATCCCGATGAAGAAAATACATATGATCCCGATATTCTGGAAGGTTTGGAGATGAACATGACAGATAATGAGGATGATGACAATGAATCGAACATTTTTGAGCGACAAGAAGAAGAAGACCACGAAGAAGAAGAATATAATTAGCTTCCATTTCCAATTTCATTACAATTAAAATCAACAAAGATACTTTTGATATTTGAACTCACATTTTGATAAATGTATATTATGCCGTATTTAATAATAAATAAAAATATGTGTAAAATATATACTCTTACTATCATTTTAACTTAAAATAAAACTAAAATATATAATCCAGAATTAATAATATTTTATACTTAAATAGTTAAATATGAATAATTATATATAAATAATCAAGTTACTTACTTTAATTAAATATAAATAATTAATAGTTAGTACATAAATAATGGGCACTGTTTAATAATTATAATTTCCAAGTAAATAATTGACTTTATAACGTACTGATAACCATAACTCACGCTTGACCTTGCATTAGGCCGTATATGACTGTACGATGTGCACTCTTCGCGCTCTAACTTCAAAACGGTTGGTCGTATGAAAAAAAAGTTTAGACAAAAGTTGTAGGGAATTTTATAGCCTACAACTTTTATTATAAATGCAAATCTCATTTAACCGATAGGAAGCCAGATATTCGCGAAAAACCGATTTTTGTGACCTTTGACCTTGAATATCTTGAGACGCGGACACGATAACGATTGTGACTTTTGAGACAACATTTAGAATGACAAAACAAAGGTTCATACCAATTTGCAGCTTATTATCTTTCATTCCGAGGTTGACCCCTTTTTTTACCTAATTTGACTGGGCTATATGAATTTCTTCGAGAACATGACACTGCGAACACCCCCCGACCCCCCTCATTGATTACCTCACCCCCCCGTGGATTATCTCGGGAACCAGAGGTCGTGGACTACCCGAGTTTGGGGTCCCCTGAATCAGGAGGAGGAGCCCGACCTTTTGGCCTCGAGGGAATCCACTCCCACCTCTCCCCCTCCCCCTACCCCCCGCAACCCCACGAAATCTACCCCCCCCTTTAGTTACCTCACCCCCCCGTGGATTATCTCAGGAACCAGAGGTCGTGGACTACCCGAGTTTGGGGTCCCCTGAATCAGGAGGAGGAGCATGACCTTTTGGCCCTGAGGGAATCCACTCCCCTCCTCTCCCCCTCCCCCTCCCCCCCGCAACCCCACGAAACCTATCCCCCTCCCCGACCCCCTTTAGTTACCTCACCCCCCTGTGGATTATCTCGGGAACCAGAGGTCGTGGACTACCCGAGTTTGAGGTCCCCTGATTCAGGATTAAGAGCCCGACCTTTTGGCCCCGAGGGAATCCACTTTTTTTTTTTTTTTTTAATTGGAGGTCTATGCAAAAATATTAATTTATAAATGAAAGCATGAAATAAATTTAAATATTTATAGAAAATTAATACATACAGATGGTGCAAAAGAAGTTTCACTTCAGTCGTGTGGTCATAAGCACACTCGTTTTTTTTTTTGTTACTTGCTGGTCCCAACAAAATATGGTAAACACGCTGCTCGCCCGCCCGCGCCATTAGCAGCGCGGCGCGGAAGGGGCCTTAGGACATAGGTGATCACACTGCAACACTTTTTAAATATATTCGGGAATAAATATAACATGATGTAAAAATTATTGGAATGGAACAAACTATATTAAAGAAAGAATAACGTTGTATACAGTATGTTAAGAAAACCCTGTCCGACCCATAGGGATAATACTGGTTAGGTAAACACATGACCAAATATAATATAAAATTTTTACGTAATCATCATAGTACCAATACAAATGAATATTGAAATAATCTTTTTTTCCCGCGAAAAAAAGATAACATGTATATGTAAACCTGATGGGTCAAAATCACCAAGGTGGAGAATTAGCTTTGCCAGCAAATAAATGATAAAATTTAGTTTATTAAAGCAAATCATTATTGTAAATATTACTTAACTCTGTTCATATTAACTGTACATAATATTTTATACAGGAAAAGTAAAGCACATTCATTATTATTTTAATAATTACCTATAAAAAATCATTTCGGGAACGCGTCCATAATAGCAATCATCAGAAACTAACTTTGGAAATATTCATAAAGTAAAATAAAGTGAAAAGTTTTTCTTACTCAATGGCCTACAATTGTATCTTATATCAATTATTTATTGTTATTATTAAAGAAAGAAAATAAATTAAAGAAAATCAATTGAAAATATTGTGTCCGGTAATGTAAGCGTCATTTCAGTGAACGCAACTTTGATTTTCGGTAAAATTTCTGTTTTTGAACGTAACCTTTAGTTGTCTATGGTACAGTGATGTGAACGATGTAAACAAACGGAGTGTCGAGAGTGTTTTCGCCAAAACAATTGAAAATAAGTGGTAAGTATCTTTCAGTTCAATATATAAAGAGCGTACATCAATACGTCATCATACCGGGAATGCGTTTCTCAACTTGAATTATTAAATAAATACGTTTTGTAGTGTTTTAAACCAATTAGTAACCTCAAATATTTTACAATATCAAAGCTAAACATGATGTCAAAGATGGCTGCCATCTAAAAAATGCGCGTTTATTTAAAAAAGTCATTTCGGGAACGGTCATTTCGGGACTGTTCCCGGACTTGATGCAGCGTTCTCGAAATGATGATCACGTTCCCGAAATGACTTTTTAAATAAATACGCCCTGTTATTATAACTTTTGGTTAGTTATTAGTTTGTTAATTCAGTGGATGTTGTGCTAATATATTTTTTAATATATGTTTATTCTTTTTTTAGCAATATGGAGTCTCCTGTGGCTGAAAAAAATAAAAAAATTCCGAAAAAGCAAGTAAAAAAAAATAGTTCGGCTTACTTGCGACAAAGAGAGAAAGCAAATGCCAGGAAAAGGAAATTTTTAAATAAGATGACGGAAGAAGAGAGAGAAATAAAAAGAGCTAAAGATAGAGCGTATTATCAGAAAAAAAAAGCTGAAAAGAAAGTTAAAAATATTGATGAGATGACTGAGAGGGAAAAGCGAAAGCAGAGAAAAATTTGGAAAGAAGCTTCAAAAAAATACAGAGCAAAGAAGAAGGCAGTATCGGTTATAGTGGACAATACTCCGCCCCATTCTGATGATGAGTTAGCTGGAGCACGGAGTTTAGTAAGAAGAACAGTGGGAAGAAAAATTGTTCGGAAGGATAGAGCCAAAGCATACCGTAAAATAAAAAAACAAGAGAAGACAATTGCTGACATAAAACGTAAATATGAAACTTTAAAGAAAAGACTAAGAAGAAAAGAAAAAAGAGAACAGGAAAAAGTTCAGGTACCAACAACTCCTAACAGCAAAGTTGACGAAATGATTAAAAATGTCGACGTGCCTCCTGAAGTGCGCAAGAATCTCTTATTTAACGAAGTTCTGACTACGCAATTAAAAGAAAAGGGCTGTACTTTAAGAAAAAATTCCAAAGAGAGGGAAGTCTTCCAAAAATGTGTTAGCGGTGACTTGTTACGGAAATATAAGTTGCTTCATAAGGCAAAATCATTTTTGCCAAAAGAGAGAACTAGTACATCGATTCTGAAGTCTGATACTAAAGTTCGTGAGGTTGTTTTGACTGTGGAAGTTCGTGAAAAAGTAAAAGATTTCTTCCAAAGAGATGATGTCAGCAGGATGTGCCCAGGCAAGAGAGATTTTGTGAAGAGAAACGGTATTAAGAAGCAAAAACGCCTCCTTTTATTCACAGTTAAAGAACTGACATCAAAATTCGTTGAAGAGACTGGAATAAATTTACCTTATGCAACATTATTAAGAGCAAAACCGTTTTGGGTGGTAGCTCCAACATTCAGAGACAGAGAAACTTGTTTATGTGTTAAACACGAAAACTTCGAATTTAAACTGAACAAATTAAAAAACTTACAACAATGTATTAATCACACGAGTGTAGAGAGAACCATCGAGGATTATAGTTGCGACATAACATCTTATGACTGCATGAATGGTTTGTGTGGTACATGTAAAAATCCGCAGCTTGAGTCAGCTGATAATGCAGATTCTGTGACATATTTTCAATGGAAGTCTGTTACTGAAGAAAAAATTGTAAAAGGCGAGAATAAGAAGTTCAAGATCACAAAAAAGGTTGCAATTTCATGTACAATGAATGAATTAAAAACTGCTTTTATTGAAGATATTCCAGTTATGAAAACTCATCTGTATGGCATTTATAGTTATAACAAACTGAAAAAGGAGATGAAAGAAAATTTAACTGACGAAGAAGTAATGATACAGATAGATTTTTCGGAGAATTATACAACTAAATACGCAACTGAAATCCAGTCGACACATTTTGCAAAAAATCAATTGTCTATTCATACAGGTGTATATTATACACGAAACGTTGACAATGGTTTACAATCCAAATCATTTGCTACCGTGAGTGAAAATTTGGATCATCAAGCCCATGCAGTATGGGCTCATATGAAACCGATCCTACAAATAATATTGGAAAATAAACATATTAACACCATTCATATCTACTCTGATGGACCAACATCACAATACCGTAACCGAACTAACGTACATCTCTGGCTACAAACATTAATACAGGAATTCTCACAGATAACAAAAGCAACTTGGACATACAGTGAACCTGGCCATGGCAAAGGACCCATGGATGGCGTAGGTGGTACTCTTAAAAGGACTGCCGATAGGCATGTGTTAATGGGACTAGATATAAAAACATCCTCAGACTTAGTGAATTTGTTTAAGGAGTCTACTATACTGGTAAAAGAGATTCCTCATGATGACATTTCTAGAGCGAAAGACTTGGTTCCGAAAATCATAGATGCCATACCAGGTATCATGAATATTACAAAAATTACATGGCAAAGAGGACCGGAAGTTACAATTAAAACATACCGATACGACCGTTTTGAAAAGCAACTAAGAATGTCAGTATTATCTGGCAGTTTATATCCGAACTCGGAACCAAAAAACCAGGGAATACAGTCAATAAAGTCTCCAGAACTAAAAGAGCCAATAGATACAATTAATGTACAAGATTTGCTGCAATTGAAGAAAAGGAGCATTTACAAAACCATTTACTCATCATCTTCCGATGATGAGAAAGATTTGATGTCAATTTCTCTTCGTCAACAGATTGCGCAAAAATCAATTACTGTTGAAGCTGGTACATCTTACAATCAAGACAAGGAAAATGTACACCCAAATTTAATATCCCCTGGAACCTTTGTTTTAGTTAAAGTACCTACGCAAAAGAAAGCTGTAAATTACAGATATGTTGCCACCTGTAAGACAGGTGTTGAAGATGATGGAGAAATTCTGGTTACATTCTTGAATTCGGTGTGTAATAATGCTAAAAAAATTAAATTAGATCCGAGAGATGTATCCTACGTTGCATTTGAGCAAATAATAAGTATTATTTCAACGCCATTTCTGAAAAAAGAATATAAAAGAGAGTATTATTACTTTGATACTGATATTGATGTTTATGAAAAATCCTAATGTTTGTTTCTTTTGATTTTATATTATATTATATTCTTGTGTTTATTTAATATTAGAGTGCTTGTTTTGTTTTTAAAGTTTATCTAACTACAAAAGAATAAGTATGTTTAGATGGTTTGATTATGATGATTATAGACCATCATAATGATAGTTTAATATGATTACTAAGAATATCTAATCGGCTGTGTACAGCAAATGAAAAGACTGTGAAGTAATTGAAGTTCCTTTTTTGTTAATTAAGAACTCTTATGCCAAAATGAATAAATAAGTAAGACGTTACACATTGCTTATTATTACAAAAACCTAAATTGTATCTATATCGTCATTTAGGAAACACACGCATCATTCCGAGAACACCTCATCATTTCCGGGAACATCACTAAAATCATAGATAATAAATTTATTATTCTAGATATTAAAAAAGGGCCCTGGTAATAATAAAATAAGGCAAACTTTTTATATCTATATCATGTCAATTCATATATAAGACAGCGATATTTCTCATATTTAGATACTTTAGACAAAGAAATTGTCACAATAGGTCCATTTACACTATATTTTGCTATTTAACATCTTTGTTGGCAATTTCATACAATTTCTTTAATTTCTATTAATAAATAATATATATACGCTATTAAACAAGGTAAAAAATAAATCTTTGTGTAATATTTTAATATTATTATAAACCTTACAAAAACGTTCCCGGAATGATATTTTTCAGTGATAGCTCACTTTAAAAATAAAATTACAAGAGTAGTAATCAATTATATGCTCTGCCAACGTAAATATTGTTAAAAGATAAGTGTAGTGATCATTTAGGCTGATCATGAAAGTAATAGCTGCTAGGTCAATTTATCAAAAAATAGAATTTGGAATTCGCCACCTTGGTGATTTTGGCCCTGATGCTTAGAAAGAATATAAACACAAAAACACAAATTGGGGGAAAATATCCATTACATCTACCCTAAAACGGCCGTTGCTCAGCATAATGCTATGACCGTTTTCGCGACCTAGATTCTCGACCTCGCATTTCGCGACGATCAGCCAAGCCCAAAGAATAATTAATAAAAATTGGTTACACATATCATTATCAGCTTTCTCTCGATGAGGTGGTCGAGGTTAGGCGATTACCACACGGCACCGCGTACCGCCGCGGAGGGCGGAGACGGTAAAGCGGGTTTCGTAGCGGTGCTCCGCGCGGTAAGGCGGTTTACGCGCCTGTCCGCGCGGATGTATTTTTTTTTTATTGATTGTGCCGTCCTGTCACTTCTTGCATGGCAAGAATTCTTTTTGCCAGTATTTTATTTTTCTTTTGTCTTTCCGCTTCGCGGATGTATTTAAAACGGTTGTGACCAGTTTGTTCACAGACACTGGCAAGAATGTTCTGATTTTCGTCCTGCATCTACTATGATTCGTGCGGTATTCTATAATTAGCTGTAACACGTTTGACTGACTATAAATATTTCTTGAAATTCGTAAAAGTAAGCTGAAAATATATACCATAGTCGTAACAAAGTCGTGGTGGCCTAGTGGTTAAAACCACCAGCCTCTCAAGTATGAGTCTGCGTGGTAGCAATGTAACTTTTCTAAGTTATATGTACTTTCTAAATATGTATGACAACAATGACTGATTACAAGGTGAAGGAAAACATCTTGAGGAAACCTGGACTTTAAGTCTGAAATCGCCAACCCGCATTGAGCAAGCGTGGTGATTACGCTCAATTCTTCTCTGTATGAGAGGAGACCTGTGCCCAGTAGTGGGACGATAAAAAAAATGGTCGATGATGGTGATGATGATGCCGAAAACGAATCTCTTTAAGATAAGCAAGGGACACCTAATTGTGTTACAAAACAAAACAAAAAGAATTTTATGTTTTTACAAGAATTTCTTTTAAAATAAGCCTATTATTTTAAGTTAAATACGAAAATTATCTAATTTCTTTCTCACAGTTGGTAACGAAGAGAAATTACGTTTTCAAAGACAAATACCTATTTTTTTTCTGTTTAAAAGGCGAGTTTACATTAGATCGTTTTTATCAAAAGGCACTGATTCATTACCAGGATTTTTGCGAATATATCATACTATCTACGAGTATGAAATATTCGCAAAAATTCTAGGCAGGCACTGTAGAATGCCACCTACTCTGATCCTTGCTTATGGTCTTCATAAATACAAATGGGATAGGTCAGTTGATGATTTCCCATCCCAAACAAAAAACCGGCCAAGTGCGTGTCGGACTCACGCACAAAGGGTTCCGTACCATTGATTTATGAAATTAAAGGATTTAAGTTTTAGTATTTGTATGAAAGATTACGCGGTAATAAGCGGTTTACGATTTACGAAGTATTAAAAAAACTACTTACTAGATCTCGTTCAAAACAATTTTCGTTGGTAGTTTTTATAGTAATGTACATCATTTCTTATTTTAGAAGTTAGTGGGGGAACCAACTTTTTTCCATTTTGGAAGCGTCTGTCACGCAAACTACCTATTCGGTTTAGAAAAAAAATATTTTAGAAACCTCGATATCATATTTGAAGACTTGTCCATAGATACCCCACATGTATGTTTGATGAAAAAAAAAATTTTGAGTTTCAGTTCTAAGTATGGGGAGCCCTCAATATTTATTATTATTTTTTTATTTATGCATCAAAGTCTTAATGCGATTCACAGATAACATCTACTTACCAAGTTTCAACAGTATAGCTCTTATAGTTTCGGAAAAAAAATGGCTGTGACATACGGACAGACAGACGGACAGACAGACATGTTGAATCTATAAGGATTAAATTTTTTGCCATTTGGCTACGAAACCCTAAAAAGGCATGGTTGACGTTCAAAAGCCATTGACTTTCATTTTATATATCTACATTTATGTGCCTTTGAAAAAAACATTTCATTGACTTCATTTCAGCGGAAAGACGTCCACTGCTGGACATAGGCTTCGGGACGACCAGTCCCACCCCCCACATCCAATGGCGTCATTCACCGATAAATTGCAAATGCAATGTGGCTCTTCAAGCAAACCGTATCATGTCAAGACAATGCAGTTTATCGGCACCGTACCCTAGAAGACAATGCTCTAATTTGAACTCACCTTTACAAAACGATAGGTATAATTCGATGTTGCTAACTCACAGACGGAGATACTCGTAAATTTCGAACTCGTTTCAAAGAAACACGTTAGAACTGGCTCCTGAACTGGATGCCAACTGGGTGTAACTACTATATTTTTAAAGGCGCATCGCGTTTTCCGAAAAATACGGAACATTCTAGAGTTAGAGGAACGTTAGTACTGTTTATGGGTACCTGATGTTTTATAGAGGCTGTAAACCTGGATAACAATATTCTGTGGCAAATTACAGAGGACTACAAAGAAAACTTTGGAAACGACTAAAGTAACATTTTCGGGCCACTTAACGCTTCGCCTAAATGGTTGTCGAAAATGGTCCCACAATAACTTACTGCCTTGATAAAAATGTATAGTCAAATATAACCCATATCATGGTCTGACTATGCAACAAAACAAATAAAGTAAAAATGCAGATATCCGTTGAGTCGTTTAGGGAGGAAATGGTACCATGACAGACAGAGTCACTTTCGCATTTATAAAATTATTATGAACTGAAGAAGGCCGATGAAAGTAGATCATAATATTGTTTACTAAAAAGGTACTTAAAGATGCTAAGTGTTTTCGATGATAAAGCACTTTTGAAGGGTCAACATTAATCGCTATCTAAATGGCTAAGCAGGTAACCTACCTAGGATTTTTTCGGTGTTGTTGTTACTAAAATCGGACAAAAACTTGTTTTTAAGTCATCAGAAAATGTAAAGAAAATTAAGTGGAAATATTACCATCAATAAAAAGAAAGTCCGTGTTCACTAATATTAAGCGCTAAATTAATTAATGAAGAAATAAAATGTAAGTTTTGAGCCTCCATCAGAATCTAAAAACAACTAAAATAATAACAAAAAAGGTTCCCTATGAGTCCAAAACAATATTCCAGCATAATTCTGGATCAGATATTTATAAATAAGTATCGTTTAAAAGTAAGCATGTCATCATCATCGTTATCATCATTTCAGCCCAAAGATCTCCACTGCTGGACCTAGGCCTACCCCAAAGATCTTCATGACGACCGGTCCTGCGCCTCCCGCATCCAGCTGTTTCCCGCGACCTTCACAAAAGTGTGGAAGGGGCGTGGTGGACCTAGTTAATGATACCATTCAGAATGATGAGATCTAACTCCGAAATAATCTCGACCAAATTCAATATTTCCTGTTAATCTTATCCATGAATCATGATTTATTATCCAAACCAACCCCAAGTAGATTAGTTTGGAAAATAAATAATCATCATATTAACAATCTCAAAGCCAATAAACTCTTAACACTGGATACCCCTTTTTTCCCTCCACATATCAAAGCTCCCCCTTATCCCTCCCTAATCCAACCGACGTGACCAACCTCACTACCAGCTTTGTAGAGATTCTACAAATTATGCAGAATGTAGCTCTGTCCTCAAGCGAGCCATCCCAGGCATGTGGCGGACTGCGAAGTTCCCCGATTTGTCCCGAGCAAGGATGAAGAGTTGTACCTAATGTGAATACTTATTCTGGATAGTAGTCAGTTGGACCAGTCGACTCGGGTTTGAGGGGATTTAAATTTTGTATAGGATTACTCTTATGGGCGTTTTCAGGGTTAGCTCTGTCTGATATTTACTGTGGGTTTAATTATTAACACTTTCCTCTTAAAATCCTCTCCCTGATGTGGTATATATTCTTCTTATTCAGTCTATAGAGGTCCACTGCCGAATTAAGGAAAGGCGGAAGGAATGTCCGGCATGATGCCCGCACCCACCGGCTTTTTTTTTTAGTGGGACAAAACCCGCCACACTTTTTCCACCCACTGCAACTCCTGAAAGCCAGAATCAACAGTGGAGACCGCCAGAAAAACGCCGAGCAATGAAGCTCGACGAGTCCCGGAGAAACGATTCAACTGTCTTGGGCCCCGTAACGAAATTATTCAGAAAAGAATAGCGGAGGAGTAAGAAAAAAGATATTTTTTCCACTTCCACACGAGGCAAAGACCGGAGGCAGCAGCTGAAGGGCGGCTCCGGCGAATTAGTACACAGCGAGGGCCTGTCACAGGCTACAGGCACGTGAGAGCGGCAGCGACAACAGCACAGAAGAGGCTCCAGGCAGTAGTAGCGGCGAGGACCTGTCACCGAGGTCACAAGAGGTTCCCCCTGGGAGGGCTCTGGAGGCAAACTATATTCAAAGTCTTAATAGGTTTTATAAGCTGCTTACTTGAAAGCCAGAGCTCCACTGACCACTGCTCTGCGAGGATTTCTAAAGAAACCTCGGAGAACAGTTGCAGGGCGAAATTTAAATATTTAAAAATATAGACGAGGGAACAGTAAATAATTTTAAATTAAAAGAGTTCGGTAGACAATTACGAAAGAAAAATAGCAGGCCAACAAGAATTATGATGAAAAGGTTGTCATAGAGACATCATCAACAATGTTGTCAAAAAATGTCATAATAATGAAAATGTTCTGTAACAATGTAAATATAAGTGGTATTAAATTAAAAAGTGCTGTGTTTGGTAGGAAAAAGTAATACAGTCCAGCATAGGTACGGCTTCCTACGCTAAGGGGTCGCTAAATCGCCGAAACTTAGGCTTAAAGTTGAGGACTGTGTCTGTGAACTGAAAAATGAGCCCTGGTGTAGAGGAATATGATCAAAACAGAGCCTCATAGTAATGGAATGCATATTATGATCCGTGGAAATGAATGATACATATATAAGTATGAGAAGGAGTATAAATAATAAGTGTTAGTATATATGAAAATGTACATAACATTACTAACTGCTGATTTTGGCTAAACTTCGATATTTTCCATGTAGCGACTGCCGTTTGACCTCCACAACCCGAAAACGATATCGAAGCATTACAGTTAGACCAATTGTTGGACTTTTGAGGGCTCCAACAACCCGTAACGACTGCCATTAGATATTCGGGACCAACGGCTTAGTGCTTTAGACCAGTGCAAATATTCATATTCATGATATCGAACCCGCGCCTCCTTGCGCAGTGGCCGTGTTCGCTACCGCTACGCCACGGAGGCTGTCAAGGAGGAGTGAAATATTGAAGCATAGCACGTGCTGCGTTAATTCCAAATTAATTGGAATTAAAGAATATTGTACTTTTCAAAAGAAGAGTAAAAGAAGACTGTCTTTCCACTTCTTCATAGTTTTATAGGACTATATTTATTTTAGAAGTATGTACAGTCAACAGCACATCAAGCTACTACAATCTGTCAGATTGTTTTATTGGATTTGCGACATTATCGCTAAGGCATTACGGTTCAAGGTTGATTGATAATGTTTGGCAGTTTCGGATAGCTTCACCTACTGTCGTCCGTACATATGTATAGCTTTGTATAATGTATATTGTGTACGTCGCCCCATATAGGAGTATATGAACGCCGCCTAAATAGAATGACAGTGACACCGCACTCGAGATGGGGAATTTAATAGTCTGCTCATGCAGTGATTTATCAACCCACTTAAGAGGGGAGAGTTAGAATTTTTGTTATGCTTACGATTATTGTGAAATAAAATTTTCAAAGAATTTCTATAATTTATTACAAGTGTTATTGGCAAAATTGTGGTATCTTTTCCACAGAGGTCATTGGTCAAGAGTTGAGGTTGAGTCGCACCTTGAAAAAAGAAGAAGAAAAAGATACTTAAGAGGGGACTCTTGTGGTGCTTTCTCTATTCAAACGTATTCCACTGTTTTCTTCGTGGTTAATGTTTTTAGAGCTACTAATCTCTTCACCGCCTATGGTTGACTGGTAGAGAATGCCTCAGGCATTAAGTCCACCTCTATACAATTTATGTGCGAAAGAATAAATAAATAAAAGTAATATGATACTTCAAAGTTCCGAAAAATAACCCATTTTTTATCGCGATGTTCAGACGACAATTAGACAAACCTGATAAGTATTTGACAAAAAGTAAAATAATAGAAGCCATAGGTATACTTTTCCTCTAAATTTTTAAATAAAAATAATTGAGATCTGTTGTGTTTTGAAAAAGAAAACAGCGGAATACGAAACATCTTTTGGTCATCGTTTTTGTAGGTAAAATCAGCCTGAGCTGCAACTGTCCTTTTCGCACTTTACTGTGAGAGGTTGGAAGCAGCGCGATGGCAACAGTTTCTTCAAATACCTATTTTGCAAATTCTTCGGCACTAGAGTCCCCTCTTAAACACTGGCAGAATAGTCGACATCGGCTTCACTTGCCATAAATAAAAATAGAATAGAATAGAAGTGATTTATTTTATTTTTATTGTTCATTGTTCAAGATATGACTTGTGTAGATCGCACCTAAGGTCCATCCTTAGATCTCAACCTCATAAAACGATTACTATTCCTATTCCTTCTCTGTCCATACCGTAAGATTTTGGAACTCACTCCCGCCTAACATTAATGATTTAAAAGCTATTTCAATATTTGAACGTTGATTAAAAGAGCATTACCTTTCTTGTATACTGTGTAAATTTGTTATAAATACCTATTTTAGTATTATGTATATATTTAAGTATATTTGTGTAATTATTTTTGGATCATATGTTTAGGCTATTTAAAATTACTTTTATACTTATCATATTTATATTTTTTTTTCTCTCCTTGCGAGTATTATCTACATTTCTGTTTTACTTCTTTCGCAAGTTTGCTGGAAGAAATTTCTTAAGAAATAAGGAACACTTTTGTACTTAAATCATAATGGCCCTTGTATTTTATTGTGTGTACATAAATAATAAAATAAATAAATAAGTAATAAGGAAAAAAGTTAATTTCATAAAATTGCTAGTTTAACTGAGTAATGTGATATAGTGTTGTTCTACTAAAATATTAGTAGTAATTAAAACCTTTAGTACTGTCGATTTTGCTATTTCTAGATTAGTAATTCATGTTTAAATATTAAATTTCAGTTAATTTGTTTATTTTATTTTTATAATGACATTAAACATTTCTATTTGTAGATAAATCAAATTTTGCATTATTTACTCCCGTATCATCTAACATATTTTATGTAATTCTTGTATGTTTAGGTTTATATATTTTTATAATTTTAGGAATCGTTTAGTTTTTATATTATCTTTATTATCCTTTAATTTTTCACACGCTGTCTACATTATCTGTATTTACTGTCCTTTTGCAGGTATGCTGGAACAAATTTCTTATAAAATAAACATTACCTCTGTACCATATTTGTTCTTTACATAAATGCTTAAATAAAGTGAGAAAATTATGACTTATACGTCTATCAAGACATTTATCAAGGACCAACTCTTACCCTGGAGTGGGTCAATAATAAGCTGGTATTATCATTTACCGACTCGAAAAAACTAAGCAAATCTGCCAAGCCCGGACTAACAATCGCGCGATAGTTAAAAAATATTCTACGAATTTTCATGCCCAATAAAACGGAACGAATAAACTAACAATACCGCCTCGATATATCTGTGGTTTGACCATATTGCCTATCAAATATTTTGTTTGGATTAATTGAAGCCGATCGTAATGAAATTGAATATTCTTTTTGTACTACACAAACTAGAATCTAGATAAGTAACAGAATTTTGAGGACTTACAATAATTAACGATGGAAATTAGTAATCATCATCATCAAACTTTTATCGTCCCACTGCTGGGTACAGGTCTCCTCTCATACAGAGAAGGATTGAGCGTAATCACCACGCTTGCTCAATGCGGGTTGGCGATTTCAGACTTAAAGTACAGGTTTCCTCGTGATGTTTTCCTTCACCTTGTAATCAGTTATTGTATCCAAGATTAGACTTTTGACAGTCTTTACTGGTCATCAGAGGCTGGAAAGTCTGACATCCACTCTTAGAAAGGAGTAAAGTATCCAATGGCTGGGTTATGGTGTCAGGTACGCAATCCCTCCATATAAAATACTCAGCTGCACCATGCTGGCTGGATCCACTTGGCTTCTACTTTCTCACCCACTGCTGGGCAAAAGCTTCTCCCTTTTTCTTCCAAACCTCTCAGTTTTGTTATCCCTGGTCATATTTGCCCTGTAAACATAATTAAATCATCGGTAACATTCGTCGTGGTATACCTCGACTCAAGACATCTAAAAAACTGATATACCAAAAGCCAGAAAGTTTTGAATTGTTAGAGAATGATTTCAGCCCCTTTCGAGTGACATTGCACAATGGCCGCGCAAGTTCTGACGTCATAGCCGCTAGGTCACCTACCGAGGCACAATCGTGCCAGAGTAAAATATTCATGCAGGTTTTACTCGCTTTTTGTTAAGAGTTTGACGTATATGATTTTGTAGGTTTAAATATTGTTGTTGGAAAACATAACACAACATAAACTCACGCTTTCTTACCTTGGGGGTAGACAGAAATTACAGAACACCACCTGACACTAACCTCACAAACTTTTTTAGTTTCGATAACCTTAAAATATCTGCATAGCTATTCACAACCTACTGACAAGCTATCGTATCCAAAATAACACGTTCTACTTACCGGGAAGGAATTTACGTAATACACTTTCAGTAGCGTTGGATTTCATTTTGACAGTTGAACAATATTCATTACGTTATCTACGTTGTTGAGCAGACACATTTTTCGAACATATGAAGCAGTGGACTAGCAATATGTTTCAAAATTATTCCAATTGACAGTAATCGTGTATTACGCAATTAGGGTGCAGTCTTTCCGTGCCCCTGACAGCAAAATCTCTTCTTCTTTTTCGTTTTCAAGTTGAGATTCAACCTCAACACTTGATCTGCCTCTGTGGAATAGATACCACAATTTTGCCAATAACATGTGTAACAAATTATAGAAATTCTTTGAAAATTTTATTTCACAATAATGGCGGATATTGCCAATGACAGTTGAAAAAGACGACCGAGTGAACCGTCTATGAGGGAGATTTGAGGCAAAGTCATGATGTGGCCACTAAGCTGCGATATTTCAATGTTCTTTATGAATTATTTACTGAATGCATTTTTACTATATAAATCACGCGATTTTATTTAGTAAACAACACTATTAATAATTTTAAAAGTCCAATGAAAATGCGCGTGACACTCATCTTAGCTTTCCTGACAAAACTCTCATCAAAATCTCTTAGCAACCTCTGATCGCTCACAGTTGTCAATTCGATTTAAACTGAAACCATATTGTCATACTCTTTGACTAACTCTGAGCGTTGAGTTTACAAAGTTTTGGGACAACAAGGCTATGCCAGCAACACGAAGAACAGATAAGAAAAATAACAATCTTATCTTTTTAAAGACACGGGCGACGTATCGATAGATTTTTTATTTATATATAAAAAATACATTCATCACGACAAAATGCAAAATGGGCGGCTTTATCGCTAATGCAATCTCTCCCAAGCAACCTCAGAATGGACAGAGATTTTCCTGGATATCGTTCATCATCATTTCAGCTGAAAGACGTCCACTGCTGGACATAGGCCTCCCCCAAGGTTCTCCACGACGACCGGTCCTGCGCCTCCCGCATCCAGCGGTTTCCCGCGACCTTCACCAGGTCGTCGGTCCACCTCGTCGGGGGCCTACCCACACTACCTACTCTCACTCCGCCTTCTGGTGCGTGGTCGCCACTCGAGAACCCGTCTGCCCCATCGGGCATTGGTCCTACGGGCAATGTGTCCAGCCCACTGCCACTTTAGTGTTGCAATTCTTCGGGCTATGTCGGTTACTCTCGTTCTTCTGCGGATCTCCTCATTCCTGATTCGATCGCGCAGTGAAACCCCAAGCATAGCCCTCTCCATTGCCCTTCATCGTTCATCGGTCGTTGGTATAAATACATAATATTATATATACAACACTTACTAAAATAGATACACAGATCCAAAATACTTGTCACAGGTCACTTTAAAAACCTTCCAAAATATATAATACCCTCAATCCCGTCTTCTTTTCAGTATAGTGATATGTTACGCGTCTAAAATTCCTTATTCCAGGAGAAACAAATTCACCC